>JAECWT010000067.1:1902500-3346567 GCA_018150885.1 Drosophila tristis
TTGAACGCAGATCGGTCAGCTACCAAATCTGCTGAGCAGGCATTTACCCGAACTCAGGCAGAACCCAAACGCCCTAACACTGAGGCGATGGGTCTCTCTCTCAAAAGCTCCTTAACGCTGATCTTGCATTTCCATTAGACTCAGGCAGAGACCACGCGCACTAATACTTATGCGGTGGTACTCTTTTCATAAATTGCATGGGGGAACTCTCGCTCTCCGTTATACATAAGAACGATTGTACCCTAGGATAAGAACACAAAGATATTCAATAAACATTCTCAATCAATCAACCAAATGAAGCAGTCGTGCTTGCTCTGTGTACTTCTAATATAACAATGGAAATCTAACCTAACAATAGAGAATATTTGAAAAAGATGTGAAAATAAATTTAAGTCGAGATGATCTATTGACAATGTGTCAGTCTGTCCAGGGTCCGCTACAAGAAAGATTTGTAGATCGCAGGTGACTTTCGGTGTCGGGCTGGCTTGAAATGAGCAGGCAAGGGAGAAATGATGACGCCGTAGTTGTATTTGTTTTCTTGGTTTATTCACTTTTTCTTTATTCACTTAGTTACTCCGTTAGCTCTGTGTATATTGGTTTGATTATTGTCTCCGGCCAGCGTGGATGCGCTGACCCTCCGCCGTTTGTGACGAGCCATGGCTAGATCCATGGTTCGTTACAACAAAAGTAAAAAATAAAACGAATGAAAATAATATGTTGTGTTACTTGAGCAAGTCAGGGAAGCAACCATGTACTTAGATATTATTATACCCGTACTCAAAAAGAGTTAAGGGGTATATTGTATTTGTGGTAAAAGTGAATGTGTGTAACGAAGAGAAGGAAACGTTGCAGACCCCATAAAGTACATGTATTCTTGATCAGCATCAATAGCCGAGTCGATATAGCCATGTCCGTCTGTCCGTCCGTCTGTCCATCTTGTTGAGCGCCTAGATCTCAGAGACTATAAGAGCTAGGGCAACCAAATTTGGTTTCAAGACTCATGTGATATCACACTGCTACAAGTGTATTTCAAAATTTCGCCCCGCCCCCTTCCGCTCCCACAAAGGACGAAAATCTGTGGCAGGCACAATTTTAAAGATACGATAAAACTAAAAACGCAGTATCGTAGAGAAAGACCATATCTACCAGACTGCTGAATATGAATCGGATCATAATTATAGCCAGAATGAAGAAATTAATTTTCTGTTGGTTCCCCCGCCTCCACCAGCCACTATCCACTATCTCACCAGCCAGAGACACGATACTCATTCTCGTTCTCGCTCGCACACTCTGCCGTGTTCAGTGCGCGTGCAACCCCTAGAGGAGGAGATGTAGAATATAAATGGTACATCTATAATCTATATTTTAGATGTAAAATATACATTGTAGATGTAGATGTAGATAACAGATGTAGCAAAAAAATGTAAAATGTAAAATTTTTTTTTTCTAAAATTCTAAAAAATCATATCTCAAAAATGTATATACTGACTGAGTACGGGTATAAGTAGAGTCGCGTCCCCAGAAGCGACTCACACGTTCCTTCTCGTTAATCCTACAACTGCCGATCTGGATATGCCAGTTCGTGGCCCTCCTCTCCCGGGGGGAGTATGTCTGGTTTCCCAGCCGGAAAATCCCCAACAAATTCCTCAATTAATAACCAGTGGCGCAAGTAACGTAATTTCACCTTTGTTTGCTATTTGCATTGCCCACTGCATATAAACATTGTAACCGCTTATAATTACTCACTCTAATAGCCTAGGCAACCGTTCTTTCGTTTCTTCGACTCGTGCCTTTCTCCTTTACTTTACTATTTCGCTATATCGCTCTATCGTTCTATCGATCTCTATTCATAGCATCGCGTAGGGCACGGGCAATTTGGTCCGTCTGCCCTAACATGCATTCGCAAAGGTCATGATCTGGTCCAGCACTTGCATGCCTTTGCAATCTCTCGAACTTTTCTGTCGTCGCATATATACATACGCATATATTCGGTCAATTGGTGACACACGAATTGTGGTCTATATATGCATCTCGCTTCCAAGTTTCTTTCGCTATCGTTCTCTTCATCTATGCTGCTCTCTCGCATTCTTTATCTCTATCTATCGCTCGTACTCGGCTCAGCAGCAGCCCGAGCTTCTATCGCTTATTTTGCTCTCTCTCGCTTGCATTAGGGCACGGGCAATTCGGCCCGCAGTCTGTTATTGATCTTCACAACTTTCGTATCCATCGCATCCCTTTATTCGGTCATACTGACTCCTACTTTACCTTAATAATAAATTGCACAACATTACCCATTGAAACGCTAGATTTTCCTTACCAATTAAACGAGTTTCAACGGCTATTAAAAACGCTTAATAGCCAAACAATCATTTTCTCCTATACTATCTACCTTATCCAGTATCCAGTGTATTTAAAATTTAAGTTGTGTTGGTAAGTTCGAAGTCTTACCGAAAACTAATTCATATGGATAATAATCATGTGCCATAGAGGGGGTTGTGTTGAAGCAATATACGAAGTATTGTAGCCATACATCCCAATCTGTTTTGTCAGTTGAGATGTATGAGCTTATGAACTCATTAAAAGCCACAGGCTTCGCTCCACGGTTCCCACAGTCTGGTGATGATGTGCAGTGGATGTTATGTTTTGAATATTTAAGTTTTTACATAAATCTTCAATTATTGAATTTTTGTATTCCGTTCCCATGTCCGTAATGAACGTTTTCATTGGACCGTACTTTAGAATAAAATCTTCAAATATAGCTTTAGCTACTGTTTTTGCACTTTTGTTCTTGATTGGTATGGCTACAAGGTATTTTGTCAAGTCACAGATTAAAGTGACTGCATATTCGTTTCCTTGTTCTGATTTAGGAAGTGGACCGATCGTATCCACAATTACCCTATCAAACGCCATTTGTGGTGTTTCAGTTATAGTCAATGGGGTCTTGGTATGTTTAGTCGTTTTGGACTTTTGGCATTTGGGACACTTTCTCACATAATTTGTAATTTGACGTGTCATGTTTTTCCAATAATAATGCCTTCTTATTTTCGCTAATGTTTTAGCTATACCTGTGTGACCTCCTTGGATTGGATCATCATGGAATGTAGACAGTATCTCTTCTTTTTCTTTATTTTCTTTTATTGTGGTCACCGGCTTGAGTAGCGCTACTCTTAAATTCTTTAATATTTTATTGCCCTTGTTCTTAAAAGAATTTATTGAAATGTTCTCAAAGATTTCTTCGCTCGGTGCCATTTTAAGTTGGCTGATGTTATTTATACCGGCTTCTTTTTCAAGCCTTTGGAAAAATTGACCTAGGTCGAAGGTTCCATTAGTATAAAGGTCGCTAACTTTAATTTTTACAAATATCTTTTTCCCATGTTTAAAGAAACATTTAGTCGAAGACAAATGTAAGGTCACTACTTTTTTAACATCATCATTTTGTATGACGTTGTATATATTGGGCTTTGAAGAGATCGATTGCTTTTGCAATTCTGTGTTTGAACCTGCGCTGGTTTTTTGTCTACTTTGATTTCTTGTAGGGAATTTTAATACTGTATTGGTTGTTTGTATATTCTTTAAGTCTGTAATGGTTATTCTTGATAACGCATCTGCTATATGGTTTTCCTTTCCCTTAAGATACTCCACAGTAAAATCATATTCCTCCAAATCTAGTCTCATACGTGTTAATTTTGACCTGGGGTTAATCATAGAAAATAAATAGGTAAGTGGCCTATGGTCAGTTTTGACAGTGAAATGTTTGCCATAAATGTATGGTCGAAAATGATTTATTGCCCAATGTATTGCTGCTAATTCTTGTTCTGTTGTGTTTTTATTACTTTCTCCCTTTGTGTATGGTCTTGATGCATACGCTACTGGTAGCTGTGTTCCATTATAATTTTGTGATAGAACAGCACCACATGCTTGTTTACTTGCATCCGTTGTTATACAAAATTCTTTGCTAAAATCTGGATATTGCAGTAAGGTTGGTTTCATCAATTGTACTTTTAAATATTCGAATGCTTTCTGACATTTATCTGTACATTCGAAGTTAACATTGTACTTACATAATCTTGTTATGTGACATGAATAATCGGAAAAATTTTTAATGAAACGTCTATAATAATTGCAAAATGCAACGAATCTTCTAGCGCTATCTGCTTCCGTTAGGACTGGGTATTTCTCTATAACGTCATATTTCTTGTCGTCTGGTAAAATACCATTATCAGTACACTTATGACCTAGAAAGGTTACTTCGTGTCTGTCGGGTCAAGCAGCCTAAATATGATTTAATTATGTTCATTATTTGCACTGTACCAATCATTGTTAATCAGCCTATGTTATGCACGGCAGCGGCCGCTCTTTCATTTTATCTCGCCTTCTTCGCTTTGTTGTTGCAGTTGCAGCATCTAAGCTCTCGCGTTCCATATGACGTTCGTGCTCGGCTAAGCATCTGCTCCGATCTGCTCTCCTTTCATCGCTCGTTTTCGCTCTCTTTTAACACTTGCTGCATAGGGCGCTGGCAAGTCGGCCCATTCGCCCTTGTAGCCAGTTGAGAGATAATCTTCGTATCAATCGCATCGCTTTATTATATCGGTCATACTAACGCCTACTTTAATTACCAATACAAAATAAATTGTACATTTCCCACTAAAACGCTAGACCTTTTTCTTAAAATCAAACGAGTTTCAACGGCTATTAAAAACTCTTAATAGCCAAAATTTGGTGACCCCGACGTGATTTTGCATTCGTTAATATATTCGTGCAATCACAAACTACAATTAAGCATTCAAACATTGCCATATATTGCCGGTTGTTCGTTATTGTCGTTTGCCCGCGGCTTCAAGTGTCATCGACCACATATATATACACCAGCCGCTCTTGCATATAAGCATATACGTTTTGTTTGCGGTGCTCTTTCCCGTCACTTGCGCGCGGTACTCTTTGTTTTTCATCTTCCCGCTAGAAACGTTTTTCTAACGCCGTCGCTGCTATGGAGTTGGATGGTTCAAACGGCAGTGTAACTACCGCTGCGGAAAACAGGGTGATTTTTCTGAAGCGGAAGGCATCGGAATTGTGCGAAGGCCTCAAAAGATTGAGTGCCACTTGGGAGAATGAATTGTCGGCGTGCGACTACTATATGCTCGTGGTAAGGTTGGAGGAGATCGAGGAGCTGCAGGGCACGTTCAAAACCGTGCAGAACGAGCTCGAAGAATTGGATTGTCGAGAATTTAGCTGTGGATTGCGCGACAAGTTTCAAACACTTTTCCGAGAGTTGAAGCCGTCAATTTGTCGTGAAATTGCCAGGACTAGCGATGTCTTCTCATTCCACGTTGGCTGGAAGAAATGCAACTGCTGGATTTGCCTGTTCGCAGCCTCCACCTCGCCGTGGACAGTCCCTGCCGCCTTTGCAATTGCCAACGTTTGGCGGAGGGTATGCCAACTGGTCAGATTTTTATTCTATGTTTGTTACCATTATTGACAATCATCCGGACCTATCCAATATTGAAAAGTTCCATTATCTGCGATCTTGCTTGCGTGATGCGGCGTTGGAGACAATTCGATAGTTAGAACTCTCGGATGGCAACTATAACATGGCATTAGAATTATTGGAAAAGAGATTTAATAATCGACAGTTGGTCTTTCAGGCACATATTCCTGAGATCCTGGGGCTCCAGGCTGTAGAGAATGGGTCAGTGGCTATGCTTCGGGAGATTTCGGACATGTTCAACTCTCATATGCGGGCGTTGCAGACTTTGGGTACTCCTGAGCAGATCGCTGGATGCATAATTGTGCAGGTGCTTCTACGGAAACTGGATCCAGCAAGTCAAGCAAAGTGGGAGGAAACTTTAGAAGATACAGCTTTTGTCAATCTCATTCCTTCGTGGGAATCTATGAGCTCGTTCTTGGAACAGCGATGCGGGACATTGGAAACCGTGGATTTCGCTATGGCAACTTATGCGCCGAGCAGTCAGGTGGGAAGAAGTACAAAAACTAACCCTTCTAGATCCGCACTTGTTGCCACAAGTCACAGCTCATCAGGATGCGCTCTTTGCAGTGAAACTGCTCACGAAATCCATTACTGCTCGAAGTTAAAGGCCCTGTCCCCTGCGAATCGCCTTAAGGAAGTCAGGAGACTCTCTCTATGCTTAAACTGTCTCAAAGCAGGTCATCGGGTGACTACATGCAGCTCGAGCAGCTGTCGTATCTGCGGGCGCAGGCACCACACACTTTTGCACTTTGGTAATCCTGAAGCTACTGCAGTCCAAACTCAATCAGTAGCACTTTAAACTCTATCTCCGTCTGTGCCGTCTAATGTCAGCACTCAAACATCTACTTCAGCACCCACGTTGTCTCATAATGCCACTGCACCTTCTACTTCGTCGTCTACCTCTGCTGCTCTTATTGCCCAAGGTTTCAGTAATGATGTTGTTCTGTTAGCCACGGCAACAGTCTTGGTTAAAAATCGTTCAGGAGTCCTCGTTCTCTGCCGAGCTTTGCTTGATTCCGGCTCTCAGCTCCACCTAATAACCTCTCTTTTTGAAAATCAGCTTCAGCTTCGAAAAATAAAATCATCGACGCAGTATCTGGAATAGGTGATTCAAACTTCGTCACGGATGGATTTTCGGTCAACATTAGACTGCACTCTCGCTCGACTCAACTGTCATCACTGCTGTTGTAGCCTCTAACATAACCGATCGTCAACCAAGTTACGGAATAGACACTCACGACTGGAACATTCCAGCAAACCTACCTCTTGCTGATCCAGAGTTTCATAGACCTCAGCGTGTCGATCTTTTAATTGGCGCCAGTCTTTTCTACGAGCTTCTTTGTGTTGGTCAGGTCAAATTACTGCCAGGATTGCCATCAATTCAGAAAACTCGTTTGGGATGGGTCGTGTCTGGAGGTTATTCTCCGGTAAAGGGATCTTCTTTGATTGTGTCGCGTGCTCCGGCCGCAGTTGCTGACAATAGTAACCTAGAAGAGCGACTTGAGGTACTGCTTCGACGGTTTTGGGAGGTAGAGAATTGCATGAAACCCATTGTAAAGTCTACGAAAGAAGAGCTAGATTGTGAGGCTCACTTTGTTCAACATTTCCATCGATTACAAACTGGCGATTATTGTGTTCGGCTGCCAGCTAAATATAACTTGGATCTCTTGGGGGAATCTTATCAACAAGCTCAGATTCTTATCTCTTGAGCGGAGGTTAGATCGTCGCCCTGATGTGAAATCTCAGTATGCTGCTTTCATAAAAGAGTACCTTGATCTAGGTCATATGTCTTTGGTTCCTGCCGAGTCAATCAGCTGCTGCCGCTACTTCTTGCCTCATCATTGCGTCACAAAGGAAGATAGCTCCACAACCAAGATGAAGGTCGTTTTCGATGGATCCGCAGCAACTTCATCCGGTTATTCCCTGAACGACGTCTTAATGGCCGGTCCTGTAATCCAACCCAAGCTTTTCCATATTCTCACACTATTTCGGTCATATGCAGTTGCGATAACGGGATATATTTGCAAGATGTACCGGTGTGTAAGGGTCTCACCCGAGGATAGTAACTTGCAGTGTAATCTGTGGAGGAATTCCATGCAAGAGGATTTGCGTGTGTTTAAGCTGGACACCGTTACTTATGGGACGAAGCCTGCCTCATATTTATCAGTGCGGGCGATGCATCAGCTGACAATGGATGAGCAGGTAGCGTTTCCTGTTGGGGCTGAGATTCTTTGCTGGGACTTTTACGTCGATGACTTGATATCTGGAGCCAGCTCTCAGGATGAGGCTATCCACATTACTTGGACATTGTAGCCAAATCCAAGTATGCGAACTCATTCGCTTCTTTGCAACGCGTTTTTGGCTACATTCACAAATTTTGCAACCGGATTCGGCGCCCTGGACTCACCGTCTCTGACATTGAACGTGGCACCCAGCCATTGGTGCGGCTGGTCCAGCGTACGCAGCTCTGGGAAGACATGAAGTCACTGCGCTCTAGGGGAGTGGTCGCCTCATCCAGCTCACTTTCATCATTGTGTCCTTTCATGGATCATTTTGGACTCCTCAGAGTTGATGGTCGGCTGAAGAATTCTTCGTTGGATTTTGATGGCCGTCATCCCATCATCTTGCCCAGCAGCCATCCGCTTACTCTTGCAATAATCTCTCACTTTCATGAGCGGAATCTACACGCCGGTCCTCGAGCTCTACTGGGATTAATTCGATCCCAATATTGGCCTATTGGGGGGACTGTTAACAAGGCCGTAAACAAGTGCGTGAGATGTTTTCGAACGAAACCTAGAATATTGGAGCACATCATGGCGGATCTTCCAAAAGAGCGCCTAGACGGTTCTCACGCCTTTGAGATCACAGGCGTAGACTTTTGTGGCCCGTTTTTCTACAAGCCGGAGGCACGCAACAAGGCTCCAATCAAGTGCTACGTGTGCGTCCTTATTTGTTTCGCGACCAAGGCCGTTCATCTGTAGCTGATCAAGGATCTATCGACAGTTTCTTTTCTCCACGGCCTAAAGCGCTGTATATGCACCAGACGAAAGCCACGGCAAATTTGGTCAGACAACGCAACCAATTTTGTCGGTGCAAGGAACGAGCTCGTGGAGCTAAGACGCCTGTTTCTCAGCGACGATCATCAGAAGGCGGTTCTGGATTTCTGTTTGGTTGAGTCCATTGATTGGCACTTCATCCCGCCGCGCTCGCCTCACTTTGGTGGCCTATGGGAAGCCGCAGTGAAGACGGCCAAGTACCATTTCTATCGAGCGATAGCCAATTCGGTTCTTGGATTTGACGAGCTGCGGACGCTGTTATGCCACATCACGGCAGTCATTAATTCAAGACCTTTAGTTCCCATTTCAGAGAGTCCTGCCGATCTGGACGTCTTAACTACAGCACATTTCTTGAATGGCGGCCCTCCTGCTTCATTCACAGAGCCTGACGTCACGAAGCTAAACTTCGATCGCCTTGATGCCTGGCAGCGCGTTTCTTACCTTCAACAGCTCTTTTGGTCCCGGTGGAAGGAGGGGTACATCACGTCACTGCAGCAGCGCTCAAAGTGGCGAACTCAGAAGCCGAGTTAGCAGTCAAAGCTACCTCCCATGAAGTGGCCACTAGCGAGGGTGGTCGAACTATTACCTGGAAGAGATGGCGTCGCCCGAGTCGCTGTGCTGAGGACTGCAACTGGAATCACCAAGCGAGCCGTTAACAAGCTGTGTCTGCTTCCCCTTAAAGATGCTGTTGAAAGTCAGGCTTCCAACGGGGGGAGTATGTCGGGTCAAGCAGATTGCACTGTACCAATCATTGTTAATCAGCATAGGCTGTTATGCACGGCAGCGGCCGCTCTTTCATTTTATCCCGCCTTCTTCGCTTTGTTGTTGCAGTTGCAGCATCTAAGCTCTCGCGTTCCATATGACGTTCGTGCTCGGCTAAGCATCTGCCCCGATCTGCTCTCCTTTCATCGCTCGTTTTCGCTCTCTTTTAACACTTGCTGCATAGGGCGCTGGCAAGTCGGCCCATTTGCCCTTGTAGCCAGTTGAGAGATAATCTTCGTATCAATCGCATCGCTTTATTATAACGGTCATACTAACGCCTACTTTAATTACCAATACAAAATAAATTGTACATTTCCCATTGAAACGCTAGACGCCAAACAGTGTCTGAAGAATGAGCACTTTTCAGGGTGCAATTTAAGGTTGTGTTTCCTACACATATCAAAAACGCTGGCGAGGTTTTTAATCATGTCTTTCTCGGAACAGCCGATGACAGTTAGGATATTGTGGATAGCAAAATAATTATTATTAGTAATTGTGTCTACAGTGAACCTATGTCTTCTGTGTGATCTACTATTTCAAGTTTATTGACGACATTTGCGTCGGATTTTCGATCTTTGATTCTGTTTTACCCATGATTGAATTATTGGGTTTTTCTTTTATCTCAAAAATTATTTTTAAAATTTTATATATTATTATACCAATTATCATTACATTTGTGTCCTACCTAATAGGCGAATCGCTTTACACGCCAATCAATCTTACCGGTCGACTCAATTGTCGTCGGGTATTACAAAAATTCAATTTATTTATATTGTTCTAATAGTATTTAATAATATTTTGATGGGCGTTCTCTGTAACGCTATCGGTCCGTGGCCCAGCTTGTCGCGCTGGCGGTGCCGGTGCAGTGTCTTCGCACAGGCTAGTTGGAATGGCTAGCTGGAGCTTGTCATCTCGCAGGCTGATGGGGTGCCGGCGCTGGTCATCTCTTTCCGTTTTGTTGGAAAATGGCAAATCACGTTTCAAAATTAAGTCATGAAATATCAATTATTCAATACCATGAACTTGCGTGTTGGGCAGGCTGTAACTACATTCCATGAAATGATACATTAAATAACCGTAGCAGAACATTGAAACATTTGGTCATTGTCTCTTCTCTCACTAGCATCACACTTAATGGGTCTGTCAACGTCAATGGATACTCTTCCCGTTTCGTTGCTGTCCTTGTTGTTCCAGTGCTCGTTCCTTTTTTTTCTTTTGAATTTATTGTTTTGTGGGTCCATTATTTTGGGGCCAGTTATTCATCATTGTATTTATGCAGCAGTAACACCATACCACGGCACACAGTAATGCAATAATGTACACAATTTAACTGTTCCTTTGCCATGGCCCAGGCTTTAATATAATTTGATTTAGATGTTAAAATTATTTAGTTGTTTTATTCGAGCAGTGTCGAATTTGTCACGGTCGCCATGTTAGGTTAGATTTCCATTGTTATATTAGAAGTACACAGAGCAACTACGACAGCTTCATTTGGTTGATTGATTGAGAATGTTTATTGAATATCTTTGTGTTCTTATCCTAGGGTACAATCGTTCTTATGTATAACGGAGAGCGAGAGTTCTCCCATGCATTATATGAAAAGAGTACCACCGCATAAGTATTAGTGCGCGTGGTCTCTGCCTGAGTCTATTGGAAATGCATGATCAGCGTTAAGGGGCTTCTGAGAGGGAGACCCATCGCCTCAGTGTTGGGGCGTTTGGGTTCTGCCTGAGTTCGGGTAAATGCCTGCTCAGCAGTTTTGGTAGCTGACCGATCTGCGTTCAAGTCGTAGATAGTTGCTGTGCAAAAGAAATGCGTAACATAAACATAAGTTTTTTATGTCACTGCTCATATGTAAGCGCTTATATATATATTTATATATGTATATAACAGAGTGTTACATATGTATGGGTTCACGCATGGGTTCACTACACTATTCTTATTTCGTATGAATACGAATAATACTTGAAGCTAACAATCTAACTTCCGTGTCTATTGAATATGAAAATACCAAAGATGATGATGGTCGTTGCGGACCATGAACCATGGCCTGTGAACTAATAGCGCAGCATCCTCTGGTCGAAGAAGAAAAAATGTAATTGTTTGGTTACGCAGCCAAATAATCAGTAGATCATAGTCAGTGGTGCAGCACTAGAGTAAATCCTTATTATTGTTCGTTGTTTGCACTGCCCACTGTACTAAATTGTCATCTACGTACATGCTCCCGCACGGCAGCAGACAGGACCTATGTGTAGTGTCAAATAGTGCGGACGTGTTTTCTCCTGTGCTCCCGCGCGGACGGCAAACTAGCCGATATGCCTGCAGGTAAATGAGTCGTTTAGTGTATGAGCCAATACTCATGCCCGGTACATACCAAGGAGGCCACCCCAGCATGGACAGCGGCGCTTGTTCCCGAATAACTACGCAACTATAGACGCGACCCAGGTCGATGGCCAAGGGCGAGGGGTGAGATGTGCTCTCTCTGTGTCTCTCGTTCCACTTGACTCTCTTTTTTGTTGTAATTGATTGTCATCCTGTATTTGCTGTGCCGTTTTTTGTCCTCGTTGCAATTTTTACTCGTCATGTCAGCTGTTCCATAAGACAGCTGATGATCTGACCTGTGCTGTGCAACGAAAAAACACTGCAAGCTGCTGCAGTAAAGCTCCGGTAGTGGGCGCAACGGGCGATCGGGTAAATTCTGCATGGCGGAAAAAACGTCGGTAGATGGCGCCAGCGACTGTCTGGCGGAACTGGCTAGATCCTACCCTCCAACAGATGGCGCTAGTACAGGGAAAAAGACCTTGCAACTTAAAGGGCAAAGGGAAAGGGTGCCAATGGTATTGGAGCATACCAAAGAGTACCCCTCCACCCAGACGTGACACCCCCACCAGTATATACAACGAGCCGCTGCTGGTCGCAAGAGGCGACAGAAACGGCATCAAGGCCGAGACCAGTACAGCCTTAATTAGGACACTGGAAATCGACGAAATGGGCTGACAGAGGCAGCATTCTGTCACATTAGTAAGCAGAGTGAACTCCTGCTGAAACGGCTGACAGGCTAATGCTACGGCTGCCTCCGTCCCACTAAAATCTTGGCAGATCTCCAAGAACGCTCCATGGCGCGTCCCCATTCAGTTGGGGGTGTAGGCACAGATGTCCTTTACCTGTCTGACGCGGATCCGGCTCTGTATTCGTATCCCCATAAAGGTGCGTTTCAACCCTCGCATGGCAAAGATAACCATGGGATCAAACAAAAAAAAAACGCGACTACACTACGACCATGGAGTTAATTAATACCCCCCCACAGGTATGTGAGAGCGCCTATCATCTCTCACAGGAGGAGGAGGCTGCCTTTACAAAAAGCAGCAGAATGGCGAGGTCCCCATTAGGTGTGGCGATCCAGGCGACGGCCGCGGAAACAGCACACAAGGAGGGATCACGATCTGAGAGCTTGGAGAGGAGATCGCCATCAGGGTCGGCTTTCTAGAGGACGGAAAGCGAAGGTCCATCCACCAGCCAATGCGAGACTCGATAGACAGCATTCGGACCCTGTACGAACTAGTGGCCATCCAGGTGCATGACAACAAGGCAAAGGAGCTGATAAGGTCTCATCAGTCATCGCAGACTTCGCCAATCTTCTCAGCGCCGCTGGAGGCGAAGAGAAGGCAGGGGCCGGGAGCACCAACGCCCAAGCAAAAAAGGAGGAAGCAGCACGGGAATGAAAGCCCGCGCAATGGAGCAATGGGGAGGAAAGAAGCCGAACCAACATGCACGGGATGGCAGGTGACTCCCAGCGCGCCTGGTGGTGAGGGCTGGACTATAGTGCCCAGGAAAGGACTGCAGAAAGCAGCGAAGAAGGCAGAAAGCCCTCGGCCGAAGGAAAATCCCGCGCGTGTCGAGAGGACCAGGCTAGATGCTCTCCTTATTCAAACCAAAGGAGATTCTAAGAGCAATGAAGACGGACGAGAAGCTCAAGGCTCTAGGACAGGCCATAAATAGAGTAAGAAGAGCCCAGAAGGGAGAACTCCTACTAGAGCTGACCAAATCGGGAGAGGGAACTGCCGAGTTCAAAACTATAGTTTCTGAAGTGCTGGGAGAGAGTGCCGAGGTTCGCTCACTGTCGCAGCGGGTTTTCATCGAGTGCAAAGACCTCGAGGAGAACACCACAGCAGAGGATATTGGCAAGGCACTAGCCGATCAGCTCCAACTGTCGGATGTAGCGACAGCAGATGTCAGACTTAGGCGAGCATACGAGCAGACCCAAATAGCCAGTATTAGACTGTCGGCAGCCGGTGCCAAGAAGGCCTTGAACGCAGGAGCAGTAAGGGTTGGATGGGTAAATGCAAGAATTCGCATTAGAACCTCCATAATGCGGTGTTTCAGATGTCTGGAGTTTGGGCACCAGCGAGGAACTGCAAGTGCGAAACGGATCGCTCAAATCTCTGCAGGCGATGTGGATTGCCAGACCACCTGGCTAAGGACTGCAAAAAAGGAGCCGGTGTGTATGTTCTGCACCGGAAAACAGCAGGAAGCAGGCGACATTGCTGGGAGCAGCAGGTGCCCCACTTTCCGGAGCGCTCTTGCAAACCAAACGCGATGAAGGTTACTCAAATTATCCTTAACCACTGTGAGACCTCCTTATGCAGTCGGTGAGAGAGAGGCGGGCGGACGTGGTCTTGATTAGCGAGCCATATAAGCCAATACTTGGACCCGGGTGGGTGGCTAGTGCTAACCGTAAGGCAACCATCTGGTCGCGCACCCACGCGATCAAGGAAGCCTGCTCTGCTAGCGAAGGTTTTGCTAGAGCCAAAATAGAAGGAATAACCTTCTATAGCTGTTACGCACCCCCAAGCTGGAGCCTGCACGAGTTCCAGAGTATGGTGGTGGAGATAGCCACGGACGCGCAGAATCGGTCGCCAACGGTCATAGCGGGGGACTTTAATGCGTGGGCCGTTGAATGGGGCAGCCGCGAGACAAATGCGAGAGGACACTGCCTCCTAGAGGCATTCGCCCCTCTCAACGTAGTCATAGCAAACGATGGCAGGAAACAGACATTTAGAAAGGCGGGTCGGGGATCGTCTATCGACACTTTAGGGACTACCTATACAGGTTCAAGCACGAACCGTCACCTATATGCCCGGAGTGCGATGAGCAACGAGAAAGCTCGGAGCATGCAGTGTACCAATGCCGTAGGTACCTGGAAATGTGCAGGACGATCCCACCTCCCGATGAAGTTATCGGTCATATGCTGGAAAGCGAGGAGGCCTGGAAGCGGACGTGTACACAGATAACAGAGGTAATGATCGACCTGAGAAAATGCGACAGATTAAGGAAGGAACAGGAGAGTGCCTAATTTAGGCAACCCGCCCCCGCGAAGCAATACCTAACGGTGATACCGCGGGGTGCAGTGGTGTAGCTGCGTGTGTGCGGTGAGTTTAGCTGGGAAGCCCCGGAGGGGTAGTCCAGTTCGTTGTTTGGCACGGGCCAGACGCGTCTTACCAAAAGATTCTCACCCACCATGGCGTATCCATGAAAAAAAAAAAAAAAAACGGCAGCAGTCTATGCAGCCGTTCTCTCGCGTCTTCAACTCACACTTTTCTTTCTATTGCCTTTCGCTATCACTCTCTCGATCTGTCGCTCTCTCGCTCGCATTAGGGTACGGGCAATTCGGCCAGCCTGCCCTTTGATTTAGTCTTGATCTTGCAATCACTGCAGATCGTCTTGGAATCGAGCTATTCAATCCGACACCGTCTTGAACCGACCCCCGCGTCTTCAATCTGACCCCGTCTTGAATCCAGCTAACTATCCTCTCGACTCTGTACCCCTTATTTACTTCACCACAATAAACTGTGAATATATATATTGAACAATCATCGCCTTTTGAATAATATCGCAATACAACGCTACTGAAGAAGCTCAGTAGCTCAACAGTAATATTTTCTACTTTGATTGATAGTTCAGCATGTGCGAAGACCAATAAACACAAATTTGAAGAGAAATTATTAAACATAAATTATGGTATGGGGTTGCCACTTATACAAATATATGCAAGGAATTGGCCTATACATATATGTTGATTTTATGTACATACTACATATATCTTTCTATACATATGTATGTATATTAGGCTGGGCCAAAATATGATAACAAATTTTTTTTTAGGTTTTTCAAGCTGTTACCCCCCTATTCCCACAGGCCACCATCCACTATCCATTTCGGGGATGGTCCGTATGGTTTTGCCGTTCCGAAAATTTTCGCAGTTATTCCACCATCCATCTGGGATGTTCCTAATTCGCACGTGCAACCATGCAACCATAAATATTTGACATTCACAACAAAAAATCGGAATTCACTACGAAAATATAAACAATGACAGACAGGAAAATGTTAAAAACAACAACAAAACATCTGATAAACTCAGTTTGTGGACTAGAAATTCTTTTATGAATGCTCTGCAAATCTCATTCAGTATATTGCACACGCTGTTTGCTGACAGCCTTCCGACTTTTCTGTACTCAGAAGAAGAACTCAAAGTATACAATGCAATGGCTGTACAAAACTTTCCTTAAAAAACGCATCGTTGTTTTCGGGTATATCTTAACCCCAAACCGCTTTTCAAAAAAAAACAGAATATATAATTGTATTTAAAACATTGATTGAATTTAGTAGAAGCAGTCACAAATGACCACGCTTCAGTGTTTTCAAAACAGATATCCATTCCAATAAATTCTCCTCGTCAATGTTGACCACATTATTATCATCATCCATGTCCAGAAACAATATTAGGTTATGGAAGAATATATTTTGGTGGTGAATCAAATTCACAACCATTGCAATATTATTAATATTCATTTATTCTCTTCCCGAGATGTCTCCAGCCAATACCTTCTAAGCTAATGTCCAACGAGGACACTATAAGAAGACCCCACTGTAAAGTTGTTGGCTAGAGTTGCCTAAACAATAGACATACATAAAGCCAAAACGGAGACACCGATGAAATAATAAGGAATGGAGGAAAAGAGAGAGAGAAGAAGAGAAAGGAAGAAGCCCAGGTGTTCAACTTCTGACATTCATTCGATTGTCGACAGCAGAACGGACCAGAAACTAATAAAAGAATCTCCACAAAAAGTCAAAAATTTAAAATTAAAGAGAAAACCAATCTACAAATTGCTGCTGTTTCTTTGCGAAAACCATCCAATTACATAACTGGCGCTGCCGAAAAGGCTCGAATCTTGCTCCTAACTCGGTACCACATATATTCTAGAATGTAGATACATATATATGTACATATGTGAAACAAAGAACCAAAAGAAATCAAAAGTTGCGTAAGTGGAACAAGGTTAGGTTAGGTTTCGGCGGCTGTCGAGATCGTCAGAGACCCGACACACCTAGGCCGGTTTCGGCCCATTGTGATACCGCATAGATCGTTCCCTCTTCCCTCGTGAGATACTATGTTATCCATTGTCCCATCCGGATGCCCTTATGAAGCCTGCGATCCGTCTGGGACTGATTGTAGAAAGTCCGAAATGACAATTAGGAAAGATGCGCCCAGGTATTGAAGTCTCCTTCTACTGAGAGCCGGACAGGAGCAGAACAGATGTTCCACAGTCTCCTCCTCGTCCTCATCTCTACAGCTCCGACAGAAGTCGTTATAGGGGGCACCCAGCCTGTTTGCATGGGTGCCTATTAGCCAATGTCCCGTAAGGGAGCGTATGACTGAGCTGCACCTACTGTTTGCAGAGCTCATCGGTGCGCTTCCTAGTAATGTTAGGCCATGTTTGCCGAGTTACGCGACATAGTGGCACTGTTTGCCATCTGTCATTTATTAATCGCTTAAAATGTTCTAAAATGTTATTTTGAGCTTGCAGGTGGCCATTGGCATACGAATATACTCCTTATCATGGAGAAGGGGGATTGTTGTACCAGCTCTGGCCAGCTCGTCTGCTATACAGTTGCCTTCAATGTCCTGGAGGTCCGGGACCCATATTAGGCTGATAACAAACTGATAAGCCATCTCATGTAGAGATTTGCGACAGTTTGCCACTGTAGCCGAGCTTGTTGTTATCGCATTCAGCGATTTGTTCGCAGCTTGGCTATCACTGTAGATATTTATATGAGTTGCCGTAGGGGCTCGTTTCTGAAGGCTCCCCTGAAAGCTCCCCTGATCGCTATGACTTCCGCTTGGAAGACACTGCAGTGATCTGGGAGCCTGAAAGAGTGTTTTATATTCAGCTGTTCGGAGTAGATTCCTCCTCCGACCTTGTTGTCCAGCTTTGAGCCATCAGTAAAGATTTGAATGGCTCCGTCTGGGCCAGGTGGTCCCTCGAGCCAGTTGGTTCTGTAAGGGATGATTGTTTCGAAAGGGGTATCTGTATACTCCCTCGGAACGCAGTAGTCCGTTTTTGTGGGGACGATTTTGTTTCCATTTAGGATGGACGCATGACCGGTGTGATGTGACACCCATTGGTCAGAGTCTCTAAGACGGATTGCTGCCATTTCTGCCTGCTCCTTACCTGCAAGGTCAAGGCTCTACAGGCATAGGATAGCATTTAGCGCATCCGTTGATGTGGTGCTCCAGAGCTCTTGATGATGTCACTGTCCTGCATGTGAGCAATTGATCTATGAGCATCACCAAGTGACGATCCACTCCCAGGTCAGTCAGGGCCTCCGTGATGGCTCCCGGTGTGACGTTGTTAAAAGCTCCCTCGATATCTAGGAAAGCTGTTAAGGAGTATTCTTTGACGTGTAGGGATTTCTCTACCGTCGAGATTACTTCATGGAGTGCCGTTTCCGTGGATTTTCCTTTTCGGTAGGCATGTTGTGCGCCTGACAGCCACTGAGGATTTATGGTTGTTCTCAGCAGCAGCCCGACTAGTCTGTCAAAGCTTTTGAGAAGAAAGGACGATAGACTTATTGGTCTGAAGTCTTTTGGGGTTGTGTGTGAGGGTTTCCCTGCTTTGGGGATAAAGACTATTTTAGCCTTTAGCCAAGCGCGGGGATTTTTCCCACTGTCAGTATTTTCCTGAAGATACTTTGCAGCCAGTTGATTGCCATGTCCCCGGCTTTTTGTCACTGAGCCGGAATGACTTGGTCCGGGCCAGGCGATTTGAAGGATTTAAAGCTGTTTACTGCCCAGCTAATATTCCGTTTTGTGAGGATGTGCACCATCGATGTTTCCGGGCCTTCACTTGGGGTGTCTGCCGGCTCGATGGTCGTGCACCCAGGAAAATGAGTATCGAGTAGAATATGTAGGGAGTCATCAATAGAGTTTGTCAACGTACCATCTATTCTCTTGAGATATCCCACCGAGGGGGATGTTTTTGATAGGATCTTGCGTAGCCTTGCGGCTTCTGACGTGTCTTCAATTTCGGAGCAAAATTTTTGCCAAGAGGCCCTTTTTGCTCACCTAGTTTCTTTTTTGTATAGGGTTAGTTTACTTTTGTAATTTTCCCAGTGCGCTTCCTCGCTGCTGCTTTTGGCTCTGTTAAAGAGAGTCCTGCAGTATTTCCGGAGGTTATCTATATGTTTCCTTCTTGTTTCCCTCTTGGTTTGGTTGAGGGGCAAGCTGCCACAAAGGCCTTATTGCAAGCTTCCGTGAAACTGTCCAAAAGACGATTAAGATCGTCTTGTGTGTCCGGGCATTTTGGTGCTAGGGGGGGAGTAATTCCTCCATTTTTGCACTATATATATCCCAGCTGGCTTTCCTTGGGTTAATATAGTTAGTTGGTTTGGTGCTTTCGAGCGATAGGACTGTCTCGATATACCTGTGGTCGGAGAAAGAGTGGTCCTCTAGTACTCTCCAACTTTTCATTATGTCTGACAGTTTGTGAGACAATAGAGTGAGGTCAATGACCTTTTGACGGTTTTTTATAATGAATGTGGGGTCATTACCCCGATTACCAATAACTAGGTTGGAGTTTAGGATGAAGCTGAAAAGTAACTCACCCCTTACATGTGTATCCGAGCTCCCCCATTGGGTGTGGTGAGCGTTGGCATCGCAGCCTATTATTAGGCTTGTGTCCGACCTTTCGCTGTCGCTGGCTATCTTGCGAACGAGGTCACTGGGAGGGTCGCTTTCCTCGTGAGCCATGTAGGACGACACCAGGTTCAGGCGTGTCCCTTGTAGCTCTAGGCTAGCCTCCGTGTTGTCGCCATTGCTAAAAATGTGGAGCAGAAAGATATTTAGGTGCTTTCTTGCTAGTATGCAGGTTCTAATTTTACCTTCAGTTTGGGCTACAATCAGCTTGTAGTCCTTCGTCGCTAATCCACAGACCTTGCCTCCTACCACCCAAGGCTCTAGGATTAGGACTATGTTCCCTCCGCTCGCGACTAAGCGGAGTATTAGGGCAGCGGATGCTGCTTTACAGTGGTGGAGATTTATCTGCAGAAGCCTCAGAGACTTCATTAGAGTTATTCTCCACCACTGTTATGTCGGCGTCAGAGTCGTCGAGAATATCGTCATGACACAACGCCTCAAAATCGAGCATCAGCTCCGTCTCCGAGGAGTAGCTCTCCAGGGCCGGCTCCGGGTCTACGTCGGTTGCCTCGATCTCCGAGGCAACGTCCTGCTCTACTGGGTTGTTGACAGGACGCGCCTTGGCCGCTGCATCCGACTTGTAGACCTTCATGGTCACCGAGCTGAGCCCGAAGTTTAGCTCCCCCTTGGCTGCCTCGATCGGGGCTAGCGACTCCTTATTTAGGATTATCACTGCCTGGCTTGTGGGGCCTTTTGTTGCCTCCACTTTGACCACCTTCCAATCTGAGGTTGGCAGTGTTGGGTTGCATCTCTGCAACATCCTGAGGATCCGCTCGGGGTCCTTAAAAGTGGCCGGCACCCATATACGAGCCCTTGGTCTACTGGGCACCTCGCTCCAGTCCACAGCGACGAGCTTCGCCCCAGCGTAGACTTCTCCGATTTGCGCCACCGCAGCTTTGTATAGCTTCACGGAGCGCTCATCTTCGCATGCTACCACTTTGATGCTTCCCTGGAACCATCCCATGTCTTTGCAGACTGGATGTGGCCCGGGATCCTTCTCGAGAAGCTCAATGCAGCGGTCGGCCAGTGCCGCTTCCACTCACTTCCATTGGCTTCTAGGAATTTTCCCCTCCGCGCTGCCGTTGTCGAGAACGCCTATCAGCGTCCTCTCCTTGGCAATCTGGGCGAAGGATACGTTCGGTAGAGCTCTGGAGCGCTTCGCGGCAGGTCCGGGCGTCTCTTGCGAGCTCTGCCTTTTCGGTTATGCAGCCACCTTCTGTGGCTCCACACTGAAGTTGGGCAGCACCACCGAGGCCCATTCCACCTTTTTTAGCCAGTCTGCTGTTGGAATGACTTCTCTGCTGGCGTTCTGCCGACGGAGTATGTGCCCAGCACTCCTCTTTTCGGCATAGCTGAATTTTTTGGCTTGGACACTGGTTGATGGTCGGCCATCACCCGCAGCTTCACCAGAAGGTTGGGCAGCCGCAATATTGCTTAGCTGCCCTACCATGGTATCAGTTTTGGGTGTTGGCTTTCCACCCATCCCAGATTTAAGATAGGACCCACCCGGGTTCATACCCGCGTCTTCTACCGTGCAGGTCTTTTCTGCATTTGAGCGAATCGGGCCAGGCCTTTGGGCCGCTGCCTTCTCCCGCTTGGGATTTCTCCCAGCCGGCATTTGGGGAGTGCCTTTCTCGTTTTTGTTTTCGTTTGTGTATTTTGAGTATTTATCCATATGATGGGCTAATTTTTAATACCGGGCCCCCAGCCAGGCTGACTCTTGGCACGGGTCGAGTGACACTTTAGTCCGGCCCGGCGTGAAGTGAGTGTTGGGGCTGGGATGTGGGTAGGTAATGTGTAGGGATGGGAGTGTGTGAGCTACTTAATGAGAGGCGGCACCACAAGCGCATCGTCAGTGTTGCTGCGTCGCGAACACCCGCTGGCTGTCCGGGACTGCTTATTTCGGTACTCTCCCTCAGAGCCAACTTAGTTGTTTCTCTTTGGGATGACCGCTTATTCGCAGCTGACCTACCCAGTAGGGTAGGCCGTTCGCTATCCGCAACCTGCGAGCGGTCCAGTGGCCTCAGCTAGGTCCCCTCTGAACCACATCAAAGCCCAATAGGATCATCGGATAAGTGGAACAAAAAGTATATAATTTTATAAGTGGACGTGAAATCTATACTATAAATTTGTAGAAAAAATAAATCTGTGTGTAATCGGCTATCTCCGCAACGCGTGCACCAAATTGCATGCTGTTTTTTTTAAATGATAGCCAGAGAATGTGACCTGGCTTTGGTCCAAAAGTGTGTGTTTGAACGCCTACTTCATTTCATTTTGTGTCATTCTGTAGAACAAATTTGGTCTAAAAATGTGTGTTTGAACGCCTTTTTCATTTCATTTTGTGTCATTGTGTAGAACAGAACATTTGATAATAGATTTTGTTTTTTTATAACTTTTTGTGTGAAAATTTGTTTTCTGAAAAAATTGCAATTTGTGTAAGTATATTTGTTGCTTTTGAAAATGAGTGCGTTTTAAACCAACCTGTATGGTTTTGAAAATTAAATGTCGAGACGATTAAATTTGGGTCGGCGAACGCGAAATTCGTTTCAAGTTGTGGCTTCAAGGAGCCTTGAAAGTAGCCAAGACATTACACATCGCAATGAAAATAATCGTCTACGCACAGCAAGGTCCCGTTCAAATCAACGGAACAATGATGCAACAACAACTGCAAATGAACGTCGTGATATTCAAAATCTACAGGGTGTTGCGTTCGCGTACAGTAGTGTCACCGATTACGCTTCTCATATGCAAATTATAATTGGTCCAATGAACGACCGTTGTCGCCATTGTCAGGCATTAAAATTTAAAGGTGAATCAGATGGGATGTGCTGGGCGAGTGGTAAAGTGAAATTGCCTGAATTAGGCAGCCCACCACAACCATTGAGCACATTACTTAATGGATTGACACCTGAGTTTAATCATTTTTTGAACAATTCGAGTTTTCAAATGACATCTTTTGGCGCCTCAAATATTATAAGAGACAACTTCATGCCAACGTTCAAGGTAATTAAATATTTTTGTTTATGCAAATTGTACGTTTGTTCTCATTCTATCATATATTTTATTCAGATTTAAGGTCAAATATACCATCGAGGTGGCTCTTTGTTACCTTTCGACAACGCAGGTCACCAATTTTTGCAATTATATTTTATGGGGAACGCGGAAGACGAAGCTGATCATCGGTGTGCCATTATTACTAACACGCGGAGACAAATTATTTTCGATTTGCAAAATATTTTCCATGAGCACAACGAATTGGTTCATGTTTTCAAAACTTCGCTTGATCGAATGCCATCCGACGATCATAAAATTGTTATTCGAGCTGATAAAACACCGGTTGGTGTTGCAATGCTTTGCAATGCAATGTTTCAATGCACAAACAGTTGACGAAGTGGCAATGGTCATAGTTGTAGAGCAATTTAATAATCGTGATATTGTGCTTCATCGTAGAAATGAACAACTTGAACGTGTATCCGAGACTCATTGCTGTTATGATGCACTACAATATCCCATATTGTTTTGGAGCGGTCAAGATGGCTATAATTTCAACATTAAAATGATAGATCCAGTAAACGGTCGAGAAGGAACAAAGAAAATTAGTGCTATGAATTATTACGCATACAGGGAGGAGTAGGTGCTGGCATATATTGTACAGACCCTGAAATAAGGCTGTCCTATAAGCTACCGGACCAATGCAGCATATTCCAGGCAGAAGTCTTTGCCATACGGAAAGCGGCAGAGGTTGCTCGATGTACTGAACGCCCACATAATGTGATCAACCTGTTCGTGGACAGCCAGGCGGCGATAAGATCCATGCAGTCGTCAGCGGTCAGTTCCAAAAATGTCCTGGCAAGCAGGGAGGCATTAGATTTCCTAAGCACGACAAAGTCAGTGCGGATCTATTGGGTTCCCAGCCACCAGGGCATCGAAGGCAACGAGACAGCAGACGTACTGGCTAAGGAAGGCGTCGGGCTGGCAAACGACAGGACTGAGAACGTGCCTGTCTTCCTCAGAGCGCTTCAAAGCGATCTAGAGAGGAGGGCACACATACAGGCCAGCAGCAGGTGGAGGAGAACCACCAACTGCAAGATCGCGAAAACCATGTGCAAGGAGAGCAATGGTAAACTCAGCCAATACCTACTGCACCTACCACGGAAGGACTGTAGGATGCTAATAGGTATACTTACTGGTCATTGCCTGGCTGCAGCACATGCAGTCAAACTAGGCATCACCAACAGTGACAAGTGTAGGAAATGTGATGAATCTGGGGCTATCGAAACCCTGGAACATCTAATCTGCCAATGCCCGGCCCTCTCAAGGGCGAGAAACATACATCTTGGCAGCCCGGTACTGGCATCGCTGGAAGATGCATCCAAGAGGACGCCAGCGAGACTCCTTGCCTTTGCAAAACTCTCCTCGATCCTCACGGATTTCGAAACCGCGTAAAAACACTCAGAAAGTCCATACGCACCAATCCGGACAACTAAGGGCCATACTGGCCTATGCATGGCCCCGTGAGGCCCGTCCGGGACAACCTAACCTATTACGCATATAGCCTGCAGATACGGCAAAATCAAGACAACCACATATTGAGGTGTATGGCACTTTTCCAGCAGCATATTGTTGACATGTATACAAAAATTGAATCGGAACGGTTAAATTTTCTTCGATTCAACCAAGCCAAATTACGTTCCGAAGAGTATGTTCATTTGCGTGATGCCATTAACAACGAATATTATCATAGTTCCAACGTTTTGTGCATTAAACGTTGGAACTATGATAATATTATCGTCATCGTATGTTGGAAGTCCACGTCATATGTTTGAGTACGCGCAAGATGCGATGTCATACGTTCGCCGTTACGGTCGACCAGACCTCTTCATCACCTTCACGTGTATTACGCAATGGGAAGAAGTCTCGGAATTATTGTTTGTTGGTCAAACATCGAATGATCAACATGATATTTTATCACGTGTTTTTAGACAAAAATTGAAATCACTCATGGATTTAATTGTCAAACACGGTGCATTTGGGTCTGTTCAATGTTGGATGTATTCAATTGAATGACAGAAATGAGGTTTGCCTCATGCGCATATTTTAATTAGGCTGATTGAAAAAATAAGTTCAATCTATTGAATACATTTGCAAATACATCAACAAGGGCAGTGATATGGCTGTTTTTGGAGCAGTTGCTAATGTTACCGATGAAATCACTCAATTTCAAATGGGCAGATACATCAGTTCAAATGAAGCAGTATGGCGCATATTACATTCCCGATCCATGATAGGCATCCAACTGTAGTTCATTTAGCTGTTCATCTTGAAAACGGTCAACGCGTTTTTTTCACACCTGGAAATGCAATGCAAAGATCTGCGCAACCACCAGCAACAACTCTAACTGCATTTTTTTCGTTGCGTCAAGCAGATGATTTTGCGAAAACATTGCTATACGCCGAAGTACCCGAATATTATACGTGGAATTATTATTATTATTATACGTCTAATCGTTCTCTTTCGTAGTGACCTGACGTGTTTTTGTTTTGCGCTCCTCATTTTCCTTTTGTTTAACTTAAACAGCCGGTTTTTTTATCTATAATTTAACTCTCTAACTAACTTACACTAAAATCAACTTTTACCGCGGGTGCATGCCTGATATTTGTGTAAAAACACAACTTATTTAATTAATTTTGTGCGTCGGTTATTCGTGTGTTTGTGTTGTTGCTTTTCGTAAGTACGCCCTCTCATTACATTTAGCCGCTCTTTTGTCGTAGTTATTGCCGTCTATCACTCTCTCTATCACCTAACTCTCAATAACTGTTCTTTCGCTCTC
This sequence comes from Drosophila tristis, assembly GCA_018150885.1. Taxonomy (NCBI): domain Eukaryota; kingdom Metazoa; phylum Arthropoda; class Insecta; order Diptera; family Drosophilidae; genus Drosophila; species Drosophila tristis. The sequence goes on from JAECWT010000067.1 coordinate 1,927,670, forward strand.
ACTCTTGTAACTTTTTGTGCAGTAACGCTCTCACTTATAAGCTGTTGCTGCAACCACTCTCCTCTCTCATCTTTTACCGATTTCGCTTTAAGCATTGCTCTAAGCATTTGCTCTGCACAGTTGTCTGATTGCTATTTGTTTTGAACTTTTTTTTCCCGAAGTAAAAAAAAAAATAAAAGACATAAATACGGAATTTTCTGTCGTCTGTGCCAAAAAAACCTGCAAGAAGCAGATCACCCATGACCAGCCCAATATCCCCTGCTAGCTTTGCGAAAGCGTAGTGCACGCAAAATGTGTAGGGGTCTCGGGCCGTGTAGGAGACGCCATTTCACAAAAAAACGGCCTGCATTATAGTTGTGAGGAATGCCGTGCTGTGGAAAACGACATGCGTTCGTTCATGAGGCAGACGCGGAGTGGCTTCAAAGAGCTGATCGTAGGCTTTAAACAGCAATGTGATCGGCTCTTGGCCATGTACACTCAGTTCAGCAGTTTACAGCTGCTGGCTGAGTCTCCGAGGCACAAGAAGTCTACTCCGCGGGACTTGCAAGTGCCGACTGCCTCATGTCCGCCGGCATCTGAAAAACTTACTCCGACCACCCCCTTAGTGCAGCAGTTGATTACGTTTGCTACTCCAAGGGCAACGATCGCTGCTGGTGATGCAGATTCGGGAGCCGAATGCGTCACTTCGGAGAGTATGCAGTTAGAAATGTCTGTAGAGTCCGTGTCCATCGAATCCGCACCCTTAACTATCCCCTCAGCTTCGCTCCCACCAGCTAATAGATGTCCAGGACCACCGATACTGACATCACAGGTACTAGGCCTGTCGTGCCAAAACCACTGGTAGGAGTCCCACCAAAGCGACAAGTTTTTGTCTCGCGGCTAGCCCCTGACCTCACATCCAATGATGTGACCGCTTTTATACAAAGCAAAATAAAAGCCGTCGGCTTAAAGGTGGAAAAATTTAACTTTTCTTACGCCAGGGAGATATCGTCTCCCCAACTCAATATGAAACCATTTGTTCCGCCAAGTTTTGGCCAGAGCATTTGGTGGTTAAAGAGTTTAAGGCTAAGAAAAATAATAGGCCCCCCATTACTCTTCCTAGCATTCAGACCAGTGCTCCATCTCCATCCTCATCTTCCACCTCTACTTCCACCCATCCAAAAAACTAACTTCTTCTCTTGTAGTTACCTACCAGAATGCTAGAGGCTTGCGTAGTAAGCTCAGCACTCTTTTCCTTGAGAGTCTCGCATTCTCATCCCACGTTATTGTGTTCACCGAGACCTGGTTAAAGCCGGACATCCTTAGTTCCGAAGTTTTGGCAGGTCGGTACACAATTTTTAGAAATGACCGTTTGTCTCGACTGATTCTCCCAGGCTTTTCCATCTTCATTACTTGCTCGTATATTCCACCTTCCTCGGATAACTTAATATACGAGCATCACCTGTCCGCTTTAAAAACTGTTTCTTCCTCGCTATCAGATAAAGACCATATAATAGTTCTTGGTGAATTCAATTTGCCAGGTACTGTTTGGTCTTCGGTAAACGAGTCTAATAACCTTGTGCCCATGTCACGACATGACTTTATCGCTAGATCTATCCCTGTCTCAAGTCAACCATGTGAAAAATTCCTTGGGTCGATTGCTTGATCTGTGCTTTGTCTCGGATCCGACCATAGCGTTGTTAACCCGAGCCCTTCCGCTCAGTATACCTGAAGACTCCTACCATCCTACTTTCGAAGTGTCAGTCGATATTGGCCCAACTGTATTGAATCGAATGTGAAGGCTATCTGAACGTGTCCGCTGCTTTCGTAAAGCCGAGTTTACGAAGGTTGGCCCGTTCTGTACTTGTGCACTGACGTTATGAAAGGCACAAACATTTTTTACAATGTACTTGACATATTTTTTGATTCTTGTGTCCCACTTTCTTGTCCGGTTAGATCTGGAAAGCCTCCTTGGTTTACCAAAGTGTTATCCAGTCTAAAAAACTTAAAATCAAGACTTTATAAAAAATTTCGGGAAGTTGGTTCTCCCTCTTCTCTTTCTCACTATGTAATAGCTCGGTCAAATTTCTCCGTTCTTAACGCTCAATGCTAAATGCTAAATATTTCCAGACAACCTATTCTCATGAAAGCTACTCTGGTCAGCCTTATCCATACAGCTTACCAAGGTCGAATGGCATCTTCAGCCCCTTGTTAAATGAAAGCTCACTGCTTCGTGATCTTCGACTAGTTAAGCCGGTGTTTTCACCAGGTCCCGACGGAGTTCCCGGCTGTGTACTTAGGTACTGTGCCGACGCTCTGTGTGGACCCTTGCTTAAACTATTCACCCTATCCATTAACTCTTCATGCTTCCCCCCCATCTGGAAGGAATCTTTTATTATTCCGCTCCATAAGAAAGGTAGCAAGTCTGATGCAAATAATTATATAGGTATATCTAAGTTATCCGTTATTCCTAAAATGTTTGAAAAAATGTTAACTCCGCACTTGCAACATCTCTGCAAATCACTTATATCTCCGTCCCAGCGCGGATTTATAAGGCGACGATCAACAATCACAAATTTATTAGAGTTTACCTCTTTTATCATTAAAGGCTTTCAAGGTTACTTGCAGACGGATGTTATTTACACTGATTTCAGTAAAGCATTCGATTCTGTAAACCATTCCCTTCTAGCACAAAAACTTGACCTTTTAGGGTTTCCGCCTAATCTTTTGAGATGGATTTCTAGCTACCTTCGTTCTAGGTCTCAAAGAGTCCTCTTCAAAAACTCCTTCTCTTCACCTGTTAAGGTTACTTCTGGAGTACCACAGGGCAGCCATCTACGCCCCCTACTATTCACACTTTTTATTAATGATCTGCCTTCAGTATTAACAAACTCTCGAGTACTCATGTATGCGGATGATGTTAAACTTTGAGTCCATTATAAGGACATTTCATTTCACTCTTGCTTGCAATCCTATCTCAATAACTTTCAGTCTTGGTGTTGTGCAAATATGTTACACCTAAATGCCTCGAAATGCAAAGTAATGACATTTCATCGCTCCAGCCTCATTTTGGCTCCTTATAGCCTCTGCGGTGGTTCTCTAGAGAGAATTACCTTGGTTGACGATCTTGGTGTTAAATTAGACCCAAAGTTAAAGTTTTCTGAACACATTTCCACTATGGTAAATAAGGCCACGGGTGTGCTTGGGTTTATAAAGAGGTGGTGAAAGGAATTTGACGACACCTATATAACGAAGACTCTCTACATCTCGCTTGTTCGTCCGATTTTAGAGTACGGCTCTTGTGTAAGGCACCCCCAGTACAAAGTACACCAGGACCGTATAGAATCAGTCCAGAAAAACTTTTTACTTTTTGCTCTGCGTGGCCTTAACTGCGATGCAGATGTGAGACTGCCATCTTACCCATGTAGATTGCTTTTAATAAACCTTCCAACCTTAGTTAGTCGTAGAAAAATGCTAGGTGTGATTTTTGTGCACAACCTGATCAAGGGGGACGTAGATAGCCCTGACTTTTCAAAGGCGAAGACGCGGAAAAGCCGTTCATGGTCAGCCAGTATTGTTTCACTCAGAAGCGATAGAACGAATTTATACAGTTCATCCTAACAATCAAGAGTGTTATTATTTGCCATTGTTGCTAATAATTGTTCGTGGACCAACATCATTTGAATCTTTGCGAACTGTTGATGAAGAATTGTGTGGGACGTATCGCGAAGCATGCGAACGATTGAATATACTTGAGACATGACATGCATTGGGATCTTAGACTTGAAGATGCAGCATTGTCATCAAGTCCACATCAAATTCGGACACTTTTCGCAATTATTATAGCCACGTGCAGTCCAGCAAAGCCAATTGAATTGTGGCAAAAACATCAAAATCATTTGTCAGAGGCTTTTTTACATCGATTAAGCCGTCAAACGGGTGATATAAACATGGACTATACGCCGGAAATTTACAACGAAGCATTGATTGCTATTGAAGACCTTTGCTTGATGATGGCAAGCAAAGCATTAGCTCAATTAGGTATGACTAATCGTGATACACACGACCTTTTCAACAAAGAACTGGAGCGTGAACAGCAGTATGATCGTCCCGAGCTTAATGTGTTTGTGCAAAATAATGAGCCACGGTTAAATATCAACCAAAGAACGGTTTACGACCAAATATTGCGAGCTATCGAAGAACAACATGGTGGACTGTTCTTTTTGGATGCAGCTGGAGGTACCGGAAAAGCGTTTGTCATTTCGATTATTTTGGCTACCATTCGAGCACAAGGTACAATCGCATTGGCTTTGGCTTCGTCTGGCATCGCTGCCACTTTATTGGATGGTGGTCGCACGGTGCACTCTGCCCTTAAGTTGCCCTTGAATATGAAGGCTGACGATAATCCTACATGCAACATTTCAAAAAGATCTCTATTATTGTATGGGATGAGTGTACTATGGCCAACAAGAAGTCACTGGAAGCACTTAATCGTACGTTGAAAGATATATAGCAGGTGATTTCAGACAAAACATTGCCTGTAGTCAAACTAGGAACTTCTGCTGATGAAATGATGAACTACAGTTGGATGCCTATCATGGATCGGGAATGATAATATGCGCCATACTGCTTCATTTGAACTGATGTATCTGCCCATTTGAAATTGAGTGATTTCATCGGTAACATTAGCAACTGCTCCAAAAACAGCCATATCACTGCCCTTGTTGATGTATTTGCAAATGTATTTAATAGATTCAACTGATTTTTTCAATCAGCCAAATTAAAATATGCGCATGAGGCAAACCTCATTTCTGTCATTCAATTGAATACATCCAACATTGAACAGACCCATCTTTCGATGTTTGGCCAACAAACAACAATTCCGAGACTTCTTCCCATTGCGGAATACACGTGAAGGTGATGAAGAGGTCTGGTCGACCGTAACGGCGAACGTATGACATCGCATCTTGCGCGTACTCAAACATATGACGTGGACTTCCAACATACGATGACGATAATATTATCATAGTTCCAACGTTTTGTGCATTACCATTGTAATATTGGATTTCCGAACCTGGAGCATATTTTCCAACCTCCGTTTTGCTTGAAGTATCTTTATTGAATGTTCTTATGAAATATATCTTAGAACTCACTTGGCTAAAGCCAGCGTAGCTGCGCTGCCAGGAACGCCGGCAGCGGAGCGGCAGCATTTATGTATTTAATGTTTATGCATGTATATAAGTGTGTAGATGCCCAGCGCTGCTGACAGCGATGGCGCGAGGGAAAATGTATATGTATGTGTGTATGCATGTGCCGTCAAGTCATGGGAATATGTTGACGCTGAACTTATGTCGCTCGAGACATTCTTGGGCGATCGTAATACGATAGCTCAAGTTATGTCTGGGACTTTTTAATTACATAAACACTGCAGCAAAGTGTTACAGTGTGTTCCCCTTAAGTACACTTGGTACAGTGGGTATTGGCTATGTGTGCATACTACATTTCCCTCCTTTTGAAAAATAACGTAATATATTGGAGTTATTTTATACAAGTTATTATTTATAAAAATTATTGTCATCGAGTTGTAATAATAATATCTATTAAGTATATTTTCTTTGCGCAAATACATATATATGATTAAAGATTTCCAAATAAAGTTGTTCACCTTTTTCTTCCTTTTTTTTTTAAATTATTTTGTATTAAAATATGTTTTATGAAAATATATTTTTTTTTGTATTTTCTTTTTTTCTTTTATGTATTTGTCAATAATAAAAAAAATATTCTTTGGTTGATCCGGCCATTTTTTTTTCATGTTTCCCTAAATAGTTTTAGTCTATCCTTATTAACTTTTTGTCTTTTATTTTTATTTTCTATTATTATGTTGTTGTTATCTTCTATTTGAACTACTGTAAAAGGTCCTACATATCTACTATCTAGTTTATGTCCTACTTCGTTTCTTAAAAGAACTTTTGTCCCTATTGATACTTTGAAGTCATTTATGTTTTTATCGTATTCTAATTTTCTTTTTTGCTTTTTGCTTTCCAGCATTGTTCTGGCTCTTTTATATGCTGTTTCTAGCCTAAACTTAGATTCTTTAGCGTAGTCTTCTATATTGTATAGAGAGGTTCTATTCTATCTATGGTATTAAAATGTTGTAGTAAATTGGATTTTTTACTAAAAACTAGTTCGTAAGGACAGTAATTATGTGTCATTGATGGTGTAGTGTTGTAACAATTGAAGTATTGAAGCCATACGTCCCAATCAGTTTTATCTACTGATATATATGAACGTATGTATTCGTTGAATGTTCTGTGGCTTCGCTCAACCGTTCCTAGAGTCTGGTGATGGTGTGCTGTTGATGTTATGTTGTCTATTTTTAGATATTTGCACAAATCATTGATTATAATCATTGTGCTAATACAGTTGCTAAAGCTATATTTGAATCATTTATTCTAAAGTTCTGTAACCCATATCGGTACAGTAAATATAATATATCTATAATTATAGAATTCTTCATATTCTGGACCGTACTCTTATAGAATAAATGATTCAAATATAGCTTTAGCAACTGTATTAGCGCTTTTGTTAGCTATAGGTATGGCTACTAGGTATTTTGACAAATCACATACTAGGGTGATTGCATATTCATTGCCATTGTCAGATTTTGGTAATGGTCCAATCGTGTCGACTAGTACTCGGTCGAATACACTTATTGGTGACTCTGTAATGGTAAGAGGGGTCTTAGTATGTTTAACTATTTTTGATACTTGGCATTTTGGACAATTACGTACGTACTTGGTTATATGACGTGTCATGTTTTTCCAGTAGTAATGTCTTTTATCTTTGCTAACGTTTTAGATATGCCTGTGTGTCCTCCTTGTATTGGATCATCATGTAGTGTAGACAAGATTGCTTCTTTTTCTTTAATATTTGTTATTAGGGTCACCGGGTTGAGTAGCGCTACTCTTAATGTTCTCAATATTTTATTGCCCATATTTTTAAAATTATCTATTGAAATGAATTCAAAGATATTTTCCCACGGTGCCACTTTGAGTTGGCTGATTCTTTGTTTACCGGCTTGCATTTCAAGCCTTTGGAAGAACTGACCTAAGTCAAGGGTTCCATTAGTATACAAATCGCTAATCTCATATCTTGCTGTAATTTTTTTTCCATGTTTGAAAAAACATATTTACATGCAAGGTCACTACTTTACGTACTTCGTCATTGTTGATGACTTCATATACGTTGGGCTTAGAAGCTTTTTCTAGAGATTGCCTAGGCAATTATATTATTTCTTTTCCTGCGCAGGATTTTTGTCTACTTGTTTGTCTTGTAGTGACTTTTAATATATTGGCTGTTATGTTTTTTAATTCCTTTATTGTTATTCGTGACAGTGCATCTGCCACGAAATTGTCTTTACCCTTTAGATACTCGACTGTAAAGTCGTATTCTTCTAATTCAAGCCGCATGCTTGTAAGTTTTGAGCTAGGATTGACCATTGAAAATAGATATGTTAATGGTCTGTGATCTGTTTTCACTGTAAAGTGTCTGCCATATATATATGGTCGAAAATGAGTAATTGCCCAATGAATTGCTGCTAATTCCTGTTCAGTTGTACTCTTGTTACTTTCGCCTTTGGTAAATGATCTGGATGCGTATGCAATAGGAAGTTGGAGGTCTTTATGGTTTTGAGTTAAAACCGCTCCACACGCTTGCTTACTTGCATCCGTTATTATACAAAATTCTTTTGTGAAGCCTGGGTATTGTAATAGAGTTGGTTTAATAAGTTGATCTTTTAAATGTACAAATTCATTTTGGCAATCATCTGTCCATATAAATGGAACATTCTTTTTACATAATCTAGTTATGTGCCTTGAATAGTCGGCGAAATTTTTGATAAAACGTCTGTAATAATTGCAGAATGCAACAAATCTTCTAGCGCTGTCCGCGTCATGCGGGACTGGATAGTTTTTGATGACGTCATATTTTTTGTCATCAGGCAAGATTCCTTTATCTGAGAATTTATGACCGAGAAAAGTCACTTCATGCATAAAAAATGAACATTTTTGTGGGTGTAATTTTAGGTTGTGTTTCCTATATACCTCAAAAATATCTTGTACATTTTTGAGCATATGTTTTTCGGAACAACCAATGACTATAAGATCGTCCATATATAGGAATGCTTGAGAAGCTTCAAGTCCAGAGGACGCTATATTAATCATTCTTTGAAATGAATTTGGCGCTATTTTTAAACAAAATGGTAGTCGCGTGAAGCGATATGAGCCATTGCTCGTTGAAAAAGACGTTATATTACGTGAACTTTCTTCTAGTTCAACTTGATGAAAACCTGACATTAAGTCAAGGCATGAGAAGTATTTTGCTCTACCTAGTTGATCTAAAATGTCATCAATTCTAGGTAGTGGAAATTTATCTGACAGGGGTTTTTTATTTATTTGACGATAGTCAATTACTAATCGCCATTTCCTTTGCTCTGTGCCCGGAAGGGCTTTCTTTGGTACAAGTAATAAGGGGCTATTATACTCTGATACGGAAGGTTCGACTATTTTGTCGTCTATTAATTTTCCTACTTGTTTTTGTATTTCCTCAACTTGGCTATGCGGGCTTCGATAATTTTTTATGTATACTGGTTCATCATCTTTCAATCTCAGTTTTTGTTTATAGAAATTATTCGTAGTTATTGATTCGGTTTCCAATCCGAATACATCGCTTGCATAAGCTTGAAAGCTGTGACTTGAACTGTGGAGGAAAGTTTTTTGAAAGTTGAGATAATACAGACTTTTCTCTATTTCCTAGATTGGTTTTGACTACATCGTAGTTCGAAAGTGATTCGTATGTTAGATTATCCGTACTGACTACTTGATCGGTATTTGTTGTATTAAGTAGTCTTATGAAAGCGTTTTTGGATTTTGGTATTTGGTATTTTGGTATTTGCAATGTAAATACCATGCTGAATTTCTTGATTTGGAATCAATACACTGTCTTCTTTTGAATTAAGTTGAATTTTTCGAATAACTTGTGATCTTGCTGGCAGAATTATTGAGTTGTTGCCAGAACTGTGAGTTATTGGAACATGAATTGGAAATTTTAAGTTATTGGGTCTAATTATAAGCCAATCTTCAGATGGCTTGAAGTCTAATTGACAGTTGTATTTTTATACCCGTACTCAAAAAAGAGTTAAGGGGTATATTAGATTTGTGGTAAAAGTGGATGTGTGTAACGCAGAGAAGGAAAATTTTCCGACCCCATAAAGTATATATATTCTTGATCAGCATCAATAGCCGAGTCGATAGAGCCATGTCTGTCTGTCCGTCCGTCCGTCCGTCCGTCTTGTTGAGCGCCTGGATCTCAGAGACTATAAGAGTTAGGGTAACCAAATTTGGTTTCAAGACTCATGTGATATCACACTGCTACAAGTGTATTTCAAAATTTCGCCCCGCTCCCACAAAGAACAAAAATCTGTGGCAGGCACAATTTTAAAGATACGATAAAACTAAAAACTCAGTATCGTAGATCTACCATATCTACCATATCTACCAGATTGCTGAACATGAATCAGATCGGATCATAATTATAGCCAGAATGAAGAAATTAATTTTCTGTTGGTTCGCACGCCTCCAACAGCCAGAGACACGCTACTCTATCTCCTTCTCGCTCGCACACTCTGCCGCGTTCAGTGCACGAGCAACCCCTAGCAGAGGTGATGTAGAATTTAAATGGTACATGTATAATCTACATGTTAGATGTCAAATATAAATTGTAGATGTAGATAACAGATGTAGCAAAAAAATGTAAAATGTAAAATTTTTTTTTTAATTCTAAAATTCTAAAAAATCATGCTCCAAAATGTAAATACTGACTGAGTACGGGTATAAGTAGAGTCGCGTCCCCAGAAGCGACTCACACGTTCCTTCTCGTTTTTTATAAAATCGATTCCTAATATTCCATCACATGGAATAGTGAATTGTAAATTCACGATATGAAAATCGTGTGGAATTATATATTTAGTCGTCTGTATCTCGATGGAAGTTAAACCTTTGGATTTGGTAACTTCTTGACTTATTCCTCTTATATCTATAATATAATTATCTTGAATGTCGTGAAAGACATCAGAAGTTTCTTTTAAAATGGATATATCTGCACCTGTGTCTATTGTAACGATTAACGAAGAGAATCTTCGGGCAATGAAGCGGGTGGTCGACAACGTTGGAAGGAGTACGCGCTTGCTCCTACGGCTCGTCTCTGGTCGGCTATGGGTATGGGTTCTTGTGGAGGAACCTTCCAATTGTGTGCTTCGTTCCTGCAGTTTACTATTCTATTAACTTCGCGTACTGCGTTTACGGTATAGGAAGGACGGAGGAAAGGCAGGGGAAGGAATGGTAGGGAGCCGGTACACGGGCTATTATATAAAAGAGAAAAATAGGATAGAAAAAGAAGGGAGAGGGTTCTACCTACGCTTCGGACAACTCTGCTGGCACTGAGTTGTGCCACGCCCACCCTACCATGATCCTGATGAGCCGAGGTAACTAATATCAGGATCCCTGGAGTGTCCGGTGTCGGCTATCCTTCTTCGCTCCACGGCAGCATGGTTCCCCAACTGACGTACCTTTTAGTACATAGTTAAATTAACAAACAATTTATTAACAGCTAACTCCATTATCATTCAGGCAAACCAAAGCGTAAGCTAACAGGGAATAAGAACAACACGACTGGGGGCTAGCATAGGGTATCGGTCGAGAGGTATATATATACTTAAGATATTTATATAAATATAAAGATATAGGTATAACTAGTTGTGATTACAAACACTTCGATATAGTGCGATATAAATTAATTATTTTTTCCCTAAATAGAAAACATAAAATTATAGGGCATTATACGGTCGTAAGTCGAACGACTTCAGCCAACAGCATCGGGCATCAGATATTAGTGCATGCAAGCAGTCAAATCAGCTGTGGTTAATTTAAAAGTTTGAGGTCAACGACCCACGAACAGCGCTAGCAAAAGGGAAGCTTTTGGCAGCGATCGCGGAGTTGGAATACGCAGATAAATGTAATAGGGAAAGCTCACTTACAGTGTGTTGGTTTGCTTGTTTGCTCCCGCGCCGAAAGATCTTTCGTAGCTGGGGTGTCTCTGTGTTAGTGAGATTATGACGCTTCTATCTGAAAAACCAAAAAAAAACCAATATGCGCACCTGGTGCTGCATGGCAGTAACTCACTATTAGGAAACTGTCGCGTGGACGCTTTAAAGCTCGAACTTTTAAAGCCACTTTCAAAATAATTATAATTATGTTTGTTTTTCTTTTCGTTTGTTTTGGGTTTGACTTTACATTATAATGGCTTTGTCCACTTGTCTTACCCAAAAGAACCAACAAAAATTACTGCGCGGGTCCAAGGAATGCAGGCCGCGATATAAACTAAATCTGCCTCAGTTGTCGACGAACTATATGTATGTGTGCGCCTCTCGTTGGAGCTGCTTTCACAAGTTAGCCTACCCTAGCAACTAGCACACAAACCTACATAACGTAAAACACAAATTATTACTGACTAAACCGGTAACTTATTTAATTCAAGGCCGCATCGTCCGGCAGGTCATTGCAGGCGGCTGTGCAACAGAGGCTTTAGCATAGGCCGGTATCACTAAGGGTCGCCGTGAGGTTAGGTTCGCACGTGGTCCAAGGGTGCCTCCTTACATGAAAATTTTCGAGGCTTAGGACTTAACCTGATCACAACGGACTATTTGGAACGCCTATTCTCTTGACCAGGTTCAAAAACACATAACGGCTAACACGCCAATTCGCCGAGCTACGTTAGAGCAGACGGCTGTCTTCGACACGCACAGCAAAAGTTCACGGCTCGCACATCTGTGGATCAGCTGGTTGTTGGTGCGGGCTTAAAGCTTTGGTTCCACCTGTTTTCCTTTTGCTGCGATATGGCCGGTTTAAAGGGCGTTTATTTAAACTCTCAACTGGGTGCCGATTCTGAATTTAGAGAAATCGAAAACAAGAATAAGGAAAGGAACCAACAAGAAAATTCAACCGTGAGGCCATATCAATATTTACCACTTGGAATAGGCACCGCATAGGAAAAAAAAGTTTGAAGGGATTTCCTCTCTTTCTCCAGGGGCTGCGAAACACGAGTGTACCCACAGGCACCTATATGGGTGTGTGGACAGGTGCGCGGACCAGCACTATAGCGATTTTCCAATTCACGAATATTTTATTTGATTTTTGTCAGCTACTTGGTGATGATCTACAACTTGACTCTTGGGCCGCCACGAGGAGAAAGAAATACTAGGCTAGGCTACCGACTGTGCAAAATTCGGGTTCTCCGGATCTTCCTTTGACCCGATCCTTCGCCATTCACCCTGAACGGTTGATTACAGTGTGGGGACTTTCTTTGCGTTTTAGCCCCATTCGTAGCATCGCCCATAGTGGCGCTACCTCTACCAGACATGTAACTTATGACTCAACAGGTTATTTGTGAATCCTAAATCAATCTCTTTTGACTCTACTTTATTAATTACATTTGCGGTGGAGTCCACCGTTTTTGTATCTATTAAACCCATTTTGGGTGTGAATCCTATATTTCTCTGGATAAGTATACCATTTATAAATGGTTTTCTATTAATTCCTTCGTATGTTTTAGCTATTCTATTGTCCCTTATTCACGTAAGTTAAAAATTTAGAAAACTAATTCTCAATTCGAAAGTTAGTGTATATATGTATTCGCATATATAAAAAAAATATATATTTTTTTTGTAAAGAAAAATATGAATTAGAAAGGTTTAGGGCATATGGCTGATTTACATCTGTTTTCGCTCTATATAATTACTATATCAGCCATATGTTAATAGTTATAGCCTATCAGTAACAAAAAAAATTGGTTAGTTTTTACAAGCAGTGTTTTCACTCATCGGCTTGTGGTTTTGTTTGTTTTTTTAATTACTGGCATCTCAGGCATTGGCATAAATGCAGCCTTTACTGCGTTACTTTGCATCGCAAATTTTAATTTTTCCTGGTCCTCGCTGTTTGTTGCTGCCCGTAGTAGGTCTTGGACCAACCTACGTTGCCGGAGCAGTTTTATCCGTTTTCCTCCCCGCTTCTTCTTTTGCTTGGGTCGTTGCGGCTTCTGGCGTGCCCGGTACTCAGCTATTGTGAGTGGGCGCGGTCCATCGGTTGGACAAGCCTCCAGAGCCTCCTCTAGGCTTGGCTTGTCCCTTTGCTCGATAGGACCAGCGTTGAGGAGATCTGTCTCCATTTTGTTCCCACGGTGGCGTAAGTGGCGACAGGCCTCTCACGCGTAATTTTCGCCGCTGTAGTTGTCCGAGGCCTATGGGCTCAGGCGGGGCCGGTGCCGGTCACCGCACAGGTCATTGAAATACGCTCTATGTAGCGTTGTCGGTGCCTTTTCAGGTCTTTATCTTTTTTTATTCTCAGCACGCTTCTTTTTTATTAAGAACACATGATTAGCTTCGGTTGGATTTTTTGTGAAAATCCAGTAATTTATTAGAGGCAATTTAAACGTGAAATTTGGAAGTGTATTTTAAATGCACATTTTCTTGTTTTGCGTGAAAACTGTTTTTGCAGAATTATTTTTGGGTCTCACTGTCACGGTCATTTGGAAGTGTATTTTAAATGCACATTTTCTTGTTTTTGCGTGAAAACTGTTTTTGCAGAATTATTTTCGGGCCGTCCTGTCACGGTCGCCATGTAATATTGGATTTCCGAACCTGGAGAATATTTTCCAACCTCCGTTTTGCTTGAAGTATCTTTATTGAATGTTCTTATGAAATATATCTTAGAGCTTACTTGGCTAAAGCCAGCGTAGCTGCGCTGCCAGGAACGCCGGCAGCGGAGCGGCAGCATTTATGTATTTAATGTTGATGCATGTATATAAGTGTGTAGATGCCCAGCGCTGCTGACAGCGATGGCGCGAGGGAAAATGTATGTGTATGTGTGTATGCATGTGCCGTCAAGTCATGGGAATATGTTGACGCTGCACTTATGTCGCTCGAGACATTCTTGGGCGATCGTAATACGATAGCTCAAGTTATGTCTGGGACTTTTTAATTACATAAACACTGCAACAAAGTGTTACAGTGTGTTCCCCTTAAGTACACTTGGTACAGTGGGTATTGGCTATGTATGCATACTACACCATCGTTGTTAATGGCATCACGCAAATGAACATACTCTTCGGAACGTAATTTGGCTTGGTTGAATCGAAGAAAATTTAAACGTTCCGATTCAATTTTTGACATGTCAACAATGTACTGCTGGAAAAGTGCTCTACACCTCAATATGTGGTTGTCTTGATTTTGCCGTATCTGCAGCCTGTATGCGTAATAATTCATAGCACTAATTTTCTTTGTTCCTTCTCGACCGTTTACTGGATCTATCATTTTAATGTTGAAATTATAGCCATCTTTTCCTCTCCAAAACAATATGGGATATTGTAGTGCATCATAACAGCAATGAGTCTCGGATACACGTTCAAGTTGTTCATTTCTACGATGAATCACATTATCACGACTATTAAATTTCTCACCAACTATTACTATTTCCACTTCGTCAATTGTTTGAGCATTGAAACGCCTTGCATGTTCGCGAACCGGTGTTTTATCAGCTCGAATAACAATTTTATGATCGTCGGATGGCATTCGATCAAACGAAGTTTTGAAAACGTTAACCAATTCTTTGTGCTCATGGAACATATTTTGCAAATCGAAAATAATTTGTCTCCGCGTGTTAGTAATAATGGCCGGCGAAAATCCTCCAGCTGAACCCTCCCAGAGGGTGCCGGCTGGGCAATGGGCACTGCATTATCCCGGATCGTGTAATGTATTTCCGCTTGCTCTGTCCGGGGTAAAGCCGTGTCTAGCCAAGGCCAGGTCCAGGTCTTCCCGACCAAAAATTTGGGGGAACTGAACCATGGCCATGGCTGGAGGTGCCTGGCGGGTAGGCATAAAACGCTAGGGGGTGGTCCCCCCGAAAAATATTAACCAGCATGGACCCTCTGGGCCAACAATGGAGCGGAAGAAGGAGCAAGCAAGGGTTGGGATGTCAACCCAAACGTCGGTGGAAAGCGTGGCTGCTACCACCGGCGGGCACGGAGAGGAGCACTCCTCTCTGCGAGTCGCTAGCGGCCACACCTCTGATAGGGCGGGAGCAAGTGATATCAGTTGCAATGCTACTGCCACAAAAACGACTCACTCCAAGTTGAGCCGCACAGGTGCCGTGGTCTATACAGACTCGGACCTGGAGAGCGTGCTCTCGGTAACCAAGACGGAGGAAGATAGCCTTCTCCGCTCCCCGGAACCAGGTTCCAGCTCCCTGCGTAGGGAAGGGCCGAAGCGTTCCAAGGAGGGGTTTTAGGCGAAGGCCCAGTACAAAGCGGCCCTCAAGATCATGGGCCGGTTCCAGGGCAGGAACGACCTCTGTGAAGGCCAAAATGACCTGGGCCGAGCAGATGCCACAGATGAAGGCATCGACGGAGGGATTTGCCAACAAGGTGGAGGAGAGTCTCACCGGAGTGAGCAAGCGGCAACGCGGGCCAACGGTGACAGGCCCCACACCCAAACAGGCGAAGAGACCCCAAAAACCGAAAGTCAGTGAGGGGACCAAACGACACTTAATCGTGGCACTCATTGACCGGAGCGACGAGAATGGCAAAATAACGGCGGCGCGGTGGAAGACGGTGCACGCGCGGCTCGTGGATGCGCTGTTCGCTCGAATGTAGGAGGACCCAACGGCCCCCATGCCCACGTTCGATGGTGCAGGGTGGCTTAACGGGGTCAACATACTAAAATGAATTGACGACCCCACACTCAAGTAGCTGACGCAAACGGTCTGCCAACTGGGAGCGATGTGGGAGGGGGCCAAGGTGGAGGTGGTGTACCGGGAGCTAGTCCCGTCCATACAAAAGGAAAAGGTACTCTCCCCATCGTAATCCAAGGGGACCGTGCGCTGAAGCTGCTACAGCGGCAGAACCCTGAAGTGCCAACGGCGAACTGGAGAATTTTGCATATCGGGAGCCCACTACCCAATGAGGGGGGCCAGAGTGCGATCATCCAGATCAGCAAGGAGGCAGAGGACCTGCTGTACCTAAGATTCGGGAAGATGGCGTGGGGGTTGGCAGTGTGTACCTGCGGCTGAAAAAGCGCCACCCCGAGGATAAAGATGCGCACACTCTGCAGGCGGGCGAGGTGGAGAAGGACCTTGGTCTGGACACCATCGTGGAGGCCGCACAGGGTGTTGCGCTGGACTCGGTGGAGGAGGGGGAGGACGGTGAACTGACGGTAGTAGTCAACCCGTCCAGTGGAGCTGCGCCAGACGCACATGGTGAGTGTGCTGCAGCTCAACCTCCACAAGAGTGAAATTGCGTCGGCGGAGCTCCTCTTTGCCATGGAGCAAGGGCCTGCCGACATAGCCTTATTCCAGGAGCCATGGGTTGCCTCAGGCAATGCTGTGGCCGGACTAAAGTCCTCAAACTATAACGTGTTCTATCCACCATCGGTAAGCAGGAACAGAACCGCCGTACTCGTACGAAAGGGAATCCATGCTCACCTTATGTCTCATTACAGCACTGACGATCTGACCGTGGTGATGCTAGAAAGCAAGGAAAGGCGCCTGATGGTAGTCTACTGCTACATGGCACACGACAGGCCAGCTCCACCTGAAGAGTTGAGGCATCTACTGGCGGAATCTAGCCCGAAGGACCAGCAACTTCTCGTCGGTACGGACGCAAACGCACATCACAACGTGTGGGGAAGCCCCGACATCAACGATAGAGGTGAGTCCCTCCTAGACTTCATACTATCAACTAACCTAGAAGTAGCAAACGTAGGAGAGGAATACACCTTTGTAGGTCCCACCTCTTCAAACGTGCTAGATTTAACACTCGTAGCGGGAGCAAGTACTTTGGTATCTGGCTGGAGGGTCCTTGAAAGACCATCCTTCTCAGACCACAAGTACATCCAGTTTAAGTGCGAATTTGAACACTCTCCGAAAATAACTGTCTATAGAAACCCCCGGAACACAAACTGGGAAAAGTTTAAAAAGACAGTTACCTCGAAGCTCGCGAATCGTGCGGGCACAGTGAAATCCCCGGAAGACATAGAAACGTCCCTAGAGACCCTATCCAAGGAACTACTGGATGCGTACCACGCATCGTGCCCACCCTCGATAACGAAAAAGAGGACCAAACCACTCTGGTGGAACCGGGACCTATCGCTCCAAAGAAACAACCTCAAACCCCCTCGGAGAACTACCGGCAAAATACCTCCGTGGTATTAGCCAAAGACCCCCCGATACGCTGACGGCGAGGGAAAGGAGCCTCAAGAAGAAGCACGAGCAAAACGTGCGGAGGTACGAGCGGCTCAACGGAGTCGCTCCTACCAACGGAGACAAAGCCCCCCCAAGCGCACACGCGGCGGTGACTGAGGACCCCAAACCGTCGACTTCAGCGTCAGCATCAGCTGGCACGAAGACGAAGGTGGACCAACCCTCAAAGTCATCGTCTGCGAACGCGCGAGGGAGAAAGGGGAAAAAGTTGTCCGGGAAGCAGAGGGGGAAGACCACACCTCTGACGCAGAACACGGCGAGTGCCAAGGCACCACCAACGCCCTCTGTACAGAAGGCACCGGTGGAACCGACTGGTCGAGAGCCAAGGTTCAAGCGACAGAGAACGGACGACTCCACAAAAGCTTCCGAGTCGAAGAAGGCGAAACCAGAGGACATTCTGGCCAGCCTAGGATCGCTGGCCGAGCTGCAGGTAGCCATCATCGACCAAAGTTACCCAGAGGGGAAGATATCGGACGTCAATTGGCTGAAGGCAGAATCGGAGATCCTGACCGCCATGAAGGATGCCATTGTGCTCGCAGATAACCCGTTTGTCTGCGAGTTCAAGGGCATCAAGTGGTATAAGGGAGCCAAAGCAGTGGCCTGTGGCAATGCAGAAACTCTTGAGTTTCTCAAAACCACGGTCCAAGGTTTTGGTGAACTTTGGCCAGGAGCGGCACTCCGCGTGGTCCCGACGGATCAGATTCCCAGGAGAACGATCATGAGGGTGTGGATTCCTCCCCCGATTAAGGCGGATGAGGACACACTCGTTCTGATCAAGGCACAGAACCGGATCCTAGAGACATCTGACTGGACCATCACAAGAGCGATAGCGCGAGACAAGGGGAACGGCAAGGAACTCTGGATCAGCATTGGTCAAGAAAGCCTGGCCAAACTCCTTGCAACGGACTGCCGCATATCCTTTGGTATGGGCACCCTGGCGGTAGCAGTACCGCGACACCCCAGGTCCGCTGAATAGCATGAAGGTGGTGCAGATTAATCTGCATCACTCAAGTGTACCATCGGCGGACCTGCTGCGGTTTATGGAGGAGAAGGCGGTGGACGTGGCCCTCATCCAAGAGCCCTGGATCGTAAGTGAAAGGGTTCGGGGACTGAACGGTCGCGGATACCGCCTTCTCACGCCACACCCCGCGGGTAAGCCAAGAACCTGTATCGTGGTAAGGAACGAGCTTAATGTTCTGTTTTCTTCCAGGTACAGCACTCCGGACCTAACGGTGGCACTATGTGAGAGGGAGGACGGGAAAAACCTATACCTAGCCTCTGCATACCTGCCGTACGAAGAGGAAGACCCACCCTCGGAGGATGTCAGGGCCCTGATCCACCAAGCGCGGAGGGAGGGACTTGATATTGTCTTAGGCTGTGACGCGAATGCCCATCACTCCCTCTGGGGAAGTACGGGCACAAATTCTAGACGAGAGTCGTTGTTCGAGTACATTCTGTCCACAAATCTTGTTGTGTGCAACCGGGGAGACCACCCCACCTTCCGCAACAGGAACCGTGCAGAGGTTATAGATATAACACTGGCCTCGAATAGCGACTCCCTTACCATCGATGACTGGCACGTGTCCAGTGAGTGTTCCTTTTCGGACCACTACAGGATAGTGTACAGCATCAAATGGAACAAGGAGAGGCCCAAGGCCTACCGCAATCCCAAGCGGACAGACTGGAACCGCTTCTCCGCAACCGTACAGAAGGTGCTGCCCAACCCACCGGAAGGGGACATTATTCAAACGGAAGCACTAGAGAAAGCTACGCAGACCGTCACTAATGCTCTACAGATGGCGTTTCTCAAATCCTGCCCGATCAGCCGACCCCCAAAGTGCAATCACAACCCGTGGTGGACACGGGAGTTGAGCGAAGTCAGAAAGGAATCGAGGAAACTCTTCAATAAAGCAAAAGTGACAAACACACAGGAAAGTTGGGACGAGTATCGCCGCAGCTTCAATACCTACAAAAACACCTGTAGGAGGGCGAAAAGGGAATCATGGGCAGCCTTCTGCGATGCCATAGACGGTACCACTGAGGCCTCAAGGCTTCGACGCGTACTGTCGAAGGCACCCACCACACCAGGCCTGCTCCGCAGCCAGGACGGTACCTTCGCAGAGAGCAGCCAAGAATCCCTGGAGCTCCTCATGAGTACTCACTTCCCGGGTTGCTCAGATGTCACCGGTGACGAATCCAACGCCACCAATGACACTGAGGATCATCCGGGAGAGGAAATCGAGGATCTCATACGAAATATAATGGCACCAGACAAGATTATCTGGGCCATTAAATCATTCAGTCCCTACAAGTCATCGGGACCGGATGATATCCGACCAGCCATGCTGCAAGCAACTTGCCTGCACCTACTACCATGGCTGAAGAAAATATTCAAAGGATGCCTCCTAACTGGGTACGTCCCCCATGGGTGGAGGGAGGTGAGAGTGGTCTTCATCCCCAAGGCCGGGAAGATAAACCACATCTCCCCAAAGGACTACAGACCCATCAGTCTGTCGTCATTTTTGCTTAAAACGATGGAGCGACTAATGGATCTATATATAAGAACCAAGCTAGACAAACAAGTGTTCAGTGGAGCTCAGCACGCCTACCTCAAAGGTAGATCAGTTGAGACCGCACTACACGAAGTTGTTGGGCATATCGAAAAGAATCTAAGCCATAAGGAATATGCCTTGGCGGCCTTTCTAGATATAGAAGGGGCCTTCAACAACGTCAGGATCGAGTCAATAACGGCCGCACTGGCCAAGATTGGTACACACCCGACGGTAACCGGATGGCTAGACAGCGTTCTCAGGAGCAGAACGATAAGCGCCAATCTAGGCTCCTCCTCGTCAAGAAAGACGGTCACACGAGGTACTCCGCAAGGGGGAGTTATATCCCCTCTCCTGTGGAACCTGGTCCTCAACGACCTCCTTCTTCAGCTGGGGAGGAGCGGATATAAGGTTACGGCCTATGCAGACGATCTAGTAATACTGGTAACGGGTAAATTTCTGCCCACAATCAGTGACCTTCTAGAATCTGCACTACACCCAGCAACACGGAGGAAAGGAAGAAAAAGGCAATGGCAGCTTTCTACACCTGTAGAAAGACTTTTGGACGAACATGGGGCTTACAGCCGCACATCATCCATTGGATGTATACAGCGGTAATAAGACCCATCCTGACATACGGAGGCATGGTATGGTGGGAAGCGGTTAACACCAAATCCCACCTGGAGAACCTCCGTAGAGTCCAACGGACAGCATGCCTTGGGGTCACCGGATCTTTCAAATCCACCCCACAGGCAGCTCTGGACACCATGTTAGGCCTGGAACCGATAGACCTTCATCTTAAGTGCAAGGCTGAGACAAGTGCCGCTAGGCTATTAGCCGCGCAGTACTTCAAGCCATCGCCTTATGGCCACGCCACTATACTCCGTATGGAAGATAGTGGAACGGCCAGGTGGAGTGACTACTGTGTCTCAGAGTTCTCATGGAAAAGAAACTTTAAAGGACACATACCGGATAGGGAGAAATGGAAGAGTAACACGGTCCTGGGGCAGAATGAGCTCTCCATTTTCACCGACGGGTCAAAGACGGCCGAAGAGACAGGAGCTGGAATCTTCTCCGAAGAACTAGCAACCAACATATCCCTAAGACTACCAGACTGGTGCAGTGTATTCCAGGCGGAGATATATGCAGTATGGCAAGCGGCAAAGTTGGTATACACCTTGGAGTTACCTCGGAGGAACATAGCAATCTGCGTTGACAGTCAAGCTGCCATCAAAGCCCTGGTATCCTGCAAGACCACAAGCAGACTCGTACGTGATACGGTGGACGCACTAAACCAGATCAGCGCGCACTCAATCACACTCACGTGGGTTCCGGGTCACACCGACATAGCGGGCAACGAGAGTGCGGACGAGTGTGCCAGAACTGGATCGGCCAAGCCAATGGCGGACGCAGTCAGCGACATAAGGAGACCACTACGAGACATCATCTCGCAGATGATGGGCCGAGCCAGAACGAGATCGGACAGGAGGTGGAACACCACACCCAACTGTGAGATCTCTCGCTCGCTCTGGCCCCACTATGACCTTAAACGCACCAAGACTCTCCTAAGCTTCAGGAAGAGTCGGGTGCGAACACTGACGGGAGTTATAACGGGGCACTGTGTCATCGGCCGCATGGCCACAAGGTACAGACTGCCCCACCATGACTTCTGCCGCAGCTGCAGGGACGAGGAGGAAATAGAGAGCATCCAGCACCTTCTCTGCAACTGTCCTGCACTCATGGGGAGGCGTCACCGAATACTCGGTGGCGCCTTCTACGAAGATCTGGACAGCCTGGCAAACATGCCTCTAGAGAAACTGGTGCTCTTTATAGAGGCCTCGGGTTGGTTCGCGAAACCTCCCTAGGCACCGGAAAATATCCCGTGACGAGTGTGGGCATCACAATGGGCAGACTTGCCTCCGAGGGACCTCGACTTCAGTCGAGCAGCCCTATAAACCTAACCTAACCTAACAACCTCAAAGAATTCTTCAAAATCGCCAAACAGGCGAACGAGGATATAATCAATGAGGAATACAAACCCTACTCAGGGAGTACAAGAAGGAAATACGCAGGGCACAAAGAAACTCGTGGAGGAACTTCTGCTCCAATATCGAGAAAGTCCCAGAAACGGCTAGACTTCGGAAGCTGCTATCAAAGCAACCTACCATACAGAGTCAGCTGAAGCGAGAAGACGGACAGTGGACTGAGGGTAGTGAAGAAGCCCTAACAGCACTAATGGAAGCTCACTTCCCAGGATGCACCGAGGTTGCTGACGCTACAACGCATCAGCCATGCTACAGGTGACCAAAGACGTGATCACCCATGGCTCTCTGCAATATACTCAGCTTGCCTGAGCACGGGCTATATCCCTATTCAATGGCGGACCTCGAGGATTGTCTTCCTTCCAAAGGCAGGAAAGTGCAGCCATATGAGCCCCAATGATTATAGACCGATAAGCCTCACCTCCTTTCTACTCAAAACACTAGAAAAGCTGCTGGATCTACACATCAGAAACGATGTAGGGGGGCGAATGTCAACCAACCAGCATGCCTACACCAAAGGGAAATCGGTAGAGACGGCACTGCACTCAATAGTAGCCACCATCGAAAATGCCCTCCAAAATAAGAAGTATTCTCTAGGAGTGTTCGTAGACATATCCGAAGCATTCAACAACGTGAATACGAGCGTGTTTAGGCAACGCAAAGTTTCTACCGGGGAACTATTTTATATTATAGCAGCGCAGATGTCGTTGCGCCTATGTTTTGGGAGTATGCCTTATGCATCTCTTTCGTAGTTGTTTTGGGAGCTACAGCGTTCGGCAAACGTCTACGGTCTGCTCGTAACGCTCTTATACGGCGCTCTCGTACGCTATTGTCGCGTCGCAAGGTGCAGTTAGGACTAGCATATAAGTACTATATAAGTTCAAGAACCACATCGACGGCAATGAACAGCAAGCCGATGAGACAGTCTGTAAGCGACAGCCCAGGAAAGCAGAACGCAGCCTCTGTGCCAAAAATTGTATTTTTAACTTAACCTCTAATAAATCATTACGCAATCATTAAATCCGCGTGTAAAACCTTTCTCTGGGACCACCGGATCCGCCCCCCTAAGGAACGTCCACTGCCGCCACAGGTGTAATACCACTTTGTGTGCCGCATCATTATCTCAGCAGATTGGGGCTCCGTCAAGGCGCAGCCGTAAACAACATCTTTTGGTGCCGAAACCCGGGACTGCTTTGCTTGGGACTGGCTGGAAACAAACCGTTGGTCTTCGTTGGACACCTTTAAACAGTGGAAGGTTCATTTACGCAAGGTTAGTGCACTTGTGAGTTGTTGTGTGATAGAGAGTTGAGTCATGGCCGAAGGTGTAGTGGAATTAATTTGCGAGCAAACTGCGTTGGTAGACTCGGTGAAGCGTATGTTGGAAAAGTTCAAAAATGATGAGACCAATAAATCTGAAGCGCATATGGAGGCTAGATTGGAAGCTATGACCACGGTACATGCGGAATTTCGCGCGAATCATCGTAAGCTGATACGGTCGGAGAATGATTTGGTGAAGCCGGGTTATTTGGAGGTGGATCTTGACGGGCAGTATGAAGAAGCGTATATCGATTGTGTCGCGCAAATTCGAACGGAATTAAACATCTCGAGAGGTCGGATTCTTGCATCAACGCTCATCTCATCCGGTGAAGTGCAGCGAAATGGGTCCACCGAACCTACTGGTGTTAGCGAGTCAGCCGGTGTTGAAGAGGTTAAACTTCCTAGAGTGAAACTACCCATGTTCAGTGGAGAATTTGTGGATTGGCCGGCATTTAAGGAAATGTTTGAAGCTCGGGTCCATAATTGTCCTAGACTCACGGATTTGCATCGATTTCACTACCTCAAAGATTCTCTTTCAGATGAAGCGAAAAGGGATATACAACACCTTACTCTGATAGAATCTAATTACAGTGTAGCTTGGCAAATGTTGTTGAAATTGTATGAAAATAAGCGAGTGTTGTTTCAGCATTATATGCAGGTTCTCGAGCAACAGCCCATGGTCCGTAACGACGACCCTGTGTCGCTAAAAGGGTTTTTGCAAACTTGTCGTTCATGCATTAAATCGCTGGAGAAGGTGGGGTGGATCTCACCCATCAGAGCCACATTTTGGTATACCTGATGACGAAGAAGCTGCCAGCGCAGATACGATTGGATTGGGAAAAATCGATAGCTCAATCGCAAGAATTACCAACTTTCGAGGAGCTGTCTACCCAGCTAGACGGTCAGTATAGGACGATGGTCACGACAGCCTCAGCTGACAGAGTGTTGTCATCGAACAAGGAGAGTAAAGGCGCTGCTGGGTCCGGCGTAAAACGCAGGGATGTTAAATCTTCATTTGTTGCCCGATCGGTGGATCAATGCGCAGTCTGTGGAACTGAAGGTCATTCCATAGTCGACTGCAAGGTATTTGGAGGCATGAATGTAACAGACCGGCGGGCATCGGTGATGAAGTATCGCTTGTGTTTCAATTGTTTGGGAAGCAGCATCAGTCTCGCAGGTGCAGGCTAAAAAACAATTGTTCGATTTGCACAGACCGACACCACACTCTTGTCCATGTGAAGCGTCAAGTAAGGGATTCTGGGGATCAGGTGCAACAGATCACGTCGAATGTCATAAATGGTGCGCCCGCTATAGGAACGCAAAAATATGAGGTACTGCTGCCTACGGCGTTGGTCACCATTGAGTCATCAGAAGGCTTCCCGTTGCAATTTAGGGCATTCTTAGACCAAGGATCGCAAGCTTCGTTTGTATCGGAAAACGTAGCGCAAAGACTAGGATTGTGTCGACAAAAGACACATTTAAAGGTAAACGGGTTATCCAATGCGCGGATTACGGAAGCATCCTCTTCAGTTCTGTTGAAAATCGGATCACGGTTTGAACCGCAAGTGAAGTACAATGTCACAGCGTATGTTTTGCCGAAGGTTAGTAAGAGGATGCCGGATCGTCGGATATCGATGGAAAAATGGACTCATTTCAAACATCTATGTTTAGCAGATCCCAATTATTTTGTACCCCAAGGAGTGGATATTTTGCTAGGTAGTGACATATATGATGAATTGATGTTGAGCGAGATACATCGTGGACCTGCAGGCACGCCTATCGCGCAGAACACCCGTTTAGGGTTCATTATCTCAGGGAAGGTCCAGGATTATGCAACTAACGCATTGGTACATACGGTTCAGGTGGTCCAGGATGATTCATCTGCGGAATTGGAAGGGTTGCTCCGACGGTTTTGGGAGCTTGAGCAGTATGAGCAAGAATCTGGAGGATTATCGAATGAAGAACAATGGTGTGAGGAACATTTTCTAGAAACATACAAAAGGTTGTCGTATGGGAAATATGTAGTGCGGCTCCCATTGTTATCGACATTGGACCCTAGCGCAGTGATTGGAGCGTCGTACCGGCCAGCTCTAAAAAGGTTGTGCCACCTGGACAAACGTTTACGGAAGGATGCCAAGTTGAAGGAAATATATTCCCAAACGATCCGTGAATATTTGGAACTAGGCCAAATGAAGAGGGCTTCCTCCCAGTGGAGCGACGTTGAAGATCAAGGTGTATTGATGGCCAAGGGGGGAGCCACACATTGCTATTTACCCCACCATCCAGTGAGTAAGGAATCCTCGACAACAACAAAGGTGCGTGTTGTATTTGATGGATCAATGAAAACGAGCAATGGAAAGGCGTTAAATGAAGTATTGGCGATCGGGCCAAAACTGCATCGGGATCTACCGAGCGTGTTGATTAACTGGAGGTCGTTGAAATACGCATTCATGGCAGATGTCGAAAAGATGTACAGGTGCATCAATGTCCATGAGAGGGATGCTCAATACCAAAGGATTCTGTGGAAACCGGATGAAGGCGATCAAATTGAGGAGTACGCATGTATTTGGCCATAAGGGTCATGCAACAATTGGCCCAGGATGAAGCTCATAACTACCCGTTGGCCGCAGATGTACTAAGACGTCAAATGTATGTGGATGACGTTTTATCAGGAGCGGATAGTCTGGCTGATGCCAAGGATATTCAAACTCAAGTCATCGGGATGATGAAAAGTGGAACGTTTGAATTACGTAAATGGGCTAGTAATTGCACACAGCTGCTAGACGGAATCCCTCTGGAGCACCGGGAGACAATGGGACCGGTAAATTTGCAGGGCGATGAAATGATACGTGCACTGGGCTTATATTGGAACCCCAGTGAAGACGAATTCCGATTTCATTTAAACTTCGATATTCCGACAGGTACACCGACGAAGAGGAATATATTATCCACGATTGCAAGGCTATTCGATCCGATGGGTTGGCTAAGCCCAGTAACAATAGTGGGACGGCGTCTTATGCAGACCTTATGGAAAACAAAACTTAATTGGGATGACCATGTTCCGCTATCTATTCAAAGGGAATGGGAGAAATTCACACTGGAGTTGCCAAATTTGTCGAAGGTGCATATACCACGGTATATAGCTTGGGGAATGTCAGGCGTTATTCCGCAGTTGCACATATTTTGTGACGCCTCCATGAGTGCATATGGTGCAGCAGCCTATTTGCGGATGCGAAAAGAAGAGGAATCTTTTCATGTGGAGTTGGTGGTAGCAAAATGTAAGGTGTCGCCTATAAAGCCACAGCTTACAATCCCACGAGCCGAGTTGTGTGCAGCAGTTATGGCTGTCAAAATATTCAAATATCTAAAGGACCAAATAAATATCCCAGTTGATTTTTCAAAAACGGTTTTCTGGTCGGACTCAATGATCGTTCTGAGCTGGATTCGAGGAGGAGCTACGAGATGGAAGATGTTCGTTGCCAACCGAATCAGCAAGATTTTGGAGCTAACCGATGGGAAACAATGGAAACACGTTGCCTCGGAGGATAACCCCGCAGACCTTTTAAGCCGTGGAGTCAATGTGACGAAGTTGTCTTCCTGCCAATTGTGGTGGCATGGGCCGCGATGGCTTCAATCGCCTGAAACGGAATGGCCAACCACAGCAGTATACCATGAAATGGACACAGTAGTGAGCAGCGAAATGAAGAAGGTTGAATGTAATTTTGTATCTGTCACGGACGAGTCCTGTCCCTCCTTACTGGAGAGCTGTTCGTCGTTTACACGCCTAATCCGCGTCATATCATATGTGAATCGGTTCTTAAGGAATTGCCGTGTTACCAAGACTGATCGGAAGGCTGGCTTTCTCAGTATAGACGAGCTAAGCGGAGGACTCTTGTGCGCAGTCCGAATGTGTCAATTGGAAGCTTTTCCCAAGGAATGGAACATGTTAATGAACGGGAAAGGTGCAACCAAAGAGAATTCGCTGCTGCCTCTTAATCCTTATTTTGATAAGGAGGAAAATGTTATTCGGCTTGGAGGCCGATGGAGAGACGCATTACTGTCGAAAGCGGAGAAACATCCGTATATTCTTCCCCACAAGCATCCGCTGACAACGTTGGTTATACGTTTTAGCCATGCCAGTACTCTGCATGGGGGAGCTGCGATTACACTCAGCCATATACGAAAAAGATTCTGGATACTGAACGGGCGAAATGCTGTACGAAAGGAAATTCACCAATGTGTCGTATGTTACAGGTTGAATCCGAAGACCACTTGTCAGCAAATGGGAGATTTGCCAGCGGTTAGGGTTCGCCCACAAAGAGCTTTTGCATCCATCGGAGTTGATTATGCAGGACCGTTCAACATATCCCCTTCTAAAGGAAGAGGTCGGACAGCAATCAAGGGCTACATCGCTGTATTTATATGTCTGGTGACCAAAGCCATCCACTTGGAACCCGTGGGGGACTTGACATCAACCGCATTTATGGGAGCACTGCAGCGATTCATTGGCCGACGTGGGAAATGCACTCACATATATAGCGATTGTGGGACGAATTTTGTTGGCGCAAATCGAAAGCTGCAAGCTGATAAGTTGGCATACAGACGGTACATCGAAAATACTATCCTCTCAAAACTAGCAGATGATGGGATCACTTGGCATTTTAACCCTCCATCTGCACCACATTTTGGAGGACTGTGGGAGGCGGGTGTTAAATCGATGAAATACCACCTGAAGAGGACGATCGGAGTTCGTACACTTACGTATGAAGAGTTGGCTACTGTGCTAGCTCAAATCGAGGCTTGTTTAAACTCTCGCCCACTATGCCCTCTGAGCAATGATCCAGAAGACCTAATGGTATTAACCCCTGGTCACTTTTTAATAGGGGAATCTTTACTTGCTCTACCTGAGGGACAGGTTGATAACATTAGCCACACGGAACGATGGAGAAACTGTCAATATATGGTTCAGCAATTCTGGAAACGTTGGAGCTCTGACTATTTAACGCGATTGCAACGGAGACCGAAATGGTTAGAAAGGAAGGAGAATTTAAAGGCCGGCGACATAGTTATTGTTAAAGACGAGCGGCTTCCGTTTAATTTCTGGCCCCTTGGTCGAATTATGCAAACTCACCGAGGGAAGGATGGTTTAGTTCGAGTTGTCACGCTAAAATCTAACGGGGGCCTGATTAAACGACCGGTTGCAAAGCTCTGCCCTCTACCTATACAAGATAATTGGCTAAATTCTGACATTGACCCTCCACAACACTCATAAACTGCACTCTCTCGTTACATTGTTGTTTTGAGTTTTATTTTCAGTTCTATTGGCCTGAAGTTGGAAAAAAAAAAAAGGAAAAAAAAACGAATCTGGATTAGACGATACTGAAGCTATCGTCAAGGGGGGAGAATGTTTAGGCAACGCAAGGTTTCTACCGGGGAACTATTTTATATTATAGCAGCGCAGATGTCGTTGCGCCTATGTTTTGGGAGTATGCCTGGGAGTATGCATCTCTTTCGTAGTTGTTTTGGGAGCTACAGCGATCGGCAAACGTCTACGGTATGCTCGTAACGTTCTTATACGGCGCTCTCGTACGCTATTGTCGCGTCGCAAGGTGCAGTTAGGACTAGCATATAAGTACTACATAAGTTCAAGAACCACATCGACGGCAATGAACAGCAAGCCGATGAGACAGTCTGTAAGCGACAGCCCAGGAAAGCAGAACGCACCCTCTGTGCCAAAAATTGTATTTTTAACTTAACCTCTAATAAATCATTACGCAATCATTAAATCCGCGTGTAAAACCTTTCTCTGGGACCACCGGATCCGCCCCCCTAAGGAACGTCCACTGCCGCCACAGGTGTAATACCACTTTATGTGCCGCATCATTATCTCAGCAGATTGGGGCTCCGTCAAGGCGCAGCCGTAAACAACAGAGCGCGATAATGGACCGCCTAGAAGCGACCAACACACATCCCGCAATCAACCTCTGGATCAACAACCTTCTAAGTTGTAGACGGGTGTACTCAGAATGGGGCACCGCTTCCATGGTGAAAGGGGCACACAGAGGCACACCTCAGGGTGGGGTCCTGTCGCCCCTCCTGTGGAACCTGGTGGTCGACGACCTAATAAAGGGATTCGAAAGGAGAGCCCCAAAAAAAGCAAAAAAGCATAATTATTACGGGAGTATGTCCATCGACTCTTAGCTCCATAATGAAATCAACACTCAGGGAGATTTGAGTGGGCGGGAAAAGTAGGACTCAGTATCAACGCGGACAAGACGGACCTCATCCTCTTTACCAAGAGATACAAGGTACCGGCATGGATCCCCCCGGAAATTGAAAAAACCAGGCTGACCCCGAAAACACAAGTCAAATACCTCGGCATAGTACTGGACAGTAAGCTGGCGTGGAGACCCAATGTTTTGGAAAGGGTGAAGAAGGCCACCATTGCGCTATATGCATCCAAGAAGATGTTCAGCAGCACATGGGGCCTGTCACCTGCTCTAATGCACTGGATCTACATCTCGGTGGTGTGACCGACTTTGCTGTATGGAGTCTTAGTGTGGTGGCAAGCGACAGAAAAGAAGACGTACAATAAGCTTATGGAAAGGACCCAGCGGCAGGCACTGCTCTGCATTACGCGGGCGCTGAGGTCAACCCCAACAAAAGCTCTCGAAACCATAATCGGAATCGACCCCCTGGACATCCACGCTCAACAGATTGCAGCAAAGGCGGCACAACGCCTAGTAGCATCAGGAAACATGTCTCTACAGGAATTCGGGCACAGCTCAATTGGCCGAGACATGACCAGTATATCTGACTACATGATCCCCCAAACTTGCTTGGACGTAAACACAACCTCATTTATGGGACCCGATGACTGGAAAAGGGGTCGGGACCAGATTCAACACCTCAACATATACACGGATGGCTCCCAGATGGAGGGAGGAGTAGGTGCGGGCATATATTGTACAGACCCTGAAATAAGGCTGTCCCATAAGCTACCTGACCAATGCAGCATATTCCAGGCAGAAGTCTTTGCCATACGGAAAGCGGCAGAGGTTGCTCGATGTACTGAACGCCCACATAATGTGATCAACCTGTTCGTGGACAGCCAGGCGGCGATAAGATCCATGCAGTCGTCAGCGGTCAGTTCCAAAAATGTCCTGGCAAGCAGGGAGGCTTTAGATTTCCTAAGCTCGACAAAGTCAGTGCGGATCTACTGGGTTCCCAGCCACCAGGGCATCGAAGGCAACGAGACAGCAGGCGTACTGGCTAAGGAAGGCGTCGGGCTGGCAAACGACAGGTCTGAGAAGGAGAGGAGAGCAATGGTAAACTCAGACAATACCTACTGCACCTACCACGGAAGGACTGTAGGATGCTAATAGGTATACTTACAGGTCATTGCCTGGCTGCAGCACATGCAGTCAAACTAGGTATCACCAACAGTGACAAGTGTAGGCAAAGTGATGAATCTGGGGCTATCGAAACCCTGGAACATCTAATCTGCCAATGCCCGGCCCTCTCAAGGGCTGAAACATACATCTTGGCAGCCCGGTACTGGCATCGCTGGAAGATTCATCCAAGAGGACGCCAGCGAGACTCCATGCCTTTGCAAAACACTCAGAAAATCCATACGCACCAATCCGGACAACTAAGGGCCATACTGGCCTATGCATAGCCCCGTGAGGGCCGTCCGGGACAACCTAACCTAACCTTAGTAATAATGGCACACCGACGATCAGCTTCGTCTTCCGCGTTCCCCATAAAATATAATTGCAAAAATTGGTGACCTGCGCTGTCGAAAGGTAACAAAGAGCCACCTCGATGGTATATTTGACCTTAAATCTGAATAAAATATATGATAGAATGAGAACAAACGTACAATTTGCATAAACAAAACTATTTAATTACCTTGAACGTTGGCATGAAGTTGTCTCTTATAATATTTGAGGCGCCAAAAGATGTCATTTGAAAACTCGAATTATACTTTCGTATATTGTTTAAAAAATGATTAGACTCAGGTGTCAATCCATTATGTAATGTGCTCAATGGTTGTGGTGGGCTGCCTAATTCAGGCAATTTCACTTTACCACTCGCAGAGCACATCCCATCTGCTTCACCTTTAAATTTTAATGCCTGACAATGGCGACAACGGTCGTTCATTGGACCAATTATAATTTGCATATGAGAAGCGTAATCGGTGACACTACGCGAACGCAACACCCTGTAGATTTTGAATATCACGACGTTCATTTGCAGTTGTTGTTGCATCATTGTTGCGTTGATTTGAACGGGACCTTGCTGTGCGTAGACGATTATTTTCATTGCGATGTGTAATGTCTTGGCTACTTTCAAGGCTCCTTGAAGCCACAACTTGAAACGAATTTCGTGTTCGCCGACCCAAATTTAATCGTCTCGACATTTAATTTTCAAAACCACACAGGTTGGTTCAAAACGCACACATTTTCAAAAGCAACAAATATACTTACACAAATTGCAATTTTTTCAGAAAACAAATTTTCACACAAAAAGTTATAAAAAACAAAATCTATCATTAAATGTTCTGTTCTACACAATGACACAAATTGAAATGAAAAAGGCGTTCAAACACACATTTTTATACCAAATTTGTTCTACAGAATGACACAAAATGAAATGAAATAGGCGTTCAAACACACACTTTTGGACCAAATTTAAGATTTTTTTGATTCATTTTTAATTCTTGAGGAACCTGTTTATAGAAAAGTACAAATTTGTTTGTGCAAACCAGGTCACGTTCTCTGGCTATCATTTAAAAAAAAACAGCATGCAATTTGGTGCACGCATTGTGGAGATAGCCGCTTACACACATATTTTTTTCTACAAATTTATGGTATAGATTTACCGAACACTAAAGACTTCGAACATCTAAAACTAACCTTACACAAGAAAATAGACCAAGTTACTCAAAGAATAAATACCTTGATCTCAACAAATAACAGATCTAAGAGAGCATTAATTAACGGACTAGGAAACATCGTAAAAATAATAACTGGAAATTTAGATGCCGATGACGAAGTACGAATAAATAAAAATTTGGCATATTTGAAAAAAAATTTAAATTCACACTCGGCATTCCAAAAGAAACACTCGTTAGATTTCGAAACATTACAAATCATATCAACAAAGAGCAGGAAAGCATTAATAATTTCATGAATACCTACCAAAATACAATTTTTCAAGAACTTGATTCCGAACAACAGGATATACATTCAGTGCGTTGACAGAATAAATTAAAATATAGGCATACATAATCACATAAATAATATAGCAGAAAGCTTGATATTTACTAAACTTAAGATAATTCCAAAATATATATTAAATCCGGATGAAATCGAAAAAATAAAACAAGTCTTAATAGACCAAAATATCTAAATAAAACTGGAACATGAAATTTATAAAATACTGTCACTAGAATCTGTTACTATAAATAAAACACTCATATTTAAGATTAAAATTCCAATCTTTTCACAAAAACATTATAAGTTGTATCGCCTCATACCCCAACCTGTAAACAAAACAATATATTTACAAATACCACAAATACATTATTAAAAATAACTCAGAAATTAAAATTATAAACACACCTTGTATTAAGTTAAGTAAAACTTACGCTTGCGAAGCCCCGGCACTCCCAACAAACCCCGATTGTCTCCAAAACCTATTCAACGACCAGCAAGCAACGTGCGACACAATAAATGGGGGTCATCACCAGCAAATCTTTGTCCCGGTAAAAGGACTCCTATTAATACTGAAAGTGGAAAACTTAAATATCACGTCGGACTGTCTTCCCGAGAAAATCTTTAGCGGATCAATGCTTATACATTACGAGAACTGCTCGATTACTGCAAACGGCACGAACTACGTCGATGCTGCTACAACTATAACCGGCACGTAAAACCGTAAAACACGTAAAAAACCTTACAACAATCTCCGCAGCTGAAGAACTCTTCAGAAATCTTCAAAACCTGCATCTGAAAGATCTAGAAAATGACCTAGAAGTCATGCAAATAAGGAACTAAGCCACCACCCATTTAACAATTGTCTAAGTATGTATAGCAATTTTACTCCTTGTCACAACAGTCGCATGGATCAGCCAGGAAACTGTTGTCACTCCGGTCATACCTTCGCTATGGCCATCGTTCCGCGATTACGTCGCCCCCACCCAAACCCCCGCGGACAATGTCCCACTGAACTGTGTCGTTCAACCCAGACGTTGTCCGCGTCAGCACAATCTACCACGAGCTGCAACTCGTAAATTGCAAGGAAAACATACTCGGACTCAATATCCGGCGAGGAGCTGACCCGGCGCTTTCGCAATACATAACGTAATATAAAAATAAAGTAATGTAAAATAAATGCTAATCTTCGAGTAGGAACAAGTTCAATAAAAGATTCATTCTGATTTTCGATACCAAACAAGTTAGTTGATTTTTTATTATTCGACCAGCAAACTCTACCAAGAGACTCCGATCACTTTATTGAACAACATTACCGAACAAAACCTGTACCAGGAGACCGAGACCAGGAGGGACTGGTAATTCGCGCGCGCTCTTTGATTCAAACAGGTGGCCGGGAGAAAAACGAAGGGAGCTTTTTTCCTGGTGAAGAAAGGGGGAAGAGGAGATGGAGATTTCTCACAGGGGACCGAGTAAGGGGTAAGGAGAGAGGCCAGAGCAGCGCTCGCGGCAGGCCAGGAACGGTGGGAACGGGCCGGCAGTGATCCAGCGCATGACCATATATGGCCATGAGATCAACCGGCACGGTTCCGTTCGGAACGAGGGAAGAACGAGAAAGAGGCCGATGGAAAGCTACTGGCGACGCACGGACTTACCGCTGTTGCTAGGCAGAGGCACAGAAGCTAGCGTCGAGGCGTGGGTATAAAAGGAGGCCGGCGTCAGCCGTAGGTAACAGTCAGTGGAGTGTAAGACACCAGGCCAGACGTGAATAAAAGCGAGTGCGACAGAACCAAAGGAAAAGGAAGAGTCTACGAGAGAATCCCAGGAAGGATCACAGTGTCCCGAGCAACAGGCAGCAGTACGATCCTGCCAAGGAAGCAAATTCTACGAGGTGCCAAGTAAAACTCAACGAGAATCCGTGTGTGCGGAGTTGTGTATGTGGACCAGGCGCGAGTCGGGTCGGACACATAGCCATAGCACCAGCGAGGACCTGATGGGCCGGCGACGCGAGAGCGACTAGCTAGTCAGATCACTATTGTATATAGAACGTAAGAGCCGTTAAGTATAAGATACCAATAAAGTACCCATAGCCAGTAAATAAACCCCCCGTGCATTCTTTCTTGTCTGTGAGGCAAAATACAAATTTGTTGCAAACAAGCCGTCGGCCGCTGAGCCAGCTTTGCTGATTCGGACGGACAGAAACAGTTCGTTAAAACCTCATCGAGATACGTCTACTCATGCACCACGCCAGATACGACGCAGCAAAGGAACTGAACAGGATCTATGACAACGCCCTACCAGAATACCAGATGTACGTGCGCCGACACGAACTACAAAGTTTAGCACAGCTCACACTGTTGGCCACCGAGTTCGAGAGCATCCAAGAGCGGATCATCCCGACAAAGCAGAGGAACGACGACTCGCACCGGACGCTATTTCGAAAACCACATTGGGAGACGGCAGGCACACCAGGGAGACCGCCAGCTCATCCAAACAGTACGACGAATCCCGATGTAGCACCTCGCATGATCATGACCCCCATCGCCAACCCACGCGCAGCCTGTCTCCGGTGGGGTGAAGCGGGGCATGCGGCATACGACACCGGGGCATCCAGAAGCTTCATCAGCGCAAAACCTCGCCCGACAACTAGACAACAACACCAACCTGCAAGATGCATGCATAAGCCTGGCCGATGGCTCAGTCAGAGAGATCTCACAAATTCTACTGGCGCAAATCAAGCTGGATCAACGAGAGGTTCAAATCCCGCTCCTGGTCCTGCCAAACATGTTGGGACAAGTTATTGTCGGCATGGACTTCCTAGGTTCCATCGAAACGACGATCCAATGCGGCACCACGCTGCTACAGCTAAGAGACCGTCGCCCCATGCCCACTGAACCCGTGCTTACTACCATCCACGTACACGACGCCGAACCCCGATACCAGAAACCCCAACAATTCGCAACGAACCCACGTCCACGACCTACAACAACGCACACGGCACCCAATAACGCAACGCAGAAGTTGACACCGAAACCAATCGCAACGAATACGAAGCAACGGCACACTACGGAGAACACGAATCCAAGGTCAACACCAGCAAACAGCAACCAAGCAATCAGGAAAACGAGTCCCACGGTCACTACGGAGCAACCGCGTCCCAGGCCAACAACAGGGAAAAAGCGTGGATCTCACACACGTAACAAACACACTTGAACTCGGCGCTCGACACAGGAAGCCCAGGTCTGCACAGAACCCGTAACGCAAGAATTGAATGGTTTGATATTTTTTGTTTCTATGGCAGAACTTTTTTTTCAAGAATTTTTGAAAACTGGTATTTTAAGCTTTTTTCAGAGGTAGCGCTTGCTTTTTTCACATAACTATCTATACTTTAACTATATCTTACGACTGGTTGTAAAGAACTTTGCTATTTTGAAAAGATAATTAAAACAGCTAGAAGTTAAGACCAAAAACTTTGTGGTTTCAGCTTACCGTCTGGGAAATATAAAGCATTGAAATACATTGAAATTTTTTACGAAATTTTGACTTTTAAAACTCAGGAAAAGTGTCCTCCATAGGTGCATTAATTTGGCGTCGTTTAGAGTATCGCTCATTAAAATCTATGAAGAGACTTTAACAAAAAAAAAATACCCTTTGGAAGGTTGCGGGCCCAACTGACAATTGGGAACAAAGCAAACGAAAAAGGGTTGTACATTTGGTACCTGATAGCGTTCCTTTGGTATTAAATGTTGTTGACAGTTACTTTTTTCGTTACCTGAGGTAGGATACCTATTCAGGTCAAATGTTTCATTTATATTCTCACAAGTGCAGGCCCACACAAATTGGATCTTTCTTTTTTTGTGCCCCCTCAGGAGGGAGAATTTTTGGCCAAAGGCCCGGCCCCGCGCCAGGCCAAAGAAGAAAAAAAAAAACTACTCCACAAAAAAAACACCAACCTCCCCCCTCCCTTTTTGAGTCATTTTTCCCCTTCCCGAAAATCTGTGAGGGAGGCTCGTCTGCGCAGCTTCGACACTTCGAAATCTCGCATCATCAAACGTACAACATATCGTCGGTTGGCACAGTGACCTGCTACATCGTTATTACTTTTTACAAAACCCTTTTATTGTTCTCGCTCCAACACGGTCCACCACGGGTCCGCCTGTTGCTAACTCTTGCCCATACTACTCCCACTCGCTTTGCATGGCAAATAAAGAAACTAACATAATCAAACAAATTGTGGTGTGAATTAATCAAAGTACGAATTGTCGATTTAGCTCTACGCTATTGAAAAATCTCAATAGCTCAACATTTTGGTGACCCCGACGTGATATAATCGATATATATTTATATATATACACATATATATGCCTCCAAATAACACTTGTCGGTTGTTTAATTCGCTTTGTACCACGGTTTGTCTTGCGGTTGTTTCGTTTCGGTTTTCGGTGCTCTAAGTGTGCATGCCATTGTTGTTGTCAGCTGCACCTACTCAGTTATTTTAAAACTGTGAACTTTCGCTGCTGGCCTGTAGAACTGTGAGCCCGTGTGTTTGAGCGCTGCGATCGAGTGTACAGTTCCTATCAAACTGTTCGAGGTTATTCACCGGTTATTAACCTCTCCGTGCTTCAGAAACTGTAGCCCAGTGCATCGTAAACATACCCAATGGCTTCTAATAGCACCCCTCACTCTTGCCCCCTCACCATTGTTCGTCGATTCGGAAGCTGCATTCTACAAGCGCAAGGTGCAATCCATGGTAGGGGCAGCACGGAGAATCGAAACGGCCGTTGGCAAGGAGAGAATCGGCGAGCTCAGTGAGGAGGAGCTGAACCTGAGGCTGAAATTGCTAGCGGAGCTTGTAGTTTCATTCAACGAGCACCATAATGCCCTGGAGAGGATTGATCTCGATGAGATCGGTAGTCCCTTGAGGGAGGAGTTTGACGAGTGCGTGGTCATGCTGGAGATTCGCATGAAACGGGAGTTAAACAAGCGGCAGCCCACAATGCTACCATGCTCAACAATGCGGACGGACCATGTAGGAGAGGCCCCAACTACGGTCGTAGTGCAAAGTCGTCCACGCCTGCCGGAGTTGAAGCTTCCTGAGTTCAGTGGTGGCTACGCTCAGTATTCCTCGTTTTGGAGCATGTTTTCCTCCATAATAGACAAGGATACCGATTTGTCAAATGTGGAGAAGCTGCAGCACCTGCGTTCCTGCCTGAAAGGACCAGCACTAGACACTATTTCGTCTCTAGAGTTCACGCACGCCAGCTATCCCATCGCGCTAGACCTCCTTGATAAGCGTTTTAATAACAAACGTTTAATTTTTCAGGCGCATGTCACGGACATTCTGGGTGTTCCGCGCGTAGAGGCTTCGTCTGTGTCGCAACTTCGGTCTTTGTCGGACACTGTGAATGCTAATCTTCGGGCTTTGCAGAGTATGGGAACAACGGAGCAGATTGCAGACTGTATCTTGATACACAGCCTGCTGCAGAAGGTGGACAGCGCTACGCAAGCCAAGTGGGAGGAAACGTCATCGCTGGACAGCATACCCACAAGCCAACAATTCACCGCTTTTCTGGAGCAAAGATGTCAGAAGTTGGAGAATCGCGAGCACGCTATGGCAATGTATACGCCTGGCATTCAGGTGGGAAAGATTAAAAAAGTACAGAGCAACGCTAGAAGTTCATTTGTAGCCACTGAGTCTGTTTCTCTTGAGTGTCTATTTTGCAATACTGCGGGCCATGGCATATATACATGCGCGCTGTTTGGGAATCTTTCGCCGTCCCTTCGCCTAATTGAGGTGAAAAAGCTTGGTCTTTGCCTGAATTGCCTGAAGGCTGGCCATCAATTGCGCACTTGCAGGTCATCAACTTG
The DNA here is from genome assembly GCA_018150885.1 of Drosophila tristis. Taxonomy (NCBI): domain Eukaryota; kingdom Metazoa; phylum Arthropoda; class Insecta; order Diptera; family Drosophilidae; genus Drosophila; species Drosophila tristis. The sequence continues at coordinate 1,966,006 of JAECWT010000067.1, forward strand.
TCGTCACTGTGGTAGCAAACATCACACTTTATTGCATTTAAACGCCAGACCCTCGCCCACGGAACCCGTTGTCTCTTCATTCCCGCACCCTGAAGCGCAGCCGCAGTCCTCAGCTGCCTCTCTGGTTGCACAGAACTCTTGCAGGGATGTTGTGCTCTTAGCCACTGCAGTTGTTCTGCTGAGGGATCGTGCTGGATCGCTCGTACCATGTCGGGCACTCTTGGACTCCGGATCACAAATGCACCTTATAACCTCCAGCCTCGCCCAACAACTTAGACTGAAAAGGACCATGTCGTCGGCCGCAGTATCGGGTCTTGGGGATTCCAGTTTTGTATCGGAGGGCTATACTGTGGGACTCAACTTGCAGTCCCAAGCCTCTGACTACAGTACCAGTTTCGTCGCGTTGGTAGCTCCCACAATCACCGAGCAGCAGCCCAGCTTTTCAGTTGACGTTTCTGGTTGGAAAATTCCGCCGAATTTACCATTGGCAGATCCGCAGTTCTTCAGGCCACAGCGTATTGACCTGCTCATTGGGGCTAGCCTATTCTTCGAGCTGCTGTGCATTGGCCAAATCAAATTGGATGTTGGCTTGCCATCGCTTCAGAAGACTCGCCTTGGATGGGTGGTTTCAGGAGGTGGTCAGCAAACGCGTAGGACAGCCTTACTTGGGGCTCAGGCCTCATCTGACATCAGGCAGGAGTCTCTTGATCAAGTGGAACTGTTACTGAGGCGTTTCTGGGAGGTTGAAAGTTCCACTGAAGATTCGGTGATGGTCAAGCAGGAGGATGTCGATTGTGAAGATCACTTCAAAGCAAATTTCTCGCGCCTGTCATCTGGAGAGTTTGCCGTGAAGCTGCCCATCAAGAAAAGTTTGGAGATCTTGGGCGACTCATACACGCAAGCATATCGGCGGTTCCTCAATTTGGAGCGGAAGCTTGAGCGTCGTCCGCAGCTGAAGGCTCAGTACGCATCTTTCATTAGGGAGTACCAAGAGCTTAATCATATGTCGTTGGTGGAATCAGAACTGTTCAGTCGTTGTCGCTATTTTCTACCGCATCATTGCGTGTTTAAGGAGGACAGCACGACCACCAAATTGCGGGTCGTGTTCGATGGATCTGCCACAACATCAACAGGTTTTTCGTTAAACGAGGTCCTAATGGCTGGGCCTACTATCCAGCCAAAGCTTCTACATACGCTGCTTCGTTTTCGTACGTTCCTCATTGCGCTGACTGGAGACATTTGCAAGATGTACAGGTGTGTCCGAGTATCTGAGCCGGACAATTACCTGCAGTGCATCCTATGGAGGGATTCCCCTCACGAGGATGTGAAGGCGTTCAAGCTCGACACAGTAACATATGGAACCAAACCGGCTTCCTATCTTGCAATTCGCTCCATGCTCCAATTGGCAGAGGAAGAGAGGACTGCATTTCCCATTGGCTCGGAAGTGTTGACCTCCAATTTCTATGTCGACGATTTGATGACTGGAGGAGGATCTGTAGAGGAAGTGCGCGAAAAGATGAGGCAGACATCCCAGTTATTGGCTCGGGGAAGGTTCCCAATTCGGAAATGGTGCTCCAACGTCCCTGGCGTACTTGAGGGAATTCCTGACAAGGATAAGGAAACGCTGCTAAGGTTCGACGATGGCACCGACTTCACAAAGGCTCTTGGATTGGTTTGGGAGCCTTCATCTGATAATTTTCTCTTTTCGGTAGTACCCACGCAGCTGCCATCAAAGCCGACGAAACGTTCAATGTTGTCAACGATTGCTCGTTTTTATGATCCTTTAGGACTGATTGGGCCTGTCATCGCAAAGGCAAAGATTTTCCTTCAGTTGGTATGGAAGGAGCAGCTCCAATGGGATGAGAGTTTGCCAGAGTCTCTTTCATCAGCGTGGACCATTTTTCTGCGAGAGTTTGTCCACCCCTCAGCTGTTTAGATTTCCTCGTCTGTCAGTTCTCCCCAATTCAACAGTGGAAGTTCACGGGTTTTGTGACGCCAGCCTAGACGCCTATGGAGCATGTATTTACGTTGTGTCAAGGACAAATAATCGCGCGTACGTGCAACTTCTGTGTGCGAAGTCTCGTGTCGCCCCTCTTAAGGTATTGACGGTGCCCAAGTTGGAGTTATGTGGCGCTGACTTGCTTTCTCAATTGATCAGTGAGATACAGCAACTTAAATTGTTCACTGGAAGCTTCTATTGCTGGTCGGACTCCACAACTGCCTTGTCTTGGGTGCGCCATGACTCATCAAGCTTTAACGTATTCGTTGCAAATCGGGTCTCAGCCATTCAGGAGCGGACTGCTCAGATGGAGTGGCGCTACGTGCCCACCGCCCAAAACCCTGCTGACATATTGTCCAGAGGCGCTTCGCCGTCAGAGCTTCTGGAATCGCAACTTTGGGCCCACGGGCCACCCTTTCTTCAGGATGAGCAACCTCTGTGGCCAGCAGCGTCTATTCAATCCGCGCCAACACTGGAGTTGCGCAAGAGGGTCCTGATTGCAGTTTGTCCATTCGTAGACTTATCTGACGGCCGAAGTTCTCCAATTCCTTCGGAAAGATCCAGCGCACATTTGGATACGTATTCAAGTTTCTGCAGCGCAAAAGGTCGTCCGGATTAACAGTAGCTGACATCGTTGGTGGTACGCGGATACTTCTTCGTTCGATTCAGCGAGTGCATTTGTGGCCTGACTACAAGACTCTGTGTGACGAACAGCAGGTGCAGTCGTCTAGCTCTATCTCGTCACTCGCGCCGTTCCTGGATGACCATGGCTTGTTACGCGTCGGTGGGCGGTTGGAAAATTCATCACTTGATTTCAACGCACGGCACCCAGTCATTCTTCCAAGGCGTCATCCCGTCACATCTGCTGTAATTGTGCATGTTCATGAGCAGAATTTGCACGCTGGGCCTCGGTCATTGCTCGCACTTATTCGGCATGAGTATTGGCCGATTGGAGGGCGCAAGACAGTGGCCAGCGTCGTAAATCGCTGCACCAGATGTTTTAAGGAGCCGCGCCTGCTGCAGCATATTATGGCCGACTTGCCGAAGGATCGTGTGAATGCGTCGTACGTTTTTGCAGTCACCGGTGTGGATTTTTGTGGTCCGTTCTTTTATAAGAGTGAGGTGCGGACCAGACCACCCATCAAATGCTACATATGCCTCTTCATATGCTTTGCCACCAAGGCCGTTCACTTGGAGCTTGTGCAGGATCTATCGACGCCAGCGTTCATAAGCGCTCTGAAGCGATTCATTTTAACTCGCGGTCGGCCCAGGAAATTTGGTCCGATAACGCAACCAACTTTGTGGGAGCAAAGAACGAGTTGGCAGAGTTGAAGAAGCTGTTCCTGGCAGAAAGGCATATGAAGGAAGTTCAGGAGTTTTGCGTTGCGGATCATATTGACTGGCGGTTTATTCCCCTCGCTCTCCCCACTTTGGCGGACTCTGGGAGGCTGCGGTTAAAACAGCCAAACATCATTTCTACCGTTCCGCTTCCAGCTCCTTGCTGTGCTTTGATGACCTGAGAACGCTTGTGTGCCATATCACTGCCATAATAAACTCAAGGCCATTACTTCCCATTTCAGAGCATCCTGACGATTTAGACATGCTAACACCTGCGCATTTCTTAGGTACTGCTCCAATCCGTACCTTCGCAGAACCAGATGTGACCGGACTCAACTTCAATCGTCTTGATCGCTGGCAGCAGGTCAACTTCCTGCAGCAGACTTTCTGTCCCGCTGGCGAGAGGAGTACCTCACGCTTCTGCAGGAGAGGGCAAAATGGAGGACTGAGCAGCCTAACCTCAGCGTCGGCGACGTGGTCCTCGTAAAGAACGAGAACTTGCCTCCACTTAAGTGGCCGCTGGGAAGGGTGACGAAACTGATCGCCGGCAGAGATGGCGTTTCCAGGGTAGCTGAGCTCAAACGGCTACTGGGAGCACCGCGAGGGCTATCGCAAAGCTGTGTATGCTGCCAAAGAAGGATGTCGAAGACCCGTGCTCTTCAAGGGGGAGAATGTTCGGCTAAGCGCCGGCCCATGGCCGCGCAAAGAGTGTAGAGCTAAGCTCTTATCCACAACATTGCCTACCTGACTCTGCGCTCTTGAGTCATTTTTCCTTCCCGAAAATCGTCAGCCGACGAAGGCTGTGAGGAGGCTCGTCTGCGCAGCTTCGACACTTCGAAATCTCGCATCATCAAACGTACAACATATCGTCGGTTGGCACAGTGACCTGCTACATCGTTATTACTTTTTATACAAAACCCTTTTATTGTTCTCGCTCCAACACGGTCCACCACGGGTCCGCCTGTTGCTAACTCTTGCCCATACTACTCCCACTCGCTTTGCATGGCAAATAAAGAAACTAACATAATCAAACAAATTGTGGTGTGAATTAATCAAAGTACGAATTGTCGATTTAGCTCTACGCTATTGAAAAATCTCAATAGCTCAACAGATACCTTTGTGAAACCAAAGTAGAAATACCTGAGATATAGAATTTCATTCCCTAACCCATACAACAATCAGTCATTTTTAGTCTTTTCAGTAAATTCTAAGGATATACAAACTTTTTATTTGGTGTTACGTTGCTACAAGTTTTTAAACATAAGTAGTACATTTGGTTTTCTACTGCTTGTTACTGTTCATAAAATAATTTAAGTTTTCTGGCTGTCTTCCTTTGTCATTCCAATCAGATTCCCTTATGAGAGTCCACACATAGCCGCCCATCATTTTCTCATTTCAAACACCTTGATAACGTTGTTGCATGGATTTTAATTGTTGGTGAAATCCGTCCCCTAGGTTTGTCGGAAAAAAGTCCAAGTGGGAGTGTAGGAAATGGATTTTTAGTGGCATGTTGGCTCCAATTTTTTCATAATTCTCAATTAGGTCTTGAACGATATTAACGTAATCATCACTCTTGCTGTTGCCAAGAAAATTTGCTGCTACCATTCGGAATGAGTTCCAAGCTGCTTTTTCATTCGTAGATAAAATATTTTCAAATCCATCATCTTTTAGAAGTTTTCGAATTTCGGGGTCTTGTGTAACCACTTTGCAATCCCATTAACATGGCTACAACCTTGAAGTCACACTCGACCACTGGTGTGCTTTATATTTTATGTTTACAAACAATTTAGCCATTGTTTGATATGTTTCCTTCATATTAACAGCATGGGCGATGGGAACAGACGGCTTTTGGTTTCCATTATGTATTAAAACAGCCTTTAAACTTTCCTTACTGCTGTCAACAAATAACCTCCAATCTTTTGGGTCGTAAGCTTCCTTCCAGTTGCTTGAAGAGTCCGAAAATGTCGTGGCAAACGCACATGTCATCCTTTGTCATATAAAATTGTGAGTGAACCAAATGTCGCGTCAGGAAATGAGTTATTTCGACATCTTCCTTCAATAAACGGACATCCTTTAAAAAATATCCAAGCAGCTCGGATTTATTTTTAGGAAGATCCAGGATCCTCACCAAATCGTTCAATTGTTCCTGTGAAATAGGATTGAAGGACGAGCAGGAAGGGTAAAGCCGAAACCAGATTGTTTCGGGTAAACTATTTTCATGTGTTTCCCAATTCCAGTTTTCTTTACTGAACAAAAGAAACATTCGGCGCCGTGAATATATGTTTTTTTCCACATCATTAAATTGTTTAAATTCAAATTGTTTTTCCTCTGGACGTTGATATGCAATGACTGCACCATCAAGTGGCCCATGCGACACCAAGCCGAAGCCTGTTACGCTCGGAACCCAGGCAGAAACTCAGCCCTCCTCCCGCCCAACCGACCGAGGGGCGCTGCCGCATGACGCGCGACGCGTGTTACCGAACAGATCGCGAGCATGCAGGAAAGATAGGTGTTAGACTAAAAATCGAGGAAAATCAGAGCTAAACACAACTCAAAGAGCTAAACATGCAAAGATAGCTAAGAAATATAACTAATTACGGGAAAGGTATGTTAGTATTAGTGATTTAAGAAGAGGAAGGGAAGGAAGTCCGAGCAAAGTACCCTAAATGGTTCGTGCAAGGAATAATTCGATCTACAAAGCGGAAGGAACAAAGGAATGAAGTTTCTAGTAGATCTAATAGGAATCGTAAAGTTTATGAGGCTCAACAAGTCAGGGCTATCTACGTCACCCTTGATCAGGTTGTGCATAAAAATCACACCAAGCATTTTTCTACGACTAACTAAGGTTGGAAGGTTTATTAAAAGCAATCTACGAGGATAAGATGGCAGTCTCACACCTGCATCCCAGTTAAGGCCACGCAGAGCAAAAAGTAAAAAGTTTTTCTGGACTGATTCTATACGGTCCTGGTGTACTTTGTACTGGGGGCACCATACACCGTACTCTAAAATCGGACGAACAAGCGAGATGTACAGAGTCTTCGTTATATAGTGGTCGTCAAATTCCTTTGACCACCACTTTATAAACCCAAGCACACCCGTGGCCTTATTTACCATGGTAGAAATGTGTTCAGAAAACTTTAACTTTGGGTCTAATTTAACACCAAGATCATCAACCAAGGTAATTCTCTCAAGAGAACCACCGCAGAGGCTATAAGGAGCCAAAAGGGGGCTGGAGCGATGAAATGTCATTACTTTGCATTTCGAGGCATTTAGGTGTAACAAGCGAGAGTGAAATGAAATGTCCTTATACCGGACACAGAGATTAACATCATCCGCATACATGAGTACTCGAGAGTTTGTTAAATCCGTGCTGGGACGGAGATATAAGTGATTTGCAGAGATGTTGCAAGTGCGGAGTTAACATTTTTTCAAACATTTTAGGAATAACGGATAACTTAGATATACCTATATAATTATTTGCATCAGACTTGCTACCTTTCTTATGGAGCGGAATAATAAAAGATTAGAAGAGTTAATGGATGTGAATAGTTTAAGCAAGGGTCCACACAGAGCGTCGGCACAGTACCTAAGTACACAGCCGGGAACTCCGTCGGGACCTGGTGAAAACACCGGCTTAACTAGTCGAAGATCACGAAGCAGTGAGCTTTCATTTAACAAGGGGCTGAAGATGCCATTCGACCTTGGTAAGCTGTATGGATACGGCTGACCAGAGTAGCTTTCATGAGAATAGGTTGTCTGGAAATATTTGGCAAAAAGATCGGCAATTGCCTGATCATTGTTTGCTGACATATTGAGAAAAGATAGCGAGGATGTTCTACGCTTACTATTTACGAAGCTGTAAAACTGTTTAGGGTCCTGTGAAAATCTTATCCTGCATCGAGATAGATAGTTTTTATAGCATTGAGCGTTAAGAACGGAGAAATTTGACCGAGCTATTACATAGTGAGAAAGAGAAGAGGGAGAACCAACTTCCCGAAATTTTTTATAAAGTCTTGATTTTAAGTTTTTTAGACTGGATAACACTTTGGTAAACCAAGGAGGCTTTCCAGATCTAACCGGACAAGAAAGTGGGACACAAGAATCAAAAAATGTGTCAAGTACATTGTAAAAAATGTTTGTGCCTTTCATAACGTCAGTGCACAAGTACAGAACGGACCAACCTTCGTAAACTCGGCTTTACGAAAGCAGCGGACACGTTCAGATAGCCTTCACATTCGATTCAATACAGTTGGGCCAATATCGACTGACACTTCGAAAGTAGGATGGTAGGAGTCTTCAGGTATACTGAGCGGAAGGGCTCGGGTTAACAACGTTATGGTCGGATCCGAGACAAAGCACAGATCAAGCAATCGACCCAAGGAATTTTTCACATGGTTGACTTGAGACAGGGATAGATCTAGCGATAAAGTCATGTCGTGACATGGGCACAAGGTTATTAGACTCGTTTACCGAAGACCAAACAGTACCTGGCAAATTGAATTCACCAAGAACTATTATATGGTCTTTATGTGATAGCGAGGAAGAAACAGTTTTTAAAGCGGACAGGTGATGCTCGTATATTAAGTTATCCGAGGAAGGTGGAATATACGAGCAAGTAATGAAGATGGAAAAGCCTGGGAGAATCAGTCGAGACAAACGGTCATTTTTAAAAATTGTGTACCGACCTGCCAAAACTTCGGAACTAAGGATGTCCGGCTTTAACCAGGTCTCGGTGAACACAATAACGTGGGATGAGAATGCGAGACTCTCAAGGAAAAGAGTGCTGAGCTTACTACGCAAGCCTCTAGCATTCTGGTAGGTAACTACAAGAGAGGAAGTTAGTTTTTTGGATGGGTGGAAGTAGAGGTGGAAGATGAGGATGGAGATGGAGCACTGGTCTGAATGCTAGGAAGAGTAATGGGGGCCTATTATTTTTCTTAGCCTTAAACTCTTTAACCACCAAATGCTCTGGCCAAAACTTGGCGGAACAAATGGTTTCATATTGAGTTGGGGAGACGATATCTCCCTGGCGTAAGAAAAGTTAAATTTTTCCACCTTTAAGCCGACGGCTTTTATTTTGCTTTGTATAAAAGCGGTCACATCATTGGATGTGAGGTCAGGGGCTAGCCGCGAGACAAAAACTTGTCGCTTTGGTGGGACTCCTACCAGTGGTTTTGGCACCACAGGCCTAGTACCTGTGATGTCAGTATCGGTGGTCCTGGACATCTATTAGCTGGTGGGAGCGAAGCTGAGGGGATAGTTAAGGGTGCGGATTCGATGGACACGGACTCTACAGACATTTCTAACTGCATACTCTCCAAAGTGACGCATTCGGCTCCCGAATCTGCATCACCAGCAGCGATCGTTGCCCTTGGAGTAGCAAACGTAATCAACTGCTGCACTAAGGGGGTGGTCGGAGTAAGTTTTTCAGATGCCGGCGGACATGAGGCAGTCGGCACTTGCAAGTCCCGCGGAGTAGACTTCTTGTGCCTCGGAGACTCAGCCAGCAGCTGTAAACTGCTGAACTGAGTGTACATGGCCAAGAGCCGATCACATTGCTGTTTAAAGCCTACGATCAGCTCTTTGAAGCCACTCCGCGTCTGCCTCATGAACGAACGCATGTCGTTTTCCACAGCACGGCATTCCTCACAACTATAATGCAGGCCGTTTTTTTGTGAAATGGCGTCTCCTACACGGCCCGAGACCCCTACACATTTTGCGTGCACTACGCTTTCGCAAAGCCAGCAGGGGATATTGGGCTGGTCATGGGTGATCTGCTTCTTGCAGGTTTTTTTGGCACAGACAACAGAATATTCCATATTTATGTCTTTTATTTTTTTTACTTCGGAAAAAAAGTTCAAAACAAATAGCAATCAGACCACTGTGCAGAGCAAATGCTTAGAGCAAGTTGTGTTTTTACACAATTATTAGGCAAGCACCCGCGGTAAAAGTTGATTTTAGTGTAAGTTAGTTAGAAAGTTAAATTATAGATCAAAAACACCGGCTGTTTAAGTTAAACAAAAGGAAAATGCGGAGCGCAAAACAAAAACACGTCACTACGAAAGAGAACGAACGTAAAAAAATTGTAAGAAAAAAAAAAATGTTTTGTATTTTGGGTAAAGTTAATAGTTTGTGGATTAGAGTTACTTTCGTCGTAATCATATGCTGTTATTGCTGTAATTGGTGCCCACACTTCAACAAAACTTTCGGGTTTGATTTTAAAGTTTTCTTCATAATGTTTTTGGAGAGTTTCGGTAAAAGCGATTTTTATTTCGTTGATCATCATGTACTTACCAAATATGTAGCAAAATTAGTATGCTTGGAAAGCACATGAAAATGATCGGCCAGAGGTATCCATGACAATTGATTTTAATTAATTGTAAGATGTTTTGGTAAACATACGATCGTATTCTGAGGGAAGTCAGAACTACACTAAGGCACAGAGTTATATATCCATGACTATGATTAGGTAGACGCGACGAGATCCAATTTGTGTGGACCTGCACTTGTGAGAAAATAAAGGAAGCATTTGACCTGAATAGGTATAGATAGAATAGATAACGAAAAAAGTAACTGTCAACAACATTTAATACCAAAGGAACGCGAACAGGTACCAAATGTACAACCCTTTTTCGTTTGCTTTGTTCCCAATTGTCAGTTGGGCCCGCAACCTTCCAAAAGGTATTTTTTTTTTGTTAAAGTCTCTTCATAGATTTTAATGAGCGATACTCTAAACGACGCCAAATTAATGCACCTATAGAGGACACTTTTCCTGAGTTTTAAAAGTCAAAATTTCGTAAAAAATACCGAACAAAAATCATCATTTTTGTATTTCAATGCTTTATATTTCCCAGACGGTAAGCTGAAACCACAAAGTTTTTGGTCTTAACTTCTAGCTGTTTTAATTATCTTTTCAAATTAGCAAAGTTCTTTACAACCAGACGTAAGATACTAGAGTTGTGTGAAAAAACAAGCGCTACGTCTGAAATACCAGACTTCAAAAATTCTTCAAAAAAAAAGTTCTGCCATAGAAAAAAACCATAATTCTTTAAAAAATTTTAAAGCCCCATATCTATCAGATAAAGTCGGTTTGGATCCTTGAGAAAAATAAGTTCGATTTTGTCGAGTAGTGTAATTAAACTGATATCCACAAACCCCACGATATAGCGACCGCCGCCCTGTCGTTCCCATAACCTACGCAACACAGATCTTCGCCAACACATTGGAGTACTTTCCGCGTACCGACATGACTCCTAGCCCCATGCACCAAGCCATGCCTAGAGCCATGTCCGAAATCTTCGTCGCCCAAACGAGCCATTGGTCAACAACAACAGAGACATCGTCGAGACCAGCCATTTCATGTACCAGTCTGGAGACAATACCACCCAAGTATTCCACCAGAGCTACAAAACTACTCTACCCACGTCCAAATCCGCCCCGATCATCGCCCACATTAGCGATTCTAGCCATGGCTCGACACAAACAGCGGAGTGTCAGCGCATCCACGCTGCTCGGAAACTATATTCAAACTGATATACACAGAGCCAACAAACCATGGCTCTCGCCACGGTTCTCCACAAATAGCTGTGTGTCAGCACCTTAAGCAAAGCACACAATTAATTAAGAAGTCGCGATCAACAACTCTACACATTCTTGTCCACACACCAATTTAAAACATCCCAACTCTTGGGACATTTGCAATCGACGACCTACATAAGAAATATCATTTGCGTTATTTCAAAATAAGAAAAGCCAGCATAAAATGATCGACCTACCGACCCAAATTCAGCTATCACCTAAACCCAATTCCCAAACTGCAGTCGCAGCAAAATTGTCAACGAAGCCCCAAGCTTCGACCCACTTACCAGCCCCACAATCATTGTCAAAAAATAATCATAAGTTAGCAATAATTAATTATTTCCGAGTTGAAGACCGCGGAAAATCACGGTCTCAGGTCCGATCGCGAGCTGCATAAAAGGGCCAAGATCGGCCAAAAAAGCAGGCAGTCCATCAGCCCGAACACAAGATACTGCACTAGGCGGTCCATCAGCCCTGATCGCAGGCAGTAAAAACTCAAGTCAAGTCACAAACTCAGTCAACTCAGGCAGTCCATCAGCCCACAACACAACTAGCAAGACAAGCAGGTTTCTAATTGTAAACAAGTAAAACGAATAGAAGCATGATTAATAACCAAAACAACAGAAACTACTGCGTCATCGTTCTTCTCACCTTGCCTACTGCATCTCAAGGCCAGCCCTGAACCTGAAGTTCCCTTACATCTACAAATTTCTTGTAGAGGACCCTGGACAGGCTGTTGCATATCCCAGCCTGAAATAGGTACCTTAGAGTCTGTGGATTAGCGACGAAGTACTACTAGCTGATTGTAGTCCAAACTGAAGGTAAAACTCGTACCTGCATTCTGGCAAGAAATCACCTAAATATCTTTCTGCTCCAGAATTTTAGCAATAGCGGTAACACGGCGGTTAGCCTAGAGCTAAGGGGACACACCTAAGCCTGGTGTCGTCATACATGGCTCACGAGGAGAGTGATCCTCCCAGTGACTCCAATACTAAACTCCAAAATGGTTATTTGTAATCAGGGTAACGACCACACATTTATTATAAAAAATCGTTAAGAGGTTATCGACCTCACTTTATTTTCTCAGTTGAAAAGTCAAAGAGAATCACTCCTTCTCTAACCATATGTATATCGAGACAGTCCTGTCCCTCGAAAGCCCTAAACCGTCTGACTATATTAGCCCCAGGAATGCCAACTGGAATATAACGAAAAATGGAGGAACTACCACCCCCCTTAGCACCAAAATGCCCGGACACTCAAGACGATATTAATCGTCTAGTAGACAGTTTCAGGGCAGCATGCCGGCCTTCACGGCAGCATGCCCCTCAACCAAACCTAGAGCGAAAAAGAAACCCCCTGGTGGTCAAAATAAATAGATATCCTACGTAGAGACTGCTGGACTCTCTTCAACAGAGCCAAAAGCAGCAGCGAGGAGGAACATTGGGAAAACTACAAAAGCAGGTTAGCCCTATACAAGAAAAAAACTAGGAGAGCAAAAAGGGCCTCTTAGCAAGAATTCTGCTCCGACATTGAGGAGATTTCGGAAGACGCAAGGCTACTTAAAAGCCTCTCAAAAACTACCCCCTCGGTGTGATATCTCAAGAGAATGGATGGTACGTGGACTATTTCTAGTAAGGACTCCGTAAACATCCTACTCGATACCCATTTGCCTTGGTGTAATATCATCGAGCCGGCACACCTCCCAAGTGAAGGTCCGGTAAAATTAATGGCGCACATGCTCACAAAATGGAACATTAGGTGGACAGTAAGCTTTAAAACCTTCAAAATAGCCTGGTCCCGACAAGGTCATTCTGGCTTAATTACATAGTGTGTTGTTCACAACCAATTTCAAAGCCCCGCCTCTCAAACCCCCAATATTAAACGGATGCAGGCTCCCCTTCAGTGGCAATGCCAGTTATTTATGGTTGGTAATTGACAAGAAGCTTAGCTGGAATCCGAACATCAAAGATGGAGCAAAGACGGCCACTATATCCCCCTACACTTGTAAAAAGGCCAATGGGTTGAAATGGGGCCTGAACTCAAGCATAGTGGATATACCTAGTGTTCAGAGTGGGTAGGGCGCCGGCGGGGCAACCGATCTGTGGGCATTCCAGCCACAACTCTCTGTTCGCGTTCCAGCTACGCAAGCGGTTGCCCTCGGTCCCGCTCTCGCTGCCGACAGCCACCGGCAGTCTTTGAGCGCAACCCTCAAATCACTTCGGCCCATAAGCAAACGGCAGGCTTTGCACGCGATTATACTTATGTTTCAGTATATATTTCTGAAATATACATACACTGAAGAACTTAGACCTGCATTTTTTTATCTTGGGAACTGACCTGTGGGACCCCCCTGAGACGCCCTACGCTTAATCTCCTTCTCACAGGCAAAACCCGCGTGGCCCCTATGAAAACGGTCTCTTGCCTCGTCTCGAACTGTGCGGAGCCGTCCTTCTGACAGAGCTTTCCGAGGCCATCCTTCTTCAACTGCCACTAGACACCAGCCAGGTGTCCGTATGGACCGATTCCACAATTGTATTGGCCTGGCTGAACAGGCCTGCATTTGATTGTACCGCTTTCGTGAGCAATCGAGTAGCCAAAATCACTCGCTGTTGGCTCAGCGAGCGATGGAGCCACGTCCGATCCGGGGACAATCCGGCCGACCTGGCCAGTCGAGGGCTAGGACCCACTGACCTGGTCGGAAGTGACCTGTGGGGTCATGTCCCGTCTTGGTTGCGTGGTCCGCAGTCGGAGTTGCCATGTCCACGGGACTCAGTCATTGAGACTGACCTGGAGAAGGTAGCCGTCAAGGTGCACCATGCCACACCAGCGCCTTAGATATCATCAGCCGTTTCTTCGAACTCGGGAGCGCGCTCTGCCCGTGATCGCCTACGTTCGGCGGTTCACCCAGCGGGTTAAAGGGCAGACAACCCATGTCTCCGAGGAGCTAAGCGGAAAAGAGGTCGCTGCTGCTCTCCAAGCTGTCACCCTAACAACCCAACGCTTCCATTATGCGGAGGAACATTGGTGCCTCGTAAGCAAGCTGTTATTCCCGGCTACGAGTTCTCTCCAGAATCTTAATCCGTTCCTTGACCAGAGCGGAGTCATGCGAGCATGTGCCTGAGTCCAAGCCTCGACGTCCATGTCCTACAACGAACGGCATCCGATCCTGCTGCCTCCCGCATGTCTCCTGCTTCGCCTGCTGGTTCGATTCACCCACCACATAGTCCTACATGGTGGGAACCAGATTGTCATCCGCCTTCTCCGGGCAACATACTGGATCCCTCGTCTACTTCACGTAGTGAGGGCTGTGAACCACTCCTAAAAGGTTTGCATCATCCATCACAAGCGACTCCAAAAGCAACTAATGGGCGACCTCCTTGCCTCAAGAGTCACATTCACATCTCCAACCTCTAGGTCTCTTGTCGGATGCTGCCATACACATACACCGGAGTCGAAATCGCCGGTCCCTTCGACGTCAAATGCTTCACAGGGCGCGCATGTCGCATCTCGAAGGGGTATGTGTGCGTGTTCGTCTGTTTTACCACAAAGGCCATCCCCGTAGAGGCCACTTCCGATTTGTCCACCGACACCTTCCTAGGCGCTTTCGCTCGTTTTGTCGCGAGACGAGGTTGTCCTCACGAGGTTCAATCCGATAACGGCAGGAATTTTGTCGGCGCATCCCGCTCTCTGGCTGTGGACCTTCTCGAGGCCATTCGCACTCGGACTTCTGCGGTGTACAGCCAGCAGGGGTTATCGTGGTGGGGCTCCAGGAGCCCCACAAATGGTGGCTTGTGGGAAGCGGGCGTGAAGAGCATCTAGGCTCTCTTCTAACGTTCCATGTGTACGTCCAAATACACATTAGAGGAGTTCGCGACCTTACTTTCGAAAATAGGTGCCTGTCTTAACTCGCGACCAATCTCTCCGATCTCTGACGATCCATCTGATTCGCTGGCTTTAAGCCCAGGCCACTCCCTGATTGGTGGGCCGCTTCTCTCCGTGGCGGAACCAAAAATAAAAGCGAGCGCCTCCTCCATCCTAAACCGCTTTCAACATCTCAAGGCTCTCAACCAGCAATTCAGTTCGCGCTGGAAGACAGAGTACCTGCAAGAGTTTAAGCTTAATTACAAGCTTAATTACATAGTGTGTTGTTCACAACCAATTTCAAAGCCCCGCCTCTCAAACCCCCAATAGTAAACTGATGCAGGCTCCCCTTCAGTGGCAATGCCAGCTATTTATGGTTGGTAATTGACAAGAAGCTTAGCTGGAATACGAACATCAAAGATAGAGCAGAGACGGCCACTATATCCCCCTACTCTTGCAAAAAGGGGGGGTTGAAATGGGGCCTGAACTCAAGCACAGTGGATATACCTAGTGTTCAGAGTGGGTAGGGCGCCGGCGGGGCAACCGATCTGTGGGCATTCCAGCCACAACTCTCTGTTCGCGTTCAGCTACGCAAGCGGTTGCCCTCGGTCCCGCTCTCGCTGCCGACAGCCACCGGCAGTCTTTGAGCGCAACCCTCAAATCACTTCGGCCCATAAGCAAACGGCAAGCTTTGCACGCGATTATACTTATGTTTCAGTATATATTTCTGAAATATACATACACTGAAGAACTTAGACCTGCATTTTTATCTTGGGAACTGACCTGTGGGACCCCCCCTGAGACGCCCTACGCTTAATCTCCTTCTCACAGGCAAAACCCGCGTGGCCCCTATGAAAACGGTCTCTTGCCTCGTCTCGAACTGTGCGGAGCCGTCCTTCTGACAGAGCTTTCCGAGGCCATCCTTCTTCAACTGCCACTAGACACCAGCCAGGTGTCCGTATGGACCGATTCCACAATTGTATTGGCCTGGCTGAACAGGCCTGCATTTGATTTTACCGCTTTCGTGAGCAATCGAGTAGCCAAAATCACTCGCTGTTGGCTCAGCGAGCGATGGAGCCACGTCCGATCCGGGGACAATCCGGCCGACCTGGCCAGTCGAGGGCTAGGACCCACTGACCTGGTCGGAAGTGACCTGTGGGGTCATGTCCCGTCTTGGTTGCGTGGTCCGCAGTCGGAGTTGCCATGTCCACGGGACTCAGTCATTGAGACTGACCTGGAGAAGGTAGCCGCCAAGGTGCACCATGCCACACCAGCGCCTTAGATATCATCAGCCGTTTCTTCGAACTCGGGAGCGCGCTCTGCCCGTGATCGCCTACGTTCGGCGGTTCACCCAGCGGGTTAAAGGGCAGACAACCCATGTCTCCGAGGAGCTAAGCGGAAAAGAGGTCGCTGCTGCTCTCCAAGCTGTCACCCTAACAACCCAACGCTTCCATTATGCGGAGGAACATTGGTGCCTCGTAAGCAAGCTGTTATTCCCGGCTACGAGTTCTCTCCAGAATCTTAATCCGTTCCTTGACCAGAGCGGAGTCATGCGAGCATGTGCCTGAGTCCAAGCCTCGACGTCCATGTCCTACAACGAACGGCATCCGATCCTGCTGCCTCCCGCATGTCTCCTGCTTCGCCTGCTGGTTCGATTCACCCACCACATAGTCCTACATGGTGGGAACCAGATTGTCATCCGCCTTCTCCGGGCAACATACTGGATCCCTCGTCTACTTCACGTAGTGAGGGCTGTGAACCACTCCTAAAAGGTTTGCATCATCCATCACAAGCGACTCCAAAAGCAACTAATGGGCGACCTCCTTGCCTCAAGAGTCACATTCACATCTCCAACCTCTAGGTCTCTTGTCGGATGCTGCCATACACATACACCGGAGTCGAAATCGCCGGTCCCTTCGACGTCAAATGCTTCACAGGGCGCGCATGTCGCATCTCGAAGGGGTATGTGTGCGTGTTCGTCTGTTTTACCACAAAGGCCATCCCCGTAGAGGCCACTTCCGATTTGTCCACCGACACCTTCCTAGGCGCTTTCGCTCGTTTTGTCGCGAGACGAGGTTGTCCTCACGAGGTTCAATCCGATAACGGCAGGAATTTTGTCGGCGCATCCCGCTCTCTGGCTGTGGACCTTCTCGAGGCCATTCGCACTCGGACTTCTGCGGTGTACAGCCAGCAGGGGTTATCGTGGTGGGGCTCCAGGAGCCCCACAAATGGTGGCTTGTGGGAAGCGGGCGTGAAGAGCATCTAGGCTCTCTTCTAACGTTCCATGTGTACGTCCAAATACACATTAGAGGAGTTCGCGACCTTACTTTCGAAAATAGGTGCCTGTCTTAACTCGCGACCAATCTCTCCGATCTCTGACGATCCATCTGATTCGCTGGCTTTAAGCCCAGGCCACTCCCTGATTGGTGGGCCGCTTCTCTCCGTGGCGGAACCAAAAATAAAAGCGAGCGCCTCCTCCATCCTAAACCGCTTTCAACATCTCAAGGCTCTCAACCAGCAATTCAGTTCGCGCTGGAAGACAGAGTACCTGCAAGAGTTTAAGCTTAATTACAAGCTTAATTACATAGTGTGTTGTTCACAACCAATTTCAAAGCCCCGCCTCTCAAACCCCCAATAGTAAACTGATGCAGGCTCCCCTTCAGTGGCAATGCCAGCTATTTATGGTTGGTAATTGACAAGAAGCTTAGCTGGAATACGAACATCAAAGATAGAGCAGAGACGGCCACTATATCCCCCTACTCTTGCAAAAAGGGGGGGGTTGAAATGGGGCCTGAACTCAAGCACAGTGGATATACCTAGTGTTCAGAGTGGGTAGGGCGCCGGCGGGGCAACCGATCTGTGGGCATTCCAGCCACAACTCTCTGTTCGCGTTCAGCTACGCAAGCGGTTGCCCTCGGTCCCGTTCTCGCTGCCGACAGCCACCGGCAGTCTTTGAGCGCAACCCTCAAATCACTTCGGCCCATAAGCAAACGGCAGGCTTTGCACGCGATTATACTTATGTTTCAGTATATATTTCTGAAATATACATACACTGAAGAACTTAGACCTGCATTT
Organism: Drosophila tristis; assembly: GCA_018150885.1. Lineage (NCBI taxonomy): Eukaryota > Metazoa > Arthropoda > Insecta > Diptera > Drosophilidae > Drosophila > Drosophila tristis. The sequence goes on from JAECWT010000067.1 coordinate 1,983,857, forward strand.
TTTTATCTTGGGAACTGACCTGTGGGACCCCCCTGAGACGCCCTACGCTTAATCTCCTTCTCACAGGCAAAACCCGCGTGGCCCCTATGAAAACGGTCTCTTGCCTCGTCTCGAACTGTGCGGAGCCGTCCTTCTGACAGAGCTTTCCGAGGCCATCCTTCTTCAACTGCCACTAGACACCAGCCAGGTGTCCGTATGGACCGATTCCACAATTGTATTGGCCTGGCTGAACAGGCCTGCATTTGATTGTACCGCTTTCGTGAGCAATCGAGTAGCCAAAATCACTCGCTGTTGGCTCAGCGAGCGATGGAGCCACGTCCGATCCGGGGACAATCCGGCCGACCTGGCCAGTCGAGGGCTAGGACCCACTGACCTGGTCGGAAGTGACCTGTGGGGTCATGTCCCGTCTTGGTTGCGTGGTCCGCAGTCGGAGTTGCCATGTCCACGGGACTCAGTCATTGAGACTGACCTGGAGAAGGTAGCCGTCAAGGTGCACCATGCCACACCAGCGCCTTAGATATCATCAGCCGTTTCTTCGAACTCGGGAGCGCGCTCTGCCCGTGATCGCCTACGTTCGGCGGTTCACCCAGCGGGTTAAAGGGCAGACAACCCATGTCTCCGAGGAGCTAAGCGGAAAAGAGGTCGCTGCTGCTCTCCAAGCTGTCACCCTAACAACCCAACGCTTCCATTATGCGGAGGAACATTGGTGCCTCGTAAGCAAGCTGTTATTCCCGGCTACGAGTTCTCTCCAGAATCTTAATCCGTTCCTTGACCAGAGCGGAGTCATGCGAGCATGTGCCTGAGTCCAAGCCTCGACGTCCATGTCCTACAACGAACGGCATCCGATCCTGCTGCCTCCCGCATGTCTCCTGCTTCGCCTGCTGGTTCGATTCACCCACCACATAGTCCTACATGGTGGGAACCAGATTGTCATCCGCCTTCTCCGGGCAACATACTGGATCCCTCGTCTACTTCACGTAGTGAGGGCTGTGAACCACTCCTAAAAGGTTTGCATCATCCATCACAAGCGACTCCAAAAGCAACTAATGGGCGACCTCCTTGCCTCAAGAGTCACATTCACATCTCCAACCTCTAGGTCTCTTGTCGGATGCTGCCATACACATACACCGGAGTCGAAATCGCCGGTCCCTTCGACGTCAAATGCTTCACAGGGCGCGCATGTCGCATCTCGAAGGGGTATGTGTGCGTGTTCGTCTGTTTTACCACAAAGGCCATCCCCGTAGAGGCCACTTCCGATTTGTCCACCGACACCTTCCTAGGCGCTTTCGCTCGTTTTGTCGCGAGACGAGGTTGTCCTCACGAGGTTCAATCCGATAACGGCAGGAATTTTGTCGGCGCATCCCGCTCTCTGGCTGTGGACCTTCTCGAGGCCATTCGCACTCGGACTTCTGCGGTGTACAGCCAGCAGGGGTTATCGTGGTGGGGCTCCAGGAGCCCCACAAATGGTGGCTTGTGGGAAGCGGGCGTGAAGAGCATCTAGGCTCTCTTCTAACGTTCCATGTGTACGTCCAAATACACATTAGAGGAGTTCGCGACCTTACTTTCGAAAATAGGTGCCTGTCTTAACTCGCGACCAATCTCTCCGATCTCTGACGATCCATCTGATTCGCTGGCTTTAAGCCCAGGCCACTCCCTGATTGGTGGGCCGCTTCTCTCCGTGGCGGAACCAAAAATAAAAGCGAGCGCCTCCTCCATCCTAAACCGCTTTCAACATCTCAAGGCTCTCAACCAGCAATTCAGTTCGCGCTGGAAGACAGAGTACCTGCAAGAGTTTAAGCTTAATTACAAGCTTAATTACATAGTGTGTTGTTCACAACCAATTTCAAAGCCCCGCCTCTCAAACCCCCAATAGTAAACTGATGCAGGCTCCCCTTCAGTGGCAATGCCAGCTATTTATGGTTGGTAATTGACAAGAAGCTTAGCTGGAATACGAACATCAAAGATAGAGCAGAGACGGCCACTATATCCCCCTACTCTTGCAAAAAGGGGGGGTTGAAATGGGGCCTGAACTCAAGCACAGTGGATATACCTAGTGTTCAGAGTGGGTAGGGCGCCGGCGGGGCAACCGATCTGTGGGCATTCCAGCCACAACTCTCTGTTCGCGTTCAGCTACGCAAGCGGTTGCCCTCGGTCCCGTTCTCGCTGCAGACAGCCACCGGCAGTCTTTGAGCGCAACCCTCAAATCACTTCGGCCCATAAGCAAACGGCAGGCTTTGCACGCGATTATACTTATGTTTCAGTATATATTTCTGAAATATACATACACTGAAGAACTTAGACCTGCATTTTTTTATCTTGGGAACTGACCTGTGGGACCCCCCTGAGACGCCCTACGCTTAATCTCCTTCTCACAGGCAAAACCCGCGTGGCCCCTATGAAAACGGTCTCTTGCCTCGTCTCGAACTGTGCGGAGCCGTCCTTCTGACAGAGCTTTCCGAGGCCATCCTTCTTCAACTGCCACTAGACACCAGCCAGGTGTCCGTATGGACCGATTCCACAATTGTATTGGCCTGGCTGAACAGGCCTGCATTTGATTGTACCACTTTCGTGGGCAATCGAGTAGCCAAAATCACTCGCTGTTGGCTCAGCGAGCGATGGAGCCACGTCCGATCCGGGGACAATCCGGCCGACCTTAGATATCATCAGCCGTTTCTTCGAACTCGGGAGCGCGCTCTACCCGTGATCGCCTACGTTCGGCGGTTCACCCAGCGGGTTAAAGGGCAGACAACCCATGTCTCCGAGGAGCTAAGCGGAAAAGAGGTCGCTGCTGCTCTCCAAGCTGTCACCCTAACAACCCAACGCTTCCATTATGCGGAGGAACATTGGTGCCTCGTAAGCAAGCTGTTATTCCCGGCTACGAGTTCTCTCCAGAATCTTAATCCGTTCCTTGCGAGCATGTGCCTGAGTCCAAGCCTCGACGTCCATGTCCTACAACGATAACGGCAGGAATTTTGTCGGCGCATCCCGCTCTCTGGCTGTGGACCTTCTCGAGGCCATTCGCACTCGGACTTCTGCGGTGTACAGTCAGCAGGGGTTATCGAGCCCCACATATGGCGGCTTGTGGGAAGCGAGCTTGAAGAGCATCTAGGCTCTCTTCTAACGTTCGATGTGTACGTCCAAATACACATTAGAGGAGTTCGCGACCATACTTCGAAAATAGGTGCCCGTCTTAACTCGCGACCAAACTCTCCAATGTCAGACGATCCATCTGATCCGCTGGCTTTAAGCCCAGGCCACTCCCTGATTGGTGGGCCGCTTCTCTCCGTGGCGGAACCAAAAATAAAAGCGAGCGCCTCCTCCATCCTAAACCGCTGTCAACATCTCAAGGCTCTCAACCAGCTATTCAGTTCGCGCTGGAAGACAGAGTACCTGCTCGTCGTTCTTTTTATAGGCTTATGTCCAGCTTAGTTCCACGTTTCTCCATAGTAATTCTAAGATCATCGCTTTTGGAGTAGTTGACAACCCGTGCCAGCACTGTACTAATGCTTCCTTTCTTTCATCCTAGTATTTTCCGGAATCCAGACATGGCCCCGAAAGCTCCCTCACGTTCCCGATGAAGCCGCTGATCGGATCGCACACGGTCACGTGTGTACTCAGGATCCCATCCCTTGAGGAATTGCCGGAAATTCATCCGCTTGGGTGTCGACAAGCGGCTCCGAGCCGTACTCCTACACAAAAACTCCTCGAACTGCCTGGCGCACTAGCACTAGCAAAGTCTTTCGCAGTGGGGACCTGTGCAAGGTGTGCAACCGCAACCACCACATGCTACTATACCTGCACCGTTGCCTTCACCTCCAGCATCCCGCGCCAAACGGCGCCCTCGTCTTCTTACGAGCCGCCCCGTCGTAGGAGTCCCGGCTCCAACAGCAAACTCCTTGCTCCAACACCGGAGAGACGGCTGCGCTAATTGAGCCCTGCACGCCGGTCAGCTGCATCGACGACGCACTGGCCACGGAGTTCCAACTGCCGACAACCTGTTTCGGGGCCGAGAAGTTCTGCACCGCCGTGAACCGTGCCAAAACTGGAGATTTCCAGGTGGAGGCGGTGTTAAAAATCGACCCCAGCTACGCGTCCGCACGCCGATCCGTCCACTTGTATGATACCTATTTCAGGCTGGGATATGCATCAGCCTGTCCAGGCTCCTCTACAAGAAATTTGTAGAACTACTGGAACTTAAGGTTCATGGCTGGCCTGGAAGTGACCGAAAGAGCAGTGGACAAGGTTGGAAAATTGATGACGCGATGACTTCTGTTGTTTTGGTTATTATAAATGCCCTTACTTGTTTACAATTAAAGACCTGCTTGTCTTGCTAGTTGTGTTGTGGGCTGGTGGACTGCTCAGTGTAGTGTCTTGCGTTTGTGACTGCCTAGTGCAATGTCTTGGGTTCGGGCTGATGGACTGCCTAGTGTGGTGACTTGAGTCTGTGACTACCTAGTGCAGTGTCCTTCGTTCGGGCTTGCTGCCTAGTGTAGTGTCTGGGGTTTGGGCTGATGGACTGCTTAGTGCAGTGTCTTGGGTTCGGGTTGATGGACTGCCGATCTTGGCCCTTTTATGCAGCTGGCGATCGCACCTGAGACCTTGATTTTCCGTGGTCTGTCTGCGACCCGGAATGAATTAATTATTGGTAACTTATGAGTATTGGGTGACAATAATTGTGGGGCGTGGTGAGTGGGTCGAAGTTTGGTGCTTCTTGGACAATTGTTAAGGGGTCAGTGGGTTTGAGGAAAGTGTTTTGCTAACTTTGCATCGAATAAGGGGATAGCTGAATGGTAGATCGATGATTCGAGGCCGAGTAGTTGCGAAATATCGCCAAGAAGTGGGTGACCGAGAATTTCGTGATGTCTTCGCTGATTGCGAAATAATGCAGAATGGGTAAAGTTGTTAATCGAGAGCTGACACACCGCTACTTGTGGAAACCGGGGTTAAGCCATGGTTCGTTGGCTCTGTGTATATCAGTTTGATTATTCTTCCCGACCAGCGTGGAAGCGCTGACACTCCGCTGTTTGTGACGAGCCATGGCTAGAACCACGGTTCGTTACACACTGAGCAGCACCGTGCTCCGTGCTCGCTTCGAAAACCTGAAGCTAGCGAACGACCGCTTCCACCAGCAGACGACCATCTCGCTCGTTTTAGGATCAGACCTTTACCCAAAGGTCATCCAACCTGGCTTCCTCGCCCGAGCTGACGGCCTCCCTGTGGCTCAAAGCACCGTATTTGGGTGGATTGTGTCCGGTGCGTGCACGCAGAACTAATCTTTGCAATCCTGCAAGGAGGGGGAGAATGTTCAGAGTGGGGAGAGCGCCGGCGGGGCAACCACTCTGTCGGCATTCCAGCCACAACTCTCTGTTAACGTTACAGCTACGCAAAAGGTTACCCTCGCTCTCGCGCTTATGAGAATTTTTTCCTCCCGGCGACGCGCTCTCGCGCGTACAATTCACCTCGCTCACGCTTACGATCCCGCTCTCGCTCCCGACAGCCACCGGTAGTTTTTGAGCGCAACCCTCAAATCACTTCAGCCCATAAGCAAACGTCAGGCTTTGCACGCGAATATACTTATAGATATATACTGAAATATACATACACTGAGGAACTTGGACCTGCATTCTTTTATCTTGGGAACTGACCTGTGGGACCCCCCTGAGACGCCCTACGCTTAATCACCTAGCAATAGTTAGCCCAATATTACTCTACGGAGTCGCAGTGTGGTGTCCTGCCCCATCGAAAAGGACTATCACTAAACAACTGGGCAAGGTACAATGTACTTCCGCCCTATGCATCAGTGGAGCTCTACGCACCACACCAAATGATGAGCTAATGCTACCTGCTACCTTCAGAGCCTTGAACTTGCAGGTAGGGAGCAGGCAGAAATTGGAGCTCAGTCATACGTTCCCTCACGAGACATTGGCTAATAGGCACCCACTTGGTTTGCATGGATGCCCCCTGCAACGACTTCTGTCGTAGTTGCAGAGATGAGGACGGCTCTCCGGCTCTCAGTAAAAGGAGGCTTCAATACTTAGGCTCACCTTTCATAAATGACATTTCAGACAAGTTTACAATGAGTCCCAGAAGGATGACAAACTTTATAGGGCCAGCCCGGTGGGACAATTGCTGACACAGTATCTCACAAGGGAAGAAGACATGATCTATGCGGTATCACAACGTTTCGCCGCACAGTCCTTGGTGACTGGATTGGTTTAATTCAGATGATGGTAAAAATTAAGTGCTATGTTTTTAAGGGACATTTATATGTATGGTAGATGGAATTATAATTATGACATAAAACTCGGAAAGGTTCATAGTTTCAACTACATAAGGATAAGCGGATAGGACAAGAACGGGTAGATCTAAAATTCCATATTTTTTAATTTTGAAAGGTTGAAGAAAATTATATTTTTTGAAAACCACATAAGCAGTTGATGGCGTGTGTGCAAGTACCAATCAGAGTAGGGAAGACAGATTTTAGCATCATCCGTATACATTAGTGTAGTAGAGAATGTTATAACTTGGGGTAGTTTATTCACAAATTAGATGAACAAAAGTGGACCCAGATGAACTCCTTATGGCACTCCATATGTAACATTAGTGATATCAGATAAAACATTAGTAAACAAAGCCCGTATTAGGGTGCGAGTGACCTTTTAGGTTTTAAAACGCTTCAGAGAGCCATACCACTTTTTACGGGGACGACGGTAAAGCTTTCTTATTTCACACGGCTATGCCTATGTTCGTAGACGTTACTGGAAAGCTCCGATCGTACGCAAGCTCAACTTGCATGCATGCATTCCGTACCAAAGCTAGTTGGACTTCTCCCCACAGTCGACTGTGGGCGGCGTTCTGTGGGAGAGCGGCCAAAAATACTTACAGTTAAGGTAGAGGCTTGAAAGTTTGCACAAATTTTATTTTATTTTTTGTAAATTGACGTATAAAAATCAGCCGCATCGGACTACTATATCATATAGCTGCCTGTCTGGTTTCCCAGCCGGAAAATCCCCAACAAATACCTCAAATAATAGCCAGTGGCACAACTAACGTAATTTCACCTTTGTTTGCTATTTGAATTTCCCACTGCATATAAACATTGTAACCGCTTATAATTACTCAATCTATTCGCCTATGCAACCGTTCTTTCGTCTCTTCGACTCTTGCCTTTCTCCTTTACTTTACTATCTCGCTATATCGCTCTTTCGTTCTATCGATCTCTATTCGTAGCATCGCGTAGGGCACGGGTAATTTGGTCCGTCTGCCCTAACATGCCTTCGCAAAGGCCATGATCTGGTCCAGCACTTGCGTGCCTTTGCAATCTCTCGAACTTTTCTGTCGTCGCATATATACATACGCATATATTCGGTCAATTGGTGACACACGAATTGTGGTCTATATATGCATCTCGCTTCCAAGTTTCTTTCGCCATCGTTCTCATCATCTATGCTGCTCTCTCGCATTCTTTCTCTCTTTCTATCGCTCGTACTCGGCTCAGCAGCAGCCCGAGCTTCTATCGTTTATTTGCTCTCTCTCGCATGCATTAGGGCACGGGCAATTCGGCCCGCCTGCCCTTGCTCAGTCTGGTATTGATCTTCATAACGTATCCATCGCATCACTTTATCGGTCATACTGACGCCTACCTTACTTTACCAATATATAATAAATTGTACATTACCCATTGAAACGCTAGACTTTTCTTAACAATTAAACGAGTTTCAACGACTATTAAAAACGCTTAATAGCCAAACACTGCCATTGGTACGAAATCGGGTGTTTGTATGGAAAACTTTTTATTTTTTATTTTAATGCAATTAAATATTATATTTCTGCACAAATAATGACTTTATATAACCCGGGCGAGTATAGTCAAAATCGGGATATTATATCATATAGCTGCCATAGCAACAATTGCAAACAAAAATAATTTTAGAAAATATACCAGATTCAAATATTCGTATTTTTATTATAACAATAACATACTTTTATACAAACAAAATAGGAGTCATACCAAAAGAAATGGGCGTGGTAAAAATTAAATAATCAAAAAAAAAAGACAGAAATAATAATTAATCCGATTCTTCTAACAAATCTAATGCAGACTTCATTAAATTTGAATTGTATTTGCATGGTAATTTCCTTAGTCCTGTAATAAAGGGATCTGAAGACAAAAGTAGTCTGTTTATTAAATCCGTGTTTGTTGCAATTCGAGATATTTTCTTAGTATTCTGCCTTCTAAATATTTTTATATCTTTGTTTCGCGATTCTGCAGCTTCTTCTGATAATTCTCCAATTGAAACAAGCGCAAAATTAATCACATCTGCACCATGGATTAAAACTTTGTGCACTGTGGGCGGAAAGTAGTACCAATCATACAAATCTAGTAACTTCTTGGCAGTGTCAAGAGCATATACTCAGAATTTGTCAGCATTAATCCTGTACCCTGATGACATAGCTTGGAGCTATGTTGAAAATCGTATTATAAGGCTTTCATCTAAGCCAGTTATTTCAGCTGATAATTCCGAATTATTGAAAAATGTTCTCGCAGTATTTCCATCATTTGAATTACCGCTACCTCCACTTCTCGGCTTGTCTACTATTAGCCCCATTTTTGCCTTGAAGTCTTCTTGGATTTTTTTTTCTTAAATAAACGGATTGTTTTCCTTCTGCGGTAGAAATTGGCCAAATTTGTAGGTCCAATCTGTACGCAACGTGCAAAAAATATTCGAAGAATCGAATGTATGAGTGTAATGGTGACAAGCCAAACTCAAAGAAGTTCTCATTAACATTCTTTTCCTAGCACTTTTCTAAATTATTCATATCCGTTGGCTTTGCTTTACAAATGTAACATTTGGCTGCAGATATGTCGCTAAGGGCATTACATATTTTTCCATCTACCATGGTCAATTGCAAGCTGTGTTTAACTTCGATTCTTTTATTGCCGCTATCACATACAGTCTGCTTTAACTCATCAATTTGTTCCTTAAAATGCCTTTCTTCGTTTATAGCCAATTGAGCCCTTTCCTTTTGAAATTTTAACCTCATCGGTCTGCAGAAGCGTGTAGATGAAGGTCGGGGATTTTTCCAAATTATTTTATGGCCTTTAAGATCACTTGAATTGGTAATCAGCTGCAATGGTACATATGATGTAACAAAAAGAGTAGAGTCGTCCAAATCATTGTTAAGCGCTTTCTGTTTGTATTCAGAATGTCCGGTACTACCATCGAATCCCCATTTTCCTATCAAAATTAAGCTTTTCACCGAATCGTCCGTAATTCTCAATAACTTCATGTTGAAGTTCTAAAATCCTGGAAGCTGTATGATTTAGCAAGCTTTGCAGTTGAACTTCAGCTTTTGCTTCAGTAACGCTGATGTAACGGGCATCTGGGTAGCTACGTTTTTTTGCTTTCTTCACCTGCTCGTAACTTGGCAATACATCAAATGCTACTATCGAATTGATAAACTTACGAATGAGGAAATATTGGTGTTTTGATAAATTTGTCTCTACAAAAAGTGATAAAACTTCATCAATATTTGCTTTACAACGCTTTGGCTCTGAAGACAAACTGCACGATCGAGGCAAGGAAGCTGCAGAGTCATCCATTTTCGATATTTCAGCAATCCTTCGACGTTTTGCTCTTTTCGAACACTCCGAAAATTAAATTTTCGGCCGTCCAGATCAGCACTTTTTACTGTAGGTTGAGACACCTCGTGGGCACAGCTTAATACAATTTTTTCCATTTCATTTAGCCAATCAGATTGATATTGAATAATTGATATTGATATAATTTTTCGATAACTTTGATAATTTTTTTCCATTTTCCTGCGTTGGTTCCATTTTCTGTGCACCATAAAAATATATAGGCGTGCAAATACACACTTATGAGAAACGCCTAAAAAGTAAATTCCAATGAAATAAGAATAAGAAATAAGAAAGCTACAAACACGAAAGACAAGACAGAGCAACAGCAAAATACGCAAAAACATTGAAAAACGTCAGACGTCGTCAGTATATTTACGATTATATACACATCTGCAAATTTCTGCAGCTAATTTTAACGATATTAGTTGTCGCGTCGCGACGCAATGTTTTTATTTTGAGAAAATTTGAAGTCTTGAGTCAAGCCGTTCGCCAAGCGACGCGCTACCCTGTAATCGTCGGGTATATAGTTTTGGTGTAAAGGATCCAACTGTCAATTTGTCAAAGTGTGCCTCGCAATTCAATTGGGTGCCTATCGGTCGATCAGCCAGGCCCAGCATACACAAGCGCAAACACAGCTTAGACACACACACATGTGCATATGTTCACAGCTTCAGCGGTGAATTTTTCGTTTTCGCTTTCGCTTGTCACCGTTGCTGTTTGTTGTTGTTCTTCTGTATTTTGTGTTGGCACGCCTGCGCCAACAGATCGCCAAGTGCCTCGATAACCTTTAATCGTCGGGAATATCGATTTTTCGCTTCATTTGGTTTCAACACCCTAGGTCCGTAGATCGCTAAGTGGTGCGATACCCTCTAGTCGCCGGGTATATTGTTTTCGACCTAATTTTGGTACACCTTCCTGTTTCGACAATTTGCGCCGCAGCAAATAATATTATCGTAAGAAAAGCCCTGATTAGTGATTCCCTTAAGCATCGAAAGTCAAGATGCATCCCAAATCAGATCATAAGCATATTCTTGAAGAGCTGAAAAAGAAGCTCAGCTCCCGTGTCAAAGGCATTCACCGACTAGCGGACCGGCTGGAAGCTGGGGAGATTCCGCTGCAGTCGACAAAGCTCGAGTGCAGACTCGACGTACTGAAAGCAACTATAGCCAAGGCAAGCCAAGTTCAAGAATCAATCGAAGAAATAGATAGTGACGATGAGTTTGAAGCGTTGGAAGAACTTTCGATCGTAAACAAGGCAAAGATAATTTCGCTTATCGACGCCTTGAAGACAGCCAGCGATACAATGCCTTCAGTATCAGCTTCTGTTGCCCCAACTCGTGCTCGACTTCCGAATACTCTTGTTCACAATGACGAAAGCATTCCACTTATCAAAAAGTTTAACCATTTGCTTTCATGCCTCTCTGGTGAAGCGTTGGGAACGGTAAGGGCGTTCCAAGTAACCGAGAGTAATTATGAGAAAGCCATGGCTAGCTTAAAACGGGTCTATGATAACGAATGTCTGATCTTTATGAACCATATTGCTGCCCTATTTAGTCTTCCCGATGATCCTATTGCGCTTTGAGGTGGCTCAGAGGGGGCCTAGCTGAGGCCACCGGACGGGTCGCAGGTTGCGGATACCGAACGGCCTACCCTAGTGGGTAGGTCAGCTGCGAATAAGCGGGCATCTTAAAGAGCATCAACTAAGTTGGCTCTGAGGGAGAGTACCGAAATAAGCAGTCCCGGACAGCAAGCGGGTGTTCGCGACTCAGCAGCACTAACGATGCGCTTGTGGTGCAGCCTCTCATTAAGTAGCTCACACAATCCGATCCCTACACAACACCTACCCACATCCCAGCCCCAACACTCACCTCACACCGGGCCGGACTAAGGTGTCACTCGACCCGTGCCAAGAGTCAGCCTGGCTGGGGGCCCGGTATAAAAACTAGCCCAGTCGTGAACGGAGAGCTCACGGACTTGGCAGCCCCCTGTTCTAATTATGCCTTACCCGGGTAACGCAGAGCTCTGCCGGGGTGGACCGTTCCCCTTCTCTGCAGCTCGTGGGAACTTTATGGACAAATTCGAAAATATTAACAACAACAAAAACAAAAACGATAGAGGCACTCCCCAAATGCCTGCAGGGAGAAATCCCAAGCGGGAGAAGGCAACGGCCCAAAGGCCTGGCCCGATCCGCTCAGACGCAGGAAAGACCTGCACGGTGAAGGACGCGGGTATGAATCCGGGTGGGTCCCATCCCAAACCTGGGATGGGTTGAAAGCCAACACCCAAAACTGATACCATGGTAGGGCAGCTAAGCAATATTGCGGCTGCTCAACCTTCCGGTGAAACGGCGGGTGATGGCTTACCATCAACCAGCGTTCAAACCAAAAAATATAGCTATGCCGAAAAGAGGAGTGCTGGGCTCATACTCCGTCGGCAGAACGCCAGCCAGGAAGTCAGTCCAACAGCAGACTGGCTGAAAAAAGTGGAGGCCCAGGCCCAGGTGGTGTTGCCCAACTTCAGTGTGGAGCCACAGAAGGTGGCCGCACAACCGAAGAGGCAGCGCTCTCAAGAGACGCCCTGACCTGCCGTGAAGCGATCCAGGGTTATACCAAATGTATCCTTCGCGCAGATTTCCAAGGAGAGGACGCTGATAGGCGTTCTCGACAAAGGCAGCGCGGAGGGGAAAATACCCAGAAGCCAATGGAAGTGGGTGGAAGCGGCACTGGCCGACCGCTGCTTCGAGCTTCTCGAGAAGGATCCCGGGCCACCCCCAGTCTGCAAAGACATGGGATGGTTCCAGGGGAGCATCAAAGTGGTAGCCTGCGAGGATGAGCGCTCCGTAAAGCTATACAAAGCTGCGGTGGCGCAAATCGGTGAGGTCTACGCCGGGGCGAAGCTCGTCGCTGTGGACTGGAGCGAGGTGCCCAGTAGACCAAGGGCCCGTATATGGGTACCGGCCACTTTCAAGGAGCCCGAGCGGATCCTCACGATGTTGCAGAGATGCAACCCCACACTGCCAACCTCAGATTGGAAGGTGGTTAAAGTGGAGGCATCAAAGGGCCCCACAAATCAGGCGGTGGTTATACTGAACAAGGAATCGCTAGCCCCGATCGAGGCAGCCAGGGGAGAGCTTAACTTCGGGTTCAGCTCGGTGACCATGAAGGACTACAAGTGACTACAAGTCGGATGCAGCGGCCGAGGCGCGTTCTCTCAACAACCCAGTTGAGCAGAACGTTGCCTCGGAGATCGAGGCACCCGAAGTAGACCCGGAGCCGGAGCCGGCCCTGGAGAGCTACTCCTCGGAGACGGAGCTGATGCTCGATTTTGAGGCGCTGTGTCGGGACGAGATCCTCGACGACTCGGACGCCGATATAACAGTGGTGGAGAATGACTCTAATGAAGTCTCTGAGGCTTCTGCAGATAAATCTCCACCACTGTAAAGCAGCATCCGCTGCCCTGTTACTCCGCTTGGTCGCAAGCGGAGCGGACATAGTCCTAATTCAAGAGCCCTGGGTGGTAGGAGGCAGGGTCTGTGGATTAGCGACGAAGGACTACAAGCTGATTGTAGCCCAAACTGAAGGTAAAATTAGAACCTGCATACTAGCAAGAAAGCACCTAAATATCTTTCTGCTCCACAATTTTAGCAATGGCGACAACACGGCGGCTAGCCTAGAGCTACAAGGGACACGCCTGAACCTGGTGTCGTCCTACATGGCTCATGAGGAAAGCGATCCTCCCAGTGACCTTGCCAGCGACAGCGAGAGGTCGGATACAAGCCTACTAATAGGCTGCGATGCCAACGCTCATCACACCCAATGGGGGAGCTCGGATACAAATGTAAGGGGTGAGTCACTTTTCAGCTTCATCCTAAACTCCAACCTAGTTATTGGTAATCGGGGTAATGACCCCACATTCATTATAAAAAACCGTCAAACGGTCATTGACCTCACTATATTGTCTCACAAACTGTCAGACATAATGAAAAGTTGGAGAGTACTAGAGGACCACTCTTTCTCCGACCACAGGTATATCGAGACAGTCCTATCGCTCGAAAGCACCAAACCAACTAACTATATTAACCCCAGGAAAGCCAGCTGGGATATATATAGTGCAAAAATGGAGGAATTACTCCCCCCCTAGCACCAAAATGCCCGGACACACAAGACGATCTTAATCGTCTTGTGGACAGTTTCACGAAAGCTTGCAATAAGGCCTTCGTGGCAGCTTGCCCCTCAACCAAACCAAGAGGGAAAAAGAAACCCCCTGGTGGTCTAAACATATAGATAACCTCCGGAAATACTGCAGGTCTCTCTTTAACAGAGCCAAAAGCAGCAGCAAGGAAGCGCACTGGGAAAATTACAAAAGTAAACTAACCCTATACAAAAAAGAAACTAGGTGAGCAAAAAGGGCCTGTTGGCAAAAATTTTGCTCCGAAATTGAAGACACGTCAGAAGCCGCAAGGCTACGCAAGATCCTATCAAAAACATCCCCCTCGGTGGGATATCTCAAGAGAACGGATGGTACGTGGACAAACTCTAGTGAGGACTCCCTACACATTCTACTCGATACTCATTTTCCTGGGTGTACGACCATCGAGCCGGCAGACACCCCAGTTGAAGGCCCGGAAACCTCGATGGGGCACATCCTCACAAAACGGAATATTAGCTGGGCAGTAAACAGCTTTAAATCCTACAAATCGCCTGGCCCGGACCAAGTCATTCCGGCTCAGCTACAAAAAGCCGGGGACATGGCCATCAACTGGCTGCAAAGTATCTTCCTGAAGATACTGACAGTGGGAAAAATCCCCCGCGCTTGGCTAAAGGCTTAAATAGTCTTTATCCCCAAAGCAGGGAAACCCTCACACACAACCCCAAAAGACTTCAGACCAATAAGTCTATCGTCCTTCCTTCTCAAAACCTTTGAGAGACTAGTCGGGCTGCAGCTGAGGACAACCATAAATCCTCGGTGGCTGTCAGGCGCTCAACATGCCTACCGAAAAGGGAAATCCACGGAAACGGCACTCCATGAAGTAATCTCGGCGGTAGAGAAATCTCTACACGTCAAAGAATACTCCTTAATCGCTTTCCTAGACATTGAGGGAGCTTTTAACAACGTCATACCGGGAGCCATCACAGAGGCCCTGACTGACCTGGGAGTGGATCGTCACTTGGTGATGCTCATTGCTCACATGCAGGACGGTGACATCATCAATGGGATCGTCCGCTCAGTCAAGGTATGTCAACAGAGGCACCCCGCAAGGTGGTGTCCTGTCTCCCCTTCTATGGAACATAGCAGTCAATAAGATTCTATGTGACCTGGAAGGGGAGGGCTGCAAGGTGGTAGCATACGCGGACGACATTGCCATTATCTTCTCGGGAAAATTCCCTCAAACACTCTGCGATCTAATGACTGCGAAGCTCGCGCGACTGTCAGAATGGACAAAGTCGCGTGGACTGGGAGTTAATCCCTCTAAAACGGAACTTGTGTTGTTTACAACGAAATACAAAATCCCGTCCCTCAACCCCCCAATACTAAACGGATGCAGGCTCTCCTTCAGCGACAGTGCCAGTTACTTAGGGTTGGTAATTGATAAAAAGCTTAGCTGGAACCTGAGCATCAAAGACAGAGTGAAGAAGGCTACGATAGCCCTCTACACTTGCAAGAAGGCCATTGGGCTAAAATGGGGCATGAACCCAAGAATAGTCCAATGAATCTACTTAGCAATAGTAAGACCAATACTGCTCTACGGAGTCGCAGTGTGGTGGCCTGCCCTATCGAAGGGGACCATCACTAAACAACTAGGCAAGGTGCAGCGTACTGCAGCCCTAAGCATCAGTGGAGCTCTGAGCACAACACCAACGGATGCGCTAAATGCTATACTATGCCTGCAGAGCCTTGACCTTGCAGGTAAGGAGCAGGCAGAAATGGCAGCAATCTGTCTTAGAGACTCTAACCAATGGGTGTCACATCACACCGGTCATGCGTCCATCCTAAATGGAAACAAAATCGTCCCCACAAAAACGGACTACTGCGTTCCGAGGGAGTATACAGAAACCCCCTTTGAAACAATCATCCCTCACAGAAACAACTGGCTTGAGGGACCACCTGGTCCAAAGGGAGCCATTCGAATCTTTACTGATGGCTCAAAGCTCAACTGCATAGCAGACGAGCTGGCCAGAGCTGGAACAACAATATCCCTTCTCAATGATAAGGAGGATATTCGTATGCCAATGGCCACCTGCAAGCTCAAAATAAAAGAACATTTTAAGCAACTAATAAATGACAGATGGCAAACTGTGCCACTATGTCGCATAACTCGGCAAACATGGCCTAACATTAATAGGAAGCGCACCGATGAGCTCTGCAAACTCAGTAGGAGTAGGTGCAGCTCAGTCATACGCTCCCTTACAAGACACTGGCTAATAGGCGCACATGCAAACAGGCTGGGCGCCCCATATAACGACTTCTGTCGAAGCTGTAGAGATGAGGACGAGGAGGAGACTGTGGAACATCTATTCTGCTCCTGTCCGGCTCTCAGTAGAAGGAGACTTCAATACCTGGGCGCATCTTTCCTAATTGTCATTTCGGACATGTCTACAATCAGTCCCAGACGGATCGCAGGCTTCATAAGGGCATCCGGATGGGACAATGGATAACATAGTATCTCACGAGGGAAGAGGGAACGATCTATGCGGTATCACAATGGGCCGAAACCGGCCTAGGTGTGTCGGGTCTCTGACAACCCCGACAGCCGCCTCAACCTAACCTAACCTAACCTAGTCTTCCCAAAATGACCCAGCAATCAGCATCGTCCTTAAGGAACCTAATCGATACCACTTCATCGATATATGGTTCCTTGTTGTCGATAGGCGATGACCAAAAGATCTCGAATGCAATGCTTATTCATCTCGTCTTGAACAGAGTCGATCCTGTGACCAAACAAAAATGGGAAGAACAGCTCGATTATGAGAAGCTGCCGCTTTGGGCTGTCTGCAACAAGGACACACTGTGGTACGATGCAAAGCTAGCAAGTGTCGAGTATGTGGCCGCTGACATCATGCCTTATTGCATAGGACAGTTGTGGATAAAATTTTAGCGTTACCATCACCCCCAGAGAATTCTTCTCCCCCTCCTAGTCAGAGTAACCCTTCCACTTCGCATGCACTCCATGCGACAGCTTTGGATAGAGTAATTCTGGCAACGTCGATCGTAAGCGTCCGAACTAAAAATGGAGAGTACGTTTTGGCCCGAGCACTGCTTGACTCTGGGTCACAAACTAATTTCATAACTGAGGACCTGGCACAGCGCTTACAGATCCGTAGGGAGGAGTCGTGTATCAACTTGCTTGGAATTGGGGAATCTAAGGTCGGTTTGAAGTCTGCCGTTTAAATCCGATCCAAACTGCTGGGGCAATTCCTTCGAGATTGCTAAACGGCGATTTTTATTGCTCGAAAGAAGATTGTCCCGCGACCCTGAGTTGAAGAGAATGTACTTGGAATTCATGGAAGAGTACCTCTCCTTAGGTCATATGTCGCCGACTGACAATACTGTTCCTTCTGCTCCACACTACGTAATGCCACATCAGTGTGTCCTTCGGCCCCAAAGTACGTCCACGAAGCTTCGCATCGTGTTCGATGTGTCGTCGAAGACGTCCTCTCAGGAGGCCTTGAAAGACATTCTGATGGTCGGACCGACTATTCAAGATGAGTTATAATCAACGCTGCTCCGCTTCCGTCTGCACAGGTGCGCCCTGACTGCCGATGTAAAAAAGATGTATCGCCAAGTGATGGTGAATGAAGCGGACAGGCAGTTTCAGTTGATCGTGTGGAGAAGAGACCCATCTGAGTCCTTGAGAATATACCACCTCCTGCTGAGGTCGGCCGGAAGCGCGCTCTTCACCGCCGAGGAGCTGGAGAGCGTGATGGTAGGCATCGAGGCGGTGCTCAACTCGCGCCCTCTGGGATCAATAAGCCCCGACCCAAGCGACGGAGACGCCCTGACTCCCGGGCACCTGCTGACAGGCGGGCCGCTCATCGCACCCCCAGCACCCCGGACCCCAGACCAGGAGGGTCTGAGTTGCTTAAGGCGATGGCGGCTTGTCTCGTCAGCCAGGCAAATGTTCTGGCAGCGATGGTCCCGGGAGTATTTGCTGGGCTTGCAAATAAGATGCAAGTGGCACCAGGAGCAGCCCAACGTCGAGGAAGGCGACCTCGTCATCGTCGCAGAGGACAACCTTCCGCCCCAACAGTGGCTCCTCGGAAGGGTCGTCGCAACACACGCCGGGCAGGACGGAACGGTCAGGGTGGTCGACCTCAGGACGAGCAGCGGAGCGGTCTACAAGAGGCCGATCCATAAATTGGCGCTTCTGCCGATGTGTTGAAGTCCCACAAGCCTTCAACGGGGCCGGTGTCGCGTCGAGACGCAATGTTTATATTTTGAGAAAATTTGAAGTCTAGTGTAAGATAGTTTAGGGCAAAGCGGGAGCGCAATAAAGCTCTCTCTCGCTCTTGGCGAATTCGCCCCGCTTCGCCGCCCTAGATAAGTTAGGCTTAAGAATATTTTATAACGAGTGTCGTTACACCATAGAATAATAGTCAATAAGTAGAAAGCAATGAAGTTATGTATGAAATGTAATGTAGTTCGTAAGGTTACGGCATGAAGTCCCGCCACTGTAAATCCAAGCAACATGTAACTACACGCCCGCAGCATAGCCGACAAGCGATGCGTGGGAATAAAGCACTCGTAAATTGAACTTCGTTTCTCACGGTTTATTTTGATCGCCCTTTATCGCCGCCCACAGCTCTGGTCTGTACTGCTAATTCCCGCGTCTCAAGAATAAGTAAAGGCATCAAACAAACAAACAAAAATAGTTTCGAATTTTCTACAACGAGAATGAAAAAAGAGTCGATAAAGATTATTGAATTCGAGCGCACGTCCCATTTTAGTCTCCCTCCGTTTCGTTATAAATATATAAAATTTGCAGCCACCAAACTTGGTTTTTTTCGTATTAAAATTAATTTAGAAAAACTATTCTAAGAATTAGACAAACACAATAACATACAAACGAATTGTGGAAATTTGTGGGATCACAACTAAAACTCCAACCAAACATGAAAAATACGTTTACAAAATACAAAAAAAAGGTTTAATCGGTCTAAAATACACAAACAAAATTTAATCAATCAGATTAATTTTACAAGAACAATTTATTAAAGTAAATACCTTCAACTTTAAAACTCATTTTAAATAATTAAATTAGGAGAACTCTTGCGAACGCCTGACCACTTTTAAATGCAGTTTTGTTTTGACGAAAAGCTAACTTGACGCAGCGGCGCTGAAAAATTGAACACGTGTTTTATTGTATGTCTGGACGTTGATATGCAATGACTGCACCATCAAGTGGCCCATGCGACACCAAGCCGAAGCCTGTTACGCGCGGAACCCAGGCAGAAACGCAGCCCCTCCTCCCGACCAACCGATTGAGGGGAACAGCCGCATGACGCGCGACGCGTGATACCGACCCGATCGCGAGCATGCAGGAAAGATAGGTGTTAGACTAAAATTCGAGGAAAATTAGAACTAAACATAGTTCAAAGAGCTAAACATGCACAGATAGCTCAAAAATAGTAATAATTACGGGAAAGGTATGTTAGTATTAGTGATTTAAGAAGAGGAAGGGAACTAGTAGTGGATATTATGTGATTTAAGAAGAGGAAGGGAACTAGTAGTGGATATTATGTGGTAGAGGGAATTGAAGTCCGAGCAAAGGACCCTAAATGGTTCGTGCAAGGAATAATTGGATCTACAAAGCAGAAGGAACAAAGGAATGAAGTTTCTAGTAGATCTAACAGGAATCGTAAAGTTTATGCGGCTCAACAAGTCAGGGCTATCTACGTCACCCTTGATCAGGTTGCGCACAAAAATCACACCAAGCATTTTTCTACGACTAACTAAGGTTTATTAAAAAGCAATCTACGAGGGTGAGATGGCCACGCAGAGCAAAAAGTAAAAAGTTTTTCTGGACTGATTCTATACGGTTGTTGATGCGACTTCTGTTCTCCAGACTATTCTGAATAATAAATCCGGATAGAAGGACCACAAATGTTGATATTACTGAGACGAGTTGTAAATTCGAACTGTTTTATTCTCAAAACTTATGCACTATATATAGGAAACTCTAACATAATTAAACTAAGACCAACGCTAAGAAAAGAACAAATGTGCGGCACTTGTTCCCACGATCATCATTGATAGTGACAAGTGTGTGTGACTGTGCGACAAGTGTGTCGACAGATTTGGGTTCGACGCGACCCATGTAGATGACTTTATGGTCGAACCGATCCTAGATTTAGGTGTCCCTTTTCTCAAGTGGCCTCCTTCAAGTGGACTGTATTATTTATGGGGTGGCCTGTGTTGTTCCTGTTCATGTTTATGAACATCTTGCCCGCGATCCGCTAGAGTTGAGATAGCTGCGGGTTTGTAGGCCTCGTTCAAGATAACTGTATTTTGTGTTCGTTGTCTGCTGTTGGGTCCTGTTCATGTTTATGAACATCTTGCCCGCGATCGGCTAGAGTTGAGATAGCTGTGGGTGTGTAGGCCTCGTTCAAGAGGACTGTATTTGTCTGCGGCGTGAACTGCTGTCGGTTCTGTTCATGTCTATGAACATCTTGCCGCGGTCTGCAAGGTTTGTGATTATTGCACCGTGGTGTGGTGCTGTCCATGGTCCGCCAAGGTTGGGACTGTCGCTGTGTGGTGTGGTGTAGAGTTCTGTTCATGGTTTGAACATCTTTCCGGGGGTACGAGGGGTTTATGTCGACTGTCTTTAAATTTGACCTTCTTCCGTACATACCGCTTCAGTGTGAAGAATCCGGAGTACTTCTTCTCGGGATGATTGCTGAGTTCTTTTAGCTTTTGTAGTTTGTAGTTGGGTTTTTTCCAAAAGTTCTTTTGAATCTTTTGAATCATTTTCCACTTTTGAAGAGATGTTATGGCTACATCTTCTTTTGGAACTGGTATTAGCAATGTAGATTTGCTAATTTGAAAATTTTCTGGTGTCAAAACATCTTTGCCATTTATATTGCTTGGTATATAAAATGGATGATAGTTTTTTCCTTTTCCGGTATGATTTTGCACTGTTGTCGTTTCTTCTTGCTGATAAAGTATTCCTTCATTTGGGAGGTTTTCCACGATCTGAAGATTTTCGTTGCTGTCGAGCCAGTCGTGTCGCCTTTTTAACTTCACCCAGTTTGGAAGTGGTTTGGTTTCTGTGAACGTGCATTGGTAAGCATCGTTCGGCTCCATCGTTGCTTTTTCCTCTGTTGTATTGGTCGATATGGCGACAGGGATATCCAGGGATCCTTGGATCAATTCGTTGGACTTCCTTCCCGTCAGACTGCGACTTATGCTCGAGATATTTTCTATTATATTGGCGGGCAATTTTAAGTCTTTCTTAAGGGACAATCGTGCGGGTGAATAACGTCCGAATGTAAACTTCAGTGATGATCCGATATTGGCCAGGCTGTGGGTCACCCCACTGCTAGCTACCGGCATCGTCTCCGACCGTTGCAGGCTCTTGCCGATCTGCGTCGACTTATCGAAAGTGGCACTACTTTGTGCCCTGAACAGGATCGGCTTGTCGCTGTAAATGTTGCCATCTGTCTGCGATGGCGTCTGCTGCTCCTTCTCCTGCTCCTGTGTCAGCCCTTCCTGTTTCTGCTGTGTGGGCGTGCTCGTGGAGGAGTCCTCCTCGTTGAGGGCACCCAGCGGATCATTCTGAGTCACTGGCGTGTGCGAAGATATTTTGGTGGGACTCTGCACACGCTGGTGCGCCTTCTGGGCACCCGACACACCCTCATCATCATCATCATCGTCGTCGTCGTTTGCTATCTTTTCGTCGGCTTTTTGTTCTTCGACTGCTTCTTTAACCGATGATTCTTCGATTTTCTCTTCCTCCTTTGCATCTAGATGACAAGTTGGCATTTTTGTTTGATTGTCGTCTTTCTTCTGCTTCTGTTCGGTGTCTCTCTTCTGCTCCTGTTCTTGCACAGGCTTGCTGATCACCGGGATGGAAATATTAGCAGTTGACGCCACACCTGGAAAACCGGCTTCCACCGGCTTCTTAGAATTGCTGCTTTAGGCCCACATTCCTTGAAAGTTTCACGTTTCTTCTCGATGAGGTCTTTTGTGAGATGCGATAATTGAAGCCCATGAAATAGCTCTGATATTTTGGAAAATCCACTATTTATCCTCCGGATATCGTGTTCTGTTATCTCATTAAAGGCTTTATCGTTTATATACTTATTAAGTTGGTCGCACTTGTATAACATAAGAGTTGCGTTTTCGAGAGATTTAGCTTTTACCATTAAATATTGAAATATATTCCTTTCGAAATATTCCTCCTCTCCGTAACCATCGTTTAACAATTCCGAATGGTTTTTCTTGATGGCCTTTCTGATTCTTGCTAAATAGATCAGATTATTTTCCGAACTGCTCTGAGCAAATGGTTTGCTTAATGAACTCTTTTGTAGCAGCATCATGTTCGCTTCTAATTTATCCTGCTCCTCTAGCAATGTTTTCCGGATCGTTCCCATTTTAAAGGCTTGTTTTAAACTGTCCCAAGTGAACCGTTGGGATGTTTTTATTGTGGTCGATTTGTTGACCACGTTGTGCCACGACTCACAACTGATAAGTGTTCATTTAGGCTCAGGTGTTTGTGCGATTTTATATACTCGTCCCTTTTGGGAGGGATCAGAGTTTTAGTATCGACTTTTTTGGTTATTGATAACGACCTTGGCACTCAGTCCAAGGTTTTACGCTATTCTATCGATTTGCCGCTAGCGTCCTTGCTATATAAGACAAGGTTTTATGCGATTCTGCCTCTTACCACGGAGGGGGTTGACAGGGGCTCGATGCTTCCGATAGCTACCTTGCTATAAAAGTCAAGGTTTTATGCTGTCGTGTTTAGTTGCCACTAGCTACCTTGCTATAAAAGTCAAGGTTTTATGCTATTCTGTCTCTTACCACTGGTGGGGTATAGCAGGGGCACTGGTGCTGATATGTCTGAATTTCTTACCGCGGGTGGGGGAAACTCAGAGGCTCGATGGACCAAATGTTGATGCGACTTCTGTTCTCCAGACTATTCTGAATAATAAATCCGGCTCGAAGGACCAAATGTTGATGCGACTTCTGTTCTCCAGACTATTCTGAATAATAAATCCGGCTCGAAGGACCAAATGTTGTTGTTACTGAGACGAGTTGTAAATTCGAACTGTTTTATTCTCAAAACTTATGCACTATATATAGGAAACTCTAACATAATTAAACTAAGACCAACGCTAAGAAAAGAACAAATGTGCGGCACTTGTTCCCACGATCATCATTGATAGTGACAAGTGTGTGTGACTGTGCGACAAGTGTGTCGACAGATTTGGGTTCGACGCGACCCATGTAGATGACTTTATGGTCGAACCGATCCTAGATTTAGGTGTCCCTTTTCTCAAGTGGCCTCCTTCAAGTGGACTGTATTATTTATGGGGTGGCCTGTGTTGTTCCTGTTCATGTTTATGAACATCTTGCCCGCGATCCGCTAGAGTTGAGATAGCTGCGGGTTTGTAGGCCTCGTTCAAGATAACTGTATTTTGTGTTCGTTGTCTGCTGTTGGGTCCTGTTCATGTTTATGAACATCTTGCCCGCGATCGGCTAGAGTTGAGATAGCTGTGGGTGTGTAGGCCTCGTTCAAGAGGACTGTATTTGTCTGCGGCGTGAACTGCTGTCGGTTCTGTTCATGTCTATGAACAACGGTCCTGGTGTACTATGTACTTTGGGCACCATACACAAGAGCCGTACTCTAAAATCGGACGAACAAGCGAGATATAGAGAGTCTTCGTTATATAGGGGTCGTCAAATTCCTTTGACCACCTCTTTATAAACCCAAGCACACCCATGGCCTTATTTACCATAGTGGAAATGTGCTCAGAAAACTTTAACTTTGGGTCTAATTTGGGTCTAACCGCAGAGGCTATAAGGAGCCAAAAGGTTGCTGGAGCGATGAAATGTCATTACTTTGCATTTCGAGGCATTTAGGTGTAACATATTTGCACAACACCAAGACTGAAAGTTATTCAGATCGGATTGCAAGCAAGAGTGAAATGAAATGTCCTTATAATGGACACAAAGTTTAACATCATCCGCATACATGAGTACTCGAGAGTTTGTTACTACGCTTACTATTTACGAAGCTGTAAAACTGTTTAGGGTCCTGTGAAAATCGTATCCTGCATCGAGATAGGTAGTTTTTATAGCATTGAGCGATAAGAATGGAGAAATTTGACCGAGCTATTATATAGTGAAAAAGAAAATAGGGAGAACCAACTTCTCGAAATTTTTTATAAAGTCTGGATTTTAAGTTTTTTAGACTGGATAACTCTTTGGTAAACCAAGGAGGCTTTCCAGATCTAACCGGACAAGAAAGTGGGACACAAGAATCAAAAAAATGTGTCAAGTACATTGTAAAAAATGTTTGTGCCTTTCACAACGTCAGTGCACAAATACAGAGCGGAACAATCAAAATCACTAATGAAGTTATTAAGCTTCGTAAACTCGGCTTTACGAAAGCAGCGGACACGTTCAGATAGCCTACCCATTCGATCCAATTCAGTAGGGCCAATATCGACTGTCACTTCGAATGTAGGATGGTAGGAGTCTTCAGGTATACTGAGCGGAAGGGCTCGGGTTAACAACGCTATGGTCGGATCCGAGACAAAGCACAGATCAAGCAATCGACCCAAGGAATTTTGCACATGGTTGACTTGAGACAGGGATAGGTCTAGCAAGCCGTCGATAAAGTCATGTCGTGACATGGGCACAAGGTTATTAGACTCGTTTACCGAAGACCACACAGTACCTGGCACATTGAAATCACTAAGAACTATCATGTGGTCTTTACCTGATAGCGAGGAAGAAACAGTTTTTAAAGCGGACAGGTGATGCTCGTATATGAAGATATCCGAGGAAGGTGCAATATACGAGCAAGTAATGAAAATGGAAAAGCCTGGGAGAATCCCACCTCCACTCTCAAGAAAAAGAGTGCTAAGCTTGCTAAGCAAGCCTCTAGCATTCTGGTAGGTAACTAAAAGAGAGGAAGTTATTTTCGGATGGTTGAGGTGGAAGATGAGGGTAAAGATGGAGCACTGGTCTGACTACTAGGAAGAGTTATGGGGGCCTATTCTTTTTCTAAGCCTTAAACTCTTTAACCACAAAATACTCCGGCCAAAACTTGGCGGAACAAATGGTGTCAAATTGAGTCGGGGAGACGCTTATCTTAAAGGAAGATACCTCCCTGGCGTAAAAAAAGTTAAATTTTTCCACCTTTAAGCCAATGGCTTTTATTTTGCTTTGCATAAAAGCGGTTACATCATTGGATGTGAGGTCAGGGGCTAGCCGCGAGACAAAAACTTTGGTGGGACTCCAACCAGTGGTTTTGGCACCACAGGCCTAGTACCTATGATGCCAGTATCCGGTGGTCCTGGATATCTATTAGCTGGTAGGAGCGAAACTGATGGGATAATTAAGGAGTTGGGTGCGGACTCGACAGACACGGACGCTGCAGACATGTCTTCCTGCATACTCTCCAAAGTGACGCATTCGGCTCCCGAATCTGCATCACCAGCAGCGATCGTTGCCTTGGAGTAGCAAACGTAATCAACTGCTGCACTAAGGGAGTGGTCGGAGTGAGTATTTCAGATGCCGGCGGACATGAGGCAGTCGTCACTTGCAAGTCCCGCGGAGTAGAGCTCTTGCGCTGTAAGCTGCTGAACTGAGTGTCCATGGCCAAGAGCCGATCATATTGCTGTTTAAAGCCTACGATCAGCTATTTGAAGCCACTCCGCGTCTGCCTCATGAATGAACGCATGTCGTTTTCCACAGCACGGCATTCCTCACAACTATAATGCAGGCCGTTGTTTTGGGAAATGGCGTCTCCTACACGGCCCGAGTCGTGGGTCATGGGTGATCTGCTTCTTGCAGGTTTTTTTGGCACAGACGACAGAAAATTCCATATATATGTCTTTTATTTTCTTATACTTCGGGAAAAAAAGTTAAAAACAAATAGCAATCAGACCACTGTGCAGAGCAAATGCTTAGAGCAAGTTATGTTTTTACACAATTATCCAGCATGCACCCGCGGTAAAAGTTGATTTTAGTGTAAGTTAGTTAGAAAGTTCAATTGTAGATCAAAAACACCGGCTGTTTAAGTTAAACAAAAGAAAAATATGGAGTGCAAAACAAAAACACGTCTGGTCACTACGAAAGAGAAAGAACGAAGTTTAGGTTTTACCCACTTTCTGCTGCAAAAGAAAAGCTTTTATGCGGTGAAATCGATCGAATGATTAAGCTGGATGTCATTAAAGAGGCTCCCAGCTCACCCTGGTCCTCACCCATTACCTTAAACATAAAACCTGGCAAAGTGCGTTTCTGTCTGGACTCAAGAAAGCTCAATGCAGTCATGGTTACGGATGCGTAACCTATTTCAATTATGGAATGACTTTTAAGTCGTTTACCGCCAGTATATTGTGTTTCAAAAATCGATCTCAAAGATGCCTTCTGGTAGATTCGCCTGGATCAGGAATCCTGTGCAAAAACTGCATTTACCGTTCCTAATAGACCACTATATCAATTTAAAAGAATGCCGTTCGGTTTGACGAACGCTCCACAAACCATAAGTCATTTAATGGATTTGGTGAATCCCTATGTTTGAGCGAAGAGGCGTCTCAGGGTGTCCCACAGATAGTCCGAATATAAAAGGCGGTAGAGTCCAAGTTCCTCAATTGCTTCTTTATTCGAAAAGGGTACAGGGAGATCGCGTGAAAAGCCGGTTTGCTTAGAGTGTAGAAGCGCAATCATACTAAGTTGCGCTCCAGCTGCCGAGGGCTGTCGGCAGCGAGAGCGGGAGCGTGAGCGTGGGCGGGAGCGTAAGCGTGGTGACTCTGAGCGCGCGAGAGCGCGTCACCGGTGGGAAGGACGCAAATAAGCGTAAGAGCGAGAGCGACAGCTTGCGTAGCTGGATTGCTAACAGTGGTGTGGCTGAAATGCCCACAGAGCTGTTGCCCCGCCAGCGCCGTCCTCACTCTGAACAGGAACAGCAGGATTGCAAAGACCCAATATGCTCCGATTTTGTAGCAAGGAGGCTGCTGATGGATCCGGGATTCCTATGACGGGGCGGCTAACAGGAAGACGAGGGCGCACATCGGCGCTGTATGCTGAAGATGAAGGCGGCTGTGCCGCAGAGGAGCCAGATGGGTGCCGAGACTCGGGAAGGTGGAGTAACGTGTGGTGGCTCCGGCTACACGCCTTACACCGATCACCGCTTCGGCATTCCTAGCCAGAGTGTCGGTGAGGCAGGCAATTAGTGCAGTAGCTGAAGTGGAGGACAGCTTGGAGCCTCTTTCGGGATCCAGGCGGAGAAAGCTGCGGCACTTCCGTAGAGGATGGATTTCAGAGCAGACTCGGCGTTGGTAGGACTTAGTACCTCGGGAACGTCTGCTCTCCACGATGCGGTCGAAACAGGATCGAGAAGCCATGTCTGTATGTGGAAGCCTAGGGCGAAATGAAAAAGTTGAAGAAGCATTAGAAGTGAGCTTGGAACGGATGACGGGCATATTTGGGACATTAGAAGCTACTCTGGAAATTTTACAAGAAAAGGATGCAACTTGATGGCTCGCCGTATTGGACACGGGACCAGTGAGCACCCAACCAAAAATGGTTTCTTGGCCGAGAAGAGAGCCACATATGTTGGGCTGTAAGCCACTTGACATTACCGATGGTAGGATATCGGCTCCAATCAGGACATCGATTGGTGAGCTCTTGAAGACTGTAGGATCCGCCAATGGAAGACTCGGCAAATCTTTCAAGAAACTTGGCGAGATAGGATGCAACGGAAGATATTTTGCCAATTCGGGGATAACATAGGCTTTGGCGTTTAATTGTAAACCCGGCCTCGTTGGAGAGCGAATGGAAAACTGCTTATCGGACTGAGCGGATACTGTCTAATTGAGGCTGGAGATCTGTACCTGAATACGTTGGAATGGCCATTGAATCGTGTTGAAAAGGCGTTCCGTAATGAACGTTGCCTCGGAGCCCGAGTCGCTCAGAGCGCGCGCGCAAATATTTGTTCCAAGAAGGACAGAGCTTGTGCTGGAGGCGAAATACGTCTGAACGTTAGGATGTGGTTCGGAAGAACTTGAATCTTCTGCGGAAGGTATTGGTCGATTAACGTCTGGCCAAGCTGTGGAATTGGGAACGGATATGGAATTGGGTACGGATGTGGAATGTGACTCGCTGGAAGCTGGATTGCCACGATGCAGAAGCGTGTGGTGTCTTCCTCCACAGGTGTTGCAGTTGTGGGAGATTTGACACTCTCGAAGAAAATGGCCTTTTGCGAATCAATTTAAGCAGAGCTGCTTTTGCTTTATGCAGCTGGGGCGAGCATTAACGATCATTTGTAGGAAATGAGGACATAGTCGGATTGGGTGATTCTCCTTGGAACACAGATCACACAAACTCTTCCTCGAATACACGTTGCTTTGGAACGAGTGCGCTGTACTCGGAACAGGACTGCCTTGGGAACGGAACGGATTGAACTGGCTTAGGGAGGATGGCAGACTCTGACCGCCTTTGGCGGGTGGCGGATTCGGAAAGCCTTGGAAAGTGGAAAGGTCTCTCTCGATAGCTTCTAGCGTTAGGTATCGCTGAGTCAGGAAGGAGTCGATTTCCTTCCACGGCGGAACCTCCTTTTTGTCCGTTACGGACGCTTCCCAGAACGCCCGGATCAAATTTGGTAATTTGGAAGCACAGATGGTCACTAGGAGACTATCCCAGTTGTCGGTACAGTCGTTGGAGACAGCTAGTGCATTTAGGACCCCCTGCATCGTACTTTGTAGATGCTTCAAAGCACGACTGCACTCGGAAGTTACGCGTGGCAAGAAGAGGAGGATGTTTATCTGGTCGGTAATCAGAAGCCGATTGTATCGGCTACGGAGGGCTAACCATACGGACTCGAAACCGTCATTGGTGAGGAGGATTTCTCTACGATGGCCTTCGGATCGCCCCGGGTCTTCTCGGTGAGGTAGTACAGCTACTCTACCGGAGACAATCTAGGATTGTTGATCACGACCGCAGTGAACTGATCCCAGAATGTGGGCCAGCGGACGTAGTCCCCTGAGAATACCTCAATATTGACAGGAGGCAGTCGACAGCCACCCTGTTGGACTGGCTGTACAGGAGGATGGACTGTAGTTGTGACCAGCTGAGCATTGAGGTCACTGAGGCACTGCTCAAATGACCCATAACATTCTCAGTATTCCTCCCGGATATCAGCCTGGATTGCTGGATCCTCGTCAGCCATCACCGCAGAGCAGGCCTTGTACTCGGCCTCGACGTCCGCCCACATAGTGAGGATTTGTCCTCGACGGACATCGGCAAGAACGACGGATGGTGCGGCGGAGATGCGCTCTGCCAGGTGGGACAATGGCGGCGACCAGTTTGGTCCGAGCAACAGAGGTGGAGGATTCAGCCATTGTGGTGTAGTGGTGGGAGCTGACGGGGCTACTGACAAACGAGCTTTTCGGAGAGTTGTCAGAGTCAGAGTTGGAACTTTGAGGGACACGGGAGAAGGAAACAGAACCGATTTGGTCCTGGCAGCAGGGCTACTACTTGTCGCTCTCGGAGAGGGGTGACTTGATTTTTTGTGTCGGCGTAGTTCCGGAGGCGGAAGATATTCGTAAACGGCTTGAAGAGGTCAAAGGAAAAAGCTTGTTGCTGTCCTTGTGACCTGTTGGCATATTACGAACTCACACCCGCACAGAAAAATCGGTTTTGGAAGTCTTGGAAGGACCGAAGACTGCTCTAAATAGAGTTCAAACGGAAAGACGCCCGGAAACAAATATTTTTTCAAAAATATAACCCACTTATGGAAGGCCGCCAGGAAAAAGGCCTCGAGCTTGTTGGAAAACAATAGTCGGGTCGACTCGGATTGTTTGAGATCACCGTGAAGTGAAATTTCTCAAACGATGAGTGACTTATATTGCGCTGAGCCGAGGAGAGGAACGGTCACACTGATTTTGGCGATATTTTGCAAATACTGTTAGAGCGGGCTAATCCGTTTACCTCTTTGACGCAGTCGTGATCAGGTTATTTGCGGATGGACAGCGGACGGAATGGCATTTATATCCTCGATAGCTGACTGGAATGGGCGAAAGTTTTCTATATATGTCGGTTTGGATCGACAAAGAGCAGATAAACCTAGTCGCCGTAAGCTTTACCGGAAGTTGCAGTAAAGAATATGACCGCGGAGTGGGCGCTGGAGAACTATCGGGAGAAATACCGAAGGAACACAGAAAAAATCCAAAAAAGATGACGAAAAGGTTAAAATTATAAATCGTGGATCGTTGAATTTATTTCTTGTAGTGTCGATGCGCTTGTTTGGAAATTGTCAGACGAGATTAAGGTTATACTTTTTTTTTTTTTAATTTATTTATTTTATTTCGAACGCAAGATTCGGTTACGATACCGATCGTTTTTGGATTGCGCCACCTCTAACTCCCGACACACCAATTTGACAATTGGCAATGAAAAGGGTCCTTGGTTGAGGATAATTTGTTGTGTATTTGGAGATACTATTCGTTAGTGTGGCAACCAAAACGGGTGGCTGGAACGCGTAAATTCCTTGGAATCGCAGAATTTGTATATTGAAAAGTGCCACTATGCGCGGAGTATATTCGGTTGTATGGAGTGCGGTATTTTTATGCAGGGTGTAGTATGTTTATGTATGTGCGGTATGTTTATATGTATGTATATAGTTGGCAATATATTTGCCGCCAACTATGGAAATTAATTTAGATGTAGATGGATGAAATTAAGACACTTTATTTATTCTCCTTGCACTTGGAGTGTGCCAATGTATATGTTTATTGGGGTGCGTTTTGTATCAAATTCACTTGCGGAATGTGCGTATGTATGGATGTAGGTATATGGAACTGGAATTTTTGCAGATCAGCTGCGGAGTTGTTGTGAGATGAAAACGGAAAACGGATTGCACAAAAAGAATATAAATATGTACCTATATCGCGGAACTCGGACTTTGCGGAAATTGGAAACACAAATCGCGAACGGAAGGGATTTGTGGCACACGAAAGTCGTACTTATCTTAGGATCCTCTGGGGGTGATGTCGAAGCGCTGATACTCGAAGGCTGGATTCCTTATAGGAAAGGCGACGGGGAAAATCCGGCTCGAAGGACCAATGTTTGAGCGAAGAGGCGTCACAGGGTGTCCCACATATAGTCCCAAAATAAAATGCGGTAGAGTCCAAGTTCCTCAATTGCTTCTTTATTCGAAAAGGGTACAGGGAGATCGCGTGCAAAGCCGCTCAGAAGATTCCTGGGGATGACGGGTTGGTACCAGTGTTTCATTCCGGACTATTCTACCATTGTCTTTTCACTTACGGAACTTTTAGGATCCAAACCTTTCGCATGGAACGATCAAGCTCAAGCTGCCTTTGAGGAAATTAAAGCCATATTGAGTTCTGCCCCGTTCTTAGTTCATCCTCAATATAACAAGCCGTTCATCGTGCAATGTGACGCTTTTTTATACGGTGTATGTGCGATTCTAGCTCAGAGTGACGAAAGCGGAACTGAACGCCCAATGGCGTACATGTCCAAGAAGTTGAATAAAGTAAAAAGGAATACCGTCACAGAGTTAGAATGCTTGGCTGTAGTTCTTGGAATAAAAAGTTTCGTATGTATATCGAAGCTCCTCCTTTCACTGTCTCGACAGACCACGCTCGTCTACGCTGATTGATGGACCAATCTGACCTAAGTGGTAGATTAGCGAGATGGGCCATCAGTCTTCAAGGTTTCAATATTGAAACCGCAAAGTAGTCAAAATGTTGTTGCTGATGCCTTATTCCGTTCCTTTGAGTTAGACGAAATAGCTAGTTTGAAGCTAGAAGTATTGCCAGAGATAGACCTGCAGTCGGACGCCTTTCAGACAACGGAGTATTGCGTTCTGCGAGATAAGATGAACGTCTCCAATTTAACCGATTACCGTTTTGTTGATGGATATATGTATATATCATCGAGCCGATTTTGCGAATTCCAGCTCTGATCAAAGTATTGACAATTGTTGGAAATTAGTGGTTCCTGAATCCTTGCGTAAAAGCGTGATCAGATCAGCCCATGATCAACCATCCTCGGCGCATTGTGGAATTCCGAAATGCCTTGAGCGAATTCGACGTCGATTATACTGGCCTGGGATGGTTGTGAAGGTTCGCAAATACATTGGAAACAGTGAGACCAGTTAAATGCCATTTCAGCGGTTGTATCTCGATTTTATTGGTTCGTTTCCCCGCACAAAGAAAGGTAATATCTAAATTTTAATCATTCTCGACCATTTTTCGATATTCACCTTTTTAAAGGCAGTTCGAAAGTTTACCTTAAATGTTGTAATGGATTATTTGAAGGAAGATACATTTTTATGTTTCGGTGTACCGGTATCATCGTCACTGACAGTGGCACTCAGTTTAAAAGCCGTGTCTTTAAAGATGTCCTCTCGATTTATGGCATCCAACATATGTGTACTGGCGCATATTCACCACAGTCGAATGTCGCAGAAAGGATAAATCGCTCGATCAATGCTGCCTTGCGAGCATATATACGTTCTGATCAACGCGAATGGGATAGCTTCTTGAGTAGTATTAACAGCTCCCTTCGAAGTTCGATACATCAGTCGATTGGTGGCTCACCATACTTTTTAGTGTTCCGGCAACAAATGATTTCCCATGGTAAGGATTATAATCTGTTGAGAAGAATCGAATTTCTAACCGAAGGCACAGCGAACCTTCCAAGAGCAGACGAGTTCCAAAGAATAAGAGCTGATATTGAAAAACATTTGAAGAAGGCGTATGATAAGAATCAAAGTACATACAACCTTCGGTCAAAAGTACGTACGTTTGAGATTGGGCAAGAGGTTATCAAACGAAATGTTTCGTTGAGTAAAGCGGTAGACAACTTTAGCGCTAAGTTAGCTCCAATTGGTATCAAAGCTCGTATCAAGAATAAATTGGGACAATCAAGCTACCTTTTAGAAGATATGAATGGTAAGGAGTTAGGAAATTTTCACGCGAAAGATATCTGGTGATGTTCGTTAAGGAGCACTCTTTCTTTTTTTGTAATCAATTTTATCTTAGGTCAGCACCCGTCAGCATTCCATACCAAAGCTATTTGGACTTCCCCCCACAGTCCAAGCCCATTAGGCTTGCGCTCTGAGCCTGCCTATGTTTTTTTTTCCAATTTCCACCGTGATCGAGGACAGATGTGCTCACATTAGCATTGTTAAACGAGAAGGAACGTGTGAGTCGCTTCTGGGGACGCGACTCTACTTATACCCGTACACAGTCAGTATTTACATTTTGGAGCATGATTTTTTAGAATTTTAGAATTAAAAAAAAAAATTTTACATTTTACATGTTTTTGCTACATCTGTTATCTGCATCTACATCTACAATGTATATTTTACATCTAACATGTCGATTATACATGTACCATTTAGATTCTACATCTCCTCCGCTAGGGGTTGCTCGCGCACTGAACGCGGCAGAGTGTGCGAGCGAGAGAGAGAATGTGTTGTGTGTCTCTGGCTGGATGAGGCGGGGGAACCAACAGAAAATTAATTTCTTCATTCTGGCTATATGATCCGATCTGATTCATATTCGGCAATCTGGTAGATATGGGCATTCTCTACGATACTGCGTTTTTAGTTTTATCGTATCTTTAAAATTGTGCCTGCCACAGATTTTCGTCCTTTGTGTGGGCGGAAGGGGGCGGGGCGAAATTTTGAAATACACTTGTAGCAGTGTGATATCACATGAGTCTTGAAACCAAATTTGGTTACCCTAACTCTTATAGTCTCTGAGATCCAGGCGCTCAACAAGACGGACGGACGGACGGACAGACAGACATGGCTCTATCGACTCGGCTATTGATGCTTATCAAGAATATATATACTTTATGGGGTCGGAAAATTTTCCTTCTCTGCGTTACACACATCCACTTTTAGCACAAATCTAATATACCCCTTAACTCTTTTTTGAGTACGGGTATAATAACCTCATCTAACATATAACCTCGTCTGCCTTAATAATTAACGCGAAGGAACGTGTGAGTCGCTTCTGGGGACGCGACTCTACTTATACCCGTACTCAGTCAGCATATACACTTTTGAGCCTTCAACACTTCAGTATATCGACACCGAAACAAGAATACCAGATCTCGTACCGTAAATGATATGTGCGTGTGAGCGTGTGTGTTTTTTATTCTGTAGGGGTGAAATACATTGGCTTAGGTCTTACCTCAACTATTTAGTTATTACATACTGCAGTCATTCCTCCTACTCTCTTAGTCTGGTCAATCGGAATAACCCGATGCGAGAAGCATGACGTGACTTAACTTTAATGTGACCGCAGGTCACCCAAATACCTAATCTCTTCAGAAATACTAGATGCGAATACTATCGATCGTTAAAGCTTATCCGTTCCGTGACATCCCGACCCCCGTGAAGCAGCTGCATTCACCACATCCAGTATAGCTAACTTGGAGACGGGACGCATCACAAGCTTGGATCGATCGTCGAAGGCCACGCGTACCGCCGCTCGTCGTGGTACTCCGTCCACTCCAGCATACACCTCCTCCACGATGCCTCGCCTCCATTGTCTCCTTGGTATGGCAGGATCGCATACGTACACGAGATCTCCACGACGTATTGGCTCGACGTGCTCGCACCACTTCTCCCTGCGTACAAGCGTAGGTAGGTACTCATGTACCCAGCGTTTCCAGAACCGATCTCTCATCATCCGGGCAATCCGCCAATGTTTCCTTGTGGCGAACTTCTTAGGCGACTGACCATCGTCTCCTGTAAGGTCCGGTAAGCCGGCTGCTCCTTTCAGCAGGTCGTTCGGTGTCAATGGGGCTTCCTGATCAACCGTGACTGGCAAGTGTGTGAGCGGACGCGAGTTGACAATGTTTTCCGCCTCAATCAGGAAGCTTGCCAGCACGTGCTCCTTAGGGTCCACCTCCTTCACAGTATGCGCCAGCACCTTCTTGACGCACTGGACCATTCTCTCCCAGACGCCTCCCTCAGTTGGGTTTCCCGGGCAGTTGAAGATCCATTCGACTCCTTTGGACGACAGTTCACCCTGGATCTTCTTCGGTTCGAAGACTTCGTCGAGTTTCCTGGCCTCTCTGTCAGCACCGACAAAGTTCCTTCCGTTTTCGCTTCTCGTCCTGACCACAGTTCCACGGCGACACAAGAAGTTCCTCATCGCGATAATGCACGAATCTGTCGACAGATCATGTGCCATTTCCAAGGGGATGGCCCTTGCAGTTATGCAGGTGAATAATGCGACCCACCTCTTCTCCGTTCGACGTCCAATCGTCACCATCAGCGGCCCCAAATAGTCCAGGCCGGTATACTTAAATGGCCATCCATTGGCCTCGAGCCGGTCCTCTGGCAAGCAACCCATCATTGGCTGTCTTGGTCGTGCTCTTCGTAGTTTGCAGATGTGGCAATTGGTTACCACCCTCCGTAGTAACCTCCGCAAGTTGGTTATCCAGAACCTCTTCCGGCTCTCGCATATGGTCGCATCCAGGTTTTGATGCCGAATCTTATCGTGATAATGACCGACGATCATCTCTGCCAGTGCGTGTTTGTGCGACAGTATGATCGGGCGCCGCGCGCTGAATGGCATGCACGCGGCCGCATCGATCCTTCCACACGAACGTATGACTCTTCGTCGACGTATGGCGACAGCCCTCGTAATTGGCTGTCCTTTATGACAGTCTTCCGTTGCGTCTCCTCAGCGAACGCCTCACTTTGCGCCAGCCGGATCAGCATGCGCTCTGCCTCGGCACACTCAGCCGCGACACCGTCGGATAAACCGGAGGACCCAGGCAGTGGCCTTGACCAATCGGTTGTAGCTCGAGAACCTCTGCAAAGATATAAAGGAGTTTGCTATAACCAGCGCAAACTCACATGGCATCTCTTCTTCATCCGCGGTTCGCGGGTAGCCTACATCACCCGAAGAAGATTTTGGCCACTCCTTCTCAGGTTCCCCTAGAAAGGCAAGGCCCACTTGGCCAACGTGATCCTTGATCCAGATCCACGTGGATTTGAGGCCGCGTCGCATTGTCTGCCACGTTTGCGGCAGACGGTATCCATCTCCATTGGGATACTTCTGTGGACTCCAGGATCTCCGCCACCCGGTTTCCAACGAACATGGTGTAGCGCCGGTGGGTGCTGCTTATCCAGTGCAGAACCATTTTGGAGTCGATCCAGAGTACGCAACTGCTGATCGATACACCGTGATCCCTTTTTACGGTGTCCATCAGTCTCGTTCCCAGTACGGCTGCTTGAAGTTCCAGTCGTGGTATCGACATGGTCTTCATCGGGGCACATTTCGTTTTGGAACATACAAAATGTGCCTGCACATTGCCGTCATCATATGTGGCTCTCCAGTAAGCCACCGCAGCGAACGCCGATTGGCTTGAGTCCACGAAGACGTACAACTGCAGATCCCGCACGCATCCGACGCCAAAGTAGTGGCGCGGACATCGGAATCCTCTCACGTAGTTCATGTCTAGCCGCCAGCTCTCAAACGCTGTGGCCAATTCTGCTGGCAGCGGCTCGTTCCAGTCCACTCCTCTTCGCCAAATCTCTCTCATCAGAACTTTGGCGGTCACCAGGTAGCAGCTCAAGAATCCAATCGGGTCAAAGGAAGACATGACGAGGCTTAGGAATTCCCTTTTGGTGGGGATACGTTCCCCGGTCATTACGCTGCTGGCCACCCGATGGTACTTGACGCTGAATTTGAAGTCATCTATGGCCGGCTGCCAGAACATGCCCAGTATCTTCTCCTCAGCTTCGGTCCATTCGACATTCATATTGGATCCTTGTGGGTTCAAAGCCTTGACCACACATTCCGAACTGAAAGAGAACCGGTACAAATCAAAACCAGCATTAGCATGAATTTCTCTTACCCGTGTTGATACAGCAATAGCTTCTTTCTGGTCTGCAAAACTATCCACGTAATCGTCCATATAGTGGTACTCATTGATGGCCAGCACCGCGCGGGGATCTGTATGGAGGTACCCTGAGGCATTTAGGATCTTGACGTAGTGTGCTGAGCACGGCGAACATGCGGCTCCGAACGTCATCACCTCCATCTCGTACAGGTCTGGATCCCGCCGGTCGTCTCCGTTCCTCCACAGGAATCTCTGGGCACATCTGTCATGTGGCTGTATCAACACCTGATGAAACATCACCTTGATGTCTGCGCAAACTCCCAATGCTCCTTCCCGAAAGTGGATGAGCACGGCTGGGAGCGATTTGTACTGCTGTGGACATTTAAGCATAGGGACTGAATTCAGGGACACGCCACCAACCTTGGCGGCCGCATCAAACACCAGACGAATCTTCCCGGGCTTGTTTGGGTTCTCGACCCCGAAGTGCGGCAGGTACCAGACCTTGTCACTGTTGACTGAAGTGACTTCCTGCTACTCTAGCCGTCGTGCGTATCCCTTCTCTACGTAGTCATCCATGATTCCATTGTATGCCTGCGCGAAGTTCGCATCACGCCGCATTTTCCTCTCGATGTTGACCAGTCTCTTGAGTGCCATGTTGTAGCTGTTTGGCAAACTCGTGTCGTCCTCCTTCCATAGCAGACCAGTTTGGAATTGTTGTCACCGCTAGCTGCGACGGGCGGCGCTGGCTTCACCCCGAAATTCTCTATCTCGAGGTAGTCGCTGACCATCTTCTCCAGAAAACAATCCTGTGGGAATGCTAAGAGACACGATTTCGAGTTTGGTGACCCTACTTGACGTTTCACCGGACCAAACACCACCCATCCGAGCTTGGTGGCAGCTGCATATGGTCCTCCTGCTCCAAAGCTCCTATTTTGCATAGGTATTCCCAAGTGCGCATGATCCAATCCGATCAGGATCTTCGGCACTGCGTTACAGTATGGCTTGATCGGCAAACGTGCACTGGTCCTCGTCGTTTTGACATCTTCTCGACGCAGGCTTTGCATCGGTAGATTCAAATCCGAGACCGCGTACACATTCCTTAGCCCATGGCGTTTCGGTTTCCCAGTTCCGCTAATCTGCAAGCTCACCATCTTCGCGTTCTCGCTCGAGGACTTCCTGCCAAACCATTGAATCTTCAGTTGTCGACTCTTGCCCTTCAAGTCTAGGCTATGCGCGAGCTCGTCATCCATCATTGTTTCGGACGAGCCTTCGTCGAACAGGGCGTAGGTGTCCACTCGCTTGTTTTCCCCGTACAGAGTCACTGGCAAGATGCGGAAGAGTAGATGACCTCCATCCGAATCGACACAGCTTAGGTTCCGCGCCTGCCTTTCGTCTAGGGACCTCCTCGGGAGATGGATCCGATGGCTGCGATGTTTGTGGGTCATCCCTCCGTTCACCACCGCCGCTATGCAGTGATCGCTTGCGATTACCTTGCTGATACCTCCGTGGCCCACTGTATGACTGTAGTGGCCGTCTGGGATTGTCCAATCCGTCGTGCAGTAGGTAATGATGCCTTCTCTGGCATCCGTAGACATTGCATTTCTTGTCATTTTTGCAGAA
This sequence comes from Drosophila tristis, assembly GCA_018150885.1. Lineage (NCBI taxonomy): Eukaryota > Metazoa > Arthropoda > Insecta > Diptera > Drosophilidae > Drosophila > Drosophila tristis. The sequence goes on from JAECWT010000067.1 coordinate 2,022,186, forward strand.
CCTGACCATATATCCACTTTCCAGGCAGGAGAAACAGATCCGATGCTCCCTCACCAACTCAACTCGGGATGTTGGAGAATCATGGATGAAATCCTTGCAGTCCTTGATCGTGTGCTGCCCTTCACATATTGGGCAACACTTGGTGCGGTCGTCATGCCATTGCTGATCCATGTGACTTGTGCTAGCATGCAGTACCCGTCGTTTGGGATCTTTTCTCCCGACATCCGTGATCGTACACACCAGTTTAGCGAGATCATCAGCTACTCGCTCAAGTGCATGACCGTTGGGCACGATCCTGTTGCTGCATCATGCCTAGCCCAGTTCAACCTTTTGCTCAGGGGCAACTTAGCAATCAACTCCTCCATCAAGTTTTTTTTTTTTTTTTTTTAATTCCATTTATTTAATTGATCTACTTTACTTAACTATTTACAATAAGGTGACATGACTATGCGAGCCCGACAAGTGTGGTACGGCCGCGAAGCAATGCTTCACACAAGTGGAGGCGTCGCTTAGCCTTGCTGCTCCCTTCTCTGGCGCTCAACAGCGCGCAGTTCCGTCATAATCGCAGCGAAGTTACTGCTCGCCTCCCAGTTACCTGGGGACCTTAGCATGTACTGCACCAGGTTGTGCTTGGATATCGCCCCACCCAGGGCTACTTCCAGCTGGTGACGCTGCGCCGTAAACCTGCCGCACGCAAATATTGAATGTTCGGCGTCCTCCTCCACGTTGCGTCCGCACCATGAGCACTCTGGTGTGTCCTCATGCCCGAAGCGGTGCAGATACTTGCGAAAGCAGCCGTGGCCGCTGAGTAGCTGAGTTAGGTAGAAATTTACCTGGCCGTGCTTTCTGACAACCCACGCTTCGATGGATGGGATGAGTTGGTGAGTCCAACGCCCCTTGGGGGATCTATCCCAACGTTGTTGCCACTTCCGGAGGCTCTGCTGCTTGCAAGCCTTGCGCACCTGCCGTTTGTCCGCTGCTTCCATGCCTCTGCCATGCGTATCCCGATGGAAGGTGCACCGCTCCTCCGCTAGGAACTCAAATGGTGCTATTCCCGCTATCACGTGAGCAGCATCGTCCAAGACTGTTCGGAAGGCACTGACTATTCGAAGTGAAGAGAGTCGGTGAGTGGCTGCCAGGCCTCTGGTGTAGCTCGCTGTCTGTAGGGCCTTTGTCCAGATTGGCGCCGCGTAAAGCATCACCGATCTCGTCACACTCGATAGAAGCTGTCGTCGCCATTGCTTGGGTCCTCGGGTGTTCAGCATTATCCTCGACAGCGCTCTGTTACTGGATGCCGCCTTTGTGTTCAAGTACGCCAGATGCTCTCGAAAACAGAGACGTGTGTCTATCAGGACGCTACTTGATAGCCCGCTTTGATGACACTAGGGTGCCTGCCACTGTGATGCTGGCCGTCTCCACTTTCTTCCGGCTGGACACCAGCACTGCCTCGGTCTTGTGAGGTGCGAGTTCAAGCCCGACCAGCTCTAGCCACTGCTGTATAAGCGCAATCGTCTGGTTGCAGGTCGTCTCTACTGCGGCCAAGTCCTTAGCCACTACCAGGACAGCCACGTCGTCCGCAAAGCCCACCACGTGCACTCCGTGGGGGAGTCTGAGTCGCAGTATGCCGTCGTATATTGCGTTCCACAGTAAGGGACCCAATACCGACCCCTGCGGAACGCCTCCAGATACCTCGTATTGCTCCGTGCCAACATGAGTGTCGTACAAGAGCAGCCTTTTCTCGAAGTAGCTTCGTACCATGCGCTGAAGGTACATGGGTGTATTAAACCTCCCTAGCGCCCTCAAGATACAGCTCCATCTCGCCGTGTTGAACGCGTTCCTGATGTCCAGCGTGACCATTAGGCAGTACTCCTTGCAGCCGCCTTTCCACCGAGTGCCAGCGATTGCCCTAGATGCAATGTCTACCACTCTACCCACGGCGTCAATCGTGGATCTGGCCTTGCGAAAGCCGTATTGATGCGGTGATAGGTCACCAGCATCCGCGATGGCTCGTTCCAGTCGCGAGCACACCACTTTCTCGAGCAGTTTGCCCGCTGTGTCTATCAGGCAGATTGGCCTATACGACGACGCCATCCCTGGCGGCTTGCCTGGCTTGGGAATGAGCACCAGCTTCTGCGTCTTCCACCGCGTAGGAAAGACTCCTTCGCGAAGGCACTGGTTTATCAGCTTCACGAAGATTTCCGGAAGCAGGGAAAGGGCTAGTATGAGGGCTCGATTCGGGATAGAATCCGGCCCCGGGGCTTTGTTCGGGCTAATGCTCCTGGCTGCAGTTCTGACCTCCTCGAGAGTCACCTCCTCGATGTGGGCCTGTTGCAGCGGTGGGATTAGGCAAGGGATCTCCTCGATGTGATCCGCCATGCGCGGGAAAAGCTCCTCCACAATGCATCTGGCCATATCGGGGTCCGAAGGGGGTCCCTGCTTCTTGGTGCACAGCTTGTTCGTAACCAGCTTGTAAGCCCTTCCCCATGGATCTTGCTCAGCAGAATCGCATAGCGTCAGAAAGCACTGGCGTTTGCTTTCCTTAATAGCGGCCTTCAGGGCCCTCCGGCAGTCTCTAAAGGTGGCCTGCCATTGCGAGAAGTCCGTGCTACCCCGCGAGCGCTGGTAGCGACGACGTGCGTGGTTGCACTCCCGGCGTAACTCGGCAATGCTCTCATTCCACCAGAAGACTGGCTGGTGGTGGCGCCCATAATGCTTCCTCTGGTGGCGGCACATGCTGCATCGATGCTCTCCATGACTTGGTTGGCCATGCACTCCGCGTTACCATGCGTCACGAGGTTTGACATCATGTTCGAAAACAGCGCAGTGTTGAACCTATCCGCGCGGTAGCATTTCCATCTAGGCGCGTCTGCTATGACGCCAGCAACCTGCTCGCCAATGTTGCAGATAATGGCCATGTGGTCGCTCGCTGTGTAGGCGTTGCTGATACTCCAACCCGAGGAGTTGAAGAGTGAGCTGCTGGTAAAGGTGAGGTCTACGATCGATCCGAATCCTGCCCTGGAGAAGGTATGTTGCACACCCTGATTGAGGAGCGCTATGTCCAGGGGTGCGATGGTCTCCAGCAAGACCCTACCTCTCGCATTCGTTGAGGCGCTTCCCCATTCCTCTGCCCACGCGTTGAAATCGCCTCCGATAGCCACTGGGTGATGATCTTTGACATCAGCCGCTAGGTTTTCTACGATACCTGTGAATTCGGCGAGCGACAAGCTTGGAGCGAGGTAGACACTGTACATCCAGACCCTTCCAACCTTTTCGCGTACGAAACCCACCTCCGGGCTTAAGTTGGTGGCCTGCATGGGTGTGGTACCGCAAAGCCATAGCGCGGCTTTTTTGGTGGCATCCAGTTAGAATACCGGGGACTCCTTGGGGCGGTATGGCTCGCTGATAATGGCAAGGTCTACCGCCATTTCTCTCACTGTTTGGCTTAGCAGGTCCTGAGCCGCAGCACAGTGATTGAGGTTGAGCTGTAATAGCTTCATCATTGCGGCGGCAAGCTGAACCCACCTTTGGCTGCTGGGCATCTCTTGCTACCCGCGTAGTGATCCGTGTCCTTGCCCTTGTTAGCCGTGCAGATGAAGCAGCGTAGATCGCTCTGGCAGGTTGCGGCCTTATGGCCGTTTGCGCCGCATCCTCCATCAGGGTAGGATTACTCAAGTGCTGGACTCCGTCCGTGGTTGACCGTAGGAACGCTGCGAGATTGCTGACTCGTGTAGCAAATGGCACAAGCTTGCTTAGATTTGCTTGAATTGCTTGTACATCTCGCACGCTCTCTAGCTGGCTACGTATCAGTTGCTCCGGACGTCCATATCGGAATTTCAGCTGCTCCATTACAGCTGCAACGTTGCTCGAGTGCATGAGCAGCGATTTAACTGACTCTCGCGCTTCACCCTTCAGAGCCTTCATTAGGCTTTGGTTGTTCTCCAGCGTTGTGCAGTGATACGCTGCCGTTGTCTCCATGAATGCGCATTGGAATATAGGCCATTCCTCTGGCTGACCTTCAAACTCAGGAAGATCAGGCAATCGACGCGGCGTCCATCCATTTGACAGGGTAGGCGATGCTGCTCCATATGACCCAAGCGAATTTGTGGGCATCATAAAGTTGTGTTGTGGCTCCCGTAGTGCCTGCACGTAACTTTGTTCTGGCAGCACCGTGGCCGTAACACAATATGGCGTGGAGTAGCTCATCGTTGTACAGTTTGTGCTCAGTGTGACTTGTCGCCCTATTGCCAAATTTCCACTCAATTGTGGCGGCAAACTTCCACTCAATTGGAACGGCAACTGTGCATCTAAAGATGGCGTCACTCTCTCGGATAAATCTGGCATCAGATTCTCACTCGAACATTGCGGTAGATTTGCACTCAGTATCTTCCGCTCTTCACTCAAACATGGCGGTGTATTCGCCGCACCGCTCACTCCAGAGCCGCTCACTCCGTGTCCACGGGTTTCCTTGCGGTTGCATCTTGCCTTTTACTTGCCCTTGCCTTTTCCAGTTCCTTCTCCAAGATGACGATCCTCTGCGTCAGTGCAGCAACTTAGACGTTGGTGGGATTTGTGCTCTGGCCTGATCCGTCAGGCTGTACAGCACCACTTGGATTCCTTCCTTGTGTCCCACTCTCCTTAGGAGTCTGTGGCCGCTGCTTCGATCCAACAGCCGTACTCACGATGGCGATCGGGGTGTCAGTTGATGAGGCTGTGGTCGTCGTAGCTGCGGTAGCCCCGCTCTCCCCTAGCACCAAAATGCCCGGACACACAAGACGATCTTAATCGTCTTGTGGACAGTTTCACGGAAGCTTGCAATAAGGCCTTCGTGGCAGCTTGCCCCTCAACCAAACCAAGTGGGAAAAAGAAACCCCCCTGGTGGTCTAAACCAGTGTTCCGCAAAGCGTGTGCCGCGGCACACTGGTGTACCGTGGTCATCGGCTGGTGTGCCGCGGAAAAAGTCAACATATTAAATAGGAATACAGAGAATATAGTTAATTTATTATTCAACCAGTCAATCACAACTCTTGTACAGTTTATTTTGAATACAAATTATATTAAGAACATGACTTTAAATAAGAATAATTTGTATTTGGGTATTCATGTCAATAAGTAATGATATTTGAAATACATACGTATCCAAGCATGCATAAGTATGCATGTATGTATGTGTGCTCAGCAAACGAGCTGCCTGATGTTTTGATTACCGAAACTAGGGTTGGGTCACGAAAATACTTTTGGTATTTAAGCTGTTATTTAATATTTAAATAAATACATATTACTAAGAAATTACATATTAAGATTAATACAGAGAAAATAATTATTGTATTATCCAACCAAGCAATCGCAAAAGCTTTTTCTAAAAAGAAGAAAAGGCATTAACATATTAATTTTTCGACTCGGAAAACTTGTGCTATGTGCTTATACACATATGCATGTACTTGCAGGTTTTTTGCGTGCTCAAACATGCAAGCGAATTCTAAATATTTTTTCAGATTTGTGCTCAGTGTTGAAATCGTGCGAGCAAAAAGCGTGGATTTAGTCACATATTAATCGCAAAAGACTTTTTAATAACAAATAAATTGCCAATACGACGTTTTTATAATGGAAAAATTTGTTAAACGTACCGCAAGTTTGTCAAGTGAAACTAATATATTGCCAGAAGAAGGAGAGTCAACGAAAAAAAAACCTAAGATTGTTTATCGCAAATATGATGAAAGCTATGTCAGCTATGGCTTTATTTATTGCGGAGACGAATCATGCCCAGTTCCAAAATGTTTGGTTTGTGGAGAAACTTTGGGCAATAATTCGATGGTGCCCAGTAAACTTATACGACATTTAAATACTAAACACCCAACGTTAGCTAAAAAAGACAAAGCATTTTTTTTACGTATGAAAGACCATTCAAAGAAACAAGCAACTCTCATGACTTTATCTTTCAAAACATCTGACAAAGCGCAAAAAGCAAGCTACGTGATCGCTAATATGCTAGTTAAAGCCAAGAAGCCTCATTCACTCGCTGAAACTTTAATAATACCTGTCTTCAAAGAAGTTGTCAAGATTATGATTAGCCAAGAAGCCGCTAAGGAAATCGAAAAAATACCGGCATCAGCAGATACAATCTCTCATCGCATTGACGATATTTCAAAGGACATTGAATCAACGTTAATTGAAAAACTACAACTTAGTGGAGTTTTTGCGCTACAAGTGGATGAGTCTACTGATATCAGTGAACACGCACATCTCATCTCAAATGTGAGGCACACTGACGGATGTGAAATAAAAGAGGACTTTTTATTTTGTCTGCCACTACCTGGTTACACCACAGGAGAAGAAATATTCAAATTAACAGACCAGTACTTCAGTGACCATAATTTGGAATGGAACAACTGCATAAGCATTTGTACAGACGGAGCAGCAGCTATGACGGGAAAAATTAAAGGATTTGTAACCAGGGCTTCTGAAAAAAACCCTAACATTAAAAATGTACATTGTTTTTTGCACAGGGACGCACTGATGACAAAGTCTTTGCCTGATGAATTGTTGTCTGTCCTACAAGAAGTTGTTAAAATTGTCAATTACATCAAGTCGCGACCGCTGAACTCTCGTCTGTTTAATGCAGTCTGTGAGGAAATGGGAGCAGATCATCGGTCACTTCTTTTTCATACAGAAGTACGATGGCTTTCTCGGGGAAAAGTTCTATCTCGGATTTTCGAGCTTAAAAATGAGACCCAGGCGTTTTTAGAGGCCCAGGGTTCCGATTATGTTTCTGTGTTTAAAAAAGAAGAATGGGTGGCCAAACTTGCATATCTGTCGGACATATTCGCTCATTTAAATCAAATCGAAAAAAAGAGAACGCCTGAGAACGATTAATGAGGAGATGCGAGCAGCCCTATCTACGATTGCTCCAAATTTTGATCGCCTGTGCTCAGTTAAACAGGCTCACATTTCTCACTGAACATGTATAATATATGTACATTAAATATGTATTGGTATATTGATTCTAGAAATATATAAATAAACATTGCTTTTTTCTTTGGTGTACCTTCAAAATTTCTGGATTTGATAGGTGTACCGTGAACACAAAAAGTTTGCGGAACACTGGTCTAAACAAATAGATACCCTCCGGAAGGAATGGACGCCAAAAGCAGCAGCGAGGAAGCGCAATGGGATAATTACAAAAGTAAACTAACCCTATACAAAAAAGAAACTAGGAGAGCAAAAAGGGCCTCTTGGCAAAAATTTTGCTCCGAAATCGAAGACACGTCAGTAGCCGCAAGATCCTATCAAAAACATCCCCCTCGGTGGGATATCTCAAAAGAATAGATGGTACGTTGACAAACTCTATTGATGACTCCCTACATATTCTACTCGATACTCATTTTCCAGGGTGCACGACCATCGAGCCGGCAGACACCCCAAGTGAAGGCCCGGAAACCTCGATGATGCACATCCTCACAAAACGGAATATTAGCTGGGCAGTAAACAGCTTTAAATCCTTCAAATCGCCTGGCCCGGACCAAGTCATTCCGGCTCAGTTACAAAAAGCCGGGGACATGGCAATCAACTGGCTGCAAAGTATCTTCAGGAAGATACTGACAGTGGGAAAAATCCCCCGTGCTTGGCTCAAGGCTAAAATAGTCTATATCCCCAAACCAGGGAAACCCTCACACACAACCCCAAAAGACTTCTGCCCAATAAGTCTATCGTTCTTTCTTCTCAAAGCCTTTGAGAGACTAGTCAGGCTGCAGCTGAGAACAACCATAAATCCTCAGTGGCTGTCAGGCGCACAACATGCCTACCGTAAAGGAAAATCCACGGAAACGGCACTCCATGAAGTAATCTCGACGGCATAGAAATCCCTACACTTCAAAGAATACTCCTTAATAGTTTTCCTAGATATCGAGGGAGCTTTTAACAACGTCATACCGGGAGCCATCACGGAGGCCCTGACTGACCTGGGAGTGGATCGTCACTTGGTGATGCTCATAGATCAATTGCTCACATGCAGGACGGTGACATCATCAATGGGATCGTCCGCTCCGTCAAGGTATGTCAACAGAGGCACCCCGCAAGGTGGTGTCCTGTCTCCCCTTCTATGGAACATAGCAGTCAACAAGATTCTGTGTGACCTGGAAGGGGAGGGCTGCAAGGTGGTAGCATACGCGGACGACGTTGCCATTATCTTCCCCGGAAAATTCCCTCAAACACTTTGCGACTGTCAGAATGGACAGAGTCGCGTGGACTGGGAGTTAATCCCTCCAAAACGGAACTTGTATTGTTTACAACCAAATAATAAATCCCGTCTCTCAACCCCCCAATACTAAACGGATGCAGGCTCTCCTTCAGCGACAGTGCCAGTTACTTAGGGTTGGTAATTGACAAAAAGCTTGGCTGGAACCTCAGCATCAAAGACAGAGTGAAGAAGGCTACGATAGCCCTCTACACTTGCAAGAAGGCCATTGGGTTAAAATGGGGTATGAACCCAAGAATAGTCCAATGGATATACCTAGCAATAGTAAGACCAATACTACTCTGCGGAGTCGCAGTGTGATGGCCTGCCCTATCGAAGGGGACCATCACCAAACAACTGGGCAAGGTGCAGCGCACTGCAGCCCTATGCATCAGCTCTGTATGCAGCTCTGAGCACCACATCAACGGATGCGCTAAATGCTATCCTATGCCTGCAGAGCCTTGACCTTGCAGGTAAGGCGCAGGCAGAAATGGCAGCAATCCGTCTTAGAGACTCTGACCAATGGGTGTCACATCACACCGGTCACGCGTCCTCAATGGAAACAAAATCGTACCCACAAAAACGGACTACTGCGTTCCGAGGGAGTATACAGATACCGCTTTCGAAACAATCATCCCTCACAGAACCAACTGGCTCGAGGGACCACCTGCCCCAGACGGAGCCATACAAATCTTCACAGGCTCAAAACTGGACAATAAGGTCGAGGGGGAATCTACTCCGAACAGCTTAACATAAGACACTCTTTCAGGCTCCCAGATCACTGCAGTGTCTTCCAAGCGGAAGTCTTAGCTATCAATGAGTTGGCTTTGTGAAATTGCCACTACGGCAACTCATTTAAACATCTATATGACAGCCAAGCTTCGATCAAATCGCTAAATTCGATAACATCAAGCTCGGCTACCGTGGCAAACTGTCGCAAATCTCTTCACGATATGGCTCATCAGTTTGTTATTAGCCTGATATGAGTCCCGGGCCACCAGGACATTGAAGGCAACTGTATAGCAGATGAGTTGGCCAGAACTGGTACGACAATCCCCCTTCTCCAAGATAAGGAGGACATTTGTATGCCAATGGCCACTTGTAAGTACATTATAAAAGAGCCAGGGACCGTAATCATTATAAGCTATAATTTAAAAATCACATAATAATAATTTTTTTAATTTTTGGGATAGTCATTATCAATAATAATTATTTTTATAAGTTATTATTAATGATTAATCGTAATAATTATGTTTGAGCGAAAAAAACAAAACTCAAAAATAATGATTAAACTTCGAGTTTTATTATTTCGGTCAATTATAAAACTCAAAGTCATGGGGAGCGGAGAAAAAATGTATACATATCCTTACTAATTAAGAGAAAAGGAACGCATTAAAAATGTTTTTCAATATAAAAAAACAATTTCTTATATTTTTATGAAAATAAGTACATATAAATTGAGGTTGAGTCTTGATGGCCTTCTATTTGTGCTTCTAAACTAAATAAAGCAAAAGAAGATATACAGGGGTGCCACAGAAATCACTAGTGTAATTGGAAACCGCGCAGAGGATTTCCGCTTAAAAGTTTCCGCCGTGCCACAGAATTCCGAGCGACTTAATTTTCTTAGCATTGTCACAAACCAAATTCGAACTAAGGCTAGGGTTGACAATTTTCAAGATTCAATTCGAGTTTTTATTTTCTTTTTTATGATATAAAATATTCGATTTTTCAAAGCCGTACTTTTATAATTTCAAAGCAAAAAAAGCATCCTATGTCGTCCGAGTCAAACAAAACAATGTACTCGGCAACTCTAACAGTTGTCTGGCAACTCTCCGTGCATGGCAGCAATCAGCTGTTCAAAAAAAACAGACATCGGCATTTTACGGTAAACTTAATTAAAATACATTTACTATGCATCGCAGGCTTCTCAGATGCGAATTTGACTCGTTTTCGCGTTTATACGATACGTATGTGGTTTTTGTGATTGTCTTCTCAAACTACTGCTAATTTCGTTCATTACAATTAACAGTTTTTGGTATAATGATTACTTTGCTTATCTTTGTGCTGCCATGGGTCTGCACTTAGCCGAACAGGGGTTTTTTACATAAATGCAATGGCAATAATGTGTATAAATGATTTGTTAGTTCTGTTTTGGCATTTTGAAGCGATGCCACCTAGTAGAACTACAAATGACTACAAATGCTTTCACAATTTGCACAAAAAGTATGCACACGTTTGACTTAAAGGAAGTTTTACTGCAATGAGCAATTTTTTGTAATGCTTAATTAAAGAAAAACAGAATGCTTTCAATATAATTAATATTAAATATCTTGCTCCGAATTCGGCTTAAAAAAGATGGCATTACAGAATTAACTTCGAAAGTCCGAATCGCCCTAAGTGATCACCTTGGTCTGCATCGGATTGAGAGCGAAATCGTTAAGTGAAAATTCAGTCAGTGGATTGAATAGTGATTTACTAAAATACTTATTTTATTAACTTAACATGTATAATATTAAATCATTTGGATGAGGGTTAATCGAATCGTTTTAGGTGTGTTTTATGGGTGTATTTAATCAAATCGCTGGATTATTTGTGAACGATTATGATTTCGCTGTAAAGTCGGTGTGTGGCACGGCGGAATGGATGATTTTCCAGCGGAAGTAATTTCTGTTGCACCCCTGATAATGTATAGGCCCTACTGGCATTTTTTCTTTTATATAAATCAGAAACATGGCGCACAAATAAAAATACGTACATTTTTATTAAAGCATAATTATTAAATTTTCGTAAAGCTTGCTTGCTTTGTACATGCATACATTTCCGAACTGTTTGCTAGTAGAAGCAAACAATTCAAATCAATGGAACGACGGTATCAAGGTGTTTGGAATGAGAATATGTTGGGCGACTATGTATGGACTCTGCCTACTCTCCGAAGTGACGCATTCGGCACCCGAATCTGCATCCAGCAGCGATCGTTGCCTTGGAGTAGCAAACGTAATCAACTGCTGCACTAAGGGAGTGGTCGGAGTGAGTATTTCAGATGCCGCCGGACATGAGGCAGTCGTCACTTGCAAGTCCCGCGGAGTAGAGCTCTTGCGCCTCGGAGACTCAGCCAGCAGCTGTAAACTGCTGAACTGAGTGTCCATGGCCAAGAGCCTACGATCAGCTCTTTGAAGCCACTCCGCGTCTGCCTCATGAACGAACGCATATCGTTTTCCACAGCACGGCAATTCTCAAAACTATACTGCAGGCCGTTGTTTTGGGCCATGGCGTCTCCTACACGGCCCGAGCTCCCTACACATTTTGCGTGCACTACGCTTTCGCAAAGCCAGCAGGGGATATTGGGCTGGTCATGGGTGATCTGCTTCTTGCAAGTTTTTTTTGGCACAGGCGACAGAAAATTCCATATTGTAGGCGGGTACAAGAATTAAAAAACTTCGCACAATTTAGTTCGTTTTATCTTTTTTTATTTCGCTTCTTGAGTTTTCAGCCGCACGTATTCAACCAAAAGTCCAGCCTCGATCACGATCTCCGCTTCTTGCCTTGTCGATATTATTTCTACGATATATTCTATTATATTCTACTCGCAACTCCACTGCATGTATCGAGTTGGTGAACGATACGTACGCGCGCTCCTTAATATTTAAATGATGTTTCCCTAAGTATTTACAGTACTCTACCTATATTACTACAATTCGGCCATCCTGACCGGAGTGCTCCTGAACTTCTTACAGTTGCCTTGGTTTCTTGTTGGCCTTATTTTTAACAGGTGGTCTCATTCTTATTTTACTATCTTTAATCTATGTGTTACAATCATTTTGTCTTTCATTTTTCCCTGTGACATTTGCCTCGTTCCCTTTTCCTAGCCATGGCTTCATATTCGCTACCGCCCACACTCCTTTGTACGGGATCCTAGACTGCTGAAATTCTTCTACATCTTCCAATACGTATCTATCGTTTCTTAACACTTTAGCTATCCTATACGGCCCTTTAAACTTCGGAATAAGTTTTTTAGATACCCCTGTATGGGTATCGAAGTTTTTCACCATGACTAGGTCGATGTCTCTGTATACATGTGGCTTTTTCCTTTTCCTCTTGCATCTGCTGCCTGCTTGTTGTAGTCCTGTACCTTTTCCTGATGAGTGTTTGCTTCTGATCTAATCTTCTCTAAATCCCTGGTCACTCGTTGCTCGGTTAGCTCTTTTAAACAATCACCTAGTAGATCTGTCACTTCGCCTCTCTGCCTGACCTTGAATAACATACGACTCGGGTGTTCATTAACTGTCCTTTGAATTGTGTTGTTAATTGCGTGTTCAACTGTTCCTACTATTGTACCCCAGTGTAAACCTTTCTCCGGGTCGACGATCTTTGCGAACATTGGTCCTAAGCTTCTGTTAACTTTCTCTACCTGTCCGTTGGCTTGTGGCGATCCTGTAGCTATCTTTATGTGCTTAACGTCGTTCTGCTCTAAAAAATCGCCGAACTCTTTTGACATGAAACAGCTTCCTCTGTCTGATACGATGCATCTCGGTCTGCTGTTTTGTCTGGACGTTGATATGCAATGACTGCACCATCAAGTGGCCCATGCGACACCAAGCCGAAGCCTGTTACGCGCGGAACCCAGGCAGAAACGCAGCCCTCCTCCCGCCCAACCGACCGAGGGGCGCTGCCGCATGACGCGCGACGCGTGTTACCGAACCGATCGCGAGCATGCAGGAAAGATAGGTGTTAGACTAAAAATTCGAGGAAAATTAGAGCTAAACACAACTCAAAGAGCTAAACATGCAAAGATAGCTAAGAAATATAACTAAGTACGGGAAAGGTATGTTAGTATTAGTGATTTAAGAAGAGGAAGGGTATTAGTAGTTGATATTATGTGGTAGAGGGAATTGAAGTCCGAGCAAAGTACCCTAAATGGTTCGTGCAAGGAGTAATTCGATCTACAAAGCGGAAGGAACAAAGGAATGAAGTTTCTAGTAGATCTAATAGGAATCGTAAAGTTTATGCGGCTCAACAAGTCAGGGCTATCTACGTCACCCTTGATCAGGTTGTGCATAAAAATCACACCAAGCATTTTTCTACGACTAACTAAGGTTGGAAGGTTTATTAAAAGCAATCTACGAGGATAAGATGGCAGTCTCACACCTGCATCCCAGTTAAGGCCACGCAGAGCAAAAAGCAAAAAGTTTTTCTGGACTGATTCTATACGGTCCTGGTGTACTTTGTACTGGGGCACCATACACAAGAGCCGTACTCTAAAATCGGACGAACAAGCGAGATGTAGAGAGTCTTCGTTATATAGGGGTCGTCAAATTCCTTTGACCACCTCTTTATAAACCCAAGCACACCCGTGGCCTTATTTACCATGGTAGAAATGTGTTCAGAAAACTTTAACTTTGGGTCTAATTTAACACCAAGATCATCAACCAAGGTAATTCTCTCAAGAGAACCACCGCAGAGGCTATAAGGAGCCAAAAGGGGGCTGGAGCGATGAAATGTCATTACTTTGCATTTCGAGGCATTTAGGTGTAACATATTTGCACAACACCATGATTGAAAGTTATTGAGATCGGATTGCAAGCGAGAGTGAAATGAAATTTCCTTATACTGGACACAAAGTTTAACATCATCCGCATACATGAGTACTCGAGAGTTTGTTAATACTGAAGGCAGATCATTAATAAAGAGTGTGAATAGTAGGGGCCTAGATGGCTGCCCTGTGGTACTCCAGAAGTAACCTTAACAGGTGAAGAGAAGGAGTTTTTAAAAAGGACTCTTTGAGATCTAGAACGAAGGTAGCTAGAAATCCATCTCAAAAGATTAGGTGGAAACCCTAAAAGGTCAAGTTTTTGTGCTAAAAGGGAATGGTTTACAGAATCGAATGCTTTACTAAAATCAGTGTAAATGACATCCGTCTGCAAGTTACCTTGAAAGCCTTTGATGATAAAAGAGGTAAACTCTAATAAATTTGTGGTTGTTGATCGTCGCCTTATAAATCCGTGCTGGGACGGAGATATAAGTGATTTGCAGAGATGTTGCAAGTGCGGAGTTAAAATTTTTCAAACATTTTAGGAATAGCGGATAACTTGGATATACCTCTATAATTATTTGCATCAGACTTGCTACCTTTCTTATGGAGCGGAATAATAAAAGATTCCTTCCAGATGGGGGGAAGCATGAAGAGTTAATGGATAGGGTGAATAGTTTAAGCAAGGGTCCACACAGAGCGTCGGCACAGTACCTAAGTACACAGCCGGGAACTCCGTCGGGACCTGGTGAAAACACCGGCTTAACTAGTCGAAGATCATGAAGCAGTGAGCTTTCATTTAACAAGGGGCTGAAGATGCCATTCGACCTTGGTAAACTGTATGGATACGGCTGACCAGAGTAGCTTTCATGAGAATAGGTAGTTTGGAAAAATTTGGCAAAAAGATCGGCAATTGCCTGATCATTGTTTGCTGACATATTGAGAAAAGATAACGAGGATGGATGTGCGGACGTTCTACGCTTACTATTTACGAAGCTGTAAAACTGTTTAGGGTCCTGTGAAAATCGTATCCTGCATCGAGATAGGTAGTTTTTATAGCATTGAGCGTTAAGAACGGAGAAATTTGACCGAGCTATTACATAGTGAGAAAGAGAAGAGGGAGAACCAACTTCTCGAAATTTTTTATAAAGTCTTGATTTTAAGTTTTTTAGACTGGATAACTCTTTGGTAAACCAAGGAGGCTTTTCAGATCTAACCGGACAAGAAAGTGGGACACAAGAATCAAAAAATGTGTCAAGTACATTGTAAAAAATGTTTGTGCCTTTCACAACGTCAGTGCACAAGTACAGAGCGGACCAATCAAAATCCCTAATAAGGTTATTAAGCTTCGTAAACTCGGCTTTACGAAAGCAGCGGACACGTTCAGATAGCCTACCCATTCGATCCAATTCAGTAGGGCCAATATCGACTGTCACTTCGAATGTAGGATGGTAGGAGTCTTCAGGTATACTGAGCGGAAGGGCTCGGGTTAACAACGCTATGGTCGGATCCGAGACAAAGCACAGATCAAGAAATCGACCCAAGGAATTTTTCACATGGTTGACTTGAGACAGGGATAGATCTAGCAAGCCGTCGATAAAGTCATGTCGTGACATGGGCACAAGGTTATTAGACTCGTTTACCGAAGACCAAACAGTACCTGGCAAATTGAAATCACCAAGAACTATTATATGGTCTTTATCTGATAGCGAGGAAGAAACAGTTTTTAAAGCGGACAGGTGATACTCGTATATTAAGTTATCCGAGGAAGGTGGAATATACGAGCAAGTAATGAAGATGGAAAAGCCTGGGAGAATCAGTTTTACGCACAGGAATTCCAGGTCTTGTTGAACCTGGACCATGAAATGTTCCGACGTGAAGTTTGAGTCCACTGCAATAAGGACCCCACCTCCCCGTCGAGACAAACGGTCATTTCTAAAAATTGTGTACCGACCTGCCAAAACTTCGGAACTAAGGATGTCCGGCTTTAACCAGGTCTCGGTGAACACAATAACGTGGGATGAGAATGCGAGACTCTCAAGGAAAAGAGTGCTGAGCTTACTACGCAAGCCTCTAGCATTCTGGTAGGTAACTACAAGAGAGGAAGTTAGTTTTTTGGATGGGTGGAAGTAGAGGTGGAAGATGAGGATGGAGATGGAGCACTGGTCTGAATGCTAGGAAGAGTAATGGGGGCCTATTCTTTTTCTTAGCCCTAAACTCTTTAACCACCAAATGCTCTGGCCAAAACTTGGCGGAACAAATGGTTTCAAATTGAGTTGAGGAGACGCTTATCTTGAAGGAAGATATCTCCCTGGCGTAAGAAAAATTAAATTTTTCCACCTTTAAGCCGACGGCTTTTATTTTGCTTTGTATAAAAGCGGTCACATCAGGGTCAGGTCAGGGGCTAGCCGCGAGACAAAAACTTGTCGCTTTGGTGGGACTCCTACCAGTGGTTTTGGCACCACAGGCCTAGTACCTGTGATGTCAGTATCCGGTGGTCCTGGACATCTATTAGCTGGTGGGAGCGAAGCTGAGGGGATAGTTAAGGGTGCGGACTCGATGGACACGGACTCTACAGACATTTCTAACTGCATACTCTCCGAAGTGACGCATTCGGCTCCCGAATCTGCATCACCAGCAGCGATCGTTGCCCTTGGAGTAGCAAAAGTAATCAACTGCTGCACTAAGGGGGTGGTCGGAGTAAGTTTTTCAGATGCCGGCGGACATGAGGCAGTCTGCACTTGCAAGTCCCGCGGAGTAGACTTCTTGCGCCTCGGAGACTCAGCCAGCAGCTGTAAACTGCTGAACTGAGTGTCCATGGCCAAGAGCCGATCATATTGCTGTTTAAAGCCTACGATCAGCTCTTTGAAGCCACTCCGCGTCTGCCTCATGAACGAACGCATGTCGTTTTCCACAGCACGGCATTCCTCACAACTATAATGCAGGCCGTTTTTTTGTGAAATGGCGTCTCCTACACGGCCCGAGACCCCTACACATTTTGCGTGCACTACGCTTTCGCAAAGCCAGCAGGGGATATTGGGCTGGTCATGGGTGATCTGCTTCTTGCAGGTTTTTTTGGCACAGACAACAGAATATTCCATATTATGTCTTTTATTTTTTTTACTTCGGAAAAAAAGTTCAAAACAAATAGCAATCAGACCACTGTGCAGAGGAAATGCTTAGAGCAATGCTTAAAGCGAAATCGGTAAAAGATGAGAGAGGAGAGTGGTTGCAGCAACAGCTTATAAGTGAGAGCGTTACTACACAAAAAGTTACAAGAGCGAGAGCGAAAGAACAGTTATTGAGAGGTAGGTGATAGAGAGAATGATAGACGGCAGTAACTACGACAAAAGAGCGGCTAAATGTAATGAGAGGGCGTACTTACGAAAAGCGACAACACAAACACACGAATAACCGACGCACAAAATTAATTAAATAAGTTGTGTTTTTACACAATTATTAGGCAAGCACCCGCGGTAAAAGTTGATTTTAGTGTAAGTTAGTTAGAAAGTTAAATTATAGATCAAAAACACCGGCTGTTTAAGTTAAACAAAAGGAAAATGCGGAGCGCAAAACAAAAACACGTCTGGTCACTACGAAAGAGAACGAACGATGAACGATGTAAGCTCGAAATAATCGTTCATTGCCTTTACTGCTTCCCTTGAGTTAGTGGTTTTTGTTGTGTAAAGCCTTACTAACTTGGTGAACGCGTCTATAACTACTAATAGAAGCTTGTTCGCTCTACTTTTGTCAACCGGTCCAAAATGGTCTATATGTACCACATCGAATGGAACCGATCCTTTTGGTACCTTGTGCAAAAACCCTTCCTCCTTTCTGTGCTTCGCTGAATACGCTAAGCATTTGAGACAGTTCTCTATGTGCTTTTTGTTTTCTCCCTAACGCTTGGGAACCATCGGTCATTTTGTCATTTGTCAATTGTCATCGATCATTTTGTCTATTCCAATGTGTCCTAACTCATCGTGGTATTTATAGAGTACATGGCTTTCCATCTCCTCGGGTAAGCAGAACAGGAGGGTATCGTTATCCTTCTTTCTATATATCACTCTGTTTCTCATTTCGTAATGTTTGTGCTCGGACTTCTGCAATACCTCTTTAAACTTTAACAATTTGTCGTCTCTGTTCTGGCATATTATTAGGTTTTTTTCAAAAGTGTTCGTGTCTATCGTCAGTATCTGTGTAACTCTGCTAATAGCGTCCACGTGTTGCATTCTACTTCCGGCCCTGTGTTCTAACTTGTAGTCATAATTCTGTAACTAACGCCCAGCGGGCGATGCGTGGATTCAGTTCTTTCTTGTTCAGTGTCATGGTTAGTGCATTGCAGTCTGTCACTATCTTAAATGGTATGCCTTGAACATATATTCTGAACCGTTGAAGGGAGTAAATTATCGCTAGAGTCTCTAGTTCGAAGCTGTGATATTTTGCTTCGGTGACTGTCGTCCTTTTGGACAAATAAAACATTGGATGCATCTTGCTATCGCTCTTCTTCTGCATTAGTAACTCTGTTGGATCTAGGGGATTATATAGTGCCAATAT
This sequence comes from Drosophila tristis, assembly GCA_018150885.1. NCBI lineage: Eukaryota > Metazoa > Arthropoda > Insecta > Diptera > Drosophilidae > Drosophila > Drosophila tristis. The sequence goes on from JAECWT010000067.1 coordinate 2,040,497, forward strand.
TGGCGCTTCCAACAAGTTATTCTTTAGCTGCTCGAAACACTCTAATTCTGTGTCTCCGAACTCAAACTTTGTCTTTTTTGACGAGATCATAAAGAGGCTTAGCTTTCGTCGAAAAATCCTTCACAAACCGCCTGAAGTAAGAACATAGCGTTTTCATTTGAACTGGGAACTCTTTCACTGCCTGTAATCCTCTGGAGTCCGGTTTAATCCCGTTACCAGAAATAGAATAACCCAGGTACTTGACTTCTGACTGCAAAAATTCGCATTTATCTAACCTGAGCTCGAGTTTGTTTGCTATCAACCGTTGCATCACTTCCTGCAAAACTTCCATGTGACTTCCACTTTCTTTTGTCGCTATCATTATGCCATCCATGTATATTATCACTTTGTCTTCTTTTACCATGTCAGCGAAAATCTTGTTAGTGAACCTTTGAAAAACCGCGGACGCATTGCGCAGTCCAAAGGCGTCCTTAACCACTCGTATTGTCCCATCGGCGTCGTGAGAGAGGTATATTTGACTGATTCGTTGTGCATGAAAACGTGGAAATACCCGTTTTTCAAGTCTAATTTAGTGAACAGTCTTTTTTTTGCCAGTTTAGCCAACAGGTCGTCTATCAATGGAGTCGGGTAGTTGTCTTTTATCATTCCCTTATTGAGTGTGCGATAATCGACGCATAACCTTAACTCTCCTGATTTCTTTTTTATTAGTACTATGGGTGAGACATACTCCGACTCTCTGGCTCTGATGTAGCCTTTCCCTGTGTACTCGTCTAACATCTTTTGTACTTGCGCCTTCTCGCTAGCCTCGACAGCCTTCTGGGGGGACAATGGAACGGTTTTTCGTGTTCGAAACTTAATTTCATCTCCCACTTTGTTTCCGGTAAATCTGGTCTGTTTGCGTCCACATAGTCCGTTCTGAACAGTTTTATAAGCCTTTCTACGAGTTCCTGGTTACAGTCTGTACCTACTTTCAGTTCACACTCATGCTTTACGGCGGGATATTCGTGCGGCAGATCGCAAAAGTTGACCCGGATGTTCATTGTATCATTGTGTTTCACCCGCCCACCTTCATTTTCTCCTATATACTCGTCTTCTGCTTTACCTTCTACTTCTCCTTCACACTCGTTCTCTACTTCACACTCATTTTCTCCTAACAACTCACTGTTTTTTTTTCACACTCTTCTTCTAAACGCTCGTTTTCTCTTTCACACTCATTTTTTACTTCGCACTCATTTTTTACTTTGCACTCGTCTTCTTCAAAACACTCATTTTCTCTTTCCCAATCATTTTCTATGTCGCACTCATTTTCTATTTCACACTCACTCTTTCCTAACCACTCATTTCTCTCTTCATCTTCGTCTTCCGTTTCACACTCCTCTTCTTCGTAATCGTCATTTTCAGCTTTGCCAACGTTCTCTTCCCCACTCTCATTTTCCTTGCAAATGTCACTTACATCTTAAATTTACATAATCTCATAAAATCTCTACCTTATACAGCCTCATGGCCCATCGACTCGTTTGCCAGGGATAGTTCGAAGTTAATTTGTTCTTCATTAAAAATTACAAAACCGGAAACTTGTCCGAAAACACGTGGCTCGTATTTTTATTAATAACATATGTAGGCTTCATTTCATTGCCATTCTCTGAATTACATGAACTTAACTTTCCTTCTCGGACTTCTGTCGCGTTAATTTTAGTTTCTTGGTTGTGATATGAACTTAAATCTACTTGATTAATATTGTGTCCATTTGAGAGGCACGAGATCTTCACAAAACTTATTGGGCTCCCTGAGTCGATGAGGCAGTCTAAGAAAAAAACATTTATTAGTAAAATTCTTAATGGATATATTAAATTTACGGATGTATTCGTTCTGTACCTTCCCAGTCGGACCTTGTAGAAGTGGTTGCAATATAGAACTGGTTCTTCACTACTTCCCGGGCAGGCTTAGTGGAACCGATTCCACAAAGAATGGTTCTATCATGCATATTTTTGCGAAGAAAAATATGGAATGAAACCCAACCCGTTCGCAGGTAGACGTTTTCGAAGCATGAACTTCTCGCTTCTACTAGAAGGTATAAAGAATGTTTTCGAAAACAAAATCGTACCCTCGGTAAGGCGGCAGGACAACAAAAAAATAACAAAGGGGAACATGCAAGAACGCGTGCGGTTTTTTCTCGTCTTCTTTTATTTCATCACTTGCGTTTTGAAGTCGGTGAAAATTTTGCGTTTATCTGTGCTCCCTGCAAAAATTGTTAAAAGTGAAACTTAAGTGCATAAAACTGGTTATTTTACCACGTAAGTATTGACAGATTGTTGTGGCAGTTCGACCTGCACCCTAAGAATATTAAAAGAAATTATAAATAATGCAAAATATACATATTTCTCTTTAAACATGTACATGCACATGAACATAACCTCAACCTCATACTCGGCCTCCTGCCTTGCAAAGAAACATGCAGGCACCGACAGGAACGACGGCAGCAACATCCCCGAGCAAAGCAACAACTACAACCACGACATGGATTTCATCATAGACGACGACGGCAATTATTTAAATTTGGTTATTTTATAATTATTATAATTAATGTTATTTTCTTTTATTTTTATTTTCATTTCCTTTTTTATTTTTTTTCAGTTTTATTTTTTTCTTAAATTTTTTTCGTTATATTACCTTTTCTTATTTATTATTTTTTGCATTATATTTTAGTAGAATAAAACATTAAATAAACCAATTTGAAAATTTATAGTTTTTGTATTAATGGGTTAATTTCGCATGCATGCATGCTGTATACCTTCTCAAGGAACGGTTCTTGATACATGCCAGGGATGTGATAGGGAATGATTGCATTGGAACAGTTCCAGAACGGTTCTTAATAGGTTCCTATGGAACAGTTCTCGATGCATGCCAAATATGTGTTCTGTGATGCTTCTTTCGGAAAGTACAACTAGAAGCGAAACCCGAGCGTTTCACGAAGTTGAAATTACAACAACCACCAGTTCCCTCTGCATTCTAAAGGAACGGTTCCTACCTACTTCCAAATGTACCGGTTCTGGCGTGTTTCACCCTGTGTAATTTTGAAACCAAAACGTCATGTATAAATCACTGGTGAAACCAAAACGTCATGTATAAATCACTGGTTCCTGCATGAAAAAGAACCGCTCTAGAAGTGCTTCTTGGAAGGTATAAAGTCCGACTGGGAAGTGCTTCTTGGAAGGTATAAAGTCCGACTGGGTAGATCCGTTGCTTTTCGTTGTTCCTTTTGTGCTATTGGTTCGTTGTTTTAGCTGTCGTTTGTCGGCGATCCGATGGTCGACGTCGCATCATCGGTCTCTCCTTTGTCCTCACCGTTAGAATGCTGACTGACATCGTGGTTTTTTGTCGAATCTGGATGGTTCTGGCACAACTCGTTTCAGTCTCGCTCTCGCACATGTCTGCTGCTGGCGGCCCCTGTCCGCGTGTTTCCAGTGGGACTTCATTTAAACGGGCTGCCAGGCGGCTTTGGTCCCGTTCTTTGGCAAGTTAAGGAACTCGAGCCACTCCCGCAGCTGTGCCGCTGAGTATTGCTCTGCTCCAACCAATTTTTAGTGTTGCTTTAATTGTAACCGGCGTCGATAAAGGGTTGAAGACGAAAAAAAAATATGTAAATTGCTTGTGGCGTCTTTGGTTCTGATCCCACTCCTGAGTTTGTAGGGGGGTTTGTACCCCCCGCTTCGCACAATTTAGTTCGTTTTATCTTTTTTTATTCCGCTTCTTGAGTCTTCAGCCGCTCGTATTTCAACCAAAAGTCCAGCCTCGATCACGATCTCCGCTTCTTGCCTTATCGATATTATTACTACGATATATTCTACTCGCAACCCCACTGCATGTATCGAGTTGGTGAACGATACCTACGCGCGCTCCTTAATATTTAAATGATGTTTCCCTAAGTATTTACTTACTCTACTTATATTACTACAATATTTATGTCTTTTATTATACCCGTACTCAAAAAAGAGTTAAGGGGTATATTAGATTTGTGGTAAAAGTGGATGTGTGTAACGCAGAGAAGGAAAATTTTCCGACCCCATAAAGTATATATATTCTTGATCAGCATCAATAGCCGAGTCGATAGAGCCATGTCTGTCTGTCCGTCCGTCCGTCCGTCTTGTTGAGCGCCTGGATCTCAGAGACTATAAGAGTTAGGGTAACCAAAGTCGGTTTCCAGACTCATGTGATATCACACTGCTACAAGTGTATTTCTAAATTTCTCCCCGCCCCCCGCCACCACAAAGGACGAAAATCTGTGGCAGGCATATTTTTAAAAATACGATAAAAATAAAAAAGGCAGTATCGTAGAAAATGCCCATATCTATCAGATTGCCGAATCTGAATGAGATCGGATTATAATTATAGCCAGAATGAAGAAATTAATTTTCAATTGCATCCCCCGCCCCCTCCTGCATTAGAACCGCTACCTATCTCTTTCTCGCTCGCACACTCTGCCGCGTTCAGTGCGCGAGCAACCCCTAGCGGAGGAGATGTAGAGAATATAAATGGTACATCTATAATCTACATGTTAGATGTAAAATATATATTGTAGATGTAGATAGTAGATGTAGCAAAGAAATGTAAAATGAAAAATTTTTTTTTCAATTCTAAAATTCTGAAAAATTCTACGCGGTCATCATCGGTCGGCGTCAGTAAGTTTAGTGATTTCGAGAGATAGGACTGTATCGATGTACCTGTGGTCGGAGAAGGAGTGGTCCTCTAGGACTCTCCAACTTTTCATTATGTCTGACAGTTTGTGAGTCGACAGTGTTGTGTTGCATCTCTGCAACAACCTGAGGATCCGCTCGGGCTCCTTAAAAGTGGCCGGCACCCATATACGAGCCCTTGGTCTACTGGGCACCTCGCTCCAGTCCACAGCGACGTGCTTCGCCCCAGCTTAGACTTCTCCGATTTGCGCCACCGCAGCATTGTAAAGCTTAACGGAGCGCTCATCTTCTCAGGCTATCACTTTGATGCTTCCCTGGAACCATCCCATGTCTTTGCAGACTGGAGGTGGCCCAGGATCCTTCTCGAGAAGCTCGAAGCAGCGCTCGGCCAGTGCCGCTTCCACCCACTTCCATTGGCTTCTAGGAATTTTCCCCTCCGCGCTGCCGTTGTCGAGAACGCCTATCAGCGATCTGCGAGAAGGATACGTTCGGTAGAACTCTGGAGCGCTTCGCGGCAGGTCCGGGCATCTATTGCGAGCATTGCCTTTTCGGTTGTGCAGCCACCTTCTGTGGCTCCACACTGAAGTTGGGCAGCACCGCCGTGGCCCATTCCACCTTTTTCAGCCAGTCTGCTGTTGGACTGACTTCTTTGCAGGCGGCTCTTTGCTGACTCTTGGCACGGGTCGAGTGACACCTTAGTCCGGCCCGGTGTGAGGTGAGTGTTGGGGCTGGGATGTGGGTAGGTAATGTGTAGGGATGGGAGTGTGTGAGCTACTTAATGAGAGGCGGCACCACAAGCGCATCGTCAGTGTTGCTGCGAACACCCGCTGGCAGTCCGGGACTGCTTATTTCCGGTACTCTCCCTCAGACCCAACTTAGTTGCTTCTCTTTGGGATGACCGCTTATTCGCAGCTGACCTACCCAGTAGGGTAGGCCGTTCGCTATCCGCAACCTGCGAATACCCGTCCGGTGGCCTCAGCTAGGCCCCTTCTGAGCCACCTCAAAGCCCAATAGGATCATCAGATATTTTTTTATTTAACATCAACCAATTTTTTTTTAATATTGGACGAACTCTGACGAACACTTTTAATTTTTTGTAAATACCTTAAATTTCTTAGGTTAGGTTAGGGTGAGGCGGCTGTCGGGATCGTCAGAGACCCGACACACCTAGGCCGGTTTCCGCCCATTGTGATACCGCATAAATCATTCCCTCTTCCCTTGTGAGACACCATGTTATCCATTGTCCCATCCGGATGCCCTTATGAAGCCTGCGAACCGTCTGGGACTGATTGTAGACATGTCCGAAATGTCAATTAGGAAAGATGCGCCCAGGTATTGAAGTCTCCTTCTACTGAGAGCCGGACAGGAGCAGAACAGATGTTCCACAGTCTCCTCCTCGTCCTCATCTCTACAGCTCCGACAGAAGTCGTTATAGGGGGCACCCAGCCTGTTTGCATGGGTGCCTATTAGCCAATGTCCCGTAAGGGAGCGTATGACTGAGCTGCACCTACTGAGTTTGCAGAGCTCATCGGTGCTTTTCCTAGTAATGTTAGGCCATGTTTGCCGAGTTATGCGACATAGTGGCACTGTTTGCCATCTGTCATTTATTAATCGCTTAAAATGTTCTTAAATGTTATTTTGAGCTTGCTAGTGTCCATTGGCATACGAATATCCTCCTTATCATGGAGAAGGGGGATTGTTGTACCAGCTCTGGCCAGCTCGTCTGCTATACAGTTGCCTTCAATGGTGGCCTGGGACCCATATTAGGCTGATAACAAACAAAAATCCCATTGATGATGTCACCGTCCTGCATGTGAGCAATGAGCATCACCAAGTGACGATCCACTCCCAGGTCAGTCAGGGCCTCCGTGATGGCTCCCGGTATGACGTTGTTAAAAGCTCCCTCGATATCTAGGAAAGCTATTAAGGAGTATTCTTTGAAGTGTAGGAATTTCTATGCCGTTGAGATTACTTCATGGAGTGCCGTTTCCGTGGATTTTCCTTTACGGTAGGCATGTTATGCGCCTGACAGCCACTGAGGATTTATGGTTGTTCTCAGCTGCAGCCTGACTAGTCTCTCAAAGGCTTTGAGAAGAAAGAACGATAGACTTATTGGTCTGAAGTCTTTTGGGGTTGTATGTGAGGGTTTCCCTGCTTTGGGGATAACGACTATTTTAGCCTTTAGCCAAGCACGGGGGATTTTTCCCACTGTCAGTATCTTCCTGAAGATACTTTGCAGCCAGTTGATTGCCATGTCCCCGGCTTATTGTAACTGAGCCGGAATGACTTGGTCCGGGCCAGGCGATTTGAAATATTTAAAGCTGTTACTGCCCAGCTAATATTCCGTTTTGTGAGGATGTGCATCATCTAGGTTTCCGGGCTTTCACTTGGGGTGTCTGCCGGCTCGATGGTCGTGCAGCCTGGAAAATGAGTATCGGGTAGAATATGTAGGGAGTCCTCTGTAGTGAACCCATGCATGTACATATGTAACACTCTGTTATATATATATATAAATACATATATAAGCGCGTACATATGAGCAGTGACATTAACAACTTATGTTTATGTTACGCATTCCTTTTGCACAGCAACGATCTACGACTTGAACGCAGATCGGTCTGCTACCAAAACTGCTGAGCAGGCATTTACCCGAACTCAGGCAGAACCCAAACGCCCTAACACTGAGGCGATGGGTCGCCCTCTCAAAAGCCCCTTAACGCTGATCATGCATTTCCATTAGACTCAGGCAGAGACCACGCGCACTAATACTTATCCTGTGGTACTCTTTTCATATAATGCATGGGAGAACTCTCGCTTTCCGTTATACATAAGAACGATTGTACCCTAGCATAAGAACAAAAAGATATTCAATAAACATTCTCAATCAATCAACCAAATGAAGCAGTCGTGCTTGCTCTGTGTACTTCTAATATAACAATGGAAATCTAACCTAGCATGGCGACCGTGACAAATTCGACACTGCTCGAATAAAACAACTAAATAATTTTAACATCTAAATCAAATTATATTAAAGCCTGTGGCCATGGCAAAGGAACAGTTAAATTGTGTGATTGCATTATTGTGTGCCGTGCCGTGGCCCCAAAATAATGGACCCACAAAACAATAAATTCAAAAGAAAAAAATAAAAAGGAACGAGCACTGGAACAACAAGGACAGCAACGAAACGGGAAGAGTATCCATTGACGTTAACAGACCCATTAAATGTGATGCTAATGAGAGAAGAGACAATGACCAAATGTTCAAATGTTCTACTACGGTTATTTAATGTATCAATTCATGGAATGTAGTTACAGCCTGCCCAACACGCAAGTTGATGGTATTGAATAATTGATATTTCCTGACTTAATTTTTAAACGTGCTTTGCCATTTGCCAACAAAACGGAAAGAGATGAGCAGCGCCGGCACCCCATCAGCCTGCGAGATGACCAGCTCCAGCTAGCCAATCCAACTAGCCTGAGCGAAGACACTGCACCGGCACCGCCAGCGCGACAAGCTGGGCCACGGACCGATAGCGTTACAGAGAACGCCCATCAAAATAATATTAAATACTATTAAAACAATATAAATAAATTGAATTATTGGCCTGTAAAGCCATTCGCCTATTAGGTAGGACACAAATGTAATGATAATTGGTATAATAATATATCAAATTTTAAAAATAATTTTTGAGATAAAAGAAAAACCCAATAATTCAATCATGGGTAAAACAGAATCAAAGATCGAAAATCCGACGGCAAATGTCGTCAATAAACTTGAAATAGTAGATCACATAGAAGACATAGGTTCACTGTGGACACTATTACTAATAATAATTATTTTGCTATCCACAGCTTTTGCTGAAATTGTATGCAATCTACAATAAGATATTAAAGAAAAAGTACGCAACAACCACTTTATAAACACAAATATATATATAAAAAAAAAAATAAACAAAATTAAATAAAATTATTTCAAAATATCCGATTACCTATGGACAATGGTTGGATACCGATAACAAAAGCAATTGTAAGAATTAGAGCAGAATTTGATAGATCTTTTAAATGTTTAAATAAAAATGTGCATATCACAATACAAACTATAATAAAGCATACAGAAATACTTATTGCTCAATATAATAAAATAGTTGTTCATAGACATGAACAGAACCGACAGCAGTTCACGCCGCAGACAAATACAGTCCTCTTGAACGAGGCCTACACACCCACAGCTATCTCAACTCTAGCCGATCGCGGGCAAGATGTTCATAAACATGAACAGGACCCAACAGCAGACAACGAACACAAAATACAGTTATCTTGAACGAGGCCTACAAACCCGCAGCTATCTCAACTCTAGCGGATCGCGGGCAAGATGTTCATAAACATGAACAGGAACAACACAGGCCACCCCATAAATAATACAGTCCACTTGAAGGAGGCCACTTGAGAAAAGGGACACCTAAATCTAGGATCGGTTCGACCATAAAGTCATCTACATGGGTCGCGTCGAACCCAAATCTGTCGACACACTTGTCGCACAGTCACACACACTTGTCACTATCAATGATGATCGTGGGAACAAGTGCCGCACATTTGTTCTTTTCTTAGCGTTGGTCTTAGTTTAATTATGTTAGAGTTTCCTATATATAGTGCATAAGTTTTGAGAATAAAACAGTTCGAATTTACAACTCGTCTCAGTAACATCAACAATAGTACTTATCTATCAAAATTGCCAAGAAAGACTTTCAGATGTACATAAAACCCAAATTATAGAAGTATTAGCAAACCTACAAGAAAAACTTATTAAAATCAGTACAATACATAGCTTGCAACTTTCCTTACCAAACAATTACACCAGTCTAGCCAGCTTTAATAAATCATTTATGCCCGATACAAGACATATAGCAGAACAAATAATACTAGAAACTGACCTAGAAACTGACCTAGAAACTGACCAAGAAATAGAAACAACAATGGCACAAACAAATATAGAATTTCTCAACTCAGCCTCCAGGCTTATACCAGATTTCGATGGTAAACACGAAAATCTGAGAAGTTTCCTAGACGCACTAGAAATAGTAGATTCCATTAAAGGAACTCAACTAAGAAAACAAAAACAGTAACGGTTCACACTATCAATCTTAATTTCAACCTTTTTGTTTCATTACAAAATGAAAAAACACACAACATATATACATTATTGGTAGATACAGGTGCGGACATATCTTTAATAAAAGAAAATACAGACACATTTCGTAACATAGATTACAAAAATATCATCACAAATATCAGGTATTGGTGAAGGTTCAGCCAATTCCAAAGGATTAGCATTCATAGAACTTCTCTCAGGAAAATATGCTATTCCACATAATTTTCATATAGTTGATTCAAACTTTCCCATTCCTTGCGATGGAATAATTGGTATAGATTTCATGAAAAAATTCAATTGTCAAATAGACTTAAATCTAGAAAATGATTCGCTCATCCTTAGACCAAATAATTTCCATTATCCCATCAATATTCCAATATATCATACACTAGAAAACAATTTAACAATTTTACCAGCACGATCCGAAGTTGTCCGAAAGATTGCTATAAATACAGCAACTGAATATATATTCATACCAAATTAATAGATTCAAAATGGAGTATAATAATAATAATAATAATAATTTTTATAAACAAAAGATAAGAATGAAAGATGATGAATCGATATATATAAAAAAACTACAGAATTCCCCACAGTCAAAAAGAGGAAGAAATAAAGTAGAAAAGCTAATAAAAGACAAAATAGTAGAACCCTCAGTCTCTGAATACAACAGTCCGTTATTAATTGTCCCGAAAAAATCATTACCGAATTCAGATAGTAAAAGATGGCGCCTAGTGATTGACTACCGCCAAATAAACAAAAAAGTTTTATCAGACAAATTTCCACTTCCCAGAATAGATGATACTCTTGATCAATTAAGTAGAGCTAAATACTTTTCATGCCTAGATTTGATGTCAGGTTTTCATCAAATAGAACTTGAAGAAAGTTCAAGAAATATAACGTCGTTTTCAACAAGCAATGGCTCCTATCGCTTCACGCGATTACCATATGGTTTAAAAATAGCGCCAAATTCTTTTCAAAGAATGATGACAATTGCATTTTCAGATATCGAACCTTCTCAGGCATTCTTGTATATGGATGACCTAATTGTCATCGGTTGTTCCGAAAAACACATGATAAAAAACCTCACCAGCGTTTTTGATATGTGTAGAAAACACAGCCTTAAATTGCACCCTGAAAAGTGCTCATTCTTCAGACACGAAGTAACCTTTCTAGCTTATAAGTGTACTGATAAAGGTATTTTACCAGACGACAAGAAATATGACGTTATAGAGAAATACCCAGTCCCAACGGACGCAGATAAAAGATTCGTTGCATTTTGCAATTATTATAGACGTTTCATTAAAAATTTTTCCAATTATTCATGTCACATAACAAGATTATGTAAAAAGAATGTTAACTTCGAATGGACAGATAAATGTCAGAAAGCATTCGAATATTTAAAAGTACAATTAATGAAACCAACCTTACTGCAATATCAAGATTTTAGCAAAGAATTTTGTATAACAACGGATGCAAGTAACCAAGCATGTGGTGCTGTTCTAACACAAAATTATAATGGAACTCAGCTACCAGTAGCGTATGCATCAAGATCATTTACAAAGGGAGAAAGTAATAAAAACACAACAGAACAAGAATTAGCTGCAATACATTGGGCAATAAATCATTTTCGACCATACATTTATGGCAAACATTTCACTGTCAAAACTGACCATAGGCCACTTACCTATTTATTTTCTATGATTAACCCCAGCTCAAAATTAACACGCATGAGACTAGATTTGGAGGAATATGACTTTACTGTGGAGTATCTTAAGGGAAAGGACAACCATATAGCAGATGCGTTATCAAGAATAACCATTACAGACTTTAAGAATATACAACCAACCAATACAGTATTAAAAGTCACTATAAGAAATCAAAGTAGACAAAAAACCTGCGCAGGTTCAAACACAGAATTGCAAAAGCAATCGATCTCTTCAAAGCCCAATATATACAACGTCATACAAAATGATGTTAAAAAAGTAGTGACCTTACATTTGTCTTCGACTAAATGTTTCTTTAAACATGGGAAAAAGATATTTGTGAGAATTAAAGTTAGCGACCTTTATACTAATGGAACCTTCGACCTAGGTCAATTTTTCCAAAGGCTTGAAAAAGAAGCCGGTAAATAACATCAGCCAACTTAAAATGGCACCGAGCGAAGAAATCTTTGAGAAAATTTTAATAGATTCTTTTAAGAACAAGGGCAATAAAATATTAAAGAATTTAAGAGTAGCGCTACTCAAGCCGGTGACCACAATAAAAGAAAATAAAGAAAAAGAAGAGATACTGTCTACATTCCATGATGATCCAATCCACGGACGTCACACAGGTATAGCTAAAACATTAGCGAAAATAAGAAGGCAATAAGTGCCCCAAATGCCAAAAGTCCAAAACGACTAAACATACCAAGACCCCATTGACTATAACTGAAACACCACAAATGGCGTTTGATAGGGTAATTGTGGATACGATCGGTCCACTTCCTAAATCAGAACAAGGAAACGAATATGCAGTCACTTTAATCTGTTACTTGACAAAATACCTTGTAGCCATACCAATCAAGAACACAAGTGCAAAAAGAGTTGCTAAAGCTATATTTGAAGATTTTATTCTAAAGTACGGTCTAATGAAGACGTTCATTACGGACATGGAAACGGAATACAAAAATTCAATAATTGAAGATTTATGTAAAAACTTAAATATTCAAAACATAACATCCACTGGACATCAGACTTTAAGAACCGTGGAGCGAAACAACAAAACTTTTAATGAGTTCATACGCTCATACATCTCAACTGACAAAACAGATTGGAATGTATGGCTACAATACTTCGTATATTGCTTCAACACAACCCCCTCTACGGCACATGATATGAATTAGTTTTCGGTAAGACTTCGAACTGACCAACACATTTTATTAGAATAGATGGAATAGGTCTTCTTTATAATATAGATGATTACGCTAAAGAATCAAAATTTAAACTAGAACAAGCTTTTAAAAGTAGAATCTAATAAACAGAAACAAAAAATTAATTATGATAAAAACTGTTTAGATTTCAAATTAAAAACAGGAGATCAAGTTTTATTGAAAAATGAAACAGGTCATAAGTTAGATTTTGAATATACTGGACCATATAAGGTAGATAGTATAGGATAATATAATAATTTCAAATATAAAAGACAAAAAACAAGAAGTACATAAGGATAGATTAAAATTTTCATTTCATAATAATTTCATTTTATCCAGTCATGGCCATGATTTAGTTAGCATACGTAAATAACCATGACTTAAGTAAGCACACGTATATAACCAAAACTATGTATCAGTTCATCGGAAATAAAAATAAAAAAAATAATAAAAAAAAATAAATAACACAAAAGGAAAAAAATAAATAAATAAATAATATAAATAAATAAAACAAAAAATTTTTTTTATACATAAACATACATTTTAGTTCACAAAATTCAAATATTGTTTTAAATAACTTCATATATTACGTTATTTTTTTAAAAAGGGAGGTGTAGGGAACCCATGCATGTACATATGTAACACTCTGTTATATATATAAATACATATGGGCTAATCCTGCGTTACGGACATCATCATCACTTTTTGTTTGTGGTGCACTTTGTTTTTTGTCTTTGCCAAGGTATTTTTTTATCAGCACCTTTAGGACTGCGCGTTTCTTATTGATACTTTTGGGTAGCGCAATATCCACCCTTTTCACAGCTTTGGCCAAAGTCTGGGCGGAATTATAAGGCTCGTCATTGTTTGCTTTTGCTGCTGCCAAAAGGCAGCTTATGTGCCTCTCTAAATTTGGCCACGCGTTGTCTATTCTCGGTTTTATGTTTTTTTTTGCCAGTGACACACTATTATTTAACTGCTCTTTTATTTTTTCACGATATGCTCGCTTTCTTTCTGCCTCTTTAATTTTATACTTCAAAAGTTTTTCATTATTATTTTTTAAATCTGCGCGAAATTTTTTTGCTCTGTCTGCATTTGAACTCATTTTAAATACATAATACGAATATTGTATATGTCGCATATTAACTTTTTAATTTAAATAAAGAAAATGATTTATAAATGTAACTTCCGTGTTCGGTTTGTCTTTAACCGCGGTACTGTTTGTTTGTTCCTCTGCTACTGGCAGTTCTTGTCTGACGTAGCCTGGCGTGGGCATGAAAGAGAGTACATCTGCAGTCAAGCAGATTAAGAAGGAGAGCAAAAAGAAGTACACTCAAGGCTTGAGTGTGTGTTGGCAAAATTCTTGCATGTGTGAGTGATGACTGGAAAAGAGAAGATCGCAATTAGAAAAGAACTGCGGAGGCAGTCAGTTTTTGGAGTGTGAAGCGAGAAGTCATGCCACGCGCCAGGAAACGTTTTGTCGACGAGGTGGCAGAAGGAGAGGATGAGGAAAACAATGAAGAGTATTATTGTAAAAATGACTCTACGACATCAGAAGTGGGATGGACTACTCCTCAGGCCGGTTCTGACGAAAACCTCCGAACGCTGTTGGAGTCGCAAAATCGCCATTTTATGGAGCTCATCAAAACCGTGCAGCGTACGCAATCAAACGACGCAATAGTCGTCGTACTACCGAAATTCAATCCTGATCGTGCAGGCGCGGACGCGCTCTCTTGGTGTTCAACTGTCGACTACATTCTCACAATTGTGGGAAACTTGGTCATAAGATGGCCGACTGTCGTTTTAAGAGAGAAGCAGCTCGGCACCAACCAAGTCACAATCAGCACGTTTACAGCACAGGAGATAAGAATCGGTCAGCTCTGACCTGCTACAAGTGCGGAAAAGTTGGGCATGTATCTACAGTTTGCCCAGAGCGTGGCACACCTTCCAACAACATTAACGTTAAGCACGTTAACGTGTGTACTGTCGTCGAGCCCATGGGAACGCTGACGCAATTTGGTGAGTCGTTTCCATTTTGTTTTGATTCCGGAGCCGAATGCTCGCTCATCAAGGAAGCTGCGTCACAGAGACTTTCCGGAACTAGAGTAAACAATGTAGTTGTACTAAGGGGTATTGGTAATAATACAGTATGTAGCACTTTACAAATACTTGCAAATGTTATGATAAGCGAATATTCTTTTGATATTCTGTTTCACGTGGTTCTAAACAACTACATGAATTATGAAGTAATGATTGGTCGAGAGATTTTGAGCCAGGGAATCGGTGTAACAATTACCTCTAAATCGCTTGTTATATTTAAGGAAAAATCTATATATCCTGTGTTGGTTCCCGAAAGCACTCCTGACCTGGCAAGCGTTGATACCGATTTGGTAGGATCTGATAGAGATCAGTTGATAACAATTTTAAAAGACTATTCTAAATCATTTATAAATGGAGTTCCACAGAGCCGCGTGACTACTGGACAATTGGAAATACGTCTGATTGATCCTAACAAGACAGTACAGAGACGCCCCTTTAGGTTGAGTGTTGAAGAAAAAGAACAAGTAAGACGAATAGTGGATGAATTGTTAAAGGCAAATATTATACGCCCTAGTTGTTCTCCGTTTGCGAGCCCGATGATACTTGTCCGAAAGAAAAATGGTTCGGACCGCCTGTGTGTAGACTATAGAGAGTTGAACGCAAACACTGTGTCTGATAAATATCCTTTGCCACTCATTTCTGATCAGATTTCCCGATTGTGTGGAGCTAAATATTTTACCTGCATAGATATGGCAAGTGGGTTTCATCAAATTCCAATTCATCCCAACTCAATCGAGCGCACCGCTTTTGTGACACCAGAAGGACAATTCGAGTTTTTGACTATGCCTATGGGGCTTAAGAATGCCCCATCGGTATTTCAAAGGGCCGTTAACAAGACTTACTCATTCATATGTCGTTGTTTATATGGACGACATTATGATAGTCGCGGGCAATAAAAATGAAGCCCTGGATAGGTTACGAGTAGTTTTGCAAACGCTTACCAAAGCTGGCTTCTCTTTTAATGTTGCAAAATGTTCTTTTCTTAAGTCCAGCGTTGAATATTTGGGATTCGAAGTTAGAGAGGGTGAAATCCGACCAAATCCGCGAAAGATACGTGCCTTGGTGAATTTGATTCCTCCGCAGTCGGTGCACCAATTAAGGCAGTTTATTGGATTGGTTTCGTATTTTCGGCAGTTTGTGCCTAAATTTTCGCAGAGGTTAAAACCACTTTATGCTTTGACTTCGAAAAATGTTTCTTTTCATTGGGACCTAGAGCACGAGAAAATACGGCAGAAAGTTATTTCTATTTGACCAATGAACCTGTTCTCACTATCTTCGATCCGCAATTTCCCATAGAGCTGCACACTGATGCGAGTGCAGATGGCTATGGTGCAATTTTGTTGCACAAAATTGACAATAAGCCTAGGGTAATCGAGTACTACAGCAAACGAACATCACCTGCTGAATCTCGATACCATTCATATGAGTTAGAGACCCGCGCTGTTTACAATTCAATTAGACATTTTCGCCATTACATACATGGCCGCAAATTTGTAGTTTTCACAGATTGCAATTCGCTTAAGGCCTCCCGCACCAAGATCGAACTGACTCCCAGAGTACATCGTTGGTGGTCGTATATGCAGTCGTTCGAATTCGAAATAGAATATAGACCTGGTGAGCGAATGGCTCATGTAGATTTCCTTTCTCGAAACCCACTACCAGACAATCATGTAGTGTTACCTAGTACAGTCGAACATCACATCAATTTAACTGAGATCACAGATAATTGGCTGTTGGCTGAACAGCAGAGAGATAAGGAAACGTCGTCAATTGTTACCAGGTTGCGTGACAATGAGTTATCTGAGGATATGGCCAAGACGTATGAGTTGCGAGCTGGAACACTCTATAGGAAAATTCAGAGAAATGGAAAAACCCGTTGTCTGCCTGTTATCCCAAAGCCGTTTAGGTGGTCCGTAGTTAATAATGTTCACGAGGCAATTATGCATCTTGGTTGGGAGAAAACACTGGAGAAAATGTATGAATTTTATTGGTTTGAAAAAATGTCTAAATATGTCCGCAAATTTGTAGATAACTGCATTACCTGCAGATTGTCCAAACCACCATCTGGAAAAATACAGGCCGAATTGCATCCCATCCAGAAGATTGATATTCCGTGGCATACTGTCCATATCGACATTACTGGAAAGCTTAGTGGTAAAAACGACCAAAAGGAGTATGTTATTGTCCAAATAGACGGATTTACCAAGTTTGTCCACTTGTGCCATACAGTAAGGCTGGATAGTGAAAACTGTATTAAAGCTGTGAAGGCATCAATATCGTTGTTTGGTGTCCCTTCTCGCTTGATCGCAGATCAGGGTCGTAGTTTCTCTAGTTCAGTGTTTCGTGATTTCTGCTCTGCGCAAAAGATAGATTTGCATTTAATTGCAACTGGGGCTAGTCGAGCCAACGGCCAGGTGGAGCGAGTAATGAGTACTCTAAAGTCAATGCTAACTGCTGTTGAAACGAGACAGCGATCCTGGCAAGATGCTTTACAAGAGGTACAATTGGCTCTGAATTGCACGTCCAACAGAGTGACCAAAGTTAGTCCATTAGAATTACTTATTGGAAAAGAAGCAAGGCCATTTGGTCTAACGCCTGTTGCTGATAATGAAAATACTGTTGAAGTTCAAAAAGTTAGAGAAATGGCAAAGTATAATATGGAAAAGAATGCCAATTACGAAAAAAATAGATTTGATAAAAATAAGGCAGCAATTGTAAAACACAAGGTCGGAGACTATGTGCTGCTTAAGAATGAAGAAAGGCACCAAACCAAATTAGACCCTAAGTATAGTATAGGTCCGTTTTTAGTGACCGAAGTTTTGGATGGGGATCGGTATAAGCTTAAGTCGATAAATTCTAATCGAACGTATAAATACTCGCACGAATTTTTGCGAAGTATGCCCAAGGAGGGGATTACCACAGAGTTGGATATTGGAAGTGATGAGGAAAATGTCGAAGGTAAAGCCGGTGAGAGCTTGGATGTTACTGAGTATGATGATCAAAATGATGAAAATGAGGCCTTTGAGGGCTGTGATGATGTTGACCTGATGTAAAAGTAATGAGTTGTTAAGAAGATATGATGGCCAGTTTAATGTGATTTAAGCTGCGTGCTATTGTTGTATGATGGCCAGTTTAATGTGATTTAAGCTGCGTGCTATTGTTGTATGATGGTCAGTAAAATTTGATTTGAGCTGTGAACTTTGACTGTTTGGCCGGTTTAATGTGGTGTAAACTGTGAGCTATGGTAACGAAGATAATGCTGTTTGGCCGGTTTATTGTGATATAAACTGAGAGCTATTGTACGTTCAATAAATTTTGGCTATATTAATTAGTGGTAACCCGTATCTTGGGGCGGTAAAATTAAATCAATTTAAAAAGAAAGTAAGCTTTAAGGAAAGCATTTCTATATAAAGGAGTAATTATTTGTTTATGATTTATATTTCGAAAACATGTGAAAGAAAAACAAAGATTAAAGGAAAAAGAAATTTGTATTTGCAAACACACGAGGACGTGTGTAGGTCAGGAAGGCCGTGTCGCATATTAACTTTTTAATTTCAATAAAGAAAATGATTTATAAATGTAACTTCCGTGCTCGGTGTGTCTTTAACCACGGTACTGTTTGTTTGTTCCTCTGCTACTGGCAGTTCTTGTCTGACGTAGCCTGGCGTGGGCATGAAAGAGAGTACATCTGCAGTAAAGCAGATTAAGAAGGAGAGCAAAAAGAAGTACACTCAAGGCTTGAGTGTGTGTTGGCAAAATTCTTGCATGTGTGAGTGATGACTGGAAAAGAGAAGATCGCAATTAGAAAAGAACTGCGGAGGCAGTCAGTTTTTGGAGTGTGAAGCGAGAAGTCATGCCACGCGCCAGGAAACGTTTTGTCGACGAGGTGGCAGAAGGAGAGGATGAGGAAAACAATGAAGAGTATTATTGTAAAAATGACTCTACGACATATACTTGTCACCACACACGTTTATAATTGAAACGAGTTTGGCAGAACTATGAGATCAAAGCAAGAACTTCTAAAAGCTTTCTAACGGAAAATGCAGTAAGTAAACATTGCATGCATGGGTGTACCACCGAATATTTGCAGGGGGGTTGTGGGGGTTACAACATTGTAATTAATTACTTATTATTAATTTTTAGGAATTATTTTCGATTTGAGAAGAATTTACATTTCATCTTAATTTAAGCTGCGCTTGTCTGACCCCCTTGGGGTACAGCCTTGTTCGCTTGCAATATGTTCACGAAAACTCAAAGCTGCTAATTCTAAAAACAGATGCAGCTTTCAAACGGTTAATTACATGTGCAAGCATGGGTACACCGAGCATTGCAGATTGGGGGATCGCATGTTATTAAAACACACTTTTTGTTACTTTGAGGTTAAGTTTTTCGGATTCTCGGCAACCTAGACGAAAGCCCAGATTCATATTCAGCAGGTGAAATCCATTAAAAACACCTACTTTCACCTCATAATATTAAAATACAATTTTTGAATGTTCATGCCGTTACGGACGTTACATACTTTGCCACTAGTATTTTTCAAAATAATGTGTAATAAAGGTATTTTATTTTTTCATTAGATTAAAGTGCATAAAAAACTCTGTTTATAAAGCTTGTTTGGAAAACAAAATTGTTCAAATTCATTCTGTTATAATAAAAAAAACCCTTTTTTCCGTTACGGACGTTACACACAGTGTGCCCATTTTTAGTTCAAATTTTTTCATATATAGTAGATAACTTAGATATATGATTTATATCTTAAATAATAGAAAATGAAACAAATTTTAAGATTGGCTAAGCGCTAAATACTGTAAATACTGTTTTGCCCACTTTTTTGACCATGGAAAATATCCTTCTTTTTACAAGAATACTTGAAAGCAAGAGGTACGTGTAGGTTAGCCTCAGCCAAGAACCAACAAACCACCGTAAAACCATATTGCTCATATCTTTTGAAGCTTGAATATGTATCCTATTATTCCATTAACAAACATTTGGATTTTGGACAACTTTAAATTTCTGCCTTTGGTTTAAAAATTTTCGGATTAGCCCATATATAAGCGCGTACATATGAGCAGTGACATAAACAACTTATGTTGTACACCGTGCCTTGGTGGAGGCTTTCGCCTCAGTGCACATAGTCCAGACCTCGCTCAATGTTGCGTCTTCTTTCACTGATTTAAGGGGTTCTGCGTAGGTGATGCCTCCTACGCTCGCTAGTCCGTGCCGGCTCTACGCCTATGTTTAGCAGAGCAGGTGCCACATCGATTATTGACGTCACCTACATAAGTTTAAGCCTGGCAGCCAACATGACATGGTCCACATCGTCCACTTTCGGTGGACGGAAAATATACCGCGTCTGAGTGTTACAAGCGTGAGAGACAGCTTTACCTGTCTGATAGATATGCAGCTAGAGATTTCAGTTTAAAAAATCGGAATAAAAATATAATAATATAAAATAGCTTGGGTTTTCACAAAAATAAATACATTTTTCATCATGATACTATTACGAGGGGTGCTATTTATGTTTCTGGCCTAGGTCACTTCTAGTCGTACTAGGACCAAATGATCAGTTGCATAAAAAAGATTCGAATTTTATGAATACATACAACTTTTTCATGTACGACCACGTTTGATAAGTTAAAAATTCATCTCAGGAAAAATTGAAATTTAGTCATGACTTTGTACCATATGTTAGGTCGATTTTTAAGCCAAGAATGCTTAGATCAGCTTAATTCAACTTTTATTGATGAATGATGATGATCGCGAATTCAATCGTGTAAGTCCTTCCTTGCAGGACGAATTTCGGGAAGGTACTTTAAAATTAATTTTTGTGCCAAAAAAATCGATTCTGTGTGCAAAATGATTAAGCAAGATCGTAATGTCACTGTGAGATTGAGGTGTCCTTAGGCGTTAGTATGACGACCATTAAAAAGATTTTCCATGATTACCTCGTGGAAAACTAGGTGTCAGCGTGGAAACACACAAAATTTAAAAATCTAAATTTTTCCAAAAACACGATCGTGGTGCTTACTTTTCCTAGAGAATATTGTTTAAAATAATAATATCAGATTCAGATGCCTAAGTTGATTTTTTAATAGTTAGGACAAAAACTTAAAAGGCAGCCCACGTACAATAAAATATACGAGTATCGGAATATACCGTTAAACTGGCTTTATTAAAATAAATTAGTCTATTGTTGCTTAATGTGGACAATTTGTATATATAACTTTCTCAGCCACAAAATCTTCAACCGTTTAGTAATATATTTAGTAATGTTGATGCTTTCAACTTATTCGGAACATTTTATCCGAGTACCGGCTGTAAGTATCGCTTAATTAATTAATTATTTAAAAATGTAAAGTAGGAAAATATTATATTTCCTTAATTAACTCACATTACGATAATGACATTCCAAAATGGAATGTGAAAATTGTGGAAATGTACCTTTAAAAAAGACAACAAAATCATAACAAAAGTCGGGCTAACATTGAGAGAAGGGACTAAACCGGGTTTGCTGGACGAAGCATAAGCTGTGTGTGGATACATGAATTGGTTTCCTATGCTGGGAGCAATTACAAAAACAAAAAAGGTCGCGGAGCAATGGGCCTGGGCACCCCTGTACTATATAATATACTATAGAGCAAAGCAGAATATCGTGATTAATACGTGATTATTTAAAATTTGTAGAAGTGCATACAAATTTTCTCGGATCATGTTCTTGTTGAAATAAAAGCGTCGTGGCCCAATGGGGTTGATAGATCTGTCTATAGTAAGTTATGTGATTTAGTCATTGTATATCTGTGAAAAAAACATATACATATATGAAATGCATTTGTTTCGAATATCTCTCTATTTGGCACATTCCCGTTTCGTGGTTAATTTCTTGAATGTAAATGTATATATTTTTTGTTTTTCCATTTTCTGCGTTGCTATTGAGACTATCAGGTTTACCGACACATAAAGTTGTCCATGTAAAATTGTATAAATCTAAACCACAAAATTAAAAACATACATGAACCTTGTTAATTGTGATTGCGAAAGTTAATCGAATCGGAACTTGCAATCGTTTGAACTAAAATAGCTTTGGAAGCATGGGAATTCAAGGAATGATAAACATCATAACCTTTAAACGGTCAAGCGTCAACTTTAAGCGCCAAAATCGTTCTGCTACATAGTTTTGGCTGATTGATATTTCGTAAAATTATAATTTTCACACCGACTTTTAATTTTAATATGTGCGGTGGCATCCCTTGAAAATCAAGTGAATTAAAAATTCTGTTGAATAATAGCTTTTTTCACTGGGCGCGTCTGCTATCGATATCGGAATAGACGCAATGAAGCAGAAAAGGCGTTGACATTGGCAGACGTGCGTCTTGAATTTGGATTTGGGGGCTTGATGACAAGGAAAGAAACACAAATTTTTGAAAATCAACAGATTTATGCAAGACGGCAGAAAAATGGACGAAAGAGAATTGATTCTCATATTTATATATTAATTTCAGACATTTCATTGTAGAGTTTGTTGGAAATTCTTCTTCAAATTATGAAAACCACCGAAGTTCGTCTCCAGCAGTGTCTTAATGGCATCAGGGGGTCAGAAAAATTTCGTATGATAATAATACAATCAGTTTCAAGTAATTTATTTAATGATTTTATGTATATTTTCACCTTTTTGCACAATCAAACACTTTTAGCGCCAAAATTTGAGTTTTGATATACAAGTTTTTGTTGTTATTAGAGGTGATAGTTGCGCTGATAGGCAGAAAAGAGCAAAAATGAGCAAAAGCAATCGAATATATCGAATAGACGCACATGAATCAGAAACTGACGCAACTTTTTGCCACCACTAGGGCCCTATGCTTAACCTATGTAAAAAAAACTGCGTCTCCGGCAAGACGCAGAGAAACATGACGCAGCCCCAATGTAAACAGCCTATAACACTACTCGACAAAATCAAACTTTTTTTCCTGAAGGAACGAAACTAAATTTTTCTGACAGGACCTTTTTTTGAAGAATTTTAGGTATTTGTTTGGTATTTTTTCACATAACTGAAGTATCTTATAGCCTATTCCCACACAGCACATCTATGAGGAACGGTGGGAATATTTGACAGATGTGAAACTCCGATTCCCACTGCCACCATCCACCATCCATGAAAAATAGCTGTGCACACAATTTGGTGCGGCGGAAAATTTCTTCTTTTATAATTTAAATGAATATTAATAATATTGCAATGGTTGTGAATTTGATTCAGCACCAATATATATTCTTGCATAATCTAATCATGTTGCTGGACATGGATGATGATAATAATGTGGTCAACATGGGCGAGGAGAATTTATTGGAATGGATATTTGTTTTGAAAACACTGAAGCGTGGTCATTTGTGACTGCTTCTACTAAATTCAATCAATGTTTTAAATACAATTATATATTCTACGAGTTTTGAAAAGCGGTTTGGAGGAAGATATACCCGAAAACAACGAGGCGTTTTTTAAGGAAAGTTTTGTATAGCTTATGGCTATGGCATTGTATACTTTGGGTTCTTTTTCTGAGTACACAACAGTCGGAAAGCTGTCAGCAAACAGCGTGTGCAATATACTGCATGAGATTTGCAGAGCATTCTTAAGAGAATTCCCAGTCCACAAACTGAGTTTTTCTGCCTGAGACAATTCTGACATATCAGATGTTTTGTTGTTGTTTTTACCATTTTCCTGTCTGTCATTGTTTACATTTTCGTAGTGAATTCCGATATTTTTGTTGTGAATGTCATATATTTATGGTTGCATTTGACAATAATCGAAAAAATACCGCACAGAAACGTGCGAATTAGGAACATCCCAGAATAATTCGGAATAACTGGGAAATTTTCGGAACGGCAAAACCTTACGGACCATCCCCGAAATGGATGGTGGATGGTGGCCTGTGGGAATAGGCTATTACATTTGGTTGTAGTGAACATTCTGGAAAGATAATTGATGCAGCCAGAAATTGGACCCAAGCCATTTGTGGTTTTAGCTTATCGTCTGAGAAATATTAAGCTTTGAAATGCAAAAATTATGATTTTTGTACGTTATTTTTTACGAAATTTTAATTTTAAAAACTCAGGAAAAGTCGAGAAAAATGTTATATTCTGGGTTCATTATTTTGTTGTGTATAGTTGCATTATTCGGTGTCGTTTAAGGTATTGGTCATTAAAATCTATGGAGGGACGGCTGCTCTAAAATCTGATCTTGGTCGATTAGTTAAATTTTAAGAAAAGTAATTCCAGCTTCGGAGTGCCGTGCGCGCCGTGCGTGCCCGCGTACCTTTCAACTCGCATCTTTTTTTGACGCGTGCCAAGCCGCTTGATCCGGCCTCTGCCGGTAATTCTGCCCGGCCCTCGGCCGCGTTGTAGCTTAGCTGCCAAACGCTTAGCCGATCGTCGATTATCTCTCGCGTCGCGGCGCTGCTCCTCTCTCGGCTGCTGTGGGCTGGCTTGGGGTGGTTTTCGGCTTTGTGCTAGCATTGCGTCGTTGGCTCTGCTGCTCATTTTTCTGACGCGGGCCAGTTATGCTTGGGAAGGGCTCTCTTCTCCCGACGGTCAGCTATGTTCTCTTTGCTTAGGCCCGCCTATCGCTCTCTTAAGCGTATGCTCCCTTTTCGTTCGCTCGGTTTTTCTCTTTTGTGTTCTTGGTACTGGTTCTTCGTTCTTGCTGCTGGTTCCTGGTTCTGGGTTCTGGTTCTTGGTGCTGGTTCCTGGTTCCTAGTGATGGTACCTGACTGCTCCCAGTGACCATCGTTCCCACTAATACTCTCTGCACACTGAGTCCATCCTGGGGGAACGGTGGGAATTTTTGAAAGATGTGAAACACCGATTCACATTGACACCATCCACCATCCATGAGAAATAGCTGTGCACACAATTTTGTGCGGCGGAAAATTTATTTTATAATTTAAAAGAATATTAATAATATTGCAATGGTTGTGAATTTGAGTCAGCACCAATATATATTCTTGCATAATCTAATCATGTTGCTGGACATGGATGATGATAATAATGTGGTCAACATTGACGAGGAGAATTTATTGGAGTGGATATCTGTTTTGAAAACACTGAAGCGTGGTCATTTGTGACTGCTTCTACTAAATTTAATCAATGTTTTAAATACAATTATATATTCTATGATTTTTGAAAAGCGGTTTGGAGTGAAGATATACCCAAAAAAAAACGAGGCGCTTTTTAAGGAAAGTTTTGTATAGCCTATGGCTATGGCATTGTATACTATGGGTTCTTTTTCTGAGTACAGAGCAGTCGGAAAGCTGTCAGCAAACAGCGCGTGCAATATACTGCATGAGATTTGCAGAGCATTCATAAAAAAATTCCCAGTCCACAGACCTGAGTTTTTCTGCCTGAGACAATTCTGACATATCAGATGTTTTGTTGTTGTTTTTACCATTTTCCTGTCTGTCATTGTTTACATTTTCGTAGTGAATTCCGATTTTTTTGTTGTGAATGTCATATATTTATGGTTGCATTTGACAATTATCGAAAAAATACCGCACTGAAACATGAGAATTAGGAACATCCCAGATGGATGGTGGAATAACTGGGAAATTTTCGGAACGGCAAAACCTTACGGACCATCCCAGAAATGGATGGTAGATGGTGGATGGTCCCCAGTGTGAAAAGGCTATAATCAATGCTTAGTTTAACTTCTTATTATATATATTTTCGTTAACTGCTTACGTCTAATATGAGTAATAATGGATAATATGGAGTAAATGAATAGTAAATAAGTCGATAGGAAAAAATAAGAAATAATGAAATCAAAAATACTGGCTGTCCTGTTTGCCGGCCCGCCTCGATGAGCCCGTGTGGGTTTTACCACTCTTGTGGTAGGACGGTGTCCACTGCCTTGTTGTTGTGCAGGAGCCTGCTTCTTCACACTCCCTCCTTATTTCGGGGGGCGGGACGAAATAAAAATCTCCTTCCGCTGGTTGATGGAGATGCGGAAACGTTGTCCCGCAAAGTTTTCCAGCGTTCGGGACCGTGGCCCGACCCGGTCGTGTCGTTGGCTTACGCTGTCGATGAGGCTTTGTGGCAATCGACGCCCTGGGGTCTCCACTCGCCAACCCCCTGGTGCCACCGGCCAATCCTGCTCCGCTTGAACCGCGTCGAGTGTGGGAAGTTCCTCATACGCGGCCATGAGGCCGTCCGCTACTTCATCATCCAACTCCAGTGACGTGTCTCCCTCGTCTGCCGACGCGCTAAGGCCTGGGGCGTCGGTCTTCTCGGTCTCATCATCATCGCTGATGATGATTGGCTCCGTTGACGGGGTTCTGGTGCGCTCTTCGGGGGCTCCGGTGTCGGTGTGTCCCATCGCCGTCGATCTCCTCGAGGCTCGGGGGATGCCGTGCCTGACCGAGGCTCGATACTCAGCGGTTCTGGTGACTGCCCTCTCATTGGGGAGTAGGAAGGTGTCCGTGTCTCGTAGCTCGCCTGGGACGACGAGTCACCCTCGCTGACTCCGGATTCCCGTTCCTCCGACTGGCTGCTCAAAACCTCCGACTCCTCGCTGTCGTCCTCCGACCCATCTGCCTCGCTGCTCGGCACTTCTGGCTCCTCTTCGCTGTCGTCCTCCGACCCTTCCGCCTCGCTGCTGGTGTCCTGTTCGCCCGCTTCGGCCCGTTCGCGGTTGCGCGCGTCCCGTACGGCCAGGAAAGCTTGGACGGCTTTCATCCAAGGAGTCCCTGGAGCTTCAACCGTGTTCTGAGCCCCAGCCTTCGCTATTGTCAGACCCAACGGCGCAGACTGTGGTGGGTCGGAGTTGCTGCTGTTCTTCAGTAGCGGGTCTTGTGGAGCCAGCCACGAGCCGTACTCGTGCGGAGATGTTTCCTCGTCGCTGATGTCCGAGTACTGCGTTGTGGGTCTTTCGGCCTCCAGTTGCTTGTTTAGGGCGGCCACATCATATAGTAGGGGGGCCCGATGGTTGGCCTTGCCGAACCGTCCGTCATAGAGGGCTTCTTCCTCACTCTCGGTGCCCCCTTCCACAGGGTCTTGCTCCCACCGCTGGACCGCGACACAGGCGTCTCCCTCCGTGAAGCCTTCGTCCGTGTCACTAAGGTCCTCGCGCATTCGAAGTAAGAAGTCGTGGAGTTCCATCGGCCGGACGTATTCGGCGAAAGGCGGGGGTGATGCTAGGCGAGGTGGGCCGCCGTCTATCCGCAGGCTCTCTACGGCATCGGGCCAGATGCAGACCGAGGCCGCTAGTGACATGGCCGGGTCGTTGTCGTTCTCGGGTTGACGTGCTGGAAGAGTATCCCCGGCAGTGGTGCGCAGGTGCATTCTTGCCGCGTGGGAGGTTGAGGGTCCGTCGAAGTATCGGTCGGCGTAGCCCATATCGACCCGGGGCGTGAGGGGTATCCGCTGGACTCGTCAGGTGTTGTGGTGTGGACGGGGCATCCATGACGGCGGTCTCTGGTAACCAGGTCATGGCGGTGTCGTCGTCTACCAGTACTCGTGGCGTCATGGGCCTGTCCAGGGTGTCTCCTTCGGAGGATCTGTCCTCGGATTGGGTATGCGGCGGACGTGGTACTGCCAATGACGCTGCGCGGTTAGGATGTCCCGGGCTATCATCCGGTGCTTCTAGGATCGGCTCGTCGGCCGCCTCTTCTGCGTTCATGGTCGTATATCTATGGGGAGGAATCTGGGGTTTTAGAACCTGTCTGACTTAATTAATGTTCCCCTGCCCTGCCTGACGGTGCGATTTACATTGTACGAATTTGGTTTAAAACTAATCCCATAAGGGGTTATATCTATCTTACTGCGTCGATGTTTGCGGTTGCCCCTGCCGGGACGAGGACGTTATGACAGCGCACTGCCATAAGTGGCCCTCATGAACCCGCGTTGCGCTACCGCTCTTCGCCAGGGTCTTCCTCGTCGGTGTTGTTTTTGTCGTCATCACTGCTGTCGTGGAAGGCCTTGAGGTCGGCCAGTCCAGCGGTCCTTCGCTGTCGCCCTTGTTGTTGCTGAAGTCGCACTATCGTGGGGGAGAGAAATTTAATTACCCTATACGGCCCTTCGTATTTGGGTGCCAGCTTTGCGGCGAAGTTGTCTGCTGCCTTAGACAGGTGGTGTTGGCGCAATAGGACCAAAGATCCTATTGTGGGTCGCTGCTCGCGTCGTCGGAGATTGTACGTTTTCTTCTGCTCGTGGGAGGCCCGTTGCGTGTTCTGACGCACAACTTTAAAGATGTCCTTAAGTCGGTCGACTTTCTCTTGTGGTCCTTCGCCGGTTTCTCCTAACCCTGGGGTGGTTTCCTCGTAGAGAGCCCCGGGTAATCTTGGCTCTCGGCCGAGTACGATGAGCGCGGGGCTGAATCCTTTCGTGTCGGAGACGCTGCTGTTGATGGCCAGGCTGAGCTCTGGGAGGAGGCCGTCCCATGTCCGCTGGTCCCCGTCGATGTATTGGGCGATCATGGTTTTGATTGTCCTATTGGCCCGCTCGGTAGGATTTTGCTGAGGTGTGTATGGAGCCGTATGCTCCAATTCCATGCCGGCGAGTTTACAGAAATCTCCTTACAGAAGTCCCGTTGTCGCATACGAACCTTCTGGGTACTCCGAAGCAACTCAGGATATCCAGTGGTCCCTGGGCCTGTCGAGTATACCGCCGGGCATATGGCTGGTTTTTGTTGGCTTACCTTGAACTGCTGGCAGCTGGCACATCTTTGGACATATCGGGCTACATCTCGATAGAGTCCAGGCCAGTAATACCGTTGGGTCACTCGGTTCGCCGTCTTCCGAATTCCCAGGTGTCCTGCTGTCGGGTGGTCGTGGCACTCCTCTAACACGCGTCGGCGGTGATCCTTGGCGACGCATAGTTTCCACTGAATCGCGTCCTCCTCGATTGATCGGTTGCTCGCTTGTTTGTACAGTTGGTTATTTTCCATGATGAATTCGGGGTGCTTTTCGGGCTGTTCGTGGATCCGTTTGTATAGTCTTTGCAGCCAGGGGCAGGTGTTTTTTTCCTCTTCCGTGCGCTGCAAAGTTTCAAAGGGTTGTCGCGAGAGCGCATCGGCCACGATGTTCTGACTTCCATGACGGTAGTGTATGTCAAATCGGTATTGTTGGAGCTCCAATGCCCAGCGAGCGATCCTACCAGTCGGGTTGTCGATCGAGTTCAACCATTTCAGCGCGAGATGGTCTGTGATCACGTCGAAATGGTAGCCTTCCAAAAAGCACCGTAGCTTCCGAATTGCCCAAACGATAGCGAGACACTCTTTTTCGGTGGCCGAGTAGTTCTCTTCGGCCTTGAGTAGTCGGCGGCTGGCGTAGGCGATGACACGTTCCTCTCCTGCTATCTGCTGCGTCAGCACGGCTCCGAGGCCGTATGCACTGGCGTCTGTTTGGAGTACGAACCTCTCGGTGAAATCAGGGCACGCCAAAACTGGAGCCTGAGTTAATTTCTCCTTGAGTGCTTCGAACGCCTGTTGCTGGTCCTCTGTCCAGGCCCACTTTTGGTTCTTCTTGAGGAGGCCCGTCATCGGCTGGACCATCGTAGCGAAGTTGGGGACAAAGCGGCGATACCACGATGCCATCCCGATGCAACGTCGCAGCTCCTTTAGGTTGCTGGGTGGTGCCAGTTTCCTGACGGCGATGACCTTGTCTGGATCCGTGTGTATGCCTTGCTCACTGATGACGTGTCCGAGGTAGACCAGGCTTTTCCTAAAGAAACTGCACTTGTTTCTATTCAGCCGTAGGTTGGCTTCTCGCAATCTCCTGAAGACTTCTCGAAGGTTCTCGACGTGTTCCTCTAGCGTGGCTCCGATGATGATGATGTCGTCCAAATACGCAAAAGCATATGGCTCCATGTCGGGTCCAATGACGCTATCTAGTGCTCGTTGAAAAGTCGCCGGCGCTGAGTGCAGGCCGAAAGGCATGACTTTCCAATGGAACAGTCCTCTGTCCGGGACGGTGAACGCTGTCGCCTCTCTGCTATCCTTGGCCACTGGGATTTGCCAATACCCATTCTTGAGATCCAGTGTTGATATGTAGCGGGCATTACGGAGTCTCTCGAGAATGTGATTGATCCGGGGGAGCGGATAGGCGTTGGGCACAGAACGCGCATTCAGCTGCTGATAATCCACGCACATCCGCATCTCTCCTGTCTTCTTCCCCACTAACACAATCGGTGCGCTGTGTGGGCTCTTGGATGGCTCGATTCGTCCGTCTTGTAACAGCTCGGTTACCTGGGCATCGATGATTCTTTGCATGGCAGGGTTTTTCGGGAAGTAACGCTGCTTCATAGGTTTGTCATCCCTCATGGTGATGGTGTGCTCTGCGATGTGGGAGATTCCGCTTAGTCCTTTGGCTAATTCTTCCTCCTTAGTCCTTAGTCCTTTGGATAATTCTTCCTCCAGAAATTTGGCTGCCCAGGGCGTGCGAGGTGGGTGCGGGTCTTGGGGTGGTTGCCAAGGAGAGAGGTCCTCCAATTCCATGGCGGTGGCGGCCGCCAATACCGCTCTGTCGTAGTCCTTGTCAGCTGTACGAAACGGGTTCCGTTCTCGAGCTGTTCTAGAGTCGGCCCGTGGTTCCAGCTGGTAGTCCGTCGTCGGGTGTCGTGGTGTCGGGGTGCTGCATTCACTTATTGGGTTGCTTGGTCTGATGACCTCTCGCTTGTTAGTCGCGGCTCGATGTAATTTCAGACATGGGGCCGCGTTCTTTCGTTCCAGGTGAGTCGTAGCTGTTGTTCCCGTCGTACTTGAAGGCGACCCTCGGTTCATCTGGCTGGCCCTGGATTGATCCAGCGGAGCCACAGCCATCTGGGCCGAAGTCCCTTGGTCCTTGCGATGCTTTGAAGGCGACCCTCGGTTCATCTGGCTGGCCCTGGATTGATCCAGCGGAGCCACAGCCATCTGGGCCGAAGTCCCTTGGTCCTGGCGATGCTTTGAAGGCGACCCTCGGTTCATCTGACTGGCCCTGGATTGATCCAGCGGAGCCACAGCCATCTGGGCCGAAGTCCCTTGGTCCTGGCGATGCTTTGAAGGCGACCCTCGGTTCGTCTGGCTGGCCCTGGATTGATCCAGCGGAGCCACAGCCATCTGGGCCGAAGTCCCTTGGTCCTGGCGATGCTTTGAAGGCGACCCTCGGTTCATCTGGCTGGCCCTGGATTGATCCAGCGGAGCCACAGCCATCTGGGCCGAAGTCCCTTGGTCCTGGCGATGCTTTGAAGGCGACCCTCGGTTCATCTGGCTGGCCCTGGATTGATCCAGCGGAGCCACAGCCATCTGGGCCGAAGTCCCTTGGTCCTGGCGATGCTTTGAAGGCGACCCTCGGTTCATCTGACTGGCCCTGGATTGATCCAGCGGAGCCACAGCCATCTGGGCCGAAGTCCCTTGGTCCTGGCGATGCTTTGAAGGCGTGCTACGAATGATGGAACTGGCCATGGTTGGATCCATCGGTGTCGCAGCTTTCCTTGTCGTCATCGGGTTTGGGTCCGGTTTGGGTGTCGAATCTGTTGTCCTGTTTTGGTTGTCGTGTCCTGCTTGGCTATGGCTGTTCATTTGGTTGGTGCCCAGTGTTGTGGGCAAGGGCGTTTGAGTGGTGGTCAGGCCGTCGTTCATGACTATCGGGTCGGCAAACGTCACCGTTCTTGGACCCAGTGACGCCGTGATTCTTGGTGTGTTCTCAGGAGGGGGTTGGCGCCGCTTGAGTTGCAGATACGCTCGTCCACAGTGGATCCTTGCACGGATACCACACAGAAAGTCAAGCCCCAGAATGATGTCATCCAGTACCGTGGGTAAAACTAAGAGAGATACCTGTGTTTCCTGCTGGTCGAGGCGCACCGTCGCTGCTACTGCCTGTGTGATCTCCTTCTTTGAGTGGTCGGCTAGGCTGATCCTGGTTCTCACTGCTCGTTGGTTTTCTGCCGTTCCTATCTCGTCCGCTATCCGCCGGCTAATGAAAGACCGGGTGGCCCCTGTGTCAAGTGTGGCTGAGCAAGCCCTTCCATTGATGGTCACCAGAGCCACGATCCTCCCTCCTGCCATGCTTAGTGGGTGGATGTCCCCGGATCTTGGGTGTGCGTCTCCGCCCGCGTCCCAGTGGGGCGGAGACCCGACTCGTTTCCCGACTCGAGCTTTCGGCAGCAATTGATAGTCCTGATTCCTCGGCGGCCGCACTCCCAACAGAATAGCTTCTGTTGATTGATGCAGTCGCTACGAAAATGTCCATCTTCTCCGCACTTCCGGCAGGCCCGTCGCACGTCGACCGGTCCATCCTCATCCTGCCGTTTCCCGAGATGGGCGGCCTCTGACCTTCTGGATGCCTCGTGGTGGGCACCCCGTTGGTTTGTGGCCCCTTGGCCTCCGTGTGAGGCCCGCTGTAGGTACGTCGGTGTAGATACGTTGGTGCGCGATGGGCCGCGGTCCCTGGCGGTCTCATATGCCGAGATGAGCTGAGTTAATTCCGTCAGCGAGCGGAAGTCTTGCCTGCGAGTATACATTTGATACTCTGGTTGAAGATTCTCGTAAATCCGGTCCAATTCCTGTTCTCGAGTGTACTGAGCCCGCTGCATCATCAGTCGTAGCTCGATCAGGTAGTCCCGGAAGGACTCCTTGGGCTTCTGTTCCCGGCTCCGGATGGTGTCCTCTAAGCGTTGGAAGTATCGGGGCGGCAAGAAAAACTCCAAGAATTCCTTCCGGAAATCTGTCCAGTTCTGGCCTTGCATCTGAAAGGTTCGAAACCACCCCTCGGCCTTACCTGTCAAGAGACCGGATACGGCTCGTGGCAGTTGCTCCGGGCTTCCTCCGTACGACTCGACCCGCTCCTCTAGTCGTTCGATGAATGCCAGAGGGTCCGTATGGCCATTGAACGTGAGCCCCCATTTCCTGAGCTTGTCTGCCAGCAGGGAAGACGAGACCTCGCCTCCTGAGTGTGGGGCCCGTTGTCCCTGAGACATACCAGGTTGGTAGTGGCTGTCGACGATTGATGGCTGACCCCCGGTGGGGCGTGGCCCGGTGGTGCTAGGTCCTGGCCCTCGAGGCATACTGCATGGTTCAGCCACGGCCATTTGGGGTGGCTCCTGTCTGTTGGGTTGCTGGTGGTTACCCTGGCCAGCCTGTGGCTCAGCGGTCGTGTCGCGGGGTCCAGCGGCACTGATTCCCAATCCTTGGCTCGTGCTGGGCAACTCGGGGAGTACCCATTGTGGCAGTTCCAGAATTGGGCCTTGCTGGAGGTTTCCGTCGGTGGGCGGTGGCTCGGAGGCCTCCGTTCCTTGTCCTGGAGGTGTCCTGAGGGTCATGGGGCGACCTGGAGATTTGGGATGAGTGGCTGGTTCAGGGATCACCAATAAGAGCTGCTTCCTATCCCTGCCTCCTTCCTCCTTTGCTCGCGTCTCTGGTCCTGGAGACGTTGCGGGGCTTCGTGGGTCCCTGGGACTGGGGATACTGCCGAAGTGGGTGTCCAACTCAGCTATCCTTGCCTGAATTTCCTCCGAGTGGCCGCCGCGTGAAATAAACCCGGCGATCCGGCTTCGGAGCTCATCCACCGTTCCGGCAGCCTCGAGTCCGAACTCTTGGGCCAATCCTTGTAGCTCGTCCTTCCGACGGTAGGATATCCAGCGTGAGCCCATGTTTCCCCTTTGAGGTCGTAGCGTGCAGGGCTAGGTGGCTTGGTGCGGGGGAATAAGTACTCCTTCCGGACACGGGTGCACGGCACAGTGCTAGGAATCGGTGGTCCTTGGCAAGGGCTATGGGCACAGCACTAGGGATCGGTGCACTTTGGCGCGAGACGCGGCGCGTTACCAAACGGTTGGTACAAGGCGGGTGATCCTGCGGACGGATGCTTGGTTTGGCACCTAGGACTTTTGATCCTTTGTCAGGATTCGCGGCGCGGTACTAGGCGATCGATCCTGCGGAAGGATATTTGGTTTTGCACTAAAGGATCTATGAACAGGGCTTTTGTTTGTTAGAGTCTTTTTCGTTGGAAGCTAGAGCTTTTATTTTGTTCACTGTTCACGTCGAGGGCTAGAACTCCACTCCCTCCTTTCCTGGGCTTGGGCGCTGCCTTATATTGTTCTTAAGTAGTTACCGTCGCCGTGTAGTTTTGTCGCTGCCGCCCCTCTGGGCGTCGAAGCGCTGTTGCCGATTTTCACGTCGCGTGATCCGCGCGTGGCGATGCTGCGACCGCGTGGTTGCGTTGTTGCCGAACTTCTCGGCGTCACCTGCTGTCTCTTTCTCGCCTGTGCGCCAATGTGTTTTCGCGCGCCGCTGCTGCTACGGCCGACCGCGAAACGTGGTCGCGCTGTTGCCGCACTTCTCGGCGTCACCTGCTGTCTCTGTCTCGCACGTGCGCCAATGTGTTTTCGGGCGTCGCTGCTGCTACGGCCGACCGCGAAACGTGGTCGCGCGGTTGCCGAACTTCACGGCGCACGTGCTTATCTGCTCGCGTGCGCGATTTTGCCTGGCGACCGCGTGGCTGCGCTGTTGCCAAACTTCGTTTGGCGCGTGCGCTGCGCGGAGCTAAGAAAACCAGCCTCAGCTGTACATGGGTTGGAGGGTCGAAAAAAAAGATGTATGGTGCTGGTTTCTGCTGCCTGCAGGGCTTTTGTTTGTTAGGCTCCTTGTTCGTTGGAAGCTAGAGCTTTTCTTTGGTGTCACTGTTCACGTCGAGTCCTAGAACTCCACTCTCCATTCCTGGGCTTGGGCGCTGCCTTATATTGTTCTTAAGTAGTTACCGTCGCCGTGTAGTTTTGTCGCTGCCGCCCCTCTGGGCGTCGAAGCGCGGTTGCCGATTTTCACGTTGCGTGATCTGCGCGTGGCGATGCTGCGACCGCGCGGCTGCGCTGTTGCCAAACTTCTCTTGGCGCGTGGCTGCGAGGAGCTAAGAAAACCAGCCTCAGCTTTACATGGGTTGGAGGGTCGAAAAAAAAAATGTATGGTGCTGATTTCTGCTGCCTGCGGGTGTTGTTGCTCGGCTCCTTGTTCTTGGATAATTCTGTGGTGTCCCTGTCGTCGTGCCACGAGGTATAAGGGGCTGAGTCTATGATCTTGGCTTTGGGTGTGGGTGATTCTTTGAGGCTGATCTACGCTGTACTGGTGTTCATACCACTTGTCGCTGGTTGCTCCTACAATTCCCTGCCCTATTTTTTTCGCAATTTCTTCTCTAAAGGTCCCTGCTCGGGCGCCATCTGTAAGGAAGCTCTCTCAGGCCGGGGTACAGCCTCTCAGTCTGCCCAGGGCCCGATCCTAATACAGCCTATTTGTATTTTTGGGACCTAGAGATTGGGATGAGTGGCGAGGGAAAAGTATGGCGCTCCGCGCGTGGTGCGTGGCGCGTGGTGCTTTGGGAAGGGGGAGGGGCGGACCACAGTCACCGTGCGTTGAACGCGTACCGATGCTATGGCCCGGCTCCCCAAGGATAGTGGTGTAGAGATGGAAGGGTACAGTTTGGTGGCAGCCGAGACAATAAACAAAGGCGTTTTATCTATATTTTTTATTATATCCGTGTGGTTCCCTACCTATCGCACCGTCTCTTTCTTTCCCTACCCACCCACGTAAGTGAGCCGGCTTACCCGTCCTCTTCCGCCTGGTTTGGTGTTAGATCCTTGATTCTCTGTGGCCTCCGGGTTGGGGAAATCTTCCGCGGGCAGGATTCAGTCGGTGTCGTTGGTTGGGTCCTGTGCTGCTGTCGTTGCTGTCAATCGTGGGGGGCGGGGGTCACGGCGATCGCACTCGCGCTGAACTCTGCTCCGAAACTCGACTGTTCCCTTCTGGCACCATTTTTCGACTCCTGGCTCGCATCTTTTTTTGACGCGTGCCAAGCCGCTTGATCCGGCCTCTGCCGGTAATTCTGCCCGGCCCTCGGCCGCCTTGTAGCTTAGCTGCCGAACGCTTAGCCGATCGTCGATTATCTCTCGCGTCGCGGCGCTGCTCCTCTCTCGGCTGCTGTGGGCTGGCTTGGGGTGGTTTTCGGCTTTGTGCTAGCATTGCGTCGTTGGCTCTGCTGCTCATTTTTCTGACGCGTGCCAGTTATGCTTGGGAAGGGCTCTCTTCTTCCGACGGTCAGCTATGTTCTCTTTGCTTAGGCCCGCCTATCGCTCTCTTAAGCGTATGCTCCCTTTTCGAGCGAACGGTTTTTCTCTTTTGTGTTCTTGGTACTGGTTCTTCGTTCTTGCTGCTGGTTCCTGGTTCTGGGTGCTGGTTCTTGGTGCTGGTTCCTGGTTCCTAGTGATGGTACCTGACTGCTCCCAGTGACCATCGTTCCCACTAATCAATGCTTAGTTTAACTTCTTATTATATATATTTTCGTTAACTGCTTACGTCTAATATGAGTAATAATGGATAATATGGAGTAAATGAATAGTAAATAAGTCGATAGGGAAAAATAAGAAATAATGAAATCAAAAATACTGGCAGTCCTGTTTGCCGGCCCGCCTCGATGAGCCCGTGTGGGTTTTAGGACGGTGTCCACTGCCCTGTTGTTGTGCAGGAGCCTGCTCCTTTACAAGCCTAGTACTCACACGCGCTAAAGTGCTATTTATTCCGCTCTTTTGTTTTGTTTACTTTTGTTACTATGTGCAAATTCAGAGAAAAGAAAAGAAAAAAGAAGAAAGCGTCGACAACATTGGGTTAATCCATACCTGCAGGATAGAAACCAGAAGCGTCGATTTTTTACCGATGTGAGAATTATGAATAACATAGATATGGATGCAAACAGATCTAACAATACCCTTTGGACATTTCTTAGTTTGAAAATATGACTCAGTGGCCATCAGTATTCTTTGAGAATTTTTTTATGTCTGAGAAGAACTTCTGTTGCCTTTTTGGATTGGTCCCTGCTCCGTAAACGGAATACTCGAAATGCCTGCTGCGAAATTTTCGGTCGATCGAAAAACAGGGATGATTTCTTATCGGTTTCATACTAACATCATCCCTGATTTCGGTGCACGGAAAATTTAGCGGGTCTGAGTATTAGGCTTTAAATTGAATTTACTGTTTGACAGTTGTTTGCTGTCGATACCCCGTCGATAGCCCGAATAATTTCAGTATTTTGTAAAAATACTAGACAGAATACAAGGCAACAAGGTATAAGGCAACAAAAATATTGTAATTTTGTTACATGTAAGAAATTTTTTTCAATGCATACATTTGCAATTAAAAAAATTCGATTTACTTCATGACATAATACCAATATTATTAATCCATAAAGTTCACACAAAAGCCTCGTAATGTTAAAGTATCTGACTTTAGTTGGGGTCCCAATTTTTTTTTTTGCGAGCGGCCCCTTTACTGGTACTGTTATGTTAGGTTAGGTTTATATGGCTACTGACCGAAGTCGAGGTCACTCGGAGGCAAGTCTGCCCATTGTGATCCCCACACTCGTCACGGGATATTGTCCGGTGCATAGGGAGGTTTCGCGAACCATCCCGAGGCCTCTATAAACAGCACCAGTTTCTCTACAGGCATGTTTGCCAGACTGTCCAGGTCTTCGTAGAAGGCGCCGCCGAGTACAGTTGCAGAGAAGGTGCTGGATGCTCTCTATTTCCTCCTCGTCCCTGCAGCTGCGGCAGGCGTCATGGTGGGGCAGTGTGTAACTTGTGGCCATGCGGCCGATGACACAGTGCCCCGTTATATCATGTCAGTGTTCGCACCCGACTCTTTCTGAAGCTTAGGAGAGTCTTGGTGCGTTTAGAGTCATAGTGGGGCAAAAGCGAGCGAAAGATCTCACAGTTGGGTGTGGTGTTCCACCTCCTGTCCGATCTCGTTCTTGCTCGGCCCATAATCTGCGAGATGATGCTTCGTAGTAGCCTTCGTAAGTCCCTGACTGCGTCCGCCATTGGCTTGTCTGTTCCAGTTCTGGCACCCTCGTCCGCACTCTCACCCGGAACCCACGTGAGTGTGATTGAGTGCGCTCTGATCTGGTTTAGCGCGTCAACCGTATCACGTACGAGTCTGCTTGTGGTCTTTGATGGCAGCCTGACTATCAACTGTCGGTGAAAATGGAGAGCTCGTTCTGCCCCAGGGCCGTGCTACTCTTCCATTTCTGCCTGTCCTGTATTTGTCCTTTAAAGTTTCTTTTCCATGAGAACTCTCCCCCCGGCCGTTACACCTTCCACCTCACGGAGTACAGTGGCGTGACCATAGGCGGTGGCTTGAAGAACTGCGCGGCTAGTAGACTAGCTGCTTCTATTTACTGTTAGTATTAGTGATTTTAGAAGAGGAAGAGAATTAGTAGGGGATATTGTTTGGTAGAGTGTTCACTAATACCAACAGTAACAGTGACGGATACAAGAGGCACTCCGCATGGAGGAGTTATATCCCCATACCCCATATAGCACCATACACAAGAGCCGTACTGTAAAATCGGACGAACAAGCGACATATACAGAGTCTTTGTTATATAGGGGTCATCAATTTTCTTTGACCACATCTTTATAAATCCAAGCACGCCCATGGCCTTATTTACCATGGTAGAAATGTGTTCAGAAAACTTTAACTTGGGGTCTAGTTTAATAGCAAGATCATCAACCAAGGTAATTCTCACAAGGCATTCGAGGCATTTAAGTGTAAAATAGTTGCATAACACCATGACTGAAAGTTATTGAGATCGGAAGCATGAAAAGTTAATGGATAGGGTGAATAGTTTAAGCAAGGGTCCACACAGAGCGTCGGCACAGTACCTAAGTATATAGCCGGGAACTCCGTCGGGACCTGGTAAAAACACCAGCTTAACTAGTCGAAGATCATGAAGCAGTGAGCTTTCATTTAACAAGGGGCTGAAGATGCCATTCGACCTTGGTAAACTGTATGGAAACGGCTGACCAGAGTAGCTTTCATGAGAAAACTTGGCAAAAAGATCGGCAATTGCTGACATATCGAGAAAATATAGCGAGAATGGATGTGCGGACGTACTACGCTTACTATTTACGAAATTTTAAAATTGTTTAGGGTCCTGTGAAAATCGTACCCTGCATCGATATAGGGTAGGATAGGATAGGAGTCTTCAGGTATAGTGAGCGGAAGGACACTATGGTCGGATCTCAGACAAAACACAGATCAAGCATTCTACCCAAGGAATTTTTCACATGGTTGACTTGAGACAGGGAAAGGTCTTGCAAGTCGTCGATAAAGTCATGTCATGACATGGGCACAAGATTATTGGACGAAAGACCAAACAGTATCTTGCAAATTGAAATCACCCAAGATCTTTCATATGGTATTTACCTGATAGCGAGGAAGAAACAGTTTTTAAGCGGACAGCTGATGCTCGAATATTGAGATATCCGAGGAAGGTGGAAAATGGGAAAGCCTGGGAGAATCAGTTTTACGCACAGGAACTCCAGGTCCTCTGCAATGAGGACCCACCTCCACGTCGAGACGAACGGTCATTTCTTAAAATTGTGTACCGACCTGCCAAAACTTCGGACCTAAGGATGTTCGGCTTTAACCAGGTCTCGGTATACACAATAACGTGGGACCTTAATGCGAGACTCTCAAGAAAAAGAGCTCTGAGCTGACTACGCAAGTCTCTAACATTCTGGTAGGTGACTAAAAGAGAAGAAGTTTTTTTGATGGGTGGAAGCAGAGCGGGAAGATGAGGATGGAGATGGAGCACTGGAGCTAGCCGCGAGACAAAAACTTGTCGCTTTGGTGGGAAGCCCACCAGTGGTTTTGGCAGTACAGGCCTAGTACCTATGATAGAAGTATCTGGTGGTTCTGGACGTCTATTAGCTGGTGGTAGCGAAACTGATGGGATAATTAAGAGGTTGGGTGCGAACTCGACGGGCACGGACGCTACAGACATTTCTAACTGCATACTCTCTGAAGTGACGCATTCGGCTCCCGAATCTTCATCACCAGCAGTGGTCGTTGCCTTGGAGTAGCAAACGTAATCAACTGCTGCACTAAAGGAGTTTTCGGATGCCAGCGGATATGAGGCAGTCGGCACTTGCAAGTCCCGTGAAAATAGACTTCTTGGGCCTCGGAGCCAGCAGCTGTAAACTGCTGAACTGAATGTCCTGTAATTTTTATCGCTTGTCGCGCGTTTTCCTCACGTTGCATATCTCACAATCCAACGGTTTATTTTCTTATAACCGCCTGAAGATAGGCCGTTAAAAATATAGGGTTTTGATCGCATAAGCTTTCACCGAGCTTTTTGACGAAACAGATGTTTTAATAACACGTGGCAGCGGCAGCATTATGTTTTATTCCGTATTGCACTTATATTTATTGCTAAATATATAAGGCAAGAAAAGTGCTGTACTGGAAATAAAAAAAACGTTGGCTGCTGCACCATGCCGTTCCAGGATTCTGTCACTTCTCCACGTGACCGTCCAAGTGTGCAGTAGTACGTTTTGCTGGGGCTCTGTATGCTAGCTGCATATTAACCCTATATACATCCCGATACCACGCAAGGTGATTGTGTGCTCGTCCGTTAGAAATATGTTGTGCCAACCATTTATAAGCTTATCATATCCGTGAGTATGATCCAGGAATAAGGTCAATACCTAGTTTTCTGAGCAAGTCCATTTTTCGAATTCTTCGATATAGCTCGAGTGTGAACATAACCCCAACACCACGGCACCACTTTTGCGCTCATTCCCTACGTTGGTAGCCCCACTAGGAGAAAGAAGATCCAAAGAAATTCCGAAAGTTTCATTGATTACAGTGGTGCAAAAATTCCCACTGGGTTAAATATCCATCTAGCTAATTCGCAGTATAGGTTTTCTCTGAATTGTGTATTTCTATATATAGGATTAGCACCAATAGTACCGATATACAAGTGTATAACCTAGAATAGGGTTAACCACGATGGACTAAGTGGACCGTTCCCGGAGCTCTTCTCGAACGGCAGCGTGCTCATACCTCTTGAGGGTATTTTAACCCCTGCGTTCAGCATAATCGTGCAAATCCAAGTGAGCTTTAGGTTGGACTGCCTCACGGGGTGAGCCGGAAGAGAGATCTCTCCATTTTGACCAGCTTTGGACCTGTCGGGATGTCCGGATCCAAAATACTTATGCATACGTTCCCAGAAACGGGTTCCACTTGGCCAGTATCTTGGTCTCCGCCGAGATCATTGCCTCCACTAACTCGTCAGCCGGTGCTGAAAGCTTCGCCCTGGACCAAGTACTCTGGTGCCAACTGTAGAAGTCTCGCCTTATTACAACCCAGTCTTGGGACATCGACCCAGCAGGTGTTTTAGTTTAACGTGTTCTTTTTGCGAAGTTTGGCCAGATATGAGAATCCGTTTTGTCTATCCCATTTTTGTTTAAAATTTAGTTTTTATACGGTTAAATATGGTATGCCAGTTGAGCAAGGAGAATTCCTGTACATGCCTTAGGTCAGATAGGGATCAGGTAAATTGGTACTAATTCAGATTAATTTTCATGTTTTTGGATTTATCCTATCATCTGTTCACCTAATCACCAAATCATCTATTCATCCAATCATCCAGCTGTCTACACAACGAAAGATCTTTCTGGGAGAAAACTGAATTGTAAGATTCAGATTATTCAGATTAAACGGAATTCTCCGCTTACACTATTTCAACTTATTTTAATTTAAAAATTTTATTTACGCGAATTATACTTACCTAGCCTTATCTACCTGTTGGAAGCTGCCGAGCTTTTTCGGCAACTCTGACTCCTCATTTACAATAATTTACTCCGTTGGTTAAGTTTACAAATGTTTTTATTTCTCGACGGGTTACAAAGGTTTGAGGCCGTGGCCGTGAACTACGACTCGATGCGTTCGACAAATATTTTGGACTGCAACGAGAACAGGGAGAAGCAATGCACTATAAGCAGTACTGACATATGTGCGTGTGTACGGGAGCGTACTGAGAGATCAATTTTACAGTATAAGAGATGACATATGACTTTATGATATTAATTTGTTGAGAACTAATTAACGGCTTCTGCTCCGAACATACTCCCCCCCGTTAAAAGACCAGGGCTTTTAACAGGATCCTAAACGGGTAGGACGCACAGCTTGTTGACAGCTCGACGAGTGGTTCCAGATGGTGTTCTCAGTATGGCAACTCGCACAGTGCCATCAGCTCCAGCGATGATGTCGATTACCCGTGCTAATGGCCACTTCAACGGCGGCAAGTTTTCGTCCTTGATACAGACGATGTCGTTGACTTGGATCGATGGCTGCGGTGTGCGCCATTTGGCACGTTGTTGGAGCAGAGTCAAATACTCCTCACTCCAACGCTTCCAAAAGATCTGCTGAGCACAGGCGACTCTTTGCCAGCAATCTAGTCTGTTAAAGTTTAGATTCGTAACGTCTGGCTCGGGAAACTCCATTAGCGGACGACCAATTAGAATGTCCTGGTGTAAGGACGTCAAGATCTTCAGGGTTTTCTGAAATTGCGAGAAGAGGACGAGAATTTATTACAGCCTGGATTTGGCAGACCAATGTCCGCAGCTCGTCAAAGCCAAAGAGTGACGATCCCAGAGAGCGATATAAATGCTGCTTGGCCATCTTCACTGCTGCCTCCCACAAGCCCCCGAAGTGGGGTGAGCGAGGCGGGATAAACTTCCAATTGAAGCCATTGTTGATGCAATGATTATGAACTGCATCACGATACTTCTCGCTCATAAACAGCCGCCGAAGGTCCTCCAACTCGTTCCTTGCTCCCACAAAATTGGTGGCATTGTCCGACCAAATGCATCGGGGTATGCCGCGCGTGGCAACGAAGCGTTTGAGGGCACTCAAAAATCCAGCAGTTGTGAGGTCCTTCACTAATTCCAACCAAACGGCCTTTATTGCAAAACAGATGAAGACGCTGATGAAGCATTTTGTGCGCCCATCTGGCTTGTAATAGAAGGGACCGCAGTAGTCGATTCCAGTGACACTGAATGCAGGCCAATCCTGCACTCGATCCTTCGGTAGGTCAGCCATTATGTGCTCCACAAGACGAGGTCTGGACCTGCAGCAGATGATGCATTTCCGCAATGCTCGAGCAACAGTTTTCATGCCGCCGATGGGCCAGAACTGCAAGCGAATAGATCCCAGTAGAGACTGCGGCCCAGCATGGTGATGCTTCCGATGAAAGCGCATGATGATGGCGAACGTCAATGGATGATACCTGGGCAAAATGATTGGGTGGCGTGCATCGAAGCCAAGAGTTGAGTGCCGCAAGCGACCACCAACACAAATCAAACCAACGTCATCTATGAAAGGCGAGAGAGATATAATGCTGCTGGAGGACTCCACACAGTTCCCCTTCCGCAGAGCACGGTACTCGGGATAAAGGTGGGCGCGTTGAATGATGCGACACAACAAGTGCGATCCTTTGCGAAGGTCTTCAGACGAGAGATCAGGTGAGCTTTTCTTGCTGACGAACTTATGAACATATCCAAAAATGCGCATCATGACTCCGAATGAGTTAATGTGCTTAAACGAAAGCGAGATGTCGACACGCTCAAACGACAGCAATACTCGATGCCTAATTTCCGGAAGACTAAGTTTGGGCGAACAACGTTCAGGCCAGCAACTTCTTTCGCCTTGCAAGAAAGAAGGTCCATTCATCCACAACCTAGACTGCAAGAGCTCCTGAGGCGCTACTCCCTTTGAAAGAATGTCAGCCGGGTTCATTTCAGTTGGTACATAACGCCAAGCCATGCCCCTCGTAAGTTGCTGTATTGCGGAAATCTTGTTAGACACAAACACGTTAAATTTGGATGGTTCCTCTCGCAACCAAGACAGTACCACAGTTGAATCCGACTAGCAATGGATCGGGCAGTCGAAGGTATCCATTTTTCTAATTTCGCGAAGTAAATTGGCTAACAGGAACGCTGCACATAATTCAAGCTTAGGCACCGTGAGGGTTTTCAATGGTGCAACTCTAGCCTTCGAGCAAAGCAAATGTACCTCATCGGCGGTATCCCTAAACGAACGAGCATAGATACAAGTCCCATAGGCCTGGAGGCTGGCATCACAAAAGGCATGCAACTCAAACCTTGCCTTAGGTTGAAGTATATAACGCGGAAATGTAGCGTGACCCACAGTAGCGAAGTCTTTGCAAAACTCAGTCCACGCCGATTCCAGTGGCTGAGGAAGACTTTCATCCCAATGCAGCTTGTCTCGCCACATGCGCTGCATGATGATTTTCGGTCTGGTCAATGTGGGTCCAATCAATCCCATAGGATCATAGCACCGTGCAATGGTTGACAAAACCGAACGCTTAGTGTGCTTGCCAACACCGATTTGAGGTGCAAAAGTAAACAAGAACTT
Organism: Drosophila tristis; assembly: GCA_018150885.1. Taxonomy (NCBI): domain Eukaryota; kingdom Metazoa; phylum Arthropoda; class Insecta; order Diptera; family Drosophilidae; genus Drosophila; species Drosophila tristis. The sequence continues at coordinate 2,084,571 of JAECWT010000067.1, forward strand.
GTCCCTCTGGGGTACCCAGATGAGTCCAAGCGCCTTGGTCACATCGCTGCCATCATCGAGCTTCAGAAAACTTTCCCTTTCTGCCTCAGGGACTTCACGAAGAACATCAGGAGAGTTTGAACACCATTCCCTTAACTGAAATTTGCCACAAGCAAGAAGCTCCGTGGTTTGACGCATAGGTTAGGTTAGGTTGAGGCGGCTGTCGTCAGGCGGTTGTCAGAGACCCGACACACCTAGGCCGGTTTCGGCCCATTGTGATACCGCATGTTTCGTTCCCATTCCCCCTCGTGAGACCCTATGCTATCCATTATCCCATCCGGATGCCCTTATGAAGCCTGCGATCCGTCTGGGACTTATTGCAGACATGTCCGAAATGTCACCTAGAAAAGGAGCGCCCAAGTATTGGAGTCTCCTTCTACTGAGAGCCGGGCAGGAGCAGAACAGGTGTTCCACAGTCTCCTCCTCGTCCTCATCTCTACAGCTACGACAGAAGTCGTTATATGGGGCGCCCAGCCTGTTTGCATGTGTGCCTATTAGCCAGTGTCCCGTAAGGGAGCGTATGACTGAGCTGCACCTACTCCTACTGAGTTTGCAGAGCTCATCGGTGCGCTTCCTATTAATGTTAGGCCATGTTTGCCGAGTTATGCCACATAGTGGCACAGTTTGCCATCTGTCATTTATTAGTTGCTTAAAATGTTCTTTTATTTTGAGCTTGCAGGTGGCCATTGGCATACTAATATCCTGAGCGGTGAGCGAGGCGGGATAAACTTCCAATTGAAGCCATTGTTGATGCAATGATTATGAACTGCATCACGATACTTCTCGCTCATAAACAGCCGCCGAAGGTCCTCCAACTCGTTCCTTGCTCCCACAAAATTGGTGGCATTGTCCGACCAAATGCATCGGGGTATGCCGCGCGTGGCAACGAAGCGTTTGAGGGCACTCAAAAATCCAGCAGTTGTGAGGTCCTTCACTAATTCCAACCAAACGGCCTTTATTGCAAAACAGATGAAGACGCTGATGAAGCATTTTGTGCGCCCATCTGGCTTGTAATAGAAGGGACCGCAGTAGTCGATTCCAGTGACACTGAATGCAGGCCAATCCTGCACTCGATCCTTCGGTAGGTCAGCCATTATGTGCTCCACAAGACGAGGTCTGGACCTGCAGCAGATGATGCATTTCCGCAATGCTCGAGCAACAGTTTTCATGCCGCCGATGGGCCAGAACTGCAAGCGAATAGATCCCAGTAGAGACTGCGGCCCAGCATGGTGATGCTTCCGATGAAAGCGCATGATGATGGCGAACGTCAATGGATGATACCTGGGCAAAATGATTGGGTGGCGTGCATCGAAGCCAAGAGTTGAGTGCCGCAAGCGACCACCAACACAAATCAAACCAACGTCATCTATGAAAGGCGAGAGAGATATAATGCTGCTGGAGGACTCCACACAGTTCCCCTTCCGCAGAGCACGGTACTCGGGATAAAGGTGGGCGCGTTGAATGATGCGACACAACAAGTGCGATCCTTTGCGAAGGTCTTCAGACGAGAGATCAGGTGAGCTTTTCTTGCTGACGAACTTATGAACATATCCAAAAATGCGCATCATGACTCCGAATGAGTTAATGTGCTTAAACGAAAGCGAGATGTCGACACGCTCAAACGACAGCAATACTCGATGCCTAATTTCCGGAAGACTAAGTTTGGGCGAACAACGTTCAGGCCAGCAACTTCTTTCGCCTTGCAAGAAAGAAGGTCCATTCATCCACAACCTAGACTGCAAGAGCTCCTGAGGCGCTACTCCCTTTGAAAGAATGTCAGCCGGGTTCATTTCAGTTGGTACATAACGCCAAGCCATGCCCCTCGTAAGTTGCTGTATTGCGGAAATCTTGTTAGACACAAACACGTTAAATTTGGATGGTTCCTCTCGCAACCAAGACAGTACCACAGTTGAATCCGACTAGCAATGGATCGGGCAGTCGAAGGTATCCATTTTTCTAATTTCGCGAAGTAAATTGGCTAACAGGAACGCTGCACATAATTCAAGCTTAGGCACCGTGAGGGTTTTCAATGGTGCAACTCTAGCCTTCGAGCAAAGCAAATGTACCTCATCGGCGGTATCCCTAAACGAACGAGCATAGATACAAGTCCCATAGGCCTGGAGGCTGGCATCACAAAAGGCATGCAACTCAAACCTTGCCTTAGGTTGAAGTATATAACGCGGAAATGTAGCGTGACCCACAGTAGCGAAGTCTTTGCAAAACTCAGTCCACGCCGATTCCAGTGGCTGAGGAAGACTTTCATCCCAATGCAGCTTGTCTCGCCACATGCGCTGCATGATGATTTTCGGTCTGGTCAATGTGGGTCCAATCAATCCCATAGGATCATAGCACCGTGCAATGGTTGACAAAACCGAACGCTTAGTGTGCTTGCCAACACCGATTTGAGGTGCAAAAGTAAACAAGAACTTGTCCCTCTGGGGTACCCAGATGAGTCCAAGCGCCTTGGTCACATCGCTGCCATCATCGAGCTTCAGAAAACTTTCCCTTTCTGCCTCAGGGACTTCACGAAGAACATCAGGAGAGTTTGAACACCATTTCCTTAACTGAAATTTGCCACAAGCAAGAAGCTCCGTGGTTTGACGCATAGGTTAGGTTAGGTTGAGGCGGCTGTCGTCAGGCGGTTGTCAGAGACCCGACACACCTAGGCCGGTTTCGGCCCATTGTGATACCGCATGTTTCGTTCCCATTCCCCCTCGTGAGACCCTATGCTATCCATTATCCCATCCGGATGCCCTTATGAAGCCTGCGATCCGTCTGGGACTTATTGCAGACATGTCCGAAATGTCACCTAGAAAAGGAGCGCCCAAGTATTGGAGTCTCCTTCTACTGAGAGCCGGGCAGGAGCAGAACAGGTGTTCCACAGTCTCCTCCTCGTCCTCATCTCTACAGCTACGACAGAAGTCGTTATATGGGGCGCCCAGCCTGTTTGCATGTGTGCCTATTAGCCAGTGTCCCGTAAGGGAGCGTATGACTGAGCTGCACCTACTCCTACTGAGTTTGCAGAGCTCATCGGTGCGCTTCCTATTAATGTTAGGCCATGTTTGCCGAGTTATGCCACATAGTGGCACAGTTTGCCATCTGTCATTTATTAGTTGCTTAAAATGTTCTTTTATTTTGAGCTTGCAGGTGGCCATTGGCATACTAATATCCTCCTTATCATTGAGAAGGGGGATTGTTGTACCAGCTCTGGCCAGCTCGTCTGCTATGCAGTTGCCTTCAATGTCCTGGTGGCCCGGGACCCATATTAGGCTGATGACGAACTGATAAGCCATCTCATGAAGAGATTTGCGACAGTTTGCCACGGTAGCCGAGCTTGTCGTTATCGCATTCAGCGATTTGATTGCAGCTTGGCTGTCACTATAGATATTTATGTGAGTTGCCGCAGGGGTTAGTTCCTGAAGACAGCTCAAAGCTTCCTAGATCGCTATGACCTCCGCTTAGAAAACACTGCAGTGATCCGGGAGCCTGAAGGAGTAACTTATGTTCAGCTGTTCGGAGTAGATTCCTCCTCCGACCTTGTTGTCCAGCTTTGAGCCATCAGTAAAGATTCGAATGGCTCCCTTTGGACAAGGTGGTCCCTCAAGCCAGTTGTTTCTGTGAGGGATGATTGTTTCAAAGGGGGTATCTGTATACTCCCTCGGAACGCAGTAGTCCGTTTTTGTGGGGACGATTTTGTTTCCATTTAGGATGGACGCATGACCGGTGTGATGTGACACCCATTGGTCAGAGTCTCTAAGACGGATTGCTGCCATTTCTGCCTGCTCCTTACCTGCAAGGTCAAGGCTCTGCAGGCATAGTATAGCATTTAGCGCATCCGTTGGTGTTGTGCTCAGAGCTCCACTGATGCTTAGGGCTGCAGTGCGCTGCACCTTGCCTAGTTGTTTAGTGATGGTCCCCTTCGATAGGGCAGGCCACCACACTGCGACTCCGTAGAGCAGTATTGGTCTTTCTATTGCTAGGTAGATCCATTGGACTATTCTTGGGTTCATGCCCCATTTTAGCCCAATGGCCTTCTTGCAAGTGTAGAGGGCTATCGTAGCCTTCTTCACTCTGTCTCTGATGCTCAGGTTCCAGCTGAGCTTTTTATCAATTACCAACCCTAAGTAACTGGCACTGTCGCTGAAGGAGAGCCTGCATCCGTTTAGTATTGGGGGGTTGAGGGACGGGATTTTGTATTTGGTTGTAAACAACACAAGTTCCGTTTTAGAGGGATTAACTCCCAGTCCACGCGACTTTGTCCATTCTGACAGTCGCGCGAGCTTCGCGGTCATTAGATCGCAGAGTGTTTGAGGGAATTTTCCCGAGAAGATAATGGCAACGTCGTCCGCGTATGCTACCACCCTGCAGCCCTCCCCTTCCAGGTCACACAGAATCTTATTGACTGCTATGTTCCATAGAAGGGGAGACAGGACACCACCTTGCGGGGTGCCTCTGTTGACATACCTTGACTGAGTGAACGATCCCATTGATGATGTCACTGTCCTGCATGTGAGCAATTGATCTATGAGCATCACCAAGTGACGATCCACTCCCAGGTCAGTCAGGGCCTCTGTGATGGCTCCCGGTATGACGTTGTTAAAAGCTCCCTCAATGTCTAGGAAAGCGATTAAGGAGTATTCTTTGACGTGTAGAGATTTCTCTACCGCCGAGATTACTTCATGGAGTGCCGTTTCCGTGGATTTCCCTTTTCGGTAGGCATGTTGAGCGCCTGACAGCCACTGAGGATTTATGGTTGTCCTCAGCTGCAGCCCGACTATTCTCTCAAAGGTAGACGATAGACTTATTGGTCTGAAGTCTTTTGGGGTTGTGTGTGAGGGTTTCCCTGCTTTGGGGATAAAGACTATTTTAGCCTTTAGCCAAGCGCGGGGGATTTTTCCCACTGTCAGTATCTTCAGGAAGATACTTTGCAGCCAGTTGATGGCCATGTCCCCGGCTTTTTGTAGCTGAGCCGGAATGACTTGGTCCGGGCCAGGCGATTTGTAGGATTTAAAGCTGTTTACTGCCCAGCTAATATTCCGTTTTGTGAGGATGTGCCCCATCGAGGTTTCCGGGCCTACACTTGGGGTGTCTGCCGGCTCGATGGTCGTACACCCAGGAAAGTGAGTATCGAGTAGAATGTATAGGGAGTCCTCACTAGAGTTTATCCACGTACCATCTATTCTCTTGAGATATCCCACCGAGGGGGATGTTTTTGACAGGATCTTGCGTAGCCTTGCGGCTTCTGACGTGTCCTCAATTTCGGAGCAAAATTTTTGCCAAGAGGCCCTTTTTGCTCTCCTTGTTTCTTTTTTGTATAGGGTTAGCTTACTTTTGTAATTTTCCCAATGCGCTTCCTCGCTGCTGCTTTTGGCTCTGTTAAAGAGAGTCCTGCAGTCTTTCCGGAGGGTATCTATATGTTTAGACCACCAAGGGGGTTTCTTTTTCCCTCTTGGTTTGGTTGATGGGCAAGCTGCCATGAAGGCCTTGGTGCAGGCTTCCGTGAAATTGTCCACAAGACGATTAAGGTCGTCTTGTGTGTCCGGGCATTTTGGGGCTAGGGGGGGAGTAATTCCTCCATTTTTGCTCTATAGGTATCCCAGTTGGCTTTCCTTGGATTAATATAGCTAGTGGGTATGGTGCTTTCGAGCGATGGGATTGTCTCGATGTACCTGTGGTCGGAGAAGGAGTGGTCCTCTAGGACTCTCCAACTTTCCATTATGTCTGACAGTTTGTGAGACAATAGAGTGAGGTCAATAACCTCTTGACGGTTTTTTATGATAAAAGTGGGGTCATCGCCCCGATTACCAATAATTAGGTTGGAGTTCAGGATGAAGCTGAAAAGTGACTCACCCCTTGCGTTTGTATCCGAGCTTCCCCATTGGGTGTGATGAGCGTTGGCATCGCAGCCTATTAGTAGGCTTGTATCCGACCTCTCGCAGTCGCTGGCAATCTTGCGAATTAAGGCACTCGTCCATGTAGGACGACACCAGGTTCAGGCGTGTCCCTTGTAGCTCTAGGCTAGCTGCCGTGTTGTCGCCATTGCTAAAATTGTGGAGCAGAAAGATATTTAGGTGCTTTCTTGCTAATATGCATGTTCTAATTTGACCTTCAGTTTGGGCTACAATCAGCTTGTAGTCCTTCGTCGCTAATCCACAGACCCTGCCTCCTACCACCCAGGGCTCTTGGATTAGGACTATGTCCCCTCCGCTTGCGACTAAGCGGAGTATCAGGGCAGCCTATGCTGCTTTACAGTGGTGGAGATTTATCTGCAGAAGCCTCAGAGACTTCATTAGAGTCATTCTCCACCACTGTTATGTCGGCGTCAGAGTCGTCGAGGATCTCGTCCCGACACAACGCCTCAAAATCGAGCATCAGCTCCGTCTCCGAGGAGTAGCTCTCCAGGGCCGGCTCCGGCTCCGGGTCTACTTCGGGTGCCTCGATATCCGAGGCGACGTCCTGCTCAACTGGGTTGTTGACAGAACGCGCCTCGGCCGCTGCATCCGACTTGTAGACCTTCATGGTCACCGAGCTGAACCCGAAGTTTAGCTCCCCCTTGGCTGCCTCGATCGGGGCTAGCGACTACTTATTTAGGATTATCACCGCCTGATTTGTGGAACCCTTTGATGCCTCCACTTTTACTACCTTCCAATCTGAGGTTGGCAGTGTGGGGTTGCATCTCTGCAGCATTGTGAGGATCCCCTCGGGCTCCTTGAAAGTGACCGGTACCCATATACGGGCCCTTGGTCTACTGGGCACCTCGCTCCAGTCCACAGCGACGAGCTTCGCCCCGGCGTAGACCTCACCGATTTGCGCTACCGCAGCTTTATATAGCTTTACGGAGCGCTCATCCTCGCAGGCTACCACTTTGATGCTTCCCTGGAACCATCCCATGTCTTTGCAGACTGGATGTGGCCCGGGATCCTTCTCGAGAAGCTCAATGCAGCGGTCGGCCAGTGCCGCTTCCACCCACTTCCATTGGCTTCTGGGTATTTTCCCCTCCGCGCTGCCTTTGTCGAGAACGCCTATCAGCGTCCTCTCCTTGGCAATCTGCGCGAAGGATACATTCGGTATGACCCTAGATCGCTTCGCGACAGGTCCGGGCTTCTCTTGAGAGCGCTGCCTCTTCGGTTGTGCGGCCACCTTCTGTGGCTCCACACTGAAGTTGGGCAACACCACCGAGGCCCATTCCACTGGGGGCTTTCCACCCATCCCAGGTTTGGGATGGGAACCACCCGGATTCATACCCGCGTCCTTCACCGTGCAGGTCTTTCCTGCGTCTGAGCGGATTTGGCCAGGCCTTTGGGCCGTTGCCTTCTCTCGCTTGGGATTTCTCCCTACAGGCATTTGGGGAGTGCCTCTCTCGTTTTTGTTTTTGTTGTTGTTTGTGTTATTGAATTTGTCCATATAGTTCCCACGAGCTGCAGAGAAAGGGAACGGTCCACCCCGGCAGAGCTCTGCGTTACCCGGGTAAGGCATAATTAGAACAGGGGGCTGCCAAGTCCCTGAGCTCTCCGTTTACGACTGGGCTAGTTTTTATACCGGGCCCCCAGCCAGGCTGACTCTTGGCACGGGTCGAGTGACACCTTAGTCCGGCCCGGTGTGAGGTGAGTGTTGGGGCTGGGATGTGGGTAGGTGTTGTGTAGGGATGGGATTGTGTGAGCTACTTAATGAGAGGCGGCACCACAAGCGCATCGTCAGTGTTGCCGCGTCGCGAACACCCGCTGGCTGTCCGGGACTGCTTATTTCGGTACTCTCCCTCAGAGCCAACTTAGTTGATACTCTTTAAGATGCCCGCTTATTCGCAGCTGACCTACCCACTGGGGTAGGCCGTTCGCTATCCGCAACCTGCGACCCGTCCGGTGGCCTCAGCTAGGCCCCTCTGAGCCACCTCAAAGCCCAATAGGATCATCGGAGAATATCCAGCACTTCCTCGACTGAATTTCCTCCAGAAATCATATCGTCTACGTAGAAGTCCTGTAGAATGGTTTCCGAACCCAATGGATACGAAGACGACTCATCCATGGCCAGCTGATGCATAGCTCGAATAGCTAAAAACGATGCAGGCTTAGTCCCATAGGTGACAGTGTTTAGCTTGAAGATCTTTATATCGTCGTCAACAGAGTCCCTCCACAAGATGCATTGGAGCATGGTGTAGGGCATTGAGACACGCACGCACCTATACATCCTACCGATATCGCCTGTAAGAGCAATGGAAAATGTACGAAATCGAAGGAGAGTGTGAAACAGCTTGGCTTGAATGGTGGGACCTGACATAAGCAGATCATTCAACGAGAGACCAGATGTGGTAACTGCAGAGCCGTCGAATACGACTCTCAGCTTTGTCGTGGAGCTATCCTCTTTAATGACGCAATGATGCGGCAAGAAATATCTGCACTTGTGTCAATCTTCATTTGGAACCAGAGACATATGATCAAGGGACAGGTACTCCTTCATAAATGCCGAATATTTCGAATATAAAACTGGATTACGCACGAACTTGCGCTCCAAATTTTCCAACCGTCGCTTTGCTTGCAAGTAGGAATCGCCCAAGGACTCCAGACTTCGCTTTGGCATGTGCAAGCTAACAGAATATTCTCCTGAGGGAAAAGGGGGATGATTTTTAAAAAAGGGGTCCCCGCAATGCCCCCCCCCCCTTTTTTACGATTGGCTTAAAGATGTGCCCCCTCCCCCAAAATAAAAAAAACAACTCACCAAGCCAGGCCTCTTATTGAAGTTCCCCCAAAAATGGGGGTTGAAGAAAAACAAAAATTAATGAGCGCCCCCCCCCCCCCAAAAAAAAAAAACCAAAAAATTTTTTTTTTAAAAAAAAAAAATCCAGCCCCCAACAAAAACTCCCCAAAACCCCAAAAACAAAAAAAAAAACCCCCCAACAAAGGGAAAAAACCCCAGGAGAATAAAAAAAAAAGGAACCAAAGCAAAAAACAAAAAAAAAAAGAAAAAAAAAAAAAGCCAAAACAAAAAGGAAAGTAAAGGGCCGTAAGTTTCTGGAAAAAAAAACAACGAAAAGATGGTTTTTGTTGGGGGGGGGGCCCCTAGTAAGTTGGGAAGGAAAATGTGACAAGCAAAAATAGCTTATCGCGTATCGCCGAAAGTAAAAAGGGTGCGCGTGCGTCTGCTTCAGTTACGTTTATTCGTGACACTAATTTTATTCTAAGCTCTAAGTTCTTACTCTAGTCGGGCGCGCAGGCCGCTGCTCAGCTCAGAGCTTTCGGGTTGTACGTGTGAGATTGAGGTTTGAGTTTGAGGTTTGAGTTTGAGTTGCTGGCAGAGATGATCGGGCGCATGGTGCATGCTTTTCGGCATGAACATCCTCCCCCCCCTTGCAATATAATTGCAACAAGAAGGGGGCGCAACAGGAACGGGGGAGGACATTCGTCTCTCTGTTAAGCCGTGCTGCATGTTCCGGAGAGGGTCCATCCGAACACCGTGTTCTGGGCTACAGGGAAGCCTTCACTGCTTGGGATCACTCCCGGCAGAATAATCTTGGGGTAGACATCTGCCCCTAGTATCACTGACACCGTGCTCGGCCGATGAAAGTTCTCATCCGCCAAGTGCATGTTAGCGAAGTGGTCCTTGACGTGATCGTCCAAGGGTCTCGCCGGAGTCCTTATCTGGAGTTGAGGTCGCACAGACAGCACGACCTCCAGCCTGACATCGCTCCTTGTCCTTGATTGGATGAAGGCGGTGCAAGCACCTTCGGCACCAACGCGAGTGACGGAAAGCCCAAAGGCCGTTGCCAATGATGCGTTGATGCAGCTGGTTGGGCTGCACGGATCAATAAGTGCGCCAGCCTCGAAGGTCTTGTGCCCTGCATCGACGACGACCCATGCCGTCGGGAGGATGCTGGTGCTCCTGGATTGCAGGAGCGATGCTAGTGTCGTCGGAGGAGCAGTGGATCTGGCGGTCGATCTAGCTGGTGGAGTGCCTTCCCTTGATGGAAGAGAGCGTGACTTCGGACGTGAAGTCTGGGGCGTTCCGCCCAGGTGGAGGAGTGTGTGGTGGGCCTTTCCGCACACCCGGCATCTGTCGCCGCTTCGGCATGAGCGACCGGAGTGCTGGTGAGCCAGGCAATTGTGGCAGTACTTGTTGATCAGCACTGCCCGTAGTCGTTTCTCCGCGGTCAGCTTCAGGAACCGTTGGCACTTCCTTAGCGCGTGGACTCCTCGGCAGACCCGACAGCGGAAGCTGTTGGATCCCCTCGGCTGGTTGCGCTGTACTGGACGTTGGCGAGGTGTCATGCTTGAAAAAGAGAGATCATGGAATATTAGCGCGTGGATCATTTTCAACAAACAACATCAAACATATTGGTTAGTTGGATACTGGGACGTGGACAGCACTGTCTACCGGAAGAAGAATGAGTTTTGCTACTGGCCGCTTAATGGTGCCGCGGACAGTTAAAACGTCGACCACGCGGACCATGCCATCGACCCCTGGATACGTTCGCTCAATTCTTCCTAGGCGCCATTCACTGAGGGGTAGGTTGTCTTCCTTGATGACAACCATGTCGCCTGCTTGAAGATTTCTTGTTGGGAGTTGCCACTTATTCCTTTTGTGTAACTCTTTTAGGTATTCGTCCTTCCAACGGAGACAAAACTGCTGGTTTTGAGCCTTCAGACGCTGCCATCTATTGATTATTGACCCTGCTTCATCTTTTATTTCTGGCTCTGCAATGGAGATCAGCGGACCGCCAACCAGAAAGTGGCCTGGACTAAGGGCTAGGAGGTCAGTCGGATCTTCTGACATGGGAGAAATCGGCCGCGAATTCAAGCACGCTTCAATCTTGGAGAGGAGGGTCGACAACTCTTCAAAAGTGTACTTCGATGTCGACGTGGACTTGTAGAAAAGCGTCTTGAAACTTTTCACTCCCGCTTCCCACAAGCCACCCATGTGAGGTGCGCAGTGTATGTCTTGACATCGAACGGTCCCGCAAAATCGACACCCGTTCGAATAAATGGGCGAGAGAAGGATGTCCTCTCCTTGGGCAAGTCCCCCATAAGCTGGGTTTGCAATTTTTGGCGATAAATCGTGCAAACTCGGCAGGAATTAATAGTCGTCTTCACTAAGGTCCGCAGTTTCGGGACCCAGTATTTGGATCGGACAAGCCTCATCACAAGTTGGTTTCCACCGTGCAAGGAGATGCGATGAGTAAACCGAACGAGGAGACGCGTGAGTACGCAGGAATAAGGAAGAATGATCGGGTGTTTCTCATCATAACTCAATGACTCGGAGGTTCGCACCCGACCGCATGCCCTGAGGACACCTTTTTGGTCTATAAAGGGGTTGAGGTTACTGATGGTGCTGGACGCTGGAAGTGACTGCTTGTCTAGCAAGCGCTGGAATTCCTTTGCATACTCGGCACGTTGAGCACAGATGACCATACGCTCTTGAGTCTCGGAGAGCTCGTTGCTACTGAGCTGGACTGGAACTATAGGATCGGGCTTCTGACACAGCTTTATAAAACGGAAGACATAGGATAGGACCCTCATGGCCTTTCCGAAATCTGAGAAGCGGTCGATGACATTGGGTTCCGGTGACGGCTTGGACAAGTTGCACTTCACCGTGCGTTGCTCCAGTTCCGTCTCGTGCGGAGGTTCAGCTGGGATGGGCCATTGGTCTTGCTTGAGTTGCAACCATTCTGGCCCGTGCCACCATAGATCGCTGCTCGCCAGATCTTGGGATGAAACCCCTCTGCTAGCTAGATCCGCTGGGTTGTGCTCCGATCTTACGTGAGACCATGTTCCCTGGATGACGGACTGTGTGATTCTAGTCACCCTGTTGGCCACAAAGGTTGTCCATCTACATGGAGCTTTGTTTAGCCAGGCTAGCACAATTGTGGAGTCTGTCCAATAAAAGCATTCGTAGCTCTCAAGGGACAGTTGAGGAAGAAGAGACGAGGACAGCTCAGCGAGAAGAACGGCCCCACACAATTCCAAGCGTGGTAAAGACACGGTCTTCACAGGAGCAACTCTCGTCTTTGCTGTTAGTAGATGGACGGAGATCTGGGTGTCCCTCTCTACACGAACGTAGATGGCAGCACCGAAAGCGCGCTGGGATGCGTCACAAAACCCATGAAATTGTAGTTTCGTGCGAGGGTGATACTGCACCCATCTCGGAATGCGAATTTGTTGAAGAGCAGGATAGCTAAGGAGGAAGTCCTGCCATCTTGTGAGGAGGTCTTTTGGCAGAGAGTCATCCCACCCGAGCTCTTTAAGCCAGATTTCCTGCATAAAGATCTTTGCTCGGACTATGAAGGGAGCCAGCCATCCCGCTGGATCGAATAATTTGGATATTTGGGATAGAACTTCTCTTTTTGTGTAGGAGGAGCTTATGGCTACCCCGGATGGCCGAAAAAAGAATTCATCACTATCCGCCTGCCACCGTATACCTAAGGTCTTGGCGGAACTAGAGTCCTCCATCTCAAGGAAATCGGCACGCAGTAAATGGTCCGTAGGAATGTCTTGGAGGACCGGCTTTGCATTCGAAGTCCACTTCCTCAGCGGAAAACCCGCACCGTCAAGTGCAGCGCGAAGCTCTTTTATAGATGCTATTGCACCTTGTATTGTGTGGGCACCCGCAAGCACATCGTCGACATACATCGAATTGGATATGATGTCGCTTGCCAGTGGGAATCGCTTTAGGACTTCTTGCGCAAGGTCCTTCAGCACACGAATGGCCAAGAATGGAGCGCAGTTTACCCCGAAAGTAACAGTGGTGAGCTCATAATCACAGAGCTCGCCATTTTTATTCCTAGACAGAATTCGTTGGAATCTTGTATGCGAAGGGTCGAGGGTAATTTGCCGATACATTTTTGTGATGTCAGCACCAAAGGCATATCGGAAGAATCGCCATTTCAGTATCTGAATGGTCAGATCGGATTGGAGAACAGGTCCTGGATGAAGCATATCGTTTAAGCTGTTGCCGTTCGAGGACTTACTGGAGGCGTTAAAGACTACCCGCAATTTTGTAGTGGTGCTGTCCGGCTTTTGGACAGCGTGATGGGGCAGATAGAAGTTATCGGAATCGTTGCTTGGTGGCACTTGGCGCATATGACCTAAGTCTAGGTACTCCTGGAGGACTCGATCGTACTGCTCTTTCAACGGAACGTTTCGTTTCAACCGACTTTCGTTTTTTAGGAACTGAGCTAGCGCAATTGATCTTGAATGCCCTAAGTTTATGCATTCGGGATTCCGAAAGGGCAACGACACCGTATATCTGCCACTTGCATCTCTACGGGTGGTTCGAACAAAATTGTCCTCGCAGAAAGACTCCGAAGAATCTTCAACCCGACTGGCTGGAAGATCCTCCACCTCCCAAAACTTCGTTAGAAGGTTTTCTAAACGCTGTTCTGCGCTGACATTGATCCTTGTAGCAAATGAGGAAATTGAGGTGCGAGTTGACTCAGCTACTGGTCCGGTAAGGATCCATCCAAAAATGGTCTCTTGGCCGAGTAGTGATCCGCAAATGTTGTGTTGAGAGCCGCCAAGCAAAATGGATGGAAGGATATCTGCACCTAGGAGCACATCTATCTGCGAGCTTTTGTGGAAAGAAGGGTCAGCCAGTGGAAGATTTGGCAGGTCCTTTATGAACCCTTGCGGAATTGGATACGAGGGTACGGCGCCGGCCACATTTGGAAGTACGAATGCCGAGGTTTCTACATGAACCCTCGGTTTGGATGGGGAGCCGATTTGGAAGTGGCATATCTTTTGAGGCCTGGCGGCGATTGCTTGGTTCAAGCCCGCAACTTGAACTTGAACTGGTTGAAACGGAAGCTTGATGATTCTGAAGAGGCGCTCTGAGATGAACGTCGCCTCTGACCCAGAATCGATCAACGCACGAGCTTTATAATTAGTGCCCAAGTGGCACACGTTTATTATAGCCGTGCCTAGCAGAACACCTTGTGTGTTTGCTGTGTAATAACTTTGGACATTGGAGGATGGAGTGGACTGTATGTCTTGAATTGGGTTTGATTTGGGAGGAACTGTGGTAGAGGGATCTGGAGGAGGGCTGCCACGGTGCAGAAGCGTGTGGTGGCGACGTTTGCACGTGAAGCAATTATGCTGACTTGTGCACTCTTTTATTTGGTGCCCTCTTGCAAAACAGTTCATGCATAGCTTTTGCTGCTTGATGTAGTCGGCTCGATCATGAGCTGGCATTTGGAGAAAGCGTGGGCATTGGCGCACCGGGTGGTTTTCTTTGGAACAAAGACTGCAGGTGCGAATCTTGACGGAGCTTTGGCGGAGGTCGGCGCTTACTTTTGCCTCAAAAGAATTAACCTTTTTTCCGTTCTTTTCCCTTCTTTCGGGCCTGGAAAGCGCTTGCATGGAGGCATTCGCGTTCTCCATTGCTTCGAGAGATAAATATCGCTCACTCAGGAATTTGTTCATGGCGCTCCATGACGGTATCTCGCTCTTGCTCGGAAGTGACTGTTCCCAAAGAGACAAGGTCACTTTCGGCAACTTTGAGGAAACCAGAAACACCAGAACGCCGTCCGCGAACCGATTATCAATGGGCACCTCTGAGTGTTCTAAGGCCGTGAGGCATCCCTGGATGGCACTTTGGAGCTCTTTTAAAGCGGCCCCGGATTCATTTTGGATAGGGGAGAAACTAAATAGGATTCTTAGTTGGCTGTTGACAAGAGTTCTCTTGTTCTCGAAACGTTCTTTCAGGGCGGTCCATGCGGAATTGAAACCCTCGTTCGTCAGCGGAGCTTTTTCAACAATGACTTTGGCTTCACCACGAGTCTTGTGGCAGAGGTGATATAGCATCTCCACTTGAGTCAGTCTTGGATTGCTTATGTAGATTGCGGAAAATAGATCGCGGAAAGTGGGCCACTTTAGATAATCGCCGTGGAATACCTCGATTTCAATTGGGGGCAGACGACTATAGCCTCCTTGATGAGAGCTAGGGGTGGATAACGGGGGGGGGGGGCCGAGGCGCTCTCGATTTGCTCCTGTAGGCTTGTAGCGCACCTCTCATATACTGAGTAGCAATGCTCATATTTGGCTTGCATGGATTGCATAGCATCACCATCGGGTTCAGTTTCACTGAGAGCCTTGGTGCAACGCTCGCACTCTAGCCGTACCTTTTCCCACAAGGTCCTCACTTCGTCTAGGCGGATCTTAAGGGTGAACGTGGACACCACCACAGAGGATGGAGTAGCGAGCCTCGCCTCGAAACTGCCGAGTCGGTCTGATGCCGCGATAAAGTCCGCTAATGCCATTCTCTTGACCTCCGCAAGTCTTTGTCCCAGGGCGCGAGTAATGCTGACTGGAGTAAGTTTGGATTCGTCTTTCGATGAACCCGAAGGATCTTTCCTAACGGAGGACGATGGAGTCTTGGAATGTGGCGATGGTCGCGTGCTTGGAACTGTGAGGCGTTTCTTCGCGTCGCGCTCACTGGACATAATAAGCTATCAGCGACGCGTATGAAAGTGGAACGGTGGAAACGAAACGGAGATGGTATGAGCAATAATTTGGAAAAACGAGAGGTTATTATGTTACAATTATATTTTGTATTTATATTGTATATGTACCAAAAATTCTGGAACGATGGAATGGAACATGTACCGTTCGTTTGACACAAAGTTTTAGTTTAGTTCTTTTTTTTTGAAAAGCCCTCTTTGATTTCGTATTATTATTCCTCCCGGAACAGTGGAATGGAACGTTCAAAGAGGTTCACGATTGGCAACAAAATTTATTAGGAAAAAAAAAAAATAAATATTTGGAAATGTCCCAAGTGCCGTACCTTTTCATGAAAACTATATACCCGCGTCGTACAGGGCATCACCATAAGCACAAAGAGGAATGGAGCAGCTGCTGTAAGCTAAGCTCGCGGTATGTATGTATGTACGTATGTAAAATGCTTGAGGCTGGTCCCGTACTGTGTGGATATGCGTGTATGTATGTAAGGTGTTTTATATAGGTGGTATGATTTGTTTTAATAGAGGAAAAGCGCTGTGTATATTTTATTTTATTGCAGGCTGCGGATGGTTCAAAATTGCTGAAGGATTAAATGGATGTAGCATGCACTTAAATATAAGGTGATTGGGTGAATGGAGTTAGTTTCGGCGGAGGAAAAAGAACAAAAACATAAAGTACGCCTACAAAAAGGTGGTACTATGTACATACATGCACTTAAACGTTATTTTATTTTATGAATTTTTTTGTTGTTTGGTTCTTATTTAAAATAACTTGTGCGGATTATGCATATGTGTGTGCAGTGCAAGAGACGAGAGCGCCAAAGAAAAAAAACCGTATGTATGTGCATATGTATGTTCGCCACCCTAGTCGCGATCCAACATGTTCGATGCACTAGGTTGCACTAGGTATGCACTAGGTATGTATATAAGTACGTACATATGTGCGCCTGATGGGTCGTTGCACTTGTCCGATTTTTGGCGAAAAAAAAAGATGGCGAGGTTATATATGGAAATAGGCCGTTATGTACATATGCCAGGTACGTTTGGAAAGGAAAAAAAAGGGAAACAAATAGCGGTTTTTTTTTTTTCGTCTTCACTTGCACTTTTTTTCACTATGGAGTTTCTCCACACACTATACACTACACAGAACCTTTTTGGTTGCAAATTGGACGGCTTTTATATACTTAGCTGGCAATTCCTCTTGAGCAAGCTGGGGCGAGCGGATTGGGGGGATGATCTCCGTGATTTTTTTTCGGTGAAAAATAAAAATCCAATGATGAGGATCCGGCTCGAAGGACCAATGTTCGTGGGGGGAGGTTCGCCAGTAAGTTGGGAAGGAAAATGTGACAAGCAAAAATAGCTGTATCGCCGAAAGTAAAAAGGGTGCGCGTGCGTCTGCTTCAGTTACGTTTATTCGTGACACTAATTTTATTCTAAGCTCTAAGTTCTTACTCTAGTCGGGCGCGCAGGCCGCTGCTCAGCTCAGAGCTTTCGGGTTGTACGTGTGAGATTGAGGTTTGAGTTTGAGGTTTGAGTTTGAGTTGCTGGCAGAGATGATCGGGCGCATGGTGCAGGTTGTGCTGGTGAGGCTTCAATTGGAGGAACAGATTGGGCAGCCTCTGTTGGACGAATGAAATGCAAAAGAGTGTGGTGCTTCGATCGGCAAGTGCGGCAGGGACCTGATCTACAATCTCTCAATTGATGGCCTTTTCGTAGGCAATTTAGGCATAGCAAGAGCCTCTTGACTTCCAGGCGACGATCATTCGGTGATAGAATTGCAAACCGTTGACAATTGGCAATCATGTGATGAGTACTTTCACACAGTTCACAAGAAACTGGAGCGGTCGATGCTACAAATGTCTTTCTTTGATGCGTACTCACGGTTTTTCCTGACTTGCCAACCTGACCATCTTGTCCTTGCATGGATTGATCCACATTTTCAAGCGTTCGACATCTTTTTTCCAAGAATCCAGACAGTTTCTCCCAAGATGGTAGCTCTTGAGAGGCTTTGTCCAGTTTCTGAAGAACAGTCTGCACGATAATGCAATCCGCCACTTCTTCCTTGCTTGCAAGCGACTCCATAGCACGAATATGCGATGTAACTCTGTCGGTCAATTCCCTCAATCTGCCCACCGATGCGTCAGCCTTCTCCAACCCAAATATCCCTCTGATGTGTGCCTGCAAAATAAAACGTTTATTGTCAAAGCGTCGCTTCAGAATGTCTAATGCTACGATATAATTAGCTTCATTTATTTCCAACGAGCTGATGGTATTCAGGGCTGCGCCACTCAAGCAGGAACATAGATGCTGCAGCTTTTCGATAGGGCTCAGCTCAGACTCCTTGTCAATAATCGCGGTGAACATTGAGAAGAAATTGGCCCACTCCGTATAAATTCCACTGAATTTGGGCAGCTCCAGATGAGGTAACCGAAATCGATTGGACATTATGACGATTGACTGCGATTCACTAGAGTTGGCGTTGAATGTGGAACAATGCTTATTGCTCGAGCGACTTCCAAGCTCGCGCTGAAGAATGGTCCTAAGCGACAATATCGACGAGTCGAATTTGGCAGGAATTTCACTGGACATTGACTCGAAATCCAAATCCTCCAAACTGGTGTGTGCCAAAACAAAATTTGATTTAAGCTCCGTCAATGATTCCAACAGCCCTCGCAAGTCGTATTCATCCATTTGGCGCAACCCTTCACTGTCCATCTCTGTGCGTATGGACTCTAGCCGATCGAAAATAGCTTTAGCCTTCAGTCTCATGAAGGAAATACGAGATACCGGAACAGGGACTTGGGTGCTGGCTGCATTCGCACTAAAACTTTCACCCGATGGAGCAGCGCCAAATGTCACAGAATCACTTTCATTGTCCATAGCAAACGATCCACTCTTTCTGCTATTCTTTTTCTTGCCCATGTTTTCGGTTATAGAAATCGGTTGACGCGGAGGGTGCTAGTCGATCACAATTAAATGTTATTACGCAACGCGCGAGTTCAAACGAGTTCAAAACGAGTTCAAACGCCTTTGCGTTCACTTTTTTGGCACTTATATATGCGATATACATATATGCACCGGTAAAAGCAACGAAGCGACGACGGAAAACAAACAATTATGCAAAGAGAGAACGTTCGAGATGTACTCTGCTTTCGAGTTCGAATTTCAGAGAGTTATTACTGCAACCTCTCACAAGAGCTGGCTGAAGCAAGCGACCAAAGAGGAGGCGAAGAAAACTAACGGACCACGCTTAGAACTCTATGCAGCCAGTCTCGACAGTGCGTTGAGCAGGCTGAAGCAGACGGTGAAAGAGAATACGAAAACGAATAGCGGGCCGCTAGAACTGCTAAGGTCGGTCACAACGACTTTTGGTTCGCTACTTTTTTCACAAATGTCACGTAAAACCTTCAAAATTGGATTGATTGAATGGTTTGAACACTTTTAACGCACTGTAAGTCCACGGCAATATGATATTAATTTGTTGAGAACTAATTAACGGCTGCTGCTCCGAACACTACCTATACCGTATACATACATATATTACCTTATATCGTACATAACTGATTCTTTATTATATTACCCTTTTGCATATCATGAGCGTGTTAGATTCGGGAGTTAGGTTTGCAAACAATTTTATAGGTTATAGGATCGGGAACTGAGTTCGTTTAAACTCAATAGGTATATCCGTTTGGATCATTGGAATCCTCGGAATTAGGACTAACTTATCTTTAAATTTCCTTTGAGTATCGTCGCGTGAATCACATTACTCATCAGTTTTCTTATCACCAAGCGCATTCCATTGCGTAGTTTTGGTGGGTTTAGATGATGACTACCGAGCCCGCCTTCAGTTGTAAATACTGCGCACATCTACGTAGTTTAAAAGTTCAGTTGGATAATTAGTTGCTTTATCTTCGTTTCTTACACAGTAAATAAATTTAAAAATTTGCAGTGTACCAACGATTTGTTTCTGAATTTGCATGCTTAATTCATTCACATCTGTATTACCATTTATTTTTGTGGTTATCAATGATGTTCGGGAATGCTGTTCGGGAATGCTTCTTTCGAAGAAAATAAAATCAATCTGCTCGATTCGTCGACAGGAACACGGCCATTACCGATAGACAGCAATTGCTTGGAGAAATCTTCAGCAGATGGGTCGTTCAACAATGCCATGCAATCTCATGTTTACTACTACTACAAAGTTTCTTTAGATAGAACCAACCGCAGATATTTTAAGGTTCTATCAGGAGCTTCCAATGCGCGTTTGTGCGCCATTGTACATTCGTCGCATGATTTTTGACGCTACTAAAACTTTTGTCGTTGCAGAGTGTTTTGCAATGTTAAATGTTGGTGGTTCAGTAGTTTGAAGATTTAATGGTAATTTGAACGCTGAATGAGCCGTACGGCATCCTTCTAACAACGTAGCCGCTATTCCAGAAGAATTAATTCTTCCGAAATTTATGATCTCGCACGAACATTGGCCAAAGCCAATTACATTAGGAATATCTTTCCAGTTCCACCAGGGGCATCCAGGAAAAATAAGATAAACTCACGTTCATATTCTTCGAAGAGGTAGACAGAATTTGACCACTAAATCCCGAAAGTCACTTTTGGCATTCTACACTTATGGACAAATAAAAGGTGTGTATTATTTTGTCCATAAGTTTTATTGTGTTTTATTGATACTTACCATTAAATGGATTAATAATCTTTAATTTAAAATTATATCCATCGTCTCCTTACCAAAACATCAGCGGGTATTGCAACGTGTCGCCGATCAAGTTGCTCCTCCGTATTTCTCATTTAGTATATTTGGATGAATTTATGTTGTGCATTTTCAAGAGGTTTTAATTATCCAATTCGATGGTGAATCTGGCCTTGAGTCTGTGAGTCGATAGGAAAGTCAATATCATAGTAGAAATTTAACATGTACTCTTCAACATTAATTAACTTGAATGTTGGGTTAAATCCGTGTTCTATCGGGAATTTCGCTCCAAATGAAGTCATTTGAAAACAGCCATTGTACTTTTGAGTGTTTTGGCTAGAAAATGTCGTTATTCTGGTGTTTGTATTTGTTGTGTATTCATTCATTGTGTTTGACCTAACATATTTTAGCACCAGTCTAAAGATAAATTGCAATATGAAATATAAGTTTGATTTCAATAAATTATTTTTAATCCAGAACTCAACTCTTTCACAACATGGCGATCTTGCCAGTCTAATGAAATAAAAAATTTTGTATTGGCATCAGAGGCATTTATCGCCAGATACCAATGAAATATAAACAATATAAACAAGGCTTGTTCTTGTCAAGTCATAGCCACAACAGGTACGACAAATGGCCTCTTCTTATTCTCTTTCACCGAGCCTCAGCGACAGTAGCACCCAACGAGTCATTTCAGTGACCAGGGAATTGCACCAGCAACAGGAAAGGCAATAAAGCAACAGCACACAGCACACATATATACTACCAAATACAAAGGCGATGTCCAGAAACTAGCTCCATATATCAAGAAGTACTTGAAGTCGGCCGTTGCCAATGGAAAGCTGATCCACACAATGGAAAAAGGTGCCTCTGGTTCTTTTAAACTGTCGGCTTTCGACAAAAATTATCCAAAGTCAAAGAATGCGTCGTCTGTGGAGAAGATAGTAAAGGCCAAGAAGGTGGTGTCATCGGCAGCAGCAAAAAATATAGCAGCCCCCAAAAAGCAGCAGGAGCCAAGAAGCTAAAGGCAAAGAAGACAGTTGCCAATTAAATGGAAAAAACTTAAATATTATTACTTACATATATGATGTTTTATTAATCTTAAGAAAAAAAATAAAAAATAATAAAATAAAATTTAAAAATTTAAATTAATAAATAACCACATTTAAGAGATCAACCATTTAAGAGAAAAATAGAAAGAAAAAACAAAAATGGGAATGTGGTAAATAAGATCCAATTTGTTGACCACACCGAAAGCATTTATGAATTGTGGTTTCTACTTTTAATATTGGTTATTTTGGCGTCGATAAAATTAATAATTAACATATATAATATGCACCATAAAAGCCTTAAGAATATGCTCGCGCTGATGTACCCGACAAAATCTAATCTATTTCACTACCATCCGGAATGGATTGGGAGGTTCATCGCGGTAAATAGCTCAGAAATTTTCGACCCAACACTGCTGCAAAACAGCTCAGATAGTGACGATATTTATTTCAGAGAGTGAAAAACCTGCAGGTTCAAACATGCCGCACAGAATGCCCTTTAGCTTCAATTATAGACCGACTAAAAACAAGCGTGAAAGTAGATTTCATAGATTAAAAAACAGCCAAAATAATGAACATACGCCAGATGAGCAAGACGACAAACCAGTATACCAAAGAAATTGAGCAACTAACAAAATCATTGGAATGCGCTTTCATTGCAGATGGAATGAGGCATGAACAGGCGGAAAGATATAGTACCCAGCAGGCGGTCAAGGCTATGACTCAAAACTGCACCATTGATAAGGTAAAACTTATCATGAAGGCTGATACTTTTTTACGACAATGAGCGAGGTGGTATCGAAATTCGTTTCCAGCTGCACCGAAGCAACTGGACGAACGGATACCGTGATGTACTATTCAAATAGAGGGTATCGTGGTAACAGAAGTCGTTTGCAGGGCACCCGATGTACAACACGCAGTACAATAACAGTGGCTATTGGCCCCGTGAGGGCCGTCCGGGACAACCTAACCTAATGTCGCAAGTTTGATTAATATATAGGTAACATAGTATTTCGTAATTAAGATTATACGGTTCGCATTAACGGCTCCAACACAAAACGGGGACTCTCGCCATTCGACGATCTGCAGCAACTTCTTCTTCTTTTAACATCGAGGCAAAACGTGTGAAAGAGCGTGCTATCAAGAATGCAGCTCTGAGTCTTTGGCTTATGTCTCTCACCTATCCCTGTACATACTTTGCCATCAGCTGGGCTCTGCTATTCCCGTATATACCCCATTCCCACAATCGGCCAACTTGAATCTTCATTCGCCCCTGAATGAACTCCACTTTTTAATATATTCGGCGGCAGTAGCTGTAACTTTTGGACCTTCTTGGTTGCCTGCTTTTTTTTTTCTTTGTAATTTGATATGGTCCGAAAAATGTTTGTCTAAGTTTCATACCAGTGGCTGTGTTCTTTTAATTGCTACCAGTTCACCCAACTTGTACTCATTTTCCATTTTCATTTCTTTTTTGGTTGAAATTCTTCATATTTTCTTGATGAACTTTCTAAATATTTTCTTATGCTTTCTTTTGTATTTCTTATCTCTCATCAATGAGTTCTTCTACTTCCAAATCTTCTAATATTTTCCTGAGGCCATCATCTTTCTTCATCATGTTCAATCGAGTCAAAACTTTAACTTTATACTTTGTGGTTCGAGGTGGAGTATTATTAATTATTTGCTGAGCTCTGCCTACATGGCGATACCGATTTCCTGGATTGTCTTGACATGTTTTGCTTAACATTGACGATCTTGTGTATCCGTTCTACCTGCCCGTTTCCTCTAGGCATACCTGTGGTAATAATTGAATAATTGAATGTCTTCGTGACTGGAGTACTCATTAAAAGCAAATGAAGTGAATGCATTGCCCCTGTCAGTTACGATTCGACGAGGATTACCAAAAACTGCTGCTTGCTTTTCGAGCTCATCTTTAACTTCTAACTTCGTTGACTTGGTCGGATAAAGCCAAACGAATTTTGAAAATCCATCTACCATTGCCAATATGTGGTTATATTTCTTTTTTGTGTCAGTGATTTGGCCTACATGATCGATGTAATAGGTTCCAAGGAATTCTTGTGCTTTGTCAATAGGGGTTAGCAGCCCCTCCTTTTTGCCTCGTTTGGAGTCTGTGATCAGGCATTCAACACATCCTTTGACAACTCTTTCTACGTTCTTCTGAATGTCTGGTATAAAATAAAACTTTTCTAACATATCTCTCGTTTTCCTAAAAATAAAATGGCCCTACCTATGTGCTACGGTAATAATTTCATCTTGCATAGACTCAGGAATGACCAACAACTCTTTCACTGCATCTTTGTATAAAATATTATTTTTAAGGCAATAATCTTCTTGCGTGTCCTTACTGTATAATACGACTTTGAAAGCTTTTATCCAACTATCATTATATTGTGCTTCTACCAACCGATACTTTGTGGAGTATTCGATTAGGAAACACGACAAACGGCTAAGTGCATCAACATGCTTCATCTTAGTTCCAGCTCTGTGTTCAACTTTAAAATCAAATTCTTGTAAAGCCATGGCCCATCTTGCCACTCTGGGCTGTAAATCATCTTTTTTGATGGTCATTGCAAATCAGTGACTACTGTTAACTGCTTTCCCAGTAAATAAATTCTCCATTTCTTTATCGCGTTGACGATGGCTAATACCTGGAGTTCGTAGGAGCTGTACTTTTCCTCGAAAGGGTTTGTTTTCCTACTCATGAACTCAATCGGATGAAATTGTTAATCTTCAGAGTCTTTCTGCATTAAAATGCCTCCGAAGCCATACTTGATCGCATCTGTGTGGACCTCGGTTACAGCTATCGGATCGAACAATTTTAGTACAGGTGCTTATACTAGTAGATGTTTTAAGAAATTGAAAGCCACCAAACCCTGCTCGTTCAGCTCTACGTATCTATCCTCGATTTTATTACTATTTTGGTGTAGTAAGTCACTCAATGGTTTTGCTACCAAAGCATAGTCTTTCATAAAGCGCCTCATATACGAAGTTAGTCCTAGGAATCTTTGTAAAGCTTGTCGGCTTATAGGGACTGGGAAAGTAATGAGCGTTTTGATCTTTTCGTCTGTAGGTGCTATTTTTCCATTCTTAATATTATATACTAGAAAAGTAATCATGCTTTTCAACAACTGTGCTTTTTCCCACTTGATTCTCAAACCAGCATTAGATGACACACTCAACACTCTTCCTAACGCCACAAGACCTTCCTTCGCATGCTTAGTTGGTATGAGTATATCGTCCATATAAACCCTCAACACTGACATATCGAAAAAATACAGCAGGTGAGTTTGTAATACTAAACGGTACGCGTGTGAACTTGTATGGCCCGTTTTGCGTTACAAAGGCTGTGAACTTTCTAGACTCTTTCTCAATCGACACATGCAAAATCCGTTCATCATGTCCAATGTAGTGAATATTTTAGAACCTTGCAACCTATCGAGAACGTCGACTATCAAGCTCATGGGGAAATTTTCCTCCTTAATCTTTTGATAGTCACAACAAAGTCTTCTCGATCCGTTCTTCTTCGAAACTAGTACTACTGGGGACGTGTACTCTGAGCAGCTGGGTACTATAATTGCTTCTGCTAGCCATTCTTGTCCTGTCTTCTCTATAAAACACTTATTCTCGTAGGAAGTGCGTCGTGGGAAATGTCGTACAGAAATGTCATCATTCAATACAATCTTCATGCTGACGCTTCTGGTCTATTCCCAAATGCGACAGATCGACTTTGTCCACAACAGATTCTGTTTCTAAATCTTCCTTCATAACCATTCCTTTAAGGATCGGAGTGAAGTCGCACTCTTTAGCTCTAAACTTTACGCCGTTTGAGCTAAATATAAAACGACAGATCTAAGTACATCGTTTCCTATGATAGCAGCATTCTCAAACTCTTTCTGTTTAACTACGTGACTTTACTACGTTGCGCTAAAGCTGACTTCATCTGCTACAATATCGACATCAAAGCATCCTACAGTCACTAGCTCGCTCTTGCCAGTGCTTTACTACGTATCTAAGTTTCAGTCCCCTAAAACTCTGAAAAATATCTTCCCTCATCAAGCACAAATCACATACTGAGTCAATCATGGCAATAAATGATACTCCTGCAGCTACTAGTTTCTTGTAAATCAATCCTTTATTAGCTTTCATTTCCAGAAAATTTGCAGCCTCTTTCTTAACGGAATAAGTTGACTTCTTCTGATCACAGTTCTTTAAGATGAGACCTTCTTTATTGAAAACTACTTCCCCCTTGCAATCTCTTGCAAAATGACCTTCCGTGTTGCACTTAAAGCATTTCTTCAGGCCGTCATTTTGATTATTTTTACTTGAATCTTCCTGCTATAACCTATTTTGTTATTTCCTTTTCCTTTCATCTTCTCGTCTATGTTGATTTCATCTTTTACATCCTTGATTGTTCTCGCACGATACATCCCAGCCTTATTTTCTTTACTATCTGGTATACCTTTCATAAAATATGCCACAATACTTTCCTCGACAAGTCGGATTGGCTTACTTATCTCCATCAAACTATTTAAATATTCAATACAAGTTTCATTCCCTAATTTTTGCTTTCCTCGCAAGATGTAGTGAATCTCCGCTGAACATAATTTTTTATCAAACTTTTCCTGTCTGGTTTCCCAGCCTAAAATTCCCCAACAAATTCCTCTAAAACAGCCAGTGGAGCAAAATAAAGTAATCCCACCTTTGTTTTCTATTTGCATTGCCCACTGCATATACAAATTGTAACCGCTTATAATTACTCACTGCAATAGCCTATTCAACCATTCTTTCATCTCTTCGACTCGCGCCTTTCTCCTTTGCTTTTCTATCTCGCTATATCGCTCTTTCGTTCTCTCGAACACTCCCTCACTCTCTATTTCGTAGCATCGCGTAGGGCACGGGCAATTCGGTCCGTCTGCCCTTACATGCCTTCGCAATGGTCATGATCTGGTCCAGTACTTGCATGCCTTTGCTATCTCTCGAACTTTTCTGTCGTCGCATATATACATTCGCATATATTCGGTCAATTGGTGACACACGAATCGCGGTCTATATATGCATCTCGCTTCCAGCTTTCTTTCGCTATCGTTCTCTTCATCTATGCTGCTCTCTCGCATTCTTTCTCTCTATCTATCGCTCGTACTCGGCTCAGCAGCAGCCCGAGCTTCTATCGCTTATTTTGCTCTCTCTCTCGCTTGCATTAGGGCACGGGAAATTCGGCCCGCCTGCCCTTTGTCAGTAAATTATTGATCTTCAGAACCATCGGTAATGTAGGGCAGAATGAAAGTTGATCAGACACAGGAGCCCAGGCAAGTCCTAATGTTTTGGTAAAATCGCGGCCATCTTCGAACTTCAAATAAGTTATCTTGTCCTCCTCCAGAACTCCATCGAGATGAGCAGGGACGTTCGAACACCTTTTCCTCAGTTGGAACTGGCCTCCAGACAAAATTCGTGTAGTTTGCTCACGAATGTGGATAGCCTCATCCTGAGAGCTGGCTCCAGATATCAAGTCATCGACGTAAAAGTCCCGGCAAAGAATCTCAGCCCCAACAGGAAACGCTATCTGCTCATCCATTGCCAGCTGATGCATCGCCCGCACAGACAAATATGAGGCATGCTTCGTCCCATATGTAACGGTGTCCAGCTTAAATACACGCAAATCCTCTTGCATGGAATTCCTCCACAGAATACACTGCAAGTTACTATCTTCGGGTGAGACCCTTATGCAGCGGAACATCTTGCAAATATCTCCCGTTATCGCAACTGCATATGACCGATATCGAGTGGGAATATGGAAAAGCTTGGGTTGGATTACAGTACCGGCCATTAAAACGTCGTTTAGGGAATAAACGGATGAAGTTGCTGCGGATCCATCGAAAACGATCCTCAGCTTGGTCGTCTAGCTATCTTACTTTGTGACGCAATGATGAGGCAAAAAGTAGTGGCAGCAACTTATTGACTCGGCAGGAACCAAAGTCATATGACCTAGATCAAGGTACTCGTGCAGGCGAAGTCGATGATCTCATTTTCCGAAGCTGAAGCTGATTTGTGAAGCGAGAAGTAATTAAGTGTAGTTGAGAGCCGGAGTCAAGCAAAGCTCGACGGGGAACAAAAACTCTGGAACGATTTTTTACCAAGACTGGCGATTTTCGGGAGACTGCGCTGTCATTTGCACATCACGCATCTTGATATGTTTTGGTTAATGGCAACCAGTGTGGATATAGAATGGTTAAGTTTTCTACTCCTGCCAACCTGACTGCTGGGCGCATAGGTTGCCAAAGCGAAATCCACTGTTTCCAACGTCCTGCATCGCTACTTCAAAAACGAGGTCATAGACTCCCATGACGGAATCAGGTTGACGAAGGCTGAGTCCTCTAAACGTTCCTCCCTCTTGGCTTGAGTAGCTGGATCAAGTTTACGAAGCAGCACCTGCACGATGATGCATCCTGCGATCTGCTCAGGAGTGCCCAAAGCCTACAGCGCCTGAATATGAACGTTGAACTTGTCAGAAATCTCCCGCAGTATCGACACTGACCCACTGACATCCCACAGCCTGTAGCCCCAGGATCTCAGTAATGTGCGCCTGAAAAACTAAACGACGATTATTAAACCTGTTTTCCAATAAATCCAATACTATATTATAGTTGCTGTCCGAGATTTAAGGCGAGCGACTGTCTCCAACGCCGAATCACGCAGGCAGATGCAGATTGCAGATGCTGGAACTTCTCAATATTGGATAGGTCTGGATGATTGTCGATTGTCGTGAACATCGAGTAAAAGTCCGTCCAATCCGCATATCCTCCGCTAAAACTTGGATATGAGGAAGGGATGATACTAGCCTACTACGAGGTGGCGGCTGAGAACGGGCAAAACCTACAGTTGCACTTGCTCCCGCAAACGTAGAATGCAGAGGCATGAATCCGCTAATCCTATCAATTTCACGCTTGATGGAAGCCTTGAGAGCACTGGCAATTGCTTCAAAGCTGACACACAGTCCACTATGAATTTCGGTGCATTTAAATTCTTCAAGCTCTTTGTGGAATGTCTCAAATCGCCCATTCAGCATCTCGATATGCTCCGGCTTTAGCAGTTACCATGTATTAATCGCAGACCGCAGCCTTATTTTTCCAAGCGATAGCCAATCTCTTCACTTTCTTACATAGTTCCGCTTGACTTAATCCTCAGAAAAGACACCCTGTTTTGCTCCCTGGTCACTGGAGCGTCGTTGGCAGCATCCATAGCAGGAAGAGGAACACAAAGCGCAACGTGCGTAATAAACGGGAACCTCAAGCGCATTTTGTGTATACACAGGCGGCCGGTGTATATGCTTGCATGGCAGCTATGTGGTCGATGGCACTGGATCGGAGCGGCGAGCGAAAAAAGACAAACGAACAATTAAGGGTACATTATTTTGTTGAAATGTAGTTTGTGATTGCACTGATCGATTAATTATTGTACAATCACGTCGGTGTCACCAAATGTTGAGCTATTAAGCGTTTTTAATTACTATTGAGGTTTAATTTTAATAAAAAGGGCCGGGAGAGCTACTTTAACGCTGCAGGTGCAGCAGCAACACTAAAGCAGCGGGAGAACATAGCTACCAGAACAGTCGCTGCCGGGCGAAGGCATATGGGTTATGCTGCTTGACCCGACAGAAATAATATTTGTATTATTTTCTTTTTTACCACGGAAGTACATTGATTTGAACAATTTTAATATTTCGATTCGAGTGATTTTGTACGAAAAGAGGGCTCAGTTAGTTTTCCTACAGTGCATTTTTTTGGCCTTCAACTGTTTTCTGTAAAATAGCTTTACGCGAAATATTCAGTAAAAAAAAAATGCGATCATGGTTTCGTGCCGCGCGTGTTTTGTAATTATTGTTGGGATGTTAATAGGATCATTTTTTCAACCGCAATTGTAATTTCGAAAATTACTTACAGTCTCTGATCAATTATTCTGACAAATATGTTTTGTATAAGAAGAATAATGTCGCCACAAATAACGATCGCCTTTATGCGTGTTAACACCCTGCTGCTATTCGCTACTTCCACCGCTGCCATGCGATGTTATCAGATATAGTGATTGGACCGCAGCTTGCCTGTCACTGTATATGTTTAAGTGAGTTGCCGTAGTGCCAACTTAATGGTGGCAGCTCAAAGGTTCCCTGATTTCTATGACTTATTGCATTTATTACACTACTCGACAAAATCGAACTTTTTTTTCCTCAAGGATCCAAGCCGACTTTTTCTGATAGATATGGGGACTTGAATTTTTTTTTAAAGAATTATGGTTTTTTTTCTATGGCAGAACTTTTTTTTGAAGAATTTTTGAAGTCTGGTATTTTTTTTTTTAGCTTTTTTCAGAGGTAGCGATAGTTTTTTTCACATAACTTTAGTATCTTACGTCTGGTTGTAAAGAACTTTGCTATTTTGAAAAGATAATTAAAACAGCTAGAAGTTAAGCCCAAACACTTTGTGATTACAGCTTACCGTCTGGGAAATATAAAGCATTGAAATGCTAAAATGATGATTTTTGTGCGGTATTTTTTACGAAATTTTGACTTTAAAAACTCAGGAAAAGTCGAAAAAAAATTATATCTTGTGTCCTCTATTTTGCGTTTGTATAGGTGCGTTAATTTGGCGTCGTTTAAGGTATCGCTCATTAAAATCTATGGAGAGACTTTGGAGCTAAAATTCGTTAACCAAACCTAAAATATGGAAAAAATGCACAAAAAATACCTTTTTGAAGGCGGCGGGCCCAACTGCCAATTGGGAACAAAGCAAACGAAAAAGGGTTGTACATTTGGTACCTGTTCGCGTTCCTTTGGTATTAAATGTTGTTGACAGTTACTTTTTTCGTGACCTGAGGTAGAATACCTATTCAGGTCAAATGTTTCAATTGCCATGGATACCTCTGGCCGATCATTTGCATGTGCTTTCCAAGCAGACTCATTTTACTACATATGTGGTAAGTACATGATGATCAACGAAATAAAAATCGCTTTTACCGAAACTCTCCAAAAACAGTATGAAGAAAACTTTAAAATCAAACCCGAAAGTTTTGTTGAAAAGTGGGCACCAAGCTATATATGTCAAATGTGTAGATTGAATTTAACAGCATATGATTACGACGAAAAGTAAGTAACTCTAATCCACAAAACTATTAACTTTTCCCAAAATTCTAAACATTATTTTTTTCTTACAATTTTTTTTAGAAAACAATTTAACTTTGGTAGTCCAATGATGTGGAAAAAAACAGATATTCACGGCGCCGAATGTTTCTTTTGTTCAGTAAAGAAAACTGGAATTGGGAAACACATGAAAAAAGTTTACCCGAAACAATCTGGTTTCGGCTTTACCCTTCCTGATCATCCTTCAGAGGAAATACCGCCCCTAAAACGCAAAAATGGAGAGGTATCTTCCTCGTCGAATGGAACAACGGATTCAAGCAATAACTACACACTTGAACGATTTGGTGAGGATCCTGGATCTTCCTAAAAATAAATCCGAGCTGCTTGGATCTAAATAACTCATTTCCGGACGCGACATTTGGTTCACTCACAATTTTATATGACAAAGGATGGCGTACGACCCAAAAGATTGGAGGTTATTTGTTTACAGCAGTAAGGAAAGTTTAAAGGCTGTTTTGCTACATAATGGAAACTAAAAGCCGTCTGTTCTTATCGCCCATGCTGTTAATATGAAGGAAACATTTCAAAAAATGGCTAAATTGTTTGTCAACATAAATATAAAGAACACCAGTGGAAGGTCGCGTGTGACTTGAAAGTTGTAGCCATGTTAACGGAATTGCAAGGTGGTTACACAAAACACTGCTGCTTCCTGCGCCTATGGAATAGTAGAGCTAGAGAACAGCATTATTCAACAAAACTCTGGCCAAAACGGGAGGAACATACTTTGGAAAATTACAATGTAAAGAATGCAGCTCTCGTGAAGTTTGAATACGTTATTTTACCACCATTACACATTAAGCTGGGACTAATGAAAAATTTTGTTAAAGCACTGGATAAGGAAGGTGAATCGACGAGTTACCTAAAAACTGTTTTTCCACGTCTGTCGCTGGCAAAAGTGAAAGAAGGAGTATTTGATGGCCCCCAAATTCGAAAACTACTAAAAGATGATGGATTTGAAAATATTTTATCTACGAATGAAAAAGCAGCTTGGAACTCATTCCGAATGGTAGTAGCAAATTTTCTTGGCAACAGCAAGAGTGATGATTACGTTAATATCGTTCAAGACCTAATTGAGAATTATGAAAAAATTGGAGCCAACATGTCACTAAAAATCCATTTCCTACACTACCACCTGGACTTTTTTCCGACAAACCTAGGGGACGTTAGTGATGAACACGGAGAGAGATTTCACCAACAATTAAAAGCTATGGAACAACGTTATCAAGGTGTTTAGAATGAGAACATGATGGGCGACTATGTGTGGACTCTCATAAGGGAATCTGATTGGAGTGACAAAGGAAGACAGCCAGAAAACTTAAATTATTTTATGAACAGTAACAAGCAGTAAAAAATAAAAAGTTTGTATATCCTTAGAATTGACTAAAAAGTCTAAAGATTACTGATTGTTGTATGGGTTAGGGAATGAAATTCTATATCTCAGGTATTTCTACTTTGGTTTCATTGAAATATGAATAGGTAGAAGCGACAAACGTCTAATTTGTGTAAAAATAAAGGTCAACATTTGACCTGAACAGGTATCCATACCTCAGATTGGGCACAACGAAAGAAAGATCCAATTTTTGTGGACCTGCACTTGTGAGAATATAAAGGAAACATTTGACCTGAATAGGTATTCTACCTCAGGTAACGAAAAAAGTAACTGTCAACAACATTTAATACCAAAGGAACGCGAACAGGTACCAAATGTACAACCCTTTTTCGTTTGCTTTGTTCCCAATTGGCAGTTGGGCCCGCCGCCTTCAAAAAGGTATTTTTTGTGCATTTTTTCCATATTTTAGGTTTGGTTAACGAATTTTAGCTCCAAAGTCTCTCCATAGATTTTAATGAGCGATACCTTAAACGACGCCAAATTAACGCACCTATACAAACGCAAAATAGAGGACACAAGATATAATTTTTTTTCGACTTTTCCTGAGTTTTTAAAGTCAAAATTTCGTAAAAAATACCGCACAAAAATCATCATTTTAGCATTTCAATGCTTTATATTTCCCAGACGGTAAGCTGTAATCACAAAGTGTTTAGGCTTAACTTCTAGCTGTTTTAATTATCTTTTCAAAATAGCAAAGTTCTTTACAACCAGACGTAAGATACTAAAGTTATGTGAAAAAAACTATCGCTACCTCTGAAAAAAGCTTAAAAAAAAATACCAGATTTAAAAAATTCTTCAAAAAAAAAGTTCTGCCATAGAAAAAAAAAAATATATCATCAAACCATTTCTAAGCCCCAAATCTTTAATAAAAAGTTGGTTTTGTTCCTTGAAGAAAAATCGAATGAGTGACCGATGTGCTGTTACACCCATTGGTCAGACTATCTCAGACGAATTGCTGCCATTTCTGCCTGCTCTTTACCTGCTAAATCGAGAATCCGAATGCATAAGATAGCAGATAAGATAAGATAGCGCATCATTTGGGGTGGTGCAAAGAGCATAGGGTGGCAGTTCGCCGATCCCATCCCACCCCACCCCATCCCATCCCGCCGATCCCATTCCATGGACGATCCCATCGATGATGTCACCGTCCTGCATGTGAGCAATTGATCGATGAGCATCACCAAGTACCTTACCTTATATATGCTGAGCTTGTTGTTAGGCTTAAGAAGCCAGTAGAGTTTTCTTGCCTTGCTTTCCAAGGGCTTCTGACCATCGTTGTGTGGCTGGAAAATGTCAGGCGGGTCCAGCGTGATTCCTCGGTACTTATGTTCCTTCCTCTACTCCAAAAGCTCGCCATGAAGAAATACCCCAGGGCACGTTCCTTTCCTAAGCGTGTGTGTCACTACCACACACTTCTCAGGTTTCACACTGATGTTCCACATACATTCCCAGTTCTCAAACCTTTTAAGGTACCGCTGTGTCGTCGGCAAATGTGACAAGTTTCACATCGATAGGCTGGGACGTATTGTCAACGCAATTGTTAGTCATAACGGGCGTAAAAAGGCTGTACTGCGTTGGCCCTAGCACGCTTCCTTGCGGGACTCCGACTTCAATAACCTTCACCG
The DNA here is from genome assembly GCA_018150885.1 of Drosophila tristis. Lineage (NCBI taxonomy): Eukaryota > Metazoa > Arthropoda > Insecta > Diptera > Drosophilidae > Drosophila > Drosophila tristis. The sequence goes on from JAECWT010000067.1 coordinate 2,118,023, forward strand.
TGGAAACTGCTCCGCTCTGTACGACTTGGGACGTTCTGTCCTTTAGGGAGCTTCCAATAATCAGGAAAAGCTGGGGGCTTATCAGGGGTTTTATCTTCGCATCGTGCCAAACTCTGTCGAATGCTTGCTGGCTGTCCAGGTACGCTGCTAAAACGTACTGCTTTTTGTGGAAACCATCCAGAATATGCTCCACCACCCTATGCAGTTGCTCCGGAGTACCATGCCTCTGCCTGAACCCAAATTGGTGATTAGGGATAGCTCGGTTTACGGATGGGCTGTACAATAATCTAAGAATGCAGCTCCAGGAGCTCCCCAAAAGTTGGGAGCAGGCTGATTGGCCTGTAATTGGCCAGGTCGTCAGGGGACGAGGCCGGGTTTATGCAGCATGATAACCTGCGCGGCTTTCCATGGTTTGGGGAAGTGTCCCAACCTCAGCGTTGCATTCAGTATTTTTTTTTTTTTGTGATTTCAACGCCTGTTGGCGTTAGTGGTTGGTCTGTTGTAGCAGCGACCAGAAACGATGTATCGATATGTGCGAGACACTATCGATTTTACTGCCACTTTCTAGTATTCATAGAGATGAGTAATTGGCAGCGTGATCGAATTTGTATTTGTATTTTTCTCAAAGAGAGTAATTGGCCAAAAGAAGACTTCCAAGCCAAGAAACTAAGTTGATATGTTATATACACAATTACATTCGATGTGTTTTAACGACGCGAGATTAAAAGTCTAATTTAGCTTCTCTTACAAATTTCGCGAGTTCCCTCATATGTAGAAGGATATTTGCTTTAAACAAATCGTGCGTAGAGTTGTAATACTTAAATATTTTAAATTTACGCCTTAGGGGCATGAGCCTTGTGCAGTTGAAAATCAGGTGATTTGCAGATTCCGTTACGTTACATGTTGGACATAGGTCACAACTAACTATTTTGCATTTTTTCAAAAAAACATTGTCATACGTATGATTTATCATGAGTCGATTCAGGAGTCTCATATCCTGAGCGTTCCATCTAACCTTCTTGTGCCAGGGTTCCCTTGGAACATTTGGAAATAAATCAAAGAAAAAACCACCAGACAATGAGGAAGCCTCCTTGTAGTAGTCATTCCATAAGGCTAAAACTCTTTTCTTGACTTCTCGACATGCTTCACCTAACGTATAGTTCAGCCTAACAAACACCCCATTTGAGATGGCAGATTTTGCAGCTTCATTCGCTTGTTCGTTTATTGGGATACCCATATGACCTGGCATACAGTAGATTTCTACAGAGATTAAATCTGGCCATACCAGTAAGTTGTGAATATTTTCCACTGGATAGGCGTCTGATTCTGCATTTTTTAACATATATATAGTTGCTAAACTATCCGTAAATATAGCTACTTTAGTTAGTCTTAATTTCTTGGCAATGAGACAGGTCATGTTAATTGTAAATAATTCCGCCATAGCAGACGAAATTTGTATCTCTGATTTAAATCTATAAGTCTTTTTTCCGTTTACATCAATAATACCCATACCCACTTTACTATCACATATTGAGGCATCAATTGCAAAGATATGGTACATAACAAGAATTTGTTCTTTAGGTACATTTAGTTTGTTTATATTAAAGGGGTTACTATGTAGATGCAGTCTTTTATTTGCAGTGAAAGTCACTGCTGGTTTGGTCATTTCAAAAATATCCCTAAACTTGTTAGCTACTATCGTGTAAGACGAATTTACTGATTGAGAGCAGGTGTAACTATTGTAAAGATCGTAGTTTTGAGTCTTTAATCTCAAAAGCTCTTTGGCAGTTAAAAACATTGCTCTGAAGTTTGGGGGCATTTCACCCGCCAACGCAAAAATCACATGTTTTGGAGTATCTGGTGTTACCCCTAAACATCGACGAAGCGCAGCGGCTTGTCTCGAAAAAAGTTTCCCAGCGTTACCTTTATTTAGGTTTGCCATGGTGGTCGACGCATATTAAGCTTTTGATCTAATGTGTGCTTTCTATATATTTGTGGCAACTTGAGGTCTTAGGCCACTCTTAATATTGGTGGCCATTTGCAACAGTTTCATGCCAACCCCAGATTCTTTCCTTATTTTTTCTACATGTTTCTTGTCAGACAAACTCGATGTGATTAGCCAGTGGGTTTGGCTGACAAGATTATGAAATCATCAGCAAATTTAAAAATCTTGGTGTCGTTGTCCTCAATTTGATGTAGCCGAAGAGTGTACAGATTAAAAAGAACTGGCGACAGACAGCTTCCCTGTGGCAGACCATTTGTAACCTTCTCAGTCTCCGAACCTAAATGCAAAAACCTTACTGACAAGAAATTTAGAATCCATAGTATAATTTGGTTAGGAACTTTTATCCACAACATGATTTTTTTTTAAAACGCCAAATTTACACACTTATACGCATTTTCTATGTCAAGGCAAGCAATTACTATTTTCTTATTTTGCCGTTTGAGGCAGTGAATGGTTGACAAAAGATCGTTAATACACATGGAAGCACTTTTCTTTTTCCTATAAGCATAACACCTAAAAGGCAGTAACTTGTTTTTTTCCACAAACTCAGACAATCTATTTTTAACCATGCCGTTTACAGATTTCGCAAGAACTGAGATTAGCGATATTGGTCTGAAGTTTTTGATGTCATTTAGTGGCTTACCACATTTTGGAATCGGACAAATCTTAATGCTACGCCACGCATTTGGAAAGTGGCAGCTATCATATGACTCATTAAAACAAGACAATAGTTTTTCTATTACCTCTTCCGAAAGAGATGCTAGCATTTCATATGTGATCCCATCAATGCCACCAGCTGTTGATCTTTTATTTCTAATAACCTCACTTAATTCCTTCATAGAAAATGTTTGTGTACTCTGCGGGTTAGCCATGTCATTAGGAACAGTTGCAGTTAACTCTGTTTGTGGAATTTGAGTGCTCAGAAAATCTAAATATTCCCTGTTATTGGATGGAGACCACTCTTGCATCTGAGGTTTCCCTAGACCTTTAAGATTCCTCAAAAATTGCCAAGATTTCCTAGACGAAGGACTCTGAGTAATCTCTTCAATTTTATCCTGATAAGAGTTTCTCTTTGCTTTTTTCACAGCATTTTTCCATTCTAGTCGAGCTTGGCTGGCCGCTTCAAAGTTCTCTATATTTGGATATTTGATAGCTTTAGCTTGCGTAGACTTAAAAATTCTATTTAAACGTGTAAGTTCGTCAGTCCACCAGAACTTTGGAGACCTTTTCTCTAATATGTGAGTGCATGACCTAATTTCATTTTTCACCTTGTTTGTTATATCATTAATGTTCTGAAAATCTCTTATGTTGTTCAGTTTTGAAAATAACTTTACTTTAGACAGAAAGAACTTTGGTTTTATTTTGATATTCTGGATTGTAATTGATATAGGAAAATGATGGCTGCCACCAATCCTTAGCGGTCGGATATGCCAATCACAAAGCAAATCAGAGTTGGTAAAAGTCAAATCCAAAACTGAACCTGACATTAGATTTAGAGACTGTTTAAAGGTTAAGCTCCCATCATTCAACCACTTGAAACCAGCATTTAAGGAAACATCTTCTATGAAACGACCTTTGGAATTGGTCATACTATCACCGAATACACTGTTACGAGCATTAAAATCTCCACAAATGAATACATCTTGAAGATTTTCCATACTATCAAAAAGTCTTTTAATGTCTGATTTAAAATCATCTAGAGGTACATTTGGCTCACAATAGGCTGAAGCTATTGTGAGATTTCGGGATAAATTGGTTGTTTGTATAATTGATATGTCAGATGTAGCAATGAAAGGAATTTTTTTGAAAAGAATTTTATTTTTTACTAGTACCGAAGTACCTCCATAATTGTCAGCTCTAAGTTTTTCAGCAGCTTTAAAATTTAAAATGTTCCTAAAAGTAGGATCATCTCCATGGAAGAAGATCTCAGAAAGACACGCAAAATCAAAATCTTCATTATTAAGCAGAAACTCTAGGTCATTTTTATTTGCTTTGAGCGATTGAATGTTATATTGAAATAGTTTAACTGACATGTTTATTGTGTTTTTAAAGTCTGGCTCTGACTCAAACTTTTCTCCAAAAACATTCTACTAGATTTGCCTGTTCTCTCTTGCCTGTAATATACGACAAAAATTTAATAAAATAAAACCAAAATTTAGCGTAAATTAATTCGCGAAAAAAGCGCTCGGGGTAGGCATGGGCACTAGTGATCGTGCTGCCATGAATACCATCCAATCGTGTAATAAAGAATAATAGAAATAATAGAAAAGAAGAAATGTCAACATTTAAGAGCACCAGCTCGGTAAGGGGTACAAGCACTGTAACCAAAGCCAAAGTGAGACAAGCCCGGCAACAGCAACAAGACGAGCGTCGGCTCTCGCAACCAAAAAACAACGCGTACGTCTCTATACGCTCGCCAAAGGCAGCAGTACCAACAAAAACTGCATCACTGCAAGTGAACGAGGAGAGCTCGCTCTCTCTCCCCTGCATTGCAAAGTGGGTCATGGAGTGCTCAGTGCCCATCCCCCGACTCGTACTGCCTATCCAACGATTTGCTAATATCGACAACAACTAGTACAATTCCCTCGCTCAAAACTGTGTCTTCGACCACAACAACGACAACAACTGCAATTGCTCAGCGCCCAATACTTTCGACCCACTGCGACAAGCCCCACCAATAAGTTCGAAAAACGCTAACGGAGCGTTAATTCAGACTGGGCTCGATCGCTATGTGCAAATCAAAAGAAAATTAGGCCACAAACTGCGAAGAACAACAATGCAGCTAAAATAACTAAAATAACTGAGAACACTGTGCCACATAAGGCACTAGCAAACTATAGATTTGCGATACTAAGTGTTCCAAATGAAGATGAGATCGCCCAAACACCCAAGGCCAACAAATTAAGACCGCCACCTATTTATGTTCGAAAGGCAAATTGTGCAAATTGTGCGAAAGGTCCAATTCACAAATGGCCAGGAATATGGACACACGAAAACTTATTGCACTCTACGAGCGGTCTGCGTTGCCTGTGGTAATGTTCATCTCACTAAGGTCTTCCCAGTTAATAAGGAGGACCCATCTGCCAAAAAATGTAGCAACTGTGGAGGAAACCATACTGCCAACTATAGAGGCTGTCCAGTCTATAAAGAATTGAAAAATCGCCTAAACCAACAAATAACTGCTGTTCGAAACCCGGTCGGACAAAACTTACCAAAATACCATCAACTACGACTCCAGGAGTTGCTTTTGCTCAGGCGTTAAGTTACAACCTTGGGTCGTACGACTCAGTCTCTAAGCCGACACTTCAACCATCCACAGCAGGAATAATGCAGCGTCAGGCATCAAAGCAGATCAAAGAAATCTCTGCCCAACATACCCCTGCAAATCCTTCCCAATTGCCTAGTGGAATTGGGTCAGTGCTGGTCAACTATAACAAACACAATGGTAGTAATACAACAAACGATGCAGGAACTTATGCACAGGCGAACTCTCCTCCTGGAGATGATAATCAAACAGAAATCTGTTTAAATGGCTTGTCTAAATATATGCTACCTAAACCTAGCCGCAGTATACTGCCCACCGCGCTTCTGCATTTCCGAAACAGAATTTTTAACATTCTTTGACCTACTAGGTGACCGATTTATAGCAGCTGACTACAGGTGACTACAATGCCAAGCACACCCATTGGGGATCTAGACTTAACAACCCGAAAGGAAGACAACTATATAACGCTATAATAACGCCACGCAACAAGCTAGACCTTATCTATCCGGGCAAGACCACATATTGGCCCACAGATCCAAACAACCAACCCGACTCGATTGATTTTGCAGTTACAAGAAGGGTGCTGCAAGCTCAGATTCATGTAGATCATTTAACAGATCTATCGGATCACTCGCCGATTCTACTTCACCTTTACGACCATCCACAGCTTTAGGAACGCCCACACTTTCTAACTTTTAGCAAAACAGATTGGCTCAAATACAGGAAGTACATAAGTTCTCATATTGATAGCTGCCCAAACATTTATTGTAAAGATGATATTGATAGGTCAGTCGAAGCATTAGTATCCTCAATGTCACTGGCGGCAAAACACTCAACGCCAATATTAGCACCTATAATCTTTTCAACAACAGTCGTACTTCTAGGCACATTGAAGTGCTGCTACGCGATAAAAGAAGGCTTCGCCGAGAGTGGCAAGCACACAGATCACCTGCCTCGAAAGAGCGGCTAAAAATAGCCAACCACCTTTTACGCAGAGGATTAGAAGATGAAAAAAACCGAGCTCAAATCTTCTATATGGGGAAACTCTCCCAAACTAGCAAACGATTCCCACTGTGGAAAGCTAAATCAGGCGTTTGCCCACCAATCGAGAGTAAGTAACCTTTGAGTACACAAACAGGAGAGTTGGCTCGCAGCAATAAAGAGAAGGCAAATACATTTGCCGTCCATCTAGAAAACGTATTCAACCCACACCCAGCAACAAATAGCTTTGTGCTCCCACCAACCAGCAATCCCGAAGCTACTCCGCCTATCATATTCCAATCAGGAGAAGTCACAAGGGTCATTAAAGACTAAATCTCAAAGCAAAAGAAAACTCCGGGCCACGATTTCATCTCCCCTAAAATGATCATAGAATTGCCGAGCTGTGCAGTGTATTTCCTTACTGTGACATTCAACAGCATGATGAAATGGTGCTATTATCCTCAAGAATGGAGGAAATCAGTCATCACAATGATCCATAAAGCCGGAAAAGATAAGTCCTAGCCATCATCATATAGACCTATCAGCCTACTGCCTTGCCTATCAAAGATATATGAAAAGCTGCTCCTGAATCGTATCAAACCATACCTACACATCAACGGTGCCATCCCGACTCACCGATTAGGATTTCGCGAAAAACACGGAACCATTGAACAAGTAAACCGTATAACCTCTGAGATACGAAATGCATTTAGAAGAGTATTGCTCCGCTGTTTTTCTGGATGTCGCCCAGGCTTTCGACCGCGTTTGGTTAGACAGCTTAATCCACAAAATCAAAATATTAGTTCCAAAGAACATCCATGTCATACCTACAGCAAAGAAGCTTCACAGTACGATGCAAAGATTTCCTCTCTGAATATCATCCAATTGAATCTGGTGTACCTCAAGGCAGCGTGCTTGGACCGACACTGTATATCATATTCACAGCAGATCTACCGACAAACAGCCTAACAACAACTTCGACATTTGCTGATGATACCGCCATACTAAGTCGCTCCAAGTGTCCAACACGGGCCATCGTCTCATCTCGTGGCCTTAGAAAAATGGCTAGCAGACTGGCGCATACGTGTAAACGAGCAAAAGTGCAAGCATGTCACTTTTACGTTAAACAGACAAACTTGTCCTCCATTATATCTGATCAACATTCCACAAACCACCGATGTAACATACCTTGGTATTCATCTGGTTAGAAGGCTTACTTGGCGTAAACACATCGAAGCGAAAAGAAATCTACTTAAATTTAAAGCTAGTAATCTACATTGGCTAATAAACACCCGTTCACCACTAAAACTGGAGTACAAAGTACTACTCAAACCCATCTGGACATACGGCTCCGAGCTATGGGGAAATGCTTGCGTCAGTAATTTAGAAATAATCCAGAGAGCTCAATCGAAAATAGTAAGAACTATCACTGGGGCACAACGGTACATACGGAATGAAAATATCCATAAAGAATTAAATGTAGGATCAGTTAAAGATGAAATTGCCAAAGTGAAAGCAAAGTATCAGGCCACGCTTCAAGCCCATCCAAATAGACTTCCGCAGTCTTTAACTTGGCACACTAGCCATACACGCTCCGGCGAAGAGCCCTTACCACCCAGCTAGGGACGTACTCTAAGTAATTAAGTGTAATTAATTAAAAAAACATATAAGGTTAAGATTTGCATACTTGTCGTAAGTCTCTAATAGAGAAGATCCTATACGTAATGCGTGAGTGGGTGCAGGGCATTATGGATTATGGTAGTAAATACCTAGGCAAGTTTAGCAGCTATTTAAGGAACAAAAATTAAATAAACAATTTATAATGAATTCAAGTTAATTGTGCCGTATTTAAGGATCATGTGGCGCCGAAATGAATTAGAGCATTATTATAGGGATCACGGCCAATATATCCGTGTATTTAGGACCGGTGTGATCAAGGAAGGGTGGGCATCACAAGTTGCAATCACACCGCAAGCAACTCCCGACTTCGACTTCTGACCAAATCTGTCCGTTCTTCCGAAAATATAAGCCCAAAATTAGTTTTTGTTTCTACACTTTTGATTTATTAAATGTGTTTGGCTATTAGAAGTTTTCAATAGCCGTTGAAACTCAATTATTATTAAGAAAAAGTCTAGCGATTCAATGTGTAATGTTGTACAATTTATTTCGTATAGTTGAGGTAAATTAGGCGTCAGTATGACCGATATAATAAAGTGCTGCGATGGATACGAAGGTTATGAAGATCAATAACAGACTTAAAACAGGGCAGACAGACCGAATTGCCTTGCCCTATGCAAGCATCTTAGAAGAGAGCGAGAGAAAGCGATTGAAATAGAGCATAAGTGCAGCACGTTAGCTAGTAGTCCTTAGTAGTCCATAGCAGTTAGCTCCAACAAATCTTCAAATCTGAAGTACAGGTTGACCAGATACCTCGTGGGAAATATGATTGTAAAACTTCTATCAGCGAAGTCCACCGAAAGTCCAGATTTAAGTTGGACAGCGGATACTGGGTTCTTGTTCAGCTCAGTCGCAAAAGCCCCTTGCGACAGAATATAGGCTAAGCGGCGATAGTTTGACATAACTGAGCTACCGGAACCATAAGCCGTGAGACATAAGACTTCAGCGCCGTAGAAGCACCATCAAACACGGCCTGCGCTTCTAATCGTCTCAATTGGAATGTAGATACATGTCCACTTGGTTGCAGGCAAAGCTTATTCGACTCTTCCTCAGAGCGACAGCCAGATATCGCACTATCCATGTCCAAGTCAGGGCTATCAATTGGAGGGTTAGCTGTAGACAACCTTGGGCATCGAACTCTGGAGAATTTGGCTAGGAGAACATTTCGGGGAGTCTCAAGAGTTTGACTTTCATTTAAGGCAGTAGCGCGTGAACACATCAACGAAACGTCTTTGAATCCTTCACAAGCTCCAGACACGACCCATCCCAAGCGAGTTTTCTGAACTATTGGTAGTCCTGGTAGCAGCTTGAATTGCCCAACACATAAGAGCTCCATAAACAGTTTTGCACCAATCAGCAGATCGATGCCCTGAGGTGTATGAAATTCTGGATCGGCAAGTGTCAGGGTTTCAGGAATCTTCCAGCTGCAAATGTTCATGCTGTGGCTTGGCTGGTGATCGGTAATATTAGGGACGATAACAGCAGTGATGGGAGTCGAGTATGTAGACGAGCGAGAGTGAAGGCTAATTTTGACGGACATTCCATCGGTGACGAGGCTGGAGTCGCCTATTCCAGAAACTGTTGTAGATGATTTTATCTTCCGTAGCTGAAGCTGATTCGCGAAACGGGACGTTATTAAGTTATGAAAGCCCCAGAACGATTTTTGACTAGCAGGATGGCCGTGGGCAATAGCACATTATCATTGCTAAGATCCTGGGCAATAAGAATAGTAGATGAAGAAGCTGTAGTAGAGGGTTCAGTGGCGTGCTGAGAAGCGTGGACGAAGACGGTAAAGTAGAGAGTTCAGCTATAGGATGTGACGGCGTAGACGACGGAGTATTGGGTGACTTTGATTGCCTTTGGACTGCAGTAGTTTCAGGGTTACTAAAATGCAGGAGAGTATGATGCCTACCCCCACAGGTACGACAGTCGCAGTTCAGACAGTTAATACAGAGGGATAGCCTATGGGCTTTAAAATTGGGACAGTAATGGATTTCGTGGGCATGGTCATTGCATAGCATGCATTCGGATAAAGTTGGATTATTGGCGATAAATGTGGATCTTGAAATGCTAGGCCTTTTACTCCTGTCCACCTGATTGCTCGGCGCATAGGTTGCCATAGCGAAATCCACTGTCTCCAATGTCCTGCATCGCTGCTCCAAACTCCCATGACGGAATCAGATTGGCGAATGCTGGATCCTCTAATCGTTTCTCCCACTTTGCTTGAGATGCTGGATCCAGTTTGCGAAGTAGCACCTGCACAATGATGCATCCCGCGATCTGCTGCGGAGTACCCAAGCCCTGGAGCGCACGGATGTGAGAATTGAATTTGTCCGATAGATCCCGAAGCATAGCCACTGACCTTTGTTCCACAGCCTGGAGCCCCAAGACCTCAGTGATGTGTGCCTGAAAAACCAAACGTCGATTTTTAAATCTCTTTTCTAACAAATCCAATGCGATATCATAGTTGCCATGAGAGATTTCCAGCGAACGAACAGTCTCCAATGCCGAATCACGGAGACAAGAACGCAGATGCTGAAACTTTTCTATGTTGGTTAGGTCGGGATGATTGTCAATAATGGTGGTAAACATAGAGTAAAAGTCAGTCCACTCGGCATATCCTCCGCTGAATGTTGGCAATTGTATAGGCGGCAGGGGCGGAGCCTGCCTATGACGAGGTTGACGCTGCGAACCGGCACAAACAAAAGTGGAATAAGGAGGAATGTGTCCGCTTGTCGTAGCCATTTCCCCTGTAATCGAAGCCTTAAGCCTACTGGCAAGTGATTCGAAAGCATCACACAATCTACTACGTATCTCGTTTTGGTCCAATTCCTCGAGCTCGTTGTGCAACGTTTCAAATTTGCAGCTCAGCTTTTCGATCTGTTCTAGCTTTACAACGAGAATGTAGTAGTCGTACACCGACGAGTCATCCTCCCAGGCAGCAGTTAACCTTTTCACCTTTTCGCACAATTCCGTTGACTTAAGCTTCAAAAAAGACACCCTGTTTTGCTCCCGGGTCACTGGAATGTCGTTTGCAGCATCAATATCCATAGCAGTACCCGCGATAGAAAACCTATGTAGCGGGAAGAGGAATGTTAAGCGTAACACGTGTAGTAAGGGGGAGTGACCGAGACCCTCAAGACAACAGCTATGTGCGCAAGTGCAGACGGTGTATGGGCTTGTATGCACCTATGTGGTCGATGACACTTGTTGAGACAGAAAGCTAGCGACTCCACACACACGAACGGAACTTGAGGGTGGATTTTATTGTTTAATTTTAGTTCGTGATTGCACTGATGGATTATTTATTTCACAATCACTTCGGTGTCACCAAATGTTTTGTCATTGCAACTCAATTATTATTAAGAAAAAGTCTAGCCTTTCAACGGGTAATGTTGTACAATTTATTTCGTATTGTTAAGGTAAATTAGGCGTCAGTATGACCGATATAATAAAATGATGCAATGGATACGAAGGTTATGAAGTTCAATAACAGACTAAAACGAGAAGGAACGTGTGAGTCGCTTCTGGGGACGCGACTCTACTTATACCCGTACTCAGTCAGTTTATACATTTTTAAGCATGATTTTTTAAAATTTTAGAATTAAAAAAAGTTTTTTCATTTTTTTGCTACATCTGTTATCTACATATTCATCTACAATGTACATGTACAAATACATCTAACATGTATATTCTACATGTACCATTTAGATTCTACATCTCTTCCGCTAGGGGTTGCTCGCGCACTGAACGCGGCAGAGTGTGCGAGCGAGAAAGAGACAGAGTAGCGTGTCTATGGCTGAAGTAGGCAGGGAAACCAGCTGAAAATTAATTTCTTCATTCTGGCTATAATTATAATCCGATCTGATTCAGATTCAGCAGTCTGGTAGATATGGTCATTTTCTACGATACTGCGTTTTTAGTTTTATCGTATCTTTAAAATTGTACCTGCCACAGATTTTCGTCCTTTGTCTCGGCGGAAGGGGGCGGGGCGAAATTTTGAAATACACTTGTAGCAGTGTTATATCACATGAGTCTGGAAACCAAATTTGGTTGCCCTAGCTTTTATAGTCTCTGAGATCAAGGCGACAACAAGACGGAGTGACGGAGGACGGACGGACAGATGGACAGACAGACATACACTCGCCTATCTATGCAGATCAAGAATTTATATACTTTATGGGGTCGGAAACGTTTCCTTCTCTGCGTTGCTCACATCCACTTTTACCACAAATTTAATACATATACCCCCTAACTCTTATTTGAGTACAGGGCAGACAGACCGAATTGTTCTTGCCCTATTCAAGCATCTTAGAAGAGAGCGAGAGAAAGCGGTAGAAATAGAGCATAAGTGCAGCTTGGGCTGTTGCAAAGCTGAGAACGCACGTTAGCTAGAGCGCAAGAAAAGTGCAGGAACGAAGAAGACGGGATAGATAGACGAAAAAACGGCCGCTGCCGTGCGCAAGCATATGCGGAGACAATGGTTATTTACAGGGGGCAGTGCAAAAAATAAACAATGAAGATGATCTTACGACTAAAGATTTTACGACTAAATACCGGGCTGAGAAACCCGACAAAGTGTTTTTCTCTTCCGTATGCATTTACTTAAAATTTTCTCAATAGTCATATAAGTTGGAGGAAAACATAACGGGCACATCCCGGAAGAACCAGAGGCGTAAGTCTAAATAAAAAACGAGAAGGAACCTGTGTGGCGCGACTCTATTTTTTAACCCGTGCTCAGTTGTGAGCTTATGATTTACATTATGTTGTACATATCTAACATGTAGATTATACATGTATACATCTTCTCCGCCAGCGGGCGAGGTAGAGTGTGTGAGCGAGAAAGATAATGAGTAGCGGGTCTCTTGCTTTAATAGGTGGGGGAAGCAATTGAAAATTAATATCTTTAGTCTGGCTATAATAATCATCCAATAGACAATCTTGCCATCCATAGTATCCAAACAAAGGAGCTAAATTTATTTATACTCGTAGAGGTCATAAACCAGGGAATTGAAATAATAAAAAAATTAAACCAAGCAAACAAAAGAAATCAATAATTCGCAATTCTAATTTTCAATCTACAACATTTCACAGAATACATATGTTAGGTTTAGGCGGTAGTTACTGAGAGGGGGAAATCCCCCCCACCATAGCTCACTTGGTCCTCCTACAGGACCATGGTGATGCCGCATGGGTGTGTACCCTTTCTCCCCTACACCGTGGTGAGCAATCTGATTGCGGAGTAAAGGGCAGTCCCATCCGGTGACTTGGATGTATTTGGACAATATCCCATGTCTGATTTCGGACAGGTCCGAAATGTCGGAGAGGAAGGGAGCCCCAAGAAGCCGTAGCCTAAGGATTCCCAGGGCCGGACAGTGACAGAAGAAGTTGGGGGCCGACTTCTCCTCCTTCTCGTCCCTGCAGCTTATACAGAAATCGCTATGAGGGATTGACAGTCTGGCAGCGTGTGTCCCGATCTGCCGGTGTCCCGTGATGGCTCGGATGACGGTAGAGCACTGTTCTCTGCTGATTTAGTAGAGCTCTTCCGAGCGTTTCTTCGATCGACTCGGCCAGATCGACCTGTAAGTTTTACAGGTGATGGTTTGCTGCCATCGTCTGTCGGCAATTAGCTCGAAGGCTTCGTGCGTTAGTAGATAAAGGCATCGCTACCTGCTTCTTCTCCGGTAGGAGAGGTGTGATAGTACCTTGCCTGGCTAGTTTGTCGGCAGCATCATTCCGGTGGATATCCGTGGGTCCGGGGACCCATATTAGGGAGAGATCTAAATGCTCTGTGGTTTCATTAAGAGACTTGCGGCATATGTTGAGTTCGACGATATTGAGCCAAGTGCTCTGAGAGCTGCTTGGCTGTCTGAGAAGACGCACACTGAGTGTCTGTCTAAAGAAAGTTTGCAGACGATAGCAATAGCCTCGTTTATTATTTATTGCTTTAACCTCCGCTTGAAACGCACTACAGTGATCCAGGAGTCTGAAACAAAGACTAATGTTGAGCTCGTTACAGTAGACGCCTCCACCCACCCGGCCGTCTAACTTTGAGCCATCAGTGTATATGTGTATCGCATTTGCGGGTCCAGGTTCGTCCCTCTCCCACTCCTTCCTGAGTGGGATTGGTACCTGGAAGGGCGTGGAGAGGTGATAACTCGGTATACAGTAATCTGTCCCCTCCGATAGTTGCGGGAGTCTCGTCAAGATTCCCGAGTGTCCTAACGTGGATGCCTGTGAAAATTTCATAGAGAATGCTATGGCAACATCATCAGCGTTCGCCACCACATGACATCCACCCCCTCTATCTCTCGCAGCAGTTCATTTACTGCTAAGTTCCATAGGAGGGGCGAGAGGACTCCAACCTGCGGTGTACCTCTGCTGACAAACCTGGTGGAAGTTGACGTCATCAGTGAGGCCTCAACGGTCCTGCATCGAAGCATTTGATTGATGAGACTCACCGTCCGGGAATCAGTTCCCAGGTCCGTCAGTGCACCCGTGATGGCGGTCGGGAGGATGTTGTTAAAAGCGCCTTCTATGTCAATAAAGACTCCTGTACTCCTTACAGTTAAGGGACGTTTCAATGATCAATGTGATCGCGTGTAGGGCCGTCTCGGTGGATCTTCCCTTCCGATAGGCGAAATCTGGTCTGAAATCTTTGAGGGCAGTGTGCGAGGGTTTACCTGCCTTGGGTATAAAAACGACTTTGGTCTGAAGCCATGTGTCTGGGATTTGTTCGTGAGAGAAAATTCCCTCGTAAATCTGTTTGAGCCAATTTATGGCCCTTTGTCCGACGTGAATTAGTTGGGCTGGGATGATGCCATCTGTTCCCGCAGACTTGTAGGGCTTAAAGCTTTTAATTGTTCCGGATATGTTCTCCTGACTTAGCAGGGGTAGAATGGATCTTGAGGCAACAGAAGGAGGTGCGCTGTAGTTTGGTCTGTTTACAACGCAGGCTGGGAAGTGTGTGTTCAGGAGAAGGTCCAGGACCGATTCATTGCTGGACGTCGTCCACGACTGATCGGCTTTCTTCAGGTAACCCAAGGTTTGGGTCGACTTCGATAGTACTTTGCGTAAGCGTGAAGCTTTGGAGTTACTTTCGATTTCACTGCAGAACTGGCTGCCTGGAAATTTGGGATATTTGAGCTGGCCCAAAGACTATGCTCCTTCCCCTTCATCGACGACCTGAAGTCCGGGCCGAGCTCTTTTGTTGTTATAATATTTGGTTTAGGCATATAGTTCCCATGAGTAGGCGGGAAGGGGATAGTCACCCGAGGCATAGCCTGCTTGCCCCGGGAAGCCTAATTTAAACTGGAGGTCGGCTGGTATCCAGAGTTCTCATATACAATCAGCCAGCATCCGTGGCAGAGACTTGATCGTACCAGGACCTGTTGCCAGCCGCCCTCACGAGGTGTGTACAGTTACCGCGGTTGACGGCTCGCTCGTGATCCCCGCGCATCCTAGAGATCAGGAGCAAGCCCTGACCCGAAACGCTCCTACCCATAGTCCAAGGGTCCAGTTATGGCGAGACGGCCCTTCATCTGTTAGTCCCCCTGTATCACTCGAATGGCTGACGGAAATGGCAATGTAAGTGGACTTGGTATTTTTAATCCAAAACTATCAAAACAAGATTACCTGAAACACAGCAATTCTGAGAAATTGTTAAATATTAAAACTTCTACTTAGTTAAAATTGACACAAACGAAATCTATATAATCTCAAATATTCCGAGCAATATTGCTAATTTCCCAGTATACCAAATAGTCCCATATCCAGATAATCAAAATAATATCTCAACAGAGATTACATTCGATAAATATTATAGTTAGGAAGATAAAATATACAGAAAAGAAATTTACATTTTTTTGTCAGAAAAACTAATTTCTTTATTCTGCTTATAATAATCATCCAATCTGATTCAGATTCAGCAATCTGGTATATATTGTCATTGTCTACGATACTACTTTTATAGTTTTATCGTATCTTTAAAATTGTGGGTGCCACATATTTTCGTCGTTTGTGGGGGTGGGTCGAAATTTTGAAATACATTTGTAGCAGTGTGGTATCACTGTCTAGTCTAGTCTCTGAGATCAAGGCGACAACAAGACGGAGTGACGGAGGACGGACGGACAGATGGACAGACAGACATACACTCGCCTATCTATGCAGATCAAGAATTTATATACTTTATGGGGTCGGAAACGTTTCCTTCTCTGCGTTGCACACATCCACTTTTACCACAAATCTAATATACCCCTTAACTCTTTTTTGAGTACGGGTATAAAAATGTGCATGTACATAAATAGTGTGCAAATAACTCGGCTTTCGATTTTGCAAATTTGTCAATAAATTCCTTTTTTCTGGTCTATTCTGGGCCGGATCAACCCTCAACCGGGCCCTGTGCAACCATCAATCTGGTGCCAAAGACAATATAAGTATAAGATACATAACGCCATACGAAATTTTTGAACACGAATTTTGATACAATATACAATATAACACTAACTCTTCGAGTACGGGTATAAAAATGTTCGTCTGCTTAACTGTGTGTAGTTGTTTTTTCCCATTCCTTTTTTTCAGTCATTGTTTGCGTTTTTGCGGTAAATTATATTATTTCGTTGAGGAATTTTGAACTTGTAAAAAGCAATAATGATTTAAAAATGTTTTTTTCTTCCATTTCTTTATAGCATATTTAGTTATGTCCTACATAAAAATGATTTACGTATTCGTGGTTTTACTTCTCTGTGCAATTGAACTAAAGGTAAGATTTTTATATTTGTTACTTCTTACAGGGATCTCTGAACAAACTGTATCCTGTACGTGTTATGTGAGAAATAATAATAACAATAGGTTGTTGGTTATTTTTGTCTAACAGGGCTGGTGCTCTAAAAATAAAAAATCATGATTTTTTCTGCCCGTTTCTCAATGACTTTTCAGATCCATAAAGTATATATCAGCCATGCTCCGGTTATCCCAAATCGCTAAAAGTGGCGTATGGACTTACGAATGAGCTTGCGACTTCGAAAATTAAGAGCACATGAGCGGGAAAAAAATATAAACATATTTGGTGATGTTTTAAGATTACCCGTCTACCCGACACCACTTTTCCGCTTCGAACCAAACAAATTTATTTGGATAGATGCCATGACCAAGAATATCTAATCTTTCCCCATGGAGCCGTAAAGTTAAACATATTTGGTGATGTTTTATCTTCCATATACCTCAGTAAAATTAATATTTTTGCAAGTTTTTTTTTATGCTACCGTTATTTTAACAGCAGCATTTACTTTTCGAGTATCCATCTTTTATCTATTATGCCTTGTGATGTTTTGTCGTGCATTTATTTCTTATCAGCTTTTAATCCTTAGTACCGTTAGCATTAAGTAGAATGCAAAGTGAGAATTTCAACGAAAGTTGATATTTGTGCAAAGTTACTCATTTACATTTTGAGTGCGATACGCTAGTGATTTCGCGAAAAAACTTATTAAGTTGCTTGTCCAATTTAGGAAAAACGTATTTACCGTGAAATCGTTGTGTTCAGTTTAGATTTGTATTCAATTTAAAGTACTTTTCATTTAAAATGCCCCGCGGAAACGAACTATCGAATGAAAAGCAGGTTAAAATCAAAAGGATGGCTGATTGTGGAGTCAAAGTTGGTGTTATTGCTAAAACAATAAAGCGTCTTAGAAATACAGTATCAAACTTTTTAAAGTGTCCGCTAAAATATACTCAAAACAACCCTAAGGTGGCTATTCCTAAGGTTGGTGAACGCACTAAGCGGCACATTCGAGCTTTGGTAACCGGAAAAAGATGAGCTGCGCCCAAATTAAAAACCAATTAAAGCTCCCAATCATTCGGCAGGGGGTGCAGAAAATTTGCAAGAAGGAGTTGCGTCTCCGCCTTCAGCTCTCTTGGCAATGTGCTTTGTACCAGGTCGGATGAAAGCCATTGTCCTGGAATGGGAAAACATTGATATAACCGTCCTCCAAAACTTGGTCAAATCGGTTACCCGACGGTTGAAACTGGTAGAACAGCACAAAGGAAACACTATAACACTGTAACGACATTTAACTTTAAAAACCACACTGGTTGGTTTAAAACGCACACATTTTCAAAAGTAGCAAATATACTTAAACAATTTGCAATTTTTGCAGAAACTGGTAGAACAGCACAAAGGAAACACTATATCCTATTAAAAACGAGAAGGAACGTGTCAGTTGCTTCTGGGGACGCGACTCTACTTATACCCGTACTCAGTCAGCATATACATTTTTGAGATATGATTTTTTAGAATTTTAAATAAAAAAAAAAATTTAACATTTTACATTTTTTTGCTAAATCTGTAATCTACATCTACAATGTATATTTTACATCTAACATGTAGATTATAGATGTACCATTTATATTCTACATCTCCTCCGCTAGGGGTTGCTCGCGCACTGAACGCGGCAGAGTGTGCGAGCGAGAAGGAGAATGAGTATCGTGTCTCTGGCTGGTGGAGGCGTGGGAACCAACCAAAATTAATATCTTCATTCTGGCTATAATTATGATCCGATCTGATTCATATTCAGCAATCTGATAGATATGGTCACGATACTGCGTTTTTAGTTTTATCGTATCTTTAAAATTGTGCCTGCCACAGATTTTCGTCCTTTGTGGCGGCGGAAGGGGGCGGGGCGAAATATTGAAATAGCAGTGTAGTGTAGCAGTGTGATATCACATGAGTCTTGAAACCAAATTTGGTTGCCCTAGCTTTTATAGTCTCTGAGATCCAGGCGCTCATCAAGTCGGACGGACGGACAGACGGACAGACAGACGGACATGACTAGATCGACTCGGCTATTGATGCTGATCAAGAATATATATACTTTATGGGGTCGGAAACGTTTCCTTCTCTGCGTTGCACACATCCAC
The DNA here is from genome assembly GCA_018150885.1 of Drosophila tristis. NCBI lineage: Eukaryota > Metazoa > Arthropoda > Insecta > Diptera > Drosophilidae > Drosophila > Drosophila tristis. The sequence goes on from JAECWT010000067.1 coordinate 2,136,865, forward strand.
TTTTACCACAAATCTAATATACCCCTTAACTCTTTTTTGAGTACGGGTATAAAAAATATTTTTTAAGCATCAAACAAAGTTTGAAATCTAAGTTTTTGTCATGAACTAATTTTTACACAAATATCAACCTGTTGAACAAATTTTGTGTGTTAATTTTTCTTGATAAAGAAAATAAATATTTAAAATATTTTCAGTTCTTTACATTTGTATGTCACCTAAAGGCCTGTCTCCAGCACCGCGGAAAATTCCTGTCAAGAATTTACTAGTTATTCCGTGAGGGTGTGGAACATAGCTAAAACAGGGTTGATGAATCAGCTGTGTTTTGTAAAAAAAAGCCAATTGCAAAAATTCAACTGAAATTAAAAAACGAAAAAAAAAATGCACTCTGACGATCAAGTGATTGTGTTGGTGGCGGCATATATTGTTGCATAACAAAAACGAAAAATTTGTAACTCTCTTTTTTGTTTTGAGCAGAGTTTTGCCTACATCTTGCACAATTCACTTTAGGAATAATTGTTGAGCATATATTCCTGAACTGAGTGTGAGCTGTTCTCTCAGTCCACATACGGTCCCAATAGGCAACTAGCGATATAAATCTGAGGATTCCGCCCGTGTTGCTGGATACACACTCCAGGAAAACGTAAACGAAAAATTCCTGTCACAGTTTTTTTTATAGAAGTTTGAGAGGATTTTTTGATTCTGCGGTGCTTAATACTATGCTTAACCATATAATAAAGATAGTGTTTGAGATGCCAAGCTTTTTTGGAACCTATATCTTTACAAAATCAGTTAAAAGACTTTCAATTTACAACGTTATAATATTTATTTATACCGGCGGCTAGCTGAAGCCGATTGCTCGCTCTTATGCCCGGCCAGATAAATGTGCACAAGAGGGGGTTCGGTATGCAACCTATGCGGCGAGAGATTGGCATAGAACTATCTTAGGTCACGACGGCCGATCAATGCAAGATCCGAAGCGGCAGGCGCAGAGCGCCCTTTAACAGGGAGAGCGCAGCAGCACTGCCGAACGCTGAAGACATACATAAGTTTAGGTTTCGGTACTCTTATACAAATAGGTACAGCTACATTTAATATTATGATAGACGCTTAAATAGCCGCTGGCCCGAACAGTTAGTAATAAGAATTATACTAACAAGGTGATTTAAAAAACTTTAAAAAACACGTTGCAAATATAGAAATTTTTACTGATTTTTTATATAAAACAAAGCCGTATTAGTCCGACCCCTTATAACTCGAGAGCGGCTGGAGCGATTTTCATGGTTTTTGAATTTTTTAGTTTGTTTCCGTCCCGCCAAGTGAAATTGTAAATCAATCGCAATCCTTAGTCTGAATAGTACAAAAATATGGTTTTCAAATATGAATGAGGAAGAACGGGAATTCGTACGAGAGATAATAACACTAAGTATCCATATGCTGAATGGGAATTTATCAACTGAAAATGACGGAAACCTACCTACCAATTATTGCAAAAATAAATTCATATTGAACGTATTATTCGACTCACTTCTCATCCATGCAACCACAATGTGCCAAAGTGAAGAGTGGCTGGGTACAGCTAGTATATATATAATTGAAAATTTGAGTTTGTATATATTTATTTCCTGTCACTTCACTTTGTAACTTCACTAAAAAATCAAAGTGAACGGAATAGTTTCGTTAGCGCTCCGGGAAATATTCACATACATATGTGGAAAAAATTCAACTAAATGAATTGGAGTGTTCTAGGATTAAAATTAAGTGAATAACACTACTCAACAAAATCGAACTTTTGTTTTTTCTCAAGGAAACAAACCAACCTTTTCTGATAGATTTAGGGCTTTATTTTTTTAAAATAAATTATAGTTCTTTTTTTATGCCAGAACTTTTTTAGATAACACTAGTCAACACGACATTTAGGCGTGGCCCAAAATGAATTTTACTTATAGATTTCGGGGTATACAAATTTGAAGCGAATTATGTTTTTTTTTGTTTTAGTTTTTTTTTTAAGAATTTTTGAAAATCTGGTATTTTTTAATGTTTTTTTTCAGAGGTAGTGCTTTAATTTTTCACATAAGTTAAGTATCTTATATAGATACTTGCATAGAACTTTGCAGTTCTGAAGAGCTGACAAGTGCAGATATAAATCCCATCCAGTAACTTTGTATCTGCAGCTTAACGCCTGGAAGATATTAAGCTGTCAAATTCAAATTTCATCATTTTTTGCGGTATTTTTTTTCTCGAAATTTTGATTTTAAACACTTGGGAAAAGTCGAAAAAAAAATAAATCGTGGCATGCACTTTTAGTTTAGATAGACGCATTAATTAAGCCTCGTTTTAGGTATTGTTCAATAAAATCTATGGAGAAACTTTGGAGCTACAATTCGTTACCCAAACCTCAAAAGGTATTGTTCATTAAAATCTATGGATAAACGGTGGAGCTAAAATTCGTTAACCAAACGTCAAAAGTTAAAAAATAGACAAAAAATACTTATTGGAAGGTTGCGGGCCCAACTGCCGATTGGAAACAAAGCCCACAAAAAGCGGTTGCATTTTTGGTACCTGAACGTGTTCCTTTGGCATTGGACCAGCAATTAGTTTTGAGTCGTTTTGGTCAAACGGCTGCAAGTTGACCATAGATTTTAATAAACAATACCTTAAACGACGCTTAATTAATGCGTCTATCTAAATTTAAAAATGTTGGCCAAGAATAGTTTTTTTTTACTTTCCCCGAGTTAGGTATTATTTTTTTTTTTTTTTTTTCAAAATTTTGACTTTAAAAACTGAGGAAAAGTAAAAAAAATATATATATATATATATATATATATATATCATGGGTCCTTTATTATTTGTTTTGTGTATAGGGATATCATTTCGGCGTCCTTTAGGGTATTGCTCAATAAAATGTATGGAGGGATAGCGGATATAAAATTGGTTGACCAGCCCTCCGAAAATCACATTTCACCGTCTGGAACTTTCACGGCCCAAGCTTTTGGTCGGTTTTATTAATTTTTGCTAAGAATCTGAAGCTCGTGATTGAACAAATGGGGTGACAAGAAAATTGTAGCACCTTTCACAGGATTTTTGATTCGTGTTGATAGAATAAAAATACATGAAATACAGTTTCTTCAACTTGGGCCTTTAAAAAAATTTTTCGCAGGGTAACAAAATAAGCTACCAATAAGTCAAATTATTCAAAGAATGCCAACAAGACTGTGTCAGAAGATCAGATCCACGATGAGCGAGAAGCAAGTGCTAGATCAAGACTATTAAAAGGCAGGCGGTCTGAATTGCCCAATGACCTAATGCAAGCGAGAGAGCAGCCGATCGAGAGAGGGCAATAAAGAAAACGAAAAAAAGAACGCAAGGTGCGAGATGAAGACGCGATAGAGCTGCTGCATAGGCTGTTGCCGTGCGGATTTTTTTTTTTTCCATGGATTCGCCATGGTGGTTGAGAAGTCGACGAACTGTACTGCTCCTCCGGCTTTTCAGCTAAACTCACCAGACACAGCTACACACCTCATTTCCCGCGGGATCACCGCAAAGTATTACGGAATAGGTTGCCTAACTCCGCCAAGCGTCGCTCCCTTTCGCATCTTCTCAGCTCGCTCTGGATGCCTATAAGGGTGTCGCAGACGAGCTTGCAATTCTCCTCGGACTCCGTCATCAGCAATTCTGATGGTAGGAGGAACCAAGTTCTTGGGCAGTAGCTCGTGCAGTGGTAGGCCACATGCTCCGGATCCTCGCTCTGCCAAGGTCTCGGCCCTCGGGACACTCGGGGGTGTCCTCGTGTTTGAACCAATGCAGGAGGTTCCTGTAGCCTCCGTGGCCCGTCAGGAATTGGGTGATGTGATAATTCACCTTTCCGCTTCTCCGCCCTTTCCATGCCTTGATGTCTGGAACAATCCTGTGGGTCCATCGTCCGTGTTCCTGCTGTTGGCCGTGTTCCACCTTGCCTGCAATGTCGCTATCAACGCCAGTCTTGCCGTTGCTCGGATGGTCTCTGCCATTCTTTCCAATTCTAAGCGCGATGCATATAGCTGCGTTATCTCCGTCACTGGGATATCCTACCCCCAAGGACCAGGGCAGCATCATCCGACACCGTCCCATACCCGGACACGACTCGATGAGCCAAATAGGACAGAAGACCAAACCGGCGCAGCGTACAGCAGGATCCAGGCCACTACTCTCGCCAGGAGTAGCCGCCGGCCTGCTTTTGGACAACCAGTATTGGAGAGAATCTTTGACAAGGCTGCCTGCATTCGAGAGGCTTTCTGGCTGAAGTACTCGAGGTGAGCACGGTAGTTCAATCGGTTGTCCAGCATCAATCCAAGATACCTGATTGAGTCCTGCGACTTAATCGTCGCATTTGCCACTTGTATAGTCGCATACTCCATGTATATCCAGCTCGTGATGAGTACGGACACCGTTTTATGGCCGGCCAGGTCCAGCTCCTTGGCCACTACGACCAGTGCTAGGTCTTAAGCGAAGCCGATCAGCTTGCATCCCTGCATTCTCAGGACGTCGTCGTACATTATGTACATTATGACCCCTGTGGAACTCCGGCTGTCATCTTGTAGAGCTTAGGTCCTTCCTCCGTTTCGTACCTTGTCCGACAGATAATTACACTAATCGACACGAGTTTTCCTTAAGGAACAAAACCAACTTTTTCTTAAAGATTTGGGGCTTAGTAACGGTTTGATGAAAAATTGTTTTTCTCTATGTCAAAATTTTTTTTAAAGAATTTTTGAATTTGGGTATTATTTCTCTAGTATCTTACGTCTGGTTGTAAAGCACTTTGATATTTTGAAAAGATAATTAAAGCAGCTAGAAGTCAAGCCCACTTTGTGATTTTAGCTTACCGCCTGGGAAATATAAACTATTGAACAACAAAAATTATGATTTTTTGCGACATTTTTTACGAAATTTTGACTTTTAAAACTTAGGAAAAGGTAAAAATCCTGTGTTCTATATGTGTATAGGTGCATTAATTAGGCGTCGCTTAAGATATTGCTCATTAAAATCTATGGAGAAACTTTGGAGCTACAATTCGTTACCTTTTCGAATACCTGCCAATTGGGAACAAAGCAAACGAAAAAGGGTTGTACATTTCGTATCTATCGCGTTCCTTTGGTATGAAATGTGGTTGACAGTTACTTTTTTCTTTATCTGAGGTTGGATACCTGTTCAGGTCAAATGTTTCCTTTATATTCTCACAAGTATATAACTCTGTGCCTATAGTGTCTGTGCCTTAGTGTAGTTCTAACTTCCCTCAGAATAAGATCGTGTGTTTACCAAAACATCTTACAATTAATTAAAATCAATTGTCATGGATAGCTCTGGGCGATCATTTTCATGTGTTTTCCAAGCAGGCTCATTATGCTACATATGCGGTGAGTACATAATGATCAACGAAATAAAAATCGCTTTTACCGAAACTCTCCAAAAACATTATGAAGAAAACTTTAAAATCAAACCCGAAAGTTTTGTTGAAGAGTAGGCACCAAGCTGTATATGTCAAATGTGTAGATTGAATTTAACAGCATACGATTGCGACGAGAAGTAAGTTACTCTAATCCACAAACTATTAACTTTAACAAAAATACTAAACATTATTTTTTTTCTTACAATTTTTACCCTTACCCTTCCTGCTCCTGCTACCCCTTAGAGGAAATACCGCCACTAAAACGGAAAAAATAGGAGATGTCGTCTTCGTCGCATGAAACAACTGATTCAAGTAATGACTAATCAGGAGAATATAAATATTGCAAGCCTATTTCACAGGAACAATTGAACGATTTGGTGAGGAACCTGAATCTTCATAAAAATAAAGCCGAGTTTCTTGGATCTTTTTTAAAGGATTCCGGCTTATTAAAGGAAAACGTCATCATAACCCATTTCCGGACGCGTCATTAGTTTCACGCACAATTTTGTATGACGAAGGATGACATGTGCGTTTGCCACGACATATTCGGACTCTTCAAGCAAATGGGTAAAGCTTACGAACCAAAAGATTGGAGGTTATTTGTTGACAGCAGTAAGGAAAGTTTAAAGGCTAGTCTGTTACACAATGGAAACCAACGGAAAATTACAATATATAGAATGCAGCTTTTTAAGACGTTATTTTACCACGATTACACATCAAGCTGGGACTAATGAAAAATTTTGTTAAAGCACTGGATAAGGATGGCGAATCAATGCGTAACCTAAAAGCTGTTTTTCCACGCTGACAAAAGTGAAAGAAGGATTATTTGATGGCCCTCAAATTCAAAAACCACTAGCAGATGATGGATTTGAAAATATTTTATCTATGAATGAAAAAGCAGCTTGGAACTCATTCCGAATGGTAGTTACAAATTTTCTTGGGACTCCCATAACGGAGAGAGATTTCAACAACAATTCAAATCTATGGAACTACGGTATCATGGTGTTTGGAATGTGAATATGATGGGCGACTATGTGTGGACTCTCATAAGGGAATCTGATTCGAATGACAAAGGAAGACATCCACATAAAATAAATTATTTTAAGAACAAAAACAAGCAGTAGAAAACCAAATATATCACATACAACCAGACTTAAGATACTAGAGTTATGTAAAAAAAACAAGCGCTAACTCTGAAAAAAGCTTAAAAGTATAACAGACTTAAAAAATTCTTCAAAAAAAGTTCTGCCATAGAAAAAAAAAATCACCAAACCATTTCTAAGCCCCAAATCTTTAAGAAAAAGTTCGGTTTGTTCCTTGAGGAAAAATCGTGTTGACTAGTGTAATTATGTTCTGTGTTGGCGTTGTTTAAACTTTAAAGTATTGTTCATCAAAATCATATGTAGAAACGGCTTAGCTAAAATTGGATGACCAGCCCTCCAAAAACACCATGTTTGGCTATTAAGAGCTTTTAATAGCCGTTGAAACTCATTTAATTTTAAGAAAAAATCTGGCGTTTTAGTGGGTAATGTTGTACAATTTATTTCGTATTTGTAAGGGAAAGTAGGCGTCAGTATGACCGATATAATAAAGCGATGCGATGGATACGAAAATTATCTCTCAACTGGCTATAAGGGCAAATGGGCCGACTTGCCAGCGCCCTATGCAGCAAGTCTTGAAAGAGAGCGAAAGCGAGCGATGCATCGATTCATCGCGATGAAAGGAGAGCAGATCGGAGCAGATGCTAAGCCGAGCAAGAACGTCATATGGAACGCGAGAGACCAGCTTAGATACTGCAACTGCAACAACTAAGCGAAGAAGGCGAGATATAAATGAAAAAGCGGCCGCTGCCGTGTACAGACATAGGCTGATTAACAATGATTTGTACAGTGAAAATAATAAACATAATGAAATAATATTTAGGCTGCTTCACCCGACATACTTCCCCCCGTTGGAAGCCTGACTTTCAATAGCATCTTTAAGGGGAAGCAGACACAGCTTGTTAACGGCTCGCTTGGTGATTCCAGTTGCAGTCTTCAGAACAGCGACTCGGGCGACGCCATCACTTCAAGATAGTAGTTCCACCAGCCTCGCTAGTGGCCACTTCATGGGAGGTAGATTTTCATCCTTGACGAGGACCAGGTCGGTGACTGCTAAGCTCGGTTTCTGAGTTCGGTACTTTGACCGCTGCTGCAGCGACGTTATGTACTCCTCTTTCCACCGGGACCAAAAGAGCTGTTGAAAGTACGAAACGAGCTGCCAGGAATCTAGGCGATCGAAGTTTAGCTTCGTGACGTCAGGCTCAGCGAATGAAGGAGAAGGAGGGCCGCCATTCAATAAATGTGCTGGACCTAAAACGTCAAGATCGGCAGGACTCTCTGAAGTGGGAACTAAAGGTCTTGAAAAGCTCGTAAAATCCAAGAACAAAATTGGCTATCGCCCTATAGAAGTTGTACTTGGCCGTCTTCACTGCAGCTTTCCATAAGCCACCAAAGTGCGGAGAGCGCGGCGGGATGAAGTGCCAATCAATAGACTCAACCAAACAGAAATTCAGAACCGCCTTCTGATGATCATCGCTGAGAAACAGGCGCCTTAGCTCCACGAGCTCGTTCCTTTCACCGAAAAATTAGTTGCGTTGTCTGACCAAATTTGCCGTGGCTTTCGTCTGGTGCATATAAAGAGCTTTAGGCCGTGGAGAAAAGAGACTGTTGATAGATCCTTGATTAGGTCCAGATGAACAGCCTTGGTCACGAAAAAAATGAGGACACAGACGTAGCACTTGATTGGACCCTTGTTGCGTGCCTCCGGCTTGTAGAAAAACGGGTCACAAAAGTCTACGCCTGTGATCTTAAAGGTGTGAGAACCGTCTAGGCGCTAATGCCATTCCATTTTTTCAGTCAGTTCCTGTATCGTTGCCACTCTATTTGCGACATATATATATATAATCGGGACGGCTCGTCCCGAATCCAAGAGAGCGCAACAGCCGAATCACACCAGCAGTGGCACCTTCCTTTGAAGACACTCATTCCTGCTACCTCAGCCTAGCTATCAATTCCGCTCCACAAAGCCCCAGCTTTGGTATGGTTAGTGTTTTCAATGGAGAAACACGAGATTTTGTACAAAATAAGTGACTGCTGGATCGCTGAACCTTCGACACAATATAAATGCAGGCACCATAAGCCTCTATACTGGCGTCCCAAAGTCCGTGAATTTCTAGCTCAGACTTCGGAATGAGCACAAGCCGAGGAAATTCATAACGCCGAATCTGGCCAAAACTACTGCATACTGCCACGAGGTGTTGAGTACGGATGGCAAGCTTTCATCCCAGGACAACTTCTCTTTATGGAACTGCTGGATAAAGATTTTTGATTTTGTCTGGTCCTATCTAGTCCGAGGGGATCGTAGAACCGAGCTATTGTTGACAAAACAGAACGCCTGCATGGACGTGAAGATGACTGTAGGGCCGAAAACGAGAATAAAAGCTGATCAGAAACCGGATCCCAGGCAAGTCCTAAAGTTTTGTGAAATTGTCGAACTTCAAAAAGGGGTTTCCTTTTCCACTTCCGGAACTCCATCGAGCACAGCAGGCTTCGTTCGAACAGTATTTCCTCAATTCCAGTAGTTTGCTCACGAATGTGGATAGCCTCATCCTGAGAGCTGGCTCCAGATATCAAGTCATCGACGTAAAAGTCCCGGCAAAGAATCTCAGGCCCAACAGGAAACGCTATCTGCTCATCCATTGCCAGCTGATGCATCCCCCGCACTGACAAATATGAGGCAGGCTTCGTCCCATAAGTAACGGTGTCCAGGCCATAATGGCCATTTTAATGGCCGGTCCTGTAATCCAACCCAAGCTTTTCCATATTCCCACTCGATTTCGGTCATATGCAGTTGCGTTACTTATGGGACGTCGGTTAGGGAATAACCGGATGAAGTTGCTGCGGATCCATCGAAAACGACCCTCAGCTTGGTCGTCGAGCTATCTTCCTTTGTGACGCATTAGATGAGGCAAAAAATAGTGGCAGCAGCTGATTGATTCGGCAGGAACCAAAGACATATGACCTAGATCAAGGTACTCGTTTATGAAAGCCACTATCTAACCACTAACTAGAGCCACTATCTAACCTCCGCTCAAGAGATAAGAATCTACGTTGAGCTTGTTGATAAGATTCTCCCAAGAGGTCCAATTTATATTTAGCTGGCAGCCGAACACAATAATCGCCAGTTTGTAATCGATGGAAATGTTGAACAAAGTGAGCCTCATTTGATTTGCAAAACGAGAGGTTATTAGGTGCAGCTGAGAGCCGGAATCAAGCAAAGCTCGGCAGGGAACGGCAGGGAACTGTTTCCGTGTCTAACAGAACAACATCATTACTGAAACCTTCGGCAATATGATCAGCAGAGGTAGACGATGAAGTAGAGGGTGCAGTGGAATTATGAGACAACGTAGGTGCTGAAGTAGATGCTTGAGTGCTGAGATTAGACGGCACAGACGGAGATAAAGTTTCAAGTGCCACTGATTGAGTTTGGGCTGCAGTAGCTTCAGGACTACTGAAGTGCAAAAGAGTGTGTAGACAGTTTAAGCATAGAGAGAGTCTCCTGACTTCATTAAGGCGATTCGCAGGGGACAGGGCCCTGGATATAATAGATTTCGTGAGCAGTTTAACTGCAAAGAGTGCATCCTGATGAGTTGTGACCATAGCGAAATCCACGGTTTCCAATGTGCTGCATCGCTGTTCCAAGAACGAGGCCGTAGATTCCCACGAAGGAATGAGATTGACAAAGGCTGTATCTTCTAAAGTTGCTCCCACTTTGCTTGACTCGCTGGATCCAGTTTCCGTAGAAGCACCTGCACGATGATCTGCTCAGGAGTACCCAAAGTCTGCAACGCCCGCATATGAGAGCTGAACTTGTCCGAAATCTCCCGAAGCATAGCCACTGACCCATTCTCCACAGCCTGGAGCCCCAGGAGCTCAGTAATGTGTGCCTGAAAGACCAACTGTCGATTATTAAATCTATTTTCCAATAACTCTAACGCCATGTTATAGTTGCCATCCGAGAGTTCTAACGATCGAATTGTCTCCAACGCCGAATCACGCAAGCAAGATTGCAGATGCTGGAACTTTTCAATATTGGACAGGTCCGGATGATTGTCAATAATGGTAACAAACATAGAATAAAAATCTGACCAGTTTGCATACCCTCCGCCAAACGTTGGCAATTGCAAAGGCGGCAGGGACTGTCTACGGCGAGGTTGAGGCAAGCAAATCCAGCAGTTGCATTTGTTCCAGACAACGTGGAATGAGAAGGCATCTGATCGCTAGTCCTGGCAATTTCACAACAAATTGACGGCTTCAACGTTCGGAAAAGTGTTTGAAACTTGTCGCGCAATCCACTGCTAAATTCTCGACAATCCAATCCTTCGAGCTCGTACTGTACGGTTTTGAACGTGCCCTGCAGCTCCTCGATCTCCTCACACCTTACCACGAGGATATAGTAGTCCAAAGCCGACAATTCGTTCTCCCAAGTGGCACTCAATCTTTTGAGGCCTTCGCACAATTCCGATGCCTTCCGCTTCAGAAAAATCACCCTGTTCTCCGCAGCGATAGTTGTACTGCCGTTTGAACCATCTAACTCCATAGCAGCGACGGCGTTAGAAAAACGTTTCTAGCGGGAAGATGAAAAACAAAGAGTTATGTTTATTCCCGAAATAGTTCCAAAGTCTTCTTTGTTCAAGCTTTGTCTTTCGACTGATTTTTATTACAAATAAAAGCTTTTGCTTATGCTTCTTATCAGGGGTGCCACAGAGATCACTAGTGAAATTGGAAACCGCGCAGAGGATTTCCGCTTAAAATTTCCGCCGTGCCACAGAATTCCGAGCGATTTCATTTTTCTTAGCATTGCCACAAACCAAATTCGAACTAAGGCTAGGGTTGGCACCTTTCAAGATTCAATTCGAATAGGGTTCATTTTGCAGTTTTATTGATTTTATCATATCAACAATTGGTTTTTATTTTTTTTCTTTTATGATATAAAATAATTGATATCTCAAAGCTGTACTTTTATGATTTCAAAGAAAAAAAACATCCCATATCGTGCGACTCAAACAAAACAATGTACTATGCAACTCTAGCAGTTGTCTAGCAATTCTCCGTGCATGGCAGCAATCAGCTGTTCAAAAAAAACAGACATCTGCATTTTACTGTGAACTTAACTAAAATGCTTTTACCGAGACTGTTGGCCATCGAAGAACTACGGAGGCAACATATTAGAATACAAACAAACCTTCTCAGATGTGCATCGGACTCGTTTCCGCGTTCAGACTTTACGTATTTGGTTTTTGTGATTGTCTTGTCAAACTACTGCTAATTTAGTTCATTATAATTACCAGTTTTGGGTATAATGATCGCTATGCTTCTATTTGTGCTGCCATGGGTCTGTAGAAATGGTCCATATCGTCTATCGTCCATAGGAATAACGACATTCGACCCTTTATCAATATCGACATTTTTGGTCATGACTATCTAGCTTTATTGGACAGTGGAGCCAATAAGAGCATCATTGGTGGAAACCTGGCGAAGCGAATTATCTCGGAGCATGTGAAGATCAACAAAATGAACAGAGTCGTTCGTACGGCCGACGGCCAAACTCAGTCTGTTACTAGTACGATCACCATTCCTTTGAAATACAATTCAATACATGACCAACCGACCTTCAAAACCGACCTAATATGTGGAATGGATTTTTGGCAGAAATTTGGCATATTTCCTCCCTCGGAGATATCAACGTTGTACTGAACTTCTTGACGACTCGAGCAGGTTGGAATTATCTTCTTTGCAAAAATCTAAATTGAAAGCCTTTACTGATTTATTTCCATCTTCTGAAAAGGATGGACTTGGGTTAACCACTTTAATCGAACATAACATCGACACGGAAGTTGCCACGCCCATCAGGTTTATATTGTCTGGACGTTGATACCCAATGACTGCACCATCAAGTGGTCCATGCGACACCAAGTCGAAGCCTGTTACGCGCGGAACCCAGGCAGAAACGCAGCCCCTCCTCCCGCCCAACCGACCGAGGGGCACAGCCGCACGGCGCGCGACTCGTGTTACCGAAGCGATCGCGAGCATGCAGGAAAGATAGGTGTTATACTAAAATTCGAGGAAAATTAGAACTAAACACAGTTCAAAGAGCTAAACATGCAAAGATAGCTAAGAAATAGTACTAATTACGGGAAAGGTATGTTAGTATTAGTGATTTCAGAAGAGAAAGGGAATTAGTAGTTGATATTATATGGTAGAGGGAATTGAAGGGAATCGTAAAGTTTGATCACCCCCAATTGCACTACTCATGTAAAAGGGTCCCTCTGACTCGACACAACGCGGTTTGTTTATCCCCGGATACCTGGTGACTTGGCTACACAATTGACAAAACGGAGTTGCACCCGATCAGCGGAGTGAATGTAGGTGGCTTGATTGCTGGGTGGAGTGGTCGAGGGGGGACTCTCTGGCATCAGCTAGCGTATCAGCCTGGGGGGGTTCTTGACACCTCCACTCAACACACCTACAGCACATATTATCAAGAGTCCCGTAAAGCTCATCTGACTTTACAAGCAGCACGACAATAAATACAAGTGGCGAAGAAAAAATTACACAGTGACTCGGACCATACCGTTTGCAATTACCTAGGTGTTATGGTAACGCTCTTGCCTCTATACCCACCCTACCTATGATCTTCCGCTGGCAATGATTATAGAAAGATCCCAAACCGGTTACAACACTTTAATTACCCTCTTATACCCATCTAGGAAAACCGATCACACGTTTCACTCCATTCTTAATTGTTATTTACTTCAACATAATTATTTCCAAGCTTTTCCATTGAACGTTAATACTAAGTGCTATTTATATGCACGACATTGTAAACTACATTACAGTTACTGAAAGAAGAGCAAAAAACACAACAAGACGAATTTCTTAGCTCTTGCGCATATATGTATGTAGGTATGTACTAACTAAATGGTCTCGAGCCGAATATGCGAAGAGAAAGGGAATTGCTTAAATGATAGTCGCATTACTGATAAGCATTATGATAGAATATGCTTAATCTCGATGTCTTTCATGTTTTCGTTTCTTTTCTCTTTTTCACGCTTTACTTTTCTTTCTAATCTTTTGGTGGCACTACATATAAATAAACAAGGTAAATATAGGGCATATGTAACTTACATTCAATGCTGAATTGCATATTATTAACTCCCAGTTCATGTCCGCCGAAGGCCTTCGTCGTTGCGAGGAGGAGGTTTGGTATTTCTTCCGTTTTTGCACTAATTCAAAAAATATGGGTTATTTATATGAGGCACCAATCAATTTCAGAAATGTTTAACCAACTTGCGCGTTTGAAACCTTTTCCATTTCATTTTTTTCTTCTCTCGCTTCCTTCTGTTTTTATGTTTTTACGTTACGTTAATTCGGTCTGTTTAAACAGACAAACCAAAAGAGAAAACAAAAGTCAAATAAATCTGCTGCCCTTGTTCAACCGACTTTGGACATCCCTACTTTTTCTCATCTACGAAAACTACAGAACTCTCTAAGTTTGCCCAATATTCCAATCGCGTAGGTGGGGCTCTTTCAACTTCTGTGGATATTGGAGACCTCGCCGTTTTCGCCTTAGACTTCTGCCGCACCCTCTGCCGCCTGTTAGTATGGTTTTGAAAATCCTCCGTCCTTCCAGTAGTATGTTTGCCTCGATCTTTGGCTTGGTGCAGGAAAGCTCGGAGTGAGACCTGTTGCCCAGCGTTATTGCCAATGCTACGAAAATATGTTTGGCCGCTGTCGCCTCGGTTTATTGACCTGTCGTTTTGCCGGTGTATTTGTTTCCTCTCTGCTATTCCTTTGCACGCCAAGATCGGAGACACTCGCGTCGGAGATTATGGTTCGCTTTTCTCTGGGCCTAATACAACCTCGAGAAAGCGATTGCCTATGTTTGCACATGGGATTAAGCTGCCTAGTTTTTGCACTAAATGGACACTCACCATCAAAATATGTATGGGCACTGATTTTAATTTAATTCACTTGGGTTCTTTTGCCGTTTAATCGAGAAAATGACCACTGATGGTTCGAAATTATTCGGATTATACGTTGTTTGAACAAAACGTTGCGGAAACTGTTCCTGGAGGCTGCACGATTGTACGTTTGCACCTTTGAGTGGTTTGAAAAGAAAAGAATGAGGGTCAGCCTTCTGCAGCGATATCAGAGCGGGAGAGAGAGAGAGATGTACATTTTTTTGACATTCCTCTTTCTCTTCTAGTCTTACGTTGCTTTGCGTACTTGCAAGCTCTACTCTTAACGACATTTCCCAAAACTCCCAATTCATAACTACATTTTACATTCTACATCCCTGCAAAACTGTTCACTACACCATCAGGCGAATTCTAGAGCCTTGATCCATGGGATTAGCCTGAAAAAGGACAGTTACTGCCGGATGTCTTTCGCATGGTAAGTTCCTTGTAGGTTTCCCTGTAGGTCTTCTAAATTATAGTGACTGCTGCCAACTTTTTCTCTCACTCTAGATTTTAGCCATTGCCGATTTAGTTTTGCATTAATATTGCGTTGAAAATTGCTTTGGCTGAAATTTCTTCGAAATACTTCCTGCCCTACCCGAAAATTTACGATTCTTGTTCTCAAGTTATACTGCTGCGCATTCTTTTCATACGCTTCCGATATGTTTTGTTTGATTGACTTCCGTAGTAGCTTTAATTGATCGTCTCTACATAACACATTCTCTGATTCCCCTAGAAGATTCAATTTCCTCAGTAAATCAAACTGTGTACCGTGTGTCGTCATATCAAACCCATACAGAGCATGATAGGGTGAACAACCTATTGCTTGATGATGTGCGTTGCGTAGGGCACAACTTATAGGGTGGATAAACTCATCCCATTCTCGGTGATCTTCTCGTAGGTACGCACGAATAGCCGCTATCAACGATCGATTAACTCGTTCAGAAGCATTGGATTGCGGTGAGTAAAGGCGGTGTATGTATGTTTGACTCCTAAGGAAGTCAACCATGAATTAAATTCTCCTGCTTTAAACTGAGATCCGTTATCGCTTACCAAAACTTCTGGAACGCCATACATGCAAAATATATGATTCTCCAAATATTCTTTAATCACCCCAGATGTGAACTTTTTCAACGGACAGAGCCAATGAAATTTAGACAAGTAATCTAGGACAATCAACAATCCAATGTGACCAAGTTTACTTCTAGGATAGGGACCCAGTATATCTACGTATAGTCTTTGAAAAGGACGTTCTGATCTGGCTTGCTTACCCATTGGAGGTTTTAGCGTGACATTGGGCGCTTTGGTAGTTTTACAAACGTCGCATTGCCTTCCTTCAACTTTTAGACGTAGCTTCTCATAATCTTTGTCCTTGAAGCACGACGAGTTTAAATCGACCTCGGGACCGAGTTGTTCAAGGGAAGCTATATCGGCATAAATGCGCGATAATGCGTCTGGCACAACATTGTCTTGACCTCGTCTATGACTCACGCTGAATTTATAGCCATGCAATCGCATAGCCCATCGAAATAATCTACCTTTCAGATTCGGCTGTCGCATTAGCCATACTAAGCTGGCGTGGTCAGTGACTACTTCAAACTCCTGCAACTCTAAGTAGCATCGGAATCGTTCGATTGCCTCAAGAGCAGCAAGACACTCACGTTCTGTAACGCTATAGTTGCGTTGGCTCTATTGAGTTTTTTTGGACATAAATGCCACAGGATTCTCTACTCCCTCGTCTGATAACTGCACGAGTACCGCTCCAATGCCATAGTCACTAGCATCACAGTGGACAAAAAATTTCCTTTTAAAATCTGGATTAATGTGGTCAATAACTGTTTTAGCTTATCAAACGTGCTTTGCTCAGCTGCCGTCCATTCAAACTTTTTCTTCGTAGAAAAAAGTTCTGTAATGGGGAAAGTTACGTCAGAGAAGTTTTTTATGAATCTCCTGTACCAACCTACTAATCCTAGAAACCCTCTGGCTTGCTTTCTTGTCTTTGGAGCGGGCCAGTTCCGAATAGACGAAATTTTCCGGGGATCTGTTGCGATACCACCATGTCCTATTACAAATCCAAGATATGGGACTTCGGTAACACAAAACTTGGTCTTAGCTATATTTTGCGTCAAATTTGCTTTCCTAAACCGATCAGCTAGTTGGATTAACACGGATAAATGAGAATCAAAATCTTCTGACACAACACACAAATCATCGTGGTAACCAAACACGCAATATTTCAGCTCTGGAGGAATCAATTCATCCATCAGGCGACACATAGTCTGAGGGGCGTTACAAAGTCCAAACGGCATTACAGTAAACTGATAGAGGGGTCGTCCTGGTATTGTAAAAGCTGTAATGGCCTTAGACTCTTCCGATAGTGATATCTGCCAATAGGCATCCTTGAGATCAATTTTGGTGATTATGTTTGATTTCGGTAATCTTGCAAAAATTCCCTCAATACTGGCCAATGGATAGGCATCCTTTTTAGTTACTTCATTTATTTTCCTGGCATCTAGGCATAAACGTACCTTACCCGGTTTTATCACTAATCGCATCGGTGAGCTCCAAGCACTGGTTGACGTCTCTATCACTCTTAAGTCCAACATTCTATCAATTTCTTTAAAAATAAGCTTTTCCACGGCTGGCGAAACTGGATAAAAACGTTGTTTCACAGCCCAAGGGCTATTCCAATATCTATCTCATGTTTGATCCAAGGCGTCCTTCCTAATCCTTGACGTGCAAAATTCGGAAACAAATCCATCACTACTTCTAACCGTTTCTTCTGTTCTCCCGTCAACGGATACTTTTTCTCATCTGGTTCTTCACTGATTTCTCTGTCCGGGGTGCCGTCGAGACTGTTTATTAATCCTGGTGCTAAATGAAATACCTTCCAAAAATCTATGCCAAGGATAACTCGCTTGTCTAACGAAGGAATAATGAAAAAGAGAATTTGATGCTTTTCTCCATTATACTCCACATTCATTCGCACGGAACCTATGACCTCATGACTTTTGCCATCTGCTGTCTTAGCTCCAGAAGATACGTTTTTGGATTTCTTATGTTCAGTCCAATTCTGATTAGCTAAACTTGCTCCTATACAACTAATATTTGCTCCGGTGTCTAGTTACCCCATTTCGGAGAATTGTTCAAACTTAATTGAGGCATAAAATCTACCATCTACCTGATCATTCACCACGGAAGCTACTAGCAGTTTTCTCGTATTACGTATATTTTTCCAAAAATTCCGCATTCGTAAAGTCGATCTTTTCGCCTTGCACTGTAACGACGCTACTGTATTATTAAAAATAGTATCTCGTACTCTTAGATAGTTTTCATACCGATCGTGGTACGGTCGAAATGGACTTAAAACCGGTGTGGTCTTATTATTTTTGAGATTTTCGTAAATCTGGGTATTTTCCGACTTATTGTTCTGTAACAATTGTCGCTCTGGCTGCGTTGCCAGAGAACTTGTCTGGGTAATCGGAACATTTACTTTGGGGCCAACCGACTGTTGTCGGCGGGTGGTCCCTTTCGGAAGTTTTCCGAATTTTTCAAGCAGACCGAACATTGTGGTTTATAGACGTTTTTAGCTCCACAACCATAGCAAAAAATGCTTCGGGGCTGCAAGCACAAGTCCCACCCATGACCTTCTTGATCGCAATTCCAACAGGTGAACTTCTTTGTTTGGTATGGTTTCTGAACGTTGTTTCCTCGAAAACCCTGCTCTTTCGAAAGATTCTCTCGCATGTGCACTAATTGCCTCAGATGCGCTACCGATGATACAGTTACATACAATAGTGCCTGTCACAAATCTGGCACTAAATTTCTCTTAACTTGCTGTATTAATCTATACTCATCCAGTGGAATAGTCAGTCGAGACACTAAAGTCGTCTTAAAAGACATCAAAAGTTTCGCCTTTCTTTTGTTTTTTCGGCCGCACTTCTTCCATAATTATGTCATCATCCTTGTGATCATGATATTGACTCTTGAGTGCTTCACAAAACTCTTCCCATTCTACACTACCTACATCTTTCCGATAGCGCCAATACCAATCTCTGACTTTACCGCATAATACAATGTGCAAATTCTTACATAAACAACTGAAGTCATTGCTCAAGCTATCTGCGGTCAGTGCTCGGAGTCGGTATAGAAATTCTTGAACTGTGGGACCTTTTTCTGACCCATCAAACTTCACATTCCAGCTTTGGACAATTCGAGCCGATTTCTCGGGTAGCAGACCTCCTCCTGTATTCGATTGGGATCGTGTAGAAGACTGGACTCTACCTAATGGAGATTGTGAACTTCCTATTGAACTTTGATTCCTCTCATCCGCTAATTGTCCGTTTCCGGATACATTGGGTTGCACCTGTAAGGTAGCGAACTTCCTATCTATTAAATTTTCCATCATACCTAGTATCTGCTCATAATCCAAATTGCTCTGGGTCGGAGTTCTAGTGGAACTCATAGAAGAGTTTACCAAGCCTGGTCTTGCCTCTGTCTGCTTCCTGGCAGAATTTACATTACTTGTTATAGCTGGGCTATGAGTAACTGTGGTATTCAAGACTGGAGCATTGCTGGCGGTTAGTAGCCCTACCACTTCTTTTCCCTTTGTATGTTGACTACGGGTATAATGAGCTTTCGGAGTAGCCCCCTTGGTAGCTACAACAGCTGCTGGTTGTGGACGTTGACCTCCAATATCACCAGTCATCGTAATGAAAACTCTCGGATGGCACAATTGTTTACATACGGGACATTCCTTATTCGTTTCTATGAATACGCGCAGACTTTTCTCATGAAATTGATGATTACACTGGGTTTTCGTTAGGTTTTCGTTAGCGAGCATCTCAAAGAAACAAATTCTGCATTGTTCTGGAGCATTAACTCCTGCGTTTTCGCGCAAATCTTCTTTGCTACGTGCGACAAACATTTTCTTAAATCAGTACTTAAAGTTGCGTTATTAGAAATTTTTTTTTTTTTTTTAATTTTAGATGGTTTCCTTCGGGTCCATAGGGGTAACCTAGTGAGGGGTCTGAGCTCCCCTTGTACTATAAAAAGAAAAAAGGGATCAATGGCTTCAACTACTTCGCTGATGAAAGGGCTTAGCGTATTTACCGTGGCTAGGTATTGTACTAAGCGACAACTTCAGTCACACAGCGCCAATTAAACCAATTGAACATAAAAAGAAATTGAAAGGGAGTCTATTTATCCTTGCCTAACAGTCGCCGGTCATGTAGGATTCCAAATGGTATTCTTCCTAAGGAATAATTCCACCATAGGACTCGACATCAGCAATGTGGACATTGGACTCTTCACTACACAAAAATTTTATTTTGAATTAAGCTGCCAAGAAAAATTGACTGGTTGCTATTTGATAGACCTTTTTACTCCACAACAACATCACAGCGGTCGATATCGTGGCTAAACGCCTCGATTCGAAATTCCTTCCATGCTGTTGTTATTTTGTATCAATCGCTCTCGTACCGTAAGAAAGACTCTTCAAGTTAAACTTAACCAACGTCGTAGTCCCCGGTAGTGATTTCGGACTTCTACCAAAAGTCACTAATTCCAAAGGATAGCGAAAGATTCAGCTATTACATTGAAGATTAGAGAAATAATAGAATTTCAAAGAAAGAAATATAATTATAGAATTGATAGTAGGACCTTGTTAAAGAAATGAAACTGATCTGTTCTCACAAAATCAGCCCCACGTTGGGCGCCATAATATGTAATGACCAGACTCTCGTTTGCCTGATACAGAACGATTGGAATTCTATTTCCCTCCGTAGAGATCTTAGGCAAATGTATTGCTGGTTCGCGTGATCTTCCTTTCTCAAAAAAAAGATCGCCCCCAATTGCACTTCTCATGTAAAAGGGTCCCTCTGACTCGACACAACGCGGTTTGTTTATCCCCGGATACCTGGTGACTTGGCTACACAATTGACAAAACGGAGTTGCACCCGATCAGCGGAGTGAATGTAGGTGGCTTGATTGCTGGGTGGAGTGGTCGAGGGGGGACTCTCTGGCATCAGCTAGCGTATCAGCCTGGGGGGGTTCTTGACACCTCCACTCAACACACCTACAGCACATATTATCAAGAGTCCCGTAAAGCTCATCTGACTTTACAAGCAGCACGACAATAAATACAAGTGGCGAAGAAAAAATTACACAGTGACTCGGACCATACCGTTTGCAATTACCTAGGTGTTATGGTAACGCTCTTGCCTCTATACCCACCCTACCTATGATCTTCAACTGGCAATGATTATAGAAAGATCCCAAAGCGGTTACAACACTTTAATTACCCTCTTATACCCATCTAGGAAAACCGATCACACGTTTCACTCCATTCTTAATTGTTATTTACTTCAACATAATTATTTCCAAGCTTTTCCATTGAACGTTAATACTAAGTGCTATTTATATGCACGACATTGTAAACTACATTACAGTTACTGATTGTTGATGCGACTTCTGTTCTCCAGACTATTCTGAATAATGAATCCGGATAGAAGGGCCACAAATGTTGATGTTACTGAGACGAGTTGTAAATTCGAACTGTTTTATTATCAAAACTTATGCACTATATATAGGAAACTCTAACATAATTAAACTAAGACCAACGCTAAGAAAAGAACAAATGTGCGGCACTTGTTCCCACGATCATCATTGATAGTGACAAGTGTGTGTGACTGTGCGACAAGTGTGTCGACAGATTTGGGTTCGACGCGACCCATGTAGATGACTTTATGGTCGAACCGATCCTAGATTTAGGTGTCCCTTTTCTCAAGTGGCCTCGTTCAAGATAACTGTATTTTGTGTTCGTTGTATGCTGTTGGGTCCTGTTCATGTTTATGAACATCTTGCCCGCGATCCGCTAGAGTTGAGATAGCTGTGGGTGTGTAGGCCTCGTTCAAGAGGACTGTATTTGTCTGCGGCGTGAACTGCTGTCGGTTCTGTTCATGTCTATGAACATCTTGCCGCGGTCTGCAAGGTTTGTGATTATTGCACCGTGGTGTGGTGCTGCCCATGGTCCGCCAAGGTTGGGACTGTCGCTGTGTGGTGTGGTGTAGAGTTCTGTTCATGGTTTGAACATCTTTCCGGGGGTACGAGCGGTTTATGTCGACTGTCTTTAAATCTGACCTTCTTCCGTACATACCGCTTCAGTGTGAAGAATCCGGAGTACTTCTCGGGATGAGAGCTGAGTTCTTTTAGCTTTTGTAGTTTGTAGTTGGGTTTTTTCCAAAAGTTCTTTTGAATCTTTTGAATCAGTTTCCACTTTTGAAGAGATGTTATGGCTACATCTTCTTTTGGAACTGGTATTAGCAATGTAGATTTGCTAATTTGAAAATTTCCTGGTGTCAAAACATCTTTGCCATTTATTTTGCTTGGTATATAAAATGGACGATAGTTTTTTACTTTTTCGGTATGATTCTGCACTGTTGTCGTTTCTTCTTGCTGATAAAGTATTCCTTCATTTGGGAGGTTTTCCACGATCTGAAGATTTTCGTTGCTGTCGAGCCAGTCGTGTCGGCTTTTTAACTTCACCCAGTGTGGAAGTGGTTTGGTTTCTGTGAACGTGCATTGGTAAGCATCGTTCGGCTCCATCGTTTCTTTTTCCTCTGTTGTATTGGTCGATATGGCGCCAGGGATATCCAGGGATCCTTGGATCAATTCGTTGGACTTCCCATCAGACTGCGAATTATGCTCGAGATATTTTCTATTATATTGGCGGGCAATTTTAAGTCTTTCTTAAGGGAGAATCGTGCGGGTGAATAACGTCCGAATGTAAACTTCAGTGATTATCCGATATTGGCCAGGCTGTGGGTCACCCCACTGCTAGCTACAGGCTTCGTCTCCGACCGTTGCATGCTCTTGCCGATCAGCGTCGACTCATCGAAAGTGGCACTACGTTGTGCCCTAAACAGGATCGGCTTTTCGCTGTAAATGTTGCCATCTGTCTGCGATTGCGTCTGCTGCTCCTTCTCCTGCTCCTGTGCCAGCCCTTCCTGTTTCTGCTGTGTGGGCGTGCTCGTGGAGGAGTCCTCCTCGTTGAGGGCACCCAGCGGATCATTCTGAGTCACTGGCGTGTGCGAAGATATTTTGGTGGGACTCTGCACACGCTGGTGCGCCTTCTGGGCACCCGACACACCCTCATCATCATCATCATCGTCGTCGTCGTTTGCTATCTTTTCGTCGGCTTTTTGTTCTTCGACTGCTTCTTTAACCGATGATTCTTCGATTTTCTCTTCTTCCTTTGCATCTAGATGACAAGTTGGCATTTTTGTTTGATTGTCGTCTTTCTTCTGCTTCTGTTCGGTGTTTCTCTTCTGCTCCTGTTCTTGCACAGGCTTGCTGATCACCGGGATGGAAATATTAGCAGTTGACGCCACACGTGGAAAACGTGTGGGCTTCGGGGGGCCCATAGTGATACGAAGTGTGTTGCCGGTATTAGATTCCATATTACACCGGCTTCTTAGAAATGCTGCTTTTGGCCCACATTCCTTGAAAGTTTCACTTTCTTCTCGATGAGGTCTTTTGTGAGATGCGATAATTGAAGCCCATGAAATAGCTCTGATATTTTGGAAAATCCACTATTTATCCTCCGGATATAGTGTTCTGTTATATCATTAAATGCTTTATCGTTTATATACTTATTAAGTTGGTCGCACTTGTATAACATAAGTGTTGCGTTTTCGAGAGATTTAGCTTTTTCCATTAAATATTGAAATATATTCCTTTCGAAATATTCCTCCCCTCCGTAACCATCGTTTGACAATTCCGAATGGTTTTTCTCGATGGCCTTTCTGATTCTTGCTAAATAGATCAGATTATTTTCCGAACTGCTCTGAGAAAATGGTTTGCTTAATAAACTCTTTTGTAGCAGCATCATGTTCGCTTCTAATTTATCCTGCTCCTCTAGCAATGTTTTCCGGATCGTGCCCATTTTAAAGGCTTGTTTTAAACTATCCTAAGTGAACCGTTGGGGTGTTTTTATTGTGGTTGATTTGTTGACCACGTTGTGCCACGACTCACAACGGATAAGTGTTCATTTAGGCTCAGGTGTTTGTGCGATTTTATATACTCGTCCCTTTTGGGAGGGATCAGAGTATTAGTATCGACTTTTTTGGTTATTGATAACGACCTTGGCACTCAGTCCAAGGTTTTACGCTATTCTATCGATTTGACGCTAGCGTCCTTGCTATATAAGACAAGGTTTTATGCGATTCTGCCTCTTACCACGGAGGGGGATGACAGGGGCTCGATGCTTCCGATAGCTACCTTGCTATAAAAGTCAAGGTTTTATGCTGTCGTGTTTAGTTGCCACTAGCTACCTTGCTATAAAAGTCAAGGTCTTATGCTATTCTGTCTCTTACCACTGGTGGGGGATAACAGGGGCTCTGGTGCTGATATGTCTGAATTTCTTACCGCGGGTGGGGGAAACTCAGAGGCTCGATGGACCAAATGTTGATGCGACTTCTGTTCTCCAGACTATTCTGAATAATGAATCCGGATAGAAGGGCCACAAATGTTGATGTTACTTAGACGAGTTGTAAATTCGAACTGTTTTATTATCAAAACTTATGCACTATATATAGGAAACTCTAACATAATTAAACTAAGACCAACGCTAAGAAAAGAACAAATGTGCGGCACTTGTTCCCACGATCATCATTGATAGTGACAAGTGTGTGTGACTGTGCGACAAGTGTGTCGACAGATTTGGGTTCGACGCGACCCATGTAGATGACTTTATGGTCGAACCGATCCTAGATTTAGGTGTCCCTTTTCTCAAGTGGCCTCCTTCAAGTGGACTGTATTATTTATGGGGTGGCCTGTGTCGTTCCTGTTCATGTTTATGAACACTGATAGAAGAGCAAAAAACAAAACAAGACGAATTTCTTAGCTCTTGCGCATATATGTATGTAGGTATGTACTAACTAAATGGTCTCGAGCCGAATATGCGAAGAGAAAGGGAATTGCTTAAATGATAGTCGCATGACTGATAAGCATTATGATAGAATATGCTTAATCTCGATGTCTTTCATGTTTTCGTTTCTTTTCTCTTTTTCACGCTTTACTTTTCTTTCTAATCTTTTGGTGGCACTACATATAAATAAACAAGGTAAATATAGGGCATATGTAACTTACATTCAATGCTGAATTGCATATTATTAACTCCCAGTTCATGTCCGCCGAAGGCCTTCGTCGTTGCGAGGAGGAGGTTTGGTATTTCTTCCGTTTTTGCACTAATTCAAAAAATATGGGTTATTTATATGAGGCACCAATCAATTTCAGAAATGTTTAACCAACTTGCGCGTTTGAAACCTTTTCCATTTCATTTTTTTTCTTCTCTCGCTTCCTTCTGTTTTTATGTTTTTACGTTACGTTAATTCGGTCTGTTTAAACAGACAAACCAAAAGAGAAAACAAAAGTCAAATAAATCTGCTGCCCTTGTCCAACCGACTTTGGACATCCCTACTTTTTCTCATCTACGAAAACTACAGAACTCTCTAAGTTTGCCCAATATTCCAATCGCGTAGGTGGGGCTCTTTCAACTTCTGTGGATATTGGAGACCTCGCCGTTTTCGCCTTAGACTTCTGCCGCACCCTCTGCCGCCTGTTAGTATGGTTTTGCAAATCCTCCGTCCTTCCAGTAGTATGTTTGCCTCGATCTTTGGCTTGGTGCAGGAAAGCTCGGAGTGAGACCTGTTGCCCAGCGTTATTGCCAATGCTACGAAAATATGTTTGGCCGCTGTCGCCTCGGTTTATTGACCTGTCGTTTTGCCGGTGTATTTGTTTCCTTTCTGCTATTCCTTTGCACGCCAAGATCGGAGACACTCGCGTCGGAGATTATGGTTCGCTTTTCTCTGGGCCTAATACAACCTCGAGAAAGCGATTGCCTATGTTAGGAAAATTTGCACATGGGTTTAAGCTGCCTAGTTTTTGCACTAAATGGACACTCACCATCAAAATATGTATGGGCACTGATTTTAATTTAATTCACTTGGGTTCTTTTGCCGTTTAATCGAGAAAATGACCACTGATGGTTCGAAATTATTCGGATTATACGTTGTTTGAACAAAACGTTGCGGAAACTGTTCCTGGAGGCTGCACGATTGTACGTTTGCACCTTTGAGTGGTTTGAAAAGAAAAGAATGAGGGTCAGCCTTCTGCAGCGATATCAGAGCGGGAGAGAGAGAGAGATGTACATTTTTTTGACATTCCTCTTTCTTTTTGTTGAGAGTAGCAGCAGCGAGTTGGCAGGGGGCTGTTGTTAACAGCCGGAGCGCGCTCTCTCTTGCCTGGCGCTAGCGAGTTGGCGGGCAGCCAGCTCACTAAGCGGGAGTTTTTAGTATTCTACCCACCCCCGTACATTCCGGTACGCGTCGATACATAGAATCGTTTTATATTCACACCCACATACATACACACATATAATCAAACAACCGCGCCGTTTCGAGTGCCCAATAAACCGATTTGTTAACCATCATACTGTGCCTATTCATTGCGGGACACTTTGGATCTTCTGAGGGCTTATCTGCAGCACTAGGAAGCGCCCTACTACAAACATTGGTCCTTCGAGCCGGATTCTTGCTGAATCGAGATTGTCCCAGCAAGCATCGGTGGATTCCAGAGAGAACTGCAGATAAGTTCGCTCATATTGTGCCGCCAATCGATTCCTTCCGCGATTGGCGTTCCGCACTATTCACGTCCGAGTGTCCACTTATCCATATGTACATATATTCTTATGTACATATTGTCCGATCTCACTAACACTTTCCGTTAGCTATTAGCAATTATCCGCTACACAGCCACAATACCGGCGTCCGACACGTATGTATATATGCATGTGCATATGTTGTGCCTGATTCGCACACACATACCCCGCCCCCAATAAAACACTCATCCGAAGTAATTTATTGGCGTTGTTTATTGTATTTATTGTTTATTGTGTATATCGAATTGCATATTCTTTTTTTTTTTTTTTTTTTTTTTCTGGACGTTGATATGCAATGACTGCACCATCAAGTGGCCCATGCGACACCAAGCCGAAGCCTGTTACGCGCGGAACCCAGGCAGAAACGCAGCCCTCCTCCCGCCCAACCGACCGAGGGGCGCTGCCGC
Organism: Drosophila tristis; assembly: GCA_018150885.1. Classification (NCBI taxonomy): domain Eukaryota; kingdom Metazoa; phylum Arthropoda; class Insecta; order Diptera; family Drosophilidae; genus Drosophila; species Drosophila tristis. The sequence continues at coordinate 2,163,474 of JAECWT010000067.1, forward strand.
ATGACGCGCGACGCGTGTTACCGAACCGATCGCGAGCATGCAGGAAAGATAGGTGTTAGACTAAAAATTCGAGGAAAATTAGAGCTAAACACAACTCAAAGAGCTAAACATGCAAAGATAGCTAAGAAATATAACTAAGTACGGGAAAGGTATGTTAGTATTAGTGATTTAAGAAGAGGAAGGGTATTAGTAGTTGATATTATGTGGTAGAGGGAATTGAAGTCCGAGCAAAGTACCCTAAATGGTTCGTGCAAGGAGTAATTCGATCTACAAAGCGGAAGGAACAAAGGAATGAAGTTTCTAGTAGATCTAATAGGAATCGTAAAGTTTATGCGGCTCAACAAGTCAGGGCTATCTACGTCACCCTTGATCAGGTTGTGCATAAAAATCACACCAAGCATTTTTCTACGACTAACTAAGGTTGGAAGGTTTATTAAAAGCAATCTACGAGGATAAGATGGCAGTCTCACACCTGCATCCCAGTTAAGGCCACGCAGAGCAAAAAGTAAAAAGTTTTTCTGGACTGATTCTATACGGTCCTGGTGTACTTAGTACTGGGGGCACCATACACAAGAGCCGTACTCTAAAATCGGACGAACAAGCGAGATGTAGAGAGTCTTCGTTATATAGGGGTCGTCAAATTCCTTTGACCACCTCTTTATAAACCCAAGCACACCCGTGGCCTTATTTACCATGGTAGAAATGTGTTCAGAAAACTTTAACTTTGGGTCTAATTTAACACCAAGATCATCAACCAAGGTAATTCTCTCAAGAGAACCACCGCAGAGGCTATAAGGAGCCAAAAAGGGGGCTGGAGCGATGAAATGTCATTACTTTGCATTTCGAGGCATTTAGGTGTAACATATTTGCACAACACCATGATTGAAAGTTATTGAGATCGGATTGCAAGCGAGAGTGAAATGAAATGTCCTTATACTGGACACAAAGTTTAACATCATCCGCATACATGAGTACTCGAGAGTTTGTTAATACTGAAGGCAGATCATTAATAAAGAGTGTGAATAGTAGGGGCCTAGATGGCTGCCCTGTGGTACTCCAGAAGTAACCTTAACAGGTGAAGAGAAGGAGTTTTTAAAAAGGACTCTTTGAGATCTAGAACGAAGGTAGCTAGAAATCCATCTCAAAAGATTAGGTGGAAACCCTAAAAGGTCAAGTTTTTGTGCTAAAAGGGAATGGTTTACAGAATCGAATGCTTTACTAAAATCAGTGTAAATGACATCCGTCTGCAAGTTACCTTGAAAGCCTTTGATGATAAAAAGAGGTAAACTCTAATAAATTTGTGGTTGTTGATCGTCGCCTTATAAATCCGTGCTGGGACGGAGATATAAGTGATTTGCAGAGATGTTGCAAGTGCGGAGTTAAAATTTTTTCAAACATTTTAGGAATAGCGGATAACTTGGATATACCTCTATAATTATTTGCATCAGACTTGCTACCTTTCTTATGGAGTGGAATAATAAAAGATTCCTTCCAGATAGGGGGGAAGCATGAAGAGTTAATGGATAGGGTGAATAGTTTAAGCAAGGGTCCACACAGAGCGTCGGCACAGTACCTAAGTACACAGCCGGGAACTCAGTCGGGACCTGGTGAAAAGACCGGCTTAACTAGTCGAAGATCATGAAGCAGTGAGCTTTCATTTAACAAGGGGCTGAAGATGCCATTCGACCTTGGTAAACTGTATGGATACGGCTGACCAGAGTAGCTTTCATGAGAATAGGTAGTTTGGAAAAATTTGGCAAAAAGATCGGCAATTGCCTGATCATTGTTTGCTGACATATTGAGAAAAGATAACGAGGATGGATGTGCGGACGTTCTACGCTTACTATTTACGAAGCTGTAAAACTGTTTAGGGTCCTGTGAAAATCGTATCCTGCATCGAGATAGGTAGTTTTTATAGCATTGAGCGTTAAGAACGGAGAAATTTGACCGAGCTATTACATAGTGAGAAAGAGAAGAGGGAGAACCAACTTCTCGAAATTTTTTATAAAGTCTTGATTTTAAGTTTTTTAGACTGGATAACTCTTTGGTAAACCAAGGAGGGTTTTCAGATCTAACCGGACAAGAAAGTGGGACACAAGAATCAAAAAATGTGTCAAGTACATTGTAAAAAATGTTTGTGCCTTTCACAACGTCAGTGCACAAGTACAGAGCGGACCAATCAAAATCCCTAATAAGGTTATTAAGCTTCGTAAACTCGGCTTTACGAAAGCAGCGGACACGTTCAGATAGCCTACCCATTCGATCCAATTCAGTAGGGCCAATATCGACTGACACTTCGAATGTAGGATGGTAGGAGTCTTCAGGTATACTGAGCGGAAGGGCTCGGGTTAACAACGCTATGGTCGGATCCGAGACAAAGCACAGATCAAGAAATCGACCCAAGGAATTTTTCACATGGTTGACTTGAGACAGGGATAGATCTAGCAAGCCGTCGATAAAGTCATGTCGTGACATGGGCACAAGGTTATTAGACTCGTTTACCGAAGACCAAACAGTACCTGGCAAATTGAAATCACCAAGAACTATTATATGGTCTTTATCTGATAGCGAGGAAGAAACAGTTTTTAAAGCGGACAGGTGATACTCGTATATTAAGTTACAATCTTATTTTCACTCAATACTTCTCATAAATAATAAACCTCATTAATCCCGGTGGGAAAATACCTAAAAAAAATACCGATTACTCCACATCTACATACCACACTTAGTATATGTAGGCACGAACGCGTTCGTCCGATACGCGGTACCAGCACTCCGCTGCTTATGCAAATTTCGCAATTACCAAGAATTTAAGCATTCCAGGCGCCCCTAAAGTGACCCACAGCCCGAGCAATTTCCCCCACATCCGGGATAAATTCATCCAACAAGAGGCACAGCTCATTTCCGCAGTCTTTTTTGCATTTTTCCGCGCCAAATTCCAAAGTGCAAAAAAACTAGAGGTGACAAACCAAAAAAAACCTAGTGGTGGCAAAAATAAAAATATCGCTCACGGGCCTCGTATCCATCGAGTTGTTAATATTTTTTCGCAAATCACCTTGTCCATCGCCCACTACGACTAAATCCATTCCAGTACCGATATTTAAACATATCGTAGTCTAGTGCGGATCCCGATTGTGATTCTTTTGTGCGCCAAAACCGCGGGGAACAAGAAAAATATCCTTTTTTCTTGCGTCATATCATCCGATAGTTTTCCCGAACACTTCAGTTTTCGCTCTAAGATCGTCTTACACATCACCCACTACGACGAAACAAAATCCAATACCGATATATCAAATATCGTAGTCTAGTGCTGATTCCGTTTTCGACTTTTTCGTGCATTAAAACCACTGCCAATAAGAAAATATCAATTTTCTTGAGGAATATCGTCCGATAGTCGTGCTCGACAGGAAAACAATTCCTTGTTGTTCTGCCTCTGGTGTGGTGTCCATTTCCGCTTTATCCGCATAGTCCTCATTTTGGCGTTCATTTGTGCTTCCGCGTGCGGTCCTTCTTAGTATGCCAACAGGTGTGGAAGACAACAAGAAGTTTTTGTCGGTGCCTACGCCTGGTAGATCAAGGCCATCTAGCTCATCCGTGCCATCAACGCCGACCTCGGGGACTCAAAGGGCAAGGTCCTTAGGTACTCCAAGGGCTTCCACGAGTGCCACGGCGGCGACGACCAAATCGGTGCTGTTTCCTTCGCCGATCACGACTAAGGTGCTTTCGCCTCCATACCCGCAACTAGTCGATCCTCGCTCCACACTTCCAATGGCACAGCCGATTGTCACCTCCGCACGGGCCAAGTTTGTGGCAGCCATCGATAGGCTGACCACCTTGGAGGCACGGCTCACCACTCCAGGGACCGCCACCCCATCCTCCGCGGTCTCACAGGTCCGTCGTGACCAGCTCAAAAACATGTGGGCCAAGGTGGATGCTGAATTTGAGGCATGCTCGCTGGCAATGCTGTGCGAGGCCCCTGAAGACCAAGAGGAAATTCAGAAAATGTATGGCGAGTGCTATGAGGGCTATGAGCGGTGCGTGGCGGACCTCATAGCCCAAATAGACCGCCCAGACCTCCGACCTCCCGGGCCGCAGACCTCCCAGGGCGGTTGTCGGCTGCCCCCCTGTGACATTGAAGTTTTCGCAGGGGATTACGTTCGCTGGCCGACGTTCCGCGACCTATTCACAGCGATTTATATAAACAATCCGAGGCTGTCCCCGGTGGAAAAGCTGTACCACCTCACTACTAAAACCCGTGGCGATCCGAAAGCCATAGTAGAAAAGTCCCCACTTACCAATGATGGTTTCGAGGCAGCATGGTCAGCCCTCCGTAGTCGATATGAAAATAATCGACCCCTGGTGACCAACCAGATAAATATCCTGCTATTGCTGCCTCGCGTGGGTTCCGAGACTAGTCGTGCCTTGAAAGAGCTTCAGAGCACCATTCAAGGTGTTCTAACTGCTCTGGCCCACTCCAAGGTCTGCACAGACAATTGGGATAGTATTCTGGTGACCATCTGTGCATCCAAGCTGCCAAAACTGACCCGGGCTCTGTGGGAAGCGTCAGTGACTGACAAGAAGGAAATGCCTCCATGGACGGAAATCGACTCCTTCCTGACACAGCGGTACCTGACGCTAGAGGCCATGGAGAGCGACCCTTCCCAGGCTAGAAGCGATCCGCATCAGCAACCGTCCAAAGGCAGTCAAAATCCGCAATCCTCCGGAAGCCACGCCAACCCATTCCGGTCTCAAGGCAGTCCTCCTCCGAGGAACTTTCACTCCTTCAAGACCCACATTAATCCGAAGCAGTGCGATCTCTGCTCCAAAGAGAATCATCCGGTCCGGCTCTGCCCGCACTTCCTCCAAATGGACGTTGAAGCACGTTCAAGCTGCATCAAGACGAAGCAGTTGTGCTTAAACTGTTTTGCCCGAGGTCACCAGCTCCGAGAGTGCACCAGCGCCCACAATTGTTTCACGTGTGGAGCCCGTCACCATACACTGCTGCATCGCGGTACTCCTGCCTCCAGTGAGTCGTCCACATCCGCGCAAATTTCCAATTCGTCCGACGCTCAGCCCACCGTGCAAAATTATTTCACCTCGGGCACCAGGCCCGTTCTTCTAGGCACGGCAATAATTAACATTTGCCACCTGGGGACAAATTTCCGCGCCCGCGCTCTAATCGACTCGGGCTCCGAGGCTACGTTCATTACGGAACGGCTTTTTAACATCATCAAACTACCATTCCGCCTTATTCAGGCACAAGTCTCAGGCCTGAGTCAGTCGGTAGCAGCTCAGTCCAAGAAGCTCTGCCACTTTTCCATTCGTTCCCCGACTAAGCCGGGCTTGCAGTTGAAAGCCGCGGCTTACGTATTGCCGGAACTAGCAGGCAATCTCCCTTCATATCCAATTCCGCTAAGTGCGTTGCGAGATTTGCCGAACCTGCCATTAGCTGATCCCACCTTCTATGAGAGCTCGCAGATAGATGTCCTGATCGGAGCCGATATCCTTCCCTCCATCCTTCTGAGCGGTTCACAGACCGACATTTGTGGCTCTCTCCTTGGGCAGGAAACGATTTTCGGGTGGTTGCTTACTGGTCCGGTGCCCAGTGCCCCCCAGAACCGAATCGCATCTTTCTCCACACAAGTGTCCAACGTCCTCGATGCTCCATTAGACAAGCTCCTCACAAAGTTTTGGGAGGTGGAGGATCTACCAACCAAGTTAGTAGGAGAGTCCGATTCCTATTGCGAAAGCAACTTCCTACAAACCACCACGAGGGCAACAAGCGGAAAATACATGGTAACCCTACCATTCCGCGACCCGGGTCATCTCGGGTCTGGCCTAGGGTATTCAAGGTCCATCGCACTAGCCCAGTTCTTAAGGAACGAGAATCGGCTGAAGAGAGATTCGCCGTTGCACGAACAGTACGTTTCCGTAATCCAAGAATACTCAGATCTGGGCCACATGACAGAGGTCCCTCCGAGCCACGACTCCAACAACTACTATCTCCCTCACCACGCAGTAATCAAACCCGATAGCACTACAACGAAGCTTCGTGTGGTGTTTAACGCATCCAGCCCATCCGCGAACGGAACGAGCTTGAATGACCTCCTTCACGCGGGCCCGGTCCTACAATCCGATTTGACCCTTCAGATTCTGAAATGGCGCTACTTCCGATATGCGTTCAACGCCGACATCACCAAAATGTACCGTCAGATTTGGGTGGATCCAGAACACACTCGTTTCCAGAGAATCTTGTTTCGAAACGCAGATGGGGAAATTCGTGATTACGAATTGAAAACCGTCACCTTTGGCGTCAACTGCGCCCCCTTTCTCGCCATTCGAGTCCTTCAACAGCTTTCCAACGACGTCCAATCGCAATTCCCCAGGGCTAGTCATATCATTCGGCACTTTATGTACGTCGACGATGTCCTCGCCGGCGCTGACTCCACACAGGAGGCTCAGCTAGCCATCCGCGAATTACAGGCCGCCCTCAGTTCGGCAGGTTTTCCGCTACGAAAGTGGACAGCCAACCACAAGGACGTATTGGCCGAGATTCCGAGTGACCACCTCCTCCACACTGATTTCCTGGAGATTGACGCACAGAGCACGGCAAAGACCCTCGGCATTCGCTGGAAAGCGACCTCCGACGAGTTCTTCTTTGTTCCTCCGGTGCTCTCGCTTGAGTCATCCTACACCAAGCGAGAAGTCCTCTCGCAGATAGCGAAACTGTTTGATCCTGCAGGGTGGCTGGCACCGTTCATCGTCCGCTCCAAGATCTTCATGCAGGAAATTTGGTTGCAGGAACTGGAGTGGGACGAGAACCTTCCGAACGAACTGTGTCAATACTGGCAAGCCTTCCTGCGTAGCTACTCCTGTCTCACCAAGATCCGTATCCCAAGGTGGATTGGTTCCCAGCCATCCGTTAAGGTGGAGCACCATGGGTTCTGTGATGCCTCAGAAAAGGCTTACGGCGCCGCGATTTATGTTCGCGTTGAGATGGGCCAGCGTATCGACGTGCATCTACTGGCAGCGAAGACACGAGTTGCGCCCGTAAAAACCGTATCGCTTCCCCGGTTAGAGCTGTGCGGGGCCGTGCTTCTAGCCGAAATGGCGACGGCTATCCTGCCAAGTATGCCGACGACAGGGTCTACCTGTTACTACTGGACAGATTCCACAATCGTTCTCGCCTGGTTGAACAAGCCTGCATGCCATTGGACCACCTTCGTGGCCAATCGAGTGACGAAAATCGCTCAAACCACCGACACCCAAAAGTGGTCTCATGTGCGCTCCGAGCACAACCCGGCGGATTTAGCCAGTCGGGGGGTTCCTCTACAGGATCTGGTTGACAACCATCTCTGGTGGCATGGGCCCTCGTGGTTACAGCAACCACGCTCTCAATGGCCGCTCCAAGATCAGGAAACCCCCGTCATAGACCTCGAGCAGCGGGCTGTGAAAGTCCATTTCACAACCAGCCCACCCGAAGACTTCCTCGAGCGATTCTCCACGCTTGAAAAAGCTCTACGAGTCCGCGCGTACGTCCTGCGTTTCCTACAGCGCTGCCGAAAACTACCGTACGCACAGGAGATCCATCCTACAAGCGGAGAAATTAACGAGGCTGAACGAACTCTTATCCTAGAAACTCAGCGCCGAGAATATTCTCAAGAGTATCACTCCTTACGTGAGAAGCGTCCAGTGCCTCGATCAAGTTCTATCCTGAATTTGAATCCGTTTATGGATCAACATGGGGTCATACGCTCCTGCGGCCGTGTATCTACGGCGCAAGGGCTGAAGTATGACGAGCGACATCCCATAATTCTTCCGTATAACTGTCGTTTGTCGCGACTCCTCACGCAGTTCACACACCGGATCACTCTTCACGGGGGCAGCCAATTGATGGTGCGACTTATCCGATCCAAGTATTGGATTCCACGGATTCAGAAGCTGATGAAGGGTGTCGTGAACTCTTGCAAAGTGTGCCTTATCCACAAAAGGAAGTTGCAAACTCAACTGATGGGGGATCTCCCCAGGGAGCGAACTTCATTCTCCCGACCTTTCACGCACACCGGAATTGACTACGCCGGTCCCTTCGAAATCCGCAACTACACAGGGCGGGCGTGCCTTATTACCAAGGGGTATGTGTGCGTGTTCGTGTGTTTCTCCACGAAGGCTATTCATTTGGAGCCTACGTCCGACCTCACCACCGAGAAATTTCTCGCTGCCTTCGCGCGGTTCGTCGCGAGACGAGGCTGTCCACAGAGTATCCACTCCGATAACGGCAAGACCTTTGTGGGCGCAGCCACAGTACTGGCCCGTGATTTCCTAGAAGCATTTAAGGACTCTGTGATTGATGCGTATAGTCACCAAAGGGTCTCGTGGAAATTCATCCCACCAGGGGCCCCACATATGGGGGGACTTTGGGAAGCCGGAGTGAAGAGCTTCAAAACCCTGTTCTATAAGGCCACGTCCACTCGTAGATACACCTTCGAGGAGCTCTCCACGCTTCTCTCGAAAATAGAGGCGTGCCTTAATTCCAGACCGCTCTCGCCTATGTCCGAAGATCCGACGGAGTTACTGGCCCTAACTCCCGGGCATTTCCTTACGGGGGGACCCTTAATGGCGACGGCGGAGCCAGAAGTTAAGGGTGACCTCACCTCGATCATAAATCGATGGCAACATCTGAAGGCACTCAACCAACAGTTCTGTCGTAGGTGGAAAGAGGAATACCTCAAGGAACTCCACAAGCGGACCAAATGGCAAACGCCCACGCCCAATCTGCAGATTGGTGATATGGTCGTCGTCAAGGAAGACAACTTGCCGTCTAATGAATGGCGTCTCGGACGAATCCATTCCGTGTACCCCGGCGCCGACGATCGGGTCCGTGTAGTCGACATCCTCACTGCACGGGGGGTCCTCAAAAGGCCCGTCGCAAAGGTCGTTCTTCTGTCCGTAGAACCTCCTCGCTCCATCCAACATTAACGAAGGGCGTGCACTCAGCCATAGAGGTTCTCCATTGCAGTCCTGCAAGGGGGGGGGAGGATGTTGAGAGTAGCAGCAGCGAGTTGGCAGGGGGCTGTTGTTAACAGCCGGAGCGCGCTCTCTCTTGCCTGGCGCTAGCGAGTTGGCGGGCAGCCAGCTCACTAAGCGGGAGTTTTTAGTATTCTACCCACCCCCGTACATTCCGGTACGCGTCGATACATAGAATCGTTTATATTCACACCCACATACATACACACATATAATCAAACAACCGCGCCGTTTCGAGTGCCCAATAAACCGATTTGTTAACCATCATACTGTGCCTATTCATTGCGGGACACTTTGGATCTTCTGAGGGCTTATCTGCAGCACTAGGAAGCGCCCTACTACAAACATTGGTCCTTCGAGCCGGATTCTTGCTGAATCGAGATTGTCCCAGCAAGCATCGGTGGATTCCAGAGAGAACTGCAGATAAGTACGCTCATATTGTGCCGCCAATCGATTCCTTCCGCGATTGGCGTTCCGCACTATTCACGTCCGAGTGTCCACTTATCCATATGTACATATATTCTTATGTACATATTGTCCGATCTCACTAACACTTTCCGTTAGCTATTAGCAATTATCCGCTACACAGCCACAATACCGGCGTCCGACACGTATGTATATATGCATGTGCATATGTTGTGCCTGATTCGCACACACATACCCCGCCCCCAATAAAACACTCATCCGAAGTAATTTATTGGCGTTGTTTATTGTATTTATTGTTTATTGTGTATATCGAATTGTATATTCTTACAATCTTATTTTCACTCAATACTTCTCATAAATAATAAACCTCATTAATCCCGGTGGGAAAATACCTAAAAAAATACCGATTACTCCACATCTACATACCACACTTAGTATATGTAGGCACGAACGCGTTCGTCCGATACGCGGTACCAGCACTCCGCTGCTTATGCAAATTTCGCAATTACCAAGAATTTAAGCATTCCAGGCGCCCCTAAAGTGACCCACAGCCCGAGCAATTTCCCCCACATCCGGGATAAATTCATCCAACAAGAGGCACAGCTCATTTCCGCAGTCTTTTTTGCATTTTTCCGCGCCAAATTCCAAAGTGCAAAAAAAACTAGAGGTGACAAACCAAAAAAACCTAGTGGTGGCAAAAATAAAAATATCGCTCACGGGCCTCGTATCCATCGAGTAGTTAATATTTTTTCGCAAATCACCTTGTCCATCGCCCACTACGACTAAATCCATTCCAGTACCGATATTTAAACATATCGTAGTCTAGTGCGGATCCCGATTGTGATTCTTTTGTGCGCCAAAACCGCGGGGAACAAGAAAAATATCCTTTTTTCTTGCGTCATATCATCCGATAGTTTTCCCGAACACTTCCGTTTTCGCTCTAAGATCGTCTTACACATCACCCACTACGACGAAATAAAATCCAATACCGATATATCAAATATCGTAGTCTAGTGCTGATTCCGTTTTCGACTTTTTTCGTGCATTAAAACCACTGCCAATAAGAAAATATCAATTTTCTTGAGGAATATCGTCCGATAGTCGTGCTCGACAGGAAAACAATTCCTTGTTGTTCTGCCTCTGGTGTGGTGTCCATTTCCGCTTTATCCGCACAGTCCTCATTTTGGCGTTCATTTGTGCTTCCGCGTGCGGTCCTTCTTAGTATGCCAACAGGTGTGGAAGACAACAAGAAGTTTTTGTCGGTGCCTACGCCTGGTAGATCAAGGCCATCTAGCTCATCCGTGCCATCAACGCCGACCTCGGGGACTCAAAGGGCAAGGTCCTTAGGTACTCCAAGGGCTTCCACGAGTGCCACGGCGGCGACGACCAAATCGGTGCTGTTTCCTTCGCCGATCACGACTAAGGTGCTTTCGCCTCCATACCCGCAACTAGTCGATCCTCGCTCCACACTTCCAATGGCACAGCCGATTGTCACCTCCGCACGGGCCAAGTTTGTGGCAGCCATCGATAGGCTGACCACCTTGGAGGCACGGCTCACCACTCCAGGGACCGCCACCCCATCCTCCGCGGTCTCACAGGTCCGTCGTGACCAGCTCAAAAACATGTGGGCCAAGGTGGATGCTGAATTTGAGGCATGTTCGCTGGCAATGCTGTGCGAGGCCCCTGAAGACCAAGAGGAAATTCAGAAAATGTATGGCGAGTGCTATGAGGGCTATGAGCGGTGCGTGGCGGACCTCATAGCCCAAATAGACCGCCCAGACCTCCGACCTCCCGGGCCGCAGACCTCCCAGGGCGGTTGTCGGCTGCCCCCTGTGACATTGAAGTTTTCGCAGGGGATTACGTTCGCTGGCCGACGTTCCGCGACCTATTCACAGCGATTTATATAAACAATCCGAGGCTGTCCCCGGTGGAAAAGCTGTACCACCTCACTACTAAAACCCGTGGCGATCCGAAAGCCATAGTAGAAAAGTCCCCACTTACCAATGACGGTTTCGAGGCAGCATGGTCAGCCCTCCGTAGTCGATATGAAAATAATCGACTCCTGGTGACCAACCAGATAAATATCCTGCTATTGCTGCCTCGCGTGGGTTCCGAGACTAGTCGTGCCTTGAAAGAGCTTCAGAGCACCATTCAAGGTGTTCTAACTGCTCTGGCCCACTCCAAGGTCTGCACAGACAATTGGGATAGTATTCTGGTGACCATCTGTGCATCCAAGCTGCCAAAACTGACCCGGGCTCTGTGGGAAGCGTCAGTGACTGACAAGAAGGAAATGCCTCCATGGACGGAAATCGACTCCTTCCTGACACAGCGGTACCTGACGCTAGAGGCCATGGAGAGCGACCCTTCCCAGGCTAGAAGCGATCCGCATCAGCAACCGTCCAAAGGCAGTCAAAATCCGCAATCCTCCGGAAGCCACGCCAACCCATTCCGGTCTCAAGGCAGTCCTCCTCCGAGGAACTTTCACTCCTTCAAGACCCACATTAATCCGAAGCAGTGCGATCTCTGCTCCAAAGAGAATCATCCGGTCCGGCTCTGCCCGCACTTCCTCCAAATGGACGTTGAAGCACGTTCAAGCTGCATCAAGACGAAGCAGTTGTGCTTAAACTGTTTTGCCCGAGGTCACCAGCTCCGAGAGTGCACCAGCGCCCACAATTGTTTCACGTGTGGAGCCCGTCACCATACACTGCTGCATCGCGGTACTCCTGCCTCCAGTGAGTCGTCCACATCCGCGCAAATTTCCAATTCGTCCGACGCTCAGCCCACCGTGCAAAATTATTTCACCTCGGGCACCAGGCCCGTTCTTCTAGGCACGGCAATAATTAACATTTGCCACCTGGGGACAAATTTCCGCGCCCGCGCTCTAATCGACTCGGGCTCCGAGGCTACGTTCATTACGGAACGGCTTTTTAACATCATCAAACTACCATTCCGCCTTATTCAGGCACAAGTCTCAGGCCTGAGTCAGTCGGTAGCAGCTCAGTCCAAGAAGCTCTGCCACTTTTCCATTCGTTCCCCGACTAAGCCGGGCTTGCAGTTGAAAGCCGCGGCTTACGTATTGCCGGAACTAGCAGGCAATCTCCCTTCATATCCAATTCCGCTAAGTGCGTTGCGAGATTTGCCGAACCTGCCATTAGCTGATCCCACCTTCTATGAGAGCTCGCAGATAGATGTCCTGATCGGAGCCGATATCCTTCCCTCCATCCTTCTGAGCGGTTCACAGACCGACATTTGTGGCTCTCTCCTTGGGCAGGAAACGATTTTCGGGTGGTTGCTTACTGGTCCGGTGCCCAGTGCCCCCCAGAACCGAATCGCATCTTTCTCCACACAAGTGTCCAACGTCCTCGATGCTCCATTAGACAAGCTCCTCACAAAGTTTTGGGAGGTGGAGGATCTACCAACCAAGTTAGTAGGAGAGTCCGATTCCTATTGCGAAAGCAACTTCCTACAAACCACCACGAGGGCAACAAGCGGAAAATACATGGTAACCCTACCATTCCGCGACCCGGGTCATCTCGGGTCTGGCCTAGGGTATTCAAGGTCCATCGCACTAGCCCAGTTCTTAAGGAACGAGAATCGGCTGAAGAGAGATTCGCCGTTGCACGAACAGTACGTTTCCGTAATCCAAGAATACTCAGATCTGGGCCACATGACAGAGGTCCCTCCGAGCCACGACTCCAACAACTACTATCTCCCTCACCACGCAGTAATCAAACCCGATAGCACTACAACGAAGCTTCGTGTGGTGTTTAACGCATCCAGCCCATCCGCGAACGGAACGAGCTTGAATGACCTCCTTCACGCGGGCCCGGTCCTACAATCCGATTTGACCCTTCAGATTCTGAAATGGCGCTACTTCCGATATGCGTTCAACGCCGACATCACCAAAATGTACCGTCAGATTTGGGTGGATCCAGAACACACTCGTTTCCAGAGAATCTTGTTTCGAAACGCAGATGGGGAAATTCGTGATTACGAATTGAAAACCGTCACCTTTGGCGTCAACTGCGCCCCCTTTCTCGCCATTCGAGTCCTTCAACAGCTTTCCAACGACGTCCAATCGCAATTCCCCAGGGCTAGTCATATCATTCGGCACTTTATGTACGTCGACGATGTCCTCGCCGGCGCTGACTCCACACAGGAGGCTCAGCTAGCCATCCGCGAATTACAGGCCGCCCTCAGTTCGGCAGGTTTTCCGCTACGAAAGTGGACAGCCAACCACAAGGACGTATTGGCCGAGATTCCGAGTGACCACCTCCTCCACACTGATTTCCTGGAGATTGACGCACAGAGCACGGCAAAGACCCTCGGCATTCGCTGGAAAGCGACCTCCGACGAGTTCTTCTTTGTTCCTCCGGTGCTCTCGCTTGAGTCATCCTACACCAAGCGAGAAGTCCTCTCGCAGATAGCGAAACTGTTTGATCCTGCAGGGTGGCTGGCACCGTTCATCGTCCGCTCCAAGATCTTCATGCAGGAAATTTGGTTGCAGGAACTGGAGTGGGACGAGAACCTTCCGAACGAACTGTGTCAATACTGGCAAGCCTTCCTGCGTAGCTACTCCTGTCTCACCAAGATCCGTATCCCAAGGTGGATTGGTTCCCAGCCATCCGTTAAGGTGGAGCACCATGGGTTCTGTGATGCCTCAGAAAAGGCTTACGGCGCCGCGATTTATGTTCGCGTTGAGATGGGCCAGCGTATCGACGTGCATCTACTGGCAGCGAAGACACGAGTTGCGCCCGTAAAAACCGTATCGCTTCCCCGGTTAGAGCTGTGCGGGGCCGTGCTTCTAGCCGAAATGGCGACGGCTATCCTGCCAAGTATGCCGACGACAGGGTCTACCTGTTACTACTGGACAGATTCCACAATCGTTCTCGCCTGGTTGAACAAGCCTGCATGCCATTGGACCACCTTCGTGGCCAATCGAGTGACGAAAATCGCTCAAACCACCGACACCCAAAAGTGGTCTCATGTGCGCTCCGAGCACAACCCGGCGGATTTAGCCAGTCGGGGGGTTCCTCTACAGGATCTGGTTGACAACCATCTCTGGTGGCATGGGCCCTCGTGGTTACAGCAACCACGCTCTCAATGGCCGCTCCAAGATCAGGAAACCCCCGTCATAGACCTCGAGCAGCGGGCTGTGAAAGTCCATTTCACAACCAGCCCACCCGAAGACTTCCTCGAGCGATTCTCCACGCTTGAAAAAGCTCTACGAGTCCGCGCGTACGTCCTGCGTTTCCTACAGCGCTGCCGAAAACTACCGTACGCACAGGAGATCCATCCTACAAGCGGAGAAATTAACGAGGCTGAACGAACTCTTATCCTAGAAACTCAGCGCCGAGAATATTCTCAAGAGTATCACTCCTTACGTGAGAAGCGTCCAGTGCCTCGATCAAGTTCTATCCTGAATTTGAATCCGTTTATGGATCAACATGGGGTCATACGCTCCTGCGGCCGTGTATCTACGGCGCAAGGGCTGAAGTATGACGAGCGACATCCCATAATTCTTCCGTATAACTGTCGTTTGTCGCGACTCCTCACGCAGTTCACACACCGGATCACTCTTCACGGGGGCAGCCAATTGATGGTGCGACTTATCCGATCCAAGTATTGGATTCCACGGATTCAGAAGCTGATGAAGGGTGTCGTGAACTCTTGCAAAGTGTGCCTTATCCACAAAAGGAAGTTGCAAACTCAACTGATGGGGGATCTCCCCAGGGAGCGAACTTCATTCTCCCGACCTTTCACGCACACCGGAATTGACTACGCCGGTCCCTTCGAAATCCGCAACTACACAGGGCGGGCGTGCCTTATTACCAAGGGGTATGTGTGCGTGTTCGTGTGTTTCTCCACGAAGGCTATTCATTTGGAGCCTACGTCCGACCTCACCACCGAGAAATTTCTCGCTGCCTTCGCGCGGTTCGTCGCGAGACGAGGCTGTCCACAGAGTATCCACTCCGATAACGGCAAGACCTTTGTGGGCGCAGCCACAGTACTGGCCCGTGATTTCCTAGAAGCATTTAAGGACTCTGTGATTGATGCGTATAGTCACCAAAGGGTCTCGTGGAAATTCATCCCACCAGGGGCCCCACATATGGGGGGACTTTGGGAAGCCGGAGTGAAGAGCTTCAAAACCCTGTTCTATAAGGCCACGTCCACTCGTAGATACACCTTCGAGGAGCTCTCCACGCTTCTCTCGAAAATAGAGGCGTGCCTTAATTCCAGACCGCTCTCGCCTATGTCCGAAGATCCGACGGAGTTACTGGCCCTAACTCCCGGGCATTTCCTTACGGGGGACCCTTAATGGCGACGGCGGAGCCAGAAGTTAAGGGTGACCTCACCTCGATCATAAATCGATGGCAACATCTGAAGGCACTCAACCAACAGTTCTGTCGTAGGTGGAAAGAGGAATACCTCAAGGAACTCCACAAGCGGACCAAATGGCAAACGCCCACGCCCAATCTGCAGATTGGTGATATGGTCGTCGTCAAGGAAGACAACTTGCCGTCTAATGAATGGCGTCTCGGACGAATCCATTCCGTGTACCCCGGCGCCGACGATCGGGTCCGTGTAGTCGACATCCTCACTGCACGGGGGGTCCTCAAAAGGCCCGTCGCAAAGGTCGTTCTTCTGTCCGTAGAACCTCCTCGCTCCATCCAACATTAACGAAGGGCGTGCACTCAGCCATAGAGGTTCTCCATTGCAGTCCTGCAAGGGGGGGGGAGGATGTTGAGAGTAGCAGCAGCGAGTTGGCAGGGGGCTGTTGTTAACAGCCGGAGCGCGCTCTCTCTTGCCTGGCGCTAGCGAGTTGGCGGGCAGCCAGCCAGTCTTCGTTATATAGGGGTCGTCAAATTCCTTTGACCACCTCTTTATAAACCCAAGCACACCCATGGCCTTATTTACCGTAGTGGAAATGTGTTCAGAAAACTTTAACTTTTGGTCTAATTTAACCGTCAACCAAGGTAATTCTCTCAAGAGAACCACCGCAGAGGCTATAAGGAGCCAAAAGGGGGCTGGAGCGATGAAATGTCATTACTTTGTATTTCGAGGCATTTAGGTGTAACATATTTGCACAACACCAAGACTGAAAGTTATTGAGATCGGATTGCAAGCGAGAGTGAAATGAAATGTGCTTATACTGGACACAAAGTTTAACATCATCCGCATACATGAGTACTCGAGAGTTTGTTAATACTAAAGGCAGATCATTAATAAAAAGTGTGAATAGTAGGGGGCCTAGATGGCTGCCCTATGGACTCCAGAAGTAGCCTTAAAAGGTGAAGAGAAGGAGTTTTTGAGGAGGACTCTTTGAGATCTAGAACGAAATCTAGCTAGAAATCCATCTCAAAAGATTAAGCGCAAACCCTAAAAGGTCAATTTTTTTGTGCTAGAAGGAAATGGTTTACAGAATCGAATGCTTTACTGAAATCAGTGTAAATGACATCCGTCTGCAAGTTACCTTGAAAGCCTTTAATGATAAAGGAGGTAAACTCTAATAAATTGGTAAGGGAAAGTAGGCGTCAGTATGACCGACATAATAAAGCGATGCGATGGATGCGAAGATTATCTCTCAACTGGCTACAAGGGCAAATGGGACGTCTTGCCAGCAAGTCTTGAAAGAGAGCGAAAGCGAGCGATGAAAGAAGAGCAGATCGGGGCAGATGCTAAGCCGAGCACGAAAGTCATATGGAGACCAGCTTATGCTGCAACTGTAGCAACAAAGCGAAGAAGGCGATATAGAAAGAAGAGCGGCCGTGCATAAAGGCTAATAGGCTGCATAGGCTGATTAACAATGATTTGTACAGTGCAAATAATGAATATAATGAAAAAATATTTAGGCTGCTTGACCCGACAGACCATTTTGCCGTTTTTATACACGTACTCAAAAAGAGTTAAAGGATATATTAGATTTGTGGTAAAAGTGGATCTGTGTAACGCAGAGAAGGAAACGTTTTCGATCCATAAAGTATATATATTCTTGATCAGCATCAATAGCCGAGTCCGATATAGCCATGTCCGTCTATCCGTCTTGATGAGTGGCTAGATCTCAGAGACTGTAAGGGCGAGAGCAATCAAATTTTGTTTCCAGACTCATGAGATATCACAAGTGTATTTCAAAATTTCGCCCCACCCCCTTCCGCCACCACAAAGGACGAAAATCTGCGGCAGGCAAAATTTTAAAGATATGATAAAACTAAAAACGCAGTATCGTAGAAAATGACCGTATCTACCAGTATCTGCCGAATCTGAATCAGATCGGATCATAATTTTAGACATGAAGAGAGACCACTTTCATTCTCTTTGTCGCTCGCACACTCTGCCGCCTTATGTACGCGAGCGCCCTCTATCGAAGGAGATGTCCAAATCCAAATGGTACATGTAGAATCTACATGTTAGATGTAGATTGTAAATTTAGATAACAGATGTAACAAAAAAATGAAAAATGTAAAATTTATTTTTTTAATTCTAAAATATCATAAGCTCAAAAATGTATATACTAACTGAGTACGGGTATAAGTAGAGTTGCATACCCAGCGTACCCAGCCTTCGACTATTTCAGCTTGCTAAATTAGCAACTTCTCAACGAGATATCTCTTCATGAAATAAACTGCATTTGAAACAAAAATATTTAAAATTTAGTCTTGAAGCTTTACAATAAATTGTCAAAGTTGAACTTTGTTGGCAACGCATACTTTCCTAGGTATAATTATCAATATATTTTTTTTCGATAACACTACTCGACAAAACTCAACTTTTTTTCCGCTTCGAACGAAACCGACTTTTTTGATAAATTGGGAGCGTATGGCTAAGCGCCAGCCCATGGCAGCGCAAAGTGCAGATGAGCCTAAGTAACATCTCTTAATCTAACGTCTCCCTTTATCACAGTTTTGTTTGCCTTTGCTCGTGCTTTGCTCTCTCTCGTCGTTCGTCAGCTGCTGTGAGGGAAGCTCGTCAGAAAAAGCAGAAGACATTTCAATATCGATCATCACCGTAGTTAAACGTTAACTGCCTGCCACATAGTCCTAAATTTTCCTAACATAAATATATCGCTTTCAACCGTCTTCAACCGGCCCACAGTGTATTAAAGTGCTCTTATTTTGGACAAAATTACGCCGACAGATCAAATGATGTCCGATTTTTATAATTTATTTTTAAAAGACTCATATTGAATGCTGCTATATGATCTACCCGCCAAGAATTGCCAGTTCTCTAAAACTAACCTAAACAAAATTATCAACTTTCATCAAATAAATAAAAAGCATTAATATATTTTTGTAAATTATTTATCTAAAATAAAATATCTTTCTTATTTCAATAGTAAAAAGGTCTTTTAAGGTGAAGGTTTTCTTTAGTAAAGCTGATTCCACTTCTGCAAGATGTAATTTTAATCAGTTCATTTATATGTGCGTCCAACTTTTGACATAAACTAAAAATATAAAACCTCTACAGTTCATGTAAGCGAGAATTGTCTGCATAGGGAAATTTAAGTTGACAGAAGCTTAGGTATAGAAAACCTTGTCCTTAAATGACATTTTAAGAAAGTTATTATATTTTAGATAAATAATTTACAAAAATATATTAATGCTTTTTTTATTGCATGAAAGTTGATAATAAAATAATATAATATGATAATAATTATAATAATAATATAATATAATATGATAATAATTATAATAATAATATAATAATATTTTTAAAGTTAGTTTTAGAGAACTGGCAACTCTTGGCGGGCAGACCATATAGCAGCATTCAATATGTGTCTTTAAAAAAAAAGATCTAAATCGGACATAATTTGAGCTGTCGGCGCAATTTTGTCCAAAATAAAGTGCACTGTACGATAAACTGTGCGGCCCATCATCTTCAATCGAATCATCGTTAATATCCGGTTATCAAATCCGCACACCTCCCTATTTTTCGATACTACATATATATTAATGTAAGTACAATATCTGGACAAACATCGTTTCTTTAATAACATCGCAAAAAAAGCTATTGAAAAAACTCATTAGTTCAATAGGTACACTAATTAATTGTCGTTTAAAGTCTTTTTCATTAAAATCTATGGAGAAACGACTGAATTGGTTGACCAACACTCAGAAAACCCTCCGTACCGTTTGGAACGTTTTAGGCTAAACTTTTTGGGCCGTTTATTAACTTTTACTGTTACCATATTTCACAGGATTTTTGGTTCTTGGTGATAGAATAGATATACTTGAAGATAGAGAGTCCACTATCTCATCCAGCCGAAGCTGTCAAAATCATATCACAAAAATCACAAAAAAATATATTCACAAATATTACTACTAAATATACCATCTTATATGCAACTATATTATTATTATTATTATTATTATTATTACTATTATTTAATGCTAATAAATAGTTAAAACTAAGAATTAACCAACCAATGTTAATATAGCTATATCTACTGAGGCCTTAAGCTCTATATGTTTGAATTAAGAATATGCATACATATGTATGTATGTACAGAGGTGTATTTACAGTTTTGGTTACTCATATGATGTGCAGGATTTTTCTAAGAATGTGATGATTATATTGGTATTTGTGTTGGTGGGGTTGCCGATATATTGCTGGGATCATTGTTATTGAATGTTGAGGACCTTTGTGGGAAAAGGGTGGGGCAGATGAATAGTATATGGTCTAGGTCTATGGTCTCGTTGCGGCAGAAAGGAAATGTTTGGACAAGGACATGTTGGTAATGTTTTGTCTATATAGTGGTTGTTGGTTAGCTTGGTATGGCCAAGTCTGAGTCTGTTAATGATGACTTGGTCTAGTCCAGGGGTCGGCACACAGACTCACACATTCTTTTGGTGCGTTGGTGTGCGAAGACAACAGACACGAAGTCAAATACGTTACTTATTTCTCTGCCGCTGCGAAAGCCGAGCAATTGTGCATAGGGCACACGAATGCTTCTCTGCCGCTGAGGCAAGCGAGCAGAATATGAAGCCGTTTGTGCATAGCCCGAAGCATGTTTCTCTGCCGCTACTTCAGCAGGGCAGAATAACGAAACCACACGAAGTCTTTACGCTGTACGTGTGCCGACTGCGCTGCCCGAAATTTTTTGCCTCTGGTCTAGTCTGTAGTCTGTTTGTGGAAGCGTTTATGGGGGGTGTGCGGTTAAAGGAGGAGAGTTGGCTGATTTGTTGGAATCAGGTTGAAGTTTTTGTGAGGAGTTTGGTTTGTGTGGATTGGAGGAATTGTTTTAGGAAGTGTCATTTGAGTTGTGGTTTGGGGTGTATATAAGGGGAAATTTGGCGGCAATTTGTGCTGAGAAATCTGCCATTACGTTGCCTTTTATGCGTATGTGGCTTGGTATCCATATTATTGTGATCTTAGGGAAGTGTATTGTGATCAGATTTCTGATTGAGAAGGCGTAATAGGAGTGGTTGTTGGGGTTTATAATTGCGGTAATGGAGGAGAGAGAGTCTGCGCAGAGGGCATGTTTTCCACGTTTTTATCGTCATATTAACATGGCTTCGTGAATTGATATCATATCGTTGGATAGTACCGAAGAGAATAATTGCAGCAGTCCAGTTTTTATTGTTAAAAACTCGTTGGATATGCTGTACCCGGTAATGCCCATTGCTTTGGAGCCATCTGTGTATAGGAAGTTGTGTTTAGTTGGTGGAAGACTATTGGTGGGGTAGTAGTGTTCTTGTTGAGTTTGGAGATGCTGATTTTGGTTGCTTTGTGAATGGTTAGCATGTTGAATTTTTGGCATATGGTGCTTCTAATTGGGGAAAAGGGGATAAGATGTTTTTGGGATATTTGTATAGCTCTGTCTCTGTGCTTAGGATTTTGTATTATTATTTTTATGTCTATTAAAATTTTATTAGATTTATTAAAAAAAAGTATCTCTTTTTTTAGGGAACTGTTAAAAGAGATATAGATCTCTCTGCCCTTTATATGGGGATTTCAGAGGATCGATTACCTAAGGAAATCATTCCACTAAGTTATGAAATACAAATTGAACCTAACATAGAAGAACAAACATTTTGCGGCTACGTAAAAATAAATTTGCGATGGATTGACGACTTCAAAAAAATTGTTTTACATGCTCATTTCGACTTGATTTTAAAAGATGATAAAATAAAACTAAAACAAATTAAAAGAGATTTTGGGTAAATATTTTAAAAAATTATTATTTTTTATACACAACATTACCTTTATTTTAGAAACCATACAATTTTCGAAAATATTACCATTTTGCGAAGTGGACGATTTCCACGAAAGTCTATCTATGTTTTGCATTTAAAAGAGCTAGTTAAAAAAGACTCTGAATGTATGCTGGAAATCCCATTTGAGGGAAACATTTTGGAAACTGCAGATGGACTATTTAGAGGATATTATACCAATTCTACCACTCTTGACCAGGAAATATATTTGGCTACAAATTTAAAACCAAACAATGCACGTCGCATGTTCCCCTGCTTCGATGAGCCTGGGTTAAAGGTGAGTGTTCGGCTAAGTGTCGGACCATGGCAGAATAAAGAGCATATGTTTAATGTAAAATAATATTTTTTTTCTTCTGTCTGCGATTCCCGTGCAGAAATAAAGCATATACATTAATACTGTAATAAAGTAAAAAGTTCGGTTTCTTTCGTAGTGACCAGACGTGTTTTTGTTTTGCGCACCGCATTTTCCTTTTATTATACTCAAACAGCCAGTGTTTTATCTTAAAATTAACTCTCTAATTAACGTCCTGAAATTTTAGAATAGTTTTTCTAAATAAACTTTAACAAAAACCGAGTTTGGTGGCTGCAAATTCTGTTTATTTCGACGAAAAGAAGGAAGACTAAAAAAAAAGCGACGTGTGCTCGATTTCAATACTAATTTTCGACTTCTTTTCATTTTCGTTATAACATATTCTTAAGCCTAACTTATCTAGGGCGAGAGAGGGCTTTATTGCGCTCCCGCTTCGCCCTAAACTATCTTACACTAGACTTCAAATTTTCTCCAAATAAAAACATTGCGTCTTGACGCGACACCGGCCCCGTTGAAGGCCTGTGGGACTTCAACGCATCGGCAGAAGCGCCAATTTATGGATTGGCCTCCTGTAGACCGCTCCGCTGCTCGTCCTGAGGTCGACCACCCTGACCTTTCCGTCCTGCCCGGCGTGTGTTGCGACGACCCTTCCGAGGAGCCACTGTTGGGGCGGAAGGTTGTCCTCTGCGGCGATGACGATGTCGCCTTCCTCGACGTTGGGCTGCTACTGGTGCCACTTGCATCTTATTTGCAAGCCCAGCATATACTCCCGGGGCCATCGCTGCCAGAACATTTGCCTGGCTGACGAGACAGGCCGCCATCGCCTTAAGCAACTCAGACCCTCCTGTTCCGTGGTCCGGTTTGCTGGGGGTCCGATGAGCGGCCCGCCTGTCAGCCCGCGAGTCAGGGCGTCTCCGTCGCTTGGGTCGGGGCTTAGTGGTCTCAGAGGGCGTGAGTTGAGCACCGCCTCGATGCCCACCATCACGCTCTCCAGCTCCTCGTCGGTGAAGAGCGCGCTTCCGGCCGACCTCAGCAGGAGGTTTTTGGCCGACTTCACTCCTGCCTCCCACAGTCCGCCCGTGTGCGGAGCTCGAGGTGGCAGGAAGGCAAACTCGCGGCCGCTTCTCGCTGCGAACTCTCGTATTGCGTTCGCTTTCGTCTCTAGCGGCCTCCTCAGCTCGTCGAAGTGGCGACTTGCCCCTACGAAATTTGTCGCGTTGTCGCGGAGCGGACATCCTCGACGACCAACGAACCTTTGAAAAGCTAATAAGAAGGAGTTAGTCGTTAGATCGGAGACAATTTCTAGATGAACCGCCTTGAACGCAAAACAGACAAATAACGCTATGTAGGACTTATAAGGAGGCCTTCCACGAATTTTTAGTGTCGTATAGACTGGGCCACAAAAATCAACGCCACATACTGCGAATGGGCGGAGAGCACGGAGCCGGTCTGCGGGTAGATTTCCCATCATTTGGGTCTGGAGTCGAGGCTTGCATTTAAAGCAGCGAATGCACGACCTGACCATTGCCCTGCAGACCTCCTGAGCGTTTACTATCCAAACACGCTGCCTAAGGATGCTCACAAGTGCTCGTGGGCCGGCATGAAAATTCGTTTGATGCAGATAGCGAACATAGGTCTGCACAAACTGCGAGCGTTTTGTCAACCGCAGAGGAAACT
The DNA here is from genome assembly GCA_018150885.1 of Drosophila tristis. Taxonomy (NCBI): domain Eukaryota; kingdom Metazoa; phylum Arthropoda; class Insecta; order Diptera; family Drosophilidae; genus Drosophila; species Drosophila tristis. The sequence goes on from JAECWT010000067.1 coordinate 2,187,123, forward strand.
TGGCATGGTATGAAATAGGAGCGTTAACTAGTCGCCCCCCAACTCGCAACAACGAAAAAGAGCACCAAGTCCCCATTTCTTCGTTGATGAAGGGATTCAATCGCTGAAGACTGGGGCCTAACCTGGTGACTTTACGAACCCTTTCAAGCTCTTCCTGAAATTCGTTTTTTTGGATCAGCTCGACAATTTTGTGAAAAGCCTCATCGTACTCTACTGGTGACTTAGTGACTTCAAATTTAAGACTTTTGTCTTTGCATTTTCCAATGAAGAGTCACTTCCGAATCCGACCATCATACCATTCGTTCAATCGGCACCTCGAGTAGCGATTTAGTCGGTGACAGAGATCTGCGAGAAGGTGAGCGGCACATAACTCAAGCCTTGGAAGCGTTTTCGTCTTGAGCGGCGCTACTTTCGACTTTGCGGTCAACAACGAGACCTTGAAACCTTCTGCAGTCTTACTACGGATATAGACTCATGCTCCATAAGCTCTCATGGAGGCGTCGGCAAAGGCATGTACTTGAATCGGTGACATGGGATCAGTATGCACAAAGCGAGGTATGGCAATTTTCTCCAGCTGACCCAAGGATTCTTTTAGAAAGTTCCAAGATGTTTCCAGATTCATTGGAATTGACTCATCCCAATCTAGTTTGTTAAGCCACAGCTCCTGCAGTAGGATCTTTCCCTTGATTACCAAGGGGGTTAACAAACCAAGGGGGTCAAACAGCTTTGATGTCACCGATAATATATTCCGTTTTGTCGCTCGGAGACCCATGACTGAACTGTCAATTTGAAACCTAAAGACGTCTTCATGCGGTAGCCACGATATTCCCAACGCCTTGGTTGACTCGGAGTCCGAGATCGTTATCGGTTTAACTGTGCTCTCGGATGCTGTGACCTCAGGTGAGTTCGAGAACCACTTGGTCAGCTCAAACCCTGCGGTTTGAAGAACCTGAGCCACATCAGACTTAATTGTCTTTAACTCCTCCACGCAACCAGCACCAGTCAACATATCATCGACATAAAAGTCGGACCCGATAACTTTAGCAGCCTTTAGGAATGAGAGCTTTGCAGAATCACTCAACATTTTCAAACACCGAATAGCCAAAAGTGGGCCAGGTCCAGTCCCATATGTTACAGTGTTGAGCTGGTATATTCTCAAGGACTCACATGGGTCTCTTCTCCACACGATCAACTGAAACTGTCTGTCCGCTTCATTCACCATCACTTGGCGATACATCTTTTTTACATCGGCAGTCAGGGCGCACCTGTGCAGACGGAAGCTGAGCAGCGTTGATTATAACTCCTCTTGAATAGTCGGTCGACCATCAGAATGTCATTCAAGGCCTCCTGAGAGGACGTCTTCGACGACACATCGAACACGACGCGAAGCTTCGTGGACGTACTTTGGGGCCGAAGGACACACTGATATGGAATTACGTAGTGTGGAGCAGAAGGAACAGTATTGTCAGTCGGCGACATATGACCTAAGGAGAGGTACTCTTCCATGAATTCCAAGTACATTCTCTTGAACTCAGGGTCGCGGGACAATCTTCTTTCGAGCGACAAAAAACGACGTTTAGCAATCTCGAAGGAATTGCCCAAACAGTTTGGATCGGATTTAAACGGCAGCCGTACTTCAAACCGACCTGAAGGCAAGACTTGAGTAGTCTTTCTATAATGCTAATGGTTTTTAGCACTCGGAGTAGAACACGCGAATGAGCGAGTATCTGAGCGTGTCTGTGTACACATACATTTGCAATTCTCGGCTTGTTTTCGCATCTCGTCATGAGTCATACATGCCGAACGGACCATCTCCCAACCCGGATCCCTCTGCCACACAGAGCCGAAGGCCCTGGGAGCTGGAACAGAAAACTCAGATGCGACACGTTCGTTGTATGAACTGGCACATCTATATACTGTATGGTTAGTGGCCTGGCTGTTCGACCGAAAGAAACCCAATTGAAATGCGAGGCACGCTTTGACAAATTGACACTTAAAGATATATACCCGACGATTACAGGGTAGTGCGTCGCTTGGTGAACGGTTTGACTCAAACGCGCCAAACGAAAGAACACACCAACAACAACGACGGTCAGCAACGGTGACGAGCAAAAGCGAGAACGAAAATTCACCGCTGCAGCTGCTATGTTGTTATGTGTGCGCTTGGCCAAAGACCCAACTATATATTTGCGCAACGAAAACGAGAAAGGGGGAAAGAGGCGACAGTGATTACAGTTATAAATTATATATATATATATGTATGTTCTGCGTCCAAGATGGTTTGATGTATGTGAATATGTGATATATGTAATATATGTACAAACTCTACTAAATACATGCAAATCTAGCTCTACTATGTCATACGGATGTGCCAAGAATTGAAAGCGAGGTGCACTTATTTTAGCACAAGACAGTAACTGCGAGATTTTAATGATTTTGTCTTTTCTCGAGCTTTCAATTTTTTGCACATATACCTCTGCTTGGCTATTAAGAGTTTTTAATAGCCGTTGAAACTCAGTTATTATTAAGAAAAAGTCTAGCGTTTCAATGGTTAATGTTATACAATTTATTATTTATCTCTCAACTAACTACAAGGGCAAATGGGCCGACTTGCCAGCGCCCTATGCAGCAAGACTTGAAAGAAAGCGAAAGCGAGAGATGAAAGGAGAGCAGCTCGGGGCAGATGCTAAGCCGAGCACGAACGTCATATGGAACTAGACTAAATAACGGGCTGGGAAACCCGACAACCTCTATGTATGTATATAAAATGTGATCCTGGGAATTCCACTTTCCTTGGCAGGTGGCAAACTTCTTTAGGAATAGATATCCCACGGCGGTTGAGATATCTGGGTATTTTTGTTGTGTAACGAACCACGGCGGAGTGTCAGCGCATCCACGCTAGTCGTCGGCAACAACAATCAATCTGATATACACCGAGCCAACGATCCATGGCACTAGCCACGGTTCTCCATACATAGTGGTGTGTCAGCAACACAATTAATTAAACTTAATTAATTAATTAATTAAACTCTCGATCAACCACTCTACCCATTCTTGTCCACACAACAATTTAAAAACACCCTATTTCTTGTGACATTTCGCAATCGACATAAGACATTTCATTTGCGTTATTTCACAATAAGTCAAGCCCGTATAAAATTATCGACCTAAATATTCAGCTTCCGCGATGCCGAGTTCGCAAAATCTATCCTAAACCCAAGTCCCAACTTCAGCCCGCACCAGTAGATGCAGTCTCAGCAAAACCTTTTCCTGAACACTGCTGATCCACTAGCAAATTGTCAACGAAGCACCAAGCTTCGACCCACTTACTAGCCCCACAATTATTGTCAGAAAATAATCATAAGTTAGCAATAATTAATTATTTCCGGGTCAGGTGCGATCACCAGATGCATAAAAGGGCCAAGATCGGCCGAAAAAGTAGGTCAAGCCGACGAATTTTACGCGGAGGGACACCATACCAATCCAGGAGTCACAACCGGCTGGATTTACAAACTCCATCGAGACGAGCTGCAAGCCCTTGCCGAGGAATTCGGATTTGGCACCGAAGGAACGGTCGAGGAACGACGAAAGAGATTCGCCGCGCAAGTCGCCGGAACACTCTCGCAGGACTCCTGGGTTCGACTGGGAGACCTCGAACGGCTATATGCCAGACCAACAGGACGCTCCAGGACACAAATGCCCACCACTCCTGGGCCATCTGACCAGCGGAAAATAGACCCAAAAGCCGGGTTACAGGTCCCCACCGCGGCCGAATACAGCACACCCGGCCCACCACGCATCGTAAGGCCAGCCGATTTGCCCAGACTCCAGTTACGTGACCAGCCGCTCGCCCACACAGAGGATCGTGACAGCCATGGACCCTTTCGTAGATGGACGCCACCACAGCCAGACCGCCCACATCGCGGAACAGATTCGGAAATGGGGAATCAGGTTCGATGGACAGGACGACACAGGATGAAACACACCAAGATACGTAAGGCCGACTTCAGAGCAGAGGAACAACGACTCGCACCGGACGCTATTTCGGAGACCACATTGAGAGTCGACCGACACACCAGGGAGACCGCCAGCTCATCCAAACAGTACGACGAATCCCAATGTAGCACCTCGCATGATCACGACCCCCATCGCCAACGCGCAGCCTGTCACCGGTGTGGTGAAGTGTATGCTTGTTAGCCGACCGGCGCGGTAGTTTTAGGTGTGATAGGGTTGATAGGGTGTATATTCTATACACTTAAACTATTCAATATGTGTTTTACATATATATTTTACCACTCGTGTCACTGCCATTTTCTGCCTTTAAACTATACTAATTTGCGAGTCCACCCGGGGGCGCCATGAAATTTAAGAATAGTTTTTCTAAATTAAACTTCAACAACAAAAAATCGAGTTTGGTAGCTGCAAATTGTATATTTTCGACGAAAGGAGGGAGACTAAAAAAAAAGAGACGTGCGCACGATTTCAATACTAATTTTCGACTTCTTTTCAGTTTCGTTATAACATATTCTTAAGCCTAACTTATCTAGGGCGGCGAAGCGCGGCGAAGAGCGAGAGAGGGCTTTATTGCACTCCCGCTTCGTCCTTAATCGTCGTTGAGATATCCCCGTAAACCTAGCGGAATATTTGTTATCACTGGCATGTGCAAGTGAATTACGTTTTTTATTTGCTTATAACGGTCGAACTACTTCTACATACATATAAAAAACTTCTTTCAATTTAAATCCAGGTTCCATTTACCGTATCAATCGCCAGACCTAAAGATCTTACAACTATTTTCAATACACCGCTGCTTCGAACTATTCAACAGTAAGTATGGCAAGATTATGTTACATAACTTAACGTATATACATATGTATTTGTATATCTATAGGTATATGGGCATATCAGCGGGTCGCGAACGTATATTATTTTAATGCACAAAAAAGATTTAAAAAAAAACTTTCCCAGTTTTTTTTTTTTGCATTTTAATAGCATTTTTTATACCCGTACTCAAAAAAGAGTTAAGGGGTATATTAGATTTGTGGTAAAAGTGGATGTGTGTAACGCAGAAAAGGAAACATTTCCGACCCCATAAAGTATATATATTCTTGATCAGCATCAATAGCCGAGTCGATAGAGCCATGTCTGTCTGTCCGTCTGACCGTCTCTCCGTCTTGTTTGACGCCTGGATCTCAGAGACAATAATAGCTAGGGCAACCAAATTTGGTTTCCAGACTCATGTAATATCACACTGCTATAAGTGTATTTCAAAATTTCGCCCCTCTCCTTCCGCCACCCCAAAGGACGAAAATCTGTGGCAGGCATAATTTTAAAGATACGATAAAACTGAAAGCTCATGGAGAATGCCCATATCTACCAGATTGCCGAATCAGATTGGATCATAATTATAGCCAGAATGACGAAATTAATTTTTTGTTGGTTCCCCCGCCTCTGCCAGCCAGAGACACGCTACTCTATCTCCTTCTCGCTCGCATACTCTGCCGCGTTCAGTGCGCGAGCGCCCTCTAGCAGAGGAGATGTAGAATCTAAATGGTACATATTTAATCTACATGTTAGATGTAAAATATACATTGCAGATGTAGATAACAGATGTAGCAAAAATATGTAAAATGTAAAATTTTTTTTTTTTCTAAAATTCTAAAAAATCATATCTCAAAAATGTCCCCAGAAGCGCCTCACACGTTCCTTCTCGTTTTTATTAAATTTTTTCATTTTTTAGGTTTGGTTAACGAATTTTAGCTTCAAAGTCTCTCCATAGATGTTAATGAGCGATACCTTAAACGACATCAAATTGATGCACCTAAACACAAAAAAATAGAGGACACAGGATTTTTTTCGACTTTTCCTAAGTTTTTAAAGTCAAAATTTCGTAAAAAATAGCACACAAAAATCATAATTTTTGCATTTCAATGCTTTATGTTTCCCAGACGGTAAGCTGAAATCACAAAGTGTTTGGGCTTAACTTCTAGCTGTTTTAATTATCTTTTCAAAATAGCAAAGTTCTTTACAACCAGACGTAAGATACTAGAGTTATGTTAAAAAACAAGCGAAACCTCTGAAAAAAAGCTTAAAAAAAATACCAGACTTCAAAAATTCTTTAAAAAAAGTTCTGCCATAGAAAAAAAACCATAATTCTTTAAAAAATGTTAAAGCCCCATATCTATCAGAAAAAGTCAGTTTGGATCCTTGAGGAAAAAAAGTTTGATTTTGTCGAGTAGTGTTTTCTTTCGATGGATCCATAGCATTGTTTACATTAAAAACATACAATATACAGCCAAATAAATCAAAGCCTATTTTGATATTGTTCATACAAATATACCAAAACAAAAAAAAACGGTTCATCTCTTTGGGTGGAACCACAAATACTGTGACACGAGACTTGTATATGGGCATATTCGCCGAATGGTCTACATTTTGTACAACTAAAACTCGACGAGCCCCATTATTTTTCACTAAGCATATACCTAACCTTTGCTATTTTGAAAAGATAATTAAAACAGCTAGAAGTTAAGCCCAAACACTTTGTGAAATTTTGAAATTTTGACTTTAAAAACTTAGAAAAAGTCGAAAAAAAATCCTGTGTCCTCTGTTGATGTTACTGAGACGAGTTGTAAATTCGAACTCTTTTATTCTCAAAACTTATGCACTATATATAGGAAACTCTAACATAATTAAACTAAGACCAACGCTAAGAAAAGAACAAATGTGCGGCACTTGTTCCCACGATCATCCTTGATAGTGACAAGTGTGTGTGACTGTGCGACAAGTGTGTCGACAGATTTTGGTTGGACGCGACCCATGTAGATGACTTTATGGTCGAACCGATCCTAGATTTATGTGTCTTTTCTCAAGTGGCCTCCTTCAAGTGGACTGTATTGTTCCTGTTCATGTTTATGAACATCTTGCCCGCGATCCGCTGGAGTTGAGATAGCTGCGGGATTGTAGGCCTCGTTCAAGATAACTGTATTTTGTGTTCGTTGTATGCTGTTGGGTCCTGTTCATGTTTATGAACATCTTGCCCGCGATCCGCTAGAGTTGAGATAGCTGTGGGTGTGTAGGCCTCGTTCAAGAGGACTGTATTTGTCTGCGGCGTGAACTGCTGTCGGTTCTGTTCATGTCTATGAACATCTTGCCGCGGTCTGCAAGGTTTGTGATTATTGCACCGTGGTGTGGTGCTGCCCATGGTCCGCCAAGGTTGGGACTGTCGCTGTGTGGTGTGGTGTAGAGTTCTGTTCATGGTTTGAACATCTTTCCGGGGGTACGAGCGGTTTATGTCGACTGTCTTTAAATCTGACCTTCTTCCGTACATACCGCTTTTTTTTTTGTCTGGACGTTGATATGCAATGACTGCACCATCAAGTGGCCCATGCGACACCAAGCCGAAGCCTGTTACGCGCGGAACCCAGGCAGAAACGCAGCCCTCCTCCCGCCCAACCGACCGAGGGGCGCTGCCGCATGACGCGCGACGCGTGTTACCGAACCGATCGCGAGCATGCAGGAAAGATAGGTGTTAGACTAAAAATTCGAGGAAAATTAGAGCTAAACACAACTCAAAGAGCTAAACATGCAAAGATAGCTAAGAAATATAACTAAGTACGGGAAAGGTATGTTAGTATTAGTGATTTAAGAAGAGGAAGGGTATTAGTAGTTGATATTATGTGGTAGAGGGAATTGAAGTCCGAGCAAAGTACCCTAAATGGTTCGTGCAAGGAGTAATTCGATCTACAAAGCGGAAGGAACAAAGGAATGAAGTTTCTAGTAGATCTAATAGGAATCGTAAAGTTTATGCGGCTCAACAAGTCAGGGCTATCTACGTCACCCTTGATCAGGTTGTGCATAAAAATCACACCAAGCATTTTTCTACGACTAACTAAGGTTGGAAGGTTTATTAAAAGCAATCTACGAGGATAAGATGGCAGTCTCACACCTGCATCCCAGTTAAGGCCACGCAGAGCAAAAAGTAAAAAGTTTTTCTGGACTGATTCTATACGGTCCTGGTGTACTTTGTACTGGAGGCACCATACACAAGAGCCGTACTCTAAAATCGGACGAACAAGCGAGATGTAGAGAGTCTTCGTTATATAGGGGTCGTCAAATTCCTTTGACCACCTCTTTATAAACCCAAGCACACCCGTGGCCTTATTTACCATGGTAGAAATGTGTTCAGAAAACTTTAACTTTGGGTCTAATTTAACACCAAGATCATCAACCAAGGTAATTCTCTCAAGAGAACCACCGCAGAGGCTATAAGGAGCCAAAAGGGGGCTGGAGCGATGAAATGTCATTACTTTGCATTTCGAGGCATTTAGGTGTAACATATTTGCACAACACCATGATTGAAAGTTATTGAGATTGCAAGCGAGAGTGAAATGAAATGTCCTTATACTGGACACAAAGTTTAACATCATCCGCATACATGAGTACTCGAGAGTTTGTTAAATCCGTGCTGGGACGGAGATATAAGTGATTTGCAGAGATGTTGCAAGTGCGGAGTTAAAATTTTTTCAAACATTTTAGGAATAGCGGATAACTTGGATATACCTCTATAATTATTTGCATCAGACTTGCTACCTTTCTTATGGAGCGGAATAATAAAAGATTCCTTCCAAATGGGGGGGAAGCATGAAGAGTTAATGGATAGGGTGAATAGTTTAAGCAAGGGTCCACACAGAGCGTCGGCACAGTACCTAAGTACACAGCCGGGAACTCAGTCGGGACCTGGTGAAAACACCGGCTTAACTAGTCGAAGATCATGAAGCAGTGAGCTTTCATTTAACAAGGGGCTGAAGATGCCATTCGACCTTGGTAAACTGTATGGATACGGCTGACCAGAGTAGCTTTCATGAGAATAGGTAGTTTGGAAAAATTTGGCAAAAAGATCGGCAATTGCCTGATCATTGTTTGCTGACATATTGAGAAAAGATAACGAGGATGGATGTGCGGACGTTCTACGCTTACTATTTACGAAGCTGTAAAACTGTTTAGGGTCCTGTGAAAATCGTATCCTGCATCGAGATAGGTAGTTTTTATAGCATTGAGCGTTAAGAACGGAGAAATTTGACCGAGCTATTACATAGTGAGAAAGAGAAGAGGGAGAACCAACTTCTCGAAATTTTTTATAAAGTCTTGATTTTAAGTTTTTTAGACTGGATAACTCTTTGGTAAACCAAGGAGGCTTTTCAGATCTAACCGGACAAGAAAGTGGGACACAAGAATCAAAAAATGTGTCAAGTACATTGTAAAAAATGTTTGTGCCTTTCACAACGTCAGTGCACAAGTACAGAGCGGACCAATCAAAATCCCTAATAAGGTTATTAAGCTTCGTAAACTCGGCTTTACGAAAGCAGCGGACACGTTCAGATAGCCTACCCATTCGATCCAATTCAGTAGGGCCAATATCGACTGACACTTCGAATGTAGGATGGTAGGAGTCTTCAGGTATACTGAGCGGAAGGGCTCGGGTTAACAACGCTATGGTCGGATCCGAGACAAAGCACAGATCAAGAAATCGACCCAAGGAATTTTTCACATGGTTGACTTGAGACAGGGATAGATCTAGCAAGCCGTCGATAAAGTCATGTCGTGACATGGGCACAAGGTTATTAGACTCGTTTACCGAAGACCAAACAGTACCTGGCAAATTGAAATCACCAAGAACTATTATATGGTCTTTATCTGATAGCGAGGAAGAAACAGTTTTTAAAGCGGACAGGTTATACTCGTATATTAAGTTATCCGAGGAAGGTGGAATATACGAGCAAGTAATGAAGATGGAAAAGCCTGGGAGAATCAGTTTTACGCACAGGAATTCCAGGTCTTGTTGAACCTGGACCATGAAATGTTCCGACGTGAAGTTTGAGTCCACTGCAATAAGGACCCCACCTCCCCGTCGAGACAAACGGTCATTTCTAAAAATTGTGTACCGACCTGCCAAAACTTCGGAACTAAGGATGTCCGGCTTTAACCAGTGTGAAGAATCCGGAGTACTTCTCGGGATGAGAGCTGAGTTCTTTTAGATTTTGTAGTTTGTAGTTGGGTTTTTTCCAAAAGTTCTTTTGAATCTTTTGAATCAGTTTCCACTTTTGAAGAGATGTTATGGCTACATCTTCTTTTGGAACTGGTATTAGCAATGTAGATTTGCTAATTTGAAAATTTCCTGGTCTCAAAACATCTTTGCCATTTATTTTGCTTGGTATATAAAATGGACGATAGTTTTTTACTTTTTCGGTATGATTCTGCACTGTTGTCGTTTCTTCTTGCTGATAAAGTATTCCTTCATTTGGGAGGTTTTCCACGATCTGAAGATTTTCGTTGCTGTCGAGCCAGTCGTGTCGGCTTTTTAACTTCACCCAGTGTGGAAGTGGTTTGGTTTCTGTGAACGTGCATTGGTAAGCATCGTTCGGCTCCATCGTTTCTTTTTCCTCTGTTGTATTGGTCGATATGGCGCCAGGGATATCCAGGGATCCTTGGATCAATTCGTTGGACTTCCCATCAGACTGCGAATTATGCTCGAGATATTTTCTATTATATTGGCGGGCAATTTTAAGAATCGTGCGGGTGAATAACGTCCGAATGTAAACTTCAGTGATTATCCGATATTGGCCAGGCTGTGGGTCACCCCACTGCTAGCTACAGGCTTCGTCTCCGACCGTTGCATGCTCTTGCCGATCAGCGTCGACTCATCGAAAGTGGCACTACGTTGTGCCCTAAACAGGATCGGCTTTTCGCTGTAAATGTTGCCATCTGTCTGCGATTGCGTCTGCTGCTCCTTCTCCTGCTCCTGTGCCAGCCCTTCCTGTTTCTGCTGTGTGGGCGTGCTCGTGGAGGAGTCCTCCTCGTTGAGGGCACCCAGCGGATCATTCTGAGTCACTGGCGTGTGCGAAGATATTTTGGTGGGACTCTGCACACGCTGGTGCGCCTTCTGGGCACCCGACACACCCTCATCATCATCATCATCGTCGTCGTCGTTTGCTATCTTTTCGTCGGCTTTTTGTTCTTCGACTGCTTCTTTAACCGATGATTCTTCGATTTTCTCTTCCTCCTTTGCATCTAGATGACAAGTTGGCATTTTTGTTTGATTGTCGTCTTTCTTCTGCTTCTGTTCTTGCACAGGCTTGCTGATCACCGGGATGGAAATATTAGCAGTTGACGCCACACCTGGAAAACGTGTGGGCTTCGGGGGGCCCATAGTAATACGAAGTGTGTTGCCGATATTAGATTCCATTCTATTCCACCGGCTTCTTAGAATTGCTGCTTTTGGCCCACATTCCTTGAAAGTTTCACTTTCTTCTCGATGAGGTCTTTTGTGAGATGCGATAATTGAAGCCCATGAAATAGCTCTGATATTTTGGAAAATCCACTATTTATCCTCCGGATATAGTGTTCTGTTATATCATTAAATGCTTTATCGTTTATATACTTATTAAGTTGGTCGCACTTGTATAACATAAGTGTTGCGTTTTCGAGAGATTTAGCTTTTTCCATTAAATATTGAAATATATTCCTTTCGAAATATTCCTCCCCTCCGTAACCATCGTTTGACAATTCCGAATGGTTTTTCTCGATGGCCTTTCTGATTCTTGCTAAATAGATCAGATTATTTTCCGAACTGCTCTGAGAAAATGGTTTGCTTAATAAACTCTTTTGTAGCAGCATCATGTTCGCTTCTAATTTATCCTGCTCCTCAAGCAATGTTTTCCGGATTGTGCCCATTTTAAAGGCTTGTTTTAAACTATCCTAAGTGAACCGTTGGGGTATTTTTATTGTGGTCGATTTGTTGACCACGTTGTGCCACGACTCACAACTGATAAGTGTTCATTTAGGCTCAGGTGTTTGTGCGATTTTATATACTCGTCCTTTTTGGGAGGGATCAGAGTATTAGTATCGACTTTTTTGGTTATTGATAACGACCTTGGCACTCAGTCCAAGGTTTTACGCTATTCTATCGATTTGCCGCTAGCGTCCTTGCTATATAAGACAAGGTTTTATGCGATTCTGCCTCTTACCACGGAGGGGGATGACAGGGGCTCGATGCTTCCGATAGCTACCTTGCTATAAAAGTCGAGGTTTTATGCTGTCGTGTTTAGTTGCCACCAGCTACCTTGCTATAAAAGTCAAGGTTTTATGCTATTCTGTCTCTTACCACTGGTGGGGGATAACAGGGGCTCTGGTGCTGATATGTCTGAATTTCTTAGCGCGGGTGGGGGAAAATCAGAGGCTCGATGGACCAAATGTTGATGTTACTGAGACGAGTTGTAAATTCGAACTCTTTTTTTCTCAAAACTTATGCACTATATATAGGAAACTCTAACATAATTAAACTAAGACCAACGCTAAGAAAAGAACAAATGTGCGGCACTTGTTCCTACGATCATCCTTGATAGTGACAAGTGTGTGTGACTGTGCGACAAGTTTGTCGACAGATTTGAGTTCGACGCGACCCATGTAGATGACTTTATGGTCGAACCGATCCTAGATTTATGCGTCTTTTCTCAAGTGGCCTCCTTCAAGTGGATTGTATTATTTATGGGGTGGCCTGTGTTGTTCCTGTTCATGTTTATGAACACTTTTATTTTCTGTGTTTAGATGCATCAATTTGATGTCGTTTAAGGTATCGCTCATTAAAATCTATGGAGAGACTTTGGAGCTAAAATTCGTTAACCAAACCTAAAAAATGAAAAATTTAACAAAAAATACGTTTTGGAAGGTTGCAGGCCCAACTGCCAATTGGGAACAAAGCAAACGAAAAATTGTTGTACATTTGGTACCTGATCGCGTTCCTTTGGTATGAAATGTTGTTGACAGTTACTTTTTTCGTTATCTGAGGTAGGATACCTATTCAGGTCAAATGTTTCCTTTATATTCTCACAAGTGCAGGTCCACACAAATTGGATCTTTCTTTCGTTGTGCCCAATCTGAGGTATGGATACCTGTTCAGGTCAAATGTTGACCTTTATTTTTACAAAAATTAGACATTCTACCTATTCATATTTCAATGAAACCAAAGTAGAAATACCTGAGATATAGAATTTCATTCCCTAACCCATACAACAATCAGTAATTTTTAGTCTTTTCAGTCAATTCTAAGGATATACAAACTTATTATTTGGTGTTACGTTGCTACAAGTTTTTAAACATAAGTAATACACTTGGTTTTCTACTGCTTGTTACTGTTCATAAAATAATTTAAGTGTTCTGGCTGTCTTCCTTTGTCATTCCAATCAGATTCCCCTATGAGAGTTCTAATTCCAAAAACCTTGATAACGTTCTTCCATGGCTTTTAATTGTTGGTGAAATCTCTCTCCGTGTTCATCACTAACGTCCCCTAGGTTTGGCGGAAAAAAGTCCAAGTGGGAGTGTAGGAAATGGATTTTTAGTGACATGATGGCTCCAATTTTTTCATAATTCTCAATTAGGTCTTGAACGATATTAACGTAATCATCACTCTTGCTGTTGTCAAGAAAATTTGCTGCTACCATTCGGAATGAGTTCCAATACGGCTAATGTTGGTTTCGGTGCTGTTAGGCGCAAAGGTTTTTCGCGCTGCCATTTAGGTTCATGCCGTAACATTCCCCCCTTCGCAAACTTCGTCGTTTTTCGTGATGTTTGCCAAAGTTCTGGTTACGTCTTGGTAGGCATGTTGATTTGTCGTCTTCAAGTCTCACTTGGCCAGCTTAACAATTGGCCGAGATAGCAATCCTGATGCAGTGCGAATCACCGCGCTGCGGGCAATCCCGTCCTTGGCTACTCGAAGGTCCATGATGACGCCTTTCCTCCACTGCGCCTTGGTGTTTGTTTCGTCAGCTAGAACCCCGACGTCTCCTATTTGGATGGGGTTGGTTGGAGGGCCATGCCATTTGGTTCGTGAAGTAAGACTTGGTAGATATTCCTTCAGCCATCGTTTTCTGAAGCTGTCCGCCATCTGACCTGCAATGCGAAAACTCTTACCAAGTGAAACTCCGATCGTGCTGCTGTCGTCATTCGCTGCCATCGAACTGGTCTCTGCTCTCAGGAAGTGATTTGGTGTAAGTACGTCAGCTTCCGGACTCTCCAATGGCACGTAAGTCAGGGGTCTGGAATTCAGCATATTTTCTATTTTTGCCAGTGCCGCTCTCAGCACTGGTTCTTGTACATGTTTCTCTTCCAATATCTCGGATAATATGGATTTTACAGATCTGATCATCCTCTCCCACGCACCGCCCATATGAGGTGCTCCTGGGGGTATGAAGGACCATTCGATTTCCGGGTATTTGGTTTCCAGCTCGTCTGATGAGATTCTTGCGATTTCTTCTTGTAATAGTCGGCTCGCTCCTCTAAAGTTTGTCCCGTTGTCCGACACGATTCTCTTAGGGACTCCTCGACGGGCTACAAACATTTCCAGCATTAGCATGAATGCGTCCGTAGACAGGGAATTCGCCAGCTCGATGTGTACTGCTCGCACGGTGAGGCAAGTGAATAAAACACCCCATCGTTTCTCTCGCCGTCTTCCTACATTTACTTCTAGTGGGCCAAAGTAGTCGATGCCTGTGTTCGTGAACGGTAGTTCGTTGATTGCTAGCCTCTCCGGTGGCAAGCTTCCCATCTCCGGCGCCTCTGGAAGCGCGCCTTTTATTGCGACATTTTTGGCAAGTTTTCGCTATGGCGCGAGCTCTTGCCCTCAGTCCTGATATGTGATATAACTGTCGCATCTCGTTGACCACGATCTCCGTAAGTTGATGCTGAAACTTCCGATGAAAATAATCTATAAGAAGATGAGTGATGTAATGTCCGCTGGGTAGGATTACTGGCCGTTTCAGATTCCTTGATATGCCGATCGATCTATCTATGCGGCCGCGTATTCTCAGTACGCCTGCTTCATCAAGATATGGTGATAATTTATAGATCGAACTTTTCTTACTCACGATGCTTCCTTGCCGTAGGAGGGTCGTTTCCTCAGAGTAAGCCTCTTCTTGGATCATCCGGTAGATAACGTTATTGACGTCTTCTATGTCGCGAAAGTGAGTGGCTAGTGTTGCTTCCTCCGACGCTAGATCCTTTTTGCATATTTTGGTCAGAAATCGCATCACACATCTTAGGGTTCCTCTTAACTTTTCCCACTTACTGAAGCGGTTTATATTTGGGACTATGCTGCTTAGCCTTGATAGCGGCGTCGACGTTAGTGTCTCCTTCAATTTGTGTACGTGTATCCGTTCCAGATTACTAGGGCTTAGCTGAGTAATCGGCCAGTGTTCTTCTTCTTTGAATAGAAACGGTGGACCGGAAAACCATCTTGCGTCTGGGTCAAAGCTCGATTCCTTTGTCCACTTCGTTCCTTCGTCTGCTACGTTTAGAGCGGAGGGTACCCATCTCCAATCCGATATATTTGAGTTTTCCAGAATCTCCCCTATTCGTAGCGCCACGAACTGATGGTACTTTCGGGCATCTGAACATATCCAATACAGCACGTTTTTCGAATCGGTCCAGAAAACACGTCGCTCGACGTCAATGGAAAGCTCCTGAGCAATGAGCTTTGCCAGTCGTAGGTCTATGATCGCTGCCATAAGTTCCATCCTGGGAATAGAGATCGGTTTTAATGGTGCCACTCTTGTTCTGGAAGCGAGTAGTGTGCACCGGACGTCTCCTTGTTGTTCGATCCTCAGGTAAGCGACGGCTGCAAAGGCGTTTATGCTTGCGTCTCTAAAGATGTGTAATTGAATGTTATATGGCTCTCTTGTAAAACCAAGATAGCGTGGAACCCTTAATTCTTCGATGTTTTGAAGATGCCGTGCCCATAACGACCAGCGTTGGCGTTCGTTCTCTCCGACTGTTTCGTCCCAGCCTACGGCAGACCTCCACACATCCTGCAGTATAATCTTTGCCTGTTATGTAGAAACCTAGTAGGCCTAGAGGATCGAATATGGTCATGACTACACGTAAAATTAGCCGTTTCGTCACCGTTTTCTTTTCGTCGTATATGTCATCCTGAAACTTATTGATGAAGGTGAAGTAGGCAGTTCTTGGAACCCACCATATCCCAAGCTCGCGTTCCCGTCTTGTCGAATCCGTCATCTCTATTGCGCGTTCTTGATGGTCTCCCTCTCCCGAGAGCGCTCTCATTACGGTATTCGAGTTAGATATCCAACCTCTCATCTCGAAGCCTCCTTCCTTGTGTATTTTTCGCACCTCCAGCGCTAGGCGGACCATTTCGTCTTCGGAGTCGCAACTTTGGAGCCAATCGTCTACGAAGGCGTTGCGTAATATGGCCTCTACTGCCTCTGGTTGCTGCTTCATGAATCTTTTTGCGTTTCTGTCTCTCACGTAGGTCGCTGCTGCTGGGGAACAAGAAGCACCAAAGGTCATTACGTTCATTACGTACCTATCCGGTTCTCGACTGTTGTCGCCGTATCTCCAAAGAAATTGCTGTGAGCTTTGGTCCTCCGAACGTATCATAACCTGGTGAAACATTTCGCGGATATCTCCGCTGATGCCGATAGACTTCTCTCGAAAACGCGTTATTACTCCTACGAGCGACGGCAGTTGATCAGGGCCTTAAGTAGCATTGAGTTAAGAGCAGTGCCTTCCACTTTGGCTGCTGCGTCCCACACGAGTCTTAATTTGCCTTTGTTTGGGTTTTTGGTTACAAATACGGGCAAATACCAGGAGCGCTTTCCCTCGACCATTTCATCTGTTTCAAGTTTCCGGACGTAGCCGATGTCTTCGTACCTCTGAATTTATTTGTTTACAAACTCTCGTAGCTCATTGTCACGTGTCATACGGGATTCTAGGCACCGAAGTCGTCGCATGGCCATATTTCTGGAAGATGGAAGTTCCACGTTGTCGTACCGCCAGAGAAGTCCTGTTTCCCATCTTTTCATATCGCTGTGGAACCTCGTGGTATTGTCCAGTATGGAATTGGCTTTTTCATCTTCCTTGGACCTGAGTGTGTTCTTCGATGTACTTACGCCTACCGCGTCCAATGAGAATCTCTCTTTAATGAGATCGTCTAGCGGTGGGTGGTTATTACATTCGCATACATGCATTACTCGCGGGCTTGCCGGCCCGTCACTCTTTCTGCGGCCATAAACAGACCAACCTAACCTGGACTTGGCGGCGATGAACTCTGAATCTTCGCGCTCTTTCACGTTCAGTGGAACTCCAAGTTTCACGTTGTCCAGTCCGATGATCAACGACGCTCTTACATCCTTGTAGCCGAGTAGCTTTTCCAAGTGCGAATAAGATTTTAGGATTGAATTGTCAAGCGTCTGCTTCGGTAGATCCAGGTTTTTGCCGAGATCGTTAAGGTTACCCACTTGGATTCTGCTTCTCTTTGCGTGATGTCTCCCGTCCAGCGTAAGCATAACTCGTCCGATGGGCCATCAATACCCAGCTTTTCCGTTATCTCCGTCTCGATCAGGGTACAGGCGGATCCTTCATCTATCAATGCGAACACTTGCATTTGGCCGCTAGGCCCGTGCAATGTTAAGGGGACATATCTAAACAACGCAGCTTCGTTCTGCATTGTGTGTAGAACCGTAGCTTCTTCTTTTGTCTTGTTTCCTACCTTCGTACTGTGCTGGTTACTGTTGTGAAGGAGAAAATGATGCTTTCTCGAGCATCCATCGACGGAACATACTCTTGTTGACCTGCAGTGTCTTATAAAGTGCTTGCCTAGGCACCTCCAGCAAAGCTTACTTTCTTTTACGAAGTCCCATCTACTTGACCCCTCTAGATCTAGAAACTGCTTACAGTCCTCCAGTTTGTGGATTCCATTGCACTTACGACAGGGTTGTTGTGCGTTGCTATCGTTATGCACCATAAGCCGGACCCTTGGATTCTTCTCCTTCCCGCAGGCTTCTTTCTCGGATGCGACGGGCATCACAGTGCTTGCACATGACGCCAATCGTCAAAAACGACGACATTCACCATCGGGAGTCCAGCGCTTTGCCTTTCCCAGTCCAGCTTCAAGTCGAATGGAAGTTTCTCTACAAGGTCACGAAGTCCTATCGCGTCGACGGTCGCACGATAGTTTTGCACCGACAGCGCAAGACGAACTAGTCTTTCAATGCTGCTCGATTTCACGGACGGTTCCATTCGTAGCTTCGTTTGTAGCGTGTGATAGATAGCCTCTGGTCGGCCATATAACATTCGAAGAGTCTCGATGGCTAGTCGAACTGTTGCTGGCATCATTTATTTTCCTCGTACTGCTTCCAATGCGGCACCTTTCAGGAACTTTTGCAACCTCATGAGATTTTCTTGATCGCTGATCAGTAGATTGTTCAAAGTTTATGAACATGGGCCATTCTTCGGGGTTGCCGGAAAAGCATGGCAAATCCTTGTCTAGTCGCTATCTGCTCGCGGGTCAAGCATCTCTCCATCCCCGCTGCCGCGACTGCTTGTTTATTCACGTACGCGTACGGGTCCGACATATTGCGGCTCGTACTTGGATAATTCTGTGCAGTCGACACGCGTATGAAGGGGTTTTGCCCACATAAATAAGTGCCCGATGCCGGTGCACCCATTGGATAAGGCATAGCACCGCTCGGCATTGTCTCGTTTGGATTCAGCCCCATAGGCATTCCAATCCGATTCGCCGCAGTCATTCCTGAATTGTCGCCTCCGATACAGCTGGGAACTGCTTTGTCCCAACCTCCGCGGAGGACCGTAGAGCTCATAAGACCTCCTGCTTGGAGCGGTCCTGAATACGTCGTTATGGGACGCATTCCTTCGAAAGCACTGGCATAGGTCGGCCTTCCCATACTATCCGCTCTCCGCTGAGCGAATGCTTCTAAGTTATACATGGAACTCGTTCTTGGTGAAGAGACTTGATCAGTCCATCCCCCTCCGTTGGTATGCTCTGGTACTTGATGACGTTCTGGAACTGCGATGGGCACGTTAGGTGCGGCCTTTGCCGCCGCCGAGATCACGTCTATATTCGTATCCCTAACGTGAGACATTTCACCTTCGCTTCCCTCGGTCTCAGGACCCGTACCAGGCGTCTTTTCAGGCGCGTATAAATCTCTTAGTCCACACGGGTTACTGCCTCCAGATTTCGACTGCTGACCATTAACTCCATCCATTTGTACTCGATGTGTTTTGCCGCGTGGTCTTAAGTTTGGGCTTATACACGAACCTCGTGTCGCTCGAATGTAAGAGATTAGCCTTTCTGTTCAACTCTATGAGGATATCTTTTCGTGACGCAGCTGACTGTGTCGCACGCCGATCCTCTTTTAATCGGTCGCAATGATTCGACTTGCACTCCGCTAAAGCAGGTTAAGTTTTTTAGAATATTGCCTCGCCGGGCAACGTCTCCAAATCTGGGCCGTACGTTTAATAAGTCTCTTGTAGTCGATCTTCAGTAGTTCAATGTTTTTTATTCACAGGTGTTTCGGGTGGATAATTATGATTATTTAAGTTTACAAATGATAATGAAGCTTCTATACAGAGGAGCTAAAAAACTTGTACCGCTTTTTCATTTAACCTGAGCTGCTTTTTTGCCTTTTCGCCTTTTTCTTCTTTTCTGCTTTCTCCTTTGTTGCTTATGTTGTTGGCGTTTTCTGCCATTTACGTCCCTGCCGTAACACATTGTTTGATACCTTTCCTTCATATTAACAGCATGGGAACAAGGGAAAAGGGGGGAGGGAAAAACCTTTTGGTTTCCATTGTGTAGCAAAACAGCCTTTAAACTTTCCTTACTGCTGTCAACAAATAACCTCCAATCTTTTGGGCCGTAAGCTTTCACTCAGTTGCTTAAAGAGTCCGAAAATGTCGTGGCAAACGCACATGTCAGCCTTTGTCATATAAAATTGTGAGTGAACCAAATATCGCGTCCGGAAATGAGTTATTTTGACATATTCCTTCAATAAACGGGCATCCTTTAAAAAAATCCAATCAGCTCGGATTTATTTTTAGGAAGATCCGGGATCCTCACCAAATCGTTCAATTGTTCCTGTTAAATAGGATTGCAAAATTTCCATTCTCCTGAATAGTTATTGCTTGAATCCGTTGTTCCATTCGACGAGAAAGATACCTCTCCTTTTTTGCGTTTTAGAGGCGGTATTTCCTCTGAAGGACGAGCAGGAATTGTGCAGGATACACAGGATATAATTTCGACTTTTCGAAAAAATACCGCACAAAAATCATAATTTTTGCATTTCAATGCTTTATATTTCCCAGACGGTAAGCTGAAACCATAACTTCTAGCTGTTTTAATTATCTTTTCAATATAGCAAAGTTCTTTACAACCAGACGTTTGATACTAGAGTTATGTGAAAAAACAAGCGCTACCTCTGAAAAAAGCTTTAAAAAAATACCAGACTTCAAAAATTCTTTAAAAAAAGTTCTGCCATAGAAAAAAAACCATAATTCTTTAAAAAATGTTAAAGCCCCATATCTATCAGAAAAAGTCAGTTTGGATCCTTGAGGAAAAAAAGTTTGATTTTGTCGAGTAGTGTTTTCTTTCGATGGATCCATAGCATTGTTTACATTAAAAACATACAATATACAGCCAAATAAATCAAAGCCTATTTTGATATTGTTCATACAAATATACCAAAACAAAAAAAAACGGTTCATCTCTTTGGGTGGAACCACAAATACTGTGACACGAGACTTGTATATGGGCATATTCGCCGAATGGTCTACATTTTGTACAACTAAAACTCGACGAGCCCCATTATTTTTCACTAAGCATATACCTAACCTTTGCTATTTTGAAAAGATAATTAAAACAGCTAGAAGTTAAGCCCAAACACTTTGTGAAATTTTGAAATTTTGACTTTAAAAACTTAGAAAAAGTCGAAAAAAAATCCTGTGTCCTCTGTTGATGTTACTGAGACGAGTTGTAAACTCTAACATAATTAAACTAAGACCAACGCTAAGAAAAGAACAAATGTGCGGCACTTGTTCCCACGATCATCCTTGATAGTGACAAGTGTGTGTGACTGTGCGACAAGTGTGTCGACAGATTTTGGTTGGACGCGACCCATGTAGATGACTTTATGGTCGAACCGATCCTAGATTTATGTGTCTTTTCTCAAGTGGCCTCCTTCAAGTGGACTGTATTGTTCCTGTTCATGTTTATGAACATCTTGCCCGCGATCCGCTGGAGTTGAGATAGCTGCGGGATTGTAGGCCTCGTTCAAGATAACTGTATTTTGTGTTCGTTGTATGCTGTTGGGTCCTGTTCATGTTTATGAACATCTTGCCCGCGATCCGCTAGAGTTGAGATAGCTGTGGGTGTGTAGGCCTCGTTCAAGAGGACTGTATTTGTCTGCGGCGTGAACTGCTGTCGGTTCTGTTCATGTCTATGAACATCTTGCCGCGGTCTGCAAGGTTTGTGATTATTGCACCGTGGTGTGGTGCTGCCCATGGTCCGCCAAGGTTGGGACTGTCGCTGTGTGGTGTGGTGTAGAGTTCTGTTCATGGTTTGAACATCTTTCCGGGGGTACGAGCGGTTTATGTCGACTGTCTTTAAATCTGACCTTCTTCCGTACATACCGCTTCAGTGTGAAGAATCCGGAGTACTTCTCGGGATGAGAGCTGAGTTCTTTTAGCTTTTGTAGTTTGTAGTTGGGTTTTTTTCCAAAAGTTCTTTTGAATCTTTTGAATCAGTTTCCACTTTTGAAGAGATGTTATGGCTACATCTTCTTTTGGAACTGGTATTAGCAATGTAGATTTGCTAATTTGAAAATTTCCTGGTGTCAAAACATCTTTGCCATTTATTTTGCTTGGTATATAAAATGGACGATAGTTTTTTACTTTTTCGGTATGATTCTGCACTGTTGTCGTTTCTTCTTGCTGATAAAGTATTCCTTCATTTGGGAGGTTTTCCACGATCTGAAGATTTTCGTTGCTGTCGAGCCAGTCGTGTCGGCTTTTTAACTTCACCCAGTGTGGAAGTGGTTTGGTTTCTGTGAACGTGCATTGGTAAGCATCGTTCGGCTCCATCGTTTCTTTTTCCTCTGTTGTATTGGTCGATATGGCGCCAGGGATATCCAGGGATCCTTGGATCAATTCGTTGGACTTCCCATCAGACTGCGAATTATGCTCGAGATATTTTCTATTATATTGGCGGGCAATTTTAAGTCTTTCTTAAGGGAGAATCGTGCGGGTGAATAACGTCCGAATGTGGGAATGTGGCCCACATTCCTTGAAAGTTTCACTTTCTTCTCGATGAGGTCTTTTGTGAGATGCGATAATTGAAGCCCGTGAAATAGCTCTGATATTTTGGAAAATCCACTATTTATCCTCCGGATATCGTGTTCTGTTATATAATTAAAGGCTTTATCGTTTATATGCTTATTAAGTTGGTCGCACTTGTATAACATAAGTGTTGCGTTTTCGAGAGATTTAGCTTTTTCCATTAAATATTGAAATATATTCCTTTCGAAATATTCCTCCCCTCCGTAACCATCGTTTGACAATTCCGAATGGTTTTTCTCGATGGCCTTTCTGATTCTTGCTAAATAGATCAGATTATTTTCCGAACTGCTCTGAGAAAATGGTTTGCTTAATAAACTCTTTTGTAGCAGCATCATGTTCGCTTCTAATTTATCCTGCTCCTCAAGCAATGTTTTCCGGATTGTGCCCATTTTAAAGGCTTGTTTTAAACTATCCAAAGTGAACCGTTGGGGTATTTTTATTGTGGTCGATTTGTTGACCACGTTGTGCCACGACTCACAACTGATAAGTGTTAATTTAGGCTCAGGTGTTTGTGCGATTTTATATACTCGTCCCTTTTGGGAGGGATCAGAGTATTAGTATCGACTTTTTTGGTTATTGATAACGACCTTGGCACTCAGTCCAAGGTTTTACGCTATTCTATCGATTTGCCGCTAGCGTCCTTGCTATATAAGACAAGGTTTTATGCGATTCTGCCTCTTACCACGGAGGGGGATGACAGGGGCTCGATGCTTCCGATAGCTACCTTGCTATAAAAGTCGAGGTTTTATGCTGTCGTGTTTAGTTGCCACCAGCTACCTTGCTATAAAAGTCAAGGTTTTATGCTATTCTGTCTCTTACCACTGGTGGGGGATAACAGGGGCTCTGGTGCTGATATGTCTGAATTTCTTAGCGCGGGTGGGGGAAAATCAGAGGCTCGATGGACCAAATGTTGATGTTACTGAGACGAGTTGTAAATTCGAACTCTTTTATTCTCAAAACTTATGCACTATATATAGGAAACTCTAACATAATTAAACTAAGACCAACGCTAAGAAAAGAACAAATGTGCGGCACTTGTTCCTACGATCATCCTTGATAGTGACAAGTGTGTGTGACTGTGCGACAAGTGTGTCGACAGATTTGAGTTCGACGCGACCCATGTAGATGACTTTATGGTCGAACCGATCCTAGATTTATGCGTCTTTTCTCAAGTGGCCTCCTCTTCAAGTGGACTGTATTATTTATGGGGTGGCCTGTGTTGTTCCTGTTCATGTTTATGAACACTTTTATTTTTTGTGTTTAGATGCATCAATTTGATGTCGTTTAAGGTATCGCTCATTAAAATCTATGGAGAGACTTTGAAGCTAAAATTCGTTAACCAAACCTAAAAAATGAAAAAATTTAACAAAGCAAGCGAAAAAGGGTTGTGCATTTGGTACCTGATCGCGTTCCTTTGGTATGAAATGTTGTTGACAGTTACTTTTTTCGTTATCTGAGGTAGGATACCTATTCAGGTCAAATGTTTCCTTTATATTCTCACAAGTGCAGGTCCACACAAATTGGATCTTTCTTTCGTTGTGCCCAATCTGAGGTATGGATACCTGTTCAGGTCAAATGTTGACCTTTATTTTTACAAAAATTAGACATTCTACCTATTCATATTTCAATGAAACCAAAGTAGAAATACCTGAGATATAGAATTTCATTCCCTAACCCATACAACAATCAGTAATTTTTAGTCTTTTCAGTCAATTCTAAGGATATACAAACTTTTTATTTAGTGTTACGTTGCTACAAGTTTTTAAACATAAGTAATAAATTTGGTTTTCTACTGCTTGTTACTGTTCATAAAATAATTTAAGTTTTCTGGCTATCTTCCTTTGTCATTCCAATCAGATTCCCCTATGAGAGTCCACACATAGTCGCCCATCATGTTCTAATTCCAAAAACCTTGATAACGTTCTTCCATGGCTTTTAATTGTTGGTGAAATCTCTCTCCGTGTTCATCACTAACGTCCCCTAGGTTTGGCGGAAAAAAGTCCAAGTGGGAGGGTAGGAAATGGATTTTTAGTGACATGATGGCTCCAATTTTTTCTTGCTGTTATGAAGAAAATTTGCTACTACCATTCGGAATGAGTTCCAAGCTGCTTTTTCATTCGTAGATAAAATATTTTCAAATCCATCATCTTTTAGTAGTTTTCGAATTTGGGGGCCATCAAATACGCCTTCTTTCACTTTTGCCAGCGACAGACGTGGAAAAACAGTATTTAGGTAACTCGTCGATTCACCTTCCTTATCCAGTGCTTTAACAAAATTTTTTATTAGTCCCAGCTTAATGTGTAATGGTGGTAAAATAACGTCTTCAAACTTCACGAGAGCTGCATTCTTTACATTGTAATTTTCCAAAGTATGTTCCTCCCGTTTTGGCCAGAGTTTTGTTGAGTAATGTTCTCTAGCTCTACTATTCCATAGGCACAGGAAGCAGCAGTGTTTTGTGTAACCACCTTGCAATTCCGTTAACATGGCTACAACCTTCAAGTCACACGCGACCTTCCACTGGTGTTCTTTATATTTATGTTTACAAACAATTTAGCCATGGTTTGATATGTTTCCTACATATTAACAGCATGGGCCATGGGAACAGACGGCTTTTGTTTTCCATTGTGTAGCAAAACAGCCTTTAAACTTTCCTTACTGCTGTCAACAAATAACCTCCAATCTTTTGGGCCGTAAGCTTCACCCAGTTGCTTAAAGAGTCCGAAAATGTCGTGGCAAACGCACATGTCAGCCTTTGTCATATAAAATTGTGAGTGAACCAAATGTCGCGTCCGGAAATGAGTTATTTTGACATATTCCTTCAATAAACGGGCATCCTTTAAAAAAATCCAATCAGCTCGGATTTATTTTTAGGAAGATCCGGGATCCTCACCAAATCGTTCAATTGTTCCTGTTAAATAGGATTGCAAAATTTCCATTCTCCTGAATAGTTATTGCTTGAATCCGTTGTTCCATTCGACGAGAAAGATACCTCTCCTTTTTTGCGTTTTGAGGCGGTATTTCCTCTGAAGGACGAGCAGGAATTGTAAAGCCGAAACCAGATTGTTTCGGGTAAACTATTTTCATGTGTTTCCCAATTCCAGTTTTCTTTACTGAACAAAAGAAACATTCGGCGCCGTGAATATCTGTTTTTTTCCACATCATTGGACTACCAAATTTAAATGGTTTTCTAAAAAAAATAGTAAGAAAAAAATAATGTTTAGTATTTTGGGTAAAGTTAATAGTTTGTGGATTAGAGTTACTTACTTTTCGTCGTAATCATATGCTGTTAAATTCAATCTACACATTTGACATATACAGCTTGGTGCCCACTCTTCAACAAAACATTCGGGTTTGATTTTAAAGTTTTCTTCATACTGTTTTTGGAGAGTTTCGGTAAAAGCGATTTTTATGATCGCCAAGTAGCTCATTGTCACGTGTAATACGGGATTCTAGGCACCGAAGTCGTCGCATGGCCATATTTCTGGAAGATGGAAGTTCCACGTTGTCGTACCGCCAGAGAAGTCCTGTTTCCCATCTCTTCATATCGCTGCGGAACCTCGTGGTGTTGTCCAGAATGGAATTGACTTTTTCATCTTCCCTGGACCTGAGTGTGTTCTTCGATGTACTTACGCCTACCGCGTCCAATGAGAAGCTCTCTTTTATGAGAACGTCTAGCGGTGGGTGGTTATTACATTCGCATACATGCATTACTCGCGGGCTTGCCGGCCCGTCGCTCTTTCTGCGGCCATGAACAGACCAACCTAACCTGGACTTGGCGGCGATGAACTCTGAATCTTCGCGCTCTTTCACGTTCAGTGTAACTCTAAGTTTCACGTTGTCCAGTCCGATGATCAACGACGCTCTTACATCCTTGTAGCCGAGTATCGGTAGCTTTTCCAAGTGCGAATAAGATTTTATGATTGAATTGTCAAGCGTCTGCTTCGGTAGATCCAGGTTTTTGACTGTCCTCACGTTTTGGAGCGTAAATTTGCGCGCCGCGTTGTCCTTTGCTGAGATCGTTAAGGTTACCCACTTGGATTCTGCTTCTCTTTGTGTGATGTCTCCCGTCCAGGGTAAGCATAACTCGTCCGAGGGGCCATCAATACCCAGCTTTTCCGTTATCTCTGTCTCGATCAGGGTACAGGCGGATCCTTCATCTATCAATGCGAACACTTGCATTTGGCCTCTAGGCCCGTGCAATGTTAAGGGCACATATCTAAACAACGCAGCTTCGTTCTGCATTGTGTATAGAACCGTAGCTTCTTCTTTTGTCTTGTTTCCTACCTTCGTACTTTGCTGGTTACTGTTGTGAAGGAGAAAATTATGCTTTCTCGAGCATCCATCGACGGAACATACTCTTGTTGACCTGCAGTGTCTTATAAAGTGCTTGCCAAGGCACCTCCAGCAAAGCTTATTTTCTTTTACGAAGTCCCATCTACTTGACCCCTCTAGATCTAGAAACTGCTTACAGTCCTCCAGTTTGTGGATTCCATTGCACTTACGACAGGGTTGTTGTGCGTTGCTATCGTTATGCACCATAAGCCGGACCCTTGGATTCTTCTCCTTCGTGCAGGTTTCTTTCTCGGATGCGACGGGCATCACAGTGCTTGCACATGACGCCACTCGAAATAGCCAATCGTCAAAAACGACGATATTCGCCATCGGGAGTCCAGCGCTTTGCCTTGCCCAGTCCAGCTTCAAATCGAATGGAAGTTTCTCTACAAGGTCACGAAGTAACATTGGGTCATTCAGATAAGCGGATAGTCCTATCGCGTCGACGGTCGCACGATAGTTTTGCACTGACAGCGCAAGATGAACTAGGCTTTCAATGCTGCTCGATTTCACGGACGGTTCCATTCGTAGCTTCGTTTGAAGCGTGTGATAGATAGCCTCTGGTCGGCCATATAACATTCGAAGAGTCTCGATGGCTAGTCGAACTGTTGCTGGCATCATTAATTTTCCTCGTACTGCTTCCAGAGTGGCACCTTTCAGGCACTTTTGCAACCTCATGAGATTTTCTTGATCGCTGAGCCCGCAACGTTCGGTAGATTGCTCAAAGTTTACAATGAACATGGGCCATTCCTCGGGGTTGCCGGAAAAGCATGGCAAATCCTTATTGATGACTTGTCTAGTCGCTATCTGCTCGCGGGTCAAGCATCTCTCCATCCCCGCTGCCGCGACTGTTTGGTTATTCACGTACGCGTACGGATCCGACATATTTCGGCTCGTACTTGGATAATTCTGTGCAGTCGACACGCGTATGAAGGGGTTTTGCCCACATAAATAAGTGCTCGATGCCGGTGCACCTATTGGATAAGGCATAGCGCCGCTCGGCATTGTCTCGTTTGGATTCAGCCCCATAGGCATTCCAATCCGATTCGCCGCAGTCATTCCTGAATTGTCGCCTCCGGTACAGCTGGGAACTGCTTTTTCCCAACCTCCGCTGAGGACCGTAGAGCTCATAAGACCTCCTGTTTGGGGCGGTCCTAAACACGTCGTTATGGGACGCATTCCTTCGAAAGCACTGGCATAGGTCGGCCTTCCCATAGTATCCGCTCTCCGCTGAGCGAATGCTTCTAAGTTATACATGGAACTCGTTCTTGGTGAAGAGACTTGATCAGTCCATTCCCCTCCGTTGGTATGCTCTGGTACTTGATGACGTTCTGGAACTGCAATGGGCACGTTAGGTGCAGCCTTTGGCACCGCCGAGATCACGTCTATATTCGTATCCCTAACGTGAGACATTTCCCCTTCGCTTCCCTCGGTCTCAGGACCCGTACCCGTACCAGGCGCGTCTAAATCTCTTAGTCCACACAGGTTACTGCCTCCAGATTTCGACTGCTGACCATTAACTCCATCCATTTGTACTCGATGTGTTTTGCCGCGTGGTCTTAAGTTTGGTTATACACAAACCTCGTGTCGCTCGAATGTAAGAGATTAGCCTTTCTGTTCAACTCTATGAGGATATCTCACCTGCAATGCCGAATCTTCTCGTGACGCAGCTGACTGCGTCGCTCGCCGATCTTCTTTTAATCGGTCGCAATGATTCGACTTGCACTCCGCTAAAGCAGGTTAAAGTTTTTTAGAATATTGCCTCGCCGGGCAATGTCTCCAAATCTGGGCCGTACGATTAATAAGTCTCTTGTAGTCGGTCGTTCAGTTCAATGTTCAATGTTCTTTATTCACAGGTGTTTCGGGTGGATAATTATGAATATTTAAGTTTATAAATGATAATGAATTTTCTATACAGAGGAGCTAAAAAACTTGTACCGCTTTTTCATTTAACCTTAGCTGCTTTTTTCACGCCTTTTTCTCTTTTTCTTCTCTGCTCGTTTTCTGCTATTCGCCCGGCTTAACCCTTTGTTCAGCTTATGTTGGTTTCGGTGCTGTTAGGCGCAAAGGTTTTTCGCGCTGCCATTTAGGTTCATGACGTAACACATTGTTTGATATGTTTCCTTCATATTAACAGCATGGGAACAAGGGAACATGGGCGATGGGAACAGACGGCTTTTGGTTTCCATTGTGTAGCAAAACAGCCTTTAAACTTTCCTTACTGCTGTCAACAAATAACCTCCAATCTTTTGGGCCGTAAGCTTCACCCAGTTGCTTGAAGAGTCCGAAAATGTCGTGGCAATCGCACATATCAGCCTTTGTCATATAAAATTGTGAGTGAACCAAATGTCGCGTCCGGAAATGAGTTATTTTGACATATTCCTTCAATAAACGGGCATCCTTTAAAAAAATCCAATCAGCTCGGATTTATTTTTAGGAAGATCCGGGATCCTCACCAAATCGTTCAATTGTTCCTGTTAAATAGGATTGCAAAATTTCCATTCTCCTGAATAGTTATTGCTTGAATCCGTTGTTCCATTCGACGAGAAAGATACCTCTCCTTTTTTGCGTTTTGAGGCGGTAGGAAACTCTGAAGGACGAGCAGGAATTGTAAAGCCGAAAACAGATTGTTTCGGGTAAACTATTTTCATGTGTTTCCCAATTCCAGTTTTCTTTACTGAACAAAAGAAACATTCGGCGCCGTGAATATCTGTTTTTTTCCACATCATTGGACTACCAAATTTAAATGGTTTTCTAAAAAAAATTGTAAGAAAAAAATAATGTTTAGTATTTTGGGTAAAGTTAATAGTTTGTGGATTAGAGTTACTTACTTTTCGTCGTAATCATATGCTGTTAACTTCAATCTACACATTTGACATATACAGCTTGGTGCCCACTCTCAACAAAACATTCGGGTTTGATTTTAAAGTTTTCTTCATACTGTTTTTGGAGAGTTTCGGTAAAAGCGATTTTTATTTCGTTGATCATCATGTACTTACCACATATGTAGCAAAATGAGTCTGCTTGGAAAGCACATGAAAATGATCGGCCAGAGGTATCCATGACAATTGAATTTAATTAATTGTAAGATGTTTTGGTAAACACACGATCGTATTCTGAGGGAAGTCAGAACTACACTAAGGCACAGACACTATAGGCACAGAGTTATATATCCATGACTATTGTTCATAGACATGAACAGAACCGACAGCAGTTCACGCCGCAGACAAATACAGTCCTCTTGAACGAGGCCTACACACCCACAGCTATCTCAACTCTAGCCGATCGCGGGCAAGATGTTCATAAACATGAACAGGACCCAACAGCAGACAACGAACACAAAATACAGTTATCTTGAACGAGGCCTACAAACCCGCAGCTATCTCAACTCTAGCGCATCGCGGGCAAGATGTTCATAAACATGAACAGGAACAACACAGGCCACCCCATAAATAATACAGTCCACTTGAAGGAGGCCACTTGAGAAAAGGGACACCTAAATCTAGGATCGGTTCGACCATAAGGTCGCGTCGAACCCAAATCTGTCGACACACTTGTCGCACAGTCACACACACTTGTCACTATCAATGATGATCGTGGGAACAAGTGCCGCACATTTGTTCTTTTCTTAGCGTTGGTCTTAGTTTAATTATGTTAGAGTTTCCTATATATAGTGCATAAGTTTTGAGAATAAAACAGTTCGAATTTACAACTCGTCTCAGTAACATCAACATTTGGTCCTTCGAGCCGGATTTATTATTCAGAATAGTCTGGAGAACAGAAGTCGCATCAACATTTGGTCCTTCGAGCCTCTGAGTTTCCCCCCCCCGCGGAAAAAATTAAAAAAAACATCAGACATAGCCCCTGCTATCCCCACCAGTGGTAAGAGACAGAATAGCATAAAACCTTGACTTTTATAGCAAGGTAGCTAGTGGCAACTAAACACGACAGCATAAAACCTTGACTTTTATAGCAAGGTAGCTATCGGAAGCATCGAGCCCCTGTCATCCCCTCCGTGGTAAGAGGCAGAATCGCATAAAACCTTGACTTTTATAGCAAGGTAGCTAGTGGCAACTAAACACGACAGCATAAAACCTTGACTTTTATAGCAAGGTAGCTCTCGAAAGCATCGAGCCCCTGTCATCCCCCTCCGTGGTAAGAGGCAGAATCGCATAAAACCTTGTATTATATAGCAAGGACGCTAGCGGCAAATCGATAGAATAGCGTAAAACCTTGGACTGAGTGCCAAGGTCGTTATCAATAACCAAAAAAGTCGATACTAAAACTCTGATCCCTCCCAAAAGGGACGAGTATATAAAATCGCACAAACACCTGAGCCTAAATGAACACTTATCAGTTGTGAGTCGTGGCACAACGTGGTCAACAAATCGACCACAATAAAAAAATCCCAACGGTTCACTTGGGACAGTTTAAAACAAGCCTTTAAAATGGGCACGATCCGGAAAACATTGCTAGAGGAGCAGGATAAATTAGAAGCGAACATGATGCTCCTACAAAAGAGTTCATTAAGAAAACCATTTTCTTAGAGCAGTTCGGAAAATAATCTGATCTATTTAGCAAGAATCAGAAAGGCCATCGAGAAAAACCATTCGGAATTGGTAAACGATGGTTACGGAGAGGAGGAATATTTCGAAAGGAATATATTTCAATATTTAATGGAAAAAGCTAAATCTCTCGAAAACGCAACTCTTATGTTATACAAGTGCGACCAACTTAATAAGTATATAAACGATAAAGCCTTTAATGATATAACAGAATACGATATCCGGAGGATAAATAGTGGATTTTCCAAAATATCAGAGCTATTTCATGGGCTTCAATTATCGCATCTCACAAAAGACCTCATCGAGAAGAAACGTGAAACTTTCAAGGAATGTGGGCCTAAAGCAGCAATTCTAAGAAGCCGGTGGAATAGAATGGAATCTAATATCGGCAACACACTTCGTATTACTATGGGCCCCCCGAAGCCCACACGTTTTCCAGGTGTGGCGTCAACTGCTAATATTTCCATCCCGGTGATCAGCAAGCCTGTGCAAGAACAGAAGCAGAAGAAAGACGACAATCAAACAAAAATGCCAACTTGTCATCTAGATGCAAAGGAGGAAGAGAAAATCGAAGAATCATCGGTTAAAGAAGCAGTCGAAGAACAAAAAGCCGACGAAAAGATAGCAAACGACGACGACGATGATGATGATGATGAGGGTGTGTCGGGTGCCCAGAAGGCGCACCAGCGTGTGCAGAGTCCCACCAAAATATCTTCGCACACGCCAGTGACTCAGAATGATCCGCTGGGTGCCCTCAACGAGGAGGACTCCTCCACGAGCACGCCCACACAGCAGAAACAGGAAGGGCTGACACAGGAGCAGGAGAAGGAACAGCAGACGCAATCGCAGACAGATGGCAACATTTACAGCGACAAGCCGATCCTGTTCAGGGCACAAAGTAGTGCCACTTTCGATAAGTCGACGCAGATCGGCAAGAGCCTGCAACGGTCGGAGACGATGCCGGTAGCTAGCAGTGGGGTGACCCACAGCCTGGCCAATATCGGATCATCACTGAAGTTTACATTCGGACGTTATTCACCCGCACGATTGTCCCTTAAGAAAGACTTAAAATTGCCCGCCAATATAATAGAAAATATCTCGAGCATAAGTCGCAGTCTGACGGGAAGGAAGTCCAACGAATTGATCCAAGGATCCCTGGATATCCCTGTCGCCATATCGACCAATACAACAGAGGAAAAAGCAACGATGGAGCCGAACGATGCTTACCAATGCACGTTCACAGAAACCAAACCACTTCCAAACTGGGTGAAGTTAAAAAGGCGACACGACTGGCTCGACAGCAACGAAAATCTTCAGATCGTGGAAAACCTCCCAAATGAAGGAATACTTTATCAGCAAGAAGAAACGACAACAGTGCAAAATCATACCGGAAAAGGAAAAAACTATCATCCATTTTATATACCAAGCAATATAAATGGCAAAGATGTTTTGACACCAGGAAATTTTCAAATTAGCAAATCTACATTGCTAATACCAGTTCCAAAAGAAGATGTAGGCATAACATCTCTTCAAAAGTGGAAACTGGTTCAAAAGATTCACAAGAACTTTTGGAAAAAACCCAAGGATAAACTACAAAAGCTAAAAGAACTTAGCAATCATCCAGAGAAGAAGTACTCCGGATTCTTCACACTGAAGCGGTATGTACGGAAGAAGGTCAAATTTAAAGACAGTCGACATAAACCCCTCGTACCCCCGGAAAGATGTTCAAACCATGAACAGAACTCTACACCACACCACACAGCGACAGTCCCAACCTTGGCGGACCATGGGCAGCACCACACCACGGTGCAATAATCACAAACCTTGCAGACCGCGGCAAGATGTTCATAGACATGAACAGAACCGACAGCAGTTCACGCCGCAGACAAATACAGTCCTCTTGAACGAGGCCTACACACCCACAGCTATCTCAACTCTAGCCGATCGCGGGCAAGATGTTCATAAACATGAACAGGACCCAACAGCAGACAACGAACACAAAATACAGTTATCTTGAACGAGGCCTACAAACCCGCAGCTATCTCAACTCTAGCGCATCGCGGGCAAGATGTTCATAAACATGAACAGGAACAACACAGGCCACCCCATAAATAATACAGTCCACTTGAAGGAGGCCACTTGAGAAAAGGGACACCTAAATCTAGGATCGGTTCGACCATAAAGTCATCTACATGGGTCGCGTCGAACCCAAATCTGTCGACACACTTGTCGCACAGTCACACACACTTGTCACTATCAATGATGATCGTGGGAACAAGTGCCGCACATTTGTTCTTTTCTTAGCGTTGGTCTTAGTTTAATTATGTTAGAGTTTCCTATATATAGTGCATAAGTTTTGAGAATAAAACAGTTCGAATTTACAACTCGTCTCAGTAACATCAACATTTGGTCCTTCGAGCCGGATTTATTATTCAGAATAGTCTGGAGAACAGAAGTCGCATCAACAACTATGATTAGGTAGACGCAACAAGATTTTATTTGTGTGGACCTGCACCTGTGAAAATATAAAGGAAACATTTGACCTGAACAGATTAGGTATAACGAAAAAGCTAACTGTCAAAAATATTTAATACCAAAGGAACGCGATCAGGTACCAAATGTACAACCCTTTTTCGTTTGATTTGTTCCCAATTGGCAGTTGGGCCCGCAACCTTCCAAAATGTATTTTTTGTTAAAATTTTTCATTTCTTAGGGGACACAGGATATAATTTCGACTTTTCGAAAAAATACCGCACAAAAATCATTTTTGCATTTCAATGCTTTATATTTCCTAGACGGTAAGCTTAACTTCTAGCTGTTTTAAGTATCTTTTCAAAATAGCAAAGTTCGTTACAACCAGACGTAAGATACTAGAGTTATGTGAAAAAAACAAGCGCTACCTCTGAAAAAAGCTTAAAAGCAACCAAATTTGGTTTCCAGACTCATGTAATATCACACTGCTATAAGTGTATTTCAAAATTTCGCCCGCTCCTTCCGCCACCACAAAGGACGAAAATCTGTGGCAGGCACAATTTTAAAGATACGATAAAACTGAAAGCCCATGGAGAATGCCCATATCTACCAGATTGCCGAATCAGATTGGATCATAATTATAGCCAGAATTACGAAATTAATTTTTTGTTGGTTCCCCCGCCTCTGCCAGCCAGAGACACGCTACTCTATCTCCTTCTCGCTCGCATACTCTGCCGCGTTCAGTGCGCGAGCGCCCTCTAGCAGAGGAGATGTAGAATCTAAATGGTACATATTTAATCTACATGTTAGATGTAAAATATACATTGTAGATGTAGATAACAGATGTAGCAAAAATATGTGAAAATGTAAATTTTTTTTTAATTCTAAAATTTAAAAAAAGCATTCTCAAAAATGTATTTACTGACTGAGTACGGGTATAAGTAGAGTCGCGTCCCCAGAAGCGACTCACACGTTCCTTCTCATTAGCTATATGCTTAGTGAAAAATAATGGGGCTCGTCGAGTTTTAGTTGTACAAAATGTAGACCATTCGGCGAATTTTTCCCATATACAAGTCCCGTGTCACAGTATTTGTGGTTCCACCCAAAGAGATGAACCGTTTTTTTTGGTTTTGGTATATTTGTATGAACAATATCAAAATAGGCTTTGATTTATTTGGCTGTATATTGTATGTTTTTAATGTAAACATGCTATGGATCCATCGAAAGAATAACACTACTCGACAAAATCAATCTTTTTTTTTCCTCAAGGATCCAAACTGACTTTTTCTGATAGATATGGGGCTTTAACTTTTTTTTAAAGCTTTTTTCAGAGGTAGCGCTTGTTTTTTCACATAACTCTAGTATCAAACGTCTGGTTGTAAAGAACTTTACTATTTTGAAAAGATAATTAAAACAGCTAGAAGTTAAGCCCAAACATTTTGT
The DNA here is from genome assembly GCA_018150885.1 of Drosophila tristis. Classification (NCBI taxonomy): domain Eukaryota; kingdom Metazoa; phylum Arthropoda; class Insecta; order Diptera; family Drosophilidae; genus Drosophila; species Drosophila tristis. The sequence continues at coordinate 2,222,135 of JAECWT010000067.1, forward strand.
GAACATAAAGCATTGAAATGCAAAAATGATGATTTTTGTGTGGTATTTTTTACGAAATTTTGACTTTAAAAACTTAGGAAAAGTCGAAAAAAAAATCCTGTGTCCTCTATTTTTTGTGTTTAGGTGCATCAATTTGATGTCGTTTAAGGTATCGCTCATTAAAATCTATGGAGAGACTTTGGAGCTAAAATTCGTTAACCAAACCTAAAAAATGAAAAATTTAACAAAAAATACGTTTTGGAAGGTTGCAGGCCCAACTGCCAATTGGGAACAAAGCAAACGAAAAATTTTTGTACATTTGGTACCTGATCGCGTTCCTTTGTTATTAAATATATTTGACAGTTACTTTTTTCGTTATCTGAGGTAGGATCCTATTCAGGTCAAATGTTTCCTTTATATTCTCACAAGTGCAGGTCCACACAAATTGGATCTTTCTTTCGTTGTGCCCAATCTGAGGTATCGATACCTGTTCAGGTCAAGTGTAGACATTTGTCGCTTCTACCTATTCATATTTCAATGAAACCAAAGTAGAAATACCTGAGATATAGAATTTCATTCCCTAACCCATACAACAATCAGTAATTTTTAGTCTTTTCAGTCAATTCTAAGGATATACAAACTTTTTATTTAGTGTTACGTTGCTACAAGTTTTTAAACATAAGTAATAAATTTGGTTTTCTACTGCTTGTTACTGTTCATAAAATAATTTAAGTTTTCTGGCTGTCTTCCTTTGTCATTCCAATCAGATTCCCCTATGAGAGTCCACACATAGTAGCCCATCATGTTCTCATTCCAAACACCTTGATAACGTTGTTCCATGGCTTTTAATTGTTGGGGAAATCTCTCTCCGTGTTCATCACTAACGTCCCCTAGGTTTGGCGGAAAAAAGTCCCAGTGGGAGTGTAGGAAATGGATTTTTAGTGACATGATGGCTCCAATTTTTTCATAATTCTCAATTAGGTCTTGAACGATGTTAACGTAATCATCACTCTTGCTATTGTCAAGAAAATTTGCTGCTACCATTCGGAATGAGTTCCAAGCTGCTTTTTCATTCGTAGATAGAATTTGGGGGCCATCAAATACGCCTTCTTTCACTTTTGCCAGCGACAGACGTGGAAAAACAGTATTTAGGTAACTCGTCGATTCACCTTCCTTATCCAGTGCTTTAACAAAATTTTTTATTAGTCCCAGCTTAATGTGTAATGGTGGTAAAATAACGTCTTCAAACTTCACGAGAGCTGCATTCTTTACATTGTAATTTTCCAAAGTATGTTAATCCCGTTTTGGCCAGAGTTTTGTTGAGTAATGCTGTTCTCTAGCTCTACTATTCCATAGGCGCAGGAAGCAGCAGTGTTTTGTGTAACCACCTTGCAATTCCGTTAACATGGCTACAACCTTCAAGTCACACGCGACCTTCCACTGGTGTTCTTTATATTTATGTTTACAAACAATTTAGCCATGGTTTGATATGTTTCCTACATATTAACAGCATGGGCCATGGGAACAGACGGCTTTTGTTTTCCATTGTGTAGCAAAACAGCCTTTAAACTTTCCTTACTGCTGTCAACAAATAACCTCCAATCTTTTGGGCCGTAAGCTTCACCCAGTTGCTTAAAGAGTCCGAAAATGTCGTGGCAAACGCACATGTCAGCCTTTGTCATATAAAATTGTGAGTGAACCAAATGTCGCGTCCGGAAATGAGTTATTTTGACATATTCCTTCAATAAACGGGCATCCTTTAAAAAAATCCAATCAGCTCGGATTTATTTTTAGGAAGATCCGGGATCCTCACCAAATCGTTCAATTGTTCCTGTTAAATAGGATTGCAAAATTTCCATTCTCCTGAATAGTTATTGCTTGAATCCGTTGTTCCATTCGACGAGGAAGTTACCTCTCCTTTTTTGCGTTTTAGAGGCGGTATTTCCTCTGAAGGACGAGCAGGAATTGTAAAGCCGAAACCAGATTGTTTCGGGTAAACTATTTTCATGTGTTTCCCAATTCCAGTTTTCTTTACTGAACAAAAGAAACATTCGGCGCCGTGAATATCTGTTTTTTTCCACATCATTGGACTACCAAATTTAAATGGTTTTCTAAAAAAAATAGTAAGAAAAAAAATAATGTTTAGTATTTTGGGTAAAGTTAATAGTTTGTGGATTAGAGTTACTTACTTCTACTTTACACCCTTACCCTATATGTATCTCTATATGAAATAAGATACCCCAACACCTGCATAAACAACGCAGAACCGACAGGAAGTCCCATGCATACCGAAACTATGGAGTGCAATAGAAACGTCGCTGACCAATACGTTATCAGCTCGTTCCCACACTCCATCCTATGACTAATTAGAATCGATCCCACACTTCAACAGAAGGGAGAACTCATGTAAACAAGCGAGTTCCCAAGAGGAAAGCCGACACCAATCACCAGCTGCGGCTGACCGTTTCATCCAAGCCGACGCCTCCGCCAAGCCTCCCACGCATAGGCCAACGCATCGCTATCAGCATCTCTCTTTAAAACAACGCCTCTCGCCACCGAAGCTTCGACTCTCTCAGCCGAAGCCATCATCACTCAATCCCGAAGACAATACATCAGCCGAAGCCAAAAGCTTATGGAGATAAGCTTTAAGCTTCATAACCGAGGTCCCGAGATAAAGAACTCGAGAACCAAAGATCAGTTCCGTTTAAGACTTCTAAATATCGAGTTGGGGAATTCGCCTCCTATGTTCTACTATAAGTTCGTTTAATAAAATATCTTTTTAAAAACTTACTTTGCAACTCGGGAATTATTATTGGCGCAGCCGGTAGGATTCACAACACTAACGTTATTGTTCCGGTACTGATCTATTAGAAGCAATCTGAACGACTAGATTGCTGGAGATTAGCGAAGCTAGTTAGACCAAGTGAATCCGCCAAAGAACCTAGGTGCAACGTAGCACTAGGCTAAACACAAACGTTAAACAAACAACACCTGTGTAACCAAAACTACAACGATTTAACTAAATCACCAACCGCAACGATTGAAATAAAACACCAACCAAATAATCAATTGAGTGATATACACGCGAAGTGAATTAAAATAAACTACAGATCAAAATGGCATTACCACCAGCAATCCTAAGTGAAATTCACTTAAACCAAGCACTATTGTCAATTCGACAAGTGCCAGCATATGACGGATCAGCTGGAAAGCTGAGCCTTCATCAAACGCATCGAGTACATCCTAGAAATGTACCCGACCCAAGACCCCCGACAGTCACGAGTACTGTTTGGAGCCATTGACAGCGACTATCACAAATGAGGCAACCCAACACCTGGCTGGAACTGAAGACAGCTTTAATAGATGAATTCAAGAACCACACACCATACGAAGAGCTTCTGAGACAAATCTACTCCACAAAATTCAATGGGAGTCTTCGTAAGTTTATAGAAGATCTAGAAACCAAAGCTCTCGTAGTTACCAATAAGCTAGCATTAGAAAACAGGGCAGCCAACACCCTGATTTACCAAAATGCCTTAAATAATACAATCAAAGACGTAATATCACGTAAGCTCCCAGATAGGACCTTTATGACCTTAGTACGTAAAGACATAACAACCCTGTCTAAACTTAAAAAAGCCGCTCAAGAAGAAGGCTTATACGAAGCCAAGATAGAAGATAAGAATACAAATAAAGAACAGCATAAACCGCAACAGTCCGCTCAGAAGAATAATGGGAATTATTACCCAAACTTTAGTACTAACACACAACAATCTCAGAATCCATCTGGTTCAGGTACATCTAGGTACAATCATAATAATCCTGGATTGCAACAGGAATTTCGTAATTCCTTGAATAAAGGTCAAGCACAGAATCCAGCGAATTACCAAGCTAATCAAAACCAGGCTAGTGGCAGCAGGTACAATCAACCTACTAAAAGGGTTAGAGAAAGCGAAAGCGACCAGATGAAAATGGATGTAAATTTTCATCAAACAGCCTCGGAAGAAACCGAGGTGGTTCCTATATAAACCTAAAATTAAATAATAAAATACTTAGAGGTATCGTGGATTCGGGATCATCCATTAACATCATAAAAGAAAATATTCCGAATGCCCCCATAAACACAGAAAACCTCAAGGTCCATACCATCAACGGACCAGTTAAGTTAACAAAAAGTATAGTTAGGCCCCCCAACAAAGTCTCTCCCAGTGAGCAGAAGTTCTACCTGTATAAGTTCTCGGACAACTATGATATCCTTCTAGGAAGAGAATATCTGATGGCTAGCAAGGCCGTAATTAATTACAGAGACAATACTGTAATGTTAGGAGAAAGAACATTCCCAATCATTATTAGTGGAGAAACAATTGAAGAAGTTAGGACCGCACATAAGTGCAAAGATACCTCTTCGGAAGAAGACAATATCGCACCGACGTGCCTTGACTCATCCTCAGAAGGGGATCAATATTTCACTTCCGCTATCGAGAATGAACTAAGAGAATGTCACGAGCTTAGGCTAGATCATCTAAACGATGAAGAGAAAGAAAAACTGAAGAAAGTGTTGTATGAGTTCAGCGATGTGCAGTACAGAGATGGTGACAGTTTGACCTTCACAAGTACTGTCAAACATCCAATTCAAACACAACACGAAGATCCGGTATACCGAAAGCCATATAAGTATGCCCAAATACATGACGAGAAAGTCAAATCGAAATCACCTTACTGTTCCCCCATTTCAATGATTCCAAAGAAGATATACGCTTCTAGAAAACAAAAGTACAGGTTAGTCGTAGACTATAGAGGTCTCAACGAGATAACCATAAAGGATAAGTTTCCAACTCCAAGAATGGATGAAGTCCTAGACAAATTAGGAAAGTGCCAATATTTCACTACGATCGACTTGGCAAAAGGTTTCCATCAAATCCCAATGGAACCCAATTCGATCGCGAAAACGGCCTTTTCTACTAAACATGGTCATTACGAGTATACTCGAATGCCATTCGGGCTAACCAACGCCCCTGCCACATTCCAAAGATGCATGAACGATCTTTTGGAAGACTTAATTTTCACCGATTGTTTGGTGTACTTAGATGACATAATAATTTTCTCCACTTCATTGGACGAACACCTTCTGTCACTAAGAAAAGTCTTTGGCATACTGAGAGATGCAAACCTCAAGCTACAAATGGACAAGTGTGAGTTTCTGAAGAAAGAAACTGAGTTCCTAGGTCACATAGTTACACCCGAAGGAATAGTACCAAACCCCAACAAGATCACAGCCATCACAGGGTTTCCCATCCCAGAAACCACAAAACAAATCAAGTCATTCTTAGGTCTATGCGGATTTTATAGAAAATGCATCCCTAATTTCGCTAACATAGCCAAGCCTATGACGCTCAAACTCAAGAAACGAGCAATAATAGATCCTAAAGAAGAGAAATATGTCGAGGCATTTAAGAGACTAAAAGTACTCATCACCTCAGACCCCATTCTCGTGTACCCAGACTTTAACAAAATGTTTTCTGTTACTACTGATGCTAGTAACATGGCTATAGGTGCAGTCTTATCGCAAGACCATAAGCCAATCTGCTATGCCAGCCGAACGTTGAACGAACATGAGATCAACTATTCCGCTATTGAGAAAGAATTGTTAGCAATTTTTTGGGCTACTAAGTATTTCCGATCATACTTGTTCGGAAGAACATTCGAAATACTTAGCGACCATAGCCTTTAGTATGGTTAAACAACCTCAAGGAACCAAACATGAAACTACAAAGGTGGAAGATCAAATTAACCGAATTCGACTTCAAAATCAAATATCTACCTGGCAAAGAAAACCATGTAGCTGATGCCCTTTCCCGAGTCAAAGTTAACGAAAACCTACTCGGAGAAGTCTCTGATAGTGCAGGCGCCACAATACACAGTGCGCAAGAAGACAATCTAAATCATATCCCCATCACAGAACGACCAATCAACTATTTCAATCGCCAGATTGAGTTGATCAAGGGAGATGAAGATAAGGTAACTACGCAACACTATTTCCACAAATTGATTATCAAAATCACCTACAAGGGAATGACTAACACCTTAGTCAAAGAGCTCATTAAGGAATATCTATGTACCAAAAAGAGCGCATTATATTTCCATAACGACACTGATTTTCCAACTTTCCAACAAACGTATCTGGAAATTATCAGTCCAAACAATTTCCAAAAGTGATGAAATCAAGTACAAAGCTCATAGATATACCAAATTACGCGGAATTCAAAGAATTGATAATGAAGAACCATAAAGAATTACTTCACCCTGGAATAGAGAAAATCACCAATTGGTTTAAGGGAAAATACTACTACCCTGATCACCAAAAATTGATACAGAACATAATAGACGAATGCACAACGTGTAACATCGCCAAGACTGAGCATAGAAACACCAAGTTGTCATTTGAAGTAACACCGGAAGTCTTAAACATTCGGGAACGTTACGTAATGGACTTCTATCTGATAGGTAACCAACAGTTCTTATCATGTATCGACATATACTCAAAATTCGCGACACTAATAGAAGTGAACAGCCGCGACTGGTTAGAAACCAAAAGAGCTATACTAAAAGTCTTTCATGAAATGGGAAAACCCCAGGAAATTAAAGCCGATAAAGATTCAGCCTTTATATGCGCAGCATTGCAAGCATGGCTAATCTCGGATGATGTCAAAATCCTAATCACCTCCAGTAAAAACGGAATTTCAGACATTGAAAGATTCCATAAAACGGTGAACGAAAAATTGAGAATCATATCCAGTGAGAATGACCTCGAAAACAAGTATACTAAATTCGAACTAATAATGTATACCTATAATCACAAGACCCGACATAACACCATCAACAGAACACCTGCCGACATATTCATATATGCAGGAAGTCCAGAGTATGACACTCAACTGAACAAGGTAAATCAAATCACCCAGTTGAACCAAAGTCGTAATGACTTTGAAGTGGACACTAGGTTTAGAAAATCACCCCTCGTAAAGTCCAAAATAACTAACCCTTTCAAAAAGACGGGGGAAATAACCAAAATAGATGAAAAACACTACGAAGAAAAGAATAGGGGAAGAAAATAACACATTACAAATCCAAATATATAAAAAGAAAAAGAAAATTAACATAAGCAAATATAATAATTCCAGCCCGCCCATCGAAACGGAAGGTAACGATCAACGGCAACATAATTAAATTCATCGTCCTCATGACATTAATGGTCCTTACAACAGAAGGACAAGATATTGAAATAAATCCAATTGAATCCAGAAACGGATATCTCATATTTAAAACGGGATCAATCGATCTCCCCATAAATTATGAGTACCATTACTTAATAGTTAACGTAACAAAAACCGAAGAAACCTATCAAAACCTTCTAGTAATGGCCAACCAATTGCCAAACGTAATCCAAGTAAAATACCTAGTAGATAAACTAAATAGGGAAATAAATGGCTTGAAAATAGCTAAACGCAACAGGAGAGGTCTAATAAATATAGTAGGTACCGCCTATAAATGCTTATTTGGCACATAGATCAAGAAGATAGAAAATAATTAAAACAGAAAATAGAAAATCTCGCCATCCATAGTATCCAAACAAATGAACTAAACTTAGTTATAGAGGTAGTAAACCATGGAATTGAGATAATAAATCAATTAAATAAAGAAAATAACAAAAATCAACAATTAGAAATTTTAATTTTCAATCTACAACATTTCACAGAATACATCGAAGATATAGAAATGGGAATGCAACTTACTAGACTTGGTATTTTTAACCCAAAACTACTAAAACAAGATTACCTGAAACATATAAATTCTGATAAATTATTAAATATTAAAACTTCCACATGGCTAAAAGTTGACACAAATGAAATTTATATAATCTCCAATATTCCGAGTAAAACTGTTAATGTACCAATATATAAAATTGTTCCACACCCAGATAATCAAAATAATATTTTAACAGAAATAACATTCGATAAATATTATATTTATGAAGACAAAATATATAGCGAAGAAACTAAACAAATAATAGAAGACAATTGCATAAAAGGGATTTTAAAACAAAAACCCACTAAATGCCCATACACAAAAACATTTAAGAATTTCCAAATTAATTACGTTGAACCAAATATATTGTTAACATGGAACCTTCCCAAATCCAAATTAAAACAAAATTGTTTAGATAAAGAAATAACTATCGAAGGAAATAACATAATCAAGATTTACAACTGTTTAACCCAGCTAAACGTATTCACAATATCTAATTCAATGCTAGATTTCACACAAAGTGTCTATGTAAGTAATAACATAACTAGATTAGAACCACTGTCTTATGTACAGACAAAAGAAATAATTATAGAACACACAAAATATAGTAATATATTGCAGATAGTTATAATAATTATGTTCATTTTATCAATAATAAGCATAATTGGGTTTCTAATTGTTAAATTTAAGAAAATACCTAAAAATATAACTATCAAATATGTAAAACCTAAGGAAAAGAAGAAGAAGAAAAAAGTAACCCAATAGTTATAGAGGATATCCCCTCCCTATACCCTAAAGTGAAAACCTGTGGACAGGCTTATAAGAAATGCCGGGGGAGTAACATATCCATAATGCCCTGCATTAAGTATACGTTAAGCACTGGACACATTCATGACCACACCCACACTTACACACGATTATGCATCTGCCCAGCACTCACCCTTACCCCATGTATCTCTATAAACAACGCAGAACCGACAGGAAGTCCCATGCATACCGAAACTCTGGAGTGCAATAGAAACGTCGCTGACCAATACGTTATCAGCTCGTTCCCACACTCCATCCTATGACTAATTAGAATCGATCCCACACTTCAACAGAAGGGAGAACTCATGTAAACAAGCGAGTTCCCAAGAGGAAAGCCGACACCAATCACCAGCTGCGGCTGACCGTTTCATCCAAGCCGACGCCTCCGCCAAGCCTCCCCCGCATAGGCCAACGCATCGCTATCAGCATCTCTCTTCAAAACAACGCCTCTCGCCACCGAAGCTTCGACTCTCTCAGCCGAAGTCATCATCACTCAATCCCGGAGACAATACATCAGCCGAAGCCAAAAGCTTATGGAGATAAGCTTTAAGCTTCATAACCGAGGTCCCGAGATAAAGAACTCGAGAACCAAAGATCAGTTTCGTTTAAGACTTCTAAATATCGAGTTGGGGAATTCGCCTCCTATGTTCTACTATAAGTTCATTTAATAAAATATCTTTTTAAAAACTTACTTTGGAACTCGGGAATTATTATTATATACATTTGGTGCCCACTCTTCAACAAAACATTCGGGTTTGATTTTAAAGTTTTCTTCATACTGTTTTTGGAGAGTTTCGGTAAAAGCGATTTTTATTTCGTTGATCATCATTTACTTACCACATATGTAGCAAAATGAGTCTGCTTGGAAAGCACATGAAAATTTCGGCCAGAGGTATCCATGACAATTGAATTTAATTAATTGTAAGATGTTTTGGTAAACACACGATCGTATTCTGAGGGAAGTCAGAACTACACTAAGGCACAGACACTATAGGCACAGAGTTATATATCCATGACTATGATTAGGTAGATGCGACAAGATTTTATTTGTGTGGACCTGCACCTGTGAAAATATAAAGGAAACATTTGACCTGAACATGTCCTACCTCAGATTAGGTATAACGAAAAAGCTAACTTCAACAACATTTGTGTGGACCTGCACTTGTGAGAATATAAAGGAAACATTTGACCTGAATAGGTATCCTACCTCAGATAAAGAAAAAAAGTAACTGTCAACAATATTTAATACCAAAGGAACGCGATCAGGTACCAAATGTACAACCCTTTTTCGTTTGCTTTGTTCCCAATTGGCAGTTGGGCCCGCAACCTTCCAAAAGGTATTTTTTGTTAAATTTTTTCAGCTCCAAAGTCTCTCCATAGATTTTAAAGAGAGCTATACCTTAAAAAAAAATAGGGGACACAGGATAAAATCATCATTTTTGCATTTCAATGCTTTATGTTTCCCAGACGGTAAGCTAAAATCACAAAGTGTTTGGGCTTAACTTCTAGCTGTTTTAATTATCTTTTCAAAATAGTAAAGTTCTTTACAACCAGACGTAAGATACTAGAGTTATGTGAAACAAAACAAGCGCTACCTCTGAAAAAAGCTTAAAAAAATACCAGTTTTCAAAAATTATTTAAAAAACCATTTCTAAGCCCCAAATCTTTAAGAAAAAGTTCGTTTTGTTCCTTGAGGAAATTTAATAAACATGCGTAATAGTAGAGCAGACATAACATGCCCCCAATTTTATGCGCAAAAATTAACAAATGATTCCGATGGTATGTGCTCCGCATCAGGAAAAGTGCAACTATCTCAAATTAATATACCACCAGATCCATTGAACGGGATGGTCATCGGCACTGATCCAGATTCACACTGTTACTGATTCGCACATTTCCTTCATGCTGCCAAATGATATCGTGCGAAGCAACAGAAATAGTTCACAACACTGCGGAAAATGGTCAAAAGTACAACATCTAATATCAAAGTTTACCACAAAGTTGGCTCATGGGCGGTGGGGTCATAAGTCGAGCAGACCACGAACGCGCACTCGCCAATGGCGAAGTGCACGTTAGGCTACAGTAACCTCAATTTTCAAATAACCAAGCGCATATCTCGGAGAGATTGACGAACTACTGAATGAGCAAAAGTAATAGTTGAAAAGAAATTATAGCCTATGTCCTTATTGTACCCGTACTTAAAAAGAGTTAAGGGGCATATTGTATTTGTAGTAAAAGTTGATGTGTGTAGCGCAGAGCTGGAAAGGTTTCCGACCCCATAACTTATATATGATCAGCATCAAAAGCCGAGTTGATATAGCCATGTCTGTCTGTCCGTCCGCCCGTTCGTCTTTCCGTCTTGATGAGCGACTAGATCTCAGAGACTATAAAAGCTAGGCCAACCAAATTTTGTTTCCAGACTCATGTGATATCGCACTGCTACAAGTGTATTTCAAAATTTCGCCCCGCCCCTTCCGACACCACAAAGAACGAAAATTTGTGGGAGCCGCGATTTTAAACAATTTTAAAGATTTCTGGCGTTACGGTACATTTGTACGACAAAATTTTGAAAAAAATAGTCAAAAAGCTTAAATTTGGAAATAAGTATAAGATGCGGAACGCTCATACATTTCCATATTGCAATATGCAAGCCAATTTTTGGCCTGCGACGAAATTCACGCCATCTCGCTCGCAAAAATTTGAGAGCGTACGAATCTAAAAATAGAATCCGCTTGCATGTGTGGGTACAAACAGAACCAGCAAGTGCGTACTTGTGCGAACCGGACGATTTTCGAGACGAAAACCTTTTTATGAGTTGAGAAATAAATCGTTGAATACGTCGCGCGCTGAATACCCTAATGACAATTATTCCAATGTGAAGTCATGTATTAAATATATTATGTACTTTTATATAAGTATACCGAATATACCGTTTTAAAAGAAATTATCATTGGAGGGATTTTTCAATATTGGGGTGGTAAGCATCTTGCAAAATTAACTTACCCTTATAAAGTGAAGGGTATATTTCGACGCTGTAAAAAACGTATGCATGTGCACACATACAGTCGTCGCGACGACTCGGCTCGGCTGTCGCAGCGGCATAGAACCAATTTCGTGTGCCTTCGTATGCATACAAGAGAGCGGCTGGTTTTAAAGCGCTCTCTCTCTCTCTAAAAAATTTCAAGAGAGCCTGGAGCCAGCTCTAGAGCCAGCATTCAAAATTCGTGTTCGTATGGCGTTATGTATCTTATACTTATATTGTCTTTGGTTAGACCTATGTGCACCAAAAAAATGGAAATAATCGAGCGGGCGGTTTTAAAGATATAAGCCAGTAATGGGCACGAAAACTAACGGAAAGAGCCAGGCAGAAAAAAAAAAAAAAAAAACAACCCCCGTCGCGACGCGTCGCAGTCATGAGCTGAGCAATTCACTTTAAATTTGTTGTTGCTCTGATTTTCATGTGCGTAGCCCAAGACACATGATGTGTTGTTGCAATCTCGAGATCGCGCCTTCGAACCATTTTTGCCGTCTCTTTGACGACAAATTTCTGTGGCATTGTTTTTGTAAAAACTCACGGATCGCTGAACGCCTGCGACGAACGTCTGAGCCGACTTGCTGTCGCCTCCCGAAAAACATTTTGGAAAGAGCCGCGGGAGCTGAAAGAGCCACGGCGTGCCCATCTCTGATATAAGCCAAAGTAGGACCCAAAAGTGCGTTACATAAAACAGAAGTGGTTTTTGATGTTGGGTTACAAAATAACAAAACTCTTCGAATTGAATATGGCTGGCTATCTGTATAAAATTTGTTGTGCTAATAAATGAAGTATTGAGAGTTAATTTTAAAACTGTAAAAACTTTTCCTCTTTTATATACCCGTACTCAAAAAAGAGTTAAGGGGTATATTAAATTTTTGGTAAAAGTGGATGTGTGTCACGCAGAGAAGGAAACGTTTCCGACCCCATAAAGTATATATATTCTTGATCAGCATCAATAGCAGAGTCGATAGAGCCATGTCTGTCTGTTTGTCTTGTTTGACGCCTGGATCTCAGAGACTATCAATCAAATTTTGTTTCCAGACTCATGTAATATCACACTGCTATAAGTGTATTTCAAAATTTCGCCCCTCTCCTTCCGCCCTAGCAAAGGACGAAAATCTGTGCACAATTTTAAAGATACGATACAACTAAAAACGCAGTATCGTAGAGAATGCCCATATCTACAGAATGAAGAAATTAATTTTCTGTTCCTTCCCCCGCCCACTTCCTTAAAGAAACCATATACTCATTCTCTTTCTCACTCGCACACTCTGCCGCGTTCTGTGCGCGAGCAACCCCTAGCGGAGGAGATGGTGAATACAAAAGGTACATCTATAATGTACATGTTAGATGTAAAATATACATTTTAGATGTAGATAGCCGACGTAGCAAAAAAATGTAAAATTTAAAATTTTTTTAATTATAAAATTTTAAAAAATCATGCTCAAAAATGTATATACTCACTTAGTACGGGTATACGTAGAGTCGCGTCCCCAGAAGCGAATCACACGTTCCTACTCGTTTTTTGTTAAAAATCCGGGGAGGCATCTGGCGAACGTTACTGTCGTTACGTTACATGTTTCCATTGACATTTTTTTCTAAGAATGTTTTTAAATGAATCCCTAACGCAAGTAAAACTACTTTAAAGATATATACCCACTTCCGTTTTGGCAGCCGTGTGTGACTGACGTGTTTTTTTTTTCCGGTGTTTTTTCTTAACTCCCTTTGTTCAATCTTGTTTTAATGTGCAATCGTCGACTGTTTTCTGCTGATTTTAAGATCTAAAAACCTCTTGAATCAAAGAGCTTCAACTAATTATTATACTTTGTCGGTCCTAATAGTGCTTTTCACTTATAGAAGCTGGTAAGTCCCTGGCAGGCTGGTGAAACCACCAGCGAAGATGGCTGACGGGAAAATAAAATCGTACATACAAGCGAAATGGAAAATAGCACCAATACAAACAAAGATAGTAATACATTTGCTGCCGGTAGCGTGTCTCCAAATGACAGTAAAATCAAACAACATGACATAAATCTGTATGAGCTCTCTTTTAAAGGAGAAGCCTGTGTTCTTGCAACTAAACGTAGCAGTATTTTTGAAAATAAAAATATAAAAAGTGACCTTTATCTCTTTGAAAAAATTAAACATACAAATCTTGATGGACTTAAGCGCATAAACCCCTTGCAGTGACTCTATACAAACTGTACTTTAATACCCCCTTAAGATGCGAATGCTTTTGTGCTTAACGATGAATTAAAAAAATTAAATATCGATATTTTTATTCCAAAGAACTTCACTGAAACCGTAGTTGTCATTAGGGGCATTCCTACAAACATCTCTGACATAAAACTTCTTGACAATCTTTCCTCGATAATTAAAATAAACAGTGTTGAACGCATTTTAAGAAAATCTAAAAATGAAGCGAATGAAGTTGTTCTTGAACCAACTGAGACTGTAAAAATTTCTTTTGCAGGCACAGAAATCCCATCGTCTGTTCAAATTTATGACATATGCTCGCTAAAAGTCAGTTATTATATTCCTGCGGTTAGACAGTGTTACAATTGTGGTCGCTTAGGACATACAGCCTCACGTTGTAAGTCACAAAAGCGTTGCAAAAAATGTGGTAGCAATACTTGCAATGAAAGTTGCAACATTAACAAGTGCATCTTGTGTCAGTGTGATGGGCACAATGCTTTTGAGAGAAACAAATGTCAGGTATGGGCCAAAGAAGTCGACATAAATAAAATTATGACCATTAAAAAATTAGCCAGGAAAGAAGCCTTAAAGCAATTTTCCTTCCAACAAAACTATGATCGCAATCTTGACTACGACAAAGAATTTCCTCAGATTATCCACAAAAATCAGTTCAATCAAAATAATACCAAATCAAATGATCAAATCTCCCAAGTCATCAACAAGAATGAAGAAGCTAACCATGTTTTAAAAAAGCACTCGTATAGCAGCAGACTTGTTCAACGAACTGTAGGCTTTATGAAACAAAAACCGCACTTCTCACTAGATTCATACACTAATGACTCCAGTGATCATGCCTATAAATTTCCCAACAAGGAAAATGGGGACACTCTAAGTAGTGTCAATAGCACTATAGTTCAAGAAATTCTTGAACTTATCACTCCTGTACTGCTCTTGTCAGCTAACGGCACTAATATTCTGCAAAACATCAGAGGAAAAGTCCTACAGGGTAGCTCGCATCACAGCAAACAGCATGTAGGGAAGAATATAGACCTTTTACATAATAATGACTGTTAAAATCTTACAAATCAATGTCCAATCTCTTAAAAACAATAAAAATGACATAGAATATACCCTTAACTCTGGTGAATATAGCATTGCTATTTTCTCCGAAGTTTTTTCTCATGATACTACCTATAGGAAACTGATCAATAATGATCTTATTGAAAAACATAGAGATGATGGTTACGGTGGAGTAGCCATTGCTTTTAAAAACGGTATAAAACTTAAAAAAGAAGTCTACAACTCAGATCACGATGTTCTCATCGCCAAAACATGCAACTTAAACAAAAACTTTACCATTGTCTCAGTCTACTTTGAACCTTCAATGAAGACAGATACTTTTAAAAATGTAATTCAAGACATTGTTGAGAAGCTTGATGGCAGGAGCAACGTGATTTTTGCTGGAGATTTCAATGCAAAAAACACCTGCTTTGGTGACTGCGTCACGAATGCCAAGGGTAGATTTCTGGAAGACTATATGAGTAATTCTGGCTATAAGTGTTTAAATGATGGAAACTGCACCTTTAAACGTCATACCGACAGTCAAAGTGGTTCTGTTTTGGATCTAACATTCACAAACTGCTGTGAAAATATCACTTGGAGCTGTAATTCCACTTTTGTTGGAGGCAGCCACCATCACCCTATCTCAATAATAATACCAGAAACCAAAGAGAAGCCGAGGCTCTTTCTTGCCAAAAACAGACTCCTTAGAAGACTTGCAGGTGCTACGCTAGCAGGAAATATATCAAACATCACGAATAGCCTCACAAACAGTATTAGGGTCTCAACTTATGCCTTAAGCAACATTAGATGCCCCAAAGCTTGGTGGAATCCAGAATTACAGCTGCTGCACTCCAAATATACAGAATCACAAATCCTGGCACAGAGAGCTCCAAGTCTGAACAACTATATAAGAGTGGTTAACCTGAAAACAGAATGGAAAAAGGCAGTAAAGCTTGCAAAAAAGAACTCGTATGCCAACAAAATTGATCTACTCAATCAACAGCCAAACTCAATTAAAGCCAGGCTTTTCTTGAGGAACATCAAGTCCTTCAATGATCCTTTAAAATCAAGCTTTAGTTCAGAATGGTCTTCTCCGTACCTTGAGTTTCTTAGAAGACAAGTCTCTGTATCAGCGAAAGTTCAAACATATTTTCCTAGAAAAACTTCTCTAAACATTGATTCTTTTGACTTGAGTGACCTGTCTGCTGTTCTCAACAGAGGCAGAAACACTGGGTGGAGGTATAGACGGAATTACATATGATATGGTAAAAGCACTCAGTAGTCCAGCACAGAACAATCTTATACAAGAATACAACAAGCTATTTACAAAGTGTAGAGTCCCTGATCAATGGCGTTCCATCAAAGTCATTCCCATCCCAAAGCGCGGTAAGGATCTCAGCATTTATCAAAACTATCGCCCTATCTCGCTCATCTCTGTGTTGGCTAAAACTCTTAACCTAATGATTAAGAACACTACTCGACAAAATCGAACTTTTTTTTTCCTCAAGGATCCAAACCGACTTTTTCTGATAGATATGGGGATTTAAAATTTTTTAAAGAATTATGGTTTTTTTTCTATGGCAGAACTTTTTTTGAAGAATTTTTGAAGTCTGGTATTTTTTTTAAGCTTTTTTCAGAGGTAGCGATAGTTTTTTTCACATAACTTTAGTATCTTACGTCTGGTTGTAAAGAACTTTGCTATTTTGAAAAGATATCTAAAACAGCTAGAAGTTAAGCCCAAACACTTTGTGATTACAGCTTACCGTCTGGGAAATATAAAGCATTGAAATGCAAAAATGATGATTTTTGTGCGGTATTTTTTACGAAATTTTGACTTTAAAAACTTAGGAAAAGTCGAAAAAAAATCCTGTGTCCTCTATTTTTTGTGTTAAGGTGCATCAATTTGATGTCGTTTAAGGTATCGCTCATTAAAATCTATGGAGAGACTTTGGAGCTAAAATTCGTTAACCAAACCTAAAATATGGAAAAAATGCACAAAAAATACCTTTTTAAAGGCGGCGGGCCCAACTGCCAATTGGGAACAAAGCAAACGAAAAAGGGTTGTACATTTGGTACCTGATCGCGTTCCTTTGTTATTAAATATATTTGACAGTTACTTTTTTCGTTATCTGAGGTAGGATCCTATTCAGGTCAAATGTTTCCTTTATATTCTCACAAGTGCAGGTCCACAAAAATTGGATCTTTCTTTCGTTGTGCCCAATCTGAGGTATGGGTACCTGTTCAGGTCAAATGTTTACCTTTATTTTTACACAAATTAGACGTTTGTCGCTTCTACCTATTCATATTTCAATGAAACCAAAGTAGAAATACCTGAGATATAGAATTTCATTCCCTAACCCATACAACAATCAGTAATTTTTAGACTTTTTTAGTCAATTCTAAGGATATACAAACTTTTATTTTTTACTGCTTGTTACTGTTCATAAAATAATTTAAGTTTTCTGGCTGTCTTCCTTTGTCACTCCAATCAGATTCCCTTATGAGAGTCCACACATAGTCGCCCATCATGTTTTCATTCCAAACACCGTGATAACGTTGTTCCATAGCCTTTAATTGTTGGTGAAATCTCTCTCCGTGTTCATCACTAACGTCCCCTAGGTTTGTCGGAAAAAAGTCCAAGTGGGAGTGTAGGAAATGGATTTTTAGTGACATGTTGGCTCCAATTTTTTCATAATTCTCAATTAGGTCTTGAACGATATTAACGTAATCATCACTCTTGCTGTTGCCAAGAAAATTTGCTACTACCATTCGGAATGAGTTCCAAGCTGCTTTTTCATTCGTAGATAAAATATTTTCAAATCCATCATCTTTTAGTAGTTTTCGAATTTGGGGGCCATCAAATACTCCTTCTTTCACTTTTGCCAGCGACAGACGTGGAAAAACAGTTTTTAGGTAACTCGTCGATTCACCTTCCTTATCCAGTGCTTTAACAAAATTTTTCATTAGTCCCAGCTTAATGTGTAATGGTGGTAAAATAACGTCTTCAAACTTCACGAGAGCTGCATTCTTTACATTGTAATTTTCCAAAGTATGTTACTCCCGTTTTGGCCAGAGTTTTGTTGAATAATGCTGTTCTCTAGCTCTACTATCCCATAGGCACAGGAAGCAGCAGTGTTTTGTGTAACCACCTTGCAATCCCGTTAACATGGCTACAACCTTCAAGTCACACGCGACCTTCCACTGGTGTTCTTTATATTTTATGTTTACAAACAACTTAGCCATTGTTTGATATGTTTCCTTCATATACACAGCATGGGCGATAAGAACAGACGGCTTTTGGTTTCCATTATGTAGCAAAACAGCCTTTAAACTTTCCTTACTGCTGTCAACAAATAACCTCCAATCTTTTGGGTCGTACGCTTCACCAAGTTGCTTTAAGAGTCCGAAAATGTCGTGGCAAACGCACATGTCATCCTTCGTCATATAAAATTGTGCGTGAACCAAATGACGCGTCCGGAAATGAGTTATTTTGACACCTTCCTTCAATAAACGGGCATCCTTTAAAAAAGATCCAAGCAGCTCGGACTTATTTTTAGGAAGATCCAGGATCCTCACCAAATCGTTCAATTGTTCCTGTGAAATAGGATTGCAAAATTTCCATTCTCCTGAATAGTTATTGCTTGAATCCGTTGTTCCATTCGACGAGGAAACGCCTCTCCTTTTTGGCGTTTTAGGGGCGGTATTTCCTCTGAAGGACGAGCAGGAAGGGTAAAGCCGAACCCAGATTTTTTCGGGTACACTATTTTCATGTGTTTCCCAATTCCAGTTTTCTTTACTGAACAAAAGAAACATTCGGCGCCGTGAATATCTGTTTTTTTCCACATCATTGGACTACCAAAGTTAAATTGTTTTCTAAAAAAAATTGTCAGAAAAAAATAATGTTTAGAATTTTGGGAAAAGTTAATAGTTTTGTGGATTAGAGTTACTTACTTTTCGTCGTAATCATATGCTTTTTTGATTTTAAAGTTTTCTTCATACTGTTTTTGGAGAGTTTCGGTAAAAGCTATTTTTATTTCGTTGATCATCATGTACTTACCACATATGTAGCAAAATGAGTCTGCTTGGAAAGCACATGCAAATGATCGGCCAGAGGTATCCATGAATTGAATTAATTGTTAGATGTTTTGGTAAACACACGATCGTATTCTGAGGGAAGTCAGAACTACACTAAGGCACAGACACTATAGGCACAGCGTTATATATCCATGACTATGATTAGGTAGACGCGACGAGATCCAATTTTTATGGACCTGCACTTGTGAGAATATAAAGGAAACATTTGACCTGAATAGGTATTCTACCTCAGGTCACGAAAAAAGTAACTGTCAACAACATTTAATACCAAAGGAACGCGAACAGGTATCAAAAGTACAACCCTTTTTCGTTTGCTTTGTTCCCAATTGGCAGTTGGGCCCGCCGCCTTCAAAAAGGTATTTTTTGTGCATTTTTTCCATATTTTAGGTTTGGTTAACGAATTTTAGCTCCAAAGTCTCTCCATAGATTTTAATGAGCGATACCTTAAACGACGCACCTATACACAAAAAAATAGAGGACACAAGATATAATTTTTTTTCGACTTTTCCTGAGTTTTTAAAGTCAAAATTTCGTAAAAAATACCGCACAAAAATCATCATTTTTGCATTTCAATGCTTTATATTTCCCAGACGGTAAGCTGTAATCACAAAGTGTTTGGGCTTAACTTCTAGCTGCTTTAATTATCAAAATAGCAAAGTTCTTTACAACCAGACGTAAGATACTAAAGTTATGTGAAAAAAACTATCGCTACCTCTGAAAAAAGCTTAAAAAAAATTCTTCAAAAAAAAGTTCTGCCATAGAAAAAAAAAATATCATCAAACCATTTCTAAGCCCCAAATCTTTAATAAAAAGTTGGTTTTGTTCCTTGAGGAAAAATCGTGTTGACTAGTGGAATCGCCGCGATATGTTCTTAGAAGAACACAATACCATGCCCAGACGGACTTATGCCTACCAAAAAGGCAAATCAGCAGCCATGTGTATAAATGATCTTATCAATACCATGGCCCATGAGAAAAAACGGGGAAAATCGGTTGTAACTGTCGTTGTAGACATAGATAATGCATATAACTGTGTTAATCTACAAACCCTACAAATGTTAATGGATCATGAACACATTCCTACGCAATATACAGATTGGATTGTTAATTTCTTCTCATCAAGATTCTTAAAACTTGGTGACTCCATTAAAGAAGTCAATGGTGGTTTGCCTCAAGGCTCCTGCCTCTCGCCTATACTTTTCAATCTGTACACCAAAAGGCTGCATCAAATCAATGATTGCCATACGACTGTAATTCAGTTTGCTGATGATTTTGCCATCATCTCAACTGGGTACAACATAACTGAAGCTAGGAACAACTTACAGGTAAAGGTCGATAACTTTTATTTGCTCTGTCAGGATCTAGGTCTTAATTTCAATCCCAGCAAATCTGCAGTTATGGTTGCTGGGAGGGGAAGACCTAACAACATCTCGATAACATGCAATAACAGCAGTTTTCCAATAAAGGAATCCATCACCTTTTTAGGCAGAGTCCTTAGTGCCAATAAGTCAGACAAATTGCACATTGCAAAAATCAGGGACAAGTCAGACAAAAGTCAGCTTCTGCTACATGCTGTAACCACCATTAAATCAGGTCTCAAACCCAAAATCTCTTGCAACATCTTCAAATCTTTCATCAGATCTCAGCAGGAGCACGCCATTACCAGTTTTTCAAATCTAAACATTGGCAATAGCAAATCTCTTAATACTGCACAGACGGACTGCCTTCGCCGATGTGTGGGTGTCCCTCCAAAAACATCTACGCACCTGATTTTTGCTCTGGCTGGTATTTTACCGCCTAAACACAGAGCTAAGATTCTTACAGTCAGAGAACTGCTTAAGGTTAAAGTGCTAAACCCGACTCTTTATGATAATGTCACTCTGTCTAACGCAAGGACTGCTTACACAGCCGTGTACCAAGAATTTAGGGACCTTTTCGACAATTATACTGAAAATAAAAAATACAAACACAGTCCTAAAGCTGTAATTTGTTTCTCAGTCTTTGACAGGAAAAAAAAGACATCTCAAATGAAGAATGTAATGCCATATATCAAGCCAAGCTTGAAGAGTGGGTGTTAGATGGGTGGAACATTCTTTCCACTGATGCCTCCATCAATGGTGATAGGATAGGTATAGGTATCTTGGATTACCCTAGTAACAACAGCTATAAATTTAAGATTGAAAAAAATTCCTCTTCTGTTTTTGCAGAACTTGTAGGAATACTAACAGCAGTAAAGATATCAAGTAAAAAAAGATATAATAAAACTGTTATTCTCTGTGATAGTCAAGGGGCCTTAAAGGCTCTGAAAAGCAATGAATCAAATTCATACTTAACAGACGAAATCCACCTCAATATAGACAATTCCTTCACTAGCAACTTTATTTTACACTGGATACCCGGTCATAAGAACATTGCTATTAACGAAAAGACTGACTTACTAGCCAAATCAGCCACTAGCGTGGGTAGAATAGTTAACATACCTCTCAGCTTCGATGAAGTAATTAGAACAGTTAAGATTAGAGTCCAGATCGACTGGAATAATGAGTATAAAGAAATATCAAAAATTAAAGGGGCGTATTTTGCTTCAATTTATAGCGAGATTCCAGTCAAACCGTGGCACTGCGCTCTTGATTGGCGTGCCAAAAATATAAAGGTCATAAACAGACTACTTATTGGACGTACCTATGATCACGTCTTTTTACATAGGATCAAAGCCAGAAATACCAACATCTGTGAAGTTTGCAGTGTTCTCGATGATGCGGAACACGAAATTTTCTACTGCCAGAGACATGCCAGTATTAGAAAAAAGTACAAGATTTTCAAGCGATTTAATAACATCAAGGAGTTATTACTCACAAAAGAGCCTCTTTTCTTTAGAGAATTGGCGAAATATATTGATGAGGCCAATTTGGAGTTTTGAATCAAAGCACATGGGATCAATTCAGGTCGGGCAACTCGGTGCTATCGGAAGTCACTTTGAGGAGCAGCCTTCTGTTGTTCCTACTCTCTGGAGCAACCTTCTGTTGCTTTTTTTCTGTGATAATTTTCATACAAACTAATCTTAAACAAACATATCACTTTAATCTTAGAATACCTGTAAAACGTAAACATTAAAACATACACATTACACTTTCTAACCCTTACATTGTATAATTGACATTTTATTATTAATTTGTTACTTTGTTAAAATCATTACACCTAACATTACTTTGTATAATTAATATCACCGAGAACATCATCTTAATGCAACACCGTGCATGCCCTCATCAACAAAACCTTGGAATCATCGAAAAGCAACACCGTGCATGCCCTCCACAACAAAACATCGATAGCACCATACCAACTGAAGTATCTGGTCATTGCAGATTCATCGTCGTGCGACCACTCAATTCGCTTTAGCGATTAAATACCAAAAAAAAAAAAAAAAGATATATAAAATTTTTTGAATTTTACCATGAAAACATTTCATATTTCAAGATAAGAAAAACTTAATTTTATATGAAATGGGTTATGAGTATGATTAATGGGTTACGAGTTAACATAATACATTATAATAGTTTTATTTTAAAATGCAGATTCAGCTGCTTTTATTTGCATGTCTTCGCTGCTTGACAAATAATGCAGACAACTATGTATATTGTCTGTTTTTTAAGCCTGAAATTCCCCAACAAATTCCTCGAAAAAAACCAGTGGATATAGCTTATTCAGGCCGCCCTTGAATATAGGCATAGCTGTTGGCCTGCGGTTCTCGTTCCCGTCTCTTACACGCGTACTCTTTGCCTTCATCTTCCCGCTATAAACGTTTTCTTAAGCCGTCGCTATAATGGAGAGGGATAATGCAAACGGCATTGCAATTTCAGCTTCGAAAAACAGGGTGACTTTCCTGAGAGTGAAAGTACCAGCAATCTGTGAAAAATTGAAAATGCTGAATGCTACTTGGGAGAGTGAGTTGCCAGAGTGCGACTACTTTATGCTCGTTGTGAGGCTAGAGGAGATCGAGGAGCTGCAGGGCACTTCTAAAACCCTGCACTACGAGCTTCAGAAGATGGACTACGACAAGACGCGCATTCGATCGTTGGACAACTTTAATTACACTACTCGACACGAGTTTTCGTTAAGGAACAAAAACAACTTTTTCTTAAAAATTTGTGGATTTGGATTTTTAGTGACATATTTTCCCCGATTTTTTCATAATTCTTAATTAGCTCTTGGACAATATTACTATAATCATCAGAGAATATAAAGGAAACATTTAACCTGAACAGGTATCCTACCTCCGATTGGGTATAACGAATAAAGTAACTGTCAACTGCTCACTTATAAGCGGTTGCTGCAACCACTCTCACCTCTCCTCTATCATCTTATTTTTACCGATTTCGCTTTAAGCATTGCTCTAAGCATTTTCTCTGCACAGTGGTCTGATTGCTATATGTTTTGAACTTTTTTTTTCGCGAAATAAAAAAAAATAATGGACACCAATATGGTATTTTCTGTCGTCTGTGCCGAAAAAACCTGCAAGAAGCAGATCACCCATGACCAGCCCAATATCCCTTGCTGACTTTGCGAAAGCGTAGTGCCTGCATTATAGTTGTGAGGAATGCCGTGCTGTGGAAAACGACATGCGTTCGTTCATGACGCGGAGTGGCTTCATAGAGCTGATCGTAGGCTTTAAACAGCAATGTGATCGGCTCTTGGCCATGTACACTCAGTTCAGCAGTTTACAGCTGCTGGCTGAGTCTCCGAGGCACAAGAAGTCTGCTCCGCGGGACTTGCAAGTGCCGACTGCCTCATGTCCGCCGGCATCTGAAAAACATACTCCGACCACCCCCTTAGTGCAGCAGTTGATTACGCTTGCTACTCCAAGGGCAACGATCGCTGCTGGTGATGCAGATTCGGGAGCCGAATGCGTCACTTCGGAGAGTATTCAGGTAGCCATGTCTGTAGCGTCTGTGTCTGTCGAGTCCGCACCCAACTCCTTAATTATCCCATCAGTTTCGCTTTTACCAGCTAATAGATGTCCAGGACCACCGGATAGATACTGGCATCACAGGTACTAGGACTGTGGTGCCAAAACCACAGGTGGAAGTCACACCAAAGCGACAAGTTTTTGTCTCGCGGCTAGCCCCTGACCTCACATCCAATGATGTGACCGCTTTTATACAAAGCAAAATAAAAGCCGCCAGCTTAAAGGTGGAAAAGTTTAACTTTTCTTACGCCAGGGAGATAAAGGCTTCCAAGGTAATTTGCAGACGGATGTCATTTACACTGATGTCAGTAAAGCATTCGATTCTGTAAACCATTCTCTTCTAGCACAAAAACTTGACCTTTTAGAGTTTCCGCCTAATCTTTTGAGATGGATTTCTACCTACCTTCGTTCTAGGTCTCAAAGAGTCCTCTTCAAAAACTCCTTCTCTTCACCTGTTAAGGTTGCTTCTGGAGTACCACAGGGCAGCCATCTAGGCCCCCTTCTATTCACACTATTTATTAATGATCTGCCTACAGTATTAACAAACTCTCGAGTACTCATGTATGCGGATGATGTTAAACTTTGTGTCCAGTATAAGGACATTTCATTTCCCATTTCTCGCTTGCAATCCGATCTCAATAACTTTCAGTCAAGGTGTTGTGCAAATATGTTTTACCTATATGCCTTCAAATGCAAAGTAATGACATTTCATCGCTCCAGCCCCTTTTTGGCTTCTTACACCTTGATTGATGATCTTGATTAAACTAGACCCAAAGTTTTCTGAAGACATTTCTAGCATGGTAAATAAGCCCACGGGTGTGCTTGGGTTTATAAAGAGATGGTCAAAGGAATTTGACGACCCCTATATAACGAATACTCCCTACATACTTGTTCGTCCGATTTTAGAGTGCGGTTGCTCGGGAGGAGGGGCTGCGTTTCTGCCTGGGTTTTGCCTAGTACCAGAATTAAATTTTTATACCCGTACTCAAAAAAGAGTTAAGGGGTATATTAGATTTGTGGTAAAAGTGGATGTGTGCAACGCAAAGAAGGAAACGTTTCCGACCCCATAAAGTATATATATAGTCTTGATCAGGATCAATAGCCGAGTCGATATAGCCATGTCTGTCTGTCCGTCCGTCCGTCTCGATGAGCGCCTGAATCTCAGAGACTATAAAAGCTAGGGCAACCAAATTTGGTTTCAAGACTCATGTGATATCACACTGCTACAAGTGCATTTCAAAATTTCACCCCGCCCCCTTCCGCCTTAACAAAGGACGAAAATCTGTGGCAGGCACAATTTAAATTTCTCTTTCGTAGTGACCAGACGTGTTTTTGTTTTGCGCTCCGCATTTTCCTTTTGTTTAACTTAAACAGCCGGTGTTTTTGATCTATAAACTAACTTACACTAAACTCAACTTTTACCGCGGGTGCATGCCTAATAATTGTGTAAAAACACAACTTATTTAATTAATTTTGTGCGTCGGTTATTCGTGTGTTTGTGTTGTTGCTTTTCGTAAGTACGCCCTCTCATTACATTTAGCCGCTCTTTTGTCGTAGTTATTGCCGTCTATCACTCTCTCTATCACCTAACTCTCAATAACTGTTCTTTCGCTCTCACTCTTGTAACTTTTTGTGCAGTAACGCTCTCACTTATAAGCTGTTGCTGCAACCACTCTCCTCTCACATCTTTTACCGATTTCGCTTTAAGCATTGCTCTAAGCATTTGCTCTGCACAGTGGTCTGATTGCTATTTGTTTTGAACTTTTTTTCCGAAGTAAAAAAAATAAAAGACATAATATGGAATATTCTGTTGTCTGTGCCAAAAAAACCTGCAAGAAACAGATCACCCATGACCAGCCCAATATCCCCTGCTGGCTTTGCGAAAGAGTAGTGCGTAGTGTGTAGGGGTCTCGGACCGTGTAGGAGACGCCATTTCACAAAAAAACGGCCTGCATTATAGTTGTGAAGAATGCCGTGCTGTGGAAAACGACATGCGTTCGTTCATGAGGCAGACGCGGAGCGGCTTCAAAGAGCTGATCGTAGGCTTTAAACAGCAATATGATCTGCTCTTGGCCATGGACACTCAGTTCAGCAGTTTACAGCTGCTGGCTGAGTCCCCGAGGCGCAAGAGGTCTACTCCGCGGGACTTGCAAGTGCCGACTGCCTCATGTCCGCCGGCATCTGAAAAACTTACTCCGACCACCCCCTTAGTGCAGCAGTTGATTACGTTTGCTACTCCAAGGGCAACGATTGCTGCTGGTGATGCAGATTCGGGAGCCGAATGCGTCACTTCGGAGAGTATGCAGTTAGAAATGTCTGTAGAGTCCGTGTCCATCGAGTCCGCACCCTTAACTATCCCCTCAGTTTCGCTCCCACCAGCTAATAGATGTCCAGGACCACCGGATACTGACATCACAGGTACTAGGCCTGTGGTGCCAAAACCACTGGTAGGAGTCCCACCAAAGCGACAAGTTTTTGTCTCGCGGCTAGCCCCTGACCTCACATCCAATGATGTGACCGCTTTTATACAAAGCAAAATAAAAGCCGTCGGCTTAAAGGTGGAAAAATTTAACTTTTCTTACGGCAGGGAGATATCTTCCTTCAAGATAAGCGTCTCCCCAACTCAATTTGAAACCATTTGTTCCGCCAAGTTTTGGCCAGAGCATTTGGTGGTTAAAGAGTTTAAGGCTAAGAAAAAGAATAGGCCCCCCATTACTCTTCCTAGCATTCAGACCAGTGCTCCATCTCCATCCTCATCTTCCACCTCTACTTCCACCCATCCAAAAACTAACTTCCTCTCTTGTAGTTACCTACCAGAATGCTAGAGGCTTGCGTAGTAAGCTCAGCACTCTTTTCCTTGAGAGTCTCGCATTCTCATCCCACGTTATTGTGTTCACCGAGACCTGGTTAAAGCCGGACATCCTTAGTTCCGAAGTTTTGGCAGGTCGGTACACAATTTTTAGAAATGACCGTTTGTCTCGACGGGGAGGTGGGGTCCTTATTGCAGTGGACTCAAACTTCACGTCGGAACATTTCATGGTCCAGGTTCAACAAGACCTGGAATTCCTGTGCGTAAAACTGATTCTCCCGGGCTTTTCCATCTTCATTACTTGCTCGTATATTCCACCTTCCTCGGATAACTTAATATACGAGCATCACCTGTCCGCTTTAAAAACTGTTTCTTCCTCGCTATCAGATAAAGACCATATAATAGTTCTTGGTGATTTCAATTTGCCAGGTACTGTTTGGTCTTCGGTAAACGAGTCGAATAACCTTGTGCCCATGTCACGACATGACTTTATCGACGGCTTGCTAGATCTATCCCTGTCTCAAGTCAACCATGTGAAAAATTCCTTGGGTCGATTGCTTGATCTGTGCTTTGTCTCGGATCCGACCATAGCGTTGTTAACCCGAGCCCTTCCGCTCAGTATACCTGAAGACTCCTACCATCCTACATTCGAAGTGTCAGTCGATATTGGCCCTACTGAATTGGATCGAATGGGTAGGCTATCTGAACGTGTCCGCTGCTTTCGTAAAGCCGAGTTTACGAAGCTTAATAACCTTATTAGAGATTTTGATTGGTCCGCTCTGTACTTGTGCACTGACGTTGTGAAAGGCACAAACATTTTTTACAATGTACTTGACACATTTATTGATTCTTGTGTTCCACTTTCTTGTCCGGTTAGATCTGAAAAGCCTCCTTGGTTTACCAAAGAGTTATCCAGTCTAAAAAATTTAAAATCAAGACTTTATAAAAAATTTCGAGAAGTTGGTTCTCCCTCTTCTCTTTCTCACTATGTAATAGCTCGGTCAAATTTCTCCGTTCTTAACGCTCAATGCTATAAAAACTACCTATCTCGATGCAGGATACGATTTTCACAGGACCCTAAACAGTTTTACAGCTTCGTAAATAGTAAGCGTAGAACGTCCGCACATCCATCCTCGTTATCTTTTCTCAATATGTCAGCAAACAATGATCAGGCAATTGCCGATCTTTTTGCCAAATTTTTCCAAACTACCTATTCTCATGAAAGCTACTCTGGTCAGCCGTATCCATACAGTTTACCAAGGTCGAATGGCATCTTCAGCCCCTTGTTAAATGAAAGCTCACTGCTTCATGATCTTCGACTAGTTAAGCCGGTGTTTTCACCAGGTCCCGACGGAGTTCCCGGAGTGTGGACCCTTGCTTAAACTATTCACCCTATCCATTAACTCTTCATGCTTCCCCCCCATCGGGAAGCAATCTTTTTTTATTCCGCTCCATAAGAAAGGTAGCAAGTCTGATGCAAATAATTATATAGGTATATCTAAGTTATCCGTTATTCCTAAAATGTTTGAAAAAATGTTAACTCCGCACTTGCAACATCTCTGCAAATCACTTATATCTCCGTCCCAGCACGGATTTATAAGGCGACGATCAACAACCACAAATTTATTAGAGTTTACCTCTTTTATCATCAAAGGCTTTCAAGGTAACTTGCAGACGGATGTCATTTACACTGATTTTAGTAAAGCATTCGATTCTGTAAACCATTCCCTCTTAGCACAAAAACTTGACCTTTTAGGGTTTCCACCTAATCTGTTGAGATGGATTTCTAGCTACCTTCGTTCTAGGTCTCAAAGAGTCCTCTTTAAAAACTCCTTCTCTTCACCTGTTAAGGTTACTTCTGGAGTACCACATGGCAGCCATCTAGGCCCCCTACTATTCACACTATTTATTAATGATCTGCCTACAGTATTAACAAACTCTCGAGTACTCATGTATGCGGATGATGTTAAACTTTGTGTCCAGTATAAGGACATTTCATTTCCCATTTCTCGCTTGCAATCCGATCTCAATAACTTTCAGTCAAGGTGTTGTGCAAATATGTTTTACCTATATGCCTTCAAATGCAAAGTAATGACATTTCATCGCTCCAGCCCCTTTTTGGCTTCTTACACCCTCTGCGGTGGATCTCTTGAGAGAATTACCTTGATTGATGATCTTGGTTTTAAACTAGACCCAAAGTTAAAGTTTTCTGAACACATTTCTACCATGGTAAATAAGGCCACGGGTGTGCTTGGGTTTATAAAGAGGTGGTCAAAGGAATTTGACGACCCCTATATAACGAAGACTCTCTACATCTCGCTTGTTCGTCCGATTTTAGAGTACGGCTCTTGTGTATGGTGCCCCCAGTACAAAGTACACCAGGACCGTATAGAATCAGTCCAGAAAAACTTTTTACTTTTTGCTCTGCGTGGCCTTAACTGGGATGCAGGTGTGAGACTGCCATCTTATCCTCGTAGATTGCTTTTAATAAACCTTCCAACCTTAGTTAGTCGTAGAAAAATGCTTGGTGTGATTTTTATGCACAACCTGATCAAGGGTGACGTAGATAGCCCTGACTTGTTGAGCCGCATAAACTTTACGATTCCTATTAGATCTACTAGAAACTTCATTCCTTTGTTCCTTCCGCTTTGTAGATCGAATTATTCCTTACACGAACCATTTAGGGTACTTTGCTCGGACTTCAATTCCCTCTACCACATAATATCAACTACTAATTCCATTTCTCTTCTTAAATCACTAATATTCACATACCTTTTCAGTAATTAGTAATTAGCTATCTTTGCATGTTTAGCTCTTTGAGTTGTGTTTAGCTCTAATTTTCCTCGAATTTTAGTCTTACACCTATCTTACCTGCATGCTCGTGGTCGGTTCGGTAATACGCGTCGCGCGTTATGCGTCTGCGCCCCTTGGTCGGTTGGACGGGAGGAGGGGCTGCTTTTCTGCCTGTGTTCCGCGCGTAACAGGCTTGGTGTCGCATGGGCCACTTGATGGTGCAGTCATTGCATATCAACGTCCAGACATACAATAAAACTAAAAACGCAGTGTCTTAGAGAATGACCATATCTACCATATTAATTTTCCCCCGCCACCACCAGCAAGAGAAACGCTGCTCATTCTCTTTCTCTCTCGCACACTCTGCTGCGTTCAGTGCGCGAGCAACCCCTAGCGGAGGAGATGTAGAATATCTATATGGCACATCTATAATCTACATGTTAGAACTAAAATATACATTGTAGATGTAGATGTAGATAGCAAATGTAGCAAAAAAATGTAAAATGTATGTAAATTAAATTTTTTTAATTCCAAAATTCTAAAAAATTATAAGCTCAAAAATAGAGTCGCGTCCCCAAAAGCGACTCACATGTTCCTTCTCGTTTTAATTTTGATTTGATTTTGTAGAACTTTAGAATTTAAAAAAATTGTTAATTTTACATTTTTTGCCACATCTGTTATCTAAATCTACAATGTATATTCTACATCTAACATGTAGATTATCTATGTACAATTTAGATTCTACATCTACATTCTACTAGAGAGCGCTCGCGTACATAACGAGGCAGAGTGTGCGAGCCAGAAAGAGATAGAGTCGGGTCTCTATCTGATGGTGGCGGGGAAAGCAACTGAAAATTAATTTCTTCATTCTGGCAATAATTATGATCCGATCTGATTCAGATTCGGCAATCTGGTAGATATAGTCATTCTCTACGATACTACGATTTTATGTTTATCGTATCTTTAAAATTTTGCCTGCCACAGATTTTCGTCTTTTGCGTGGGCGGAAGGTGGTGGGGCGAAATTTTCAAATACTGTTATAAAAGATAAATTGTAACTCTTTTATGTTGTGAAGAACATCCGTTCTTTTAGAATTTTCTTTATTGAATTCATTCCAAGCGACATTCTTACAGTCTACTTAGCTATGGCCGGTAGCGGAGCGGCCGCCTTTATATCTGTATATAAGAACATATATATGATCAGCGCTGCTAATAGCCGGGAGTGCGAGGTCTTTTTTTTATAATTGATTTTTATTTAAATGAAGCTTATATTTATACAAAATCGTTTGGGCGAGTTGCCTCCATGCAGGTGTTCTATCGTGGGAAACAAAGCCCTGTTGCGTAAGGTTCTGACGGTTTAGATGCAGACGCATCACTTTTGGGCAGCGACAATGACCGCCGCCGAAACTGCATCATATTGCAACTTGGCCTTGGGGTGGTGCTTAATTGGTTAGGCCAAACACACTGCATGAATACACTACACCTCCCTTTTTATAAGAATAACGTAATATAGTAATGGAGTTATTCTAAGGTGTTACAAAGTGTGTTTGTGTGTGTTTAAATATATTTGTGTAGGTGTAAATTGCTTTAAGTGTACATTGTATTATTTTTAATAATTATTTTTTTTTTCTTTTGTTTTTTTTTGTTTTTTTTTTTTTGTTAATGTACGTTTTTCTTTAATTCTGTTTAAGGGTATAAGTATATATGTATGTATAAGTAATTTTATATAATTATTATTACATTTTTTTTTTTATGCCCATGAAATGGTGAAAAAGAACCAATTGTTTATATTATATTTTCTTTATATACTTTTAATCTATTTTTGTATACGTTGGTGGTTTTATTTCTATCCTTTAATATGTAGTTATTCCTATCGTCTATTCCTATTACCTTATATGGGCCCCTATATTGGTTATCTAGTTTATGACCTGTGTCATTTTTAACTAATACTAAATCTCCTATATTTATTTGTATGCTATTTAGGTTCCTGTCATAATATGCTTTTTGTTTTGTTTTTGCTTTTTCTAATAATAATTTTGATCTACTCGTAGCTATCTGTAATCTATATTTTACTTCCTTATCGTATGCTTCATGGTTGTATACTGGACTAACCTTACCATCTTCTAGAAAGTCATACGTTTGTGGTTTTTTACCAAAAACCAGTTCAAATGGGCAATACCCATGTACTGTTGATGGTGTTGTATTGTAGCAATATGTAAAGTACTTTAGCCATTCGTCCCAATCATTCTTTTCACTAGAGATGTACGAGCGAACATACTCGTTGAATGTTCGGTGTGCACGTTCTACTGCACCGAGTGTCTGATGGTGATGGGCTGTCGATGTTCTATGTTTGTATTGTATTGTTTGTTTATTGTATTTCCTAGTGCTACAAGCAAGGGGCTTATAATTAGAGCACTAGTCACTAGGTGTCACATTAGTTTGGGATTAAACTTAGATCTAAATTAAATTAATCTTTTAATATGACATACTAATAAGTGGTTACATATATTGATTTGTTTTCTTATGCTTATGTTCTTGTTATTTTATTTTAAATTGAATTTGATTTTTAAATCTTAGTCTAGTGTAAGGTGGGCACCTAACTGTGTTTTGAATTGTGAAAGGTTTCGTATTGTTTTCATGTGATGTGGAAGATGATTCCATATGCGAATAACATTCACAAAGAAATGTCTCTCAGAGTTTAGTGTTCTATATCGTATGGTGATAATATTGTTCGTTCTTGCGGAATTGGTAAATCTTAATTTTTCATACAGATATTGGGGTTGTCTGGTGAGGATTATTTTATGTAGGAACGTAAGCATCTTATAGTCAATCCATTTGAAAAGAGTCATGTCGAAAATTTTATATGAGAATGCAGAGATTCTGTCGCTGCGCCTTAATCTAAATATGTATCTAGCTATATTATTAAAGCAAACGCTCAACTTTTGCCTGTTTTCGTAGCCACAGTTTCCAAATGCCTCAATCCCATAAGTGAGTACAGGTACTAGGTATGCTTTTGCTATCTGCATCCGGATGCTAACTGGTATAAATTGCTTGGTAATATTAAGTGCCCTTAAGATCCCATATGTTTTTCCAACTGCTTTGCTCACATGATCATCCCACGATCATCCCATTTATTATAAAGCCTAAATTAGTTGTCTTCTCTATGTAGCTAATGGGAGTGTTTGATATTTCTACACGTCTCAATATAGTTTCATTTATTTTTTTCTTGTTTTTGTATATAATCAAGCATTTTGACTTTGTTGGATTGAGGCATAGACGATTTTTGGTTGCCCACGCACTAATTTTCTCAAGCTCTCTATTGGTAACATTTATACACTCATCTATTCGATTTAACGGTCGACTAACATATAATTGGACGTCATCGGCGTACATGTGCACTTTACAGTCGGACAATACTATTGGCAAATCATTTATATAAATGGAGAACAATATCGGGCCAAGTACTGATCCCTGTGGGACACCACACTTAACATAGGCAAAGGACGACATTTTCCCTTCAGCAACAACAGCCTGGCTCCTATTTAGCAGATAGGATGATAGCAACCGTACTGCAGAGTCAGAGAAGTTGTAGGATTCGCGAAGCTTTGCGATGAGGATGCGATGGTCAACTGAGTCAAAAGCTTTAGTGTAGTCAAGAAGAGTTAGGAACGTTACATTTCCGTCGTCTATTCTTTCACGGATATCCTCTACAATTTTTATCATTGCAGTTGTGCAACTTCTATTTGTTCTGAATCCAGATTGATTGTTGTTTAGTAATGTGTGCTCTGTAAGAAATGAATTTATTTGTTTAGCTACCAAGGTCTCGAACGCTTTTGACAGGGTCGGGAGTATGGATATTGGCCTATATTCTGCAGAGTTTGCTTTTGGGATAGGGATTATTTTAGCCTCCTTCCACTGTTCCGGGAACGTTGATGTGGTAATGGCTGTGTTGAAAATGTGAGTAACGTGCATGATGATTCTAGGGAGTATTATTCTCAAAAATTTCGGGTTCATATCGTCTAGGCCAGTAGCATTTGATTTAATCTTATGAATGGATTCTAGAACATCACAAGGACTAACACAACAGAAACTAAAGCTAGGAACAGTATAATTATAGGGCGCTGATGTCAAGTTCAGGGTTGGTGTTGGGTCCGGTACAACTAATTGCAAAAATTTTTTGTTAACTTCATTTACGTCCATGTCAACTAGTGAGTTTCTTGCTTTTTTGCCAATTCCTATACTTTTAATCACTTGCCATTTCTGTAGGCGGTCTTAGCGGAGTATATTAGTTTAGTTACGTTTGATCTTAATGATTTGTACATATTAAAGTGGCTTTCAGTCTTATATCTTTTAAATTTTTTAAAAGCCTCATTTCGTTTGATGATACCCAGCTTTATCTCCGGGTTGAACCATGAGTTATCTGTTCGTTTGACTGTCTTTCTCTTAATAGGTACATGTTCACAGTAAAGATAGTCAATGTTTGATTGAAGTTGGGCAAGCTGAGAATTTACAGACAACATATAATGTATTGACGTCCAGTCAAGGATGCTAATGTCAGTGTGTAGTTTTTCAAGGTCAATGTTCTTGAAGTCTCTGTAAAAGGTGTCATAATTATCGTAGTAATCATAGGTCAAGAAAATAAGGTCATGTTTTGAATACCCTGGTGCTGTGAGTTGGTCATATAGTAGAATTTTGTCAGTACTGTCGACAAAGAATAGGTCTAGTAGTGTGTTTCTTGTTTTTGTAAAGTGTGTGGGGAGCTGGTGGTTCACTATATTTAAGTCAAGGCTCAACATGCTATCTGCTAATGAGGATTCTCTAAGAATATCACAATTAAAGTCACCTGCTAGGATTACGTCTGTATAAGTCAAGG
Source organism: Drosophila tristis (assembly GCA_018150885.1). Lineage (NCBI taxonomy): Eukaryota > Metazoa > Arthropoda > Insecta > Diptera > Drosophilidae > Drosophila > Drosophila tristis. The sequence goes on from JAECWT010000067.1 coordinate 2,256,553, forward strand.
AAATGTCAGTAATAAGTGATGTCAGGTCTGAGTAGTCAATGTTTCGATTTGGTCGATATATGCAACCAAGAAGCATCTTTCTTCTATTGATGGTGATCGTTAGAAATAAGTATTCAATGGCACTATCTGGTCCTTGCTTACAGAGGATTTTTGCGGATATCTTGTTATTTATGTATATTGCAACGCCCCCGGCATGCCCTACACGATCAGAACGAAATACATTGTATCCTCTACATTCAATTAAGTCACTTAAGTCGGGGACAAACCAAGTCTCGGACACACATATAACATCCACACCAGAGTCGATAAACATATGTCTGAATTCGTCAATTTTTTTTGTCAGGCTTTGTGCATTGATATGGCAGATTTGCAGACCCGATTTTTGCTTCACCAGAATTCTGAGGACCTGAGATGTATTCACATTTGTTAGTTCTAATGAACCGTCCATATCAAGTGTGTTTTAACACAACGAAAAATTTCATTACAGTAAGTACAGTTAAGGGCCCACTTAAAAATAAAATACAGGAAGGTGGTTAGATGGGTAATACTTATAGCTAACATGAAAAATTTGCCTATGGTTATATTATTGTCGAAACGAGCTATTCTCGTCTCCAGCTGCAGGGCTCTCAGTAGCAGCTTGCATCTCCCTCAGATCCTCAATTTTGAGAACTTCCCAGATCTCACTTTCTTGGGTTACTTTGACGTGAACCATACCCCTGCGCGTAAACACGGATTGCAGCTTCCGATGCTTCTTCATTTTCAGAGCTTCTCTAAAAATCTGGTAGTTTTCCCTAGTAAGCTGCTCGTTGACATATACTGGGGCTGGTGAGTTTAGGCCGAGTAACTGCAGAGTGAGGGGCTGCTTGGTTTCCCGCCTGTACATACCGATGTTGCGCAGTAATGCCGCTTTGTCGCGCACCCGTTCCAGCTTGACAATGATGATGGGGTCAACGATGGAGTGGGAAAGATTTTTGTTCGGCCTTATACGAAAGATATCCCTAATAGCAGGCGCAGGCGTGTGATTTAGGCTGAGGCACAAGTTGTTGAAGATATGTTTCAGCTTTTCACCTTCGACGTATGGAACTCCATGGATCCTCAGGTCGCATGCGACATTGGCCTTAGCCTGTGCATCTAGTTTTGACAAAAGCTGGGCTTCCAGATCCTCTACCTTTTTTGTAAGGTTTTGAGTCTCACCCAGCCTACTTTCTAGAAACTGGACTCTCTGTGTGAGATTCTGGATCTCACCAGCCATACTATTAAGCTTGCCTGTTAGCAAACTTAACAGCCGCTCTTCTGCCTCATTCATCTTTGTTGAAATGAGACTGACTTGCTCCTCAAATCGTTGGTTCAAAAGCTGAACCAATTCCGGGGCAGGCGTTTCTGATGTACGCGGTCCCTTCAGATTAATAATTTTTAATAACTGGCATAATTCGGAAAGAATGCTGTTTTTATATTCTGTACCCATATCCGTTATGAGCGTCCTCATAGGACCATAGATAAGAATAAAGTTATTAAAGATACTACTGGCTACGACTTTAGCATGCTTGCTAGGGATCGGTATTGTAATAAGGTATTTAGTCAAATCGCATAGAATTGTAACGGCGTATTCATTATTATTTTCTGACCTTGGTAGGGGTCCTATTGTGTCGATCTGAACCGTATCGAATGCTTTTGCTGGCGTTGCAGTTAATTGCATTTCTTCTTTGTTGTGTTTGAGAGTTTTGTTCTTCAAACATTTGTCACAATGTTTGATATACTTTTTCATATCCCTTGTCATGTTTTTCCAGTTGTATTTTTCTCTAATCTTGGTAATTGTACGATTGACTCCCTGGTGGCCTCCAGTAATTGGGTCGTCGTGGAATTGTTTTAATATTTTATCGATCGATTTTTTGTCTTGCAAGTATACTGTTTTGGCGTTAACGCAATTGTTATGCCTATAAGGTTTTTATTTCCAATATCTTTAAATTCATCTACCCGGGTATACTTAAACAGTTTGTCTTTTAAGGACATCTGTAATTTGGTGACGCCTAGATTACCGGCTTCTAAAGTAAGCCTATTGAAGAATTGTCCTAAGTCAATAATAATCAGGTCATTCACTATAAATTGGCTACTAATTCTTTTCCCTTTTTTGAATAGTAAATTCGGAAGGGTCAGAATGAGCTCGACATGACGATATATTATTTTTTATAGAGCGCTTCGTATGTTTTTGGAACCATGAGACTTTCTTTGATACTCATAAGAGGAGTGTTTTTTATTTTTAATTTTTCGGCTTCCGACCGTGTTGTTACCTTGAGTATTTGGGCTGCCTTGGCAGTTAAACTTTTCAAATCTGATATTTCTATGCGGGATAGCGCATCCGCTACATAGTTTTCTTTTCCTGCTATGTACTCCACCACAAAATCATATTCTTCTAAATCTAATCGCATTCGTGTTAACTTAGACGACGGGTTTTTCATTGAAAATAGGTATGTTAATGGGCGATGATCTGTTTTCACCAGGAATTTTGTACCGTATAGGTATGGTCTGAAATATGTTATAGCCCAGTGAATTGCTGCTAATTCTTGTTCTATTGTTGATTTATTGGATTCGCCTTTTGTGAATGCCTTAGATGCATATGCAACTGGTAATTGCTTACCATCGTACTCTTGGCTTAGTACTGCTCCACATGCGAAACCGCTGGCATCTGTTGTTAAGCAAAATGATTTTTTGAAATCTGGGTATTGTAAGATTTGAGGGCTTATAAGAGCATTTTTAAGAAAATTGAAAGCTGTATTGCACTCTTCCATCCATATAAAGGGTGTATTTTTTCTACTTAATCTTGTTAAATTACGAGCTTGTTCTGCAAAATCTTCTATAGTAGTTACAAAATGCAACAAACCTTTTTGTTTCGTCTGCTGATGTTGGTGTTGGGTAGTTTTGAATTAATGTGAACTTAGTGTCGTCTGGCAATATTCCTTTGTCTGTGCATTTATGGCCTAAGTATGTTACTTCGTGACTAAAAAATAAACATTTGTCTGGGTGCAACTTTAGATTGTATTTTCTGCAGATAGTGAACACATCTCTAAGGTTTTTATACCCGTACTCAAAAAAGAGTTAAGGGGTATATTAGATTTGTGGTAAAAGTGGATGTGTGCAACGCAGAGAAGGAAACGTTTCCGACCCCATAAAGTATATATATTCTTGATCAGCATCAATAGCCGAGTCAATATAGCCATGTCCGTCTGTCCGTCCGTCTGTCCGTCTGGCCGTCTGTCCGTCTTGTTGAGTGCCTGGATCTCAGAGACTATAAGAGTTAGGGCAACCAAATTTGGTTTCAAGACTCATGTGATATCACACTGCTACAAGTGTATTTCAAAATTTCGCCCCATCCCCTTCCGCCCCCACAAAGGACGAAAATCTTTGGCAGGCACAATTTTGAAGATACGATAAAACTAAAAACGCAGTATCGTACAGAATGACCATATCTACCAGATTACCGAATCTGAATCAGATCGGATAATAATTATAGCCAGAATGAAGAAATTAATTTTCAGTTGGTTCCCCCGCCTCTTTCAGCCAGAGACACACTACTCTATCTCTTTCTCGCTCGCACACTCTGCCGCGTTCAGTGCGCGAGCAACCCCTAGCGGTGGTGATGCAGAATATAAATGGTACATCTATAATCTACATGTTAGATGTAAAATATACATTGTAGATGTAGATGTAGATAACAGATGTAGCAAAAAAATGTAAAATGTAAAATTTTTTTTTTTTCTAAAATTCTAAAAAATCATATCTCAAAAATGTATATACTGACTGAGTACGGGTATAAGTAGAGTCGCGTCCCCAGAAGCGACTCACACGTTCCTTCTCGTTTAACATGTGTTCTTCGGAACAGCCTAATACGACTAAGTCGTCCATGTATAGGAATGCCTGTGCAGGTGATAATCCTGCAAATGCCATGGTCATCATTCTTTGGAATGAGTTTGGTGCTATTTTGAGGCCATAGGGCAATCTTTTGAATCTATATGTTCCGTTATCTGCCGTAAAAGATGTGACATTTCTTGACTTTTTCTTTAGTTCAATTTGGTGGAAACCAGATGTTAAATCTAAACAGGAGAAATATTTTGATCTTCCCAACTGGTCCAAAATATCATCTATTCTGGGCAGTGGGAACTTATCGGCTATTAGTTTTTTATTTATTCCCCTATAATCAACTACCATTCTCCATCGTTTTTGAGTTTTTCCTGGTAGTGATTTTTTTGGTACTAATAGCAATTGCTGTTGTATGCTGATACTGAGGGCTCTATTATGTCATCTTTTATAAGTTTCTTTATTTGATTATTTATTTCGTCTTTTTGGCTATGGGGTATTCTATAGTTTTTTATGTAAACCGGCTCATCGTTTAATAGTTTTAATTCCTGTTTGTAAAAGTTGTTTACTGTTATTGGTTCACTCTCCAATGCAAATATATCAACGTATTCAGAACAGAGGGTATTCATTTTCTTTTTTATAAATTTCGGAAAATTCGTATTAAGTTTTTTCATAATTTCTTTATTTTTGTTTATTTTTATGTTTTTATTGTTAATTAGTACATAATCCTCAAGGTTTTCCGTTTGAATATTTGCATCGGATACTGTGCAATTATTATCAGTTGTATTGATGATTCGGACAAAAGCTTGTTTTGCTTGTGGTAATTGTATTTGCAATGAAGATGCCTTTGTGAATTTCCTGGTTCGGTATGAGAACTTCTTTGTGTTTTGAGCATATTTTCATTAAACGGACAACTTCGGACCTAGCTGGAATTGTTATTGTATTTATATTTTGTGAATTTCGCATAGGAATGGCTATGTCTTCGTGAAAGTCGTGTTATTGTCGCTCGACTTTACGATATAAAGCAGACACCTTTGCAGCTGGTTCTCGTACTCTAATCCATTGATAATGTGGCCTCCGTAGCCGTTTGTGGGGCCGAGCCCACCAGCCCCCACGTGGTGCCATCCATTGAGATGAGCTCCGTATCGCAGTTGGGATTGATAAAGTCATACGAGTGGTTCAGCATCATGCTGACGTTCCTCAAGTTGTCATCCGTCAGATAGTTATAGGCGTACTCCTTCTCCTCCTTGTAGAGCAGATGATCCTCCACATGGAACTCGAAGTAAATGCGCAGTCCATCGACGACTTCCTTGAGCATGCAGACGTTGGACATGACCCGATCATACTCCCGCTCCATTCGGGCATTCCGACTCTGGGTGTTCCTAGCTCTGCTGCTGTCTTGCTTAATTCCAATGGCCAGCTCCACGGCCCGCTGCTTCACAAAGTTCTCCAGGATACAGATAATGGGCATGCGGGCGGGCATCGCATGCTGCTTTCCCAGCTTTACAACCATGTTGTAGTCGTACTCCATGTACTCCCGTAGCCGCTCGCTGATGCGCAACATCACACGATCCTCCTGGATGACATATCTCTCCTTCACATGTCATGAATTTTTGTTTATTGGTTAGAAATTCCACCAAGGAGACTATGCAGTCGCAGTCCATGGACTCGTCTGTGAAGAGCTGCAGCTCCTTGAAGCCGCACAAAATATCCTTCAGGTAGAGGGTTTACGACTTCTTGTCGCCGTAGACGATGGTTCAGCACCTCATCGACACAGGACTTGGCTGATAAGCTTCTTTGTTAATTATATTGTTATATTGTTATATTATATTATATATCTGGCGCTATAACGCCGCTGATACATATATAATAATATATAATAATGGCAGGATCGCCATGTAGTGTGGACGGAGGTCTTTTTGTTATAATTGATTTTTATTTAAATGAAGCTTATATTTATACAAAATCGTTGGGGCGAGTTGCCTCCATGCAGGTGTTCTATCGTGGGAAACAAAGCCCTGTTGCGTAAGGTTCCCACAGTCAATATGCAATATGAGGCGTCAGCTTTCGGTCAGCGGTGGTACCTGCCCAATGCCCGTTACGTAAGGTTCTGACGGTTTAGATGCAGACGCATCACTTTTGGGCAGCGACAATGACCGCCGCCGAAACTGCATCATATTGCAACTTGGCCTTGGGGTGGTGCTTAATTGGTTAGGCCAAACACACTGCATGAATACACTACAGTATATGTCGTCAAGCTATGGAAATATTCTGACGATACATTTATGTCGCTCGAGGCATAACATGGGTGATCATATTATGTTTCACCCAAGTTGTGTCTTGGACTTTGTTTACGTAACCGCAACAAAGTGCTGTATATTCTTTAAGTACAGCTGGGACATCTCACTCCTTTTGAAAAATAACGTAATATAATGAAGTTATTTTAAACAATATTTTCATCCTTATGGATTAAGGTATATATTAATATAAAATATATAGCTTTTTTTTTTTTTGTGCATACTTATATGTGTGTACGTATATATTATTTTGAATTCTATTATTAGAGTCATGGCCATGACAAGATACAAATTAATTGATTATGAAATAAAAAGTGTTAATCTATTTTTATGTACTTTTTGCTTTTTGTCTTTTATATTTAATATTATTATATTGCCATTATCTCCTAAACTATCTACTGTATATGGTACAGTATATTAAAAATCTAATCTGTGACCTGTTTCGTTTTTCAACAATACCTGATTTCCTATTTTTAACTTGAAATTTAAAACGTATTTATCATAATTAATTTTTTGTTTTTTTTTATTTGATTCTAACAGTAATCTTGCTCTTTTAAATGCTTGTTCTAATGTAAATTTTGATTCCTTAGCATAGTCATCTATATTATAGAGGGGTTCTATCCTATCTATGCTATTTAAATGTGCTGGTAAGTTCGAAGTCTAACCGAAAACTTATTCATATGGACACTAATCATGTGCCATAGAGGGTGTTGTGTTGAAGCAATATACGAAGTATTGTAGCCATACATCCCAATCTGTTTTGTCAGTTGAGATGTATGAGCGTATGAACTCATTAAAAGTTCTGTGGCTTCGCTTGACGGTTCCTACAGTCTGGTGATGATGTGCGGTGGATGTTATGTTTGGAATATTTAAGTTTTTACATAAATCTTCAATTATTGAATTTTTATATTCTGTTCCGATGTCCGGAATGAACGTTTTCATTGGACCGTACTTCAGAATAAAAGACTCAAATATTGCTTTACCGATAGTGTTTACACTTTTATTTGCAACTGGTATGGCAACTAAGTATTTTGTTAAGTCACATTCACAGCATATTCATTGCCTTTCTCTGATTTGGGTAGTGGACCAATGGTATCCACTATCACTCTGTCGAAAGTATCAGTTATCGTTAGTGGAGTTCTAGTGTGCGTAGTTGTTTTCGCTTTTTGGCATTTTTGACATTTTCGGATGTACTCAGTTATATCTCGAGTCAAACCTTTCCAGAAATAATGTCTTTGACCTTGGCCAAAGTTATTGTGATGCCATTGTGACCTCCTTGTAGACATAATAGATTCTTTTTCTTTTTTTTTTTTTATTACGGTCACCGGGTTGAGTAGCGCTACTCTTATTGATTTCAATATTTTATTGCCCATTTTTATAAAACTATCATAAAATTATTCAAAGATATTTTCCCACGGTGCCACTTTGAGTTGGCTGCTTTTATGTATACCGGCCTGCATTTCAAGCCTTTGGAAAAATTGTCCTAAATCAATAGTTCCATTAGTATACAAATCGCTAATATCATATCTTGCAGTAAACATAGCATATTTTTAACTTGCAAGGTCACTACTTTGCGTACTTCGTCATTGTTGATGACTCCGTATACGCTGGGCTTTGAAGCTTTTTCTAGATATTGCCTGGGCAATTTTACTTTTCCTGCGCAGGATTTTTGTCTACTTTTTTGTCTTGTAGAGACTTTTAATATATTTTTTGTAATGTTTTTCAAATCTTTTATTGTTATTCGTGACAGTGCATCTGCCACGAAATTGTCCTTACCCTTTAGATACTCCACTGTAAAACAATATTCCTCTGGTTAAAGCCTCATACATGTCAATTTGGAACTGGGGTGGACCATTGAAAATAGAATGTAAGTGGTCTGTGATCTGTTTTGACAGTGAAATGTCTACCATAAATGTATGGTCTGAAGCGTGCTATCGCCCAATGAATTGCTGCTAATGCCTGTTCAGTTGTACTCTTGTTACTTTCGCCCTGGGTAAATGATCTGGATGCGTATGCAATAGAAAGTTTTTAGTTTAAACCGCTCCACACGCTTGCTTACTTGCATCCGTTATTATACAAAATTCTTTTGTGAAGTCTGGGTATTGTAACAGAGTTGGTTTGATTAGTTGATCCTTTAAATTTAAGAATGCATTTTGGCAATCATCTGTCCATATAAATTGAACATTCTTTTTACATAGTCTAGTTATGTGCCGTGAATAGCCGGCGAAGTTTTTACTAAAACGTCTGTTGTAATTGCAAAATGCAACGAATCGTCTAGCGCTGTCCGCATCATGAGGGACTGGATAGTTTTTGATGACGTCATATTTCTTGTCATGTGGCAAGATTCCTTTATCTGTGCATTTATGACCAAAAAAGGTCACTTCAAGAATAAAAATTAACATTTTTCTGGATGTAATTTGAGGTTGTGTTTCCTACATATCTCAAAAATACCTTTTAAGTTTTTAAGCATATGTTTTTCGGAACAACCAATGACTATTAGATCGTCCATATATAGGAATGCTTGCGAAGCTTCAAATCCAGAAAATGCAATAGTCATCATACTCTGAAATGAATTTGGCGCTATTTTTAAACCAAATGGTAGTCGCGTGAAGCGATATGAGCCATTGCTCCTTAAAAAAGACGTTATATTACATGAACTTTCTTCTAGTTCAATTTGATGAAAACCTGACATTAAGTCAAGGCATGAGAAGTACTTTGCTCTAGAAGTGGGCTGTTGTATTCTGATACTGATGGTTCGAGTATATTGTCGTTTAGTAATTTCCCTACTTGCTTTTGAATTTCCTCAACTTCGGTAATTTTTTATGTATACCGGTTCATCATCCTTCAATCTCAATTTCTGTTTAAAAAAATTATTTGTTGTTATTGATTCGGTTTCAAGTCCAAATATGTCATTATATTTGGAACATAGTTCCGTTAATTGTGGTTTGAATTGAATTGGAAAATTTTTGGTTAGCTGAGCTATGACAGTTTGTTCTCTGATTTTTGGGGCTGTTTGAGCTACATTTTAATTCGAAAGTGATTCATATTGTAAACTATTTATGTTTATTAATTGATCGGTACTGGTTGTATTGTATTGTATTGTTGTGTTGTATTTTGTTTAGAAGTTATTGTATTTTTTATATAAATACTAGGTTGAATTTCTTGATTTGGTATTAATATAGTATTAAAATCGGAATTTAAATCAATTTTTCTTAATACTTGGGATCTTGCTGGTAGAAGTATTGGTACTGGTATTGGAACATAAATTTGAACGTCTATATTATTTGGTCGTATTATAAACCAGTCACCTGAAGGATTCAGATTTAGATTTGACAATTTAATTCATTAACATTAACATTAACATTAACCTTGAGTCTGGAGATTACCGGAGGTAAGGTAAGTTCTTTTCCGATCGGGTTTCTGGCCGATCCCTTGAGCTTTGTTTTTATGATTGAGATCGCTAGTTTCTCATGTGCGCCTTTAATGGCGAAGACAATGTTAAGTGCATCTAGAAAACTTTGTAGGTTTTCCGATTTCCCATCGAAGTCTGGGATAAGCTTCGATGCTGTATTTATGAATTCTATATTGGTTTGTGCCATATTGATCTTTTGGCCATTCGTGTTGGTGGATGCTGCGCTAGTCGACGAGGTGTCGTCGTTCATCGGAAGGTTTGATCGATTTGATCGAGAATCGTCTTCCGACATGATGCTAATGTTTTTAGCATTGGGGGGCCTGAATGGCAAAGGCGAGTCAATGGAGGTTTTATCAGCAAAACTGATGAATCTCCAATAAAGAAACAAAACAGCCAACCAGTAACAAAAGAAGTTGAGCAAATGACAAATATAGCACACAACACGATTAAGAAACGATTAAGCTAATAATGCAGGCTGGCACATTCAACACAATGAATGATGTCATCACCAAATTCGTTGGTAGTTGCACAGATGCTACAGGCAAAATGCAGTGTTGTACTGCCGCCAAAACAGAGGTAACTCATTCAGCTGGTATATATGTCGCAGCTGTGTTTAACAGGGTTGGTATATGTATGTCTAGCTCGAGCTTTTCTCTAACGATTACTAATCGTTCCCTTAGACGTTTGAAAACGTCTGTAGCTTGACACCACTGTATATGATCAAGTCTTAATCTGTTTGTTAGAAAAGGTTCTCTTACTTCATTATATTTTTATACTAAATTGTTTCTGTGTTTAATGATTGTAATGTTTTGGGTATGTCCGTTTTGCGTTAAGCATTTACATATATGACTTGTCAAACTCTGCTCTTAGCGTGTATACTTTAGCGCAGATAGTAAGCCAGTCCATGTGGGTTTTATTGTGATTTGAATACTGCAAAGTCAATTACTCTGCCCAGCATTGAGTTTTCTTTAATTACTGATTTACCAACTATACCTGGAATAGTAGTTAACACAATTTCCTTTTGTGTTCTTCAACAATCTATTAGTGGTGAAAATTCTACCTGGAATGTAGCCATGTACATATATTCGAACTCTAATATGCCCCTTGGGGTCGGTGAGACCAATTGTAGAATTATAGATACAAATTCTTGGTCCCTGTTTTAAACTTTCCTAATTGAATTTACAGTGGTTGATCTGGAATACTCCCTTTTGAGTAACTTGATTTTAGTGGACTGTATTTATTTGTATTTCTTGTTCGGTTCGCTGTCTTTTCGGTACTGAATAATGCCGGCGCAGCGGCTTTCTCTTACATTCTATCCTAATTTCCTTTTGTCTTCGAGATGGACTTAATATATAAAGATGACAAAATAATATCGGATGCGTTCCTCAACATCCCGGCCATCCCTGTGACGCCAGTAGTGTTTGCATTTCATCGAGTGAGCGTTTTGCACCGATGAAATTTGTGCCGTTGTCGCTGTAGATTTTGCTGCACCTGCCACGTAGAGATATGAAGCGCCGCAGCGCAGCCAGGAACGTTTCAGTGGTGAGATCAGTGGCAAGTTCCAAGTGTATTGCCGACGTGACTAGGCAAACAAATAGGCATATGTAGCCCTTACTGATGCGTGGTTTGCGACCCTTGCCATCCTTGAGAAGGATTGGCCCGGCATAGTCGCAACCGGTGTTGACAAATGGCAGTGCCTACTAATGCTGGGTAGATCAGCCATTCGTTGTTGTGATGTGTGCTGTCTTTGTCGAAAGCAAGTCAAGCAGTCGTGTGTAATTTTGCGAACAACCACGAATAGTGCAGAAACACCTGGGTGCAGGTTGACTCTGTGCTCGTGTTCCAAGATGAGTTTCGTGTCGCGATGATGTTTTCGCAGCAAAACTGGGTGTTTTGCTTCTGTGGGCAATTGCGTGTGATGCAATCGTCCGCCAACCCTGAGTACATTGTCCTTGTCAATGATTGGTGAAAGTTTCACCAGTTGAGATCGGCTCCGTAATGGTTTCTTGGCAAGTAGAAGTTGGTAGTCGTCTTTGAAGCATGTTTGTGTTTGTCGCAAACACATAATGCGTGCCGTATGGAGCTCCTCAAATGTCAGAGATGTGGAGCTTCTGTCCCGAGATGGATGCTTGGTGCGTTCAATGAAGCGAACAACATAGCCAACAACGTGGACGAGCTTCAGCCAGGAAGAAACTCGGGCTACTAGTTCCTCCAGCGGGTTAACCGATTGTAATGCCGCCAATGTGGACAAGCAATTGGCTTTGACTTCATTTTGTATGCCATTTCCTGACAGAGATAAGTAATACCTTGAGTTGTTCAACTTTATCATGAATTGATCCCTGTCCCGTAGCCACATGGGACCAGTCCACCATAACTGAAAGTCCATAAGGTCGGCAGCCATGAGGCCTCTGGACGCACAGTCAGCTGGGTTTGTTTTGGAGTCCACGTGACGCCAAGCATGGCGTGGGATGGAGTCCAGAATTTCCGAAGTGCGGTTCCCAACAAATGTCTTCAGCTGACCTGGTGCATATGATAGCCATGATAGAACAATTGTAGAATTGCACCATGCAAAGACAGTGGTGTTTCTCTGTCGTAATGCAGACTTAATTGAGCGTATAAGTTGGCTCAGTAGAAGCGCTCCGCAAAGTTCCAGGCGTGGCAAAGCTTGTTGCTTGAGTGGGGCCACCCTCGTCTTTGCAGCTACTATCGATACGGAAATAGAGCCATCGTCGTATATTACTCTGCTGTACACTACAGCAGCGTATGCCTTGATTGAAGCATCGGAGAATCCGTGCAACTCGATGTTGTCTGCGTCGTTGACAACCAAGCGTGGCAACTGAAACTGTTGCAAAGTGTCGAGATCTGCTCGCCACTTCAGCCAATTGTCGGCCAGTTTGTTTGGGAGTGGATCATCCCAATCCAGATTGAGTAGCCATAGGCGTTGAAAGAGGATCTTGAATTGAACCACGACGGGTGCAATGAGTCCAAGCGGGTCGAATATCCGTGATACGTCGGACAAGACTTGTCGTTTTGTGCAGCTGGGATTTGCAGATAGACCCACATTGTACGTTAAAGTGTCTTTTCCAGGGTTCCAGTAGAGTCCCAGAACCTTTACTGGGGACGATTGAGTTAGTTGGGTAGAGGAATCGGAGTCCTCTGTTATGGAGTTGGTATTCGATACCCATTTTCCGAGCTCTAAGTTGGCGCAAGACATTAGTTGTATGAGTTCGTTTCGATTTTGTAGCAGTACATCCTCACTGTTTGCTCCAGTAAGAACGTCGTCAACGTAGATATCCTCCAATAGGATTTTCGCAGCATTCGGGAATTCGTGCCGGTGATCCGAAGCCAGTTGTTCCAATACACGAACTGCTAGGAATGGTGCACATGAGGTTCCGTATGTGACAGTACAAAGTTGGAAGTGCTTGATTTGTTCCGATGGATCTTCTCTCCAGATGATCCTCTGAAAGTCTCGATGCTTGCTGCTGACCCATATTTGGCGGAACATTTTCACAATGTCAGCTGAGAATACGAATTTGTACATACTGAAGCGGAGGCACACAGCAAACAGATCGCGTTGGATGATGGGTCCTACAAAAAGGGTGTCGTTCAAGGCCTTTCCATTGGCGTCGCGAAATGAACCATCAAAAATTACACGGAGTTTTCGACCCAACACAGGGTGGTGTGGCATGTAGAAATGCTGCCCAGCAGTGATTTCGTTTAACGGTAGTTCTCGCATGTGTCCCAACGATTGATATTCTCGCATGAAATTTATGTATTGGATTCGTAGCGGCTGATTGTGTTGTTCTACCGATTTGAAACGGTTGAGAGCTCCTTGTAGAGTGTCTCCAAATTCAGGATGTGCAGTGTTGAATGGAAGCTCCACGATGTACTTCCCCTTTTCATCTCGAGTGTGTGTGACGAGAAAGTGTTTCTCGACCTGTTCATCTTCGGGTTCCAGTTTAGTAGTACAGTCGACGCTCTCCAGCTCCCAAAACTTCTGGAGCGACGATTCTATATCGAAGGTTGTGGTAAGTGTAATTGCGTTGCGTGTTTGGGGTGTCATGAGTGACGTGATAACCCATCTGAAAACCGATGAAATGGCGATAAGATTGCCCTTGCTGTCATACATCTTCCTTCCTGTAAGTGTAGACCATACGTGTTCGCTACCCAATAAAATGTCGATCGGTGCGTTAGTGCAGAAGTTTGTGTCAGCCAATTGTAGATCATTGAACACCTTGAGTGGATTTACACTAGCTACTCAAATGACCAGGTTTCATACAGTTGTAACAAAAAGCCTTATCTTTAACAAAAGATCGTCGTTGCAAAACTGTCATGTCCAAAAATTGAGAACAGCCATACAGAATGTGTTCTGTCGAATGGCATTTGGTGCAGTTGCTGAAGCGTTTTGGTTTGTCCCCTTGTGTAGCTGCTTTGCCGACGGTCACAAGTTCCCCTTTGCTCAGTTCCAATTCCTCGCAACGATCATCCAAGAACTTGAAGAAGTCGTCGAGAGTGGGTGAGTCTTTGCCCATACTGCGTTCAATCCACCTGCGCCTCGTGTCTGCGTCAAGTTTCTCCAGTGCCAGATATATGACCCAACAGTCGCGTCCCGTTTGGTTAACAGCATCCAGACCACGAACAATCTCGTTTGCACCGTCGGATACCTTACGCAAAACCGCCGCATCAATTTTAGTAGTTGTTGGCAAGCTCATAAATTGTTGCAAAAACGTATTTACGATATGCCTTGGCCGATTGTACCTTTCTTTTAGACGCTCCCATGCAGTGCTGTAAGCAGTGTCAGTAATTGCCAAATGACGTACCAAGTTGGCAGCTTCATCGATCAGTAGTGTTTTCAAATGATAGAACTTCTGTGTGTTCGTCAAATGCTGCTTGCTATGAATTGTACTTTCATAGATATCCTGAAAGGCTGGCCACTCTGTATAGTTGCCAGCGAACCGCTTGATTTGAATTTTAGGCAATTCGGTTTGCACTGATGGCGCCGCACCAACTGCAGAATTCGAATTCGCCGTACCTCTAACTTCGCCGTCACCATAAGCATGCACGGACATGTTGGTTGTGTTCTGGTTTGCAGCTAACTGCTCAAATAGCTGTTGTTGTTGTTGTAGCAGACTGAGTACTGCGTCGTTTTGTAGATGAAGGCCATTGACATCTGTCGCTGAAGTTGATTCAGACCGTGTGATAATGGCCTTGAGTCTGCCACGGGTCTTTACCAATGCCCCTCCATTGTTAACAATTATCAAATGAATACCAAAGCACACCAAAAACTGTACAAGAATCCGTCTCGAATGACCAAAGAATGATCTGGAATACTCCCTTTTGAGTAACTTGATTTTAGTGGACTGTATTTATTTGTATTTCTTGTTCGGTTCGCTGTCTTTTCGGTACTGAATAATGCCGGCGCAGCGGCAAGCGAATACAGCTGTTTTTTCTTCTCTTACATTCTATCCTAATTTCCTTTTGTCTTCGAGATGGACTTAATATATAAAGATGACAAAATAATATCGGATGAGTTCCTCAACAGGTGGTCATACTTGGTTTTTATTCAATTTAATTTTTATTTATTTTTAATTTCTATATTTTATCCAAATCATTAGCCTTACCCAAATATTTCTTTTTAAGGCATTTGAAAAATTAGAATAGTTTTTCTAAGAACATAAAACCGAGAGACTGTGGGTGGCGTAAAGATTTATTTAAAAGGCGGGGACGAAAATAATGTATGTGCGCTCGATCGACTTCAATTTCAACGATTATATTCTAAAATTCATTACATTTCGTTCTAAGCCTAGCTAACCTACGGTGGCAAAGCGGGGCGAATTCGCCTTGAGCGAAAGAGCGAGCTTTATTGCGCTCACGCCTTGCCCTAACCTACTTACACTAGACTTCAAAACAATTCAAAAATAATCTTAATCTGGCTGAGGGCTCCCAGCGGCCTGGAGTTCAGGACGGCCTCGATCCCGACGAGGACTGTGGCGAGCTCTTCGGCGGTCAAGAGCGCGCTGCCTACGGCCCGTAGGAGTAGGCTCTTCGCAGACTTCACACCTGCCTCCCAAAGTCCTCCCATGTGCGGCGCTCGAGGCGGTATGAACGCAAATTCGCATCCGTTTTTTGACGCGAATTCGCGAACTGCGTCCGCCCCGTCCTCGAGCGCCTTCTGCAGAGCGCTGAGGTGGCGGCTCGCTCCGACGAAATTCGTCTCGTTGTCGCAATGGACGATCTGGGGATATCCTCGGCGCCCAACGAACCTTTGGAAAGCCAATAAAAAAGAGTCAGTGGTCAAGTCGGATACAAGTTCTCAGTGAACCGCTTTGGACGCAAAACAAACAAAAAGCGCGATATAGGACTTGTACTTCCTCGAATTTTCAATGGCGTCGAGACGGGTCCACAAAAATCAACGCCGCAAATTGAAAATGGGCGGAGAGCACGGAGCCGGTCTGCGGGTAAATTTCCCATCAGTTGCGTCAGCAGTCGAGGCTTGCATTTAAAGCAGCGGATACACGATCGAACTGTCTGACTGCAGACCTCCTGAGCGTTTACGATCCAAACACTCTGTCGAAGGATGCTCACAAGTGCTCGTGGGCCGACATGAAAATTGATATGGTGCAGATGACGAACATAGCTCCGCACGAATTGCGAACGCTTCGTCAAAAGCAACAGAAACTTGGCATCGTATGATATAGGAGCTTTAGCTAGTCGCCCCCCTACTCTCAACAACGAAAAAGTACACCAAGTACCAGTGTCTTCATGGATGAATTGGTTCAACCGCTGAAGACTAGGACCAACTCTAGATCCTTTCCGAACTTTCTCGATTTCCTCACGATACTCGTGATGTTGGATAACTTCAACAATTTTGCGAAAGGCTTCATCATACTCGGTCGGTGAAACCGTTTTTTCAAACGTTATGCTCGGGTTCTTACATTTTTTTATAAAGCGGAACATATAACAAAACACTCTAAGCAGCTTGAGGTGTGACGAGAATCCCTCGATGACATCTACCAAATCCGAAATTTCTACCGCAGCGGTCAGCCCGACCGCGTTCTTCCTCTTCTCCAGCTCGACATCTTCTGTAGGCTCGAAATGAGGGTTTTTTGGCCAGGTCTCTTCTTCATCCTTCAAAAATGATGGTCCTTCAAACCAGATTGACTGGACGATTTCTTTGACGTCACAACCTCTTGACACAATATCTGCAGGGTTCTGTTTTGTAGGGACATGCCGCCACGTAGCTTCATCTGACCACTCCTGAATCTCAGCCACCCTATTCGAAACGAACGTCGACAACGAAGATGGATGCGACCGAATCCAGTGAAGAGTTACTTCAGAGTCTGACCAATAAACAGCTCGTTCGATAGGGACCTTTAATAGGGGCTTGATTCTGTGACAGAGATCCGCGAGAAGGTGAGCGGCACATAACTCGAGCCGTGGGAGCGTTTTGGTCTTGAGCGGCGCTACTTTGGACTTTGAAGTCAACAACGATATTTTTAAACCTTCTGCAGTTTTGCTACGGACATAGACGCACGCTCCATAAGCTCTCATGGAGGCGTCAGCGAAGGCATGTATTTGGATCATTGACATCGGATCGGAATACACAAACCGAGGTATGGATATCTCTTCCAATCGAGACAGTGTATTTTTCAACATATTCCATGCTGTTTCCAAATGCATCGGAATCGACTCATCCCAATCTACTTTGTTAAGCCAAAGTTCCTGCAATAGGATCTTGCCCTTTATGACGATAGGACTTAACAATCCAAGGGGGTCGAACAGCTTCGATGTCACCGACAGTATGTTCCGTTTTGTCGCTCGGAGACCCATGACTTCATTGTCAATTTTAAACTGAAAGGCATCTTCCTTAGGCAACCATGAGATTCCTAACGCCTTAGTCGATTCTGAATCCGAGATCGTTATGGGTTTTGCTGTGCTCTCAGATGCGGTGATTTCAGGTGAGTTCGAAAACCACTTCGCTAACTCAAACCCTGCGGTCTGAAGAACCTGAGATACTTCGGACTTAATTGCCCTTAGCTCCTCTACGCATGCAGCACCAGTCAACATGTCATCAACGTAAAAGTCGGACCCAATAACGTCAGCAGCTTTAGGGAATGATAGCTTCACAGACTCACTCAACCTTTTTAAACACCGGATAGCCAAAAAGGGGCTGGTCCAGTCCCATAAGTCACGGTGTTAAGCTTGTATAATCTCAAGGACTCAGATGGGTCTCTTCTCCACACTATCATCTGAAACTGCCTATCCGCTTCATTCACCATCACTTGGCGATACATCTTTTTCACATCGGCAGTCAGGGCGAACCTGTGCAGACGGAAGCGGAGCAGTGTTGAGTATAATTCCTCTTGAATGGTCGGTCCGACCATCAGAATCTCATTCAAGGCCACCTGAGAGGACGTCTTCGACGACGCATCGAACACGACGCGAAGCTTGGTGGACGTACTTTGGGGCCGAAGGACACACTGATGTGGAATTACGTAGTGTGGAGTAGAAGGAACCGTATTGTCAGTCGGTGACATATGACCTAAGGAGAGGTACTCTTCCATGAATTCCAAGTACATTTTCTTCAACTCAGGGTCACGAGACAATCTTCTTTCGAGCGACAAAAACCGCCGTTTAGCAACCTCAAAGGAGTTGCCCAAACAATTTGGATCTGATTTAAACGGCAGCCTTACTTCAAACCGACCTGATGGCAATACCTGAGTCGTCTTCCGAAAGTGATTTTCACATAACGTGTGCTCAGGCGAAATAATTTTCTTTGGAGATGGCATTTCTTCCAGTGACCAGAATTTTTGCAAGGTCCTATCAATGGAAACTAACAGCTCTTCACTGCAACTCAAACTGTTTGCCGTTTGGGGGGCAGAACTTTTGGAAACATATTTTCCCGAAACAACCCAGCCAAGAAGGGTCTTCTGAAGAGTTGGATAGTCAGGACCTTGCTTGATTTGACCAACAGCTAATAACTCAAAGAATGATTCAGCTCCAATCAGCATGTCTATTCTTTGTGGCTTGTAGAAATAGGGGTCTGCCAGTGGTAGGTTCTCTGGGATTTTCCAATCAGTTACATTAACTGACTGGTCAGGATGATAACCTGAAATTGATTTCAGGATCCAAAAATCAAAGGAGAACTCACTACCATTTATGCGCGACTTCACCACAGTGTGTATTTTATTCTTTACTTGAGAATTGGATTCACCAATACCAAGCAAGGTAATACACGACTCCTCTCTACGGATCTGTAAGCGGTGGGCGAGGTCTTCCGTGATGAAGTTTGTTTGGGATCCAGAGTCAAGGAGAGCTCTGGCCAAAATGTGTTCACCATTTTTTGTTCTGACACTTACGATCGACGTAGCCAAAATCACCCTGTCCAACGAAGTCGCATGCAGAGCATGAGAGGTGGAAGGGTGGTCCTGATTTAAAGGAGGAGACGAACTCTCTGGGGGTGGCGGCA
The DNA here is from genome assembly GCA_018150885.1 of Drosophila tristis. Classification (NCBI taxonomy): domain Eukaryota; kingdom Metazoa; phylum Arthropoda; class Insecta; order Diptera; family Drosophilidae; genus Drosophila; species Drosophila tristis. The sequence continues at coordinate 2,275,583 of JAECWT010000067.1, forward strand.
ACGCGAGACTATTATCAGTCACTGTGTATCGATGCAACAATGTGTGATGTGAGCGGCCACAAACTCGACATTTGGCGACCTTGCATCTTACAACAGTGTGACCCTTTTGCAGACAATTTATACATAAGGACGCAGACTTTGTGAACTCGAACCTTTGCATAACCGAGAGACGTGAAAATGGCGTGCAGTTGGCCACTACATGGTCTCCCGAATTGCAATAGCTGCATGTTCGCTGAGCTCTACTGTTGGGGGGAGTGGAAGAACAAGCAAATGAACTGCGATTGTGCGACTTGCTTGGCATGACTTTTTCTTGCCTTGGCTTTGTCGACTCTTCCGCAGACAAATGCTGGTATCGACGATTTAAAACTTTTTCAAAGTCGGACCAAAGCGGCAACTTTTCGAAGTCAAGCTGTTCTTCCCACTTCTGTCTAGTCACTGGGTCGACTCTGTTCAAAACGAGATGAATGAGCATTGCATTCGAAATCTTCGTATCGTCTCCTATCGATAATAATGAACCATAGATCGATGACACTGTATCGATGAGGCTTCTTAGGGACGATGCGGACTGTTGCGAGATTTTTGGCAGATTGAACAGTGCGGAGATTTGGTTCGAGAATATTAGACATTCGTTGTCATATACTCGCTTTAGGCTGTCCATGGCCTTTGCATAATTGGCCTCGGTGACTTGGAACGCCTTTATTGTTCCTAATGCTTCATTAGAGAGGCACGAAATTAAATGATTAAATTTTTCGATCACCGGTATACTCTCATCATTATGAACAAGAGTCTCAAAAAGGCTAATAAAATTTTTAAACTCCGAATATTTACCACTAAATTTTGGTAGTGCCAATTTCGGAAGTCGAGCACGAGTTGGGGCTGTAGAAGCTGATACCGAGGGCGGCGTATCGCTTGTTAGCTTCAAGGCATCGATAAGCGACATTATCTTTGCCTTGGTTACAATGGCCATTTCTTCCAGCTCGGCTCCAAATTCATCTTTGCTATCAATTTCTTCTATTTGCTCCTGCAATAGGTTGGCCTTGTTAATAGCAGAATTCAGCACATCGAGTCTGCATTGTAGCTCTGTCAATTGCAATGGAATCGACCCACCCTCTAATCGATCCTCTAAGCGGCGAATGCTTTTGACTCGGTTTCTGAGCTTACTTTTTAAGTCATCGAGAACAGACTTATTTTCTTGTGCCATTTTACTATTTATAATCTACGCGACGAAAACCAATATTTTTGTAGATAAAGAAATAATAAATGTTCAAACAAGAACGAAAATCGAAAACGACAATAATTGAATGTCGAGGCACGAGGTGTATAGTTGGTTGCAAGTGACAGCCAAAACGATATACCCTCACACTGTAGGGTAGCGCGTCACTTTCCAACTGAGAGCCAAAACAATATACCCTAAGAATGCAGGGTAGCGCGTCACTTGCGAAGTGACAATAAAAACAATATACCCTCGAAAAACAGGGTAGCGCGTCACTTGGCGCTCCGTTTTGATCAAGCGCGGCAGCGAAAATTCTCCCACCAAATACACAGCAAGCAACGGTGGATAAGCGAAAGCGAGAGACGAAAAGAATGCACCGGTGCAGCTGCTTGTGTGTATGTATGTATGTATGGAAGTAAGTGTTATACACCGCGGCTTGGGTTAACGAACCAACTTTTTGGCGAATTTCACACAACGAGTGGGAAGGGGGGGGGGCGACAGTGATTGCGGTAAACGATATATATATAATTGTGCGTCCAAATAGCGGTTCAAATAGAGTATGGTATGGTTTTTGTACATATGTGTTATATGGTGTTATATATGTATGTATGTGCACTAATAAATTAAATGCATGCAAATCAAACTCTACTATATCATACGGCTGTGCCAAGAATTGAAAGCGAGGTGCAATTTTTCCAGCACAAGACAATTTATATATGTATTTATGTATGTCTTCGGCTCTAGCTTTCAATTTTTTGCACAAATACCTCAGGCTCTGCGTTCGGATCTTTAAGTCCAGCTGCCACTTTCCTCTTGCAGTCCGTGCAATCACAAGGGGCCATTCGTCTCCTGTGTTGCAGCAACGGTGTCTGATGGTGAAGCGGTAGGTAACCAGCAGGGTAGAAGCAACGGTGAACGAGCAGGGAGCAGCAACGATCAGCAAGCTGGTGAGGGTATTGCGCGGCCGACACGATGGTTTGGCAAGTCTTTTGTTATTTGATGCACAACACGACGCGGGCAACTATACACTACTTTTAATTCTATAATATAGAATTAATTAGTTATATTATTTATAACTAATCTGTATGTATGTTTTTTTTTTTTTTGTTACACTGTTTGTGTTATCATGGTGTCACTGTCACTATTATTTGTTGCCTTTATTTGCTCTTTATCGTCCACCCGGGGGCGCCATGAAAATTTAGAATAGTTTTTCTAAGAACATAAAACCGAGAGACTGTGGGTGGCGTAAAGATTTATTTAAAAGGTGGGGACGAAAATAATGTATGTGCGCTCGATCGACTTCAATTTCAACGATTATATTTTAAAATTCATTACATTTCGTTCTAAGCCTAGCTAACCTACGGTGGCAAAGCGGGGCGAATTCGCCTTGAGCGAAAGAGCGATTTTTTTGCAATAATTACAACAATTATAATTGATAATTGATAATTATCATCAACAGGGTATTTATTGTTTCGCTCCCGCCTGTGCTCGTTTATTTAGCTTTTTCTTATTTCATATTTAAAATCAACACTTAGACTTCAAAACAATTCAAAAATAATCTTAACATTTTTTAAAACATTGTATACTTCAAGACGACTTTGTTTTGATGTCAAACCAGATTGGTGCGTATACTTTCATAACGAAAGTGGCCAGATCTGTGTTGGCTTTGCTATTTCGATGTATACACGAAAAATCCTGTTTGCGCAGGTAAGCCAACGTGAATGTAGCAGAGTCCCTGGGTCTCTGCTAGCCAGGTTTTGTGAGACTGTGTCTGCTGAAACTGCGGAGCAAATGTCATACAGATATTTTTGATCGCTGCTTAATAAACCACTATCGACGATTGGCAATTTAGTTGATAAGTTATCAAAAGCTTCTGGTTTTAAACCACGAAATTTTTCGAGCATTTTGCCAATGCTGCCAGTAGATCTGTGGGCCTGTGGTGGTACCGTCTACAGTAATAAATAATTGGCGAAGTGGTAATTCATTCGCATGCAACAAGCAGACAAGCCACTGCAAGGGTCGATAGACATGTTTTTCCAACAAGGAAACGACTCCATTTTTATGTCCAGTGTTCACAGCAGTTTCATCACATCCAATTACCACAAGAGAAGAACGATATACATTTTTATAAAAATTCGAAAATTTTCCAATTGTGACTGCCTTTCCCGAATCATTAGAAAGATGACCGATGTATTCTGAGCCCGGCTCAGATATTATTGATATATTCTCTTCGGTCATCGTTCTCCGAGATGAAATATTTTCAGTATTAAAGTTTTGTCTTTACGACCGTCAAAATAAATAGCAATCATAGGTTTTTTTTCGTTGAACACTTTGCAAATCTTTGCGAACTTTTTCGCGCTCTCGACGAATCTTACTTCGCTCTATGACATTTGATGAGTTGGTGGAACTTATCATATTCATGTCTACCATTTCAGCGTTTACTGTAAAAGCAGCAGATCGATCAGAAGCTCCAGTGCTATCACATGCTGTAGCAAGGTTTTGCAGACTCCGTCTCATCTGTTGGCTGTCTGTTTGAGAATTTTTGTTTGCTTCTTTTGCGGTTATATTTTTAAAATTCCCATTATCATCGGATTCCGAAGAATGTCTGGGAAGTATCTGATGAAAAACTCATCTGTTGCACGGAAGATGTTGTACTTAAACTCTCTACCGTTTCCTTAGCATATTCGACGTACTTTCGCTTTGATTACGTTGAATAGATTTCGTCATAGTTGTATCCACATTACCAATATACATTTTCCGATCACTTCTTTGGTCAATTAAAAATATTTCTTCTGATGGAGGGCATTTCGTTGGGCATTTACATACTGCTCTGGAGGCACAATTACATGCTGCGAAACAATTTTGTGAGCGAATAGTCGTAGAAAATCTGATTTTTTATGACTGCACGTAATTTCTTAACACCTTGATACTTTTTGTGATATAGAAGTAGCCCATTGACCTATAGCCTATTGGCACTAACCATACAGTATATATGTAGATGTGCCAGTTCATACAACAAAAGGGGCGCAGCTGAGTTTGCAGCGTACGTTCCCAGGTCTTCGGCTCTGGGGCCGACCGCGTTCGGCTCTGTGGAAATGACCGCATTCTGCTCATGACGTGAAACGAGCCGACGGACAGCAAGCAATTAATGTGTTGTGTACGTGTAACACTCCAAAATATATGATTGTATGCATAGAATAATTTTTAGCTGCCGAAACTTTTGCTTGAGATTTCAGTTTACGTAAATGTGTCTGTGCCATGTATTCACATATATTATGCTTGTGTGGGTTCTACAATTTTTGGCCGCTTGAATTGGTTTTTCGTTTTGTTTTGAGGGCTGATGTAGCTACCTGAGCTGACCTGCCGCAACATTAATGAGGAATGGGCAGAGTGGGTGGGGGTGGGAAATAAATACAATATATAAAAATAAAATATATTCATTTTTTGACTTATTTGATATTGCACACTTGCATATTCATATCCCTGTTTTAGAAATGCATATACATAATAAAATGTGCATGTACAGAAATATTGTGCAAATGACTCCGCTTTCGACTTTGCAAATTTGTCAATAAATTCCTTTTTTTCGGCCTATTCAGTGCCGGATCAACCCTCAACCGGGCCCTATGCAACCATCAAGCTGGGGCCCTCCATTTTTTCATGCCAGTTCCTTCTCTTTTCATTTGAAATAAAAAACTTACAAATTAATCATATATGTACATACATACAATTGATTGGTGGCTATTGGTGAATAATTGTTGGTATAGATGACTTTTTCCATATGATTTATAGCCTATTCCCACAGGCCACCATCCACCATCCATGCCGTTCCGAAAATTTCCCAGTTATTCCACCATCCATCTGGGATGTTCCAAATTCGCACGTTTCTGTGCGGTATTTTTTCGATAATTGTCAAATGCAACCATAAATATATGACATTCACAACAAAAAAATCGGAATTCACTACGAAAATGTAAACAATGACAGACAGGAAAATGGTAAAAACAACAACAAAACATCTGATATGTCAGAATTGTCTCAGGCAGAAAAACTCAGTTTGTGGACTGGGAATTCTTTTATGAATGCTATGCAAATCTCATGCAGTATATTGCACACGCTGTTTGCTGACAGCTTTCCGACTGTTCTGTATTCAGAAAAAGAAAAGCTATACAAAACTTTCCTTAAAAAACGCCTCGTTGTTTTCGGGTATATCTTCCTCCAAACCGCTTTTCAAAACTCGTAGAATATATAATTGTATTTAAAACATTGATTGAATTTAGTAGAAGCAGTCACAAATGACCACGCTTCAGTGTTTTCAAAACAAATATCCATTCCAATAAATTCTCCTCGCCCATGTTGACCACATTATTATCATCATCCATGTCCAGCAACATGATTAGATTATGCAAGAATATATATTGGTGCTGAATCAAATTCACAACCATTGCAATATTATTAATATTCATTTAAATTATAAAAGAAGAAATTTTCCGCCGCACCAAATTGTGTGCACAGCTATTTTTCATGGATGGTGGCAGTGGGAATCGGAGTTTCACATCTGTCAAATATTCCCACCTTTCCTCATAGATGTGCTGTGTGGGAATAGTCTATTAGATGGCAGTAGCAATCACGTCATATATTTCCTTTACTGCAGGGTCTTTTCCATTACTCAAGTCCAGAAACTCGATTCTTGTCCACAAATAATGTTTTATAACATCGCAATATGTTGGCAAAGTATTTCCACTTAGTTTTTTTTGGATCGACAAATACAAGGCAATGCACATCTTCTCGAGGTTTAGGCATTTTGCGTTTGTTTTAACGATATTTACGATGAACGATATTTATTTTTATCGAATATTTTTATTCGCGATTATTATTGAAGTTTATGTTTGTTATATGTCGTTCCTACCAAGAGTACTATTTATAAATTTGCTTTTAGTTTTTGCCAGAAGCAGAAGAAAAAATAAGTTTGGAAAGCCCCTATTTTGGCATATGACACTTCAAACAATCTTCATGCGGAAACTCAAGATGAAGTGATAGAACTTTGCTTTTTTTTACGCTTTTTGGGGGTCATTAATAACTAATAAACAATTTAAGAAAAAAATGTATTTTTTTTTGTCAGTTTCACTCTATCCTAATGTACATACTTCTTCACCACGTATCGTCCGTCATTAAGTATAGAGGTTCAACACATTCTTTTGCAATTGTTGGCTCCCTGGAATTTTCCTGAGTCAAAAGTTAGATCGGATACATGAAGATGGTCCCAGCAACACAAGTGCCGGAGAGACATTACTTCATACCACACCACTGTGTACTCAAACCTGAGAGCACCAGCACAAAGTTACGGGTCGTTTTTGATGCATCATGCAAATCAACAAGCGGAAAGTCTCTAAACGACATTCTGCATGCCGGACCCACAGTTCAGAGTGAACTCATGTCCATTCTACTACGTTTTCGTACACATAAGTACGTATTCACAGAGGACATCGAGAAAATGTACCGACAAGTGTGGATAAATCCCGAAGATCAATTTCATCAGATGATAGTCTGGAGAAACAATCCATCTGAAGATATCAGGTACTATCGCTTAAAAACAGTCACATATGGGACCACATTTGCTCCATTCCTGGCAACGAAATGTTTGGATCATTTGGCAACCCGGAGCCAAAACAGATTACCTATTGGATCTGCTGCATTGAAGAACGATTTCAATGTCGACGACTGTCTCACTGGCGCGGATACCATTCAGGAAGCGGTACAAGTTCAACAAGAACTTAATAAGATATTGTTACCGTTCGGCCTTAAACTTCGCAAATGGTGCTCCAACAACGACCAGTTATTGGAAGGAATCCCTAAAGAGGACGTTGTTAACGACGTCAAACTAGGTGAAACATTAGAGCAATACAGCGTGAAAACGCTGGGTCTCATTTGGATGCCAAAACAAGACCAACTGCAAGGACGAACCACAAAAAGCCAAGCAACACGCATCACCAAAAGGGTCGTGTGCTCAGAATTGGCACAAGTCTTTGACCCACTGGGCCTCTTTGCCCCAGTGATAGTAAAGGCAAAAATATTTATGCAACAGCTATGGGAGATTAAACTCGATTGGGACGATGAACTGCCATTACAACTCCAAACCGAATGGAAGCGGACCTACAATCATTAAACTCAATGGAGATTCCCCGTCACGTATATGATGGAAAAGTGCCAGTCACCCAGGATCTACATACCTTTGTAGACGCATCGGAACGAGCCGGCAGTGTACGTACGAGCCACCTACAGAGTAGCACCCACCGCCAAACAATCCCTACCACGTCTAGAACTGTGCGCTGTAGTTTTAGGTGCCGAACTCAGCAATCGAGTTAGAAGGGATCTCTATATGAACCTTGACACAGTATCAGGAAGCTTCTGGACTGATTCCACCATTGTACTGTCCTGGATTAACGCATCGGCATCCACATACCACACCTTCGTGGCAAATCGAATCGCCAAAATCCAGGCATTGACTAACCAATTAGAATGGCGTCATGTTTCATCAGCCAACAACGCTGCAGATGTCCTTTCAAGAGGAATCCTAGCAAGCAAGCTAAGGGATCATAGTCTATGGCTATACGGACCATTATTCTTGCACGGATCAGGAGATAAATGGACAGCAATCTCGAGAGAAAGGCTAAGCATGTCAGCTTGCCAATCGCAATCGCTCTCTCGGAGAAGAGTTATACACATGCAGACATAGCAACTCGTTCAACAAACTACAACGTATCGTTACGTACATGTTTCGCTTCTGCTACAAAATTAACAGAGCACCTACAACGACACTTTGCGCAGGAGAACTAAGGCGTGCTCGCACTATGATCCTACGAACGATTCAACAAGTTGAGTTCACAGCGGATTTAAAACAGTTAAAACGCTATAAAACAGTGGATAAAAAGAGTTCGATCATTTCGTTATCTCCCATACTAGGAGATGATGACCTCATCCTAGTTGGCGGAAGACTCGAAGAAGCTCAAATTCCGTTCAACGCCAAACACCCAATCCTCCTACCGTACAACGACCCAATAGTCAAAATGAATATGCGAGAACTTCATGAGGAAAATCTGCATTGCGGTGCCCAAGCATTAAGGGCAATTGCAAGACAACATTATTGGATTATCAACGACAAGACGATGGCTAGAAGCATCATACAAAGCTGTATTAGATACACCAGAGCCAGACCAAGGCTGATGCACCAGATCATGGGCAATCTTCCAGCACAAAGAGTCACGCAAACACGCCAATTACTAAATGCAGGCGTTGACTACTGTGAACCAATTATGATCCACCATAAAATCCGAGGAAAACGGCCAGATAAGGCATATATTGCCGTATTCTGCTGCTTCTCCACAAATGCTGTACATCTGGAGTTAGTAAGTGACTTAACCACAGATGCATTCTTGGCAGCAACTTGGCGATTCCTTAGCAGACGTGGGAAGTGTCAGACTATTCATTGCAACAAAAAAAAAGTGGATTTTAAATTCATTCCTCCTCGGGCCCCATCGTTTGGCGGCGTCTGGGAAGCTGCGGTCAAATCAGCAAAAAAAAAAAAAAAACAGCATCTTTGACGTTTGAGGAGCTGAACACAGTCATAATCGAAATTAAAGCAATTTTAACTCCCGACCCATAACTCCAACATCAAACGATCCAACAGATACAAGTGCGCTTACTCCAGGGCATTTCCTGATCGGTGAACCTTTGACCGCAGCACCTGACGTCAACACTGATCGTCAAGAAAAAACTCTGGTTAAGCGCTGGGAATTTGTGTCACGCTTAAATGAATTCTGGAAACAATGGTCTACGGAATACCTTCACGAACTACAAACTCGGCATAAATGGAAAACCACCGCTCCAAACGTGACCGAAGGATTATTAGTTTTGCTAAAGGAAGACAACCTTCCAGTAAAGAAGTGGCCAATGGGTCGCATCATCAAAACTTACCCTGGGCAAGACAACCATGTACGAGTGGTTGATGTCAAAACATCGTCCGGTGTATACAAACGCCCCCTCAGTCGTCTCGCGCCATTATTCTCAGAGGAGGTAGCAACAAAACGCTCCAATGCTATTCAAGACATTGCGGAAACAGAGGCGCCACCAGCACAGCGAAAAAGGTTATCATTACCTACACTAACATCCACATAGTTAGTGTTACTTCTTATGCTGCCATTAGCATGTTCACAATCAATAAATGTGACGCAATTTGCGAACAAGCCTGGAATATTCTATGAGAAACTTGGAACCTCAAGAATGACCACTTCCGAATGTACCATGATTATATACTACGACTTGGATCCATATTGGAAGGATATACAAGACATGTCAGCCGGAATGTCCGAACTAAGACACATGTGCCCTGAACTAAGAAATGTTCCAGCGTGCAACTCCATATTTCAACACTTTCAACATTTGTACGAAGAACTACAAACAGGAAATATGCTAATGAAGGCCTCTCGACAACGCAGATCACCTCTGGATATAGTAGGAAACGTAGCACACCACCTGGTCGGTGTACTTGACTCTACATATGCTGAGATAATGGCCGAAGTAATCGAAAAGGTGCAAACCAACGAAGACTTTCTGCTTCATCTACTACGAAATCAAACGTCAATTGTGGACTCCACAATGAACGTGATCAGGAAAGATAAGTCAGCCATGGACAACCGCCTAAAGGTATTGGAACAACAACTGGCAACCATCAGCCGAGAAAGAGGAACATGTCACGGCGCTCATCTAATTCAGTCATACCTAGGGCTCACAGCACAACTAACTCTGCTGACAACGAGTCTTCAACGTATGCAGTCTGACATATCTGATGTATTAATCGGCATTCACCATCGGACAATAAGCCCAACGCTAGTATCTCCTGAGCTATTAAAAGAGCAGCTAGAGCAAATCCGGGATCACTTGCAAGCTGATCAAATGCTGCCTGTCACAACACAAAATGTGATTCAATTATACAGGCTCATGCGAGCCGAAGGAACACTGACTGCCACACACGTAATTTTCAAGGTGACACTACCGTTAGTTTCAACAGTTCAGCTCGAAGTTTTCAGTATTATGCCAATTCCGGTCTGGGACTCAACAAGTTGGAGGTTGTTCAATCTCAAAACGACCATAATCACTGTAAACACTCACCGAACTCAATTCATGGGATTTACTCCAGAAGAATTTCGACGCTGCTTTAAACTACTCAACGCAGAATACATCTGCTTTGATCATCAAACAGTCTTCAATGTCGACAATCGCTGTGAGTTTCAGTTGTTTAACAATAAAACAGCACCTTTATGTGAAGTGACCCACAACAAGGCGGACATGGAGTGGTCCAAAACTCAGCAAGCAAATAAATGGATTTTTGCAACACACTCTACAATGAGACTTCAGGCAGTTTGCAACGGGTCTCCGTCAACCAAACAACTGGAAGGAACTGGCTTACTCTCACTGTCACCTGGATGCACTGCTCGCAATACAGAAATATGCATCAGTACCTTCAACACAAAAATCAGTGAAGTCAAATCAGCCCACACTCGATTTGGGGACATACGCGTACCAGCGACCGCCCCTCGCCAGCAACTGTACAATTGGAGAACCAGACTTCAGGCTATCTTCAAGAATTGGAAGATCTACGCCTGCAATTAGTGGCAATCAATCAACAAAGGCTGCTACACCATCTCAACACAGTGCAGCATCATCAAATCGCTACTTATGCTGCCCTAGCAATATCAATGCTATTGATTATTACGTTCATTCTCCGGAAGAAGTATCAATCATGGATCCAAAGGCCGTCAACAATCAACCAAGCAGAGCCACGCGGATCATCACCCCCGATTCCCATTCCACGCCGCTTTTCAGTCGACTTGGGCGATGGTTGAACACCAGTTCAACGGCCGGGAGAATGTTCAGTCGCATATTTATGCATTAATGAATGTTACATAATATACACTTATCGAATAAGTCAGGTCGACCCATGTAACGGGAGACATAATAACAAACGACAAAGCATTGTAGCTGAGTCAACAATAACCGCTTCTGCAGCAATTTCTGCCAACGATGCGATCGCTCTTCGGAGGGCAATAACACTGGTGTAATTGCTGACTATCACAATTGCCCAATAACACAATATCATATTAAATCCAAATTAATTCAATATTAATTCCAATTCCCTTTTATCATATTCTTACTAGACTCAGCACTTTCTGTACCTTTTGTTACCTATAAATAGAATTTAAGTTTGTTGAATAAAGTCAGTATCAGAAACAGTACCATCACTACCTGTTCACTCATTCTCTACAACTGCAATCATCAGAGGCTGTCGCTGAGTCTTCAGACCCTCATTTGCTCGACGTAGGAAACCCTCTCCGCAGTCCAACTGGTTCAAGTTCTAGTTGCGACGACAAATTTGTAAACGGCTTATGTACCGTATGCATACCAAATAACACACACACACACATTAATATATACTAAAAATATATTTATATAATAATAAAGTTATTTTGCAGCCCTTTTTTAAACAGCTACATGTTGGATTATTTTGAAAAAACACCGCCAATGTCAACATTTACAATTGGATTTGTTGTATCAAAACTTCAGCGGTTGAATATTGATCCTATAAATAAAACTTACAATCTATCTTCGCCAACTATAAATATTTGGACTAACAAATTCGACACAGACTCAAAGGTGAGTTGTTTTTAATGGGAATTAGACAAAAAACTAACAATTATTACCGTCGTTTTCAATTTTTTTTAGGAAATCCACGAGAAATTATTATTAACATATAAAACTATCAACGATTATTTTAATTTAACAATTCCATTGTCTAAAATTGATGTGCTTGCAATTCCGGATTTACCAACCGCAAACTCAATAGGAATTTGGGGCATACTGACCTTAAGGTAATATGTTTTTGTACAACTCAGTTCGATACAATATCAGTTTTGTTCTTATAGAGAGACTGAACTTTTTAAGAAGGGGTATTTAGTGTTGGCGCGCGAGCTTGTAAATCAGTGGATTGGTTCGTGGATTACTCCCGAATGGTGGAGTGAGGCAAATGTAAACAAAGCTTTGACCAGTTTTTTAGCAGCAGAATTCGTTATGACGGTAAGTTAACATAGAAATGATGTACTTGTTGTAAGTGATGTACATTAATTTGCAATCTATGAGCGCAGATAGATGGCGGTGTGGAGTTTAACGGAAAATATCCCATGACAATTCTTTACTCATTGTACTATGAACTAAGCAAAAGATATCCTCATTCACGGATTACTGGAATGAAACAAGAAACCGAATCATTCAAGACAGAGCTTGTTATTCGAATGCTTAACTTTACATTGGGGAAGGTTACATTTAAAAATGGACTACGCAAATTTATTTTAAAATATAAATATAAAACATTCATCGGGGACGACCTTTGGGCTGCACTATCCAACCAAGCAATTAAGGATGAAACACTTGACAGTCACTACAATATATCATATATTGCGAAATCATGGATCAATCAAAATCGCTTACCGCTTATAGCTGTTAATAGAGATTATGACAAAGGAACTGCCATAATAAAACAAAAAGTGTATCTTAGGGAAAGGCCTCATGACGTACCCGAGAAGGAAAAAATGCTATGGTGGATTCCAATATTAATTAGTCGTCCAGACACTCTTAACTTGTCGAATTATACTTCTAACGTGTGGATGAATAGGACTAAGCAAATAAACATAGCCAATCTGCCTGAAAAAAATCAATTTATTATTATAAATAAAGAAGAAATTGGTCCTTTTCCCGTAAATTATGATCAACAAAATTGGAATATGTTGTCAAATTTTTTGCAAACTGCTAAAGGCAGGTCAGCAATACCAACTTATACCAGGTAAGTGCTATATGTTAAAGACAAGAAGGAACGTGTGAGTCGCTTCTGGGGACGCGACTCTACTTATACCCGTACTCAGTCAGTATTTACATTTTGAAGCAAGATTTTTTAGAATTTTAAAATTAAAAAAAAAAAATTTACATTTTACATTTTTTTGCTACATCTGTTATCTTCATCTACATCTACAATGTATATTTTACATCTAACATGTAGATTCTAAATGTACCATTAATATTCTACATCTGATCCAGATTCGGCAATCTGGTATATATGGGCATTCTCTACGATACTGCGTTTTTAGTTTTATCGTATCTTTAAAATTGTGCCTGGAGGCGGAAATTGGTGGGGCGAAATTTTAAAATACACTTGTAGCAGTGTGATATCATATGAGTCTTGAAACCAAGTTTGGTTGCCCCAGCTTTTATAGTCTTTTATAGATCCAGGCGCTCATCGAGACGGACGGATGGACAGACGGACGGGCAGACGGACATGGCTATATCGACTCGGCTATTGATGCTGATCAAGAATATATATACTTTATGGGGTCGGAAACGTTTCCTTCTCTGCGTTACCCACATCCACTTTTACCACAAATCTAATATACCCCTTAGCTTTTTTTTGAGTACGGGTATACAAATATGTTAATAACATTAAATAGGTCCAGCGAATGTTGCCTATACGAATGTTGTATCGACTATATTAATCTTATTTATTAATTATACCCGTACTCAAAAAAGAGTTGGGCAAAAATCAAAAGTTTGCAAAACCTCAGTAACGCATTAAGCTACACACATATCTCAATGACACATTCATGATCATTCATCTGAGTCTACGAGCGTAAAGGGCTATATCGTAAATCCGCCTTAGGTCAAAACCATTAGTTCACTTATTTTTAAAGCTGTCAGACATTTTAACACATTTAAGACATTTTGAAGAGTAAGAGACCATGTAGACAGTAGGTATAGAAAAAGGAAAAAGAAGGGAAGATTCGCAAGCACAACACTAAAAAGTCTAAGCTATCGCTTTGAATTTTTTGCCGATTTGCATAATTTATATTTAGACCTTTACAACTATCCGGATCTATTAAAATTAATAAATTGCACCACTCGACAAAATCTGACTTTTTTCGCTCAAGGAACCAAATCTACTTTTTCTGATAGATTTGGGGCTTACATTTTTTGGCAAATGTTCGAGCCTATGCTCCTAAAATCGCGAAAAAAAATAACCTCGATGGACCGAGATTTATCAAGAATTTACGTGCGGAAATTATTTGGCGGTCGGACATGGCTATTATAAAAGTACTCAAAAAGAGTTTCCGTGTATATTAGATTTTTGGTAAAAGTGGATCTTAGTAACGCACAGAAAGAAACGTTTCCGACCCCATAAAATATATATTGTACATGTAGATAACAAATGTAGGAAAAAAATGTAATATATACAATTTTTTAAATCCTTCATAAATCATAAGCTCACATATTTATATACTGACAGAGTACGGGTATAAAAGTAGAGTCGCATCCACAGAAGCGACTCACACGATCCCGCTCGTTCATTTTACGAATGCGGGAGCGACTAACTTTCCGTTTTAAAAAGTAAATCGGAAATTTTTCCGAAAGGGAATACCGGAGCCTGCCTGTATATACATAACTTGCCCTATTGAGTTCCGATCCGGGAGAGCATCTACATTATTATTTATGCCTATAATTTAGAATTAAGTTCCACATTAAAATTTAATGAATAATACTTTATAATAATATTTATAGCTATATTGATACAAATATTTTAGATACATTTTCCAATTAAAAATATTTTATAGGGCTAAATTACTACACGACGCCTGGAATCTAGCTTATGCAGGCGAATTAAGCTTTGCAACGGCTTTTAATATGACTTTATTCATGAAATATGAGCGCAATCATATTGTTTGGAGTCCTGTTTTTACATTTATAGACCATTTCGGCCGGTATATCGATATGTCTGAAGTTCATACAAAATTTGAGGTACATACGTGGAAAAAATAAAATTGGTATACATTCAAAAAATTACATAGTGCACAATTTTCACATTTTCAGCAATATACTACAACTCTGTTGACTCCTTTATACGAGGAGTTGGGGCCTGAAATTGAAAATGAAGAAAATTGGAAAACAGAAATGCGGAAATTGGCTAAGACATTTTTATGTCGTGCAGGTTATCCGCCATGTATTGCAGCAGCACAAAAATCATTTGGAATGTGGTTAAATAAATCTGATACAAATTTTGATCGGTTAGTGTAATTAATTATTTGTAGTATATAACTATAATAAACTTTATTTCAGGATTCCTAAAGAATACATTTGTCCTGTTTTTAAATGGGGTTCGATGGAAGAATGGAAATTTGGACTTAAACATGTAAGCCAGTTCCCAAAGTCCCGTCTACGAAGTGAACGAACTTTTCTATTGAAAATGCTCGTTGGCTGTCCATCGGAGCATGAAAAGATTAATCATCTACTAGAGTTGGTCTTATTGGGTGCTAGCTCTAATTTTACCGAGAACGACATATTATTAATTTTAAATGCTTTAAGCGGCGGATCTGTTGGATATACATCTTTATTGAAATTTGTTTTTAAACATTGGGCTTTTATTCAAGAAAGGTAAGAACTTTAATTCTATATCATGGGTAAGTATATAATTTCCTTTCAGCAAATGTATGTAAGAATTAAAATATATTTTTAGAAATTCGCAGTCTTAAAAATTAATAATAACACTACTCGACAAAATTCAACTTTTTCTTCCCGCTGTAAACGAAAATGACTTTTTCTGATAGATTTCGGGGTTTAAACATTTTTTAAGTATTAATTTATTTTTTATGGTTTAGTTTTTTTTAAGGAATTTTTTAAATTTAACTTTAATAACTTAAGTATCTTATATCTGGTTGCATAGAACTTTGCAGTTCCGAAAAGCTGACAAATGCAGCAATAAATCCGACCCAGACACTTTGGATCTACAACTTAACGCCTGGAAGATATTAAGCTTTCAAATTAAAATTTGATCATCTTTTTGTGGTATTTTTCCCCGAAATTTTGATTTTAGATATACGCTTTAATTAGTATAAACGGCCAAGTTGCAGCCGTTTAACCAAAACGACTCAAAACTCATATTACCTAGTATAGTATGCTAGTACAACTGCCTAAATGGGATTGAAGGAAACAACAAGGACCTGTAATTTTGGTAGTTTTTCATAGTTAGGTTTGGAAAATATCTGTCACCCAAAATGTCGTGTAGCCTAGTGTAATTAATAGCACTACTCTACAAAATACATTTTTTATTTACGCTTCGAACCAAACCGACTTTTTCTGACGCTTAATTAATGCAGCTGTTTGGCTATTGAGCGTTTTTAATAGCCGTTGAAACTCGTTTAATTTTAAGAAAAAGTCTAGCGTTTCAATGGGTAATGTTGTACAATTTACTATTAAGGTAAAGTAAGCGTCAGTATGACCGAATAAAGTGATGCGATGGATACGAAAGTTGTGAAGATCAAATACAGACTGAGAAAGGGCAGGCGGGCCGAATTGCCCGTGCCCTAATGCAAGCGAGAGAGAGCAAAATAAGCGATAGAAGCTCGGGCTGTTGCTGAGCCGAGTACGAGCGATAGATAGAGAGAAAGAATGCGAGAGAGCAGCATAGATGAAGAGAACAATAGCGAAAGAAACTTGGAAGCGAGATGCATATATAGACCACAATTCGTGTGTCACCAATTGACCGAATATATGCGTATGTATATATGCGACGACAGAAAAGTTCGAGAGATTGCAAAGGCATGCAAGTGCTGGACCAGATCATGACCTTTGCGAATGCATGTTAGGGCAGACGGACCAAATTGCCCGTGCCCTACGCGATGCTATGAATAGAGATCGATAGAACGAAAGAGCGAGATAGTAAAGTAAAGGAGAAAGGTACGTGTCGAAGAGACGAAAGAACGGTTGCATAGGCGAATAGATTGAGTAATTATAAGCATTTACAATGTTAATATGCAGTGGGCAATGCAAATAGCAAACAAAGGTGAAATTACGTTACTTGCGCCACTGGCTATTAATTGAGGAATTTGTTGGGGATTTTCCGGCTGGGAAACCAGACGGCAGCTAAACACAAAAAATACACAGACACAAGAAATAATTTTATATCAACTTTTTGACAGGTTTAAAAGTCAAAATTTTGAAAAAAAAATGTTCATAAAAATCATAAAGGCTGCATTTGAAAGCATAATATTTCCCAGACGGTAAGCTGAAACTACAAAGTGTTCAGGTACACCTTATAGCTGCAACGTCCATTACAACCAGATGTAAGATACTTAGGTTATGTGAAAGAAGGCTTTACCTCTGAAAAATGCTTTAAAATTTAATTTAAATGCTTTAAAAAAAAGTTCTTCCAAAGATAAAAACCTTAATTCATTAAAAAATGTTAAAGCCCCATGGGTATCGCTTTAGTTGCTTGATGAGAGTAATTAAAAGGGTCTTAGTTAAAGGAAATGTGGATCCTATGAATGGGATACGCTAAACAGCTGAAAACGAATTTCAAAGAAGCTTAAAATTGCAAAGGAAAGATCGACGAGGCAGTCGATACTGAAACTCTGTCAAAGGAGGCTCTGCGTTCTCGTGCATCAGTGCGACAGGTTAAGGAAGTAGAAGAGTCCTCTTCCGATAACTTCACTTCACGATGGTGCATCATAACTTAAGCTACTCGACAAACCGAACTTTTTTTCATCAAGCAACCAAACCGACTTTTTCTAATAGACTTGCAGCTTTACATTTTTTAATACATATTTTTTTTCTTTATTTCAGATCTTTTTAAAGATTTTTTGACAACTGGTATTTTTTGCTTATGCCTTTTTCAAAAGTAGCGCTTCATTTTTTGAAATTTTCTACGATTTCTCCTATCTAATATAGACGTTTCACGGACTGCTTCTCTTTGCTCTTGTGTTTCAGAAGCGCGAAGAACGGACACTGTAGTGTGGTCGGAGGTCTTTTTGTTATAATCGATTTTTATTTAAATGAAGCTTATATTTATACAAAATCGTTGGGGCGAGTTGCCTCCATGCAGGTGTTCTATCGTGGGAAACAAAGCCCTGTTGCGTAAGGTTCCCACAGTCAATATGCAATATGAGGCGTCAGCTTTCGGTCAGCGGTGGTACCTGCCCAATGCCCGTTACGTAAGGTTCTGACGGTTTAGATGCAGACGCATCACTGTTGGGCAGCGACAATGACCGCCGCCGAAACTGCATCATATTGCAACTTGGCCTTGGGGTGGTGCTTAATTGGTTAGGCCAAGCACACTGCATGAATGCACTACACCTCCCTTTTTATAAGAATAACGTAATATAGTAATGGAGTTATTCTAAGGTGTTACAAAGTGTGTTTGTGTGTGTTTAAATATATTTGTGTAGGTGTAAATTGCTTTAAGTGTACATTGTATTATTTTTAATAATTATTTTTTTTTTCTTTTGTTTTTTTTTTTTTTTTTTTTTTTTGTTAATGTACGTTTTTCTTTAATTCTGTTTAAGGGTATAAGTATATATGTATGTATAAGTAATTTTATATAATTATTATTACATTTTTTTTTTTATGCCCATGAAATGGTGAAAAAGAACCAATTGTTTATATTATATTTTCTTTATATACTTTTAATCTATTTTTGTATACGTTGGTGGTTTTATTTCTATCCTTTAATATGTAGTTATTCCTATCGTCTATTCCTATTACCTTATATGGGCCCCTATATTGGTTATCTAGTTTATGACCTGTGTCATTTTTAACTAATACTAAATCTCCTATATTTATTTGTATGCTATTTAGGTTCCTGTCATAATATGCTTTTTGTTTTGTTTTTGCTTTTTCTAATAATAATTTTGATCTACTCGTAGCTATCTGTAATCTATATTTTACTTCCTTATCGTATGCTTCATGGTTGTATACTGGACTAACCTTACCATCTTCTAGAAAGTCATACGTTTGTGGTTTTTTACCAAAAACCAGTTCAAATGGGCAATACCCATGTACTGTTGATGGTGTTGTATTGTAGCAATATGTAAAGTACTTTAGCCATTCGTCCCAATCATTCTTTTCACTAGAGATGTACGAGCGAACATACTCGTTGAATGTTCGGTGTGTACGTTCTACTGCACCGAGTGTCTGATGGTGATGGGCTGTCGATGTTCTATGTTTAATTTTTAATAACTGGCATAATTCGGAAAGAATGCTGTTTTTATATTCTGTACCCATATCCGTTATGAGCGTCCTCATAGGACCATAGATAAGAATAAAGTTATTAAATATACTACTGGCTACGACTTTAGCATGCTTGCTAGGGATCGGTATTGTAATAAGGTATTTAGTCAAATCGCATACAATTGTAACGGCGTATTCATTATTATTTTCTGACCTTGGTAGGGGTCCTATTGTGTCGATCTGAACCGTATCGAATGCTTTTGCTGGCGTTGCAGTTAATTGCATTTCTTCTTTGTTGTGTTTGAGAGTTTTGTTCTTCAAACATTTGTCACAATGTTTGATATACTTTTTTATATCCCTTGTCATGTTTTTCCAGTTGTATTTTTCTCTAATCTTGGTAATTGTACGATTGACTCCCTGGTGGCCTCCAGTAATTGGGTCGTCGTGAAATTGTTTTAATATTTTATCGATCGATTTTTTGTTTTGCAAGTATGTTGTTTTTGGCGTTAACGCAATTGTTATGTCTGTAAGGTTTTTATTTCCCATTTCTTTAAATTCTTCTACCCGGGTATATTTAAATATTCTGTCTTCTAAGGACAGTTGTAATTTAGTGACGCCTAGATTACCGGCTTCTAAAGTAAGCCTCTTGAAGAATTGTCCTAAGTCAATTTTCTCGTTAATAATCAGGTCATTCACTATAAATTGGCTACAAATTCGTTTTCCCTTTTTGAATAGTAACTTCGGAAGGGTCAGAATGAGCTCGACATGTCGTTTTACTTCTTTTTTATATAGCGCTTCATATATTTTTGGGACCTTAAGACTTTCTTTGCCAGTCGTATTAAGAGTGTTTTTTGTTTTTACTTTTTCAGCTTCTGACCGTGTTGTTACTTTAAGTATTTGGGCTGCCTTGGCAGTTAAGTTTTTCAAATCTGATATTTCTATGCGGGATAGCGCATCCGCTACATAGTTTTCTTTTCCTGCTATGTACTCCACCACAAAATCATATTCTTCTAAATCTAATCGCATTCGTGTTAACTTAGACGACGGGTTTTTCATTGAAAATAGGTATGTTAATGGGCGATGATCTGTTTTCACCAGGAATTTTGTACCGTATAGGTATGGTCTGAAATATGTTATAGCCCAGTGAATTGCTGCTAATTCTTGTTCTATTGTTGATTTATTGGATTCGCCTTTTGTGAATGCCTTAGATGCATATGCAACTGGTAATTGCTTACCATCGTACTCTTGGCTTAGTACTGCTCCACATGCGAAACCGCTGGCATCTGTTGTTAAGCAAAAGGATTTTTTGAAATCTGGGTATTGTAAGATTTGAGGGCTTATAAGAGCATTTTTAAGAAAATTGAAAGCTGTATTGCACTCTTCCGTCCATATAAAGGGTGTATTTTTTCTACTTAATCTTGTTAAATTACGAGCTTGTTCTGCAAAATTTGGAATAAATCTTCTATAGTAGTTACAAAATGCAACAAACCTTTTTGTTTCGTCTGCTGATGTTGGTGTTGGGTAGTTTTGAATTAATGTGAACTTAGTGTCGTCTGGCAATATTCCTTTGTCTGTGCATTTATGGCCTAAGTATGTTACTTCGTGACTAAAAAATAAACATTTGTCTGGGTGCAACTTTAGATTGTATTTTCTGCAGATAGTGAACACATCTCTAAGGTTTTTTAGCATGTGTTCTTCGGAACAGCCTAATACGACCAAGTCGTCCATGTATAGGAATGCCTGTGCAGGTGATAATCCTGCAAATGCCATGGTCATCATTCTTTGGAATGAGTTTGGTGCTATTTTGAGGCCATAAGGCAATCTTTTGAATCTATATGTTCCGTTATCTGCCGTAAAAGATGTGACATTTCTTGACTTTTTCTTTAGTTCAATTTGGTGGAAACCAGATGTTAAATCTAAACAGGAGAAATATTTTGATCTTCCCAACTGGTCCAAAATATCATCTATTCTGGGCAGTGGGAACTTATCGGCTATTAGTTTTTTATTTATTCCCCTATAATCAACTACCATTCTCCATCGTTTTTGAGTTTTTCCTGGTAGTGATTTTTTTGGTACTAATAGCAATGGGCTGTTGTATGCTGATACTGAGGGCTCTATTATGTCATCTTTTATAAGTTTCTTTATTTGACTATTTATTTCGTCTTTTTGGCTGTGGGGTATTCTATAGTTTTTTATGTAAACCGGCTCATCGTTTAATAGTTTTAATTCCTGTTTGTAAAAGTTGTTTACTGTTATTGGTTCACTCTCCAATGCAAATATATCAACGTATTCAGAACAGAGGGTATTCATTTTCTTTTTTATAAATTTCGGAAAATTCGTATTAAGTTTTTTCATAATTTCTTTATTTTTGTTTATTTTTATGTTTTTATTGTTAATTAGTACATAATCCTCAAGGTTTTCCGTTTGAATATTTGCATCGGATACTGTGCAATTATTATCAGTTGTATTGATGATTCGGACAAAAGCTTGTTTTGCTTGTGGTAATTGTATTTGCAATGAAGATGCCTTTGTGAATTTCCTGGTTCGGTATGAGAACTTCTTTGTGTTTTCAGCATATTTTCATTAAACGGACAACTTCGGACCTAGCTGGAATTGTTATTGTATTTATATTTTGTGAATTTCGCATAGGAATGGCTATGTCTTCGTGAAAGTCGTGTTATTGCCGCTCGACTTTACGATATAAAGCAGACACCTTTGCAGCTGCTTCTCGTACTCTAATCCATTGATAATGTGGCCTCCGTAGCCGTTTGTGGGGCCGAGCCCACCAGCCCCCCACGTGGTGCCATCCATTGAGATGAGCTCCGTATCGCAGTTGGGATTGATAAAGTCATACGAGTGGTTCAGCATCATGCTGACGTTCCTCAAGTTGTCATCCGTCAGATAGTTATAGGCGTACTCCTTCTCCTCCTTGTAGAGCAGATGATCCTCCACATGGAACTCGAAGTAAATGCGCAGTCCATCGACGACTTCCTTGAGCATGCAGACGTTGGACATGACCCGATCATACTCCCGCTCCATTCGGGCATTCCGACTCTGGGTGTTCCTAGCTCTGCTGCTGTCTTGCTTAATTCCAATGGCCAGCTCCACGGCCCGCTGCTTCACAAAGTTCTCCAGGATACAGATAATGGGCATGCGGGCGGGCATCGCATGCTGCTTTCCCAGCTTTACAACCATGTTGTAGTCGTACTCCATGTACTCCCGCAGCCGCTCGCTGATGCGCAACATCACACGATCCTCCTGGATGACATATCTCTCCTTCCGATGTCATGCATTTTTATTTATTGGTTAGAAATTCCACCAAGGAGACTATGCAGTCGCAGTCCATGGACTCGTCTGTGAAGAGCTGCAGCTCCTTGAAGCGGCACAAAATATCCTTCAGGTAGAGGGTTTACGACTTCTTGTCGCCGTAGACGATGGTTATATATATTATATTGTTATATTATATATATTGTTATATTGTTATATTATATTATATATCTGGCGCTATAACGCCGCTGATACATATATAATAATATACAATAATGGCAGGATCGCCATGTAGTGTGGTCGGAGGTCTTTTTGTTATAATCGATTTTTATTTAAATGAAGCTTATATTTATACAAAATCGTTGGGGCGAGTTGCCTCCATGCAGGTGTTCTATCGTTGGAAACAAAGCCCTGTTGCGTAAGGTTCCCACAGTCAATATGCATGGTGGTACCTGCCCAATGCCCGTTACGTAAGGCTCTGACGGTTTAGATGCAGACGCATCACTTTTGGGCAGCGACAATGACCGCCGCCGAAACTGCATCATATTGCAACTTGGCCTTGGGGTGGTGCTTAATTGGTTAGGCCAAGCACACTGCATGAATGCACTACAACACATATAGAGCCTCACCAACGTGGCGCAAATGTCGTTTTTCATCAGTTAATTGATTCGCACTGTTCCGTAGCCAAATTGCATTATGGCTCCGTTGAGAAAGATTTGATCTTCTTCGTCGCGGCATCTATATTAATCTGTGTATACAGATTAATGATGATAATACTTACACAAACACACACAAATCAAAAATGTATCTAACAATCTCCACGCAATTTCTCAACATTTCAAACAAACAGGCACGGTTCGGGCCAGAGGCTACTTAAGCGTCTATCATAATATTAAATGTAGCTGTACCTAGTTGTATAAGAGTATCGAAACCTAAGCTTATGTATGTCCCCAGCGTTCGGCAGTGCTGTTGCGCTCTCCCTGTTAAAGGGCGCTCTGCACCTGTCGCTTCAGCTCTTGCATTGATCGGCCTTCAAGGCCCAAGCAGTTCTATGCTAATCTCTCGCCGCATAGGTTGCATACCGAATCCCCGCTTGGGCACATTTATCTGGCTGGGCAAAAGAGCGAGCAATTGGTTTCAGCTAGCCGCATTATATAAACATTATAACGTTTTAAATCAAAAGTCTTTTACTGATTTTGGATAAATATAGGTGCCAAAAAAGCTTGGCATCTCAAACATTGGTGACCCCGACGTGATTTAACTACAATTTTTAATCGCGTTTCGTTTAAAAAACTATAAAAATCGAATAAGATATTCGTTGCTGTGCAGTTTAACGACCAACAAATACATTTTGTGCAAATAAGAACAGTTAAAGTGCAAGTTCAGTGAGACTGCAGCCGTCTAATATTCCGTTACTTAATCGCCGATTCTCTCTTTCTCTGCGTCGCTGCAGCCGCGGCCCTTGACTTTCCGTGTCTTCTATTCTCGCTCCCGTTCTTTCGCCGTCGCTTAAGCGGTCTTACATTTTCCGTTGTTTCGTTGCATTACACCGTTTGGCATGGACAAAGAGCCGAATACAGGTGCGGGCGGAAATATTGCGATGGAGGAAAAAAGCATGAGGCTTTACAAGCGTAAAGTTCGGTCTCTGCATGATCGGCTGCAGCGTCTTGGCCAGTCATTCTCGGGGAATAAAATCGACAATCTAAGTGAGTCTGAAATAGATGTGCGCCTCGATATGTTGGCTGAAATGCTTGAGGAGTTCAACAAGTCCCATCATGAGTTGGAATCACTGGATGAAGACGAGATTGGAAGTGAGCTGCGTGAAACGTTCGATACGCTCTTCATTTCTTTGAAAGCCGAGCTGCTGGCGGCTCTCGAAGTACTACATTTGCGCGTAGCTGCTCAGCGGCTTCCTGAGCTCAAGCTACCAAGCTACTCCGGTGGCTATGTGGAATATGCGGATTTTATTGCCATGTTCAATTCGGTCATCGAAGGGGATGTAGATCTCAGTGAAATCGAGAAGTTCCAACATCTTCGCTCATGTCTCTCGGATGCGGCCCTGGATTCGGTTCGATCGTTGGAGCTCTCCAGTTCCAATTATCGTGTGGCTCTCGACATACTTAGCAAACGTTTTAATAATAAACGACTTGTTTTCCAGGCACACATCAGTCAACCTGCAGACAATAGGAAGTACTGATATCTGGATGAATGATAATCAAAATGCTGCTGCAAAAACTGAATGAGAAGACCCAAACCAAATTGGAAGAGACTGCGTCATCGGACAGGATACCCACAGCTGGGGAGTTCTACAATTTCCTGGAGAAGCGATGCCAGAAGATGGAGAACGTGCAATGCGCTATAGCGACACACGCTGGTAGCGCTCAGGTGGGAAAAAGCCAGTCTACACACCTAAAGAAAACCTTTGTTGCCTCTAACTCTTCCGCCGACCCGTCTGGATGCCCTTTCTGCCATTCAGCGGGCCACGGAATATACTCGTGCAGCATCTTCACAAATTTATCTCCTTTTCTGCGTTACAAGGAAGTGAAGAAGCTGTCCCTTTGTTTTAACTGCTTAAAATCTTGTCATCGGACTCGTGCATGCACAGGTGGCCAGTGTAGAGTTAGCGGAAGGAGGCATCATACCTTGTTGCACTTCCCAGCTGTTTCTCATCCAGAACGAGCAGTACAACCAGGAGATATTACGCCGGTTCAGGATTCTGCCAGCAGTGTGCCGTCTCCTGCGTCTACCTCTCTTGCTGCCCAAGGTCTCCACTCCGATATTGTGCTGCTGGCCACAGATGTTGTCTTGGTGAAGAATCGATCTGGCGTTTTGGTTCCTTGTCGCGCTATTCTAGATTCAGGATCTCAGCTTCATCTCTTCAGCAGCTTCAGCTTAGAAGAACTGAATCGTCTGCCCTTGTTTCTGGTCAAGGCGATATTAGCGTATCCACCGTCAGCATTTGCATGCAGTCTCGCACTTCGGTCTATTCGATCACACTCACTGCTCTCATCGCACCCACAATCACAGATAGACAACCAAGTCTGGCAGTTAGTGTAGCCGATTGGAACATTCCCTCCAATATTCAGCTTGCCGATCATGCATTCTTTAATCCTCAGTGAGTAGATCTCCTTATTGGCACGAGCATATTCTATGACCTTCTCTGCGTAGGGCAAATCAAGCTCATAGATGGATTGCCTCTTCTGCAGAAGACCCGGCTTGGGTGGATCGTATCTGGTGGTTGACAGAGGGTATCAAGTTCGTCGCTTTTGGCAACCCAAAATTCTCCGGATTCGGAGGATAGAATGAATGCAAGGTTGGATCGAACTCTTCGTACGTTTTGGGAAGTTGAGAATTGTGTGGAGGCTAGCTTGAGTACAAAGGAAGAAGTAGATTGTGAGGCGCATTTCGTAAGCCACTTTTCCCGTTTGCCATCAGGGGAGTACTCCGTTCGACTGCCTTTAAAGCATGATGCTGATCGCTTGGGAGAGTCCTATACTCAGGCGTATCAACGATTTCTCAGTTTGGAGCGAAAACTGGATCGTAATCCCGCGCTCAAGGAGCGTTACACAGCTTTTATGAAAGAGTATACTGATTTAAAGCATATGTCCAAAGTCCATCCTGACTCACGTAGCCTCTGCAAGTATTTTCTGCCTCATCACTGCGTTTTAAAGGAGGTTAGTGCCACGACAAAACTCCGTATCGTTTTCGATGGCTCTGGATGCTCTTTAAATGATGTGATGATGACAGGTCCTGTTATTCAGCCAGCATTGTTTAACATACTGATCCGGTTCCGCACATATCCCGTCGCTCACACTGGTGACATTTGTAAAATGCACCGCTGCGTAAAGGTATCTCCACCTGACAATTTTCTCCAGTGTATCCTATGGCGAGATTCTATCCAGTCCGAGGTTCAGGTCTACACATTAGACACCGTCACATACGGTACGAGGTCTGCATCGTTTTTAGCTGTCCGCGCAATGTACCAGCTGGCCATCGACGAGGGTAATCCCTACCCTCTTGGCTCAGCTGCTGTGCAACAGGGAAGTTCTATGTTGATGATCTCATCTCTGGCGGCAACTCGGTCGCAGAGGTCATGGAAAAGATTCGCCAAACTTCAAGTTACTGTCTTGCGGTAACTTTAAGCTTAGATAATGGTGCTCGAGTAACCAGGAGGTGCTTGATGGAATTCCGGAAAACGACGTGGAGAAATTTCTACGGTTTCATGATGGAAGCGACATTACCAAAACTCTTAGTTTAGCTTGGGACCCTGCGTCGGATCAGCTGCTGTTTGCCTTGTCCGCGCTGGACACGAATTCAAGGCCCTCCAAGCGGTCGGTTTTGACAACTATTGCGCGTTTCTACGACCCTCTTGGATTGATCAATCCTGTTATTGTCAGGTGCAAGATCTTTCTTCAGCAGCTTTGGAGAGAGCATTTGGACTGGGATGAAAGCCTACGGACAGCGCTGCACTCAACTTGGATTGACCTGAGAAACAGTTTGGCAAGCATCTCTCGCATTTCCTTTCCTCGCGTTGTCCATCATTCCAGCACAATTGTAGAGGTTCATGGATTTTGTGATGCCAGCATGGAAGCATATGGTGCTTGCATATATGTCGTGTCCAGGCAAGGGGAGTCGTCGAGCAATGTTTTTTTTTGTCTGGACGTTGATATGCAATGACTGCACCATCAAGTGGCTCATGCGACACCAAGCCGAAGCCTGTTACGCGCGGAACCCAGGCATAAACGCAGCCCTCCTCCCGCCCAACCGACCGAGGGGCGCTGCCGCATGCAGGAAAGATAGGCGTTAGACTAAAAATTCGAGGAAAATTAGAGCTAAACACAACTCAAAGAGCTAAACATGCAAAGATAGCTAAGAAATATAACTAAGTACGGGAAAGGTATGTTAGTATTAGTGATTTAAGAAGAGGAAGGGAATTAATAGTTGATATTATGTGGTAGAGGGAATTGAAGTCCGAGCAAAGTATCCTAAATGGTTCGTGCAAGGAGTAATTCGATCTACAAAGCGGAAGGAACAAAGGAATGAAGTTTCTAGTAGATCTAATAGGAATCGTAAAGTTTATGCGGCTCAACAAGTCAGGGCTATCTACGTCACCCTTGATCAGGTTGTGCATAAAAATCACGCCAAGCATTTTTCTACGACTAACTAAGGTTGGAAGGTTTATTAAAAGCAATCTACGAGGATAAGATGGCAGTCTCACACCTGCATCCCAGTTACTGGACTGATTCTATACGGTCCTGGTGTACTTTGTACTGGGGGCACCATACACAAGAGCCGTACTCTAAAATCGGACGAACAAGCGAGATGTAGAGAGTCTTCGTTATATAGGGGTCGTCAAATTCCTTTGACCACCTCTTTATAAACCCAAGCACACCCGTGGCCTTATTTACCATGGTAGAAATGTGTTCAGAAAACTTTAACTTTGGGTCTAATTTAACACCAAGATCATCAACCAAGGTAATTCTCTCAAGAGAACCACCGCAGAGGCTATAAGGAGCCAAAAGGGGGCTGGAGCGATGAAATGTCATTACTTTGCATTTCGAGGCATTTAGGTGTAACATATTTGCACAACACCATGATTGAAAGTTATTGAGATCGGATTGCAAGCGAGAGTGAAATGAAATGTCCTTATACTGGACACAAAGTTTAACATCATCCGCATACATGAGTACTCGAGAGTTTGTTAATACTGAAGGCAGATCATTAATAAAGAGTGTGAATAGTAGGGGGCCTAGATGGCTGCCATGTGGTACTCCAGAAGTAACCTTAACAGGTGAAGAGAAGGAGTTTTTAAAAAGGACTCTTTGAGACCTAGAACGAAGGTAGCTAGAAATCCATCTCAAAAGATTAGGTGGAAACCCTAAAAGGTCGAGTTTTTGTGCTAAAAGGGAATGGTTTATAGAATCGAATGCTTTACTAAAATCAGTGTAAATGACATCCGTCTGCAAGTTACCTTGAAAGCCTTTGATGATAAAAGAGGTAAACTCTAATAAATTTGTGGTTGTTGATCGTCGCCTTATAAATCCGTGCTGGGACGGAGATATAAGTGATTTGCAGAGATGTTGCAAGTGCGGAGTTAAAATTTTTCAAACATTTTAGGAATAGCGGATAACTTGGATATACCTCTATAATTATTTGCATCAGACTTGCTACCTTTCTTATGGAGCGGAATAATAAAAGATTCCTTCCAGATGGGGGGGAAGCATGAAGAGTTAATGGAAAGGGTGAATAGTTTAAGCAAGGGTCCACACAGAGCGTCGGCACAGTACCTAAGTACACAGCCGGGAACTCCGTCGGGACCTGGTGAAAACACCTGCTTAACTAGTCGAAGATCATGAAGCAGTGAGCTTTCATTTAACAAGGGGCTGAAGATGCCATTCGACCTTGGTAAACTGTATGTATACGGCTGACCAGAGTAGCTTTCATGAGAATGGGTAGTTTGGAAAAATTTGGCAAAAAGATCGGCAATTGCCTGATCATTGTTTGCTGACATATTGAGAAAAGATAACGAGGATGGATGTGCGGACGTTCTACGCTTACTATTTACGAAGCTGTAAAACTGTTTAGGGTCCTGTGAAAATCGTATCCTGCATCGAGATAGGTAGTTTTTATAGCATTGAGCGTTAAGAACGGAGAAATTTGACCGAGCTATTACATAGTGAGAAAGAGAAGAGGGAGAACCAACTTCTCGAAATTTTTTATAAAGTCTTGATTTTAAGTTTTTTAGACTGGATAACTCTTTGGTAAACCAAGGAGGCTTTTCAGATCTAACCGGACAAGAAAGTGGGACACAAGAATCAAAAAATGTGTCAAGTACATTGTAAAAAATGTTTGTGCCTTTCACAACGTCAGTGCACAAGTACAGAGCGGACCAATCAAAATCTCTAATAAGGTTATTAAGCTTCGTAAACTCGGCTTTACGAAAGCAGCGGACACGTTCAGATAGCCTACCCATTCGATCCAATTCAGTAGGGCCAATATCGACTGACACTTCGAATGTAGGATGGTAGGAGTCTTCAGGTATACTGAGCGGAAGGGCTCGGGTTAACAACGCTATGGTCGGATCCGAGACAAAGCACAGATCAAGCAATCGACCCAAGGAATTTTTCACATGGTTGACTTGAGACAGGGATAGATCTAGCAAGCCGTCGATAAAGTCATGTCGTGACATGGGCACAAGGTTATTAGACTCGTTTACCGAAGACCAAACAGTACCTGGCAAATTGAAATCACCAAGAACTATTATATGGTCTTTATCTGATAGCGAGGAAGAAACAGTTTTTAAAGCGGACAGGTGATGCTCGTATATTAAGTTATCCGAGGAAGGTGGAATATACGAGCAAGTAATGAAGATGGAAAAGCCTGGGAGAATCAGTTTTACGCACAGGAATTCCAGGTCTTGTTGAACCTGGACCATGAAATGTTCCGACGTGAAGTTTGAGTCCTCTGCAATAAGGACCCCACCTCCCCCGTCGAGACAAACGGTCATTTCTAAAAATTGTGTACCGACCTGCCAAAACTTCGGAACTAAGGATGTCCGGCTTTAACCAGGTCTCGGTGAACACAATAACGTGGGATGAGAATGCGAGACTCTCAAGGAAAAGAGTGCTGAGCTTACTACGCAAGCCTCTAGCATTCTGGTAGGTAACTACAAGAGAGGAAGTTAGTTTTTTGGATGGGTGGAAGTAGAGGTGGAAGATGAGGATGGAGATGGAGCACTGGTCTGAATGCTAGGAAGAGTAATGGGGGGCCTATTCTTTTCTTAGCCTTAAACTCTTTAACCACCAAATGCTCTGGCCAAAACTTGGCGGAACAAATGGTTTCAAATTGAGTTGAGGAGACGCTTATCTTGAAGGAAGATATCTCCCTGGCGTAAGAAAAGTTAAATTTTTCCACCTTTAAGCCGACGGCTTTTATTTTGCTTTGTATAAAAGCGGTCACATCATTGGATGTGAGGTCAGGGGCTAGCCGCGAGACAAAAACTTGTCGCTTTGGTGGGACTCCTACCAGTGGTTTTGGCACCACAGGCCTAGTACCTGTGATGTCAGTATCCGGTGGTCCTGGACATCTATTAGCTGGTGGGAGCGAAGCTGAGGGGATAGTTAAGGGTGCGGACTCGATGGACACGGACTCTACAGACTTTTCTAACTGCATACTCTCCGAAGTGACGCATTCGGCTCCCGAATCTGCATCACCAGCAGCGATCGTTGCCCTTGGAGTAGCAAACGTAATCAACTGCTGCACTAAGGGGGTGGTCGGAGTAAGTTTTTCAGATGCCGGCGGACATGAGGCAGTCGGCACTTGCAAGTCCCGCGGAGTAGACTTCTTGCGCCTCGGAGACTCAGCCAGCAGCTGTAAACTGCTGAACTGAGTGTCCATGGCCAAGAGCCGATCATATTGCTGTTTAAAGCCTACGATCAGCTCTTTGAAGCCACTCCGCGTCTGCCTCATGAACGAACGCATGTCGTTTTCCACAGCACGGCATTCCTCACAACTATAATGCAGGCCGTTTTTTTGTGAAATGGCGTCTCCTACACGGCCCGAGACCCCTACACATTTTGCGTGCACTACGCTTTCGCAAAGCCAGCAGGGGATATTGGGCTGGTCATGGGTGATCTGTTTCTTGCAGGTTTTTTTGGCACAGACAACAGAATATTCCATATTATGTCTTTTATTTTTTTTACTTCGGAAAAAAAGTTCAAAACAAATAGCAATCAGACCACTGTGCAGAGCAAATGCTTAGAGCAATGCTTAAAGCGAAATCGGTAAAAGATGTGAGAGGAGAGTGGTTGCAGCAACAGCTTATAAGTGAGAGCGTTACAACACAAAAAGTTACAAGAGCGAGAGCGAAAGAACAGTTATTGAGAGGTAGGTGATAGAGAGAGTGATAGACGGCAGTAACTACGACAAAAGAGCGGCTGATGTAATGAGAGGGCGTACTTACGAAAAGCAACAACACAAACACACGAATAACCGACGCACAAAATTAATTAAATAAGTTGTGTTTTTACACAATTATTAGGCAAGCACCCGCGGTAAAAGTTGATTTTAGTGTAAGTTAGTTAGAAAGTTAAATTACAGATCAAAAACACCGGCTGTTTAAGTTAAACAAAGTCTTTGTGCTCAAAGTCTCGAGTGTCGCCACTAAAATCATTGTCGATTCCAAAGCTGGAAATGAGTGGAACCCATTTGCTTGCGAAGGTTATGCGGAACTTAAAGGAGACGGGAATTTTCCCAGGTCACTGCTGGTCGGATTCGTCTACGGCGTTATCTTGGATTCGGGATGAGCCATCCAAATTCAAGGTTTTCGTGGCAAATCGAGTGGCAACAATTTAGTTGACGCAAGGCATGGAATGGCGCATTGTTGAATCCCGCTGATATCCTCTCCAGAGGCTCGCTTCCCAGCCACCTCATCCAGTCAGAGCTGCAGTCACGGCCCCTCGTTTTTGTTAGGTTCTAAGGATGAGTGCCCTGTATCTGCCGTTTCTGAAACTCCGACCATTGAGCTTCGCAAGCGTGTATTGCTGATCGCGTCTCCACATGCCGATCTTACGTCCGGATGCAAATTTGCCTACTCTTTCTTTGGCATGCTACGCACATTCGCCTACATTCAGCAAGGAACGCATCTTCTGTTCGACACGTTCAGCTGGCAAGTTTGTGGTCGGACATAAAGGAGATAAGACGCAATGGGCAAGTCAGGAAGTCTACCTCCATCAGTTCGCTATCTCCGTTCATCGATCCGTCTGGTTTACTTCGAGTTGGAGGTCATCTCGGCAACTCATCGCTCCCGTTTAATGCACAGCACCCACTTATTTTGCCCAAGGGACATCCCGCAACGTCTGCAATGATAAGCTATTATCATCAACGGAACCTCCATGCCGGACCTCGCGCCTTGCTTGCTAAAATTCGATTAGAATATTGGCCTATAAGAGGAAGCAAAGCCGTCTCGAAAGCGGTTAGCAAGTGTGTGAGATGCTTCAGGACGAGCCCGCGCATGGTTGAGCACATTATGGGAGACTTGCCTAAGGAGCGTCTGGAAGGATCGCTGGCCTTTGAAGTAACTGGAGTGGACTATTGTGGACCCTTTTTCTACCGATCAGAAATCCGCACGAGGCCTCCGATCAAGTGCTACATAAGCGTGTTTATTTGCTTCACATCCAAGGCCATACACATAGAGCTTGTTAAAGATCTGACCACAGCATTGTTCCTAGGCGCATTGAAACGTTTCACGTCCACTCGATGAAGGCCAAGTCATATTTGGTCGGACAATGCGACAAATTTTGTTGGCGCTAAGAATGATCTTCTGGAGCTGAAGAAACTTTTCCTGAGCGACTCGCATATGAAGGAAGTCCTTGACTCCTGCTTGGCTGACACAATCGACTGGCATTTCATCCCCCCGCGCACTTTGCACTTTGGCGGATTGTGGGAAGCGGCCGTGAAGTCCGCAAAGTATCACCTGTATCGCTCAGTTGGGCCATCCATCCTTAACTTCGACGAGCTTCGCACCTTGATCTGCCAGATCGCGGCAATTGTTAATTCTCGCCCTTTGTTCTCGCTTTCAGAAAATCCTGATGACTTGGATGTGTTGACGCCTGCTCATCTGCTTTTGGGAGGCCCGCATCAAACAATTCTCGAGCCTGTCCTAACGAAGCCCAATTACAACCGTCTGGATGGTTGGCAGCGGGTCACTCAACTGCAGCAGACATTATTGAGGCGTTGGCGCGAAGAGTATCTGACTCTTTTGCAAAAGCGCTCGAAGTGGCGTACGCCTGCTAAAAACCTCTGCGTCAACGATTTCGTCTTGGTGAAGGATGAGAATCTTCCTCCAATGCGTTGGCCACTGGCTAGAGTGGTCGACGTCGTCAAAGGCAAGGATGGAGTATGCCGCGTGGCTGATTTGAAGACGGCTTCAGAAACCATCAGGAGGGCCGTTACTCGGCTGTGTTTGCTGCCCCTTGAGAAGTCAGTTGAAAGGCGAGCTTCCAACGGGGGGAGTATGTTCGGACCAGCGGCTACTTAAGCGTCTTGCATAATACTAAATGTAGCTGTAACTAGTTGTATAAGAGTATCGAAACCTAAGCTTATGTATGTCCCCAGCGTTCGGCAGTACTGCTGCGCTCTCCCTGTTAAAGGACGCTCTGCACCTGCCGCTTCGGCTTTTGCATTGATCGGCCGTCGTGGCCCAAGCAGTTCTATGCTAATCTCTCGCCGCATAGGTTGCATACCGAACCCCCGCTTGTGCACATTTATCTGGCTGGGGAAAAGAGCGAGCAATAGGCTTCAGCTAGCCGCCGGTATAAATAAACATTATAACGTTTTAAATCAAAAGACTTTTACTGATTTTGGATAGATATAGGTGCCAAAAAAGCTTTGCATCTCAAACAGGCACTTTTAAACCATTTTCTTGTTTGTTTGTTTTTTTTTCGGAAATTCCCGATTTTCCGAGCCGCGGTAGCTTTTTCCATAGTTTGTAAGCTATTCTGTTAACCTGGATGTGGAGTTGAGCGTGGATGTCCAGGGGGTTGATTCCGAGTATTCTTTCGAGTGCTTTTGTTTGGGTTGTCCTCAGCGCCCCTGTGATGACTGGCCTGGCTCTGAGTTCTTGCTGAGTTCTATGCTTGTTGTGAGTCTTCTTTTTCAAAGCCTGCCAACACACTAAGACTCCATACCAGTAGTAGTTATGCTTATGTAGTCCGCATAAGCTGTTATTTTTGGGGCTCTCCTCTCGAATCTCTTTATTAGGTCGTCGACCAGCAGATTCCATAGGAGGGGCGACAAGACCCCACCCTGAGGTGTGCCTCTGTGTGCCCCTTTCACCATGGAAGCGGTGCCCCACTCTGAATACACCCGTCTACAACCTAGAAGGTTCTTTATGCAGAGGTTGATTGCGCGATGGGTGTTGATCGCTTCTAGGCGTCCCTTATCGCGCTCGTATTTACGTTGTTGAATGCTACGGATTTGTATACAAACACTCCTAAGTCATACTTTTTATTATGAAGGGCTATCTTTCCTGCCTTTGGAAGGAAGACAATCCTCGAGGCTCTCCATTGGATATACCCTGTGCTTAGGCAACTTCTGGAGTCTAGCCGTTTCTGGGACTTTCTTGATAATGGGGCAAAAGTTTATCCACGAGTTTCTTTGTGCCCTGCGTATTTCCTACTTGTACTCGCTGAGTATGGTTTTGTATTCCTCATTGATTATCTCATTGTTCACCAGTTTGGCGGTTTTGAAGAATTCTTTGGCTTTGTTTCTTTGAAGCGATAAGTCCTGGTTTCACCAGAGCTGTGTGGTCGTCTTTTTCGTTCTCAAGGGTGGGCATGATGCACGTCTCTAGGGACGTTTCTATATCTTCCGCGGATTTCAATGTGCCAGGGCCAGTCGCGAGCTTCGATGTAACTGTCTGTTGAGCTACTGAGCTTTTTCAATAGCGCAGTTTTGCGATATTTTCATTAAATTTATTTTTATATCACGTCGGGGTCACCAAATGTTGAGCTACTGAGCTTTTTCGGTAGCGCTGATTGCGAGGTTATAAAAGAGACGATGAATGTTCAGTATATATAGTCAGAGTTTATTTTAATGTATTATATAAGGCGATACAAAATCGAAGGGATAGTTAGCTGGATTCAATACGGATTGATAACGAGGACGTCGATTCTTTACGGTGTCGGATTAAATAGCTCGATTGGAAGAAAATGTGCAAGTGATTGCAAGATAAAGACGGTAGAGCGTGAGTGCGATAATGATGACGATCAATTAAATACTAAAAGAGAGCAGGCGGACGGAATAGCCCGTGCCCTAATGCAAGGGAGATAGAGAACGAAAGAAGCGATAGAAGCTCGGGTCGCTGCGGAGCGTGCAGGAGCATGATTATGTACATGTGTATGTAGATGACAAAGTAAAGCAGTGGGCAGTATAAATGACGAACAATAATAGATATTTACTGTACTGCTGCACCACTGACTATGATCTATGTACTTAAGTCTACTATTTGGCTGCGTAACCAAAGATACTCCGACCGTTGAAGAGTACGAGTCTTTAACAAACTTCTTTCACCAGCATACAGGGTTCAGCAGACAAAGCTTGTTGTTGATGGGACCGTTCTTCCTTCTATCGAGACCTGTCGATTCGCCGCAAGGAAGCAACGCGTTGTCCACCACCTAATCGGTTGAAGTTGAGCCATGTAATGTGAGACTCGGCGACAGAAGAAGTCGAAAAATAATGAATTAATATCTGCCAACACGGAGAGTGACTCAGTGACTCCACGATGTTTGACGGGCCGATATCGAGAAAACAGGTTTGGTGAAGACAGAATCCGGTGCCAGTCCAACTGTGTTGATTCCATCGTTCCATGATTATCCTCTGCTCCATCAGGCGTAGCCGCCACAATTAAATGATCCAATTGGATCCAATTTGGTTACAAATTTGAACAAGAATCCACTTGAGATGTGGCAGGTGTGATTCCCTCACCAAACGTAGGCTGCGGAGTTGCGGCAGTGGACCGCTTAGTGATCTCTGAGAGAATGATAACTTTCATCGTCACGAAAAGCTCTTTAAAGCCATTGGAGAATTCACTGTCAATCTCATCGTAGTCCAGCTACTCGAGCTCGCTGTGCACGGTTTTAAAAGTTCCGTGCAGCTCCTCGATCTGCTTTAGCCTTCCATCGAGCATGAAGTGGTCAAATAGCGAAACGCTCTCCAAGAAAACTTTTAACTGCTTCATCCGTTCAAATAACGCTGGTGCTTTCCGTTTCAGAAAAGACACCCTGTTTCCAGCAGCGGTCACTGACGTGCCTGAGCATGATTATGTACATGTACACATGTATGTAGATGACTAAGTTAAGCAGTGGGCTATATGAATGACGAAAAAGAATAGATATTTAATCTACTGCTGCACCACTGACTATGATCTATGTATTTAAGTTTACTATTTGGCTGCGTAACCAAACACTGTCTTTTAAAATTTTTCGCAGATGGTGTTTCGGCAGACAGTTATCTTCGAAGAGTGGTTGAATTCGCACTTGAATTTCGAGGACTCTCCAGCCAGATACCAAAGTACTCTTTCCCGTTACGAGTGTTAGATCTAGCACGTTAGACGAGGTGGGACCTACGAATGGGTATTCCTTCCCCATGTTTGCTACATCTAGGTTAGTAATATAAAGTCCAGGAGTGACTCACCTCTGTCGTTGATATCGGGGCATCCCCACACTCTGTGGTGGGCATTAACGTTCGTACCAGCTAGAATTTGCTGGTCTTTCGGACTGTCTTCCCCCACCAGACTCCTTAGCTCTTCCGGTGGAGCTGGTCTGTCTATGCCATGTAGCAGGAAGCTACCATTAGGTGCTTATCCTCGCTTTCAAGCATCACCCCAGTCAGGTTGTCAGTGCTGTAATCAGACATAAGGTAGGCATGGATGCCCTATCGTACGAGTACGGCGGTTCTGGTCCTGCTTTTCAATGGTGGGTGGAAAAGGTTATAATTAGAGGATTTTAGTCCAGTCACAACATTGCATTCTGTTATATATATGTATAAATATGTATATGGGCGCGTACATATACGCAGTGACATAAACAACTAATGTTTACGTTACACATTCCTTTTTCACAGCAACGATCTGCGACTTGAACGCAGATCGGTCAGTTACCAAATCTGCTGACCTGACATTTACTCGAACGTAGACAGAACCCAAACGCCCTAACACTGAGGCGATGCCCATTAATGCTGATCATGCATTTCCATTAGACTCAGGCAGAGACCACTACTAATGCGGTGATACTCTTTTCATATAATCCATGGATTAGAACTACCGCTCTCCGTTATACATAAGAACAATTGTACCCTAGGCTGAGAACAAAAAGATATTCCATAAAAATTATGGATTAAGCCACCAAGCTGAGCGGTCTTGTTTCGCTAAGAGTCACGGACACTGCTCGATTAAAACAACTTAATAATTTTAACATCTAAATCAAATCATATGAAAGCCTGTGGCCATGGCAAAGGAACAGTTAAATTGTGTCATTGCAATATTGTGTGCCGTGCTATGGTGATGAATAACTGGCCCCAACATAATGGGCCACCAAACAATAAATCCAAGAGAAGAGAAACGAGAGGGAACGTGTGAGTCACTTCTGGGGACGCGACTCTACTTATACTCGTACTCAGTCAGTATATACATTTTTGAGCATATGATTTTTTTAAATTTAAGAATTAAAAAAAATTTTACATTTTACATATTTTTGTTACATCTGTTATCTACATCTACAATATATATTTTACATCTAACATGTATATTATATATGTACCATTTAGATTCTACATCTACTCTGCTAGAGGGCGCTCGCGCACTGAACGCGGCAGAGTGTGCAAGCGAGAAAGAGATAGTGGTGCGGGTCTCTGGCTGAAGTAGGCGGGGGAACCAGAAAATCAATTTCTTCATTCTGGCTATAACTATGATCCGATCTGATTCAGATTCGGCAATCTGGTAGATATGGCAATTCTCTACGATACTGCGTCTTTAGTTTTATCGTATCTTTAAAATTGTGACTGCCACAGATTTTCGTCCTTTGTTGCGGCGGATGGGGGCGCGGCGAAATTTTGAAATACACTTGTAGCAGTGTGATATCACATGAGCCTTGAAACCAAATTTGGTTGCCCTAGCTCTTATAGTCTCTAAGATCCAGGCGCTGTTCGAGACGGACAGACGGACGGATAGACGGACATGGCTGTATCATCTCGGCTGTTGGTGCTGATCAAGAATATATATACTTTATGGGGTCGCAAAGGTTTCCTTCTCTGCGTTGCACACATGCACTTTTACCACAAATCTAATATACCCCTTAACTCTTTTTTGAGTACGGGTATAAAAAAGAACGAGCACTGGAACAACAAGCACAGCAAGAAATATCTGAGTGAGTACAGGGATGAGCACCCAAATTAAAGTTAAATCTAGTGGTTTAAAAGAACAGATAAGAAAGTCTGATATCATTAAACTTCTGTATAAAAACGACAATCCCCCGAAGTGGGAAGTCCCAGTGAAATTACAGAGCGAACTCGAACACCTCGAGTCGATATTGAAAAGTAAAAGCTCACCATGCGCCACAACAGAAAAACAAAATAGACCACTTATTAATCACCGTCCTGCCCCAGAGCCATACCAAACCAACAAAAGAAGTGCCCTGGAGACTGCCAAGGGCGACTGTACAGCCCGACGTGCAACAACACTTGCATATGGGTTTTGCCACAACAGAAAGAGATGACCAGCGCCGGCACCCCATCAGCCTGCGAGATGACTAGTTCCAGCATCCAATTCAACTAGACTGTGCGAATACCTGCACCGGCACCACCAGCGCGACAAGCTGGGCCACGGACCGATAGCGTTACAGAGAACGTCCATCAAAATAACTGTAAATACTATTTATGGTATAATAATATATCCAATTTTACTCAAAAAAGAGTTAAGGGGTATATTAGATTTGTGGTAAAAGTGGATGTGTGCAACGCAGAGAAGGAAACGTTTCCGACCCCATAAAGTATATATATTCTTGATCAGCATCAATAGCCGAGTCGATATAGCCATTGTAGTGAACCCATGCATGTACATATGTAACACTCTGTTATATATATAAATACATATATACATATGAGCAGTGACATAAACAACTTATGTTTATGTTACACATTCCTTTTGCACAGCAACGATCTAAGATTTGAACGCAGATCGGACAGCTACCAAAACTGCTGAGCAGGCATTTACCCGAACTCAGGCAGAACCCAAACGCCCTAACACATAGGCGATGGGTCTCACTCTCAAAAGCCCCTTAATGCTGATCATGCATTTCCATTAGACTCAGGCAGAGACCACGCGCACTAATACTTATGCGGTGGTACTCTTTTCATATAATGCATAGGAAAACTCTCGCTCTCCGTTATACATAAGAACGATTGTACCCTAGGATAAGAACAAAAAGATATTCAATAAACATTCTGAATTAAGCCACCAACCGATGCGGTATGACTTCGCTGAGCTTCAACATAACATGGCGACCGTGACAAGTGATCAAAGTGAAAATATAAAATAAAGTTTTTGGCCATATTCCTGACCAATTATGGAAAAATAAATTGAGTGTTGGAAGTAGATAACAATTAATGGTCTTCAGTCCGTAAAATGCGAGGCACAGCACCAACAAAATTGAGAATACTCTTGGAAAAACAACAGTTCTGTGAAACGAATGCATGTTTAAGGGCTCGAGGGCGAAACTGCCCAGGCGCAGTGGATTAAAAGAGCGAATCAGACGTAGAAAGTCTGAGATTGTAAGACTCCTCTACAAATGCGAGAATCCCCTACCGTGGGACATTGCGATAAAATTGAATAACGAACCCGAACACCTCGATTCGTTATTAAAAACTAAGAGTCAACCCTGTCCCTCAGAAAATTACGAAAAAAATCTAACAAAATCCTATCGTCCAGAACCGAAGACAATCCCTAAAAGCCCACTCCGATGCCCACAGGATTGCGAAGGCCCGATGTACAGTCCCCATTGTCTGTACACTTGCAGACACGTGCAACCGGCAACATCCACAGAACCAAATGCATGAGAGGCAGACCGCCGCTTATGCCTACGTTGGACTACAAGGAAATTTAAATACAAATGCATGAGAGGCAGACCGCCGCTTATGCCTACGTTGGACTACAAGGAAATTTAAATACAAATGCATGAGAGGCAGATCGCCGCTTATGCCTACGTTGGACTACAAGGAAATTTAAATACAAATGCATGAGAGGCAGACCGCCGCTTATGCCAGCGCTGGAATGATCCCAGAAGGCCCGACCGACAGCATAATATAATAATTAATATTAAATAATTGTAATGCCCGACGACAATTGAGTCGACCGGCAAGAAGATTGGCCTGTAAAGCCATTCGATTATTAGGTAGGACACAAATGTAATGATAATTGGTATAATAATATATCAAATTTTAAAAATAATTTTTGAGATAAAAGAAAAACCCAATAATTCAATCATGGGTTAAACAGAATCAAAGATCGAAAATCCGACGGCAAATGTCGTCAATAAACTTGAAATAGTAGATCACACAGAAGACATAGGTTCACTGTGGACACTATTAGGTTAGGTTAGGTTTATAGGGCTGCTCGACTGAAGTCGAGGTCACTCGGAGGCAAGTCTGCCCATTGTGATGCCCACACTCGTCACGGGATATTTTCCGGTGCCTAGGGAGGTTTCGCGAACCAACCCGAGGCCTCTATAAAGAGCACCAGTTTCTCTAGAGGCATGTTTGCCAGGCTGTCCAGATCTTCGTAGAAGGCGCCACCGAGTATTCGGTGACGCCTCCCCATGAGTGCAGGACAGTTGCAGAGAAGGTGCTGGATGCTCTCTATTTCCTCCTCGTCCCTGCAGCTGCGGCAGAAGTCATGGTGGGGCAGTCTGTACCTTGTGGCCATGCGGCCGATGACACAGTGCCCCGT
The DNA here is from genome assembly GCA_018150885.1 of Drosophila tristis. Lineage (NCBI taxonomy): Eukaryota > Metazoa > Arthropoda > Insecta > Diptera > Drosophilidae > Drosophila > Drosophila tristis. Next base: position 2,316,658 of record JAECWT010000067.1, read on the forward strand.
TATAACTCCCGTCAGTGTTCGCACCCGACTCTTCCTGAAGCTTAGGAGAGTCTTGGTGCGTTTCAGGTCATAGTGGGGCCAGAGCGAGCGAGAGATCTCACAGTTGGGTGTGGTGTTCCACCTCCTGTCCGATCTCGTTCTGGCTCGGCCCATCATCTGCGAGATGATGTCTCGTAGTGGTCTCCTTATGTCGCTGACTGCGTCCGCCATTGGCTTGGCCGATCCAGTTCTGGCACACTCGTCCGCACTCTCGTTGCCCGCTATGTCGGTGTGACCCGGAACCCACGTGAGTGTGATTGAGTGCGCGCTGATCTGGTTTAGTGCGTCCACCGTATCACGTACGAGTCTGCTTGTGGTCTTGCAGGATACCAGGGCTTTGATGGCAGCCTGACTGTCAACGCAGATTGCTATGTTCCTCGGAGGTAACTCCAAGGTGTATACCAACTTTGCCGCTTGCCATACTGCATATATCTCCGCCTGGAATACACTGCACCAGTCTGGTAGTCTTAGGGATATGTTGGTTGCTAGTTCTTCGGAGAAGATTCCAGCTCCTGTCCCTTCGGCCGTCTTTGACCCGTCGGTGAAAATGGAGAGCTCATTCTGCCCCAGGACCGTGTTACTCTTCCATTTCTCCCTATCCGGTATGTGTCCTTTAAAGTTTCTTTTCCATGAGAACTCTGAGACACAGTAGTCACTCCACCTGGCCGTTCCACTATCTTCCATACGGAGTATAGTGGCGTGGCCATAAGGCGATGGCTTGAAGAACTGCGCGGCTAATAGCCTAGCGGCACTTGTCTCAGCCTTGCACTTAAGATGAAGGTCTATCGGTTCCAGGCCTAACATGGTGTCCAGAGCTGCCTGTGGGGTGGATTTGAGAGATCCGGTGACCCCAAGGCATGCTGTCCGTTGGACTCTACGGAGGTTCTCCAGGTGGGATTTGGTGTTAACCGCTTCCCACCATACCATGCCTCCGTATGTCAGGATGGGTCTTATTACCGCTGTATACATCCAATGGATGATGTGCGGCTGTAAGCCCCATGTTCGTCCAAAAGTCTTTCTACAGGTGTAGAAAGCTGCCATTGCCTTTTTCTTCCTCTCCTCCGTGTTTCTCTTCCAGGAGAGTTTGGAGTCAAGGATGACACCAAGATACTTGGCTTCGCTCGATAGCTCGAGTGTCGTTCCACCGATTGCTGGTAGTTTGAAACTCGGTATCTTATATCTTCGTGAGAACAGCACCAGTTCTGTTTTTTGAGGATTGACCCCCAAACCGTTCTGGCGTGCCCAGCTGGCGGTAGTGCCCAGTGCAGATTCTAGAAGGTCACTGATTGTGGGCAGAAATTTACCCGTTACCAGTATTACTAGATCGTCTGCATAGGCCGTAACCTTATATCCGCTCCTCCCCAGCTGAAGAAGGAGGTCGTTGAGGACCAGGTTCCACAGGAGAGGGGATATAACTCCCCCTTGCGGAGTACCTCGTGTGACCGTCTTTCTTGACGAGGAGGAGCCTAGATTGGCGCTTATCGTTCTGCTCCTGAGAACGCTGTCTAGCCATCCGGTTACCGTCGGGTGTGTACCAATCTTGGCCAGTGCGGCCGTTATTGACTCGATCCTGACGTTGTTGAAGGCCCCTTCTATATCTAGAAAGGCCGCCAAGGCATATTCCTTATGGCTTAGATTCTTTTCAATATGCCCAACAACTTCGTGTAGTGCGGTCTCAACTGATCTACCTTTGAGGTAGGCGTGCTGAGCTCCACTGAACACTTGTTTGTCTAGCTTGGTTCTTATATATAGATCCATTAGTCGCTCCATCGTTTTAAGCAAAAATGACGACAGACTGATGGGTCTGTAGTCCTTTGGGGAGATGTGGTTTATCTTCCCGGCCTTGGGGATGAAGACCACTCTCACCTCCCTCCACCCATGGGGGACGTACCCAGTTAGGAGGCATCCTTTGAATATTTTCTTCAGCCATGGTAGTAGGTGCAGGCAAGTTGCTTGCAGCATGGCTGGTCGGATATCATCCGGTCCCGGTGACTTGTAGGGACTGAATGATTTAATGGCCCAGATTATCTTGTCTGGTGCCATTATATTTCGTATGAGATCCTCGATTTCCTCTCCCGGATGATCCTCAGTGTCATTGGTGGCGTTGGATTCGTCACCGGTGACATCTGAGCAACCCGGGAAGTGAGTACTCATGAGGAGCTCCAGGGATTCTTGGCTGCTCTCTGCGAAGGTACCGTCCTGGCTGCGGAGCAGGCCTGGTGTGGTGGGTGCCTTCGACAGTACGCGTCGAAGCCTTGAGGCCTCAGTGGTACCGTCTATGGCATCGCAGAAGGCTGCCCATGATTCCCTTTTCGCCCTCCTACAGGTGTTTTTGTAGGTATTGAAGCTGCGGCGATACTCGTCCCAACTTTCCTGTGTGTTTGTCACTTTTGCTTTATTGAAGAGTTTCCTCGATTCCTTTCTGACTTCGCTCAACTCCCGTGTCCACCACGTGTTGTGATTGGACTTTGGTCGGCTGATCGGGCAGGATTTGAGAAACGCCATCTGTAGAGCTTTAGTGACGGTCTGCGTAGCTTTCTCCAGTGCTTCCGTTTGAATAATGTCCCCTTCCGGTGGGTTGGGCAGCACCTTCTGTACGGTTGCGGAGAAGCGGTTCCAGTCTGTCCGCTTGGGATTGCGGTAGGCCTTGGGCCTCTCCTTGTTCCATTTGATGCTGTACACTATCCTGTAGTGGTCCGAAAAGGAACACTCACTGGACACGTGCCAGTCATCGATGGTAAGGGAGTCGCTATTCGAGGCCAGTGTTATATCTATAACCTCTGCACGGTTCCTGTTGCGGAAGGTGGGGTGGTCTCCCCGGTTGCACACAACAAGATTTGTGGACAGAATGTACTCGAACAGCGACTCTCCTCTAGAATTTGTGCCCGTACTTCCCCAGAGGGAGTGATGGGCATTCGCGTCACAGCCTAAGACAATATCAAGTCCCTCCCTCCGCGCTTGGTGGATCAGGGCCCTGACATCCTCCGAGGGTGGGTCTTCCTCTTCGTACGGCAGGTATGCAGAGGCTAGGTATAGGTTTTTCCCGTCCTCCCTCTCACATAGTGCCACCGTTAGGTCCGGAGTGCTGTACCTGGAAGAAAACAGAACATTAAGTTCGTTCCTTACCACGATACAGGTTCTTGGCTTACCCGCGGGGTGTGGCGTGAGAAGGCGGTATCCGCGACCGTTCAGTCCCCGAACCCTTTCACTTACGATCCAGGGCTCTTGGATGAGGGCCACGTCCACCGCCTTCTCCTCCATAAACCGCAGCAGGTCCGCCGATGGTACACTATGGACACTATTACTAATAATAATTATTTTGCTATCCACAATGCTTTTGCTAAAATTGTATGCAATGCACAATAAGATATTAAAGAAAAAGTACGCAACAACCACTTTATAAACACAAATATATATATATAAAAAAAAAAAAAATTAATTAAATAAAATTATTTCAAAATATCCGATTATCTATGGACAATGGTTGGATACCGATAACAAAAGCAATTGTAAGAATTAGAGCAGAATTTGATAGATCTTTTAAATGTTTAAATAAAAATTTGCATATCACAATACAAACTATAACAAAGCATACAGAAATACTTATTGCACAATATAATAAAATAGTACTTATCTATCAAAATTGCCAAGAAAGACTTTCAGATTTACATGAAACCCAAATTATAGAAGTATTAGCAAACCTACAAGAAAAACTTCTTAAAATCAGTACAATACATAGCTTGCAACTTTCCTTACCAAACAATTACACCAGTCTAGCCAGCTTTAGTAAATCATTTCTGCCCGATACAATACATATAGCAGAACAAGTAATACCAGAAACTGACCTAGAAACTGACCACGGAATAGAAACAACAATGGCACAAACAAATATAGAATTTCTCAGCTCAGCCTCCAGGCTTATACCAGATTTCAATGGTAAACATCTGAGAAGTATCCTAGACGCACTAGAAATAGTAGATTCCATTAAAGGAACTCATGAAGTTTTAGCTGTATCCGTCCTTAAATCAAAACTTAAAGGACATGCCAGGAACTTAATAGAATCAGAAACAACAATAGCAGACGTCATTCGTAAGCTTAACGAGAAGGAACGTGTGAGTCGCTTCTGGGGACGCGACTCTACTTATACCCGTACTCAGTCAGTAAATACATTTTTGAAATATGATTTTTTAGAATTTTAGAAAAAAAAAAAAAATTTTACATTTTACATTTTTTTGCTACATCTGTTATCTACATCTACATCTACAATGTATATTTTACATCTAACATGTAGATTATAGATGTACCATTTATATTCTGCATCTCCACCGCTAGGGGTTGCTCGCGCACTGAACGCGGCAGAGTGTGCGAGCGAGAAGGAGATAGAGTAGAGTGTCTCTGGCTGCAGGAGGCGGGGGAACCAACAGAAAATTAATTTCTTCATTCTGGCTATAATTATGATCCGATCTGATTCATGTTCAGCAATCTGGTAGATATGGTCATTCTCTACGATACTGCGTTTTTAGTTTTATCGTATCTTTAAAATTGTGCCTGCCACAGATTTTCGTCCTTTGTGGCGGCGGAAGGGGGCGGGGCGAAATTTTGAAATACACTTGTAGCAGTGTGATATCACATGAGTCTTGAAACCAAATTGGTTGCCCTAACTCTTATAGTCTCTGAGAACCAGGCGTCAAACAAGACGGACAGACGGACAGACAGACATGGCTCTATCGACTCGGCTATTGATGCTGATCAAGAATATATATACTTTATGGGGTCGGAAAATTTTCCTTCTCTGTGTTACACACATCCACTTTTACCACAAATCTAATATACCCCTTAACTCTTTTTTGAGTACGGGTATAAAAATGACGTAAAAGGCGAGTCAGTTGAAGTACTAAACGCTAAAATGTTGAACGTCCAACAGAAAAATAAAACTGCAAACGTCTATACTCAAGAAATTCAACAACTGACAAAGGCTCTAGAAAGCGCCTATATTGTATTGTATTGTATTGTTTGTTTATTGTATTTCCTAGTGCTACAAGCAAGGGGCTTATAATTAGAGCACTAGTCACTAGGTGTCACATTAGTTTGGGATTAAACTTAGATCTAAATTAATCTTTTAATATGACATACTAATAAGTGGTTACATATATTGATTTGTTTTCTTATGCTTATGTTCGTGTTATTTTATTTTAAATTGAATTTGATTTTTAAATCTTAGTCTAGTGTAAGGTGGGCACCTAACTGTGTTTTGAATTGTGAAAGGTTTCGTATTGTTTTCATGTGATGTGGAAGATGATTCCATATGCGAATAACATTCACAAAGAAATGTCTCTCAGAGTTTAGTGTTCTATATCGTATGGTGATAATATTGTTCGTTCTTGCGGAATTGGTAAATCTTAATTTTTCATACAGATATTGGGGTTGTCTGGTGAGAATTATTTTATGTAGGAACGTAAGCATCTTATAGTCAATCCATTTGAAAAGAGTCATATCGAAAATTTTATATGAGAATGCAGAGATTCTGTCGCTGCGCCTTAATCTAAATATGTATCTAGCTATATTATTAAAGCAAACGCTCAACTTTTGCCTGTTTTCGTAGCCACAGTTTCCAAATGCCTCAATCCCATAAGTGAGTACAGGTACTAGGTATGCTTTTGCTATCTGCATCCGGATGCTAACTGGTATAAATTGCTTGGTAATATTAAGTGCCCTTAAGATCCCATATGTTTTTCCAACTGCTTTGCTCACATGATCATCCCACGACAGAGTACTATTTATTATAAAGCCTAAATTAGTTGTCTTCTCTATGTAGCTAATGGGAGTGTTTGATATTTCTACACGTCTCAATATAGTTTCATTTATTTTTTTCTTGTTTTTGTATATAATCAAGCATTTTGACTTTGTTGGATTGAGGCATAGACGATTTTTGGTTGCCCACAAGCTCTCTAATGGTAACATTCGATTTAACGGTCGACTAACATATAATTGGACGTCATCGGCGTACATGTGCACTTTACAGTCGGACAATACTATTGGCAAATTATTTATATAAATGGAGAACAATATCGGGCCAAGTACTGATCCCTGTGGGACACCACACTTAACATAGGCAAAGGACGACATTTTCCCTTCAGCAACAACAGCCTGGCTCCTATTTAGCAGATAGGATGATAGCAACCGTACTGCACAGAGTCAGAGAAGTTGTAGGATTCGCGAAGCTTTTGCGATGAGGATGCGATGGTCAACTGAGTCAAAAGCTTTAGTGTAGTCAAGAAGAGTTAGGAACGTTACATTTCCGTCGTCTATTCTTTCACGGATATCCTCTACAATTTTTATCATTGCAGTTGTGCAACTTCTATTTGTTCTGAATCCAGATTGATTGTTGTTTAGTAATGTGTGCTCTGTAAGAAATGAATTTATTTGTTTAGCTACCAAGGTCTCGAACGCTTTTGACAGGGTCGGGAGTATGGATATTGGCTTATATTCTGCAGAGTTTGCTTTTGGGATAGGGATTATTTTAGCCTCCTTCCACTGTTCCGGGAACGTTGATGTGGTAATGGCTGTGTTGAAAATGTGAGTAACGTGCATGATGATTCTAAGGAGTATTATTCTCAAAAATTTCGGGTTCATATCGTCTAGGCCAGTAGCATTTGATTTAATCTTATGAATGGATTCTAGAACATCACAAGGACTAACACAACAGAAACTAAAGCTAGGAACAGTATAATTATAGGGCGCTGATGTCAAATTCAGGGTTGGTGTTGGGTCCGGTACAACTAATTGCAAAAATTTTTTGTTAACTTCATTTACGTCCATGTCAACTAGTGAGTTTCTTGCTTTTTGCCAATTCCTATACTTTTAATCACTTGCCATTTCTGCTTGCTACACAGAGCGTTGTTAAACTTTGACGAGTAGAAGGCGGTCTTAGCAGAGTATATTAGTTTAGTTACGTTTGATCTTAATGATTTGTACATGTTAAAGTGGCTTTCAGTCTTATATCTTTTAAATTTTTTAAAAGCCTCATTTCGTTTGATGATACCCAGCTTTATCTCCGGGTTGAACCATGAGTTATCTGTTCGTTTGACTGTCTTTCTCTTAATAGGTACATGTTCACAGTAAAGATAGTCAATGTTTGATTGAAGTTGGGCAAGCTGAGAATTTACAGACAACGTATAATCTATTGACGTCCAGTCAAGGATGCTAATGTCAGTGTGTAGTTTTTCAAGGTCAATGTTCTTGAAGTCTCTGTAAAAGGTGTCATAATTATCGTAGTCAGGATTAAAATCATAGGTCAAGAAAATAAGGTCATGTTTTGAATACCCTGGTGCTGTGAGTTGGTCATATAGTAGAATTTTGTCAGTACTGATGACAAAGAATAGGTCTAGTAGTGTGTTTCTTGTTTTTGTAAAGTGTGTGGGGAGCTGGTGGTTCACTATATTTAAGTCAAGGCTCAACATGCTATCTGCTAATGAGGATTCTCTAAGAATATCACAATTAAAGTCACCTGCTAGGATTACGTCTGTATAAGTCAAGGAAATGTCAGTAATAAGTGATGTCAGGTCTGAGTAGTCAATGTTTCGATTTGGTCGATATATGCAACCAAGAAGCATCTTTCTTCTATTGATGTTGATCGTTAGAAATAAGTATTCTATGGCACTATCTGGTCCTTGCTTACAGAGGATTTTTTGCGGATATCTTGTTATTTATGTATATTGCAACGCCCCGGCATGCCCTACACGATCAGAACGAAATACATTGTATCCTCTACATTCAATTAACGAGTCACTTAAGTCGGGGACAACCAAAGTCTCGGACACACATATAACATCCACACCAGAGTCGATAAACATATGTCTGAATTCGTCAATTTTTTTTTTCAGGCTTTGTGCATTGATATGGCAGATTTGCAGACCAGATTTTTGCTTCACCAGAATTCTGAGGACCTGAGATGTATTCACATTTGTTAGTTCTAATGAACCGTCCATATCAAGTGTGTTTTAACACAACGAAAAATTTCATTACAGTAAGTACAGTTAAGGGCCCACTTAAAAATAAAATACAGGAAGGTGGTTAGATGGGTAATACTTATAGCTAACATGAAAAATTCGCCTATGGTTATATTATTGTCGAAACGAGCTATTCTCGTCTCCAGCTGCAGGGCTCTCAGTAGCAGCTTAGAATCTCCTCAGATCCTCAATTTTGAGAACTTCCCAGATCTCACTTTCTGGGTTACTTTGACGTGAACCATACCCCTGCGCGTAAACACGGATTGCAGCTTCCGATGCTTCTTCATTTTCAGAGCTTCTCTAAAAATCTGGTAGTTTTCCCTGGTAAGCTGCTCGTTGACATATACTGGGGCTGGTGAGTTTAGGCCAAGTTACCTGCAGAGTTAGGGGCTGCTTGGTTTCCCGCCTTTTCATACCGATGTTGCGCAGTAATGCCGCTTTGTCGCGCACCCGTTCCAGCTTGACAATGATGACGGGGTCAACGATGGAGTGATGAAAGATTTTTGTTCGGCCTCATACGATAGATATCCCTAATAGCAGGCGCAGGCGTGTGATTTATGCTGAGGCACAAGTTGTTGAAGATATGTTTCAGCTTTTCACCTTCGACGTACGGAACTCCATGGATCCTCAGGTCGCATGCGACATTGGCCTTAGCCTGTGCATCTAGTTTTAACAAAAGCTGGGCTTCCAGATCCTCTACCTTTTTTGTAAGGTTTTGAGTCTCACCCAGCCTACTTTCTAGAAACTGGACTCTCTGTGCTCTCTATTGCAGACGGAATTTCTCTTTCCCTTGCCACTAAATATTCAACCCAACAAGCTGTAAAAGCTATGACAAAGAATTGCTCCATCGAAAAAGTTAAACTTATCATGGAAGCGGGACAGTTCAATAACATGAACGAAGCTGTCTCCAAGTTCGTAAACAGTTGCACAGATGCAACCGGTAAAACTGATACCGTACTGTACTATAATCGGCAGAGTAATAACTCATATAGAGGAAACTCATACCGAGGCGGAAGCCGAGGTGGATACCAAGGTAATTACCGAGGTAGTTACCAAAGTAGCCAAAGCCGAGGACGCGGAAATTTCAGAGGAAATTTTCGACGTTACAACAATAGTAATAACAACAAAACAAACTATAGAGGAAACAACCGTCAGAACAGTGGATTCTATAGTGGTAATAATGCCAACTCCAACAGGCAAAATAATAATGTCCGACAGGTGCAAACCACACCGGAAAACCAGTAAGCCCCCTTAAGAAAACAAAAACAGTAACGGTTCACACTATCAATCTTAATTTCAACCTTTTTGTTTCATTACAAAATGAAAAAACACACAACATGTATACATTATTGGTAGATACAGGTGCGGACATATCTTTAATAAAAGAAAATACAGACACATTTCGTAACATAGATTACAAAAATATCACACAAATATCAGGTATTGGTGAAGGTTCAACCAATTCCAAAGGATTAGCATTCATAGAACTTCTCTCAGGAAAATATGCTATTCCAGATAATTTTCATATAGTAGATTCAAACTTTCCCATTCCTTGCGATGGAATAATTGGTATAGATTTCATGAAAAAATTCAATTGTCAAATAGATTTAAAACCAGAAAATGATTGGCTCATCCTGAGACCAAATAATTTCAATTATCCCATCAATATTCCAATATATCATACACTAGAAAACAATTTAACAATTTTACCAGCACGATCCGAAGTTGTCCGAAAGATTGCTATAAATACAGCAACTGAATATATGTTCATACCAAATCAAGAGATTCAAAATGGAGTATACATTGGAAACTCTATTTCAGACTCTCAAAACACCTTCGTCCGAATATTAAATACAACAAATACAAATGCAATCATTGAATTAAATACAATAAAATTCGAACCATTAGATGTTTATGACATAGTAAATACCAATCCTAATAATAATCACACCGAAATTTTAGACAAGTTAGATAAAAACCTCCCTATTTAATTCAAAACCATTCTTACAGAATTATGCACCAAATACTGTGATATATTCGGAACAGAAACCGAATCGATATCAACTAATAATTTTTATAAACAAAAGATAAGAATGAAAGATGATGAACCGATATATATAAAAAACTACAGAATTCCCCACAGTCAAAAAGGGGAAGTAACAAAGCAAGTAGAAAAGCTAATAAAAGACAAAATAGTAGAACCCTCAGTCTCTGAATACAACAGTCCATTATTAATTGTCCCTAAAAAATCATTACCGAATTCAGATAGTAAAAGATGGCGCCTAGTGATTGACTACCGCCAAATAAACAAAAAATTTTTATCAGACAAATTTCCACTTCCCAGAATAGATGATATTGTTATGTTGAAGCTCAGCGAAGTCATACCGCATCGGTTGGTGGCTTAATTCAGAATGTTTATTGAATATCTTTTTTTTTTTTTTCCTTAGGAAAAACGTTCTTATGTTTAAAGAAAAGGGAGAGTCTTCCCACCAATAAAAAAAAAAAAACTTATCGCATAAGTATTAGTGCGTGTGGTTTCCGGCGGGGAGTCTAATGGAAATGCATGATCAGCATTAAGGGCCTTTTAGGGGGGGAACCCCCCCCCCTGTGTTAAGGGGTTTGGGGCTGCCCGAGGTGGGGGAAAACCCCTCAGCAGTTTTGGTAGCTGTCCGATCTGCGTTCAAGTCTTAGATCGTTGCTGTGCAAAAGGAATGTGTTACATAAACATAAGTTGTTTATGTCACTGCTCATATGTATATATGTATTTATATATATAACAGAGTGTTACATATGTACATGCATGGGTTCACTACAATATTCTTGATCAATTAGGTAGAGCTAAATACTTTTCATGCCTAGATCTGATGTCAGGTTTTCATCAAATAGAACTTGAAGAAAGCTCAAGAAATATAACTTAATTTTCAACGAGCAATGGCTCCTATCGCTTCACGCGATTACCATATGGTTTAAAAATAGCGCCAAATTCTTTTCAAAGAATGATGACAATTGCATTTTCAGGTATCGAACCTTCTCAGGCATTCTTGTATATGGATGACCTAATTGTCATCGGTTGTTCCGAAAAACACATGATAAAAAACCTCACCAGCGTTTTTGATATGAGTAGAAAACACAGCCTTAAATTGCACCCTGAAAAGTGCTCATTCTTCAGACACGAAGTAACCTTTCTAGGTCATAAGTGTACTGATAAAGGTATTTTACCAGACGACAAGAAATATGACGTTATAGAGAAATACCCAGTCCCAACGGACGCAGATAGCGCTAGAAGATTCGTTGCACTTTGCAATTATTATAGACGTTTCATTAAAAAATTTTCCGATTATTCATGTCACATAACAAGATTATGTAAAAAGAATGTTAACTTCGAATGGACAGATAAATGTCAGAAAGCATTCTGTAGAAATAAATACTAATTTATTTTATTCTTTTTCTTTTGGTTGAGACGGAGAAATAGTAAAAAAAACAGACCGGGGGGGCGGGGGAAGGGGAAAAAAAAAAAAAAAAAAAAAAAAAACGAAAAAAAAATTAATAATTTTTTTATTTCCCTCACCCCTCGCCGGTGTTGGGGGGGGGGGGGAATATTATGCTTGGTTTTAATAATAGAGGCGGGGCCGCCTTACTACAACAAACAAAAAAAAAATTAAAAAATAAAATAAATAAATTAAAATTATTAATTATTATTATTTTTTTTTAAAAAAAAAAACATTCGAATATTTAAAAGTACAATTGATGAAACCAACCTTACTGCAATATCCAGATTTTAGCAAAGAATTTTGTATAACAACGGATGCAAGTAAACAAGCATGTGGTGCTGTTCTAACACAAAATTATAATGGAACTCAGCTACCAGTAGCGTATGCATCAAGATCATTTACAAAGGGAGAAAGTAATAAAAACACAACAGAACAAGAATTAGCTGCAATACATTTCACTGTCAAAACTGACCATAGGCCACTTACCTATTTATTTTCTATGATTAACCCCAGCTCAAAATTAACACGTATGAGACTAGATTTGGAGGAATATGATTTTACTGTGGAGTATCTTAAGGGAAAGGACAACCATATAGCAGATGCGTTATCAAGAATAACCATTACAGACTTAAAAAATATACAAACAACCAATACAGTATTAAAAGTCACTACAAGAAATCAAAGTAGACAAAAAACCTGCGCAGGTTCAAACACAGAATTGCAAAAGCAATCGATCTCTTCAAAGCCCAATATATACAACGTCATACAAAATGATGATGTTAAAAAAGTAGTGACCTTACATTTATCTTCGACTAAATGTTTCTTTAAACATGGGAAAAGATATTTGTGAGAATTAAAGTTAGCGACCTTTATACTAATGGAACCTTCGACTTAGGTCAATTTTTCCAAAGGCTTGAAAAAGAAGCCGGTATAAATAACATCAGCCAACTTAAAATGGCACCGAGCGAAGAAATCTTTGAGAACATTTCAATAGATTCTTTTAAGAACAAGGGCAATAAAATATTAAAGAATTTAAGAGTAGCGCTACTCAAGCCGGTGACCATAATAAAAGAAAATAAAGAAAAAGAAGAGATACTGTCTACATTCCATGATGATCCAATCCAAGGAGGTCACACAGGTATAGCTAAAACATTAGCGAAAATAAGAAGGCATTATTATTGGAAAAACATGACACGTCAAATTACAAATTATGTGAGAAAGTGTCCCAAATGCCAAAAGTCCAAAACGACTAAACATACCAAGACCCCATTGACTATAACTGAAACACCACAAATGGCATTTGATAGGGTAATTGTGGATACGATCGGTCCACTTCCTAAATCAGAACAAGGAAACGAATATGCAGTCACTTTAATCTGTGACTTGACAAAATACCTTGTAGCCATACCAATCAAGAACAAAAGTGCAAAAACAGTAGCTAAAGCTATATTTGAAGATTTTATTCTAAAGTACGGTCCAATGAAGACGTTCATTACGGACATGGGAACGGAATACAAAAATTCAATAATTGAAGATTTATGTAAAAACTTAAATATTCAAAACATAACATCCACTGCACATCATCACCAGACTGTAGGAACCGTGGAGCGAAGTCACAGAACTTTTAATGAGTTCATACGCTCATACATCTCAACTGACAAAACAGATTGGGATGTATGGCTACAATACTTCGTATATTGCTTCAACACAACACCCTCTATGGCACATGATTATTGTCCATATGAATTAGTTTTCGGTAAGACTTCGAACTTACCAACACATTTTAATAGCATAGATAGAATAGATCCTCTTTATAATATAGATGATTACGCTAAAGAATCAAAATTTAGACTAGAACAAGCTTTTAAAAGAGCAAGATTAATGATAGAATCTAATAAACAGAAACAAAAAATTAATTATGATAAAAACTGTTTGGATTTCAAATTAAAAACAGGAGATCAGGTTTTATTGAAAAATGAAACAGGTCATAAGTTAGATTTTAAATATACTGGACCATATAAGGTAGATAGTATAGGAGAAAATGATGATATAACAATTTCAAATATAAAAGACAAAAAACAAAAAGTACATAAGGATAGATTAAAACTTTTCATTTCATAATAATTTCATTTTATCCTATCATGGCCATGACTTAGGTAGGCATACGTAAAATAGCCATGATTTAGGTAACCATGACTTAAGTAAGCACACGTATATAACCATGATACATAGTTCATCAGAAATAAAAAACAAAAACAAAAAACAAAACAAAAAAAAATTGTTTTTATACATAAACATACATTTTAGTTTACAAAATTCAAATATTGTTTTAAATAACTTCATATATTACGTTATTTTTTAAAAAAGGGGGTGTAGTGAACCCACGCATGTACATATGTAACACTCTGTTATATATATAAATACATATATACATATGAGCAGTGACATAAACAACTTATGTTTATGTAACACATTCCTTTTGCACAGCAACGATCTAAGACTTGAACGCAGATCGGACAGCTACCAAAACTGCTGAGCAGGCATTTACCCGAACTCAGGCAGAACCCAAACGCCCTAACACATAGGCGATGGGTCTCACTCTCAAAAGGCCCTTAATGCTGATCATGCATTTCCATTAGACTCAGGCAGAGACCACGCGCACTAATACTTATGCGGTGGTACTCTTTTCATATAATGCATGGGAGAACTCTCGCTCTCCGTTATACATAAGAACGATTGTACCCTAGGATAAGAACAAAAAGATATTCAATAAACATTCTGAATTAAGCCACCAACCGATGCGGTATGACTTCGCTGAGCTTCAACATAACACCATGTCCGTCTGTCCGTCTTGTTGAGCGCCTGGATCTCAGAGACTATAAGAGCTAGGGCAACCAAATTTGGTTTCAAGACTCATGTGATATCACACTGCTACAAGTGTGCAGTATCGTAGAGAATTGCCATATCTACCAGATTGCTGAATATGAATCAGATCGGATCATAATTATAGCCAGAATGAAGAGATTAATTTTCTGTTGGTTCCCCCGCCTCCTCTTGCAAGAGACGCGCTACTATATCTCTTTCTCGCTCGCACACTCGGCCGCGTTCAGTGCGCGAGCAACCCCTAGCGGAGGAGATGCAGAATATAAATGGTACATCTATAATCTACATGTTAGATGTAAAATATACATTGTAGATGTAGATGTAGATAACAGATGTAGCAAAAAAATGTAAAATGTAAAATTTTTTTTCTTTATTCTAAAATTCTAAAAAATCATATGCTCCAAAATGTATATACTGACTGAGTACGGGTATAAGTAGAGTCGCGTCCCCAGAAGCGACTCACACGTTCCTTCTCGTTAAAATAACTTTTGAAATAAAAGAAAAACCTAAAAATTCAATCATGGGTAAAAAAGAATCAAGGACCGAAAATCCGACGGCAAATGTCGTCAATAAACTTGAAATAGTAGATCACACAGAATACATTCACTGTGGACACTATTACTAATAATAATGATTTTACTTTCCACTATGCTATTGCTTAAATTATACGCAATGCACAATAAGATTTTAATGCAAATTGACGCAACAACCACTTTGTAAAAAAAAAAAATTTTATTTTTAATTTTTTTAAATATCTGTTAACACTACTCAATCAAATTGAACTTCTTAAAAATTCTTTAAAAAAAATTAAACCATAAAAAAATGAAGTACTACAAAAAATTTTTAAACTTTTATCAGAAAAAGTCATTTTAGGCCACAGCCTAAATGTCGTGTTGACCAGTGTTATCTATGGACAATGGTTGGATGCCGATAACAAATGAAATTACAAGAACTAGAGCAGAATTTGAAAAATCTTTAAAATATTTATATAAAATGTGCATATCACAATACAAATAATAATAAAGCATACAGAAATACTTATTGCACAATAATAAAATAAATAATATAAAAGTACTTATCTATCAAAATTGACAAGAAAAACTTTCAGATGTATCTACATGAAACCCAAATTATAGAAGTGTTAGCAAAACTACAATAAAAACTTATTGACATCAGTACAATACATACATTTAGTAGAACAAATAATACCAGAAACTGACCCAGAAAAATAACCAACAATGGCACAAATTAAAATATAATTTCTCAGCTCAGCCTCCAGGATTATACCAGATTTCGATGGTAAACACGAAAATCTGAGAAGTTTAATAAATGCACTAGAAATAGAAGACTACATTAAAGGAAATCATGAAGTTTTAGCTGTATCTGTCCTTAAATCAAATCTTAAAGGACATGCCAGAAGCCTAATAGATTCAAAAAAAAAAATAGCAGACGTCATTATTAAGATTAGAAATGATGTAAAAGGCGAGTCAGTTGAAGTACTGAACGCTTAAATGTTGAGCGCCCAGTAGAAAAATAAAACTGCATAAATATATACCCAGGAAGTCCAGCAATTGACAAAGGCTCTTGAAAGCGCCTATATTGCAGACGGACTTTTCCTGACACTAGCCACAAAATGTTCCACCCAACCAGCTGTAAAAGCGATGACAAAGAATTCCTCCATTGAAATAGTTAAACTTATCGTGGAAGCGCTGACATATCAGCCGTCAAAAAAAAATTCAGATCAATTTTTATACATCTATACTATAAATTTGTAGAAAAAAATCTGTGTGTAAGCGGCTATCCCCGCAACGCATGCACCAAATTGCATGCTGATTTTTTTAAATGATAGCCAGAGAATGTGACCTGGTTTGCACAAACAAATTTGTACTTTTCTCTAAATAGGTTCCTGAAGAATTAAAAATGAATCAAAAAAATCTTAAATTTGGTCCAAAAGTGTGTGTTTGAACGCCTATTTCATTTCATTTCATTTCTCCTCAACGCGTGCACTAAATTGCATGCGGTTTTTTTAAATGATAGCCAGAGTATGCGGCATTCTTTCTTTACAAAAGTTTTCACTTTTCTATAAATAGGTTCCACAACAATTAAAAATTAATCAAAAAAAAATCTCAAATTTGGTCTAAAAATGTGTGTTTCATTTCATTTTTTGTCATTCTGTAGAACAAATTTGGTCTAAAAATGTGTGTTTGAACGTCTATTTCGTCTGTTTTCTTTGCCAGAGTCTGAGGCCTTAATTCTGCTTTATTTTAAATTAAACGTGCAAGACAAGCCATAAACATATACCGGATAGAGATAACTACACATGACCACAGAACACAGACAGTTGTCAATTCGACGGACGGACTATCCCCAGATGGATCGAGGAACGTTTGCCCACCCTACCTTGGTCATGGCCTACCACTGAAATGTTTGTCACAGCCATAACCCCTTATTATGCAGGCACAAACTACAGGGGCTCAGAAGGGGAGATCAAAATGAAATGATTTATGTAAACATTGTAATATTATTTATTAAAGCTAAAGGTAACATACTAAACTACAATTAAAACTGCCCATATTCGATAATTGGGTCTAGCCCACATTGGTTTTTAGAATTTAGTCTTACACACTAGAGACATTCAAACTACAAATGTAAAATGGTATAAGCAAATTTAAAATGAAAAAAGGGCATAATTAGTACTTAGACTCTGGTACAATCTTTCATGCACATTAAACACCGAGACGTTAAAAACTCACTTTGTGCTGCAGTCCACCGACGAAAGCGCTTTCTGCTGGTATCTGCAAGCCTTTATAAATCTTTAAAATGTATTGATTTATGCTTATTTTTTTTGTATTCTTTAATATTAAATTTTTGGGTCGTTATTATAATGTTTTTGTGCATGAAAGGGTATAATCGAAGAATTTTTCTTATCCATAATTCTCTTTCATTTTTTCTTTACTTTTGTTTTGTTTATTAATTATCCCCTTTAATCAATTCTCCGTATGCCCAGCTTCTTTATAATTATATTTAATTCCGTTTCTTAACCTAATCTTCTCTCCTCTTGTTTGCTACTACTCATATACTAACTAAGCTGCTGCTCTCATTGCTCCGTATTCCTCACACTCTTGTGTTACACCCGCCTTTAGCTAGCGCTTCTTCGCTCTCACTCTTCCATACGGAGCTCTACTTCTAACGTTTTTTTTTCGCTCTCGTTGCCTATGGCTCTACTGGCTCTCCTCGTTTATCTTCATCTGGCATTCCTGGGGTATTGCACTTTGGCTTTTACCGAAATTCCACCGACACTATAAGCAAATTGAAATTCCTCTCTTCAGAGTACTCGAAGTGAACCCTTTTCTACCCGTTCATGCACTTCAGGGACTGCCAACCAGGTTATGGCTAGAAAAAGGGTCAATAGGTGGCACTTTTTCTCCTTCACTTCCAAAAAAAATGTAGGTTTATTGGAGCCTTTTGGGACTCAAAAAAAAAAGATATTTCGGTATCACTTTATATCGCCTTCAAAAACCACATATAGGCGACGATCCGGCTGTGCGCGAGCGCAAAGACTAAAATAATTATAACCGAAGTTACAAACTTTTACCGGGCACTTGCTACTGCTTGCACTTTGAAAATTGTTAAACGTTGCTTTTGCTTCTCAACTTTTAGATTTAAATACGTTGTCCGAGCACTCGATGCTCTCCGCTTGAGATATAAATTCAAAAAGGAAGATGGAGCTGCCACCGAGCTACCATGAGCCCTATCAGCACAGCCAAATGACGTCCAAACGTCAACGTTTTCTCCTCTTTCCTCCCACAATGCAACCATTCCCAGATCACCCACAGATGTCACCGCACAGTTTTAGAACCACTGACTTTGGACACTGACTATACTACACGATATATTTTTTTTCTATAACTTCAGCCCTTACGAAATCCCCCCTGCCAAAATCAGACATGGGGATGTTGCCTTCTTTGATTAATCCACAAGACTGAATCGCTTGTAGCTAAGCTTGACGTATATCTTTTCCATGGTACTTTCCGACGAGTTTTCCTTGTAAATCTTCAAGCTCATAAATCGAGTTTCCCACTAGTCGTCTCACTCTCGCCCTGATGAACAAGGGGCCTAGCTTCACGTTGTAGCCAGCCTGAAATTGCTTTGGTTAAAATTTCGACGCAGCACTTCCTGTCCTACCTTGTATGCTACTTCCCGTGCCCTCCGGTTGTAATGTCGTTGAATCCTCTCAAATTGCTTCCCCATTACCTCACAAGCTCTCTTTCTAACGATATCCAAGGAATCTTCTCGTGTAAAGTTCGCGGCTCCAACAATCCCAATTTCTTTAGTAATGAGTATGTTGCACCAGATGAGATCATTTGCTGGCCAAAGACCATATAGTACGGTGTTGATCCCAACCCTGAGTGAACAGCCGATCTCAACGCACAACATATTTTGCTAAGATTCTCATCCCAGTCTTTCTGGCAACTGCGGATATAGGACCGAATACCAGCGATGATAGAGCGGTTGACCCGCTCAGAAGCGTTCGCTTGGGGAGCGTGTACGGCAGTTAGAGTGTGCGTTATTCTGTATTTCCTCAACAAACTCTGAAACTTTTCGGATCTAAGCTGCGAACCGTTATCCGATACTAGCACCCGATACTGGCACCCCAAATGTATGAAACAATTCCGCTCAAGAGTCTTGTGGACTCCACCATGGGAAGCCAGTGGGTCGTCGTGTGGTCTTTTTAGCACTTCTTTTACCATATCCTTGGTACCCACAGCTTCTAAGCAAATACATCATTCAGGAGGTCTTCTTTTACATGCTCAGATCAACGAATCGACTATCTTGAGGTCGGGAAGATGATTTATTTTGTTTTTAATTTTCTGGATTAGATCAACATACTCTCCTGACTTGAAATAAGCCGAATCAATGTCTACCAATAAGCCATTGCTGAAATCCACTGCAGCTACTTTATCATATGGGACCCTAGACAAAGCATCTGGAACGACATTTAACTTTCCTTTCAGGTCTTGATTGCTAAACCGGAAACCTTGCAGTTTTAAAGCCCACCTCGCTAGTCTCGAATTCAAATTAGTCTGAGACATGAGCCATTTCAATGAGGCATCTGTAATCACTGTAAACTTATGTAAACATAGGCTCTAAATCTTTTTATGCTTACCAAAGCAGCTAGGCATTCCTGCTCTGTAACTGTGTAGTTTCTTTGTGCTTTGTTAAGCTTCTTCGAAACAAATGCTATTGGTAACTCTTCGCCGTCAATTGACTTCTGTACCAGGACTCTACCTACTCCACTTTTACTGGTTTTGTAAAATCTGGACTTTGGAGAACCGGTGCACGGCAGAGCATGGCCTTCAAACGGTCAAAAGCCTCTTTGCCTTCAGTCGACATCACGAATCTTTGCTTTGGCTTCAATAAATCGGTCAGAGGAGCGGATACGGACGCAAAATTGCTTATGAACTTCCGATACCACCCTGCCAGTCCTAAAAAGCTTCTTAACGTTTTTAGTGACGTTGGTAACGGAACATCTGATATAGCAGAAACTTTTTCGGGGTCAGTGCGAATTTAACGTCAGGCCAGCTTCCCGAATCCGAGAGGCGACTGTATTCAAAACTTGTAAATGTTTCTCAAACGTGTCTAAAATCAGCAACAAATCGTCTAAATAAACAAAGACTTTGTTTCTAAGCGATGCAGGAATGACCTTATCCATTAATCGAGTCATCGTTTATGCGGCATTGCAAAGGCCAAAAGGCATGACCTTGTAATGATACAGGGGCCGTCCTGGGACCGTGAATGCAGTTTTCCCTCTAGACGCCGGATCCAACGGGATCTGCCAAAATGCGTCTTTTAAATCGGGACTATTTAAAAAAACTGCCTTTGGTAACCGGCTAAGAATGCCATCGATTTAGGGATGGGGGTATCCATCCTTTTCCGTAACCTCATTCACTTTTCTGCTGTCCAAACTGACCCTGACCTTTCCCGGTTTAAGCATAAGTATCCAGCACTGCGGAATCGATAAATTCCTGTCAAACTCCATATAAAAAAAAACTGAGACAGGAATGTTTCGTTTACGTATTCCTGGAGTGGGTATCCAGCAACATGAGCGGAATCCACAGATTTGTATCGATAGTTGCATATCGGGACCGAGTATGGACTGAGAGAACAGCTCAGTGTCTATTGTATGCGACAGCACCGATGTCAAAGGACGGAAAACTTTGGATAATTTACTGCAAGTGGACTAACTGTCTAGATGTAAGAAAGTGCTATTCTGTGGCGGCTGATATTTCTGCCATAGCTGAGGGCGGAGGCAAAAGATCGAAGGATGTCCAAAAATCTATGCCTAAATAAAGATCTTGACTTAACGAAGGGATTATATATAATTCTACTTCTTTACTTATTCCCTTATACTCTATGCTAGTAATAAATTGAACAACTATTTTCTGCTGATTAGCATCTGCAGTGCATGCATTTGATAGCACCTTTTTAAACGGTTTCCTGTTGCAAATATATTCGTTTGCCAATTGGCCTCCAATACATGTTAGTGCAGCTCCAGTATCGAGCAACCCTACTCCTTTCTTTTCAAGGAGAAAGACTTCTGCATACAGCAGAAGGAAGGAGACCTTTCTTTCTCCTAATGCTAGCAATATATTTGACTGACTCCCAATACTTTTTTAGCCGCCGACAGTTCCGAGATTTTATTTTCGACTGGAATTTTAAATTCGAAACCCCAATCTTTCTTATTTCGTCCAGCTTAGTATGCCAAACATACTCTAGCTGCTCAGTGGGAAGCAGGTGTTCCACTCCAAGCTCTGTTCTCATTCCTTCGTCGCCGTCTGCCGGTTGGGAACACTTGACAGGGGACGAGACGCTACAGTGTTCCTTTGAGAGTTTTTTTGGCATCTTGCACAAGACGGCTTATATGCATTCGGAATCCCGCATCCATAGCAAAAAGTTTTCTTTTTTCCGAGCTTTTTTTCTTTTCTGCAATTCCAGAAGACGAGGGCAAAAGCACCTATCTCTTCATCTACTTCGCCATCTGCAAACTCTACGGCATCATCCAAATCCGCTTCCTCCCAAAGTTCTGAAATCTGCTTCTTAAATACTGACGGCTTCTGAAACCCAAGGTTCTTTCGGACTTCTTCCAAAAATCATTCTCGTTTCCTATAAATGTCCCTCAAGGTTTCCATAGAATACACTCGAATATTCAGAATTTCGTGTTGAATTTCCGGACGCAAGTTACGCCTCACTATCTCTATCACGGTTTTTTCACACAGCGGTTGGTCGAGGGTATCAGTTAGTTTTAAAATGGCATCGTAGAAACTTTCAAAGTTTCCTTTTCCTTCTGCTTCCTATCCACATCCGTTCTGGAGTCTCGGAATTGCTTCTTTAACGCTGAACACAGCTCTTGCCACCGTACTACTCCTACTGACTTGCGATAGCGCCAAAATAAATCAGAAGCCTTGCCTTCAACTAGAGTATTATCGTTAGAAATAGAAAAATTCCCATCTAAGGGCTTCAACCCTATAAATAAAATTATATATGCCTTTAGTATCGGTGGACGCAGAAAATCGTAGCTTTCAATTTGTCATTATGTGGCCCACTTTGTCTGGCCTTGGGAGTACGCTGAGGTGGCACTACTGGATCTGGTTGCTGCCCATTGATTCCTAGCAGCTGCTCTAAAGAAGTGTTCCTACTGGTATTAGGATTAGGTGTTTGCCGTTGCCGCTCTATCGAATTCATATGTGCCTACAAGATTCGCAATTTGTTGTGTCAATTGCGTTAACAGCTCGTTTTGCATTGCTTTGGCAGCAGCTGCAATTTCTGCGGACATTTGGCTCATCTCGCTGGTGGATGGATTACCACTCGTACCTAGATATTCACTTGGTGTTTCTGCCAAGCTGAGCTGGCTTTCTGATCGCGGAATTGTTGCGAGTCTTGCTTACTGACTCGTTAGAAGAGATGTGCTAGTGGGATTTGAAATTGTTTGGGATATACAAACAGTATTACATATCGGACATGTCGTTTTACTAGTGAAGTGCTTTTTTATGCATGCCTTATGAAAATGATGATCACACTTTGTTTTATAAGTTTCCCAAGTGCTTAATTCTGCTCTGCATTCAACGACACGAAGGAACCTCTTTTTGTGGCGATCTATCCAAACCCATAGAATTATCTAATTTTTTCCAAACTTGATCTTAATGTCTTAACCTGTAAAAAAAAAAATATTTGCATAATTTAACTAAAAAATAAATATGGAGATTCTTTGAAATAACTCAAAATACAAAGATTATCCAATTACACTAGTCAACACGATTTTTCCTCAAGGAACAAAACCAACTTTTTATTAAAGATTTGGGGCTTAGAAATGGTTTGATGATATTTTTTTTTTTTTCTATGGCAGAACTTTTTTTTGAAGAATTTTTTAAATCTGGTATTTTTTTTTAAGCTTTTTTCAGAGGTAGCGATAGTTTTTTTCACATAACTTTAGTATCTTACGTCTGGTTGTAAAGAACTTTGCTATTTTGAAAAGATAATTAAATCAGCTAGAAGTTAAGCCCAACACTTTGTGATTACAGCTTACCGTCTGGGAAATATAAAGCATTGAAATGCAAAAATGATGATTTTTGTGCGGTATTTTTTACGAAATTTTGACTTTAAAAACTCAGGAAAAGTCGAAAAAAAATTATATCTTGTGTCGCGATCAGGTACCAAATGTACAACCCTTGTTCGTTTGCTTTGTTCCCAATTGGCAGCTGGGCCCGCCGCCTTCAAAAAGGTATTTTTTGTTCATTTTTTCCATATTTTAGGTTTGGTTAACGAATTTTAGCTCCAAAGTCTCTCCATTATACCTTAAACGACGCCAAATTAACGCACCTATACACAAAAAAATAGAGGACACAAGATATCATTTTTTTTCGACTTTTCCTGAGTTTTTAAAGTCAAAATTTCGTAAAAAATACCGCACAAAAATCATCATTTTTGCATTTCAATGCTTTATATTTCCCAGACGGTAAGCTGTAATCACAAAGTGTTTGGGCTTAACTTCTAGCTGTTTTAGATATCTTTTCAAAATAGCAAAGTTCTTTACAACCAGACGTAAGATACTAAAGTTATGTGAAAAAAACTATCGCTACCTCTGAAAAAAAGCTAAAAAAAAAATACCAGACTTCAAAAATTCTTCAAAAAAAAGTTCTGCCATAGAAAAAAACCATAATTCTTTAAAAATTTTAAATCCCCATATCTATCAGAAAAAGTCGGTTTGGATCCTTGAGGAAAAAAAAAGTTCGATTTTGTCGAGTAGTGTTATCCAACTCATTCAGCAACAAATTTTTTTTTTTAATTTTTTTGATTAAAATTTTTTGTAAAATTCGGTAGCAGGCTTTAAAAAATTTTTAAAATAAGAATAAAAACATGTAAATTACTATTAAATCTAAGGTAACAAAATTAGGGGGTGTCCCGTTTGAATTTCGAAAAACTATTTTTTGGCCCAGCCTAATGTATATTCTACATCTAACATGTAGATTGTACATGTACCATTTAGATTCTACATCTCATCCGCTAGGGGTTGCTCGCGCACTGAACGCGGCAGAGTGTGCGAGCGAGAAAGAGAATCAGTAGCGTGTTTCATGCTTGGAGAGATGGCGGAAGCAGCTGCAAATGAATTTCTTCATTCTGGCTATAATTATGATCCGATGTGATTCAGATTCGGCAATCTGGTAGATATGGTCATTCACTGCGATACTGCGCTTTAAGTTTTATCGTATCTTTAAAAATATGCCTGCCGCAGATTTTCATCCTTTGTTGGGTCGGAAGGGGGCGGGGCGAAATTTTGAAATAGACAGACAGACAGACGGACAGACAGACATGGCTATATCGACTTGGCTATTGATGCTGATCAAGAATATATATACTTTATGGGGTCGGAAACGTTTCCTTCTCTGCGTTGCACACATTCACGTTTACCACAAATCTAATATACCCCTTAACTCTTTTTTGAGTACGGGTATAAAAATTTACAATACCAAAAAGTGTACTTTCTCTTCGTGGTAGCAACCGTCAAACATAACACTAAAAATTTGAAAAAGAAAATGTATAATTTTATTTACTAACAGAGAACAGAATAAGAGGATGCCCGATTGAAAAAAAATAAAAATAAAATATTTTGATCAAATTTTGGCGCAGTCTAATGGGTACGTTTGGTTACGTTTAAAGCAACTTTTGCCTATCTAAAGATAAAAAAACATATAATTTCACAAGTACTTTTTATTTTATTTTTTTCCACATATTTAGTTAAATATTTACGAACATTTTTAAGGATTCAAATTTATTGTTTCCATTTTCAAAAATTAATTTCTGTTAATTTTTTACGTGAAATTCGTCATCAAAAGGAATAAAAAACGAGAAGGAACGGTGTACTTTTATACCCGTACTCAGTCAGTATATAAATTTGTGAGCTTATGATTATTGTGGAATTTTTTTTGCAACTTCTGTCGTCTACATGTAACATGTTTATTCGACATCTGAAATGTAGATTATTCATATACAAGATACTACATCTTCTCTGCGAAGGTGGCGCACTGCATAGGGCAGAGTGTGTGAAAGAGAATCAGTAGCGTGTTTCATGCAGGGTGAGATGGGGGAAGCAACTGAAAATGAATTTCTTCATTCTGGCTATAATTATGATCCGACCTGATTCAGATTCGGCAACTTTCTACGATACTGGGTTTTTAGTTTTATCGTATCTTTAAAAAGTTCGTTCGTTCTCTTTCGTAGTGACCAGACGTGTTTTTGTTTTGCGCTCCGTATTTTCCTTTTGTTTGACTTAAACAGCCGATGTTTTTTTATCTATAATTTAACTCTCTAACTAACTTACATTAAAATCAATTTTGACCGGGGGTGCATGCCTGATAATTGTGTAAAAAACAAACTTATTTAATTAATTTTGTGCGTCGGTTAGTCGTGTGTTTGCGTTGTTGCTTTTCGAGTATTTGGTGGTTAAAGAGTTTAAGGCTAAGAAAAAGAATAGGCCCCCCATAACTCTTCCTAGTAGTCAGACCAGTGCTCCATCTTTCCCTCATCTTCCACCTCAACTTCTACCCATCCACAAAACTAACTTCTTATCTTTTAATTGCCTACCAGAATGCTAGAGGCTTGCGTAGTAAGCTCAGCACTCTTTTTCTTGAGAGTCTCGCATTCTCGTGCCATGGTATTGTGTTTACCGCGACTTGGTTAAAGCCGGACATTCTTAGTTCCGAAGTTTTGGCAAGTCGGTACACAATTTTTTTTTTTAGTCTCGACGTGGAGGTGGGATTCTCATTGCAGTGGACTCAAACTTCACGTCTGAACATTTCATGGTCCAGGTTCAACAAGACCTGGAATTCCTGTGCTTAAAACTGATTCTCCCAGGCTTTTCCATTTTCATTACTTGCTCGTATATTCCACCTTCCTCGGATATCTTAATATACGAGCATCACCTGTCCGCTTTAAAAACTGTTTCTTCCTTGCTATCAGATAAAGACCATATGATAGTTCTTGGTGATTTCAATTTGCTAGGTACTGCTTGGTCTACGGTAAAGTCTAATAACCTTGTGCCCATGTCACGACATGACTTTATCGACGGCTTGCTAAACCTATCCCTGTTCAAGTCAAAAATTCCTTTGGTCGGGTGCTTGATCTGTGCTTTGTCTTGGATCCGACCATAGCTTTGTTAACCCGAGCCCTTCCGCTCACTATACCTACCATCCTACATTCGAATTGTCAGTCGATATTGGCCGTACTGTATTGGATCGAATGGGTAGGCTATCTGAACGTGTCCGCTGCTGTCGTAGAGCCGAGTTTACGAAGCTTAATAACCTCATTAGTGATTTTGATTGGTCCGCTCTGTACTTGTGCACTGACGTTTTATTTATGCCCTCGAACTCAAACGCTGTGCTCGAAGAAGCAGTTCATTGTCAATGCAATCCGCTTATGGAACAATCTTCCACATCACCTTAAATCCATTAGGAGCGCAACCCAATTTCAAATTAAAATCAAAGAACATTTTGGAAACCATAAAAAAAAAAAAATTAAATAATAAATAAAAAAAAAAAAACAAACAATAAATAAATAAAAAATGTAAAACAAAACAACATATTAATGTATAAGTATTCGATTTAAGTAAATAACTTTTGTCAAAACGTCAATGTATAAGTATTAGATTTAAGTAGATAACATCCAAAATTAGCTATACATATACATATATTCACCGAGTGACTAGCGCAATACAAATAAGTCTATACTTGTAGCGTTAGGATAAAGCATGAAATAAAATACAAATACAAATATGTTATGAAAGGCACTAACATTTTTGACAATGTACTTGACACATTTTTTGATTCTTGTGTCCCACTTTCTTGTCCTTTCTTTTTTTCTTCCTTGGTTTACCAAAGAGTTATCCAGTTCAAAAAACTTAAAATCAAGACTTTATAAAAAATTTCGAGAAGTTGGTTCTCCCTCTTCTCTCTCTCGCTATGCAATAGCTCGGTCAAATTTATCCGCTCTTAACACTCAATGCTATAAAAACTACCTATCTCGATGCAGGATTCGATTTTCACAGGACCCTAAGCAGTTTTACAGCTTCGTAAAAAGTAAGCGTAGAACGTCCGCACATCCATCCTCGCCATCTTTCCTCAATATGTCAGCAAACAATGATCAGGCAATCGCCGATCTTTTTGCCAAATTTTTCCAAACAACCAACCTATTCTCATGAAAGCTACTCTGGTCAGACGTATTCGTACAGTTTACCAAGGTCGAATGGCATCTTCAGCCACTTGTTAAATGAAAGATCACTGCTTCATGATCTTCGACTAGTTAAGCCGGTGATTTCACCGGGTCCCGACGGAGTTCCCGGCTTCCCCCCATCTGGAAGGAATCTTTTACTGTTCCGCTCCATAAGAAAGGTAGCAAGTCTGATGCAGATAATAATAGAGGTATATCTAAGTTATCCGCTATTCCTAAAATGTTTGAAGAAATTTAAACTTCGCATTTGCAACATCTCTGCAAAACACTTATATCTCCGTCCCAGCACGGATTTATAAGGCGACGATCAACAACCACAAATTTATTAGAGTTTACCTCTTTTATCATTAAATGCTTTCAAGGTAACTTGCAGATGGATGTCATTTACATTGATTTCAGTAAAGCATTCGATTCTGTAAACCATTCCATTCTAGTACAAAAACTTGACCTTTAGGGTTTCCGCCTAATCTTTGAGATGGATTTCTAGCTACCTTCGTTCTAGGTCCTCTTCAAAAACTCCTTCTCTACACCTGTTAAGGTTACTTCTGGAGTACCACAGGGCAGCCATATAGGCCCCCTACTATTCACACTCTTTATTAATGATCTGCCTTCAGTATAAACAAACTCTCGAGTACTCATGTATGCGGATGATGTTAAACTTTGTGTCCAGTATAAGGACATTTCATTTTACTCTCGCTTGCAATCCGATCTCAATAACTTTCAGTCATGGTGTTGTGCAAATATGCTACACCTAAATGCCTCGAAATGCAAAGTAATGACATTTCATCGGTCCAGCCCCTTTTTGGCTCCTTACATCCTCTGCGGTGGTACTGTTGATAGAATTACATTGGTTGATGATCTTGGTGTTAAACTAGACCCAAAGTTAAAGTTTTCTGAACACATTTCTACCATGGCAAATAAGGCCATTGGTGTGCTTGGGTTTATAAAAAAGTGGTCCAAGGAATTTGACGACCCCTATATAACAAAGACTCTCCACATCTCGCTTGTTCGTCCGATTTTAGAGTACGGCTCTTGTATATGGTCCATAAAAACTTTTTACTTTTTGCTCTGCGTGGCCTTAACTGGGATGCAGGTGTGAGGCTGCCATCTTACCCTCGTAGATTGCTTTTAATAAACCTTCCAACCTTAGTTAGTCGTAGAAAAATACTTGCTGTGATTTTTATGCACAACCTGATCAAGGGTGACGTAGATAGCCCTGACTCGCTAAGCCGCATAAACTTTACGATTCCTGTTAGATCTACTAAAAACTTTATTCCCTTGTTCGTTCTGCTTTTTAGTTCGAATTATTCCTTGCACGAACCATTTAGGGTCCTATGCTCGGACTTCAATTCCCTCTACTACATAATATCCACTACTAATTCCCTTCTTCTTCTTAAATCACTAATACTAACATACCTTTCCCGTAATTAGTACTATTTCTTTGCTATCTTTGCATGTTTAGCTTTTTGAGTTGTGTTTAGCTCTAATTTTCCTCGAATTTTAGTCTAACACCTATCTTCCCTGCATGCTCGCGATCGGTTCGGTAACACGCGTCGCGCGTCACATGATATCACATGAGTCTGGAAACCAAATTTGCTTGCCCTAGCTCTTATAGTCTCTGAGATCTAGGCGCTCAGCAAGACAGACAGACAGACATACAGACATACAGACGGACAGACAGACTTGGCTATATCGACTCGGCCATTGATACTGATCAAGAATATATATACTTTATTGGGTCGGAAACTTTTCCTTCTCTGCATTACAGGCATCCACTTTTACCAAAAATCGAATATACCCCTTAACTCTTTTTGAGTACTGGTATAAGTATAAATTTTTGGTATTTCGAAAAACGAAAACACAAAGTTTCAAGTCACTTTACAGGGTTTCTATTAGACATAGGGCCATACTTTTTTCACTCCCTAAAGCAGAAAAAAAATATATATTCATTCATCTTATATTGATTTGATTCTGCAACTCCAAAATTTGTGTGTTTGAATTAATCGTCACTTTTGAGGTCGCTCACCTTAGTGTCGAATTGGTATATGAAGCTTTTAGTGATGCGTGGTTTGCGACCCTTGCCATCCTTGAGACAGACTGGCCTAGTATAGCCGCAACCGGTGTTGACAAATGACAGTGTGTTACTGTGATGTATTCTGTTTTTGCCTAAAGCAAGCCGTGCCATGTTATGGCGGGTTTGAGTTTCAGATTATGATTGATTCTTTATTGCAAATAAACTTCTATTCATATAAAATAGAGAAGAGGTGTCCCCTCCATGCAGGTGACTCACCGCTCCGGTCTGCAATATGACGGGTCCAATTTCGGTCAGCGACGGTAGCTGTTGGCTGAATGCAGACGCATCACTTTTGGCCCACGACAGTGAACGCTGCTGGGGCCGCATCATATTGCAATCCATTTTTAGAGTGGTTCTTAAACACACTGCATGAATACACTACAGCCAGTTGATGAGCTAAAAACATAGCCAATGGTATGGACGAGCTTCAGCTCGTCTCGAGCGAAACTAATCCAGCGGATTTACCAATTTTGAATCGTCCAATTCAGATAAGCAATTCGTTTTTACTAACATGTATAGGCCATTTTCTGAAAGATCTTAGTTGTTTAACTTTAAGATGGGCTGGTGCATATGATAGCCATGATGAAATAATTGTGCAGTCGCACCATTAACAGGAGAAGTGCTCCGCCAAGTTCAAGGCGTGGCAAAGATTGTTGGTGGAGTAGTGACACCCCTGTCTTGAAAGTCATTATCGATACGGAAAAAGAGCCATCGTGGTGGTTGGCTCAGTACAATGGTTCGCTGTACTGGTTTAAGCTACCTCTTTCCCTTTTTCCGTCCACGACCCATCTTTGCATCGGCGGCACACTTCCGTCTGCACTGGCTTGTTGAATAGATTCGTGGCCCGTACCTTCATCGTCAGCGACCCTCAGTGAAAATCCGCGCATCCCTTTCAAAAGCCTCGAATTCGTCGGTTAAAACCATCATATAGTCCAGGTCTTTGCACGATGAGCGCCGTTGTCTCGTGGGTTTTGGTGTCCGTATCGAAGATCAGCTGGGCCGTCGGGAGGAAGTTTATGCTTCGGTGCTGAAAGAGACCGTTACCGATGGAGCAGTCCCACGATGGAACGGCTTGCCTTGCACCGGCCACCACTTCGGCAGTCCTTGCCGAACAATCCGAACAGTTCCGACAATCTTTGTTGACCAGCACGGCTCGCAGCCTCTTCGCGGCAGTCCCGGGAGTTATGTGGCTCATGAAATGGGATGTCTCTCTTTAGCCGATTCTCATTTCGGAGTAACTGAGCTAGGGCAATGGACCTTGAATGCCCCAGGCCTGCCGCACATTGATCGGGGTCACGAAACGGTTTCGACTCTCCTACTACCTGGATATGTATATCCTACACCTCCCAAAACTTTGTGAGAAGTTTGTCCAATGGAGCGTCGCGGACGTGGGCAATTTGGGTGGAGAAAGATACAATTTGGTCTGGAACATTACTCGGTACTGGGCCGGTAAGCACCCACCCAAAAATAGTTTCTTGTCCGTGGAGGGAGGTCTGCTAGTGGTTCGGCAAGTCTCGCAGCGCACTTTGCCGGATCGGATATGAAGGGAGATTGCCAGCTATGTCTGGCAGGACGTAGGCCGTGGCTTTTAACAGTACGCCCGGCGTAATCAGGGACCGAATGGAAAAATCACAGAGCTTCTTGGACTGAGCTGCTACAGTTTGATTAAGGCCTGAAACTTGGTCCTGAATAAGGCGGAATGGTAATTGGATAATATTAAAGAGACTTTCCGTAATGAATGTGGCCTCGGAGCCCGAGTCGATCAGAGCACGGGCACGGAAATTTGTCCCCAGGTGGTAAATATTGATTTTTGCAGTGCCGAGAAGCACAGCACTTATTCCTGAGGCAAAATAATTCTGAACGTTGGGTGGAGCGACGGAGGCAGCGGGATCCTCTGCTGTTGTGGAAGTCGATTCGCTGGAAGCTGGAGTACCACGATGCAAAAGCGTGTGGTGGCGGGATCCACAAGTGCGGTAACTGTGGGCGCTTTGGCATTCCCGGAGCTGATGACCTTTGTTGAAACAGTTAGAGTAGAGCTGTCTCTTTTTAATGCAGCTGGCACGTGCGTCCACGGTCATTTGTAAGAAGTTCGGACATAATCGGGCTATTCTCTTTGGAACACAGATCACACGTTCTTCTCTTTGGACTCACTTGTGTCTGGAAGAAGTGAAAATTCCTTGGCACGGGACTGCCATGAGACCGGAACGGATTGGGATTTCTTCCGGAGGGCTGCGGATTCTGGGTACCTTTGGACGGTGGTAGATTCGGATTACCTTTGGACGTGGGCGGGTCGCTCTCCATTTCCTCTAGCGTCAAAGGCGTCGAATTCCGTCCATGGAGGCACCTCCTTCTTGTCTGAAACGGACGCCTCCGTGACATCGTAGGATGTTTATGTCTTAGCGGTTACATGGTATAACTTCTTTACCGGAGACAGCCTAGAATTATTTATGTAGATTGTAAATAGGCCTTCGGAGCGGATTGTGGAATGTGTCCGGGGCCTGTACGCAGCCATAGG
The DNA here is from genome assembly GCA_018150885.1 of Drosophila tristis. Taxonomy (NCBI): domain Eukaryota; kingdom Metazoa; phylum Arthropoda; class Insecta; order Diptera; family Drosophilidae; genus Drosophila; species Drosophila tristis. The sequence continues at coordinate 2,348,449 of JAECWT010000067.1, forward strand.
ACGTGACGTTGCAGTTTTGCAAGGGGGGGAGTATGTTTAGGGCAGCAGCGCTGTTAATGCCGTTCTGTAAGCTCGCGCACTCTCCCATGCCCTTCGCTATCGCGTTGCGTGAATGCGATCCACCTGGCTCTCCATCACCGTCGCTAGCCGTAAGCCGAGCGGTGGCTAAACCAGAGAGGTCAGTGCTTTTTTACCCACGACAAGGCATACAAGCGACATTCCGAGTGCCAAGCTCCGCGTATATATACATATTTTGTTGAGAAGTGTAATAGCAGCTAATATAAACCAAACAATGTACATAAAGCGTCGGCACTGCCCTATATATTTTTCTTAGGAAAAGGAGCTGCACTGCCGCTCACATGCACGTGCATTAAAGTGTTTGGCACTAACGCAATTATCCGTTTTGCCTCCTGTATACGTCGGCACGCACACAATCAAATGTTCTGCGGTGCGATTGTGTGCGTGCTGACCACTGATGTACATATATATATATTCACTTTTACAAACACACAAGAAAATACAAAAAATGTTAAGTCTAATGTAGCTTATTAATATTTCTTTCAAGGTTTCAAAATAAAACTAATCTTTGGGATAAATTAATTAGTTCAGCAACTGGAATGTTTGCGACTAAAGAGGGATATGTTATGGTAAAGGATTTCTACGATCATCATTATGGAGAATTCGGAAGTGCGCAGCATATTATGGAAAAGTCCCTTCGAAATATCAAAGAGGAAGCGCAATGGAGCGATCGAAATCTGCCAGTTATTGAAGGGTGGTTGGAAACCTTTTTATCAAAAACAACCAACAAAAAATAAATATTTGATAATATGTAAAGACATTTTTTAATAACGGATTTAATATACAATAATAGTATGTAATAGCATAAACATTATTTAATTTTGTAACCGCAGAAACCTGAGCTACTCCCGAGGGAAAAGAATCAACACCCAGCCGAAAAAGACAATCTCAGCACATACCAACAGATCGGAGACCAGCACAAAGTTGCTTTTACAATAAGTATGTAAAATAAGATTAAATAAATAAATATTTTTCTCAGCATAAATATTCAACGAAATTTCCTGTCCCACGGTACCGGTGCAAAACTTATCTGGGACATCAGACAGTTGTGAAAGCCGAGTGCATTAGGAAAGCCTCCGCTACCGGGCAATCCATTTGACACTCTAAGTTTATGTAAGAACCTTCCAACCCTTCGATATAGATATAGAAATAAGATATCTGTAAGATTTTGGTGGGAAATTCAAGGTTCGGTAGTCGATCGGCAGTCCATCGGGAGTCCATCAGCAATAACACGTCGCAGCCATAGCAAGGCAGTCGATCGGCAGTCCATCAGGAGTCCAGAAGTAACATATATACGCCGCGGTCAAGCAGTAAAACTAACCAAGTAGCATAATAACCCGAAACAATAACCAAAACGATTAAAAATTCAAAGAACCAAAAAAAAGTGTTGTGCTTTAGCTTACCATTATATTTCAGCTGATGACAAAGTTCCTGGTTTTCCCAATAAAGTCGTAGTGAATTACAAATATCTTGTGATTCAGGACCCTGGACGGACTGATGCATACCCCAGCCTGAGATAGGTCCTAACGAGTGGCGCCCGTGCAGGGACTTTAAAGGATTTTTTTTGGAACACTTCAAAAGAACCGAAATCAGGGACGTCGTGGATTAAAAACCCATTGCCATCAAAAGAAAAATTGTATAGACAAGCTAATCTCAACAATAATTCACTCACGTAATCCGGGCGCGAAAAAAATCGAGAAAGTATTGTAGTATGCGCACATAGTTGTACCAACAATACTTAAAGAATATACACTGTAACACTTTTTTGCAGTTACGTAAACAAGTCCCAGACATATCTCGGGTGAAACATAATACGATCACCTAAGTTGTGCCTCGAGCGACATAAATGTATCGTCAGCATATTCTCATAGCTTGACGATACATAAAGTACACGCGCATACGATTCCCCTCGCGCCCCCCGCTATCAGCAGCGCCGGGCATATATATAACGAATATATAAATGCGGCCGCTCCGCTGCCGGCGTTCCTGGCAGCACAGCTGCGCGGCTTTAGCTTAAGCTACAATTAGAAGAATACCTAAAAATCATTGAATAAAGATATATCAAGCAAGACGGACGTCTTCGGGCTCAATCTCTTGGAACCTATTTCTACAGTATACGCAGGGCCGATCCTACAAGTGCCGTTTAATAGTGACACAGTGCCAAAATCAACAGAAAACCACCATGGAATATCACGACGAGGAACAACCAGAGGAGGCATACCCTTCGGGACAGATTTTCAATCCAGGGGTCAGCACGGGCTGGATCCAAAAACTTCGTCTGGACGAGCTAGAAGTCCTCGCCGAAGAATTCGGATTCGGCAACGAAGGAAAGGTCGATGAGCGCCGAAAAAAATTTGCCGAACTAGTTGCCGGGCCCCTCGCGCAAGAAGCCTGTGTTCGCCTAGGAGAGTTCGATAGATACTAGTTAAACCAGCCAAGTCACCACTGCCCACTACTCCTGGACCATCCGACACTCACCAAATGGATGCCAAGACCGGGATACGAGTCCCCGCAGCCACCGAATACCGCACTCCTGCAGCCCCGTTTCCAAGGCCTCCAGCTACAGAGATTCACCCAGCGCCCGGCCCGATGATCGTGCCAGCCCATGGAAGTGCACCACTACCACCACGCGGCACCAATTCCCGCTAGTAATTCTTAACGTTCTTCTTGCCACCACGGTATTTTGAACAATTGGAAGAGCAGATCCGAGCCGGCAAGCAAGCAGTGGGGGAACTGCTCAAAGATTTCCTCATCGAGATACGTCTATTCATGCACCACGCCGGGTACTACGCAGCCAAGGAGCTGAACAGGGTCTACGACAAGTCCGATGTGGCTTATCGCATGATCACGACCCCCATCGCCAACCCACGCGCAGCCTGTCGCCGGTGTGGTGAAGAAGGGCATGCGGCATATGAATGCCAAAATCCCTCAATCCTATTTTGCTGGGAATGTGGCAAGCGCGGCACACGGACCGTCGATTGCTGTCGCCAGCACACGTCGGGAAACGACTCGCGTCCTCGACTGACACGGGATCAGCCGGGAACGACGTCTGCCCCGACCCCGAATAAAACCCCCGGTACACATGAACGAGAGCCGGATAGTGGCAATGGTAACCATAGGAGGACAGGCAACGGAAGCCACCGTCGACACGGGGGCATCCCGAAGCTTTATCAGTGCAAGCCTCGCCCGACAACTAAACAACAACACCAACCTGAAAGATTGCCGAAGTTAAGGCGGGCGTTGTGGGAAGCGTCCGTAACGGACAAAAAGGAAGTGCCGCCCTGGAAGGAAATCGACTCCTTCCTGACTCAGCGATACCAAACGTTAGAGGCTATCGAGAGCGACCCTTCCACTTCCCAAGGCGCTCCGAATCCGCCACCCGCCAAAGGCAGTCAGAATCCGCCATCCTTCCGAAACCAGTCCAATCCGTTCCGTTCCCAAGGCAGTCCTGTTCCAAGGACAGCGCACTCGTTCCAAAGCAACGTGAATCCGAGCAAGAGCACGTGTGATCTCTGTTCCAAGAAGAATCACCCAATCCGACTATGTCCTCAATTTCTACAAATGACCGTTGATGCTCGCTCCAGCTGCATAAAGCAAAAGCATCTCTGCTTAAATTGCTTCGCAAAAGGCCATTTGCTTCGAGAATGTCAAAGTTCCCACTATTGCAACACTTGTGGAGGAGGACACCACACGCTTCTGCATCGTGGCGATCCAGCTTCCAGCGAGTCACATTCCACATCCGTACCCAATGCGCGGCCAGCAGTCCGGAAAACCGAAGACTCAGCGCGCGTGCCGCCGAATATCGAACATCAAGGAAATGCAATCACCCTAAGCAGCAAAATACAACCAATAACACGGAAAAGTACCGATCAACCCAAAAAGAGAAACACGAGCCCGACTCGAAGAAATGTCCCATACATAGCAGCACTGGCCCTATTAAGAATAGGAAAACGCTATATATATCGGAGTTCTCCCGGTACTAAGGGGCAGTTCGTTTGGAAGTTAGCTAGCAGTTCACTTGAATTAACCCACTTCACACACATTAAATAAAGATACAAAAATTAAAACTAAACAAAGCGTGTTGTGATTCCAAATAACCAATTCTATTTCAGTTGCTGACGCCTATCCCAGCCTGAGATAAGTCCTTACAATATGAAATAAGATAAACATATGAGAAGATACCCCAACACCTGCATAAGCAAAGCATGATTCGTCAAACCGAAATCAACAAGAAGTCTCATGCAATCCAAAACTCTGGAATGCAATAGAACGTCGCTGACCAATACGTTATCGCTCGTTCCCACACTCCATATGACTAATTCAGAATCAGTCCCACACTCCAATAGAAGGGAGAACTCTTGTAAACAAGTGAGTTCTCAAGATGAAAGCCGACACCAATCGCCAGCTGCGGCTGCCTGTTTCATTCAAGCCGACGCATCCCCCAAGCCTCCCACACATAGGCCAACGCATCGCTTATCAGCCGCTCCAACCAAAACAACGCCTCTCCCAACCGAAGCTTCGACTCCCTCTGCCGAAACCATCACTACTCAATTATGAAGACGAAATATCAGCTGAAGCCTAAAGCTTAAGCAGATAAGCTTTAAGCTTCCCAACAGAGGTCTCGAGATCAATAACTCACAATAAGAAGATAGTTCTGTTTGAGACTTTCTAACATTGTTGGGGAATTCATATCCTATGTTCTAATATACATAAGTTCGGTTAAATAAAAAAAAACCTACTTTTGAACCCTGGAATTACTGATCTATTAGAAGCAATCTAAACGACTAGATTGCTGGAGATCAGCGAAGCTAGTTAGACCAAGTGAATCCGCCAAAGAACCTAGGTGCAACGTAGCACTAGGCTAAACGCAAACACTTAAACCTTAAGTAAAACAAAAACGGTGTAACCAAAATCGCAACGAACTATATAGATCACCAACTGCAACGATTTAACTAAATCAACAACCAAATAATCAATTGAGTGACATACACGTGAAGTGAATTAAAACCATCAATAACTCAAAATGGCATTGCCACCATCCCTAAGTGGAATTCACTTAAACCAAGCACTACTGTCAATTCGACAAGTGCCGGCATATGACGGATCAGCTGGAAAGCTGAGATCCTTCATCAAATGCATCGAATACATCCAAGAAGTGTACCCGACGAAAGAAACTGGACAGTCACGAGTAATATATTGAGCCATTTAAGTGCAGCTAACCGAAGAAGCACAGCGACTATAAAAAATGGTTCAACCACTAACCATACAGTATATAGATGTGCCAGTTCATAGACCGAACGTGTCGCAGCTGAGTTTTCCGGCCTTCGGCTGGTTTGCTGGAACCATTCGGCTGTGGTGCTGAGACGTTCGGGTCATGGGCCTGAGACGTTCGGCATTTTTTCGACATGTTCGATTCATGACGAGATGCGAAAGCTAGCAGAGAATCGCAAAAGTACGCAGACACGACAAAATATTTACCAATTCTTATTTTCTGAAACCGTTTTGAATTTCTTTTGAGTTTCGTTTCCAGGTTATGTAAATGTGTGTGTGCCATGTATTCGTATAGAATGACCATATCTACCATACTGCCGAATCTGAATCAAATCGGATCATAATTATAGCCAGAATTTTTGTTTTTTTACGTGTTTTTATTTATCGAATCTTCCCTAATATAGACTTACGACAAGTATGCAAATCTTAATCTAATATGTTTATTTAATTAATTACACTTAATTACTTAGAGTACGTCATTTGGGTGCTGGGTGGGAAGGAGTCGGAGTCGTGTATGGCTATTGTACCAAGTTAAAGACTGCGCAAGTCTATTAGGATGGGCCTGAAGCTTGGCCTGATACTTTGCTTTCACTTTGGCAATTTCATCTTTAACTGATCCTACATTTAATTCTTTATGGATATTTTCATTCCGTATGTACCATTGTGCCCCAGTGATAGTTCTTAGTATCTTCGATTGAGCTCTCTGGATTATTTCTAAATTACTGATGCAAGCATTTCCCCATAGCTCGGATCCGTATGTTCATATGGGTTTGAAAACTACATTGTACAAAAGTACTTTGTACTCTGTGAACAGGTGTTTATTAGCCAATGTAGATTACTAGCTTTAAATTTAAGTAGATTTCTTTTCGCATCGATGTGTTTACGCCAAGTAAGTCTTCTATCCAAATGAACACCAATGTTACTTCGGTGGTTTGTGGAATATTGATGTTGTTCAGATATAATGGAGGGCAAGTTTGTCTGTTTAACGTAAAAGTGATATTCTTGCACTTTTGCTCGTTTACGCGTATGCGCCATTCTGCTAGCCATTTTTCTAAGGCCACGAGATAAGACGATAAGTGTTCCGTGGCCCTTGTTGGACACTTGGAGCAACTTAGTATGGCAGTATCATCAGCAAATGTCGGAGTTGTTGTTAGGCTGTTTGTCGGTAGATCTGCTGTGAATATGATATACAGTGTCGGTCCAAGCACACTGCCTTGGGGTACACCAGCTTCAATTGGATGATATTCAGAGAGGAAATCTTTGCACCGTACTGCGAAGCTTCTTTGCTGTATGCATGACTCCAATAGTCGATGGAAGTTCTGAGGAAGTAATATTTTGATTTTGTGGATTAAGCCGTCTAACCAAATGCGGTCGAAAGCCTTGGCGACATCCAGGAAAACAGCAGAGCAATACTCCTGTCTTTCAAATGCATTTCGTATCTGAGAGGTTAAACGGTTTACTTGTTCAATGGTTTCGTGTTTTTTGCGAAATCCAAATTGGTGAGTCGGGATGGCACTGTTGGTGCGTAGGTGTTCTTTGTACGATTCAGGAGCAGCTTTTCAAATCAGTTCGGTTGAATGTTGAATATCACAGTAAGGAAATACACTGCACAGCTCGGCAATTCTATGATCAAATCGTGGCCCGGAGCTTTCTTTTGCTTTGAGATATGGTCTTTAATGACCGTTGTGACTTCTCCTGATTGGAATATGATAGGCGGAGTAGCTTCGGGATTGCTGGTTGGTGGGAGTACAAAGCTATTTGTTGCTGGGTGTGGTTTGAAGACGTTTTCTAGATGGACGGCAAATGTATTTGCCTTCTCTTTGTTGCTGCGAGCCCACTCTCCTGTTTGTGTACGCAAAGGTGATTCACTCTCTCGATTGGTGGGCAAACGCCTGATTTAGTTTTCCACAGTGGGAATCGTTTGCTAGTTGGGGGGAGAGTTGCTCCATATAGGATATTTGAGCTCGGTTTTTTTCATCTTCTGGGGCTCTGCGTAGTAGGTGGTTGGCTATTTTTAGCCGCTCTTTCGAGGCAGGTGATCTGTGTGCTTGCTACTCTCGGCAAAGTCTTCTTTTATCGCGTAGCAGCATTTCAATGTGCCTAGAAATACGACTGCTGTTGGAAAGTTTATTTGGTGCTAATATTGGTGTTGAGTGTTTTGCCGCCAGTGACATTGAGAATACGAATGCTTCGACTGACTATCAATATCATCTTTACAATAAATGTTTGGGCAGCTATCAATATGAGAGCTTATGTACTTCCTGTATTTGAGCCAATCTGTTTTGCTAGAAGTTAGAAAGTGTGGGTGTTGCGAAAGCTGTTCATGGTTGTAAAGGTGAAGTAGAATGGGCGAGTGATCCGATGATAGATCTGTTAAGTGATCTACATGAATCTGAGCTTGCAGCACCCTTCGTGTAACTGCAAAATCAATCAAGTCGGGTTGCTTGTTTGTATCTGTGGGCCAATATGTAGGCTTGCCCGGAGAGATAAAGTCTAGCTTGCTCCGTGGCGTATAGCGTTATATAGTTGTCTTCCTTTCGGGTTGGTAAGTGTAGATCCCCAATGGGTGTGCTTGGCATTGAAGTCACCAGCTGCTATAAATCGGTCACCTAGTAGGTCGAAGAATGTTACAAATTCTGTTTCGGGAATGCAGAAGCGCGATGGGCAGTATATTGCGGCTAGGTTTAGGTAGCCGCTCCGAATTTCAATATGAATTGATGTTACCTGTAGATAAGGGTTAGCAAATCAAGGCAATGGATAATGCCTGATGCGATGCTTGATCAGAACGTCAGTACCTTCATGTGACTTACCATCGGGATGATTTGTCGCATAGAAGTTATATCCAGCGAGGTGAAAATAGTTTTTATTTGTTAGGTGAGTCTCTGATATGAGCATGGCGTCAATGAGCGAGGAACTGTTAGAGCTCGCATTTGTGTTGCAAAATGCCATTTGCATTCCAGAAACATATATTAAGACATGCCATTTAAACAGATTTCTGTTTGATTAGGAGCTTCAGGAGGAGATTTTGGTTGCGCATAAGCTCCTGTAATTACTCAATTCCACTAGGCAATTGGGATGGATTTGCAGGGGTATGTTGGGCAGAGATTTCTTGGATCTGATTTGATGCCTGATGCTGCATTATTCCTGCTGTGGTTGGTTGAAGTGTCGGCTTAGAGACTGATGCGTACGACCCGTTGTTGTAACTTAACTCCTGAGCAAAAGCAACTCCTGGAGTCGTAGTGGATGGTATACATGGCAAGTTTTGTCGGACGACCGGGTTTCGAGCAGCAGTTATTTGTTGGTTTAGGCGATTTTTCTATTCTATATATACAGGACAATCTCTATAGTTGGCAGTATGGTTTCCCCCAAAGTTGCTACATGTTTTAGCAGATGGATCCTCCTTACTTACGGGGCAGGCCTCAGTGAGATGGACATCCCCACAGGCAACGCTGACTGCCCGTAGAGTGCAATAAGTTTTCGTGTGTCCATTTTCCCGGCAATTCGTGAACTTCGTTTGCGTGGATCCTAAACGGTGATCCTACGGTGCAGTAGATTGGGTGAACTTCATTTTTACTTATATGCATACATTAAGGTGTTACGTCTACTTTGAACATTGGCTGGGGAATTTTATTCCTATTTATTATGTTCATTGCTATTTTGACTTTGAAGCCTTTATCGTTAAGTCCATTTATTATCTCATTGATTGAGACTGTTGGTTCGATTCCTTTGATAACCACTTTTAATCCTATGCTACTTCTAAATTGGTAGGTGTAGTAATTAATTTTTTTTTCATTTTCGAGGTATTTCGCAACTGATTGATAGTTTTGTTCGTCATTGACTTGTATTTTTGTTTCATTTATGTTACCCCTTTTGATGGACGTGACATAGAATGTGTTTGCGCCAATTTGCCTGGCGAACATAAATAGGTGGCGGTCTTAATTTGTTGGCTTTGGGTGTTTGGACGATCTCATCTTCATGTGGAACACTTAGTATCGAAAATCTATTGTTTGCTAGTACCTTATGTGACACAGTGTTCTCGGTTATTTTAGTTATTTTAACTGCATTGTTGTTCTTCACAGTTTGTGGGCTCAATTTTCTTTTGATTTGCACATAGCGACCGAGTCTGAATCAACGCTCCGTTAGCGTTTTTTGAACTTATTAGTTGGGAGAGGTGGGGCTTGTCGTAGTGGGTCGACAGTATCGGGCTCTGAGCAATTGCAGTTGTTGTTGTTGTGGTAGTTGTCGTTGTTGTGGTCGAAGATACAGTTTTGAGCGAGGGCATTGTACTAGTTGTTGTCGATATTGGCAAATCGTTGGATAGGCAGTACGAGTCGGGGGATGGGCACTGAGCACTCCATGACCCACTTTGCAATGCAGGGGAGAGAGAGCGTGCTGTCTCCTCGTTCACTTGCAGTGATGCAGTTTTTGTTGGTACTGCTGCCTTTGGCGAGCGTATAGAGAAGTACGCGTTGTTTTTTGCTTACGAGAGCCGACATTCGCCTTATTGTTGTTGCCGGGCTTGGCTCATTTTGTCTTTGGTTACTGTTACAGTGCCTGTGCTTAAACGTTGACATTTGTTCCTTTCTAATACTTAAATTATTCTTTATTAATTGGATGGTATTCATGGGCAGTATGATCACAAGTGCCCATGCCTACCCAGAGCGCTTTTTCACGAATTAATTTACGATTAATTGATTTACGCGGCGGAGCGATACAAGCGATACTCGTTCGATCCAATATAGTAGGCCCAATATTGACCAACACTTCGAATGTTGGATGGTAGGAGTCTTCAGGTATAGTGAGCGGAAGGGCTCGGGTTTTTCACATGGTTGACTTTAGACAGGGATAGGTCTAGTAAGCCGTCGATAAGGTCGTGTACTGACATGGGCACAAGCCTATTAGAATCGTTTGCCGAAGAAAAAACAGTACCTGACAAATTGAAATAGCGAGGAAGAAACAGTTTTTAAAGCGGACAGGTGATGCTCGTATATTAAGATATCCGAGGAAGGTGGAATATACGAGCAAGTAATGAAAATGGAAAAGCCTGGGAGAATCAGTTTTAAGCACAGGAATTCCAGCTCTTATTGAACCTGGACCAAGAAATGTTCCGACGTGAAGTTTGAGTCCACTGCAATGAGGACGCCACCTCCACGTCGAGACGAACGGTCATTTCTAAAAATTGTGTACCGACCTGCCAACTAACTAAGGAATTAAGGATGTCCGGTTTTAACCAGGTCTCTGTAAACACAATAACGTGGGACGAGAATGCGAGAAGAAAGAAAAAGAAAAGAAAAAGAGTGTTGAGCTTACTACGCAAGCCTCTAGCATTCTGGTAGGTAACTAAAAGAGAGGATAGGATAGGTAGAAGTTGAGGTGGAAGATGAGGGTAAAGATGGTCTGACGACTAGGAAGAGTCATGGGGGTCCTATTCTCTTTCTTAGCCTTAAACTCTTTGACGACCAAATACTCCGGTCAAATTTTGGCGGAACAAATGGTGTCAAATTGAGTCGGGGAGTCGCTTATCTTAAAGGTAGATATCTCACTGGCATAAGAAAAGTTAAATTCTTCCACCTTCTACACGGCCCGAGATCCCTACGCATTTTGCGTGCACTAGCCAGCAAGGGATGGTCATGGATGATCTGCTTCTTGCTGGCACACTATATACAGCCGATATGCCTACCTCAAGTGCAATCGCCGGATTGGAGGACGACAATGTGCTGATAGCAACTAAGGATCTAACGGTTCCTAAAGTGGGTGATGTAATGCAACAACACGCAACGAAATATCTGCAACGCCTTCCTGATCACCCAAACGCTCTAGCCAGACGTCTTACAAATAACCCAAGAAAGAGACGACTTAAAAGGTGCTATGTACAGTTAAATTGTAAAATGTAAATATGTATGTAATATGTAAGAAAATTTCCTGTATATATCATTTTCACACCGTGAAAATTAGTTTGTTTTTTCCCCTAAATGTATAACCTGATTAAGCTGCCATAATAGGTAGCAGTAAGCTTGTTTTTTCAAAATAAATACACATTTAAAATTGAAAAAAAAAAAAAAAAAAAAAAAAACACTACACTGATTGAGCTGTAACTATTTTTATTGCAAAATATAGATCCAATATAATATATTATTTGAAGCATATTTATATTTTTTCTTCTTCCTCGTAAAAGTTAATTTGCGCGACTGCAGTAAAAATCAGGTTTAAAATGTATAAAAGCCCCTCAAAAAATTATTTAAGTAAACAAAGGTGTAAACTACAATATTTTCAAGATAGCTAAGTTATATCTATTTTACGCTAACGTCGAAAAATATCTAAAGTCACTGGTCGATTTTTCGACCACTGGATGGAAATGGGTTATTATCTAGTTAACATGATGCGAGATGGTTGAGTTCAAAACGAGTATAAGTATAAGAGGCGAGTACTTATGAGGCAAGGGAAGAATGGCCGAACAGATCGACTAAATCTAATGAGAAGGCGCACTTTCGAAAAGCAACAACATAAACACACGAGTAACCAATGCACAAAATTAATAAAATAAGTTGTGTTTTACACAATTATTAGGAATGCACCTGCGGAAAGGATAGATTTTAAGTTAAAGATCAGTTAGGGAGTTAATTTGAAAAAAAAACTCCTGCTGTTGAAGTAAAATAAAAGAAAAATGCGGAGCGCAAAACAAAAACACGTCTGGTCACTAAAAAAGAGAACGAACGAATTAGATTTGTAACTTAGGAAGCTGTGCACACTGTACGCTGCTACGCTGTCCCCTGCTCGCTCGACTCGCTGACGAACAGACGAAGCCGATGGGCAGCGGGGTCGCGGTCAGAGACGAGGGATAGCCCACGCGCTCCAACCGTTGATAGGGCGTATCGATAAACCCTTCCTTAGAACAGCTTTTTGGTCGTAATGCAGCATTTTGGTGTTGTATTTCAAGGACCTTGTGTTTATATCTTACTTGATGATTTTTCCAAATCAAAATTGGAATTTAATGCGACGGACAAATGAACAATATCTTTAGGTTAGGTTCTTTGCGTACTTTTAGGTTAGTAAACTAATTTAGTTTACCGTACAAAAACAATAAATACATAAACATTTATTTCACAGCAAAATAATTTAACTATGAATAATACTGTTTCAATAATAAAGTATAAAAGTTTATTCTAAGAGTTCGAAATGCAGGATACAGAGAATATTAAAATTGTAATCACAGGGGAGTGTCAACCACCCTGTGGAATTTCTATAGTCATACAGTGCTGTCGCGTTTAATCATTAATGGAGTTTGGACGGTAACCTCGTCATCGGAAAGATTTTGTTCTACTGAGTGAATGTCATCGCTGCCGAGTCCTATGCAGACTCTAGAGCTTTGAGATTGGTTTATATGATGTAAGGGTATTGTTCTTCCTTGTGGTTGAGATAAGACATTTGAAGGCGAGGGAATAGAGCTGTTCGAGGCTAAAGATGATCCAGTTGAATGTCCAAGTAAGGATTGTGAATGGTTATGGCTATGCACTCTTGATTGTGGAAAAGAAAGTTGATGAAACGATGATGTCGGTCTTGTTCCGCTTACGTTACAATTATACTTTGGCCAAGCATTGTGCAACGACTGGCGAGGAAGTGTACATTGGGAAATCGCGCTTGAATAGACGTGTGGAGTAACATTCTGAAATATAAGAAAATCGGTTGTAAAAGTTAAAATGTTTTTATTGATAAGGCTTTTTAGGTAATACAATTTTTAGTAATGAGAATGAATAATGTATACAAATAATAGCAGTAACGACTTTTCGTATAAAGTAGGCCGAGAAATTGAATTTCGTTAATTCCACCACCTTATTCCATTAAAATAGCTAAGATATGTACGGAAAACACACACAAAGTAGATAAAAATAGACTAAAGTGGACTTCTAGCGACACGTCACAGGAAGTGGCTTGACGCTGACTGCAAACTTTTGGAAGAATCTAAGTTTAAGACCAACAAAATAATTCGCAGCTTTTTCTTTAAAAGGAACGTGTAGGTCGCTTCTGGGGACTCGACTCTATTTGTATCCGTACTCAGTCAGTATATACTTATTTGATTTTTTTAAATTTTAGAACTAAAAAAAATAAATATATTTTACATTTTTTAGCTACATCTGTTATCTACATTTACTATTTACTATGTATGACATCGGACGTGTAGATTATACATGTACCATTTAGATTCTACATCTCCTCCGCTAGAGGGCGCTCGCGTACTTAACGAGGCAGAGTGTACGAGCGAGAAAGAGAATGAAAAGCGATTCTCTTGCTGAAGGAGGCGGGGGAAGCAACTGAAAATTAATTTCTTCATTCTGGCTATAACTATGATCCGATCTGAATCAGGTTCGGCAATCTGGTAGATATGGTCATCCTACTACGCTTTTCAGTTTTATCGTATCTTTCAAATTGTGCCTGCCACAGATTTTCGTCATTTGTGTGGGCGGAATGGGGCGGGGCGAAATTTTGAAAAACACTTCTAGAATTGTGATATTACAGCAGTCTGTATACAAAATTTGGTTCCTCTACCTCTTATAGTCTCTGAGGTCTAGGTGCTAATCAATACGGAGAGACAGACAGACGGACAGACAGACATGGCTATATCGATTCTATTGATTCTGATCATGAATATATCAACTTTATGGGGTCGAAAACGTTTCCTTATCTGCGTTACACACATCCACTTTTACCACAAATCTAATATACCCCTTAACTCTTTTTGAGTACGGGTATAAAAAAGACATGAATTTTGTTTTGTAGGAGGGTGGAGGGTGGAGGGTGTTGGTGGTTCCCACAGCCCGGATTCCCAATAATTAATAGTCGGGGGCGTCATATATAATTGGCGTGTATTTGCTGGGACAAAGCTGAGGGTTGATGTGACGGTTGTGTAAAGGCGCGTAGGTGTCGAGAGACTGTTTTCTCCAGCTCGGCCTACGGCTAGCGCCGGTGATGGAGCGCCGAGTGGATCGCGTTAACGCTGTTAACCGCGCTGCTGCCCTAAACATCCTCCCCCCCTTGCAGGACTGCAACATCACCTCCTATGGCTGCGTACATCTTTCCGGAGAACGGGGCGGCGATCGGCTCGGGACACCGGAGCTGAAGACGGAGCTAGCGATTCCGAAAGGGCTGGACGCTGGGATGGTCGCATGTGGAGCAGCGTGTGATGGTCCTTGTGGCACACCCTGCACCGGCCACCACTTCGGCAATCCTTGCCAGAGTGCTGATGAGCCAGGCAGTTCCGGCAGTATTTGTTCGCCTACACGGCTCGGAGCCTCTTCCCCACGCTCAGCTTGAGAAAGCTACGGTAGTCCAGTAGTGGACTTGATCTCGGGTAGTGATGCGTAACTTTGTAGAAGTCTCGCCAGCGTTGGTACAACGAACTTGGAAGAGGTTCGTCCCATCCCAAATCTTGCAACCAGATCTCCTGCATAAAAATCTTGGACCGGACGATGAATGGGGCTAGCCACCCCGCGGGGTCAAACAGCTTCGAAATTTGGGAGAGAACTTCTCGCTTGGTGTAGGATAACTCAAGCGTGAACACGGGAGGAACAAAGAAGAACTCGTCTGACGTCACCTTCCAGCGAACTCCGAGGGTCTTTGCCGTGCTCTCGGCATCGATTTCCAAAAAATCGGTTTGCAAGAGGTGGTCACTCGGAAGCTCGTCTAAAATCTCCTTTTGGCTGGACGTCCATTTGCGCAGTGGAAACCCTGCGGAGCTGAGGGCGGCCTGCAATTCGTGGATAGCCAGCTGAGCCTCCTTGATGGAGTCTGCCCCGGCTAGGACGTCGTCGACGTACATGAAATGCCGCACAATGTGACATGCCTTTGGAAATCGCGACTGGATGTCGTCGGCAAGCTGTTGCAGTACCCGGATGGCTAGAAACGGAGCGCAATTGACACCAAAGGTCACGGTTTTCAGCTCATAGTCCCGAATCTCACCCTCCTGGTTTCGAAATAATATTCGCTGGAAGGGCGTGCACGTTGGATGTCCCCAAATTTGGCGATACATCTTGGTAATGTCAGCGTTTGAGACGTATCGGAAATAGCGCCACTTCAGGATTTGGAGGGTTAAATCGGATTGGAGGACCGGTCCGGCATGAAGAACATCATTCAAGCTCGTGCCGTTCGCAGAAGGTCTGGACGCGTTGAATACCACGCGGACTTTCGTGGTAGTGCTCTCCGGCTTGATTACCGCATGGTGCGGGAGATAATAATTGGCGGACTCGTTAGTGGACGGTACCTCTGTCATATGATCGAGATCTAAATATTCCTGGATCACAGAGTTATACTGTTCTTGAAATGGAACGTTTCTCTTTAGCCGGTTCTCATTTCGGAGAAACTGAGCTAGGGCAATGGACCTTGAATGCCCCGGGCCTGACCCACAATGATCGGGGTCACGAAACGGCAGTGTTACCACGTACTTTCCGCTTGACGTTCTTGACGTGGTTCGAAGAAAATTTCTTTCGCAATAGGAGTCCGACTCTCCTGCTACCCTGATAGGTAGATCCTCCACCTCCCAAAACTTTGTGAGAAGGTTGTCCGATGGAGCATCGCGGACGTGGGAAATTTGGGTGGAGAAAGATTCAATCTGGTCTGGAACAGCACTTGGCACTGGACCGGTAAGCACCCACCCAAAGATGGTTTGCTGTCCGAGGAGGGAACCACAGATGTCGGTCTGTGAGCCGCTTAACAGTATGGACGGAAGGATGTCGGCTCCGATCAGAACGTCTATCTGTGAGCTCTCATAAAATGTAGGGTCTGCTAAAGGCAGGTTCGGCAAGTCTCGCAAAGCGCTCTTCGGGATCGGATATGAAGGGAGATTGCCGGCTATGTCTGGCAGGACGTAGGCCATGGCTTTTAACTGTACGCTCGGCGTAATCAGGGAGCGAATAGACAAATCACAGAGCTTCTTGGATTGTGCTGCTACAGTCTGATTTAGGCCTGAAACCTGGGCCTGAATAAGGCGGAATGGCAACTGGATGATATTAAAGCGACGTTCCGTAATGAACGTCGCCTCGGAGCCCGAGTCGATCAAAGCGCGGGCACGGAAATTTGTCCCCCGGTGGCAGATGTTGATTATTGCCGTACCGAGAAGCCCCGCTCTTGTTCCCGAGGCAAAATAATTCTGAACGTTGGGCGGAGTGACGGAAGAAGCGGGATCCTCCGCTGTTGTGGAAGTCAGCTCGCTGGGAGCTAGAGTCCCCCGATGCAGGAGCGTGTGGTGGCGGGCTCCACAAGTGAAGCAACTGTGGGCGCTTTGGCATTCCCGGAGCTGATGACCTCTAGCGAAACAGTTCAAGCACAGCTGCTTTTTTTTAATGCAGCTGGCTCGTGCATCCACGGTCTTTTGTAGGAATTGCGGACACAGTCGGATCGGATGATTCTCTTTGGAACAAAGATCACACGTTCTTCTCTTCGGACTCACTTGTGTCCCCTTGGCACGGGACTACCATGAGACCGGAACGGATTGGAGTTGCTTCCGGAGGGCTGCGGAATCAAAGGAACCTTTGGACGATGGTGGGGTCGGATTGCCTTTTGAAGTGGACGGGTCGCTCTCCATGGCCTCTAGCGTCAAATAGCGCTGAGTGGGGAAGGCGTCGATTTCCGTCCATGGAGGCACCTCCTTCTTGTCTGTGACGGACGCTTCCCACAAAGACCGGGTCAACTTCGGCAACTTGGAGGCATAAATAGTAACGAGGAGGCTATCCCAGTTGTCGGTGCAGAGCTTGGAGTGAGCAAGGGCGGTGAGGACCCCTTGCATCGTGCTTTGAAGCTCTTTCAAAGCTCGACTGGTCTCGGAATCGACGCGAGGCAAAAAGAGCAAAATATTTGTCTGGTTGGGGACCAGGAGCCGATTATTTTCATAACGGTGGGACCATGCCGACTCGAAACCATCGTTTGTGAGCGGGGACTTCTCGCCTTCGGATCGCCACTTGTCTTCGCGGAGAGATGGTACAACTTCTCTACCGGAGACAGCCTAGAATTATTTATGTAAATTGCAGTAAATAAATCTCGAAAAGTAGGCCAACGGACGTAATCTCTGCGAAGACCTCGATGTCGCAGGGAGGCAGTCGGCAGCCGCCCTGGTAGGCTTGCGGTGCAGACGGATGGACTGCTGTTTGGGCTAGATGAGCATTGAGGTCAGCGAGGCACTGCTCAAATACCCCATTGCACTCGCCGTACTTCTCTCGGATGTCTTCTGGGACCCTTGGGTCCTCGTCAACCATCACTGCTGAGCAAGCCTTATATTCCGCCTCGACATCCGACCACATACTCAGAATTTGTCCTCGGCGAACCTCGGAAAGCGATGCGGATGGAGCGGAAGTGATGCGCGCTTCCAAATGAGACAGCCGGCCAATGGCGGCGGCTAATTTTGCTCGTGCATTAGTGGTCACACGTTCTTCTCTTCGGACTCACTTGTGTCTGAAAGGAGTGAAACTTCCTTGGCACGGGAATACCATGAGACCGGAATGGATTGGAGTTGCTTCCGGAGGGCATTGTGATGGAAGGTCTCGAGCTGACGGGACTATTACCGAAAGAGCTGGTTGGATCGTCTTGGATCCGAGCTGGCACCTTGAGAGTGACGGGAGACGGGAAGAGAACCGACTTGGTCCTTGCAGCTGGGTTGCTACTAGCTGCTCTGGGAGTGACTGGCGACTTGATCTTTTGAGTGGGAAGGAAGAGGTGCGTAGCCGACGTGGAGAAGTCGCAGCCAAAAGCCCTTTGCTGTCCTTGTCACCCGGTGGCATACTACTCACACACGCAGAGGTTGGATGCGAAGTCGGATGCGGAATCCGCGGATTGGCGAAAGAACAGAAAAAAAAAACTGAGGCTGGGCTGGGCATCACACGAGAAAGCACTAAATTCCTTCAACACACAAAAAGAACCCACTGCTGGAGGAATGGAAAGGAAAGGGCCTCGGGCGATGTTGGACAACAATTTTTAATACCAACTCGAATTATTTGTGGCCGCTCTGGATCGAGGTCTGTGGCAATATTTAAAAAAAAAAATATTGTTAGTGCGGCTTTCCTCCGTTTACCCTTTTGACGGACCTTTGCAGTGGGCAACTAATCTTCCTTATATAGTGCGGATGGATTGTGGACGGAAGTGGTCGATTTCTTGCTCCCCTTTTTATGCCGTGGAGGTGGTAGGGCCGATAGGATACACGAGCACGAGGATCGGAGCCAAGAAAGTAACTGCTACTGGTGTGGCGGAGACTATCGGAACGAATATGAAATAAAACCAATAATTCCTTATACAGTCTTCTGTTAGTGGAAGCGGAACAAACGTAGGACTATGTATTTTTGGATAATTCGGCAGCTTGAATTTATTTCTTGTCTTAAATTTGGTGTTCGTGATACCGATAGTTTTTCTTAAATTTTGTCACCTCTAATTTCCCTCGGACATACAATTCGACAATTGCCACGAAAAAATGCGAAATCGCTGTGGAAATGCGCTGTGCCTGGGTTGAGGATAATTTGTTACGGAATTGGAGATAATATCACGTATTGTGGCGACCAAAGTTATTGCTGGAACGCGTAAACGCTCGGAATCGCAGATTTTTATTTTTAAATGTACATATGTGGATATGAGCGGAATGTATGTGTGGGACGCGATATTTAAATACGGAGTGTGGTATTTTTGTATGTGCGTTATGTTATTTTCTGTACATATATAGTTGGTAATATGGATCCATCGATATAGATATAGATCGATCTATTGCAGCCAACTATGGAAATAAATATGAGTATATAGATGTCGGAATAAAAAACACTTAATAATTGTTAGGGTGGGTTTTTATTCTGTTAGCACTTGGATGTATGTATGTATGTGTATGTATTTATGGATGTGTATATATATTTGTATGTAATTTTGGAGATGCGGAGCCGCTCTTGCGAATTGGAATGCACATATGTTTTAGTAAATTGGGGTGCAGTTGGATTTTGTTGAATATATTTAATTTTTCACAACTCATGCCCAGACAAAACGGAATGGAAGAAATACCGTAGCACTGGTAGTTGGAGGCGACGGAACGGAGAACGGCCGGAATCGCCGATAATATGGCGTTGGCGAAAGAGAAGGAAGCACAGAGAAGGATATCACTCTATTCACAGATATGTATATAAGAATATATATACATATATCGCGGAACTCGGACTTGGCGGGGAATAAAACAAATCGCACTAGGAATCGATTTGGGAAGACGAAATCGTACTTATCCACCGATGCTTGCTGATTGGACTCCTCCTTATAAGGAAGGCGAAGATCCGGCTCGAAGGACCAATGTTTTGTAGGAGGGTGGATGTTGGTGGTTCCCACAGCCTGGATTCCCAATAAATAATAGTCGGGGATGTGACGGTTGTGTAAAGGCGCGTAGGTGTCGAGAGACTGTTCTCTCTAGCTCGGCCTACGGCTAGCGCCCGTTATGGAGCGCCGAGTGGATCGCGTCCACGCCGCGGGAGAGCGGAGGGCATGGGAGAGCGCGCGAGCTAACAGAGCGCTGTTAACCGCGCTGCTGCCCTAAACAAATTTATTGACCTCACCGTAGTCTCAGACATCGTCAAAAGCTTGAAAGTACTAGTGGACTACTCTTTCTCTGACCAAAGGTATATCGAGACGATACTGTCCCTCGAGTGGCCAGAACCTCCCGACCATATTTATTCCAGGAAAAGCAACTGGAAAATTCATAACACAACCATGGAGGAACTACTCCCCTGAAAAGAACCAACGCCCAGATACACAAGACGACCTAAATCATACAATGAACAGGTTCAAGAAAGCATGAAAAAATCCTTAAAGACCCTCAAAAGAAAAGAAAAAGAAACAACCATGGGGGTCAACCCAAATAGATATCCTACGTAGAAGCTGCGGTATTCTTTTCAACAAAGCCAAAAGCGCCAACGAAGCAAACTTTAAATACAGTCGGACCTATAAAAAAAATAAACTGGGAAAGCAAAAAGGATATAGAGGGAGCCTTTAAACAACGTTCTACCGGGTGCCATTACGGAAGCCCTGACTGACTGTTGACTGTCATTTGGTGATGCTCATCGATTAATTCATCGATCAACCATTGGAGGAAGGAGACATTATCGATGGGATCGTCCACTAGTCAAGTTCATACAAACAAAAATAATGTAAAGGAAAAACTAAGTTTTTCGTAATGGGTTATGCCATTTATTACATTTTCAGCTTATTTAAAGAAGCTAATGTAATATTTTTTTTATATCACAGCCTGTTTAATCATAAAAAAAATCGAATATGAAATGCAAAATAAGAGCACGACTGGTCACTAGAGAACGACCGATTTTCGTTAGCGAAAAAAGTAATTTGGTTTGAGAACTAGGCTTAAACAATGTGCTACGAGCATTGTATTTAATTAACACAGTTTAAACTGAATATAAAATTAAAATAGATTTGATTATTCTACATTTGACATGGTATAGTATGTACTATTTGGTTTTGTTTGAAGCAGGAGATTGCTTCGCATGGCATTCTTTTTCATGCTTTGGGACTAACTGTTAATTTATTCAATTTGTGATACAAAAATAAGTACTTACAATTGAGATTTCTCCTGCCAAAGCTTGTACAGGACTATGAACTCCACTGCGCAAAGTACAATAACCCATCCCGTGAGAAGTACGTAATGTCATTTCAGCAGCTGTTATGTGTTGCGGCTCATTTACAGATATTACTCTGCTAGGACTGTGGTCGGTATGGATTGTGGATATCTGTTGTCTGTTCCTTGTGCTCTCCGTCTATAATGATTTTGATAATTGAAAATTACTTAATGTTCCAGATATTTTAGTAATAGCACTGTTAGACACAATTAAAACTTTTTACAACACTAGTCAACACGACATTTACGCTGTTGCCCAAAATGACTTTTTCTGATAGATTTCGGGATTTAAATTTTGTTAACGGATTATGTTTTTTTTATGGTTTAGTTTTTTTTTAAGAATTTTTAAAAATCTTGTATTTTTTAATGTTTTTTTAGAGGTAGTGCTTTTATTTTTCACATAACTTAAGTATCTTATATCTGGTTGCATAGAACTTTGCAGTTCTGAAAAGCTGACAAGTGCAGTTATAAATCCGACAAAGACAATTTGTAGCTGCAGCTTAAGGCCTGGAAGATATTAGGCATTCAAATTCAAATTTCATCATTTTTTTAGGTGGAAAAGGCGGGAAAAGTGAAAAAAAAATGTTCTTGCCAAACATTTTTAGTTTGTAAGAATCGATGGATAAACGGCCAAGTTGCAGCCATTTGACCAAAACGACTCCAAACTCATTTTAAAATACCGTACGGTACGTTGTTGGTCCAATGCCAAAGGACACGATCAGGTACCAAAAATGCAACCTCTTTTCGTTTGCTTTAATCCCAATTGCCAGGCCCGCAACCTCCCTAAAAGTATTTTTTGTCTATTTTTTTCATGTTTTAGGTTTGGTTAACAAATTTTAACTCCACCGTCTCTCCATAGATTTTCATGAACAATACCTTAAATAATGCCTAGAGGCACTACCTCTTGAAAAAAATATAAAAAAGACCAGATTTTAAAAATTCTTTAAAAAAAAATTAACCAGAAAAAAACATAGTACTATACAAATTTTTAAATCCCAAAATTGATCAGAAAAAGTCATTTTGGTCCACAGCGGGAAGAAAAAGTTCAGTTTTGTCGAGTAGAGTATTTAGTAGCTTGTAGTAAAGTCTTGAAAAAGAAACCTTATGTAGTTTGGATAGCAATTCACACCGCGTGTGTTTTCTTCTCCGCTCAAACTAAAACTGATCTCGCTCTTAATTTTATTCTTTCCTTTTCTCCTTCTTATTCTTTGCGCTCTTTCCACATTGAGAGTGTGTTTACATGTGTTGGGGCTGAGAGCACAATTACACTGGGCTTAATAGTTAATTCGCTTGACTAGTAGTCACTAAGATCCATGAATCGTAAATATATATAACTGCAGTTAATTATAATTTTGTAAGCATGTATTACCAAATGTAATGGAAATTAAAATTTATAGAAGGCTGAAAAATATTGTATTACATTTTTTTTAAAACTACAAATTTTCAATTATTTTAGTTTTCAATTTCGACTGGGAGGTACCTGCGTCTTTGTGGCCAATACATAAGGCTATGACTTTCGAATCCAAAAGATTGACAACCTCTGCTGACGCATCCTGTTAGTTTTTTATAATGCAAAGACTAGATAATAACACTACTCAACAAAATTTAACTTTTACTTTCGACTGTGGACCAAAATGACTTTTTCTGATAGATTTCGGGACTTAAACATTTTTTAGTATTTTATTTTTTTGTATGTTTTAATTTTTTTAAAGAATTTTTTAAAATCTGGTTCGAAATTACGAATTTAAAAACTTGGGAAAAGTCGAAAAAAATATATAGTTCTTGGCCAACATTTTTAGTTTTAAATAAACGCATTAATTAGGCGTCGTTTAAGGTTTTGTTTTATTCAATTCTATCTTAAATAATAACAAGCAAACAAAAACAAAATATAATAAATCATACATGAAAAACAAACGAGAAGGAAACAACCCACACGTTGCTTCTGGGGACGCCACTCTGCTTATACCCGTACTAAGTCAATATAAACATTTTTGAGCTTAGATTTTTTAGAATTTTATATGTCTGGACATTGGTATGCAATGACTGCACCATCAAGTGGCCCATGTGACACCAAGCCAAAGCCTGTTACGCGCGGAACCCAGGCAGAAACGCCTCCCACCCAACCGACCGAGGGGCGCTGCCGCGATGCGTGTTATCGAACCGATTGCGAGCATGCAGGAAAGATATGTGTTAGACTAAAATTCGAGGAAAATTAGAACTAAACACAGCTCAAAGAACTAAACATGCAAAGAAAGCTAAGAAATATAACTAAGTACGGGAATGGTATGTTAGTATTAGTGATTTAAGAAGAGGAAGGGAATTAGTAGTTGATATTATGTGGTAGAGGGAATTGAAGTCCGAGCATAGGACCCTAAATGGTTCGTGCAAGGAATAATTTGATATACAAAGCGGAAGGAACAAAGGAATAAAGGTTATAGTAGATCTAATAGGAATCCTAAAGTTTATGTTGCTCAACAAGTGTTTGTAAGTTACCATTCCCTGCAGTACCAGAAGTGAGCGATGACAAATGTCAACTACGCGTCATTCAGGATTTTTTTCTCTGCCGCTGCTGCAGACGAGCAGAATAAGAAGTCGACGCGTCCGTCAGACCAAACTCTTTTTTTTTCTTTGTTTTTTTCTGTTACGACGCGTGCCGTAACAGAATTCGGTTTTTCCGTCGGCGTCGACAACGTTGTTAGAATTGTGCGGTGAAAAGTGAGGCGCAGATTTTGTTTATGTTGTGCAAAATTATTATCAGGTAAGTGCAGTGTTTCATTTAATTAAAAATAGTCTATTGTTCGTTGTAAAAAATGAAGAAGATGTGATATTGCGAAATGAAATGCGTTTGGGACAAAAATTTTCATTTCCAAAAACGAAAACAGAAAAAACGAGAAGGAACGTGTGAGTCGCTTCTGGGGACGCGACTCTACTTATACCCGTACTCAGTCAGTATATAGATTTTTGAGCATATAATTTTTTAGAATTTTAGAATAAAACGAGAAGGAACGTGTGAGTCGCTTCTGGGGACGCGACTCTACTTATACCCGTACTCAGTCAGTAAATACATTTTTGAGATATGATTTTTTAGAATTTTAGAAAAAAAAAAAATTTTACATTTTACATTTTTTTGCTACATCTGTTATCTACATCTACATCTACAATGTATATTTTACATCTAAAATGTAGATTATAGATGTACCATTTATATTCTGCATCTCCTCCGCTAGGGGTTGCTCGCGCACTGAACGCGGCAGAGTGTGCGAGCGAGAGAGAGAATGAGTTGTGTTTGTCTTGCAGGAAGGGGCGGGGGAAGCAACTGAAAATTAATTTCTTCATTCTGGCTATAATTATGATCCGATCTGATTCATGTTCAGCAATCTGGTCATTCTCTACGATACTGCGTTTTTAGTTTTATCGTATCTTTAAAATTGTGCCTGCCACAGATTTTCGTCCTTTGTGGTGGTGGAAGGGGGCGGGGCGAAATTTTGAAATACACTTGTAGCAGTGTAGCCCTAGCTCTTATAGTCTCTGAGATCCAGGCGTCAAACAAGACGGACAGACGGACAGACAGACATGGCTCTATCGACTCGGCTATTGATGCTGATCAAGAATATATATACTTTATGGGGTCGGAAAATTTTCCTTCTCTGCGTTACACACATCCACTTTTACCACAAATCTAATATACCCCTTAACTCTTTTTTGAGTACGGGTATAAAAACCACCCGAGTGGTTCTTGCGAATCTTGAGTCGAACAGGGGTGTTTTGTTTTTAGCGCAAATGCATTGCTGATCTACTGAGAGCATTATTAACAAATTGAAAAATATTTAAATTAACCCATCTTATTTTAAAGTGCCCGGAAGTGCACGACGGCCCTACGAACATGAGCAAATCAAAAAAACTAAAAAGGTTCTGTGGAAAAAAACACACAGCAGAAAAATGTAAATATGTATACATTTTTATAAGAAAACAATAAATAAAAGAAAGTTTATATTTGAAAACATAATTTAACCATGCTTTTTTCCTCAAATATCAAATTTTTTACTTAAATACATCACTTATTAGGGCCTTACTTTTCAATGGAAATTCATCTCTTATTAAGGCCTTACTTTTCAAGGGAAATTCATAGCTTATTAAGGCCTTACTTTTTAAGGGAAATTCATCGCTTATTCAGGCCTTACTTTCGGCTAATTGTCGCTTACCATGTCATCGATTATGCTCCTAGGACATCCCTGTGTTAAAGTAAACAGCCCACCGTATGGCAGGTCATTGCTTATGTCATCGAGCTGCATGACGTTGCCATCGATGTGTGGTTGCTTACACATCGCTTACGCGTACTGCAGGGTTGCTATCATTGCACGCATGTATTGACACACATATGTATATTTACATGTATGAGTGAGAGACACGATGAAGCAACGTCTTCTCATCTTCTTTTTGCTTTTTGTTTTCTTCTTTGCGAGCAGAACTTCTCATCAATCACAAATAAAAATTGCAAATGAACAAACGCAACGGCTACCGTTTCTGTTAAAATATAATTTGCACGGCATTGGTCAAACACTGTTCAACAGGTTATGTATCGGATATTTAGATCGGAAAATATAAGTGATTGTTTTAGTTAGGAACTAAAAACATCGGTGTGACTCAGAAAGAAAACGATAATCAGCTATGAGCGGAATTTATCAAATACTTCAAGCATCAAAAATTGGAGGAGGGAAACTATGACTCCTGGTCCAATCAAATGCGGTCTGAGTTGGTGCACGCGGAGTTGTGGAGTGTGGCATCTAGTGAAGCATCTGGTAATGTCACAGGATCGGATGTCCCTGAAGGTGCAAGGGCCAAGGATGAGAAGGCACTGTCAATGATCACGCTATGTGTGAAAACTTCACAATTGGGATACATCAAGAACTGCAACAAGTCGGCTGAGGCACGGAAAAAATTAAAAGATGTCCATCAACCAAGTGGACCAGTATGAAAGGTTCAACTGTACAAGAAATTGCTAAGCAAGCGCATGGACCAGAGGCAAAGCATTTCAAGCTACGTAAACGAATTTGTAAATATTCTCGATGGCCTGGGTGCGGTAGGAATCGACCTAGATGATGAACTTCGCACAATTGTTTTGTTGTCGAGCCCTCAAGAATATTATACAAATTTTGTCGTCGCCATAGAGACGCGCGACAGTCCTTTGACGTTCTATGTATAAAACTGAAAGAAAAAGGTGAGAGAAAGGGGAATTCAGAAGAACAAAAGGAATGCGCAAAAGCATTTGCTGCGAAGCAGAAGCCGGCCGTGCAGAGAGCGCAAAAGAAGAGAAACAAAACAATTATATCTTTCAAGTGTGGTGAGCACGGGCATATGAAGGCTCAGTGTAAGAAAGAGAGCTCAAACGAAGGAAAATTAGCAAAAGGAGAGAACAAGCAGTGCAGCCTATTAAATGCGATGGACGCAGATAATTTGAAAAATAGTATGTGGTGTTTGGATAGTGGTGCGACAAGCCACATGTGTTGTGATAAGCAGTTATTCACAAAGTTAGCAAAAGATACAGAACTGATTCTGGCTGACTCCGGTTTTCTAAAAGCTGAAGGGAAAGGAGAGGTTCAGCTGAAGACAGATATATGTACACTGTTATTAAAAGATGTTCTCTATGTTCCCAAAATGAATGGACAACTTTTCTCCGTGAGCAGCGCATTAAAAAATAATTTTTTTGTCACTTTTGGGCAAGAATATGCGAAAGTAGTCCAGGGCGGTGATTGTATTATAAAGGCAAATAAGGTTGGAAACTTATATATACTTCAAGGTAAAAAAAAACAGGTGTTTTGCTGCGATTAAGGCTGATGGTGAATTGTGGCATGATAGATATGACCATTTGAATATCAACAGTATGAAAGACTTACAAACCAAAGGAATGGTGCGTGGCATTGAAAATATGGTTTTCCCAGCAAGTATGAATTGTAAAACTTGCATGCTCAGCTAGATTCATGCGCAGCCATTCCTGTTGCATCCACCAACAGAGCGCAAGACATATTGGAATTAATTCATGCAGATGTGTGCGGGCCATTTGTCATACAATCACTTGCTGGATCGAAGTACTTTCTAAGCTTCATCGATGACAAATCAAGAAGCATATTTGTGTATTTTCTACAGCGAAAGGTCTTCAATAAGTTTGTCGAGTTTAAAACACTGGTTGAATGGCAAACGGGGAAAACCCTTAAATGTATCCGGAGCGACAATGGTGGTGAATTTGTCAACAAATCGTTTGATGAATTTTTGAAGAACCATGGGATCGAGAGGCAGCTGACACACCACAACAAAACGGCGGGTCTGAGTGAGCAAACCGCACCCTGGTAGAGATGTCAAGTTTTATTGTAGGCGAATCCTTGTGGGGTGAGGCAGTCAACTCAGCTGTATATGTACGGAATCGGTCACCAACCAGTGCGCTGACTAGTATGACGCCTATGCAAGCGTGGACAGGTAAGAAACCTTTTGTTGGTCATCTAAAAGTTTTTGGCTCCATTGCAGTTGCCTTGGACAAGGGTCCAAGGAAGAGTAAGCTTCAACCATAAGGCAAAGAATATCGCATGATTAGGTATGCGGTAGCAGCTAAAGACTATCGAATGTATGATCCGGTGTCCTATCAGGTGATTGAGAGGCGAGATGTCCTCTTTAACGAGCTCAAAGGCGACAGCGATGCAGTCGCAATGGAGTTTCCTTTGAAGGAAGTTACCATGCAGTCGGAAGGTACTGATGGCAATGCTGATGACGGTGACAGCGACGATCCTCATGAGGATGACAGCAGCGATGGAGGAAGTCGACGACAATACCAGTAGCAGCGATTCTAACGCCTACGAGAGCACAACTGAGAAAGCAGATTCAGATGATACGGTTCCTCGTGTTGGATCTGGCTGACCAAGGCTGATTCAAACCGGCAAACCTGGCCGCCCGAGAAAGAAATACAACATCCTTGGTTCTCTGGTTGCAAGCAAAGTGAAGATTCCATTATCCTATGGAGGCATTGAAAAGTACTCATGCATCACAGTGGTCCGAAGCGATGCAACGCGAATATGATTTACTAATGGCGAACCAGACATGGTAGTTGGCAGACCTACCAACAGAACATCGGGCAGTTTGATGCAAATAGGTGTATAGCCTGAAACGCGGTAAAGATGGCCAGATTGAGCGGTTCAAAGCACGGTTGGTACCAAAAGGTTGTTCCCATCAGTATGAAATAAACTATTCCGAAACATTTTCACCAGTTTGCACACTGGACAGCCAGCGATTTATTCTCGCTCTAGCTCGCTCTTCCGGTCAAGGCGATTTAGCTAGGTTAGGTTAGGTTAGGTTATCTAGGCTTACAACGATTTGTATGAAGTACTGGAATATAATCGTAAATTGGATTTTCGATCTAGCGCACACAGTTAATTTTCGTATCGCCTTTCAATAAATCTTTAAACGCCACCAAATTTATTTTTCGGTCTCTTTTTTATACCCGTACTCAAAAAAGAGTTAAGGGGTATATTAGATTTGTGGTAAAAATGGATGTGTGTAACACAGAGAAGGAAAATTTTCCGACCCCATAAAGTATATAGAGTCGATAGAGCCCTGTCTGTCCGTCTGTCCGTCTGTCCGTCTTGTTTGACGCCTGGATCTCAGAGACTATAGGAGCTAGGGCAACCAAATTTGGTTTCCAGACTCATGTGATATCACACTGCTACAAGTGTATTTCAAAATTTCGCCCCGCCCCCTTCCGCCCCCACAAAGGACGAAAATCTGTGGCAGGCACATTTTTAAAGATACGATAAAACTAAAAACGCAGTATGGTAGAGAATGCCCATATCTACCAGATTGCCGAATATGAATCAGATCGGATCATAATTATAGCCAGAATGAAGAAATTAATTTTCTGTTGGTTCCCCCGCCTCCAACAGCCAGAGACACACTACTCTATCTCTTTCTCGCTCGCACACTCTGCCGCGTTCAGTGCGCGAGCAACCCCTAGCAGAGGAGATGTAGAATCTAAATGGTACATGTATAATCTACATGTTAGATGTCAAATATACATTGTAGATGTAGATAACAGATGTAGCCAAAAAATGGAAAATGTAAAATTTTTTTTTTTTAATTCTAAAATTCTAAAAAATTATATCCTCAAAAATGTATACCGACTGAGTACGGGTATAAGTAGAGTCGCGTCCCCAGAAGCGACTCACACGTTCCTTCTCGTTTTTAATTAGAAAAACTTTTCTAATTTATCATGGCGCCCCCGGGTGGACTATAAAGAATTAAAAGGCAACAAATAAAGTGACAGAGATACAGTTAGCATAAATAGTGTACAAAAAAATACAATATACAACTTGTTATAATCAATAACTAGTTTGTTCTATATTATAGAATATTGTATTGTATCGTTGCCCATGTCGTGTGTGTATCCACACTGCCAAAACCATCGTGTCGACCGCGCAATACCCTCACCCGCTGTTGCTGATCGCTGCTGATACCCTGCCGCCATAGCTGCTTCTGCACCGTTGCTGCTACTGGTTACCTGCTGCTTCCCCATCAGACACTGTTGCTGCAACCCAGAAGACGAATGGCCACTTGTGATTGCACGGACTGCAAGAGGAAAGTGTCAGCTGGACTTAAAGATCCAAACGCAGAGCCGGAGTTATTTGTGCAAAAAATTGAAAGCTAGATCCGAAGACATACAAAAATACAGCTTTTAATTCTTGGCACAGACGTTAAGCGTTTTTAATAGCTATTGAATTTTATTTATTGAGCTAGCGACCTTTTTCACTAGCTATTGCAGTTATTTTAATGATTAAAGTCGTTGGTTTTAATTGAATATTCAGTTTATTAGTTGCGCGGTATAGCGGCCTACAATCAATACTGTTTGTGTGGATAGAATGTCGATATAAAGTTCGAAGGTATGTTCTTGCAGGTTCAGGACCAGATCAAGACGAAAGAAAGCGAGTGCGTTATAATTACGATTGTGAAGAGCTGTTAGTCAACAGAAGCGGTCAACTCTATGGGGGCTGTTATACGCACGATAGACCCATAGCCATCGATAACAGAGGCGATACTTACTTAATAAGTCGAAGCGAACTAGTTATGAACTAGAAGCTCTAGCCGTCGTCGAGTCGTTAGAGCGATTTAAATATTACATCTATGGTAAGCCTATTAAAGTCGTTACCGATTGTACTGCCCTGAAAACATCAATGAAGAAACGAGAGCTTATACCCCGAAATGCAAGATGGTGGTTGCGTATACAAGAATTTGACATAGACATTGTTCATCGAGCTGGAACACAGATGAATCATGTTGACGCACTAAGTCGAGATCCCGTTGAGGATGACCATGAGATGGACACAGCATCCCTGCAAATTTCGATGACCATCATCGACGAGGCTGATTGGTTGTTTTCCATACAATTACAATATGAGAAAATCCAGAAGATTGTCGCTGAGATGAAAATTGATAAGAAATCTGAGAACGACGAGTATGTGATCGAGCAAGATCGCCTGTTTCGCAAATATGACGGCAAGCTGCTATGGGTTGTGACGAAGCAGCTAAGATTCCATATTTTACATGAATGTCACGACAAGGCTGGACACATGAGCACAGAGAAAACCATTAATCGGATTCTAAATTTGTTTTGGTTTCCCCGAATGCGCAACTACGTTAAAAGCTTCATAAGGTCATGTGTGGGCTGTGCGCTGTATAAGATACCAGGTGGACATCAGGAAGGACAATACCATTATGATGACATCAATCCGATCCCTTTTTCGACCGTACATATGGATCACCTGGGACCCTTCCCAAAGAGTTCAAAAAGGAATGAGCACATTCTTGTGATTGTCGACGCATTCACTAAATTTACCATAGTGCGAGCTGTAAAAAGTACAGCCACGAAACACGTTATTGATATCCTACAGGAGGTAACCAGCTACTTAGGAATGCCGGATCGAATCATTACCGATCGCGGTACAGCTTTTACTTCAAAGGATTTTGATGTATATTGTAAGTCGAATAATGTAAAGCACATACTCAATGCTGTAAAGACACCGAGAGCGAACAGACATGCAGAGCGAACCAACCGGATTATTTTGTCAATGCTATTGCCTTCAAATGAAAATGAAAAACGATGGGACGACCAGCTACGCTCAATTCAATGGAGCATCAACAACTAGCAAGTTGGAGCCTCGCTATAAAGGTCCATTTATTATCAGCAAGGTTCTGCCAAACGAAGATAGTAGAAGATATTCCTCATGGCCAACGAAAGCAAAGGCACTATAAGTCGGTGTATTCTTCTGACAGAATGAAACGCTGGTGCGAACTTCCACCCGATGAACCAGATGAAGATGACGACATGGAAGGCGACTCACCCTACGATTCTCGCGAGGACGCTGCGATTTTTCAGGAAAGGCCGACTGTGAAGAGCTGTTAGTCAACAGAAGCGGTCAACTCTATGGGGTCTGTTATACGCACGATAGACCCTTAGCCATCGATAACAACAGAGGCGATACTTACTTAAGAAGTCGAAGCGAACAAGATAGCACACGTAAAAGAAAACCTTTTGTTCCAATTAATTCAGTCTACATATATTGTTTAACTTATTATATCCAATAAACACTACTATACTACTCAAAAGCCATCCCTTCACACGATCAATTAAAGACTAAAAAGGGGCAGGCGGACCGAATCGCCCATGCCCTAATTCAAGCGAGAGAGAGAACGAAAGAAGCGATAGAAGCTCGGACTGCTGCTGAGTCGAGCAAGAGCGATAGATAGAGAGAGAGAATGCGAGAGAACAGCATAGATGCTGCAGCTGCAGTAGTAAATGAAGAAGGAGATATAAAGAGGCAAAAGAACGGCCGCTTCCGTGAGTAATTATAATCGATTACAATATTTATATGCAGTGGGCAATGCGAATAGCAAAAAAAGGTGAAATTACGTTATTTTGCGCCACTAGCTATTATTTGAGGAATTTGTTGGGGAATTTCAGGCTGGGAAACCAGACACTCTATTTGAACCGCTATTTGGACGCACAATTATATATATCGTTTACCGCAATCACTGCCGCCAATTTTTTTTCCACTCTCGTTGTTTGAAATTCACCAAAAAGTTGGTTCGTTAACCCAAGCCGCTGTGTATAACACTTACTTCCATACATATATACACACATACAAGCAGCTGCACCGGTGCATACTTTTCATCTCTCGCTTTCGCTTATCCGCCGTTGCTTGCTATGTATTTTGTGGGAGAATTTTCGTTGCCGCGCTTGATTAAAACGGAACACCAAGTGACGCGCTACCCTGTTGTTTGAGGGTATATTGTTTTCTGCTCTCACTTGGAAAGAGACGTGCAACCAACTATACAGCTCGTGCCTCGACATCCAATTATTGTCGTTCTTGATTTTCGTTCTTGTTTGAACATTTATTATTTATTCATCTAAAAAATATTAGCTGTCGTCGCGTAAATTATGAATAGTAAAAGGGCACAAGAAGATAAGTTTGTTCTCGATGACTCAAAAAGTAAGATCAAAAACCGCGTCAAGTGGGTCATGGAGTGTTTAGTGCACATCCCCCGACTCGTACTGCCTATCCAACGATTTGCTAATATCGACAACAACTAGTACAATGCCCTCACTCAAAACTGTGTCTTAGACCACAACAACGACAACAACCACTGCAATTGCTCAGCGCCCGATACTATCGACCCACTACGACAAGCCACACCTCTCCCAACAAATAAGTTTGAAAAACGCTAACGGAGCGTTAATTCAGACTGGGCTCGATCGCTTTGTGCAAATAATAAAAAAAATTGAGCCCACAAAGTGCGAAGAACAATGCAGCTAAAATAACTAAAATAAACGAGAACACTGTGCCACATAAGGCACTAACAAACAATAGATTTCCGATACTAAGTGTTCCAAATGTAGATGACCGCCACCTATTTATGTTCGACAGGCAAATTGTGCTGAACTGATCAAAAAAATAGCTGATACAATGGGCGCAAACACATTCTTTGTCACGACCATCAAAAGGGGTAACATAAATGAAACAAAAATACAAGTCAATGACGAACAAAACTATCGATCAGTTGCGAAATACATCGAAAATTAAAAAAATTAATTACTACACCTACCAACTTAAAAGTAGCATAGGATTCAAGTGGTTATCAAAGGAATCGAACCAACAGTCTCAATCAATGAGATAATAAATGGACTTAACGATAAAGGCTTGGAAGTCAAAATAGCTATGAATATAATAAATAGGAATAAAATTCCCCAGCCAATGTTCAAAGTAGAAGTAACACCTTAATGTATGCATATAAGTAAAAATGAAGTTCACCCAATCTACAAGCTTCAATATCTACTGCACCGTAGGATCACCGTTTAGGATCCACGCAAACGAAATTCACAAATTGCCGGGAAAATGGACACACGAAAACTTATTGCACTCTACGGGCAGTCAGCGTTGCCTGTGGGGATGTCCATCTCACTGAAGCCTGCCCCGTAAGTAAGGAGGATCCATCTGCTAAAACATGTAGCAACTTTGGGGAAAACCATACTGCCAACTATAGAGATTGTCCTGTATATATAGAATAGAAAAATCGCCTAAACCAACAAATAACTGCTGCTCGAAACCCGGTCGTCCGACAAAACTTGCCATGTATACCATCCACTACGACTCCAGGAGTTGCTTTTGCTCAGGAGTTAAGTTACAACAACGGGTCGTACGCATCAGTCTCTAAGCCGACACTTCAACCAACCACAGCAGGAATAATGCAGCATCAGGCATCAAATCAGATCCAAGAAATCTCTGCCCAACATACCCCTGCAAATCCATCCCAATTGCCTAGTGGAATTGAGTAATTACAGGAGCTTATGCGCAACCAAAATCTCCTCCTGAAGCTCCTAATCAAACAGAAATCTGTTTAAATGGCATGTCTTAATATATGTTTCTGGAATGCAAATGGCATTTAGCAACACAAATGCGAGCTCTAACAGTTCCTCGCTCATTGACGCCATGCTCATATCAGAGACTCACCTAAAAAATAAAAACTATTTTCACCTCGCTGGCTATAACTTCTATGCGACAAATCATCCCGATGGTAAGTCACATGAAGGTACTGACGTTCTGATCAAGCATCGCATCAGGCATTATCCATTGCCTTGATTTGCTAACCCTTATCTACAGGTAACATCAATTCATATTGAAATTCGGAGCGGCTACCTAAACCTAGCCGCAATATACTGCCCATCGCGCTTCTGCATTCCCGAAACAGAATTTGTAACATTCTTCGACCTACTAGGTGACCGATTTATAGTAGCTGGTGACTTCAATGCCAAGCACACCCATTGGGGATCTACACTTACCAACCCGAAAGGAAGACAACCATATAACGCTATACGCCACGGAGCAAGCTAGACTTTATCTCTCGGGGCAAGCCTACATATTGGCCCACAGATACAAACAAGCAACCCGACTTGATTGATTTTGCAGTTACACGAAGGGTGCTGCAAGCTCAGATTCATGTAGATCACTTAACAGATCTATCATCGGATCACTCGCCCATTCTACTTCACCTTTACAACCATGAACAGCTTTCGCAACACCCACACTTTCTAACTTCTAGCAAAACAGATTGGCTCAAATACAGGAAGTACATAAGCTCTCATATTGATAGCTGCCCAAACATTTATTGTAAAGATGATATTGATAGTCAGTCGAAGCATTCGTATTCTCAATGTCACTGGCGGCAAAACACTCAACACCAATATTAGCACCAAATAAACTTTCCAACAGCAGTCGTATTTCTAGGCACATTGAAATGCTGCTACGCGATAAAAGAAGACTTTGCCGAGAGTAGCAAGCACACAGATCACCTGCCTCGAAAGAGCGGCTAAAAATAGCCAACCACCTACTACGCAGAGCCCCAGAAGATGAAAAAAACCGAGCTCAAATATCCTATAGAGTGGGCTCGCAGCAACAAAGAGAAGGCAAATACATGTGAGGGTATGGCCACTTGTGATTGCACGGACTGCAAGAGGAAAGTGTCAGCTGGACTTAAAGATCCAAACGCAGAGCCGGAGTTATTTGTGCAAAAAATTGAAAGCTAGATCCGAAGACATACAAAAATACAGCTTTTAATTCTTGGCACAGACGTTAAGCGTTTTTAATAGCTATTGAATTTTATTTATTGAGCTAGCGACCTTTTTCACTAGCTATTGCAGTTATTTTAATGATTAAAGTCGTTGGTTTTAATTGAATATTCAGTTTATTAGTTGCGCGGTATAGCGGCCTACAATCAATACTGTTTGTGTGGATAGAATGTCGATATAAAGTTCGAAGGTATGTTCTTGCAGGTTCAGGACCAGATCAAGACGAAAGAAAGCGAGTGCGTTATAATTACGATTGTGAAGAGCTGTTAGTCAACAGAAGCGGTCAACTCTATGGGGGCTGTTATACGCACGATAGACCCATAGCCATCGATAACAGAGGCGATACTTACTTAATAAGTCGAAGCGAACTAGTTATGAACTAGAAGCTCTAGCCGTCGTCGAGTCGTTAGAGCGATTTAAATATTACATCTATGGTAAGCCTATTAAAGTCGTTACCGATTGTACTGCCCTGAAAACATCAATGAAGAAACGAGAGCTTATACCCCGAAATGCAAGATGGTGGTTGCGTATAAAAGAATTTGACATAGACATTGTTCATCGAGCTGGAACACAGATGAATCATGTTGACGCACTAAGTCGAGATCCCGTTGAGGATGACCATGAGATGGACACAGCATCCCTGCAAATTTCGATGACCATCATCGACGAGGCTGATTGGTTGTTTTCCATACAATTACAATATGAGAAAATCCAGAAGATTGTCGCTGAGATGAAAATTGATAAGAAATCTGAGAACGACGAGTATGTGATCGAGCAAGATCGCCTGTTTCGCAAATATGACGGCAAGCTGCTATGGGTTGTGACGAAGCAGCTAAGATTCCATATTTTACATGAATGTCACGACAAGGCTGGACACATGAGCACAGAGAAAACCATTAATCGGATTCTAAATTTGTTTTGGTTTCCCCGAATGCGCAACTACGTTAAAAGCTTCATAAGGTCATGTGTGGGCTGTGCGCTGTATAAGATACCAGGTGGACGTCAGGAAGGACAATACCATTATGATGACATCAATCCGATCCCTTTTTCGACCGTACATATGGATCACCTGGGACCCTTCCCAAAGAGTTCAAAAAGGAATGAGCACATTCTTGTGATTGTCGACGCATTCACTAAATTTACCATAGTGCGAGCTGTAAAAAGTACAGCCACGAAACACGTTATTGATATCCTACAGGAGGTAACCAGCTACTTAGGAATGCCGGATCGAATCATTACCGATCGCGGTACAGCTTTTACTTCAAAGGATTTTGATGTATATTGTAAGTCGAATAATGTAAAGCACATACTCAATGCTGTAAAGACACCGAGAGCGAACAGACATGCAGAGCGAACCAACCGGATTATTTTGTCAATGCTATTGCCTTCAAATGAAAATGAAAAACGATGGGACGACCAGCTACGCTCAATTCAATGGAGCATCAACAACTAGCAAGTTGGAGCCTCGCTATAAAGGTCCATTTATTATCAGCAAGGTTCTGCCAAACGAAGATAGTAGAAGATATTCCTCATGGCCAACGAAAGCAAAGGCACTATAAGTCGGTGTATTCTTCTGACAGAATGAAACGCTGGTGCGAACTTCCACCCGATGAACCAGATGAAGATGACGACATGGAAGGCGACTCACCCTACGATTCTCGCGAGGACGCTGCGATTTTTCAGGAAAGGCCGACTGTGAAGAGCTGTTAGTCAACAGAAGCGGTCAACTCTATGGGGTCTGTTATACGCACGATAGACCCATAGCCATCGATAACAACAGAGGCGATACTTACTTAAGAAGTCGAAGCGAACAAGATAGCACACGTAAAAGAAAACCTTTTGTTCCAATTAATTCAGTCTACATATATTGTTTAACTTATTATATCCAATAAACACTACTATACTACTCAAAAGCCATCCCTTCACACGATCAATTAAAGACTAAAAAGGGGCAGGCGGACCGAATCGCCCATGCCCTAATTCAAGCGAGAGAGAGAACGAAAGAAGCGATAGAAGCTCGGACTGCTGCTGAGTCGAGCAAGAGCGATAGATAGAGAGAGAGAATGCGAGAGAACAGCATAGATGCTGCAGCTGCAGTAGTAAATGAAGAAGGAGATATAAAGAGGCAAAAGAACGGCCGCTTCCGTGAGTAATTATAATCGATTACAATATTTATATGCAGTGGGCAATGCGAATAGCAAAAAAAGGTGAAATTACGTTATTTTGCGCCACTAGCTATTATTTGAGGAATTTGTTGGGGAATTTCAGGCTGGGAAACCAGACACTCTATTTGAACCGCTATTTGGACGCACAATTATATATATCGTTTACCGCAATCACTGCCGCCAATTTTTTTTCCACTCTCGTTGTTTGAAATTCACCAAAAAAGTTGGTTCGTTAACCCAAGCCGCTGTGTATAACACTTACTTCCATACATATATACACACATACAAGCAGCTGCACCGGTGCATACTTTTCATCTCTCGCTTTCGCTTATCCGCCGTTGCTTGCTATGTATTTTGTGGGAGAATTTTCGTTGCCGCGCTTGATTAAAACGGAACACCAAGTGACGCGCTACCCTGTTGTTTGAGGGTATATTGTTTTCTGCTCTCACTTGGAAAGAGACGTGCAACCAACTATACAGCTCGTGCCTCGACATCCAATTATTGTCGTTCTTGATTTTCGTTCTTGTTTGAACATTTATTATTTATTCATCTAAAAAATATTAGCTGTCGTCGCGTAAATTATGAATAGTAAAAGGGCACAAGAAGATAAGTTTGTTCTCGATGACTCAAAAAGTAAGATCAAAAACCGCGTCAAGTGGGTCATGGAGTGTTTAGTGCACATCCCCCGACTCGTACTGCCTATCCAACGATTTGCTAATATCGACAACAACTAGTACAATGCCCTCACTCAAAACTGTGTCTTAGACCACAACAACGACAACAACCACTGCAATTGCTCAGCGCCCGATACTGTCGACCCACTACGACAAGCCACACCTCTCCCAACAAATAAGTTTGAAAAACGCTAACGGAGCGTTAATTCAGACTGGGCTCGATCGCTTTGTGCAAATAATAAAAAAATTGAGCCCACAAAGTGCGAAGAACAATGCAGCTAAAATAACTAAAATAAACGAGAACACTGTGCCACATAAGGCACTAACAAACAATAGATTTCCGATACTAAGTGTTCCAAATGTAGATGACCGCCACCTATTTATGTTCGACAGGCAAATTGTGCTGAACTGATCAAAAAAATAGCTGATACAATGGGCGCAAACACATTCTTTGTCACGACCATCAAAAGGGGTAACATAAATGAAACAAAAATACAAGTCAATGACGAACAAAACTATCGATCAGTTGCGAAATACATCGAAAATTAAAAAAAATTAATTACTACACCTACCAACTTAAAAGTAGCATAGGATTCAAGTGGTTATCAAAGGAATCGAACCAACAGTCTCAATCAATGAGATAATAAATGGACTTAACGATAAAGGCTTGGAAGTCAAAATAGCTATGAATATAATAAATAGGAATAAAATTCCCCAGCCAATGTTCAAAGTAGAAGTAACACCTTAATGTATGCATATAAGTAAAAATGAAGTTCACCCAATCTACAAGCTTCAATATCTACTGCACCGTAGGATCACCGTTTAGGATCCACGCAAACGAAATTCACAAATTGCCGGGAAAATGGACACACGAAAACTTATTGCACTCTACGGGCAGTCAGCGTTGCCTGTGGGGATGTCCATCTCACTGAAGCCTGCCCCGTAAGTAAGGAGGATCCATCTGCTAAAACATGTAGCAACTTTGGGGAAAACCATACTGCCAACTATAGAGATTGTCCTGTATATATAGAATAGAAAAATCGCCTAAACCAACAAATAACTGCTGCTCGAAACCCGGTCGTCCGACAAAACTTGCCATGTATACCATCCACTACGACTCCAGGAGTTGCTTTTGCTCAAGAGTTAAGTTACAACAACGGGTCGTACGCATCAGTCTCTAAGCCGACACTTCAACCAACCACAGCAGGAATAATGCAGCATCAGGCATCAAATCAGATCCAAGAAATCTCTGCCCAACATACCCCTGCAAATCCATCCCAATTGCCTAGTGGAATTGAGTAATTACAGGAGCTTATGCGCAACCAAAATCTCCTCCTGAAGCTCCTAATCAAACAGAAATCTGTTTAAATG
Organism: Drosophila tristis; assembly: GCA_018150885.1. Lineage (NCBI taxonomy): Eukaryota > Metazoa > Arthropoda > Insecta > Diptera > Drosophilidae > Drosophila > Drosophila tristis. The sequence continues at coordinate 2,387,797 of JAECWT010000067.1, forward strand.
GCATGTCTTAATATATGTTTCTGGAATGCAAATGGCATTTCGCAACACAAATGCGAGCTCTAACAGTTCCTCGCTCATTGACGCCATGCTCATATCAGAGACTCACCTAAAAAATAAAAACTATTTTCACCTCGCTGGATATAACTTCTATGCGACAAATCATCCCGATGGTAAGTCACATGAAGGTACTGACGTTCTGATCAAGCATCGCATCAGGCATTATCCATTGCCTTGATTTGCTAACCCTTATCTACAGGTAACATCAATTCATATTGAAATTCGGAGCGGCTACCTAAACCTAGCCGCAATATATTGCCCATCGCGCTTCTGCATTCCCGAAACAGAATTTGTAACATTCTTCGACCTACTAGGTGACCGATTTATAGTAGCTGGTGACTTCAATGCCAAGCACACCCATTGGGGATCTACACTTACCAACCCGAAAGGAAGACAACCATATAACGCTATACGCCACGGAGCAAGCTAGACTTTATCTCTCGGGGCAAGCCTACATATTGGCCCACAGATACAAACAAGCAACCCGACTTGATTGATTTTGCAGTTACACGAAGGGTGCTGCAAGCTCAGATTCATGTAGATCACTTAACAGATCTATCATCGGATCACTCGCCCATTCTACTTCACCTTTACAACCATGAACAGCTTTCGCAACACCCACACTTTCTAACTTCTAGCAAAACAGATTGGCTCAAATACAGGAAGTACATAAGCTCTCATATTGATAGCTGCCCAAACATTTATTGTAAAGATGATATTGATAGTCAGTCGAAGCATTCGTATTCTCAATGTCACTGGCGGCAAAACACTCAACACCAATATTAGCACCAAATAAACTTTCCAACAGCAGTCGTATTTCTAGGCACATTGAAATGCTGCTACGCGATAAAAGAAGACTTTGCCAAGAGTAGCAAGCACACAGATCACCTGCCTCGAAAGAGCGGCTAAAAATAGCCAACCACCTACTACGCAGAGCCCCAGAAGATGAAAAAAACCGAGCTCAAATATCCTATAGAGTGGGCTCGCAGCAACAAAGAGAAGGCAAATACATTTGCCGTCAATCTAGAAAAAGTCTTCAAACCACACCTAGCAACAAATCGATTTGTGCTCTCACCAACCAACAATCCCGAAGCTACTCCGAAGCTACTACTACTACTATCATATTCCAATCAGGAGAAGTCACAATCTCAAAGCAAAAGAAAGCTCTGGGCCACGAGTTCATCTCCCCTAAAATGATCCTAGAATTGCCGAGCTGTGCAGTATATTTCCTTACTGTGATATTCAACAGCATGATGAATTGGGGCTATTATCCTAAAGAATGGAGGAAATCAGTCATCACAATGATCCATAAAGCCGGAAAAGACAAGTCCAAGCCATCATCACATAGACCTATCGGCCTGCTGCCTTGCCTATCAAAAAAACAGCACCTACAAATCAACGGTGCCATCCCGATGCACCAATATGGATTTCGCGAAAAACACGGTAAAGCGTAACCGTATAACCGAGATAAGAAATGCATTGGAAGGACGGGAGTATTGCTCTGCTCTTTTCCTGGATGTCGCCCAGGCTTTCGTCCGCATTTGGTTAGATGGCTTAGTCCACAAAATCAAAATATTACTTCCACAGAATATCCATGGAATATTGCAGTTATACCTACAACAAAGAATATTCGCAGTACGAGGCAAAGATTTCCTCTCTGAATATCATCCAATTTAAGCTGGTGTACCGCAAGGCAGCGTCCTTGGACCGACACTGTATATCATATTCACAACAGATCTACCGACAAACAGCCTAACAACAACTTCGACATTTGCTGATGAGACTGCCATACTAAGTTGCTCCAAGTGTCCAACAAGGGCCATGGAACACTTATCGTCTTATATCGTGGCCTTAAAAAATGGCTAGCAGAATGGCGCATACGCGTAAACGAGAAAAAGTGCAAGCATGTAACTTTTACGTTAAACAGACAAACTTGCCCTCAATTATATCTAAGCAACATCAACATTCCACAAACAATTAATTTATTTAATTAAATAAATATATTATGTTAAGATTTGCATACTTTTCGTAATTCTCTAATCGGAAAGATTTAATAAAAAAAATTATTAAAAAAAAAAAGAAAGCATTCGCCGTTTTGAGGATCGATTAGAGGGTGGATCGATTCCATTGCAATTGACAGAGCTACAATGCAGACTCGATGTTGTGAATTCTGCTATTAAAAAGGCCAACCTATTGCAGAAGCAAATGGAAGAAATTAACAGCAAAGATGAATTTGGAGCTGGAAGAAATGGCCATTGTAACCAAGGCAAAGATAATGTCGCTTATCGATGCCTTAAAGCTAACAAGCGATATGCCGCCCTCGGTATCAGCTCCCACGGCCCCAACTCGTGCTCGACTTCCGAAATTTTCCCTACGAAAATTTAGTGGTAAATATTCGGAGCTTAAAAATTGTATTAGCCTTTTTGAGACTCTTGTTCATAATGATGATAATGGTTCATAATGGTGATTGAAAAATTTGATCATTTAATTTCATGCCACTCTTATGACGCATTAGGAAATATAAAGGCGTTCCAAATTACTCTCGGTAGGAGACGATACGAAGATTTCGAATGCACATTCCACTCGTTTTGAACAGAGTCGACCCAGTGACTAGACAGAGGTGGGAAGAACAGCTTGACTTTGAAAAGTTGCCGCTTTGGTGATATCGTCGATATCAGCATTTTTTGCGGAAGGGTCGACAAAGCCAAGGCACGAAAAAGTCATGCCTTCCACTCCCCCCAAGAGTAGAGCTCAGCGAACATGCAGCTATTGCAATTCGGGAGACCATGTAGTGGCCAACTGCACGTCATTTTCGTCTCTCGTTATGCAAAGGTTCGAGTTCACAAAGTCTGCATCCTTATGTATTAATTTTCTGCAAAAGGGTCACACTGTAGTAAGATTCAAGGTCGCCAAATGTCGAGTTTGTGGCCGCTCACATCACACATTGTTGCATCGATACACAGTATTAGTTGCCATAAAGAGTTGTTAGTTTCCATTGATAGGACATTGCAAAAATTCTGGTCACTTTGTCATCTTTGCTTTCGGAAGACGACTCAGGTATTGCCATCAGGTCGGTTTGAAGTAAGGCTGCCGTTAAAATCAGATCCAAATTGTTGGGGCAACTCCTTTGAGGTTGCTAAATGGCGGGTTTTGCCGCTCGAAAGAAAATAGTCTCGTGACCCTGAGGTGAAGAAAATGTACTTGGAATTCTTGGAAGAGTACCTCTCCTTAGGTCATATGTCGCCGACTGACAATACGGTTCTTTCTACTCCACACTACGTAATGAAAATGTGAAGCGGTCATTCCCTAATGCTGCTGACGTTATTGGGTCCGACTTTTACGTTGATGACAGTCAACAACTGGTGCTGCATGCGTAGAGGAGCTAAATTCAATTAAGTCCGAAGGGATCCAGAGTTGGTCCTAGTCTTCATTGATTGAACCCATTCATCCATGAATACACTAGTACTTGGTGTACTTTTTCGTTGTTGAGAGTAGGAGGTCGACTAGCTTAAGCTCCTATATCATACGACGCCAAGTTTCCGTTGCTTTTGACGAAGCGCTCGCAATTCGTGCAGAGCTATGTTCGTCATCTGCCCCATACAAATTTTCATGTCAGACCACAAGCACTTGTGAGCATCCTTCGACAGAGTGTTTGGATTGAACTCTCAGGAAGTCTGCAGACAGTTCGATCGTGTTTCCGCTGCTTTAAATGCAAGCCTCCGTGCTCTCCGCCTATTTTCAATTTGCGGCGATGATTTTTGTGGACCCGCATCGACGACTTTGAATATTCGAGGAAGGCCCCAATACAAGTATATAGGACTTTTTGTTTGCTTTCCAAAGGTTCGTTGGGTCCCGAGGATATCCTCAGATCGTCCATTGCGAAAACGCGACGAATTTAATCGGAGCGAGCCGCCACCTCAGCGCTCTGCAGAAGGCGCTCGAGGACGGGGCGGACGCAGTTCGCGGATTCGCGTCAAAAAACGGATGCGAATTTGCGTTCATACAGCCTCGAGCGCCGCATATGGGAGGACTCTGGGGGGCAGGTATGAAATTTGCAAAGAACCTACTCCAAAGGGCGGTAGGCAGCGCGCTCTTGACCGCCGAAGAGCTCGCTACAGTTCTCGTCGGGATCGAGGCCGTCCTGAACTCCAGGACGCTCGGAGCCCTCAGCCAGGACCCCAGCGACGGCGAGACTGATGGGCCGGTCCCTCTTCGCATCCCCAGCACTGCGGCCTTCGGACCTGGAGGGTCTCAGCTGCTTGCGCGACTTGCCCAGTCAGTCAGTTTAAGCGTTCTGGCGGCGATGGTCCGAGACTATGTCCTGGGACTGCAGATTCGGGGCAAGTGGCACCAGAGGAAGCCCGACGTCCAGGAGGGAAACCTCGTCCTCGTGGCCGAGGACAACATGCCTCCACAGGAGTGGCTCCTCGGGAGAGTAATCGCCACGCACTCCGGGGAGGACGGCATGGTCAGGATCGTCGACCCTAGGAGGAGCGATGGAGTCGTCTTTCGGCGGTCCATCCACAAGTTGGCGCCGCTACCCATTTGTTGAAGCCGCGCAGGCCTTCAACGGGCCCGGTCTTTCGTCATGTCATCGTTTTATGTTTTATGTTAAGATTATTTTGAATTGTTTGAAGTCTAGTGTAAGTAGGTTAGGGCAAAGCGGGAGCGCAATAAAAGCTCGCTTTTCCGCTCAAGGCGAATTCGCACCGCTTTGCCACCGTAGGTTAGCTAGGTTTAGAACGATTTGTATGAAGTACTAAAATATAATCGTAAATTAGAATTTCGATCGAGCACACACAGTTAGTTTTCGTCCCGCCTTTGAATAAATCTTTAAACACCACCAAATTTATTTTTCGGTCTCTATTTTTTTTAATTAGAAAAACTATTCTAATTTTTCATCGGACGAACAAGCGAGATTAGAGAGTCTTCTTTACATAGGAGTCTTTAAAAACCCTTGGACCACCTCTTTATAAGCCCAAGCAATGGCCTTCTTTAGCATGGTATAAATTTTTATTTTTAATTACATGATTTTATTTATCGAATCTTTCCTAATAGAGACTTACGACAAGTATGCAAATCTTTATCTAATATGTTTATTTAATTAATTACACTTAATTGCTTAGAGTACGTCCCTAGCTAGGTATTATTGCTGGGTGGGGAGGAGTCTTCGCCGGGGTCGTGTATGGCTAGTGTGCCAAGTTAAAGACTGCGCAAGTCTATTAGGATGGGCTTGAAGCTTGGCCTGATACTTTGCTTTCACTTTGGCAATTTTATCTTTAACTGATGCTACATTTAAGTATTTATGGATATTTACATTCCGTATGTACCATGGTGCCCCAGTGATAGTTCTTAGTATCTTCTTAGCTCTCTGGATTATTTCTAAATTACTAACGCAAGCATTTCCCCATAGGCTTTTCGCTTCGATATGTTTACGCACAGTAACCCTTCTATCCAGATGAACACAAAGGTATGTTACTTCGGTGGTTTGTGGAATGTTTATGTTGTTCAGATATAATGGAGGGCAAGTTTGTCTGTTTAACGTAAAAGTGATATGCTTGCACTTTTGCTCGTTTACGCACCATTCTGCTAGCCATTTTTCTAAGGCCACGAGATAAGACGATAAGTGTTCCGTGGCCCTTGTTGGACACTTGGAGCAACTTAGTATGGCAGTCTCATCAGCAAATGTCGAAGTTGTTGTTAGGCTGTTTGTCGCTAGATCTGCTATGAATATGATATACAGTGTCGGTCCAAGCACAATGCCTTGCGGTACACCAGCTTCAATTGGATGATATTCAGAGAGGAAATCTTTGCACCGTACTGCGAAGCTTCTTTGCTGTATGTATGACTCCAATAGTCGATGGATGCTCTGAGGAAGTAATATTTTGATTTTGTGGATTAAGCCGTCTAACCAAATGCGGTCGAAAGCCTTGGCGACATCCAGGAAAACAGCAGAGCAATACTCCCGTCTTTCAAATGCATTTCGTATCTCAGAGGTTTTACGGTTTACTTGTTCAATGGTTCCTTGTTTTTCGCAAAATCCAAATTGGTGAGTCGGAATGGCACTGTTGGTGTGTAGGTGTTGTTTGTACCATTCAGGAGCAGCTTTTCAAATATCTTTGATAGGCAGGTTGATAGATCTATATGATGATGGCTTGGACTTGTCTTTTCCGGCTTTATGGATGTTTGTGATGACTGATTTCCTCCATTCTTGAGGATAATAGCCCCAATTCATCATGCTGTTGAACATCACAGTAAGGAAATACACTGCATAGCTCGACAATTCTATTATCGTTTTAGGGGAGATGGAACCGTGGCCCAGAGCTTTATTTTGCTTTGAGATTTCTCTGACTTCTATTGATTGGAATATGATAGGCGGAGTAGCTTCGGGTTGTTGGTTGGTGGGAGCACAAAGCTTTTTGTTGCTGGGTGTGGTATGAAGACGCTTTCTAGATGGACGGCAAATGTATTTGCCTTCTCTTTGTTTCTGCGAGTCCTGCTTGTGTACGCAAAGGTTATTCACTCTCGATTGGTTGGCAAACGCCTAATTTAGCTTTCCACAGTGGGAATAGTTTGCTTGTTGGGGAGAGTTGCTCCATACAGGATATTTGAGCTCGGGTTTTTTCATCTTCTAAGGCTCTGCGTAGTAGGTGGTTGGCTATTTTTAGCCGCTCTTTCGAGGCAGGTGATCTGTGTGCTTGCCACTCTCGGCGAAGCCTTCTTTTATCGCGTAGCAGCATTTCAATGTGCCTAGAAATACGACTGCTGTTGGAAAGTTGCTTATATTGGTGTTGAGTGTTTTGCCGCCAGTGACATTGAGAATACGAATGCTTCGACTGACCTATCAATATCATCTTTACAATAAATATTTGGGCAGCTATCAATATGAGAACTTATGTACTTCCTGTATTTGAGCCAATCTATTTTGCTAGAAGTTAGAAAGTGTGGGTGTTGCGAAAGCTGTTCATGGTTGTAAAGGTGAAGTAGAATGGGCGAGTGATCCGATGATAGATCTGTTAAGTGATCTACATGAATCTGAGCTTGCAGCACCCTTCGTATAACTGTAAAATCAATCAAGTCGGGTTGCTTGTTTGTATCTGTGGGCCAATATGTAGGCTTGCCCGGAGAGATAAAGTCTAGCTTGCTCCGTGGCGTATAGCGTTATATAGTTGTCTTCCTTTCGGGTTGGTAAGTGTAGATCCCCAATGGGTGTGCTTGGCATTGAAGTCACCAGCTGCTATAAATCGGTCACCTAGTAGGTCGAAGAATGTTACAAATTCTGTTTCGGGAATGCAGAAGCGCGATGGGCAGTATATTGCGGATAGGTTTAGGTAAATTCAATATTAATTGATGTTGCATGTAGATAAGGTGTAGCAAACGAAGGCAATGGATAATGCCTGATGCGATGCTTGATCAGAAGGCGAGTGCCTTGATGTGCCTTACTATCGGGATGATTTGTCGCATGGAACTTATAGCCATTGAGGTAAAAGTAGTTTTTATTTGTTAGGTGAGTCTCTCATATGAGCATGATATGACCATGGTAGAAATGTGTTCAGAAAACTTTAACTTTGGGTCTACTTTAACACCAAGATCATCAACCATGGTAATTCTCTCAAGAGAACCACCGCAGAGGCTATAAGGAGCCAAAAAGTGGCATGAAGAGTTAATGGAAAGGGTGAATAGTTTAGGCAAGGGTCCACACAGAGCGTCGGTACAGTACCTAAGTACATAGCCGGGATCTCCGTCAGGACCAGGTGAAAACACCGGCTTAACTAGTCGAAGATCATGAAGCAGTGAGCTTTCATTTAAAATGGGGCTGAAGATGCCATTCGACCTTGGTAAACTCTATGGATACTGCTGACCAGAGTAGCTTTCATAAGAATGTGTTGCTTGGAAAAATTCGCAAAAAGACCGGCAATTTCCTAATCATTTTTTGCTGACATATTGAGAAATGATAGCGAGGATGGATGTGCGAACTTTCTACGCTTACTATATACGAAGCTGTTAAACTGTTTAGGATCCTCTGAAAATCGTATCCTGCATCGAGATAGGTAGTTTTTATACCATTGAGCGTTAAGAACGGAGAAATTTGACCCAGCCATTACATAGTGAGAAAGAGAAGAGGGAGAACCAACTTCTCGAAATTTTTTATAAAGTCTTGATTTTAAGTTTTTTAGACTGGATAACTCTTTGGTAAACCAAGGAGGCTTTTCAGATCTAACCGGACAAGAAAGTGGAACACAAGAATCAATAAATGTGTCAAGTACATTGTAAAAAATGTTTGTGCCTTTCACAACGTCAGTGCACAAGTACAGAGCGGACCAATCAAAATCCCTAATAAGGTTATTAAGCTTCGTAAACTCGGCTTTACGAAAGCAGCGGACACGTTCAGATAGCCTACCCATTCGATCCAATTCAGTAGGGCCAATATCGACTGACACTTCGAATGTAGGATGGTAGGAGTCTTCAGGTATAGTGAGGGGAAGGGCTCGGGTTAGCAACGCTAGGGTCGGATCCAAGACAAAGCACAGATCAAGCCATCGGCCCAAGGAATTTTTCACATGGTTGACTTGAGACAGCGATAGATCCAGCAAGCCGTCGATAAAGTCATGCCGTGACATGGGCACAAAATTATTTGACTCGTTTACAGAAGACCAAACAGTACCCGGCAAATTGAAATCACCAAGATCTATCATATGGTCTTTATCTGACAGCGAGGAAGAAACAGTTTTTAAAGCGGACAGTTGATGATCGTATATTAAGATATCCGAGGAAGGTGGAATATACGAGCAAGTAATGAAAATGGAAAAGCCTAGGAGAATCAGTTTTACGCACAGGAATTCCAGGTCTTGTTAAACTGCAATGTGGACCCCACCTCCACGTCGAGACGAACGGTCATTTCTAAAAATTGTGTACCGACTTTAAACAGGTCTCTGGGACGAGAATGCGAGACTCTCAAGAAAAAGAGTGCTGAGCTTAATACGCAAGCCTCTAGCATTCTGGTAGGTAACTAAAAGAGAGAAAGTTAGTTTTTGGGATAGGTAGAAGTTGAGGTGGAAGATGAGGGTAAAGATGGAGCACTGGTCTGACTACTAGGAAGAGTTATGGGGGGCTTATTCTTTTTCTTAGCCTTAAACTCTTAAACCACCAAATACTCCGGCCAAAACTTGGGGGAACAAATGGTGTCAAATTGAGTCGGGTGACGATTATCTTAAAGGAAGATATCTCCCTGGCGTAAGAATAGTTAAACTTTTCCACCTTTAAGCCAACAGATTTTAATTTGCTTTGTATAAAGGCGGTTACATCATTGGATGTGAGGACAGGGGCTAGCCGAGAGACAAAAACTTGTCGCTTTGGTGGGACTCCCACCAGTGGTTTTGGCATCACAGGCCTAGTACCTGTGATGGCAGTATCCGGTTTTCCTGGTGGGAGCTGGTGGGAGCGAAACTGATGGGATAGTTAAGGAGTTTGAGGCGGACTCGACGGACACGGACGCTACAGACATGTCTAACTGAATTTTCTCCGAAGTGACGCATTCGGCTCCCGAATCTGCATCACCAGCAGCAATCGCTGCCCTTGGAGTAGCAAACGTAATTAACTGCTGCACTAAGGGAGTGGTCGGAGTAAGTTTTTCGGATGCTGGCGGACATGCGGCAGTCGGCACTTGCAAGTCCCGAGGAATAGACTTCTTGCGCCTCGGAGACTCAGCCAGCAGCTGTAAACTGCAGAACTGGCCAAAAGCCGATAATATTGCTGTTTAAAGCCTGCGATCAGCTCTTTGAAGCCACTCCGCGTCTGCCTCATGAACAAACGCATGTCGTTTTCCACAGCACGACATTCCTCACAAATATAATGCAGGCATCTCCTACACGGCCCGAGATCCCTACGCATTTTGCGTGCACTATGCTTTCGCAAAGCCAGCAAGGGGTATTGGGCTGGTCATGGGTTATCTGCTTCTTGCTGGTTTTGTTTTGTCACAGATAACAGGAAAATCCATAATGATGTCTCTTACTTTTTTTCGAGAAAAAAGAAATCAAAGCAAATAGCAATCAGACCACTGTGCAGAGCAAATGCTTAGAGCAATGCTTAAAGCGAAATCGGTAAAAGATGAGAGAGGAGAGTGGTTGCAGCAACAGCTTTCTGCACAGAAAGTTACTAGAGCGCGAGAGAAAGAACAGTTATTGAGAGATAAGTGATAGAGAGAGAGAGTGATAGACGGAAAAAGCTACGACAAAGAGCGGCTTAATGTAATGAGAGGGCGTACTTTCGAAAAGCAACAACTTAAACACACGACTAACCGACGTAGAAAATTAATTAAATAGTATATTTCAAAATTTCGCCACGCCCCCTTCCGCCCACACAACGGACGAAAATCTGTGGCAGGCCCAATATTAAAGATACAAGAAAACGGAAAAATCAGTATCGTAAAGCATGGCGATTTCTACCAGATTGCCGAATCTGAATCAGATCGGATCATAATTATATGCTCGAGCGCCCTCTAGCGGAGGAGATATGGAATCTAAATGGTACATTTAGAATCTTCATGTTATATGTAGAATATACATTGTAGATGTAGATAACAGATGTATCGCGATCGATCCCATTCTGTACTATCGCTGAGAAACTGTAGTTGTTGTCGATATTGTGAGGACCTATCTCAGGCTGAGGTAAGCATCAGTCTGTCTAGGTTCTTGAATCACAAGATATGTAATTCATTGTAATTGTAATTCACGAGGACTTTATTGGGAAAACCAGGAACTTTGTAAGCAGCTGAAATATAATGGTTAGCTAAATCACAACACTTTTTTTTTTGGTTCTTTGAAGTTTAAATCGTTTTGTTTATTGTTTCGGGTTATTAAACTACTTGGTTAGTTTTACTGCTTGACCGCGGCGTGTATCCCGGATCGGGTAATGCATTGCCGCTTGCTCTGTCCGAGGTAATGCAGTGTCTAGCTAAGGCCGGGTCCAGTTCTTCCCGATATAAAATTGAGGGAACTGAACCATGGCCATGACTGGAGGTGCCTGACGGTCAGGCATAAAAAGTTAGGGGGTCCCCCCAGTAAATATTAACCACATTGACCGGAGTAAGGATCAAACGGGGACTGGGATGTCAGTCCAAACGTCGGTGGAAACCGTGACTGCTACCACCGGCGGGGACGGGGAGGAGCAATCCACTCTGCGTGTCGCCAGCGGTAACAACTCGAATATGGCGGGAGCAGGTCATATTAGTTTCAAAGCTATTGCAACCAAAACGCCTCAATGCAAGCTGAGCCGCACGGGTGCCGTGGTCGAAACAGACTCGGACATGGAGAGCGTGCTCAATGTAAGCAGAACGGAAGAAGAGAGCCTTCTCCGCTCGCCTGATCCAGGTACCAGCTCCCTGCGTAGGGAAGGACCGAAGCGTTCTAGGGAGCGGATGAAGGCTAAGGCCCAATACAAGGCGGTCTTTAAAATCCGAAGCCGGCTACAAGGTAAAGAGGACATCTCCCAAGACGAGAAGTCCAAACTAGCCTGGGCTGAGCAAAAGGTAGAAGAGGGGCGTCTTCACTACGCGCAGCTGCCTCAGATTAAGGCGACGAAGGCCGAATTCGCCAATAAGGTTGAGGACCAAAACGCTACGCTCGATAGAGCGGTTATCCCTCAACCTGCGACGAAGAAGCCCAAGCAGAAGGTCAAGTTGAGCGACATGTCCAAGAGACACCTCATCGCGGCCCTGATCGACAGCAGCGATGAAAATGGGAAGATGACGGCGGCGCAGTGGAAACAGGTCCACGCCCAGCTGGTAGAATCCCTTTTCTTGCGAATGAAGGACGAGCCAGACGCTCCCATGCCCACCTTCGACGGTGCGGGATCGTTGAACGGTGTGAAGATCCTCAAGTGTAATGATGACCCGACGAGGAAGTGGCTGGTGCAAGTGGTGCCCAAATTGGAAGCTCTGTGGGAGGGGGCCAAGCTGGAGGTAGTGGACAGGGAAATGATCCCTTCCATCCCAAAGGCGAAGGTGCTCTCCCCATTGCAGTCCAGGGAGACCGAGCACTGAAACTCCTCCAGAGCTCTGCAGAGGCAGAATACAGAGGTGCCAACTTCTGACTGGAAAATCTTGCATGCTGGTAGCCCATTACCCAATAAGTGGGGCCAGCACATGATCCTCCAGATCAATAAGGAGGTAGAGGACATCCTCTACCCGAGATGCGGGAAGATGGCGTGGGGCGTAGGCAGTGTCTACCTACATCTCAAAAAGCGCCACCCCGAAGACAAGGACGCGCACACCCTGCATGCAGGCGAGGTGGAGAAGGACCTAGGTCTGGAGTCCATCGTGGAGGCCGCCCAGGATCTTGCGCTGGACGACTCTGACTCGGTATAGTCGTTACTGCATTCGCTAGTAGCCACCATCGAAAATGACCTCCAAAATAAAAAATATGCTCTAGGAGTGTTCGTAGACATATCCGGAGCATTCAACAACGTGAACACGAGCACGATAATGGACCACCTAGAAGCGATCAACACACATCCCGCAATCAGCCTATGGATAAAGAACCTTCTAGGTTGTAGACGGGTGTATTCAGAGTGGGGCACCGCTTCCATATATATATAAAGATATTCGAGAGGAGAGCCCCAAAAATAACAGCTTATGCAGATGGCATAAGCATAATTATTACGGGAGTATGCCCATCGACTCGAAGCTCCATAATGGAAACAGCACTTAGGGAGATATGTGAGTGGGCGGAAAAAGAAGGATTCAGTATCAACGCGGACAAGACGGCCCTGATTCTCTTTACCAAGAGATACAAGGTACCGGCATGGATCCCACTGAAAATCGACAGAACCAGGCTTACCCCAAAAACACAAGTCAAATACCTCGGCATAGTACTGGACAGCAAACTGACATGGAGACCCAATGTATTGGAAAGGGTGAAGAAGGCCACCATTGCGCTAAATGCATCCAAGAAGATGCTTAGCAGCACATGGGGCCTATCACCTGCACTAATGCACTGGATCTACATCTCGGTAGTGCGACCGACTCTGCTGTATGGAGTCTTCGTGTGGTGGCAGACTACAGAAAAGAAAACCTACAACAAGCTGATGGATAGAACGCAGCGGCAGGCACTGCTCTGCATCACTGGGGCGCTGAGGTCAACCCCAACAAAAGCACTCGAAACAATACTCGGAATTGAACCCCTGGACATCCACGCTCAACTGACTGCAGGTAAGGCAGCACAACTCCTAGTCGCATCAGGCAATATATCGCTGCAAGGACTCGGGCACAATTCAATAGGCCGAGACATGATCAGTATATCTGACTACATGATCCCCCGAACTTGCCTGGACGTCAAAGCAGCGATACACATGGGACCCGACGACTGGAAACAAAGTTGGGATTAGAATGAACACCTAAACATATACACAGACGGCTCCAAGATGGAAGGAGGAGACGGAGTGGGCATATACTGTACAGATCCTGAAATAAGGCTGTCCTATAAGCTACCGAACTAATGCAGCATATTTCAGGCGGAAGTCTTCAACCTGTCAACCTGTTCGTGGACAGCCAGGCGGCGATAAGATCCATGCAGTCGTCAGCGGTCAGTTCCAAAAATGTCCTGGCAAAGTCAGTGCAATATATTGGGTTCCCAGCCACCAGGGCATCGAAGGTAACGAGACAGCAGACGTGCTGGCTAAGGAAGGCGTCGGGCTGGCAAACGACAGGACTGAGAACGTGCCTGTCTCCCTCAGAACGCTTCAAAGCGATCTAGACATGCGGGCACACATACAGGCCAGTAGCAGGTGAAGGAGAACCACCACCTGCAGGATCGCGAAAACCATTTGCAAAGAGAGCAATGGTAAACTCAGCCACAACCTACTTCACCAACCACTGCATCCAAAAGGACACCGGGGGAACTCCTTGCTTTTGCAAGGAGTAAAACACACGCGAAAAACACTCAGAAGGTCAATACGCACTTATCCGGACAACTAAGGGCCATATTGGCCTATGCGTGGCCCCGTGATGGCCGTCTGGGACAACCTAACCTTACAGATATCTTATTTCTATCTCGAAAAGTTGGGAGGTTCTTACATAAACTTAAAGTGTCAAATGGATTGTCCGGTAGCGGCGGCTTTCCTAATTCACTCGCCTCTCACAGGTGTCTGATGTCCCTGGTAAGGGAATCGGTGTGCACTGGTAAGGTGGGACAGGATATTTTCGTTGGATAATTATGCTGAGAAAATCTTTATTTATTTAATCTTATTTTATATACTTATTGTATAAGCACCTTTGTGCTGGTCTCCGATCTGTTGGTATGTGCTGAGATTGTGTTTTTCGACTGGGTGTTGATTCTTTTGGGAGTAGCTCCGGTTGCTGCGACTGCTTGTGGCGAACTATGGTTCGTTACAATATTGAGATCAAAGACATAGTTTAAATCGAGATCATTATACCGGTCATTGTTGTTGTCAGCAGTTCTTGGTAAGATAGTAAGGGTCGGGCGACAGCCACTGGGCACTCAACGACTAACTGTGCTGCGTGGGTATAATGGAGGGGAGAGAGAGCGTGCTCTCTCCGTGTTTGCTTGCAGTGATGCATTTGTTGTTGGAACTGTTACCCCGGGCGAGCGTATTGAGAAAAAACGCGTTGTTTCTCAGGGACGAGAACCGACGATCTTGTTGGGGCCGAGCTTGGTTCATTTTTTCTTTGTTTACAGAGCTTGTGCTCTTCCGCACCAACAAAGAACGAAAATCTGTGGCAGGCACAATTTTAAAGATTCGATAAAACAAAAAACGCAGTTTCGTAGAGAATGACCATATCTACCAGATTGCCGAATCAGATCGGATCATAATTATAGCCAGAGTGAAGAAATTAATTTTCAGTTGGTTCCCCGCCAGCGACACCCAGAGACACGCTCACTCATTCTCTTTCTCGCTCGCACACTCTACCTCGTTCAGTGCGCGAGCAACCCCTAGCGGAGGAGATGTAGAATCTAATAGCCCTTTTATACTTCCGCATCATTGTCGAAGTTGCGGAGGAGATGTAGAATCTAATAGCCTTTTTATACTTCCGCATCATTGTCGAAGCTGCGGAAAATGCTGCGAGTCGTTTACACCTAAGCCGTATCTTTTTTCGCATCATTTTTCAGCTTTTTTGTTATTGTTTGATGCGACAAAAAAGCTATTTGTTATCGATACCCCAACGATACCCGTCGATACCCCGAATAATAGAAGTATTTTGTAAAAATTATAGACAGAATACGGCAAAACTTGCCAATGATGCTCCGCATGATTAAAGATGCGGCCGCATCATTGTCTTCTTCTATCCAAAGGGCTCTTATGGGCACCATTGCCGCATGTTCTATTTAACTGAAAAATCCAATGATGCGACCAGTGTAAAAAGGCTATAAATGGTACATGTAGAATCTACATGTTAGATGTAGAACATACATTGTAGATGTAGATACCAGATGTAGTAAAAAATGTAAAATATTCTTAATATTCTTAAGCTAAAAAATATATATACTGACTGAGTATAAGTAGAGTCTCGTCCCCAGAAGTGTGAGTCGCACGTTCCTTCTCGTTTTTATTAATGAGTACAGACTGTTGAAAAACAAAAAATCAGACTCCCAAAAAAAAAACTCTACTCAATAATACGAATATAACCATTTCCCAACAGTTAATAAAAAATCTTAGTAGCTTAACATACATAATTAATACTTAAAGGACTCGATTCTTACCTGATCATCTGAATCAATAGTTTCGGGTACAACATCGGGATTTTTTTCATCATATTCGTCTAGATCCTTACTTGCAGAACTTTTATCACTTGGTCCTGGTGATTCATCTCTTGATATATTCTCATGGGACAATTCTTTTTGACGCCTTCTAGATGAAGCTGTGCATGGTATCCGCAGAGCGAGTATAATTGCTAGTATGGCGACCAGTACAGCTAAGGTTAATCCAATTGTTAGCGATACAACTGGCGAGAATAAAAGCTCCGCACGAAGATTATTCGCTTGAAGTTAAAACAAATTTGAGATATTTGGACTCGTTATTTACAGTGAATTACTTATATAATTACTTATAATTCTGCAGCTCAATAAAATATAAACTTTAAAATACTATTTGTTTTATACCCGATATTAGTAAAATAAATTATTATGAATTTTAATACTTTTTTTTACCAACCTACCTACTACCTGTCAGGAAATGGATTTATGTAGAATTTTTAAATATTTTACACTTACATTTTTATACCCGTACTCAAAAAAGAGTTAAAGGGTAGATTGTATTTGTGGTAAAAGTGGATGTGTGCAACGTAGAGAAGGAAACGTTTCCGACCCAATAAAGTATATATATTCTTGATCAACATCAATAGCATCAATATACCGTCAACAACTTCAGACGTATTTTAGTATCGCTCCGCCGTGTAAATCAATTAATCGCAATTAATCGTAAATTAATTCGCAAAAAAGCGAAGGGTACTAGTGATCGTGCTGCCCATGAATACCATCCAATCGTGTAATAAAGAATAATAATATTATTAACAAATGTCAACGTATAAGAGCACCAGCTCGGTAAAGAGCACAGGCACTGTAACTGTAACCAAAGCCAAAATGAGGCAAGTCCAGCAACAGCAACAAGACGAGCGTCGGCTCTCGCAAGCAAAAAACAACGCGTACTTCTCTATACGCTCGCCAAAGGTACCAGTACCAACAAAAACCTTATCACTGCAAGTCAACGAGGAGAGAGTGGGTCATGCAAGTGGGTCATGGAGTGTTTAGTGCACATCCCCCGACTCGTACTGCCTATCCAACGATTTGCTAATATCGACAACAACTAGTACAATGCCCTCACTCAAAACTGTGTCTTAGACCACAACAACGACAATAACCACTGCAATTGCTCAGCGCCCGATACTGTCGACCCACTACGACAAGCCACACCTCTCCCAACAAATAAGTTTGAAAAACGCTAACGGAGCGTTAATTCAGACTGGGCTCGATCGCTTTGTGCAAATAATAAAAAAAATTGAGCCCACAAAGTGCGAAGAACAATGCAGCTAAAATAACTAAAATAAACGAGAACACTGTGCCACATAAGGCACTAACAAACAATAGATTTCCGATACTAAGTGTTCCAAATGTAGATGACCGCCACCTATTTATGTTCGACAGGCAAATTGTGCTGAACTGATCAAAAAAATAGCTGATACAATGGGCGCAAACACATTCTTTGTCACGACCATCAAAAGGGGTAACATAAATGAAACAAAAATACAAGTCAATGACGAACAAAACTATCGATCAGTTGCGAAATATATCGAAAATTAAAACAAAATTAATTACTACACCTCCCACTTTAAAAGTAGCATAGGATTCAAGTGGTTATCAAAGGAATCGAACCAACAGTCTCAATCAATGAGATAATAAATGGACTTAACGATAAAGGCTTGGAAGTCAAAATAGCTATGAATATAATAAATAGAAATAAAATTCCCCAGCCAATGTTCAAAGTAGAAGTAACACCTTAATGTATGCATATAAGTAAAAATGAAGTTCACCCAATCTACAAGCTTCAATATCTACTGCACCGTAGGATCACCGTTTAGGATCCACGCAAACGAAATTCACAAATTGCCGGGAAAATGGACACACGAAAACTTATTGCACTCTACGGGCAGTCAGCGTTGCCTGTGGGGATGTCCATCTCACTGAGGCCTGCCCCGTAAGTAAGGAGGATCCATCTGCTAAAACATGTAGCAACTTTGGGGGAAACCATACTGCCAACTATAGAGATTGTCCTGTATATATAGAATAGAAAAATCGCCTAAACCAACAAATAACTGCTGCTCGAAACCCGGTCGTCCGACAAAACTTGCCATGTATACCATCCACTACGACTCCAGGAGTTGCTTTTGCTCAGGAGTTAAGTTACAACAACGGGTCGTACGCATCAGTCTCTAAGCCGACACTTCAACCAACTACAGCAGGAATAATGCAGCATCAGGCATCAAATCAGATCCAAGAAATCTCTGCCCAACATACCCCTGCAAATCCATCCCAATTGCCTAGTGGAATTGAGTAATTACAGGAGCTTATGCGCAACCAAAATCTCCTCCTGAAGCTCCTAATCAAACAGAAATCTGTTTAAATGGCATGTCTTAATATATGTTTCTGGAATGCAAATGGCATTTCGCAACACAAATGCGAGCTCTAACAGTTCCTCGCTCATTGACGCCATGCTCATATCAGAGACTCACCTAACAAATAAAAACTATTTTCACCTCGCTGGATATAACTTCTATGCGACAAATCATCCCGATGGTAAGTCACATGAAGGTACTGACGTTCTGATCAAGAATCGCATCAGGCATTATCCATTGCCTTGATTTGCTAACCCTTATCTACAGGTAACATCAATTCATATTGAAATTCGGACCGGCTACCTAAACCTTGCCGCAATATACTGCCCATCGCGCTTCTGCATTCCCGAAACAGAATTTGTAACATTCTTCGACCTACTAGGTGACCGATTTATAGCAGCTGGTGACTTCAATGCCAAGCACACCCATTGGGGATCTACACTTACCAACCCGAAAGGAAGACAACTATATAACGCTATACGCCACGGAGCAAGCTAGACTTTATCTCTCCGGGCAAGCCTACATATTGGCCCACAGATACAAACAAGCAACCCGACTTGATTGATTTTACAGTTATACGAAGGGTGCTGCAAGCTCAGATTCATGTAGATCACTTAACAGATCTATCATCGGATCACTCGCCCATTCTACTTCACCTTTACAACCATGAACAGCTTTCGCAACACCCACACTTTCTAACTTCTAGCAAAATAGATTGGCTCAAATACAGGAAGTACATAAGTTCTCATATTGATAGCTGCCCAAATATTTATTGTAAAGATGATATTGATAGGTCAGTCGAAGCATTCGTATTCTCAATGTCACTGGCGGCAAAACACTCAACACCAATATAAGCAACTTTCCAACAGCAGTCGTATTTCTAGGCACATTGAAATGCTGCTACGCGATAAAAGAAGGCTTCGCCGAGAGTGGCAAGCACACAGATCACCTGCCTCGAAAGAGCGGCTAAAAATAGCCAACCACCTACTACGCAGAGCCTTAGAAGATGAAAAAACCCGAGCTCAAATATCCTGTATGGAGCAACTCTCCCCAACAAGCAAACTATTCCCACTGTGGAAAGCTAAATTAGGCGTTTGCCAACCAATCGAGAGTGAATAACCTTTGCGTACACAAGCAGGACTCGCAGAAACAAAGAGAAGGCAAATACATTTGCCGTCCATCTAGAAAGCGTCTTCATACCACACCCAGCAACAAAAAGCTTTGTGCTCCCACCAACCAACAACCCGAAGCTACTCCGCCTATCATATTCCAATCAATAGAAGTCAGAGAAATCTCAAAGCAAAATAAAGCTCTGGGCCACGGTTTCATCTCCCCTAAAACGATAATAGAATTGTCGAGCTGTGCAGTGTATTTCCTTACTGTGATGTTCAACAGCATGATGAATTGGGGCTATTGTCCTCAAGAATGGAGGAAATCAGTCATCACAATCATCCATAAAGCCGGAAAAGACAAGTCCAAGCCATCATCATATAGATCTATCAACCTGCCTATCAAAGATATTTGAAAAGCTGCTCCTGAATCGTACAAGCAACACCTACAGTGCCATTCCGACTCACCAATTTGGATTTTGCGAAAAACACGGAACCATTGAACAAGTAAACCGTAAAACCTCTGAGATACGAAATGCATTTGAAAGACGGGAGTATTGCTCTGCTGTTTTCCTGGATGTCGCCAAGGCTTTCGACCGCATTTGGTTAGACGGCTTAATCCACAAAATCAAAATATTACTTCCTCAGAACATCCATCGACTATTGGAGTCATACATACAGCAAAGAAGCTTCGCAGTACGGTGCAAAGATTTCCTCTCTGAATATCATCCAGTTGAATCTGGTGTACCGCAAGGCAGTGTGCTTGGACCAACACTGTATATCATATTTACAGCAGATCTACCGACAAACCGCCTAACAACAACTTCGACATTTGCTGATGATACTGCCATACTAAGTTGCTCCAAGTGTCCAACAAGGGCCACGGACCACTTATCGTCTTATCTCGTGGCCTTAGAAAAATGGCTAGCAGAATGGTGCGTAAACGAGCAAAAGTGCAAGCATATCACTTTTACGTTAAACAGACAAACTTGCCCTCCATTATATCTGAACAACATCAACATTCCACAAACCACCGAAGTAACATTGGTGTTCATCTGGATAGAAGGCTTACTTGGCGTAAACACATCGAAGCGAAAAGAAATCTACTTAAATTTAAAGCTTGTAATCTACATTGGCTAATAAACACCCCTTCATCACTAAAACTGGAGTACTTTTGTACAATGCAGTTCAATGCAGTCCCATCTGGACATACGGCTCCGAGCTATGGGGAAATGCTTTCGATAGTAATTTAGAAATAATCCAGAGAGCTCAATCGAAGATAATAAGAACTATCACTGGGGCACCATGGTAAATATCCATAAAGCAAAGTATCAGGCCAAGCTTCAGGCCCATCCTAATAGTCTTGCGCAGTCTTTAACTTGGCACACTAGCCATACACGACTCCGACGAAAAGACCTTTCCACCCAGCACCCAAATGACGTACTCTAAGTAATTAAGTGTAATTAATTAAATAAATATTATTAAGTTAAGATTTGCATACACACATT
The DNA here is from genome assembly GCA_018150885.1 of Drosophila tristis. Taxonomy (NCBI): domain Eukaryota; kingdom Metazoa; phylum Arthropoda; class Insecta; order Diptera; family Drosophilidae; genus Drosophila; species Drosophila tristis. The sequence continues at coordinate 2,408,595 of JAECWT010000067.1, forward strand.
TGCATCAATGGCCGAGTCAGATAGCCCTCCGTCCATTCGTCTGTCCGTTTTGATGAGCGCCTAGATCTCAAAAACTATAAGAGCTAGAGAAACCAAATTTAGTTTCCAGACTCATGTGATATAACACTGCTGTTAAGAGGAGGATACCCAATGTATCACCTTTATTTACAATAGAACGTCACGAACAGATTTATGTACATATATGTTTGTTTAATTATATTATGCCTGGTCGATTAGGCTACGATGTGTCAAGAGCGAGTGCTACGTCAAGACTCTCCTAAGGGCAGGCGGACCGAATTGCCCGTGCCCTAATGCAAGCGAGAGAAAGATAGATGAAGAGAGCGATAGCGAAGACGAAAGAAAGACGAAAGCTAGATGCATATATAAGCCGCGATTTGTGTTTATATATGCGACGAAAGTGCGAGAGATTGCAAAGGCATGCAAGTGCTAGACCAGATCATGACCATTGCGAAAGCATGTTAGGGCAGACGGACCGAATTGCCCGTGCCCTACGCGATGCTACGAAATAGAGAGCGAGGGAGTGTTCTAGAGAACGAGAGAGCTGATAGATCGAGAGAGTGATTTCGAAAAGCTATAGAAAAAAGGTGCGAGACGAAGAGACGAAAGAACGGTTGAAACGGCTATTACAGTGAGGGGGCGGGTGTAGATACATGTCGATTACAATTAGGTACAGTGGACAGTGCAAATGACGAACAAATAACGTGATTTACTTTAAGGCTGCACCACTGACTATAAATACTAACTAATGCTCGGCTGGGAGACCGAACAACTGCTACAAGTGTATTTGAAAATTTCGTAGAGAATGACCATATGGTAGATATCTACAAGATTGCCGAATCTGAATCAGATTGGATCATAATTATGGCCAGAATAAAGAAATTAATTTTCAGTTGCTTCCTCCGCCACATCCAGCAAGAGACGCTAGTTTCTCCTTCTCTCTCGCACACTCTGCCTCGTTATTTACGCGAAGGAGATGTAGAATAAACCGTTTTATCCAAAATTAAGGCACTTTCCTTAAATAAGTTAAGTGGGCTAACTTGAAAACGGTTAACCGTATTCATATAAAAAATCCAAAAATCGCCAACATTACTGTCTTCAAGTCGTGCCTACATTGGTTTTGAATTTGCCCAACAAATTCACTGATATCGTTGCAGTTAAAAAAAAAAAACAAAAAATTAACGAAAACAAAAAATTTGTTGCACCAGGATGCACCGAGGTTGCTGACGCTACAACGCATCAGGACCTAGCAACTGAGAAACAGCATCCCCCAACGGGTCTCATATCGTCTAGGAGAATCCAATGGGGTATAGACTCCTTTGTGGGTACGAAAGCACCTGGACTAGACGGTATATTTCCAGCCATGCTACAGGCGACCAAAGACGTGATCACCCCATGGCTTTCGGCAATATACTCAGCTTGCCTGAGCACGGGCTATATCCCTATTCAATGGAGGACCTCGAGGATTGTCTTCCTTCCAAAGGCAGGAAAGTGCAGTCATATGAGCCCCAATGACTGTTGACCGATAAGCCTCACCTCTTTTTTACTCAAAACACTAGAAAAGCTGCTGGATCTACACATCAGAAACGATGTAGGGGGACGGATGTCAACCAACCAGCATGCCTACACCAAATGGAAATCGGTAGAGTCGGCACTGCATTCGCTAGTAGCCACCATCGAAAATGACCTCCAAAATAAAAAATATGCTCTAGGAGTGTTCGTAGACATATCCGGAGCATTCAACAACGTGAATACGAGCACGATAATGGACCACCTAGAAGCGATCAACACACATCCCGCAATCAGCCTATGGATAAAGAACCTTCTAGGTTGTAGACGGGTGTATTCAGAGTGGGGCACCGCTTCCATATATATATAAAGATATTCGAGAGGAGAGCCCCAAAAATAACAGCTTATGCAGATGGCATAAGCATAATTATTACGGGAGTATGCCCATCGACTCGAAGCTCCATAATGGAAACAGCACTTAGGGAGATATGTGAGTGGGCGGAAAAAGAAGGACTCAGTATCAACGCGGACAAGACGGCCCTGATTCTCTTTACCAAGAGATACAAGGTACCGGCATGGATCCCACTGAAAATCGACAGAACCAGGCTTACCCCAAAAACACAAGTCAAATACCTCGGCATAGTACTGGACAGCAAACTGACATGGAGACCTAATGTATTGGAAAGGGTGAAGAAGGCCACCATTGCGCTAAATGCTTCCAAGAAGATGCTTAGCAGCACATGGGGCCTATCACCTGTACTAATGCACTGGATCTACTAATGCACTGGATCTACATCTCGGTAGTGCGACCGACTCTGCTGTATGGAGTCTTCGTGTGGTGGCAGACTACAGAAAAGAAAACCTACAACAAGCTGATGGATAGAACGCAGCGGCAGGCACTGCTCTGCATCACTGGGGCGCTGAGGTCAACCCCAACAAAAGCACTCGAAACAATACTCGGAATTGAACCCCTGGACATCCACGCTCAACTGACTGCAGGTAAGGCAGCACAACTCCTAGTCGCATCAGGCAATATATCGCTGCAAGGACTCGGGCACAATTCAATAGGCCGAGACATGATCAGTATATCTGACTACATGATCCCCCGAACTTGCCTGGACGTCAAAGCAGCGATACACATGGGACCCGACGACTGGAAACAAAGTTGGGATTAGAATGAACACCTAAACATATACACAGACGGCTCCAAGATGGAAGGAGGAGACGGAGTGGGCATATACTGTACAGATCCTGAAATAAGGCTGTCCTATAAGCTACCGAACTAATGCAGCATATTTCAGGCGGAAGTCTTCAACCTGTCAACCTGTTCGTGGACAGCCAGGCGGCGATAAGATCCATGCAGTCGTCAGCGGTCAGTTCCAAAAATGTCCTGGCAAGCAGGGAGGCATTAGATTTCCTAAGCACAAAGTCAGAGCGGATCTATTGGGTTCCCAGCCACCAGGGCATCGAAGGCAACGAAACAGCAGACGTACTATGGAAGGCGTCGGGCTGGCAAACGACAGGACTGAGAACGTGCCTGTCTCCCTCAGAGCGCTTCAAAGCGATCTAGAGAGGCGGGCACACATACAGGCCAGCAGCAGGTGGAGGAGAACCACCAACTGCAGGATCGCGAAAACCATGTGCAAGGAGAGCAATGGTAAACTCAGCCAATACCTACTGCACCTACCACGGAATGACTGAAGGATGCTAATGGGTATACTCACAGGTCATTGCCTGGCTGCAGCACATGCAGTCAAACTAGGCATCACCAACAGTGACAAGTGCAGGAAATGTGATGAACCTGGGGCTATCGAAACCCTGGAACATCGAATCAGCTAATGCCCGGCCCTCTCAAGGGCAAGAAACAAACATCTTGGCAGCCCGGTACTGGCATCGCTGGAAGATGCATCCAATATCCTCACGGATTTCGAAACCGCGTAAAAACACTCAAAAGGTCCATACGCACCAATCCGGACAACTAAGGGCCATATTGGCCTATGCGTGGCCCCGTGAGGGCCGTCCGGGACAACCTAACCTAATCAGTAGTCCAAAAAGAAAGTTATAAGTATTAAAATGTACTAATCAAAAAATTATCTTTTATACGATTTTCTTAAATTATAATGAATTTGTTTAGAGGGTTTGTTTTAAATGCTCGAGCAATAGTCTGCCATCATATGGTTATGCCAGTGACCCTGGTACGCGCATATGTTACAAAAATAGTTCGGATTGATTTTACACGTATTTCTTGATGTTGCCATTGCAAATTTTGTGAAGTCTAATGTTCTAATTGTCAAAGATATTTTGATGGTTGCTCATATTTGCTCATCAGTTGCTCTGATTACTTGCAAAAGAAGAACTGCATTCGAAGACTCCAAACATTTTTATGCAACCACGTGGGTTTTCAGTTGGTCATTAAAATAGATTAAATGTACATAGAAAGCTATTTTAATATGATTTTTCATAAAGCTAATAAAAGACAAATTGCCTCCCAGCCAATAAACTTGACAAAAATTAAAATTTGTAATTTTTTTTCCTTTCTTTTTTATTTAATTAATCATTACTGAGCCATGTTTCCCAGAACTTTGTTAAAGTTTTTTACTAATTTGAGGTCGCTGATTTCAAATCTGACCTCCATTTTTTTCCATCAGATCCCGTTTTTAAGTTACAGGTACTGCAAGTAATTTTGATTTTTTCCAAAAATTTTAATACTTTTTTAATAATAATAACTGTTAGTTTTGCAAAACAATTACATTTTTGAAAATCGCCCGATGAGGAGTAAAGCTATGACTGTTTGAAATTTTGTTGATGGAAAAAATTCAATAATACTAGATCATAAGCTTTAATCAGATTTCAATCAACACACAAAAAGTTCAATTTTGTTCCCTTGTTTAATCTACATTGTAGATGCATGGATAGATAACAGGTGTAGCAAAAAAATGTAAAAATGTAAAATTTTTTTAATTTTAAAATTTAAAAAATCATAAGCTTAAAAATGTATATACTGGCTGAGTACGGGTTTAAGTAGAGTCGCGTCCCCAGAAGTGACACACGTTCCTTCTCGTGTTTGCTACATCTGTCATCTAAATACATCTACCATGTTTATTTTACATCTACTTTGCTAGAAAGAAAACCAAAAGTTGGTTGCTCCAGCTCTTATAGTCTCTAAAAACTAGGCGACAAAAAAGACGGACAGACGAACTCGACTCGACTATTGATGCTGATCAAAAGTATGTATAATTTATATTGGAACGTTTTCTTCTCTGCGTTTCACGCTTCCCCTTTTACCATAAATCTAATAGTGATGCGGAGGTACGGTCTGGGAGAAGCTAATGTTGCGGAGTATAAACCACGCTCCGGGAGACAAGAGATGCGGAAGATAAAGTACGCACACTGGTAGTGTGGCTGTCCGGGTTTGATCGATAGTCACACTGTGAGAGTGCGAATTCGGATTTGGTCTCTCAGCTGTTAGTAATAAATGTATTTTATGTATTATGTGGTGCGTCGTAGTTGTAATACATACTACATTTTAATATAAGTTTGTGTCGCCGGCTCTGTCTGTTAGCGAAGTGGACGAAGTCCCGAAAAGAGCAAGAACATTTTTGACTTCGGGTTTCTCGCACATTAATTGACTGGGAGTGAAACCAAAAAACTCAAGTTGATGATTGATTGAAAAACAAAACAAAATAAATAAATAAAATAAATAAAAACGTTCAATATAAATTTATTTTTGCAATAATTGGATGGTATAAAATACCCAATATTCCATTCCCGTTTCCATCATCTTCAGTTGTTACTCCCATTCCGTGTCGCGCTACGCATATGGATGCTCGTGCTATTATCTCCTATACGATTGATTTACAATTTATCTTTGCCATTAAAGCAGCAGTCCCACGTGAGGAAAGGAGAGGAAAAAATAGCGCGAAATAACAATTTTCACTCGGCGTGTGAAGACAAAACCAATTGCACTTTGCATTAGAGGTAACAATAGACAGCTGTTAAGCGATTATAACCGATATCGGAAAATCACAATTTATCACCAGAGGGTGCTTGCTCACTCGATCCGCTCGATCCGTTGATCGGCAAAGCAGTCGGTGTTTCAACTTTCAATTAGTTTTTCCGTTACAAGTTTGAATGCCGCCAGTTACTAAGCGAGTGCGTGAAAACACCGACACTGACCTCATATCAGCACACAAAGCTGATTCTCTGTCGCCAAGCCTTCTGAAACTATTGGAAAAACGCTTAAACGAGCAGACGGATCTCATTGTAACAAAAATGGAAGAGTGCAAAAATCGGCTATGTGATTTGTTAGCCGAAAAAATAGGCACTCTAACTGGGCAAATAAAGCAGCTTAGCGACCGGAGTTCCTCGAAAAGAAGTTGGGTGAGGCTCAAGGAATGACGCAACGAGTCGCCGATCTGGAAGCTGAGCTAAATAACAAGCTATCTGTGCAGGAAAATGCCAACATCGCCTGCGATTTGCTCATTCACGGTTTCCCCTTTGCTGAAGGCGAAAAATTGAAGCATATTTTCAACACCCTAAAGTCGAAAGTCGAAAAAAAAAATTCTTGCCCAACATTTTTGGTTTTAGATAGATGCATTAATTAGGCATCGTTTAAGGTATTGCTTGTTATGTCAGGCTTGGGTTCCAGATTATGATTGATTCTTTATTGAAAATAAACTTATATTTATATAAAATAGTGAAGATGTGTTACCTCCATGCAGGTGATTCACCGCTCCGTTCTGCAATATGACTGGTCAGATTTCGGTCGGTGACGGTAGCTGTTAGCTGAATGCAGACGCATCACTTTTGGCCCACGACAGTGACCGCTGCTGGGGCCGCATCATATTGCAATCCGTCTTTAGGGTGATTCTTAAACACACTGCACGAATACACTACACCTCCCCTTTTTATAAAAATAATGTAATATATATGGTGTGTGTTCCTTATAATGCATTTATGCACTTATGTCTACTTATAATAGTATGTATATTTTGTTTCAAGTATAAAGGTGGTATAAAGTGTGTTTGTTATTTTGATTTATTCTATTTTATTTATTTATTTCTTTGTTTTTTCATGGCTATGATATGGTGAAAACGAACCAAGTTTTTATATTGTTTTATGTTTATATAGTTTTAATCTATTTTTGTTTACTGTGGAACTTCTTTTATTTCTATATTTTAATATAAAGTTATTCCTTTCATCTATTCCTATGACCTTATATGGTCCCTTGTATTGGTTATCTAGTTTATGTCCCGTTTCATTTTTAACTAATACTAAATCGCCTATTGTGAAGGAGCAGACGCTCCCCCACATATTTTTCCTTTTAGAATGGATCTCTTATTATTATTATTTTTATTTATTATAATTTTCTATTATTATTTTGTTTTATGTTCATTATTAGGTTAAGTGATTGCATTCCCAAAAATTTGTTAGTAGTATGTAAGCTCATAGCATTAATCAAAATAGTATTAAGTACTTGCTCGATCGTGACTTTAGATGGGAGGGAGAAAATTAACAGTGATCGCTTGGGCATCACGGATAAAAAGTTGGCAAGAGAAAGCTCCGCAGCTGAAAACGGCAGCAACCACCAATACTCACGCCATAAAGAGAGCAGAGAACCAAAAGCGACAAAATGTTGCCGAGCGACCGGCAAAAGGGGTGGTTTATAAGATCGAGACCCAGATAGAAAACGGAGAGTGATATTCCAGACCAGCGAGCTGAACAGACGTGCCGGAGAGTAATATTCCAGACCAGCGAGCTGAACAGACGTGCCGAGGAGTGATATTCCAGACCAGCGAGCAGAATAGACGTGCCGATGATTAAAGAAGACGGATTTTGGCGGCGAGCAAGGAAAGGGGTGAGCAAGTCTCACCGTCGTGATTAGGAGGGCTGCGGAGCGGTGCGGTTAGGTAGGAGAAGTGGAAGAAGAGGAGATGAAAAAAAATTCAACTAAGACAACAACGCGTCTTCATCTGTCGATTTCTGCCGGTTTCCGCGATCCCCTTGACCCGTAGCTTTCCAGTGGTGCCGCCCGGCGATTGCCCAGGCAACCTCTGTCGATTTGTGCATGTTTCCCTTCCCCCGCAGGCCCGTGCCTTCGCCGAAGTGCCGCCCGGCGAGTGCCCAGGTATCTTTGGGGGAGTCTCTGCACCTACTCTCCTTTCCTTTGGCCTGTAGCTTTCCAGAGGTGCCGCCCGGCGATTGTCCAGGCATCCTTTTTTTTATGTCTGGACGTTGATATGCAATGACTGCACCATCAAGTGGCAAATGCGACACCAAGCCGAAGCCTGTTACGCGCGGAGCCCAAGCCCAACCGACCAAGGGGCGCTGCCGCATGACGCACGACGCGTGTTACCGAACCGATCGCGAGCATGCAGGAAAGATAGGTGTTAGACTAAAATTCGAGGAAAATTATAACTAAACACAACTCAAAGAGCTAAACATGCACAGATAGCTAAAAAATAGTACTAATTACGGTATTAGTAACGGTATGTTAGTATTAGTGATTTAAGAAGAGGAAGGGAATAAGTAGTGGATATTAGTGGTAGAGGGAATTGAAGTCCGAGCAAAGGACCCTAAATGGATCGTGCAAGGAATAATTCGATCTACAAAGGTGAAGGAATAAAAGAATGAAGTTTCTAGTAGATCTACGTCACCCTTGATCAGGTTGTGCATAAAAATCACAGCAAGTATTTTTCTACGACTAACTAAGGTTGGAAGGTTTATTAAAAGCAATCTACGAGGGTAAGATGGCAGCCTCACACCTGCATCCCAGTTAAGGCCACGCAGAGCAAAAAGTAAAAAGTTTTTATGGACTGATTCTATACGGTCTTGGTGTACTTTGTACTGGGGGCACCATACACAAGAGCCGTACTCTAAAATCGGACGAACAAGCGAGATGTAGAGAGTCTTCGTTATATAGGGGTCGTCAAATTCCTTTGACCACCGCTTTATAAACCCAAGCACACCCATGGCCTTATTTACCATGGTGGAAATGTGTTCAGAAAACTTTAACTTTGGGTATAATTTAACACCAAGATCATCAACCAAGGTAATTCTCTTAAGAGAACCACCGCAGAGGCTATAAGGAGCCAAAAGGGGGCTGGAGCGATGAAATATCATTACTTTGCATTTCGAGGCATTAAGGTGTAAAATATTTGCACAACACCATGACGGAAAGTTATGGACACAAAGTTTACCATCATCCGCATACATGAGTACTCGAGAGTTTGTTAATACTGAAGGCAGATCATTAATAAAGAGTGTGAATAGTAGGGGGCCTAGATGGCTGCCGTATGGACTCCAGAAGTAACCTTAACAGGTGAAGAGAAGGAGTTTTTGAAGAGGACTCTTTGAGACCTAGAACGAAGGTATCTAGAAATCCATCTCAAAAGATTAGGCGGAAACCCTAAAAGGTCAAGTTTTTGTGCTAAAAGGGAATGGTTTACAGAATCGAATGCTTTACTGAAATCAGTGTAAATGACATCCGTCTGCAAGTTAGCTTGAAAGCCTTTAATGATAAAAGAGGTAAACTCTAATAAATTTGTGGTTGTTGATCGTCGCCTTATAAATCCATGCTGGGACGGAGATATAAGTGATTTGCAGAGATGTTGCAAATGCGGAGTTATAATTTTTTCAAACATTTTAGGAATAGCGGATAACCTCTATAATTATTTTCATCAGACTAGCTACCTTTCTTATGGAGCGGAATAATAAAAGATTCCTTCCAGATGGGGGGAAGGCATGATGAGTTAATGGATAGGGTGAATAGTTTAAGCAAGGGTCCACACAGAGCGTCGGCACAGTACCTAAGTACACAGCCGGGGACTCCGTCGGGACCTGGTGAAAACACCGGCTGAACTAGTCGAAGATCATGAAGCAGTGAGCTTTCATTTAACAAGGGACTGAAAATGCCATTCGAACATGGTAAACTGGATGGATACGGCTGACCAGAGAAGCTTTCATGAGAATAGGTTGTCTGGAATAATTTGTCAAGGATAGATGTGCGGACGTTCTACGATTACTATTTACGAAGCTGTAAAACTGTTTAGGGTCCTGTGAAAATCGTATCCTGCATCGAGATAGGTAGTTTTTATAGCATTGAGCGTTAATTACAGAGTTATTACAGAGTGAGAAAGAGAAGAGGGAGAACCAACTTCTCGAAATTTTGTATAAAGTCTTGATTTATGTTTTTTAGACTGGATAACTCTTTGGTAAACGAAGGAAGCTTTGCAGATCTAATCGGACAAGAAAGTGGGACACAAGAATCAAATAATGTGTCAAGTACATTGTAAAAAATGTTTGTGCCTTTCATAACGTCAGTGCACAAATACAGAGCGGACCAATCAAAATCACTATTAAGCTTCGTAAACTCGGCTTTACGAAAGCAGCGGACACGTTCAGATAGCCTATACATTCGATTCAATACAGTTTGGCCAAATTCTGTTTTTATACTCTGTACCCATATCCGTTATGAGAGGGCCATAGGTAAGAATAAAGTTATTAAAGTTACTATTGGCTATGACTTTAGCATGCTTGCTGGGTATCGGTATTGTAATAAGATATTTAGTCAAATCGCATAGGATTGTGACGGCATATTCATTATTATTTTCCGACCTTGGCAGGGGCCGATTGTGTCAATCTGAAATGCTTGACACAAATGCTTTTGCTGGCGTTGCAGTTAATTGCATTTCTTCATTGTTGTGTTTGAGAGTTTTGTTCTTCAAACATTTGTCGCAGTGTTTTATATACTGTTTTATATCCATTGTCATGTTTTTCCAGTTGTATTTTTGTCTAACTTTGTTGATTGTACGATTGACTCCCTGGTGGCCACCAGTGATAGGGTCATCGTGGAATTGTTTTAATATTTTATCGATCGATTTTTTGTCTTGCAAGTATACTGTTTTGGCGTTAACGCAATTGTTATGCCTATAAGGTTTTTATTTCCAATTTCTTTAAATTCATCTACCCGGGTATACTTAAACAGTTTGTCTTTTAAGGACATCTGTAATTTGGTGACGCCTAGATTACCGGCTTCTAAAGTAAGCCTATTGAAGAATTGTCCTAAGTCAATAATAATCAGGTCATTCACTATAAATTGGCTACTAATTCTTTTCCCTTTTTTGAATAGTAAATTCGGAAGGGTCAGAATGAGCTCGACATGACGATATATTATTTTTTATAGAGCGCTTCGTATATTTTTGGAACCATGAGACTTTCTTTGATACTCATAAGAGGAGTGTTTTTTATTTTTAATTTTTCGGCTTCCGACCGTGTTGTTACCTTGAGTATTTGGGCTGCCTTGGCAGTTAAACTTTTCAAATCTGATATTTCTATGCGAGATAGCTCATCCGCTACATAGTTCTCCTTCCCTGCTATTTACTCCACCACATCATATTCTTTTAAATCTAATCGCGTTCGTGTTAATAAAGACGAGGGGCTTTTCATTGAAAATAAGTATGTTAATGGGCGATGATCGGTTTTTACCAAAAATTTGGTACCGTACAGGTATGGTCTGAAATATGTGATTGCCCAGTGAATGGCTGCTAATTCTTATTCTATTGTTGATTTATTGGATTCGCCTTTTTTTTTTCGCTATCTATTCTTGTGGGGGAGTTTATGCGTTTTCCGCATTTGCTTGACTATCTATAACGCGGACATATTGGTAGCCCCCTCGGTTATTATTTGGTGGGTTACCTTTGTTTCAGTAATAGCCACTGAGTGTACCGAGTGTTGTAGTTTCCGCGGCATTGGTTGTTACCGCGACCTTGGGTACCCTGGAAAAGTCCACTGTTTCCACGATACCCTCTATTTGAATAGTACATTACGGTATCCGTTCGTCTAGTTGCTGCAGTGCAACTGGAAACGAATTTTGATACCGCCGTGCTCATTTTCGAGAAAGTGCCAGACTGCATTATTTTGACCTAAGAAATTCCCATTCCATTCCGGATGGAAGTTAAATATCAGAAGTTTGCAATTGAGTTTAAATTAGATTTAGTCAATTTCATTAGCGTGGGACATATACCTTTTCTTAAGGCTTTTTTGATGCATATTATATATTTTAATCACTAAGTTTATCGACGCTAGGATAACCAATATCAAGAGTAGAAACCACAATTCATTAATTCTTTCGGTGTGGTCAAAAATTTGGATCTTGTTTACCACATTGGCGTTTGGGTTTTCTACAGTGTTTTTTGACTGTGTTTTCACCATTTTTATTTATTTACTAGACCCGCGCGCTTCGCTGCTGATTAAATGCATTTAAATTCCTAATTTATTGAAATTAAACAATGATAGTCAAAAGCAACAAATATACTTTCTCAAATTTCAATTTTTTCAGAAAACAATACAAAAAGGTTTATACCAAATCTATCATAAAATGTTCTGTTCTACAGAATGATACAAAATGAAATGAAATAGTCCTCCAAACATACAGGGGTGCCACAGAGATCACTCCCGCTGGAAAATCACCTCAATTCCATTCCGCCGTGCCACACACCGATTTTTCAGTGGAATCAAAATGGCTCACAATTTATCCAGTGATAAGATTAAATACACCCATAAAACACACCTAAAATGATTCGAATCTTACTTTCCCATAAAGGTTGTTCAATTGGTGATTAACCCTCATCCAAATAATTTAACATTCTACATGTTAAGTTAATAAAATAAGCATTTTAGTAAATCACTATTCAATCCGCTGACTGAATTTTCACTTAACGATTCCGCTGCAGACCGAGGTGGCCACCTAGGGCGATTCGGACTTTCGAAGTTAATACAGTAATGCCACCTTTTTTAAGCCGACTTCGGAGCAATATATTTAATATTAATTACATTGAAAGCATTCTGTTTTCCTTTAATTAAGCATTACAAAAAATAGCCCATTGCAGTAAAACTTCCTTTACGTCAAACGTGTGCATACTTTTTGTGCAAATTGTGAAAACATTTGTAGGCATTTGTAGTTCTACCAGGTGGCATCGCTTCAAAATGCCAAAACAGAACTAACAAGCCATTTATACACATTATTGCCATTGCATTTATGTCAAAACCCCCTGTTCGTCTAAGTACAGACCCATGGCAGCACAAATAGAAGCAAAGCGATCATTATACCAAAAACTGGTAATTGTAATGAACTAAATTAGCAGTAGGTTGAGAAGACAATCACAAAAACCACATACGTATCGTCTGAACGCGAAAACGAGTCGATGCGCATCTGAGAAGCCTGCGCTGCAAGGTTTGTATTCTAATATGGCCAACAGTCCCGGTAAAAACATTTTAATTAAGTTTACCGTAAAATTCAGATGACTGTTTTTTTTGAACAGCTGATTGCTGCCATTCACGGAGAGTTGCCAGACAACGGCTAGAGTTGCCGAGCACAGTGTTTTGTTTGACTCGCACGATATGGGATGTTTTTTTGCTTTAAAATTATAAAAGTGCAGCTTTGAAAAATCAGGTTTTTTATATCATAAAAGAAAAAAATTAAAAACCAATTGTTTTGATATGATAAAATCAATAAAACTGCGAAATGAACCCTATTCGAATTGAATCTTGAAAGGTGTCAACCCTAGCCTTAGTTCGAATTTGGTTTGTGACAATGCTAAGAAAAATGAAATCACTCGGAATTTTGTGGCACGGCGGAAATTTTTAAGCGGAAATCCTCTGCGCGGTTTTCAATTTCACTAGTGATTCCTGTGGCACCCCTGATACACTTTTGAACCCAATTAAAGATTTTGAGGGACTCTTATGAGAACCTTAGTTATAGTTATAAGTACAAATTTATTTATGCAAGCCATGCCATTTTCTTTTTATACCCGTACTCAAAAAAGAGTTAAGGGGTATATTAGATTTGTGGTAAAAGTGGATGTGTGCAACGCAGAGAAGGAAACGTTTCCGACCCCATAAAGTATATATATTCTTGATCAGCATCAATAGCCGAGTCGCTATAGCCATGTCCGTCTGTCCGTCCGTCTGTCCGTCTGTCCGTCTTGTTGAGCGCCTGGATCTCAGAGACTATAAGAGTTAGGGCAACCAAATTTGGTTTCAAGACTCATGTGATATCACACTGCTACAAGTGTATTTCAAAATTTCGCCCCGCCCCCTTCCGCCCCCACAAAGGACGAAAATCTGTGGCAGGCACAATTTTGAAGATACGATAAAACTAAAAACGCAGTATCGTACAGAATGACCATATCTACCAGATTGCTGAATATGAATCAGATCGGAACATAATTATAGCCAGAATGAAGAAATTAATTTTCTGTTGGTTCCCCCGCCTCCTGCAGCCAGAGACACGCTACTCATTCTCCTTCTCGCTCGCACACTCTGCCGCGTTCAGTGCGCGAGCAACCCCTAGAGGAGGAGATGTAGAATATAAATGGTACATCTATAATCTACATGTTAGATGTAAAATATACATTGTAGATGTAGATGTAGATAACAGATGTAGCAAAAAAATGTAAAATGTAAAATTTTTTTTTTTTCTAAAATTCTAAAAAATAATATTTCAAAAATGTATTTACTGACTGAGTACGGGTATAAGTAGTGTCGCGTCCCCAGAAGCGACTCACACGTTCCTTCTCGTTTATTTATTTATTGAAGATTAGCAACTACCTGCTAACATAAATTATGATTAAAATTAAAGGAAAAAAAAGGGGGATATAGGAAATAATTAAAAATTAAAGGATTGTAAGAACAGGTATATCTTACTGGCTATAATTTTAAGGGTTAATTCAGGGGATAGGGTATGATAAAGATTATTATAATTAGAGCATACGATTCGAAAAGGGTCGTGTTGAGCGTAATTAGACCTACAGAAGGGTAAAGGAAACGGACGAAAGGTACGGGTAGGTCTAAGGGGAACAGAAAAGTCAAGCAGGCCAAGAAGTGCTTCTGAGTCAACAAGCCCAACTAGGAGCTTCTGTACAAACATAACGCCGTTACAGATTCTGCGATGGCGCAATGAAGTCTAAAAGTTGTAGCCTCGATTGATAAGGTGGCAAGATTCTATCCGAGTCCCAGTTAAAATTACGTAAGGCAAAAATTAAAAATTGTTTTTGGACCGGCTCGAGAATGGACTGTTGCTCCTTGTACTGTGGACTCCACACACAAGAACAATATTCCAGAATCGGATGAACCAAGGAGACGTACAGTGTTTTGGTGACATACGGGACATCAAACTCCTTGGACCAATGATTTATAAATGCTAGAACCACCCTTAGCTTTATTTACAGTTGCAGCTATATGGCTATATGCTTGCACTTTTGCTCGTTTACGCGTATGCGCCATTCTGCTAGCCATTTTTTAAGGCCACGAGATAAGGCGATAAGTGTTCCGTGGCCCTTGTTGAACACTTGGAGCAACTTAATATGGCAGTATCATCAGCAAATGTCGAAGTTGTTTTTAGGCTGTTTGTCGGTTGATCTGTTGTGAATATGATATACAGTGTCGGTCCAACCACGCTGCTTTGCGGTACACCAGCTTAAATTGGATGATATTCAGAGAGAAAATATTTGCATCGTACTGCGTAACTTCTTTGCTGTAGCTATGAATCTAATATTCCCTGGATGTTCTGTGGAAGTAATATTTTGATTTTGTGGATTAAGCCGTCTAACCAAAGGCGGTCGAAAGCCTGGGCGACATCCAGAAAAACAGCGGAGCAATACTCCCGTCAACCTCTCAGAGGTTATACGGTTTACTTGTTCAATTTATTTATTGAAGATTAGCAACTATTTGCTAACATAAATTAAGATACAAATTAAAGGAGAAGAACAAAAGGGGATATAGGAAATAATTAAAAATTAGAGGATTGTAAGAATAGGTATATCTTACTGGCTATAATTTTAAGGGATAATTCAGGGGATAGGGTATGATAAAGATTATTATAATTAGAGCATAAAATTCGAAAAGGGTCGTGTTGCGCGTAATTAGACCTACACAGGGGTAAACGAAACGGACGAAAGGTACGGGTAGGTCTAAGGGGAACATAAAAGTCAAGCAGGCCAAGAAGTGCTTCTGAGTCAACAAGCCCAACTAGGAGCTTGTGTACAAACATAACGCCGTTACAGATTATGCGATGTCGCAATGAAGTCTAAAAGTTGTAGCCTCGATTGATAAGGTGGCAAGATTCTATCCGAGTCCCAGTTAAAATTACGTAAGGCAAAAATTAAAAATTGTTTTTGGACCGACTCGAGAATGGACTGTTCCTCCTTGTACTGTGGACTCCACACACAAGAACAATATTCCAGAAGCGGCCGAACCAAGGAGACGTACTGTGTTTTGGTGACATACGGGTCATCAAATTCCTTGGACCAACGCTTTATAAACGCTAGAGCACCCTTAGCATTATTTAAAGTTGCATCTATATGGCTATTAAAAATTTTAGAATAGTTTTTCTAAATTTATTTTAATGCGAAAAAACCGAGTTTGGTGGCTGCAAATTTTATATATTTTGGCGAAACGGAGGGAGAGTTAAAAGGGACGTGCGCTCGAATTCAATGCTATTTATCGACTTATTTTTTCCTTCTCGTTATAAAATATTCTTAAGCCTAACTTATCTAGGGCGGCGAAGCAGGGTGAATTCGCCAAGAGCGAGAGAGAGCTTTATTGCGCTCCCGCTTCGCCCTAAACTATCTTACACTAGACTTCAAATTTTCTCCAAATAAAACAATTGCGTCTTGACGCGACACCGGCCCCGTTGAAGGCCTGTGGGACTTCAACACATCGGCAGAAGCGCCAATTTATGGATCGGCCTCCTGTAGACCGCTTCGCTGCTCGTCCTGAGGTCGACCACCCTGACCTTTCCGTCCTGCCCGGCGTGTGTTGCGACGACCCTTCCGAGGAGCCACTGTTGGGGCGGAAGGTTGTCCTCTGCGACGATGACGAGGTCGCCTTCCTCGACGTTGGGCTGCTCCTGGTGCGACTTGCATCTTATTTGCAAGCCCAGCACATACTCCCGGGACCATCGCTGCCAGAACATTTGCCTGGCTGACGAGACAAGCCGCCATCGCCTTAAGCAACTCAGACCCTCCTGGTCCGGGGTCCGGGGTGCTGGGGGTGCGATGAGCGGCCCGCCTGTCAGCAGGTGCCCGGGAGTCAGGGCGTCTCCGTCGCTTGGGTCGGGGCTTATTGATCCCAGAGGGCGCGAGTTTAGCACCGCCTCGATGCCCACCATCACGCTCTCCAGCTCCTCGGCGGTGAAGAGCGCGCTTCCGGCCGACCTCAGCAGGAGGTTTTTGGCCGACTTCACTCCTGCTTCCCACAGTCCGCCCATGTGCGGAGCTCGAGGTGGCAGGAAGGCGAACTCGCAGCCTCTTCTCGCTGCGAACTCTCGAATTGAGTCCGCTTCCGTCTCCAGCGTCCTCCTCAGTTCGTCGAAGTGGCGACTTGCTCCGACGAAATTTGTCGCGTTGTCGCAGTTCACGCGGAGCGGACATCCTCGACGACCAACGAACCTTTGAAAAGCCAATAAGAAGGAGTTAGTCGTTAGATCGGAGACAATTTCTAGATGAACCGCCTTGGACGCAAAACAGACAAATAACGCTATGTAGGTCTTATAAGGGGGCCTACCACGAATTTTTAGTGTCGTATAGACTGGGCCACAAAAATCAACGCAACATACTGCGAATGGGCGGAGAGCACGGAGCCGGTCTGCGGGTAGATTTCCCATCATTTGGGTCTGGAGGCGAGGCTTGCATTTAAAGCAAGGAATGCACGACCTGACCATTGCCCTGCAGACCTCCTGAGCGTTTACTATCCAAACACGCTGCCTAAGATGCTCACAAGTGCTCGTGGGCCGGCATGAAAATTCGTTTGATGCATATAGCGAACAAAGGTCTGCACAAACTGCTAGCGTTTTGTCAGCAGCAAAGGAAACTTGGCATGGTATGACATAGGAGTGTTAACTAGTCGCCCCCCAACTCGCAACAACGAAAAGGAGCACCAAGTCCCCATTTCTTCGTTGATGAAGGGATTCAATTGCTGAAGACTGGGGCCTAACCTGGTGCCTTTACGAACCCTTTCGATCTCTTCCTGATACTCGTTTTTTTTGGATCAGCTCGACAATTTTGTGAAAAGCCTCATCGTACTCTACTGGTGACGGAGTGACTTTAAATTTAAGATTTTTGTCTTTGAATTTTCGGATGAAGCGGAACACGTAAACGAACACTCTTAGCAGCTTGAGGTGTGACGAGTATCCCTCGATAATTTCTACTAGATCATTTGATTTAGCGGCCACGGTCAGTCCGACCGCTGTCTTCCTGGTTTCCAGCTTCAGCTCTTCCTCAGAAAGCTCGAAGTGGGGATTTCTGGGCCAGCTCTCTTCTTCTTCCTTCAAAAACGCTGGTCCACTAAACCAGATCGACTGCGAAATCTCCTCAATGTCACAACCTCTCGAAACTATGTCTGCTGGGTTCTGTTTAGTTGGAACATGCCGCCACGTAGCATTATCTGACCACTCCTGAATCTCAGCTACTCGGTTCGCAACGAATGTTGATAACGACGAAGGGTGGGATCGGATCCAATGAAAGGTTACTTCCGAATCCGACCAACATACCATTCGTTCAATCGGCACCTCGAGTAGCGATTTGAGTCGGTGACAGAGATCTGCGAGAAGGTGAGAGGCACATAGCTCAAGCCTTGGAAGCGTTTTCGTCTTGAGCGGCGCTACTTTCGACTTTGCGGTCAACAACGAGTCCTTGAAACCTTCTGCAGTCTTACTACGGATATAGACGCATGCTCCATAAGCTCTCATGGAGGCGTCGGCAAAGACATGTACTTGTATCGGTGACATGGGATCAGTATGCACAAAGCGAGGTATGGCAATCTTCTGCAGCTGACCCAAGGATTCTTTTAGAAAGTTCCAAGATGTTTCCAGATTCATTGGAATTGACTCATCCCAATCTAGTTTGTTAAGCCACAGCTCCTGCAGTAGGATCTTTCCCTTGATTACCAAGGGGCTTAACAAACCAAGGGGGTCAAACAGCTTTGATGTCACCGATAATATGTTCCGTTTTGTCGCTCGGAGACCCATGACTGAACTGTCAATTTGAAACCTAAAGACGTCTTCATGCGGTAGCCACGATATTCCCAACGCCTTGGTTGACTCGGAGTCCGAGATCGTTTAACTGTTTAACTGTGCTCTCGGATTCTGTGACCTCAGGTGAGTTCGAGAACCACTTGGTTAGCTCAAACCCTGCCGTTTGAAGAACCTGAGCCATATCAGACTTAATTGTCTCTAACTCCTCCACGCAACCAGCACCAGTCAACATATCATCGACATAAAAGTCGGACCCGATAACTTTAGCAGCCTTTGGGAATGAGAGCTTTGCAGACTCACTCAACCTTTTCAAACACCGAATAGCCAAAAATGGGGCAGGTCCAGTCCCATATGTTACAGTGTTGAGCTGGTATATTCTCAAGGACTCAAATGGGTCTCTTCTCCACACGATCAACTGAAACTGCCTGTCCACTTCATTCACCATCACTTGGCGATACATCTTTTTTACATCGGCAGTCAGGGCGAACCTGTGCAGACGGAAGCGAAGCAGCGTTGAGTATAACTCCTCTTGAATAGTCGGTCCGACCATCAGAATGTCATTCAAGGCCACCTGAGATGACGTCTTCGACGACACATCGAACACGACGCGAAGCTTCGTGGACGTACTTTGGGGCCGAAGGACACACTGATGTGGAATTACGTAGTGTGGAGCAGAAGGAACAGTATTGTCAGTCGGCGACATATGACCTAAGGAGAGGTACTCTTCCATGAATTCCAAGTACATTTTCTTCAACTCAGGGTCGCGGGACAATCTTCTTTCGAGCGACAAAAACCGCCGTTTGCAATCTCGAAGGAATTGCCTAAGCAATTTGGATCGGATTTAAACGGCAGCCGTACTTCAAACCGACCTGAAGGCAAGACTTGAGTAGTCTTTCTATAATGCTCCTCACATAACTTGTGTTCAGGAATTAAAGGCTTTTTAGAAGATGGCAATTCTTCTAGTGACCAAAACTTTTTTAGTGTGTTGTCGATAGACACCACTGACTCTTCTCGACAACTCAGACAGTTCCTCGCTTCCTGGGTGACAGTCACCTTTGGACTGTATCTTCCAGACACAATCCAACCGAGAAGCGTTTCTGCAGAGTTGGATAGTCAGGACCTTGTCTAATTTGACCAACCGATAAGAGTTCGAAAAATGAATCTGCACCTATCAACATATCTAACTCGCATTAAGTGCGTGATCAGGGTGGTATCCCGAGATTGACTTCAGAATCTATAAATCGACCGAGAACTCACTACCATTGATTCGCGACTTCACCACCGTGTGTATCTTTTTCTTGACTTGTGAATTAGATTCTCCAATTCCAAGCAAGTTGATGCACGACTCCTCCCTACGGATCTGTAAGCGCTGTGCCAGGTCCTCAGTTATGAAATTAGTTTGTGACCCAGAGTCAAGCAGTGCTCGGGCCAAAACGTACTCTCCATTTTTAGTTCGGACGCTTACGATCGACGTTGCCAGAATTACTCTATCCAAAGCTGTTGCATGGAGTGCATGCGAAGTGGAAGGGTAACTCTGTCTAGGAGGGGGAGAAGAATTCTCTGGGGGTGATGGTAACGCTAAACTTTTATCCACAACTGTGTACCTATGCAATAAGGCATGATGTGAGCGGCCACACACTCGACACTTGCCAGCTTTGCATCGTACCACAGTGTGTCCTTGTTGCAGACAGTTGATGTAGAGCGATGCCGATTTGACAAACTCGAATCTTTGCATCACTGCAAGCCGCGCAAATGGACTGCAAGTAGTCAACAAATAGTCTTTTGCATTGCAGTAACTACACTGTTGGTATTTAGCATTCGCAGTAGAGCACGCGAATGAGCTCCGATTGTGAGGCTTGCTTGGAACAGCTTTCTGCTCCTGCTTTGGTTTTGCCGATTCTTCGGCCGAAAGATGCTGATATCTGCGATTAAGCATTTTTTTGCAGTCAGCCCAAAGCGGCAGCTTCTCATAATAGAGCTGTTCTTCCCATTTTTGTTTGGTCACAGGATCGACTCTGTTCAAGACGAGATGAATAAGCATTGCATTCGAGATCTTTTGGTCATCGCCTATCGACAACAAGGAACTATATATCGATGAAGTGGTATCGATTAGGTTCCTTAAGGACGATGCAGATTGCTGGGTCATTTTGGGAAGACTAAATAGGGCAGCAATATGGTTCATAAAGATCAGACATTCGTTATCATAGACCCGTTTTAAGCTAGCCATGGCTTTCTCATAATTGCTCTCGGTTACTTGGAACGCCCTTACCGTTCCCAACGCTTCACCAGAGAGGCATGAAAGCAAATGGTTAAACTTTTCGATAACTGGAATGCTTTCGTCATTGTGAACAAGAGTCTCAAATAAAGTAATGAAGCCTTTGAAATCCGAATATTTTCCGCTGAACTTTGGCAGGGCTAACTTCGGAAGTCGAGCACGAGTTGGGGCTACAGAAGCTGATACTGAAGGTATTGTATCACTGGCTGTCTTCAAGGCGTCGATAAGCGACATTATCTTTGCCTTGGTTACAATCGAGAGTTCTTCCAACTCGGCTCCAAAGTCATCGTCACTATCTATTTCTTCGATTGATTCTTGAACTTGGCTTGCCTTGGCTATAGTTGCTTTCAGTACGTCGAGTCTGCACTCGAGATCTGTCAACTGCAGCGGAATCTCCCCAGCTTCCAGCCGGTCCGCTAGTCGGCGAATGCCTTTGACACGGGAGCTGAGCTTATTTTTCAGCTCTTCAAGAATAGGCTTATGATCTGATTTGAGATTCATCTTGACTCTCGATACTTAAGTGAATCACTAATCAGGGCTGTTCTCACGATAATATTATTTGCTGCGGTGCAAATTGTCGAAACAGGAAGGTGTACCCAAATTAGGTCGAAAGAAATATACCCGGCGACTAGAGGGTATCGCACCACTTAGCGATCGGTTTAATACGGACCTAGGGTGTCGATGCCAAATGAGGCGAAAAATCGATATACCCGACGATTAAAGGGTATCGAGGCACTTGGCGATCTGTTTACGCAGGCGTGCCAACACACAACACACAAGAACAACAACAAACAGCAACGGTGACAAGCGAAAGCGAAAACGAAAAATTCACCGCTGAAGCTGTGAACATATGCACATGTGTGTGTGTCTAAGCTGTGTTGGCGCTTGTGTATGCTGGGCCTGGCTGACCGACCGATAGACACCGAATTGAATTGCGAGGCACGCTTTGACAAATTGACAGTTGGGTCCTTTACACCAAAACTATATACCCGACGATTACAGGGTAGCGCGTCGCTTGGCGAACGGTTTGACTCAAACGCGCCAAACGCAAGAACACACCAACAACAACGACGGTCAGCAACGGTGACGAGCAAAAGCGAGAACGAAAATTCACCGCTGCAGCTGCTACGTTGGTATGTGTGCGCCAACTATATATTTGCGCAACGAAAACGAGAAAGGGGGAAAGGGGCGACAGTGATTGCAGTTATAAATTATATGTATAGTAACATATCCATAATGCCCTGCATTAAGTATACGTTAAGCACTGGACACATTCATAACCACACCCACACTTACACACGATTATGCATCTGCCCAGCACTCACCCTTACCCCATGTATCTCTATATGAAATAAGATACCCCAACACCTGCATAAACAACGCAGAACCGACAGGAAGTCCCATGCATACCGAAACTCTAGAATGCAATAGAAACGTCGCTGACCAATACGTTATCAGCTCGTTCCCACACTCCATCCTATGACTAATTAGAATCGATCCCACACTCCAACAGAAGGGAGAACTCATGTAAACAAGTGAGTTCCCAAGAGGAAAGCCGACACCAATCACCAGCTGCGGCTGACCGTTTCATCCAAGCCGACGCCTCCGCCAAGCCTCCCACGCATAGGCCAACGCATCGCTATCAGCATCTCTCTTCAAAACAACGCCTCTCGCCACCGAAGCTTCGACTCTCTCAGCCGAAGCCATCATCACTCAATCCCGAAGACAATACATCAGCCGAAGCCAAAAGCTTATGGATATAAGCTTTAAGCTTCATAACCGAGGTCCCGAGATAAAGAACTCGAGAACCAAAGATCAGTTCCGTTTAAGACTTCTAAATATCGAGTTGGGGAATTCGCCTCCTATGTTCTACTATAAGTTCGTTTAATAAAATATCTTTTTAAAAACTTACTTTGGAACTCGGGAATTATTATTGGCGCAGCCGGTAGGATTCACAACACTAACATTATTGTTCCGGTACTGATCTATTAGAAGCAATCTAAACGACTAGATTGCTGGAGATTAGCGAAGATAGTTAGACCAAGTGAATCCGCCAAAGAACCTAGGTGCAACGTAGCACTAGGCTAACCACAAACGTTAAACAAACGACACCTGTGTAACCAAAACTAAAACGATTTAACTAAATCACCAACCGCAACGATTGAAATAAAATACCAACCAAATAATCAATCGAGTGATATACACGCGAAGTGAATTAAAATAAACTACAGATCAAAATGGCATTACCACCAGCAATCCTCAGTGAAATTCACTTAAACCAAGCACTATTGTCAATTCGACAAGTGCCGGCATATGACGGATCAGCTGGAAAGCTGAGCTCCTTCATCAAACGCATCGAGTTCATCCTAGAACTGTACCCGACCCAAGACCCCCGACAGTCACGAGTACTGTTTGGAGCCATTGAGGTGCAGCTAACCTCAGAAGCCCAACGACTATCACAAATGAGGCAACCCAACACCTGGCTGGAACTGAAGACAGCTTTAATAGATGAATTCAAGAACCACACACCATACGAAGAGCTGTTGAGACAAATCTACTTCACAAAATTCAATGGGAGTCTTCGTAAGTTTATAGAAGATCTAGAAACCAAAGCTCTCGTAGTTACCAATAAGCTAGCATTAGAAAACAGTGCAGCCAACACCCTGATTTACCAAAATGCCTTAAATAATACAATCAAAGACGTAATATCACGTAAGCTCCCAGATAGGACCTTTATGACCTTAGTACGTAAAGACATAACAACCCTGTCTAAACTTAAAAAAGCCGCTCAAGAAGAAGGCTTATATGAAGCCAAGATAGAAGATAAGAATACAAATAAAGAACAGCATAAACCGCAACAGTCCGCTCAGAAGAATAATGGGAATTATTACCCAAACTTTAGTACTAACACACAACAATCTCAGAATCCATCTGGTTCAGGTACATCTAGGTACAATCATAATAATCCTGGACTGCAACAGGAATTTCGTAATTCCTTGTATAAAGGTCAAGCACAGAATCCAGCGAATTACCAAGCTAATCAAAACCAGGCTAGTAGCAACAGATACAATCAACCTACTAAAAGGGTTAGAGAAAGCGAAAGCGACCAGATGAAAATGGATGTAAATTTTCATCAAACAGCCTCGGAAGAAACCGAGGGGGATCCTATATAAACCTAAAATTAAATAATAAAATACTTAGAGGTATCGTGGATTCGGGATCATCCATTAACATCATAAAAGAAAATATTCCGAATGCCCCCATAAACACAGAAAACCTCAAGGTCCATACCATCAACGGACCAGTTAAGTTAACAAAAAGTATAGTTAGGCCCCCCAACAAAGTCTGTCCCAGTGAGCAGAAGTTCTACCTGTATAACTTCTCGGACAACTATGATATCCTTCTAGGAAGAGAATATCTGATGGCTAGCAAGGCCGTAATTAATTACAGAGACAATACTGTAATGTTAGGAGAAAGAACATTCCCAATCATTATTAGTGGAGAAACAATTGAAGAAGTTAGGACCGCACATAAGTGCAAAGATACCTCTTCGGAAGAAGACAATATCGCACCGACGTGCCTTGACTCATCCTCAGAAGGGGATCAATATTTCACTTCCGCTATCGAGAATGAACTAAGAGAATGTCACGAGCTTAGGCTAGATCATCTAAACGATGAAGAGAAAGAAAAACTGAAGAAAGTGTTGTATGAGTTCAGCGATGTGCAGTACAGAGATGGTGACAATTTGACCTTCACAAGTACTGTCAAACATCCAATTCAAACACAACACGAAGATCCGGTATACCGAAAGCCATATAAGTATGCCCAAATACATGACGAGGAAGTCAACAAACAAATCAAAGAAATGATTGAACAAGGAATTATTCGTAAATCGAAATCGCCTTACTGTTCCCCCATTTCAATGATTCCAAAGAAGATAGACGCTTCCGGAAAACAAAAGTACAGGTTAGTCGTAGACTATAGAGGTCTCAACGAGATAACCATAAAGGATAAGTTTCCCACTCCAAGAATGGATGAAATCCTAGACAAATTAGGAAAGTGCCAATATTTCACTACGATCGACTTGGCAAAAGGTTTCCATCAAATCCCAATGGAACCCAATTCGATCGCGAAAACGGCCTTTTCTACTAAACATGGTCATTACGAGTATACTCGAATGCCATTCGGGCTAACCAACGCCCCTGCCACATTCCAAAGATGCATGAACGATCTTTTGGAAGACTTAATTTTCACCGATTGTTTGGTGTACTTAGATGACATAATAATTTTCTCCACTTCATTGGACGAACACCTTCTGTCACTAAGAAAAGTCTTTGGCAAGCTGAGAGATGCAAACCTCAAGCTACAAATGGACAAGTGTGAGTTTCTGAAGAAAGAAACTGAGTTCCTAGGTCACATAGTTACACCCGAAGGAATAGTACCAAACCCCAACAAGATCACAGCCATCACAGGGTTTCCCATCCCAGAAACCACAAAACAAATCAAGTCATTCTTAGGTCTATGCGGATTTTATAGAAAATTCATCCCTAATTTCGCTAACATAGCCAAGCCTATGACGCTCAAACTCAAGAAACGAGCAATAATAGATCCTAAAGAAGAGAAATATGTCGAGGCATTTGAGAGACTAAAAGTACTCATCACCTCAGACCCCATTCTCGTGTACCCAGACTTTAACAAAATGTTTTCTGTTACTACTGATGCTAGTAACATGGCTATAGGTGCAGTCTTATCGCAAGACCATAAGCCAATCTGCTATGCCAGCCGAACGTTGAACGAACATGAGATCAACTATTCCGCTATTGAGAAAGAATTGTTAGCAATTGTTTGGGCTACTAAGTATTTCCGATCATACTTGTTCGGAAGAACATTCGAAATACTTAGCGACCATAAGCCTTTAGTATGGTTAAACAACCTCAAGGAACCAAACATGAAACTACAAAGGTGGAAGATCAAATTAAACGAATTCGACTTCAAAATCAAATATCTACCTGGCAAAGAAAATCATGTAGCTGATGCCCTTTCCCGAGTCAAAGTTAACGAAAACCTACTCGGAGAAGTCTCTGATAGTGCAGGCGCCACAATACACAGTGCGCAAGAAGACAATCTAAATCATATCCCCATCACAGAACGACCAATCAACTATTTCAATCGCCAGATTGAGTTGATCAAGGGAAATGAAGATAAGGTAATTACGCAACACTATTTCCACAAATTGATCGTCAAAATCACCTACAAGGAAATGACTAACACCTTAGCCAAAGAGCTCATTAAGGAATATCTATGTACCAAAAAGAGCGCATTATATTTCCATAACGACACTGATTTTCCAACTTTCCAACAAGCGTATCTGGAAATTATCAGTCCAAACAATTTCACAAAAGTGATGAAATCCAGTACAAAGCTCATAGATATACCAAATTACGCGGAATTCAAAGAATTGATAATGAAGAACCATAAAGAATTACTTCACCCTGGAATAGAGAAAACTACCAATTGGTTTAAGGGAAAATACTACTACCCTGATCACCAAAAATTGATACAGAACATAATAAATGAATGCACAACGTGTAACATCGCCAAGACTGAGCATAGAAACACCAAGTTGTCATTTGAAGTAACACCGGAAGTCTTAAACATCCGGGAACGTTACGTAATGGACTTCTATCTGATAGGTAACCAACAGTTCCTATCATGTATCGACATATACTCAAAATTCGCGACACTAATAGAAGTGAACAGCCGCGACTGGTTAGAAACCAAAAGAGCTATACTAAAAGTCTTTAATGAAATGGGAAAACCCCAGGAAATTAAAGCCGATAAAGATTCAGCCTTCATGTGCGCAGCATTGCAAGCATGGCTAATCTCGGAAGATGTCAAAATCCTAATCACCTCCAGTAAAAACGGAATTTCAGACATTGAAAGATTCCATAAAACGGTGAACGAAAAATTGAGAATCATATCCAGTGAGAATGACCTCGAAAACAAGTATACTAAATTCGAACTAATAATGTATACCTATAATCACAAGACCCGACATAACACCACCAACAGAACACCTGCAGACATATTCATATATGCAGGAAGTCCAGAGTATGACACTCAACTGAACAAGGTGAATCAAATCACCCAGTTGAACCAAAGTCGTAATGACTTTGAAGTGGACACTAGGTTTAGAAAATCACCCCTCGTAAAGTCCAAAATAACTAACCCTTTCAAAAAGACGGGGGAAATAACCAAAATAGATGAAAAACACTATGAAGAAAAGAATAGGGGAAGAAAAATAACACATTACAAATCTAAATATAAAAAGAAAAAGAAAATTAACATAAGCAAATATAATAATTCCAGCCCGCCCATCGAATCGGAAGGTAACGATCAACGGCAACATAATTAAATTCATCGTCCTCATGACATTAATGGTCCTTACAACAGAAGGACAAAATATTGAAATAAATCCAATTGAATCCAGAAACGGATATCTCATATTTAAAACGGGATCAATCGATCTCCCCATAAATTATGAGTACCATTACCTAATAGTTAACGTAACAAAAACCGAAGAAACCTATCAAAACCTTCTAGTAATGGCCAACCAATTTCCAAACGTAATCCAAATAAAATATCTAGTAGATAAACTAACTAGGGAAATAAATGGCTTGAAAATAGCTAAACGCAACAGGAGAGGCCTAATAAATATAGTAGGTACCGCCTATAAATACTTATTTGGCACATTAGATCAGGAAGATAGGAAAGAATTAGAACAGCGAATAGAAAATCTCGCCAGCCATAGTATCCAAACAAATGAACTAAACTTAGTTATAGAGGTAGTAAACCATGGAATTGAGATAATAAATCAATTAAACAAAGAAAATAACAAAAATCAACAATTAGAAATTTTAATTTTCAATCTACAACATTTCACAGAATACATAGAAGATATAGAAATGGGAATGCAACTTACTAGACTTGGTATTTTTAACCCAAAACTACTAAAACAAGATTACCTGAAACATATAAATTCTGAGAAATTATTAAATATTAAAACTTCCACATGGCTAAAAGTTGACACAAATGAAATTTATATAATCTCCAATATTCCGAGTGAAACTGCTAATGTCCCAATATATAAAATTGTTCCATACCCAGATAATCAAAATAATATTTTAACAGAAATAACATTCGATAAATATTATATTTACGAAGACAAAATATATAGCAAAGAAAATAAACAAATAATAGAAGACAATTGCATAAAAGGGATTTTAAAACAAAAACCCACTAAATGTCCATACACAAAAACATTTAAGAATTTCCAAATTAATTACGTTGAACCAAATATATTGTTAACATGGAACCTTCCCAAATCCAAATTAAACCAAAATTGTTTAGATAAAGAAATAACTATCGAAGGAAATAACATAATCAAGATTTACAACTGTTCAACCCAGCTAAACGAATTCACAATATCTAATTCAATGCTAGATTTCACACAAAATGTCTACGTAAGTAATAACATAACTAGAATAGAACCACTGTCTTATATACAGACAAAAGAAATAATTATAGAACACACAAAATATAGTAATATATTGCAGATAGTTATAATAATTATGTTCATTTTATCAATAATAAGCATAATTGGGTTTCTAATTGTTAAATTTAAGAAAATACCTAAAAATATAACTATCAAATATGTAAAACCTAAGGAAAAAGAAGAAGAAGAAAAAAGTAACCCAATAGTTATAGAGGATATCCCCTCCCTATACCCTAAAGTGAAAACCTGAGGACAGGCTTATAAGAAATGCCGGGGGAGTAACATATCCATAATGCCCTGCATTAAGTATACGTTAAGCACTGGACACATTCATAACCACACCCACACTTACACACGATTATGCATCTGCCCAGCACTCACCCTTACCCCATGTATCTCTATATGAAATAAGATACCCCAACACCTGCATAAACAACGCAGAACCGACAGGAAGTCCCATGCATACCGAAACTCTGGAGTGCAATAGAAACGTCGCTGACCAATACGTTATCAGCTCGTTCCCACACTCCATCCTATGACTAATTAGAATCGATCCCACACTCCAACAGAAGGGAGAACTCATGTAAACAAGTGAGTTCCCAAGAGGAAAGCCGACACCAATCACCAGCTGCGGCTGACCGTTTCATCCAAGCCGACGCCTCCGCCAAGCCTCCCACGCATAGGCCAACGCATCGCTATCAGCATCTCTCTTCAAAACAACGCCTCTCGCCACCGAAGCTTCGACTCTCTCAGCCGAAGCCATCATCACTCAATCCCGAAGACAATACATCAGCCGAAGCCAAAAGCTTATGGATATAAGCTTTAAGCTTCATAACCGAGGTCCCGAGATAAAGAACTCGAGAACCAAAGATCAGTTCCGTTTAAGACTTCTAAATATCGAGTTGGGGAATTCGCCTCCTATGTTCTACTATAAGTTCGTTTAATAAAATATCTTTTTAAAAACTTACTTTGGAACTCGGGAATTATTATTGTATATATGTTCTGCGTCCAAGATGGTATGATGTATGTGAATATGTGATATATGTAATATATGTACAAACTCTACTAAATACATGCAAATCTAGCTCTACTATGTCATACGGATGTGCCAAGAATTGAAAGCGAGGTGCACTTATTTTAGCACAAGACAGTAACTACGAGATTTTAATGATTTTAACTTTCCTCGAGCTTTCAATTTTTTGCACAAATACCTCTAGTATGTATGTAATACGATCCTGGGAATTCCACTTTCCTTGGCAGGTGGCAAATGTCTTATGGAATGGATATCCCTCGGTGGTTGAGATCGCTAGGTATTTTGTTGTATGTTTGTTAGCCGTCCGTCGCGGTAGTTTTAGGTGTGTTATTTGGGGGTTGATCTTGCACACACACGCGACGCGGGCAGGTGTATATTATATACCTTTAAATATTCAATATGATTTTCATATATTTTTTTCACCACTCGTGTCACTGTCACTTTCTGCCTTTTTTGATATATATTAATTTGCTAGTCCACCCGGGGGCGCCATGAAATTTTAGAATAGTTTTTCTAAATTTATTTTAATGCGAAAAAACCGAGTTTGGTGGCTGCAAATTTTATATATTTTGGCGAAACGGAGGGAGAGTTAAAAGGGACGTGCGCTCGAATTCGTCCATGCCAACACACTTTTCTAATACTATTAATACGCTACTAGATGTTTTTTTCGTTAGTGATATTAATAAAATTCTATTATATGACCAAATTGACGTACCAGTATTTTCTAAGCATGATTTAATTTACCTGATACGTATATATGACGTATGAATTTAACCCACATCTGACTGACCAAATCATTTATTTAAGGGACTTTAAGAACATTAATATTAGGCTACTTTGTACTGAAATTGACTTATATAATTGGAATGCAATATACTCACTAACGAACGTAAACTCTCAACTAAGACAATTGTCCGCGTACATTGACGCACTGTATGATAGGCATGTACCTTTAAAAAGGAAAACTCTTAAAGCTAGCCAAAAACCTTGGTTCAATCGAGGTATTGCTTGTAAAATAAGGGAACCTAATATTGCATATTCTAAGTGGAAGAGATACAAGACTCCTGAGCATTACCAGCAGTTTAAAATTTTAAGACGGACAGTAAATAAAATGATCTCAACTGAAAAAAGTCACCATTACGCTCAAAAATTCAACAACGCCATATCAACTAAGCAAAGATGGGGTGAGCTTAAAAAACTTGGCATAGGAAACCTGAAAGCTTCCCCTAAAATTACTGCTGATGCCAACGAACTGAACAGAAAATTTGTGCAATCGACCGTACCTGAAATCATGACTAACCCTTACATTGACGCCGTAACAAATACTGACTGTGATAATAGCTTTAGTTTTATGTGCGTAACTCCCTGTGATGTCCTGAGTTCCGCCCTTAAAATTAAGTCAAAGGCTGTTGGTATGGATAATCAGCATCCCAAATTTATTAAAATGATTTTGCCTATGATAATCAATCATGTAACTCATATATGCAACACAGCGCTTACAACATCAAGTTTCCCAGATCAGTGGAAATTGGCCAAAGTAATTCCAATACCAAAGGCAAAAAATGACTACAGGCCAATATCTATCCTGCCCTACCTATCAAAGGTACTCGAAAATCTCAACAAATCAATAATTACCTAGTATAACATTCGTTATTGTGCAATAAACAATCCGGCTTCCGTAAATTCCGAAGCTGTACTACTGCCATTTTAGATGTCACAGAAAACATTAGAGAGGAACTTGACGATAGTAAGGTTACATTTCTGACACTCTTGGACTTTAGTAAAGCTTTTGACACGGTAGACCACAATATCCTATGTACTAAGTTCAACAAATTCTTTAATTTTACTAACACTGCAGTAAAACTTATATCGTCCTATCTGCATGGAAGAAGCCAAGCTGTGAAAACTGACAGTGAAATATCAACATTTCTACCTGTGAGACGCGGAGTACCCCAAGGTTCAATCCTTGGTCCACTCCTCTTCACCCTATATGTTAATGATCTCCCTGGTTCGTTATCCAAGTGTAAAGTTCATATGTATGCCGATGATGTCCAAATGTATGTTAGTTGTCCGTTAAGCAGAATAAATGAGTGTGTATTGTTGTGTAATGTTGAACTGTCGAACGTTAGTAAATGGGCCAACTGTAATGGATTGTCGCTAAACCCTGTCAAATCTAAATGTATTATCATATATAAAAGGTTGCTGAGCACGGAAAATCTGCCTAAATTATCAATAAATAACACGCTAATTGAATATGTGGATCAGGCTGTGAATCTTGGAATCACCATAAACAAGACATTGTCCTGGAGTGACCAAGTAACCCAGGCAGCCGGTAAAACGTATGGTATAATAAGACAACTTTCCTTGACTCAGCAATTTTTGCCAAAACAACTCAGACGACATAAAATCGTTTATACAAGAGAACCGAGCTATTTATATGAAAAGCTGCGTTTTGGTGTGTCTGCAAGAACCAACAATATTATTAATATTCGTTACAAGCTTGGCTGTTCCGAGCGGCAATTTTTTATACATGCTATTCGTCTGTGGAATCAGCTACCACAAAACCTAAAGAAAATTAGTAGTGCATCGCAATATAGGGAAAAATTAAATTTATACTTAAAAAACAATTAATAGTAATATAAGTAAAAATAATAAAAACAGTAATAGTAAAATAAATATAATAAAACTACAAATTAAATAAATAAAAAATCAAAAAATTAACATAAAAATATAAATAAACAGGCTAAGTAGGTTAATCATATCGACTCACACCCAAAAAAAGAATTATTTTCTTTCACGTTTCATGTTTTGTGACTAGTGCATTAATTTATAAGAAACTTTCTTGTCGCACTAGGAAATAAGTAAATAAATAAATAAATAAATTCAATGCTATTTATCGACTTATTTTTTCCTTCTCGTTATAAAATATTCTTAAGCCTAACTTATCTAGGGCGGCGAAGCGGGGCGAATTCGCCAAGAGCGATAGAGAGCTTTATTGCGCTCCCGCTTCGCCCTGAACTATCTTACACTAGACTTCAAATTTTCTCCAAATAAAACCATTGCGTCTTGACGCGACACAGTCTATGATCGAAAAGAACTCCAAGCTCATTAGAACTCGAAATTCGTTCCAGGGCATGAATTCCTAGAGCGTACGAGACAAAGTGTGGAGCGCGATGGTAAAAAGTCATAAGTTTGCATTTAGAAAGGTTCAGAAAGAGGAGATGTGTTGAAAAACAAAAATTTCAAATCGTATATGTCGGTTTGTGCAGGTACCAATCAGAGTAGGAGAGATAGATTTTAACATCGTCAGCGTACATTAGTGTAGAAGAATATGTTATAACTTGAGGAAGGTCATTCACAAATGAAATAAACAGAAGTGGACCTAAATTACTACCTTGTGGCACTCCTAACGACATTCGACAACATATTAGTAAACAAAACACGTTGTGTGCGGTTAGAAAGATATGACGAAATCCAGTTTAGAAGATTAGTGGGGAAACCAATTAAAGAAAGCTTGTGAATGAGCAAAGAATGGTTCACGGAGTCGAAAGCCTTGCTAAAATAGATGAAAATTACGTCTGTTTGCAGTGAGCTTTGAAATCCTCGGTTAATTGCAGAAGAGAACTCGAGAAGGTTTGTCAATGTTGATCGATGTTTAAAAAAACCGTGTTGCGATGGAGATATCAGACTACTGCATAGATGTTGCAATTGCCTTGTAATAAGGAACTCAAGCAGCTTTGGAATGGCGGAAAGCTTAGCAATACCTCGGTAGTTCTCAATATGAGATCTTGAACCCTTTTTTGAAGCGGAATGATATAGGATTCGCTCCAAATCACTGGAAGACAAGACCGTTCCAATGATAGGTTGAAAAGATATGTCAATGGTTTGCATAAGGACTGGACTCAGTGTTTTAAAATACAACTTGGTACCTTGTCTGGACCCGCCGAGAATGATATGTCAATGGTTGACAAACCTTCTAGAACATCACTTTCCTCAAAGAATGTCAGAAAAATGCTGTTGACATAAGGTAAATGGTAGGGATACGGAGTGGATGCGTGGTAGTTATGTGACGAGTACGTTGATTGGAAGAAGGTGGCAAATAAATTTGCAATACCAGCAGCGGAAGATTCAGATTTGTTTTGATAATGTAGGGATGGAGGAAATGCATTGGACTTACGTTTAGAATTAACGAACGAATAGAATTTTTTTGGATCACTACCGAAATTTTTACTACATCGGGAAGGGTATTGATTATAACAAAGACTATTAACAGTGAGGAATTGAGAACGAGCGGAGGATTATTGGGCGAAGACAATGATAGATCCAGTATTCTGATACTTTTTATAGAGCCTAGTTTTTCTATTCTTTAAATAAGACAAATTCTTGGAGAACCAAGGAGGTTTTGACGACACAGATTTGATGACAGGAGCATATATATTAAGGGCGTCGTTAATAGTGTCATAGAACGATTTGACTGTTTCGTCAATGTTCGGGAACACGTGTAGAAAAGACCAGACAATGTGCGAGATGTGAAGATTTAGCTCAGCAAAATTAGTTTTCCGAAAACACTGTATGCGGCTGGGTGCCATGGGATTGGCAGCGCAACTGGATCGGACACACTCGAGGGATATGGCTAAAGTTGGATGGTACGGGTATTCAGCAATTGATACTCGACTTACTCTGGAGACCGTAGCAAGAGCAGCATCACAAACAAACATAAGGTCAAGGAGTCTGTCCCTACTATTTCTTATGGAATTCATTTGAATCAATAAAATCGTTGTGGTAATTTGGTAGCAACAGGTTAGACTCATCACTAGGCAGCCAAGAAAGAAGTGGTAAGTTAAAATCACCCATGACAATAATATGATCGTTGCAACCTAAAGTGGATACAATGGTCTGAATTGCAGAAAGGTGATAAGAGTAAACCTCAGCATCTGATTTGGGAGGAATGTAAGAGCAAGTCAAATAGATCGATACCGATCCAACACAAAATTTGACTGCAATGAATTCAATGCCATAGATATTGTTGAATGGGAACAACTGAGATAAGAAATCCGTTTTCACAGCAATCAGAACCCCACCAGCAAAAGATGGACGGTCCATTCTATATGTGATAAACTTTGGAACGAAAATTTCATGATCATAGACGAAGGAGTTAAGTCAGGTTTCAGTTAAAGCGACAGCGTCAAAGTCAAAAGAGGCGCTATTCGTATGTATTAGACACAATTTGCCTAACAGACTGCGAACGTTCTGGTAATGAATAATAAACAGGTTATTTAGTTTTTTTAAATACCAGGGCCAGTAATATTGGGACTCTGGATAGAGTCTTTATGTAAGAACTCATGCATAATTGTATGCTCAGGCCAAATAGACGGGTCGAGTGATCTGGATAGTAAGGAATCGGGAAGAAGAATCTTAAAGGAGGAAATATTACGCTTATGTCTAGTAGCCTCCGGTATAAGACGGGAGACAAAGATAGCTTCTCGAGGTACCACTGCTCTTAGCTGAAGTCCCGAGCGAGAGAGAGAAGGTGGAACCACTCCCAAAAGAGATCTCGTGGCAGAAACGATGGCAGCGTCGGTAGCAACGGAAGGAACAGGAACAGTGACAGGAACGGTGGGGACATCATCAGCAGCCAGCACGTCCACACTGGGAGCAATCCCAGCGGAGCCGACAATGATGTACGTAGTAACTGCTTCATTGCTATTCGGTGTGAGAAACACCGGAGCGACTGAAAGTGGATTAACGGACTAACGGCGAGGCATGACCGCTCGGAGTAGCAAAGAATTCCGATGTATGTAGATGAGAAGCAGGCGTTCCAACTCCAATTGGTTGCAAGAGGTTGTTGTTATCAGTATGAGGGATTTTCCGTCTAGGAGATACACTCAAGCGTTTCAGGCCAAGGAATTGAGTTTCCAGGGACAGAAACTTGTCGTGGAGAGCGATAAATTGCTTCCGGACATCCTGAAAACCAGTACGAGTCTGTCTCATAAAAGTTCGCATTTTGGCCTCCATCTCACGGCAGGCCAAACATGACCAAGTCAGACCCATGCGCTTTGAGATGAGATCGTGTAGACGTCCAAAATTACCGCCACCAGCACATTTTATATGGGCGACATTGTCGCACAGCCAGCAGCAGAGGAATGAATCTCCGACTATGTTGCCACCAAATTCGCATTTCTTTGCACTGCAGACAAGAGCCATTTTTGACAGCACTTGAATCACTGTGCTCGAAGAAAAACGCAAAGTGGGAGCGCAATCGATATAGGACTGCAGGCAGCAGAGCGAGCGACGACCAGCAGCAGCAGCAGACGATCCAGCGAAGTGACAAACGAAACAGAGACACCGAGAGAGCAATTCAAGAAGATGCAGATGCAGGCGAAGTCCAGAGAGAGTGAGAGCAAGAGAGCTTGCACTTATGCTCTCCAAAGCGTGTGTTGATAGGATGTAACGGATGGAGTGCACGAACAGTGAGCACAGAGAGCAATGATCCAAAGCGGAATGGATAAAAGCACTATCAAATTACTGATCAACACCCTCGACTACCCCAACCGTCTCCCTCTATCGACAAAATCTCTTTCATATATATATATTTTCCTTATTATTATTAGTTGTATATCTTTTAGTCCTAAGTAATCCTCATTAAATAGCCATAAACATAGCGTCTAGCTTTTTTCTGGTGAGAACCAGGCATTAGTGGGAACAGAACCAGCACCAGCACCAGAACCAGCGCCAGAACCACCACCGCGAGCGAAAAGAGCAGAGAGCAACGACAACGAAAAGAGAGCCAACCCACCTGCCCACCCACATCAACGAGCTTGGACCGATGCTCACGCCGCTCAAGCGCACGCAATGATGTGTAGAGAGAGACTCCCAGACGCTAGCGCGACCGAAGGAACTCCCAACCAACCACTAAGCCGAGCGCGGACCACTGCCCACACCATAGGGGGAGGCTCACCGGCTCCCGTGAGGAAGAGCGGTGAGAGCGCTTACAACATCAAGTTTCCCAGATCAGTGGAAACTGGCCAAAGTAATTACAGTACCAAAGGCAAATAATGACTACAGGCCAATATCTATCCTTCCCTACCTATCAAAGGTACTCGAAAATCTCATGGCGCAACAAATCAATAATTACCTAGTACAAAATTCGTTATTGTGCAATAAACAATCCGGCTGCAAATTCCGAAGCTGTACTACTGCCATTTTAGAAGTCACAGAAAACTTTAGAGAGGAACTTGACGATAGTAAGGTTACATTTCTGACACTGTTGATGTTACTGAGACGAGTTGTAAATTCGAACTGTTTTATTCTCACAATTTATGCACTATATATAGGAAATTCTAACATAATTAAACTAAGACCAACGCTAAGAAAAAGAACAAATGTGCGGCACTTGTTCCCACGATCATCCTTGATAGTGACAAGTGTATCGAAAGATTTGGGTTCGACGCGACCCATGTAGATGACTTTATGGTCGAACCGATCCTAGATTTAGGTGTCCCTTTTCTCAAGTGGCCTCCTTCAAGTGGACTGTATTATTTATGGGGTGGCCTGTGTCGTTCCTGTTCATGTTTATGAACATCTTGCCGCGGTCCGCAAGGTTTGTGATTATGGTGGAGTGACTTGGTGTCCGGTTCTGTTCATCTTCTGAATAGACACTCTTGGCCTTTAGTAAAGCGTTTGACACGGTAGACCACAATATCCTTTGTACTAAGTTAAACAAATTCTTTAATTTTACTAACTCTGCAGTAAAACTAATATCGTCCTATATGCATTGAAGAAGCCAAGCTGTGACGCGGAGTACCCCAAGGTCCACTCCTCTTTACCTTATATCTAGTTCCTCCCTAGTTCGTTATCAAAGTGTAAAGTTCATATGTACGTCGATGATGTCCAAATGAGTGAGTATTGTTGTGTAATGTTGAACTGTCGAACGTTAGTAAATGGATGGATTGTCGCTAAACCCTGTCAAATCTAAATGTATTATTAGAAGGTTGCTGAGCACGGAAAATCTGCCTAAATTATCATTAATAACACGCCAATTGAATATGTGGATCAGGCTTTTAATCTTGGTATCATCATAAACAAGACATTGTCCTGGAGTGACCATTTAATCAAGGCAGCCGGTAAAACGTATGGTATAATAAGACTACTTTCCTTGACTCAGCAATTTTTGACAAAACACTAATACCCACGCTGTGTTATGGTATTGAATTTTTTGGAAATTGTGATAGTATCTCAGCACAGACTAAAAGTAGCATACAATAATGTAGCTAGATATATTTTCAATGTTAAGAGGGGTGACCACATATCCACTTTGGCTGACAGCATCAATCAGATGAAGTTTGAAACTTGGAAAGACTACAGAACCTTAATAATGTTGCACAAAATCGTTTATACAAGAGAACCGAGCTATTTATATGAAAAGCTGCGTTTTGCTGCGTCTGCAAAACCCAAAAATATTATTTATATCAGTCACAAGCTTGGCAGTTCCGAGCGGCAATTTTTATACCCGTATTCAAAAAAGAGTTAAGGGGTATATTAGATTTGTGGTAAAAGTGGATGTGTTCAAAGCAGAGAAGAACACGTTTCCGACCACATAAAGTATATATATACTCTTGATCAGCATCAATACACACGTCCACTTTTACCACAAATCTAATATACCCCTTAACTCTTTTTTGAGTACGGGTATAAACATTGACTAAGACGATGACATGACGAAACATATATACTGACTGAGTACGGTTATAAGTAGAGTCGCGTCCCCAAAAGCGACTCACACGTTCTACTGGTAATTGAAAATTAATTGCTTCATTCTGGCTATAATTATGATCCGAAATGATTTAGATATGGTAGTAGAAATGGGCATTCTCTACGATATTGCGTTTTCAGTTTTATCGTATCTTCAAAATTGCGCCTGCCACAGATTTTCCTTCTTTTTGTGGGCGGAACGGGGAGGGCGAAATTTTGAAATACACTTGTAGCAGTGTGATATCACATGAGTCTGGGAACCAAATTTGGTTAACCTAGCTCTTATAGTCTCTGAGATCTAGGCGCTCATCAGGGCGGCCAAGGAGACATACAGACACACAGAGACTCGACTATTGATGCTGATCAAGACTATATATATATTTTATGGGGTCGGAAACGTTTCCTTTGCGTTACACACATCCATTTTTACTACAAATACAATATACCCCTTTACTCTTTTGGAGTACGGGTATTAAAACTGTTAATTGTAATGAATTTAATTAGCAGTAGTCTGAGAAGACAATCACAAAAAACCACATACGTATCGTCTGAACGCGAAAACGAGTCGATGCGCATCTGAGAAGCCTGCGCTGCAAGGCTTCTATTCTAATATTCTATTCTAATTCTCGCTAAAAGCATTTTTATTAAGTTTACCGTAAAATTCAGATGTCTGTTTTTTTTTAACAGCTGATTGCTGACATGCACGAAGAGTTGCCAGACAACTGCTTGAGTTGCCGAATACATTATTTGTTTGACGTGCACGATATGGTATGTTTTTTTGCTTTGAAATTATAAAAGTAAAGCTTTGAAAAATTAATTATTTTATATCATAGAAGAAAAAAATTAAAAACCAATTGTTTTGATATGATAAAATTAGTAAAACTGCGAAATGAATCCTATTCAGTATTTATTTATTTATTTTATTCGCCAACGGATAAACCTTATCTGGCTAAACTAACTTAATTCTAATTAAAAAATAAACTAACAAAATAGGGAACTAACAATTAAACAAGAAAAACTCAGAAAGCAAACGTCTGACGGCTCCTTTCCCAAGGCAAACATCGAACGCATCCCAGCAGGCAGCGAATTATACCGGCGAAGAGCCCTACATATTGGCTCATTATTACCGTAATTGTTCCGGTGAAGATCAACCACAAAGAGTGCATGGCCCCTAAGGCTCCTAGCAGGCGAGTTAAAGCTAATCCTAGCTAGCAGGTCAGGGCAATCGATGTTACCCACTAATATATCGTATATAAATAACTGAGCCGCAATGGTCCTTCGATCCTCGAGAGAGGAGAGATGCACGAGGCGACATCTGCACTCATAGGACGGCAACGGAACGAAAAGTTGCAAAGGCTGGAGTGCAAACTTCAAAAACTTCCTTTGAAATCTCTCGATACGCGCAATTTAAACGACCCCAGTGGGGTTCCAAACCACCGACGCATACTCAAGGCGCGAGCGCACAATAAATGAATAAAGACTTAGCCTCGTATATGGGCCCTCAACTGGGATGAATTACGCGTAACAAAGCCGAACATAGCATAGGCTTTTGGCAAAATGAAGTTCAAATGCTCTTTAAAAAGAAATTTTGAATCGAACAAGATCCCTAGGTCAAGTGTCTCTGTATGCTTCAAGAGTGGAAGGACATCTAGCGAATATGAGGCCAGAACATAGAATACACACTTGCTAAAGGACACAAAGTAACATTTGTTAATGTTGAGAGGGAGAGAATTATGTGTGCACCAAAGAGCGACTGCATCCAGGTCTCGCTGAAGACGGATACTGTCACCTAAAGTTTTGATAGGACGGAAGATCTTCAGATCATCAGCATAAAGCAAATGTTCAGAAGATTGAATGCTGAAACATATGTCATTAACGAAAATAGCAAACAGCAACGGCCCAAGAGCACTTCCCTGTGGAAGGCCGGAAGTAGCCAAATATGGGTCTGACTGCTTTCCGTTTACCAACACAACATACTCTCGCTGCTCCAGATACGACATGAACCAACAAAGCATGCTTGAATGAATCCCCAACCGATGCAGCTTGGCTACTAAGGCACAGTGGAAGACTTTGTCAAAAGCCTTAGCAAAGTCAGTGCACACCACATCGACCTGAGAGTGCCCTTCAAAAGCATGTGTGCATAAATTAGTGGTCGTTGATCTACCCGGCATAAAACCATGCTGATTTGAGCTAATGTACGACTTCATGAGGAAAGAGACCTTTTTGGCAATGATTCGCTCAAGAAGTTTTGAGACATTGCTGAGTTTGGCAATTGGTCTATAACACTGATCGACAAAATCGAACTTTTTTTTTCCTCAAGGATCCAAACCGACTTTTTCTGATAGATATGGATTTAAAATTTTTTTAAAGAATTATGGTTTTTTTTCTATGGCAGAACTTTTTTTTGAAGAATTTTTGAAGTCTGGTATTTTTTTTTTTAGCTTTTTTCAGAGGTAGCGATAGTTTTTTTCACATAACTTTAGTATCTTACGTCTGGTTGTAAAGAACTTTGCTATTTTGAAAAGATAATTAAAACAGCTAGAAGTTAAGCCCAAACACTTTGTGATTACAGCTTACCGTCTGGGAAATATAAAGCATTGAAATGCAAAAATGATGATTTTTGTGCGGTATTTTTTACGAAATTTTGACTTTAAAAACTCAGGAAAAGTCGAAAAAAAATTATATCTTGTGTCCTTTATTTTTGTGTATAGGTGCGTTAATTTGGCGTCGTTTAAGGTATAATCTATGGAGAGACTTTGGAGCTAAAATTCGTTAACCAAACCTAAAATATGGAAAAAATGCACAAAAAATACCTTTTTGAAGGCGGCGGGCCCAACTGCCAATTGGGAACAAAGCAAACGAAAAAGGGTTGTACTTTTGATACCTGTTCGCGTTCCTTTGGTATTAAATGTTGTTGACAGTTACTTTTTTCGTGACCTGAGGTAGAATACCTATTCAGGTCAAATGTTTCCTTTATATTCTCACAAAAATTGGATCTTGTCGCGTCTACCTAATCATAGTCATGGATATATAACGCTGTGCCTATAGTGTCTGTGCCTTAGTGTAGTTCTGACTTCCCTCAGAATACGATCGTGTGTTTACCAAAACATCTAACAATTAATTCAAATCAATTGCCATGGATACCTCTGGCCGATCATTTGCATGTGCTTTCCAAGCAGACTCATTTTGCTACATATGTGGTAAGTACATGATGATCAACGAAATAAAAATCGCTTTTACCGAAACTCTCCAAAAACAGTATGAAGAAAACTTTAAAATCAAACCCGAAAGTTTTGTTGAAAAGTGGGCACCAAGCTATATATGTCAAATGTGTAGATTGAATTTAACAGCATATGATTACGACGAAAAGTAAGTAACTCTAATCCACAAAACTATTAACTTTTCCCAAAAGTCTAAACATTATTTTTTTCTTACAATTTTTTTTAGAAAACAATTTAACTTTGGTAGTCCAATGATGTGGAAAAAAACAGATATTCACGGCGCCGAATGTTTCTTTTGTTCAGTAAAGAAAACTGGAATTGGGAAACACTTGAAAATAGTTTACCCGAAACAATCTGGCTTCGGCTTTACCCTTCCTGCTCCTTCCGAGGAAATACCGCCCCTAAAACGCCAAAAAGGAG
This sequence comes from Drosophila tristis, assembly GCA_018150885.1. Lineage (NCBI taxonomy): Eukaryota > Metazoa > Arthropoda > Insecta > Diptera > Drosophilidae > Drosophila > Drosophila tristis. The sequence continues at coordinate 2,450,409 of JAECWT010000067.1, forward strand.
AGGTATCTTCCTCGTCGAATGGAACAACGGATTCAAGCAATAACTATTCAGGAGAATGGAAATTTTGCAATCCTATTTCACAGGAACAATTGAACAATTTGGTGAGGATCCTGGATCTTCCTAAAAATAAATCCGAGCTGCTTGGATCTTTTTTAAAGGATGCCCGTTTATTGAAGGAAGGTGTCAAAATAACTCATTTCCGGACGCGTCATTTGGTTCACGCACAATTTTATATGACGAAGGATGACATGTGCGTTTGCCACGACATTTTCGGACTCTTCAAGCAACTTGGTGAAGCGTACGACCCAAAAGATTGGAGGTTATTTGTTGACAGCAGTAAGGAAAGTTTAAAGGCTGTTTTGCTACATAATGGAAACCAAAAGCCGTCTGTTCTTATCGCCCATGCTGTTAATATGAAGGAAACATATCAAACAATGGCTAAGTTGTTTGTAAACATAAAATATAAAGAACACCAGTGGAAGGTCGCGTGTGACTTGAAGGTTGTAGCCATGTTAACGGGATTGCAAGGTGGTTACACAAAACACTGCTGCTTCCTGTGCCTATGGGATAGTAGAGCTAGAGAACAGCATTACACAACAAATTACAATGTAAAGAATGCAGCTCTCGTGAAGTTTGAAGACGTTATTTTACCACCATTACACATTAAGCTGGGACTAATGAAAATTTTGTTAAAGCACTGGATAAGGAAGGTGAATCGACGAGTTACCTATAAACTGTTTTTCCACGTCTGTCGCTGGCAAAAGTGAAAGAAGGAGTATTTGATGGCCCCCAAATTCGAAAACTACTAAAAGATGATGGATTTGAAAATATTTTATCTACGAATGAAAAAGCAGCTTGGAACTCATTCCGAATGGTAGTAGCAAATTTTCTTGGCAACAGCAAGAGTGATGATTACGTTAATATCGTTCAAGACCTAATTGAGAATTATGAAAAAATTGGAGCCAACATGTCACTAAAAATCCATTTCCTACACTCCCACTTGGACTTTTTTCCGACAAACCTAGGGGACGTTAGTGATGAACACGGAGAGAGATTTCACCAACAATTAAAGGCTATGGAACAACGTTATCAAGGTGTTTGGAATGAAAACATGATGGGCGACTATGTGTGGACTCTCATAAGGGAATCTGATTGGATTGACAAAGGAAGACAGCCAGAAAACTTAAATTATTTTATGAACAGTAACAAGCAGTAAAAAATAAAAAGTTTCTATATCCTTAGAATTGACTAAAAAGTCTAAAAATTACTGATTGTTGTATGGGTTAGGGAATGAAATTCTATATCTCAGGTATTTCTACTTTGGTTTCATTGTAATATGAATAGGTAGAAGCGACAAACGTCTAATTTGTGTAAAAATAAAGGTCAACATTTGACCTGAACAGGTACCCATACCTCAGATTGGGCACAACGAAAGAAAGATCCAATTTTTGTGGACCTGCACTTGTGAGAATATAAAGGAAACATTTGACCTGAATAGGTATTCTACCTCAGGTCACGAAAAAAGTAACTGTCAACAACATTTAATACCAAAGGAACGCGAACAGGTACCAAATGTACAACCCTTTTTCGTTTGCTTTGTTCCCAATTGGCAGTTGGGCCCGCCGCCTTCAAAAAGGTATTTTTTGTGCATTTTTTCCATATTTTAGGTTTGGTTAACGAATTTTAGCTCCAAAGTCTCTCCATAGATAGAGGACACAAGATATAATTTTTTTCGACTTTTCCTGAGTTTTTAAAGTCAAAATTTCGTAATAAATACCGCACAAAAATCATCATTTTTGCATTTCAATGCTTTATATTTCCCAGACGGTAAGCTGTAATCACAAAGTGTTTGGGCTTAACTTCTAGCTGTTTTAATTATCTTTTCAAAATAGCAAAGTTCTTTACAACCAGACGTAAGATACTAAAGTTATGTGAAAAAAACTATCGCTACCTCTGAAAAAAAGCGAAAAAAAAATACCAGACTTCAAAAATTCTTCAAAAAAAGTTCTGCCATAGAAAAAAAAAATATCATCAAACCATTTCTAAGCCCCAAATCTTTAATAAAAAGTTGGTTTTGTTCCTTGAGGAAAAATCGTGTTGACTAGTGTAATTAGAGATACAATTCTTAGCACCTTTCTTAAAAACGGGAGTAATAGTGGCAGCTTTCCACTTTTTAATAAACCGACCCGTTAACAAAGAATTTTTGAACAGAATTTTAAGAGGCTCACAAAAAGCAACATCACAGTTTGCGAAGCAGAAAGGCAGAAATGCCATCACTGTCGGGCTTACTCGAGTTGTCGAAATCAGCAATTGCCTCCAAAATGTCCACCTCCGATATATCAAGCGAACCAATATTGACCACTGAAGGGATAGAGTCTAAGACATTTCATGCTCGAAATTTGAGCTAAAAAAAGAAGCAAAAAGGTTAGCTATGCCACTATCAGTATTTGAGCTCAAGTTACCTAGGTTCATGGCTGAAGGAAGGGCACTCGTCGACCTTTTTGAATTTATGAAATGCCAGAACGACCTGGGATTAACCTTAAGTCCCCTTTCAACGTCAGCAATATACTGATTATATAAAAATTTGTTTAAAAAATCAAACTCCCGCTTATGCTGCACATATCTTTTCTTAAACCGTTTAAAGAACTTGTTACGCAGATTCTTATACCTCACAAGACCCTTCGTATACCATGGTAGCCTATACGAGCCACGCACTCTTCTGGAAGCATTATTATCAACAATATTCCAATTGAATCTTGAAAGGTGTCAGCGCTAGCCTTAGATCGAATTTGGTTTGTGAAAATGCTGAGAAAATTTATATCGGTCGGAATTCTCTTGAACCGCGGAAATTTTTAAGCGGAAATCCTCTGCGCGGATTCCTAATTCCCTCGTGATTTATTTGTATAACTCACACAGTCTCCCCTTCACCGGCTACCAACTTAATTTTCTGTGCCTCTTCTTCTATAGCAAACTCATACACCACCCCAACTCCGACTCTCGATCTAAATGCAATGCAAACCACTCAGACCGCCGACGCTATGTACTCGGACTTTGCTCGGACAGCACAGAGTAATATTCGATTTGCGAGCGAGTGAGTGTTACATAAATAAGAGCACACTGTGATAGCTGTGCAACTATATACAATAAATTTAAGAGCGCCGGCTACAGCAAAGAGCTTCATACTGCTACTAGGCAAATTAAGCTTTTAGTTGTTAAACCCAATAACTCATCTTTGTTAAAGTGTAAACACACATTCTAAATTTTTGAGGTAACTCAACTATCGAATGGTAATTATTTTCAGTGTTAAAAGGCCATAATATATGAGAGGTACGCCAAGATTAATAAAACAAAATATTGCTCACTCTGTTCTGATGTAAGCTGCTTTTCTGGCATTCGGAGCATAGCCGCATTAAGTATTTCAGGATCTGATCGACCTTTTGTATTAAACGAAAAAATATATAGTTTATACAGGGTACCTGGAGAAAGGCCTGAAACCGTGAATCTTGGATTCGTGGAAGTAATATTTGCTTTAATTTCCTGAAATAAACAAATTAACAGAGCTTGTTAAAATTGTGTTAAATTAATAATTGTTTTTTAAATATTGAGTTAAGCCACGATAAGTCATTGTAGTTAAATTGTATTATAATGAAAAATGTGAAAATGCTTGCCTCTAAGAAGATACAAATACCTTATTCGAATTTTTTAAATTTTCACGGTTCTAGTTCTGCACATCTAAAAAGATATAAAACCAAGATATTTTTGCCTGCTTAACCAAATGCCGACCCAAAAAAACTCGCTTCAAAACATAATTTATTGCGTGATATCTGCATATTTCGCAACTGAAACAATTAATTTTACCTTTGTCCGAGTAGCTACTCTATGACTTCCATATATTCCTTTTATTTTACAAAACGAAACGGTGTTTTACCAAAATAAACCTTTAATTAGCTCTTTTTGGGCAAATTTATACTGCAACGTATTAATAGAGCTGCCGGTAAGGCCATATTGAGAATACATATTGAGAGTGCAGTTGGACGCTGGGAAACGGAAAGAATGACAGAGTACACATTTAAAACGAGAACGTTCTTTCTCGCTTCTCGTCGCTTCTGTGGACGCGACACTCTACTTATACCCGTACTCAGTCAGTATATAAATTTTTAAACATAATTTTTTAGAAGTTTAGAATTAAAAAAAAAAAAAAAAATATTACATTGTTTTGCTACATCTGCTATCTACATCTCAAATGTATAAATTACACTACTCGACAAAATCGAACTTTTTTTTTCCTCATGGATCCAAACCGACTTTTTCTGATAGATATGGGGATTTAAAATTTTTTAAAGAATTATGGTTTTTTTTCTATGGCATCCAAGATCTTAGAAGCGACGTGACATCCGGTGGGTCTCCCAAGATAGGCATCGCCGAGGACGGAGATGATTTAAGGGGGGAGTAGTTAACACATAAGAAAGAACATGTAAGGAATTCGGCACGATGTTAAGAGCCACCCTAACGTAGCGCTTAAGGAAAATTAATAATCATGTGCCGCCCTAACGTATCCGAGTCTGATACTCGATACGCTGAGGCAGCAAATGTCATCGTAGCGGGCGGCGCCGTAATACCATTGGCCGCCAGCGATCGCATGATCGCATGATCGTATGCTGCATCGTCAGCATTTTTCCTGTTATGCGCGGCCGGCTCGCCGGCTATGCTTCGGTTAGGTTCAGAAGTAGATTTCAGTTTAAGATTTTGTGAATAAACGAACGGAACGTTCGCATCAAAATCCGACAAAAGTCGTAAAGCATTTATTATGTAATTATACCGTTGAGCCTTAAGGGCCGGCGAGACAGAGGGCGGTCACCCTCTCACCGTAATCATCACTTAGTTGCCAAACGGCAACCACCACCCCCCCGCTGCAAAAGCGGGCCCCTAGGACCAGATTGCTGCCACCGGAGCGGAAGCGACGGAGACCGCAGCGCGGACAATACAACTAAAGATAACACTAGTCAACACGATTTTTCCTCAAGGAACAAAACCAACTTTTTATTAAAGATTTGGGGCTTAGAAATGGTTTGATGATATTTTTTTTTTTTCTATGGCAGAACTTTTTTTTTAAGAATTTTTTAAATCTGGTATTTTTTTTTAAGCTTTTTTCAGAGGTAGCGATAGTTTTTTTCACATAACTTTAGTATCTTACGTCTGGTTGTAAAGATAATTAAAACAGCTAGAAGTTAAGCCCAAAGACTTTGTGATTACAGCTTACCGTCTGGGAAATATAAAGCATTGAAATGCAAAAATGATGATTTTTGTGCGGTATTTTTTACGAAATTTTGACTTTAAAAACTCAGGAAAAGTCGAAAAAAAATTATATCTTGTGTCCTTTATTTTTGTGTATAGGTGCGTTAATTTGGCGTCGTTTAAGGTATCGTTCATTAAAATCTATGGAGAGACTTTGGAGCTAAAATTCGTTAACCAAACCTAAAATATGGAAAAAATGCACAAAAAATACCTTTTTGAAGGCGGCGGGCCCAACTGCCAATTGGGAACAAAGCAAACGAAAAAGGGTTGTACATTTGGTACCTGTTCGCGTTCATTTGGTATTAAATGTTGTTGACAGTTACTTTTTTCGTGACCTGAGGTAGAATACCTATTCAGGTCAAATGTTTCAGGTTGTAGCCATGTTAACGGGATTGCAAGGTGGTTACACAAAACACTGCTGCTTCCTGTGCCTATGGGATAGTAGAGCTAGAGAACAGCATTATTCAACAAAACTCTGGCCAAAACGGGAGGAACATACTTTGGAAAATTACAATGTAAAGAATGCAGCTCTCGTGAAGTTTGAAGACGTTATTTTACCACCATTACACATTAAGCTTTTTTTCGACTTTTCCTGAGTTTTTAAAGTCAAAATTTCGTAAAAAATACCGCACAAAAATCATAATTTTTGCATTTCAATGCTTTATATTTCCCAGACGGTAAGCTGTAATCACAAAGTGTTTGGGCTTAACTTCTAGCTGTTTTAATTATCTTTTTTTTTTTAAATAGCAAAGTTCTTTACAACCAGACGTAAGATACTAAAGTTATGTGAAAAAAACTATCGCTACCTCTGAAAAAAGCTTAAAAAAAAAATACCAGATTTAAAAAATTCTTAAAAAAAAAGTTCTGCCATAGAAAAAAAAAAAATATCATCAAACCATTTCTAAGCCCCAAATCTTTAATAAAAAGTTGGTTTTGTTCCTTGAGGAAAAATCGTGTTGACTAGTGTTATCTTTAGTTGTATTGTCCGCGCTGCGGTCTCCGTCGCTTCCGCTCCGGTGGCAGCAATCTGGTCCTAGGGGCCCGCTCCTGCAGCGGGGGGGTGGTGGTTGCCGTTTGGCAACTAAGTGATGATTACGGTGAGAGGGTGACTGCCCTCTGTCTCGCTGGCCCTTAAGGCTCAACGGTATAATTATATAATAAATGCTTCGTTTATTCATAAAATCTTAAACTGAAACTTACTTCTAAACCTAACCGAAGCATAGCCGGCGAGCCGGCCGCGCATAACAGGAAAAATGCTGACGATGCAGCATGCGCCAGAATCATGCGATCGCTGGCGGCCAATGGTATTACGGCGCCGCCCGCTACGATGACATTTGCTGCCTCAGCGTATCGAGTATCAGACTCGGATACGTTAGGGCGGCACATGATTATTAATTTTCCTTAAGCGCTACGTTAGGGTGGCTCTTAACATCGTGCCGAATTCCTTACATGTTCTTTCTTATGTGTTAACTACTCCCCCCTTAAATCATCTCCGTCCTCGGCGATGCCTATCTCCTATCCTTTTACTTTATGGAGTATCTCCTCCCACCCCAGCTTTAGAACAAAAAGAAAAAACAAGAAAAGGATAACCCCCCCCCCCACTCCAATTGGGAGACCCACCGGATGTCACGTCGCTTCTAAGTTCTTGGATGACCCGTAGGTTGTGCTCGTTCATTCGTTGTAGTAGTGGTAGGCTTAGGACTTCATCGTGCCCCGTTATTGACAGCAAAGGCGAAGCTGCGATGCCTGGAACTTTCCTCAATGCTTTGTTGAGGTTTAAGAACAGGGTGCTGTTGATCACGGCTCTGTCTTCAAACGTGATGAGGTGGGCCCCTCTTGTCGTTATTAGGGGTCCATTGTCAACGCTGATCGTTGCCCGCTGCCCATTTATGATGACTATGCCATCGTCCACTACTGTGATGGGTTCCAGGTCGCTGGGTTGCGTGCGGCATGAAGCTGAGCCGCCGGCGTGTAATTCGCGGGCGCAGGTGTCGTGCGTAGCCTTTTTGCAAAATGTGACGAAGTTCGTTGTGGCGCACTCGGTGACGGCTAGGATCCCCTCGTCGCATTCCGCCACGATGTTGTCGTGCATTTGTAGCACGGTGTTGTTATGCGCTACCGGAAACATTAGGACCTTCTTACAGATAATCTTAACCTGGGGGTTTTCTACTAAAATATGAATAATAGTGTTAGATTAAAAAATTCTTATATTCGATACTCCCATCAAATTAACTACTGGGACCTCTGTGAGCTGTTCGGTAAAAATAGTTGTTAGACCATTGTGGTCAAAAAGTATGGGGTTTATTATATTCGCTTTGGCAAGTGAGATCGCAAGCATGAGATTTTGGACTTCCGAAATTAGCATCCTGTTTCTCGCCAGTGGCGAGGACATACAGGTGTGCGGTGTCCACCAAATCGCCTTGTTTTTCTTTTAAGATCTTATTAACAGTGTTGGTTAGAAGGTTAATCTGTTTCTGTGCCTCTGTGTTAATCAGTACCTGTCTATTGTTTGATTCTATAAGCTGTGCTTCTGTTATTCTTATTTTTTCGAGGTCCGACGCGTCGGGGGTACCTGCTACGACCTTTAGGGCTGTCCCCAGGAAGTCTAGGCTTCTGGCCATCCTATGATGTATCGTTAAAGCGGACAACAGATTTTTTGCATGTTCTATGTCTACCTCTAATAGTTTTCGCATATGCGAATGCGGGAACAGCTCGAACGTTTTAACGGTGTCATCTATAATGCTCGTGAATTCGGTCAAATTAGTTGAGTGCCTCAAGTAGTTACGGTGTTCCCATACCAACACATCCCCATCAAGTTTGCATGAGAAAAGTCGGTGATCCGCGCATTTGTGGTAGAAAGGAGTAGGAGGAGTATTCCGGCAAACCTGCGGAAGTGATAACTTAGATCTGTAGTAATCGTATATGAAAAGTTTTTTGATTATTTCAGATTGTCCTTATGGACCACCCTCCCGCTAATTAGAACGGACGTTCCAAGGTCCGCTTGTACACGTTCTTCTGTGTACAGCGGGGTTAGCTTGTTCCCTAGTCTTTTGTTACTCCTTGGGTAAACCTTTTCGCCCACTTCGAAGACTCTGTTCTGCCTCGAGATGTTAAGCCTGTCGAGATTGGCTATTTGTGCCTTGTCAATTTTGGTTTTAATCGCTAATTTAAGATCGTCATTGCTTACATGCATTGCTTCTACAGGCCTCTGGTCTATGACCGAATGTAGCGTCCTGTTGTATTCTACAGTGGCGCGCATGATTAGCTCGACGGTGTCCTCAATTTTCATGCACCTTGCTATCTCTGCCAAAGTGCTGTGAAATCTCTTACTTGCCCGTTGGAGCTACTATGTAGAGGGGTGCATTTACGATGTCGATGTCATATTGGTTTTTAAGCAAAGAGGTAATTGTTTCGGAGTTGAAAGAAAGCTCATTGTCACAATATATGGTCCTGGTATTCGGGTAAAAATTGATCAATTGTATAATGGGGGCTCGTACCTCTACTATAGCCCTGGAAGAGAGGGGCTGTACGATGGCAAACTTTGAGAACTTGTCAATGCAGGTCAAAAAAAGTTTCTTGTCTGTGGAGAATATGTCAATGTGTAGCATCTCTCCCGCGTATGGGTGACCCCCAGCTCTTGTTTTTTTGGGTGTCTGTTATACTTTGCCTTGGTGCAGACCTTGCAGTTCATAACTACCTCGTTAGCCAGTTTGGTCATTTTCGGGAAATAGTAGTCCCGAAGGATCTGTTTAACATTTTCTTGGGCGGCCCTATGGGCGCGATTGTGTTCGGTTGTAATTATTTCCGCCTGCTCGCTTGCGTCCGTGATATCGTTCACGAAGTTTTTGCAATGCCAGAACTTGGTTGCGGGGAACTCCAGCACCAGAGCATGTTGGAGGGTAGCTAAAGTCGGAAGGTCACAGTGGATTGCATTCACGACGTTGGAATTGACCACCTCCTTTACTGACTTAATTAGTGAGTCCTTATTGTTAAAGTGAATAATGTGGCGGGTTTTGCCGCCGAAAATTATGAAGTTTCGCCGCAGAGGCTGGCTAGTTTCTTCCAGAATTATTTGGTTTCTGAAACAGTTGAGGGGCTTATCCGTGGTTTCCACTGTGTAAGACAGAGAGAGCTCGCTGTGCACCGTGGCAGCATCGGACTGAGGCTCTTCTTGTAGGTTATTTATGTTTTGTCGGGATAGGGCATCGGCCACGAAGTTTTCCTTACCCGGTTTATAGAACACCTTAGCGTTATGTTCCTCTATAAAGGCTTTCCACCGTTTGATTTTGGCATTTGTGTTCCTATCGGACACAGCAAATGTTAAGGGCTGGTGATCGTTGAAGATTCTTACTTCCTTGGTACCGTATAAGTAATTTTGTAACTTTCCTTTAGCCATACAATTGCCAACAATTCCCTTTCGTTTGGTAGTTAATTTTTCACAATCTTTAAGTGTGCGCGATATCATTGTGATTGGCCTGCCGTTTTGGGACAGGACCGCCCCAATGCCGCTTGCTGAAAACTGGGTAGGTAAGTATGACGTCCTCTGACGCCAACATGTTTCGCAGACGGTCGAATGCGTTGCGTTGCGTTTCGCCGAACTGAACTGCAACTTTCTTGGACATGTGTTTGCTGACTGTGCCATTTTCTCCTTTGAGTAATGCGGTTAAGGGTCTCGCTATTGTCGCGAAATCTCTAACGAAGCTCCTGTAATAGCTCGCCAGCCCGAGGAATGACCTGAGGCTGAACAGTGTTTTGGGTTCAGTGTATTCCTTTATTGCCCTTACTTTTTCTGGGTCGGTTTTGGCTCCACCCCTGGTAACTATGAAGCCTAAGAACTCTACGCTTTCTTTGAAGAACTTTGTCTTTTCTGGGGCCACTCGCATGTTTGCATCGCAGAGGCGTTCTAGCACAGTGTCGATGTGTTTAACGTGTTCATTTTCGTTTTCGGAAAAAATTATGACATCATCTACATAGACATATCATATTTTCCCAATTTGTTCACGGTCTTTTTCCGCCATGTATATCTGGTGGCACCCTGATTTTAGATCTAGGGTAGTAAAAAATCTTGCCTTTCCCAAGTTTGCTAGAATCATGGGTATGCTTGGCATAGGGTAACGATCGGTGATTGTTCGCTCGTTCAGTTTCCTGAAGTCGATTACCAGTCGTTTTTTCCTGTTACCGTTGGCGTCAGATTTCTTTTTGTCTACAACCCAAATTGGGCTGTTGTATGATGGTCTTATTATGCCGTCCTTCAGAAGTTCTTTGACTTGTTTATTTACGAAGTCTGCTGCTCCCATAGGGTAGGGGTATAATTTCGAGTAGACTGGTTCGTCATTCTCAGTTCGGATGGTGGCGACGACTGAGGTGTTAAAGGGAAGCGCCTCGTTAGAGGTCGAAAAAACTTTAATTCTCTTCAGTATCATCTTTTTAAACTCGGATTTTACCGAGCCTGGGACCACCAGGTCATCGACTTTGGTGAAATTTACATTGTCACAGTCGTGGAACCTAAGTTGTTCAGTTACGTTTCCGTATCTGATTGTTCTGCTGCGCAGGTTCAATGCCGCTCCCGCTCGCGTTAGCAAATCGGAACCTATAATGGCATCAAACGTACTTAGCGTGTCTAAAAAAAAAATGGGGCGTTAAGCCCGAAAATCTTCATTAGGCACTTGTTTTTTATTTCACTGGAGCCATGTATTGAGCTCACGGTGAAGGGGGTGTCGACCGAAGTTACATTTTTAGCTCCTTTACGGGCTTTACGTAATTTTTAGCCGCACCAGTGTCGATTAAAATTTTTAGTGTTCTGCCAGCCAACTGTCGCTCGACGAACGGCAATTGGGAGCGCTCCATAAAAATTCAACAGGTCGTTGCCACTAGCCGAGTCACTTTCTTCGTCAATTTCCGCAACCGCGGCCTCGGCTAAGCTTGCATATTCTTGTTCCCCTTGGTCAGGGGCCTGCTGTATTATATTATTTACCCGTTGGTGTCTTTGCCCAGATATACGATCTGACGTGTTCCGCCTTTTCTGAGCTTCGCCCTGTGTGACGTCGCTCTGCGGTTTCCCCCAATTGGTGCGTTGCCTAAACCTGGACATCGATGGGTCAACCTCCATAGGCTGCACTTGGTTTTGCTTTGCTTTTTATCGTTTGGCTTTGGCCAAGGATCACTCTGCTGCTGCCTATTTTGACTACTTTTTCCCACAAAATGTGGGTTCTTTTCCTGACCTCTACCTCGCCTGGCCTGGGCCCGATGACCCTGTCTATTGCCGTCGCTTGAATGGTTTTTTTCCTCGATCGCTTTTGCGTACGTAGCGGCAAATGCGCTTCTCTCAATGCTATTTTCGGCCTCGCGAGCTAGAGCTAAGGCGGATGGCAAATCCTTGGGCTGTGCCGGGAGAACTAACGATTTTAGCGGCCTCTTGAGGCCCGCTATGAATGCGTGTAAAGCATCATTCCTAATTTCCTCGTTGAGAATGGTAGCTGCCTCCTCATTATGAGTCATGACCACTTTGTTAGTGACGAGCGTCAGCTTTCTCTCGACCTCGTCATAATATTCCATTAGATCGGTTTCACCCTGCCTAACCATTTCCAAGTGTTGACGTAACACGCGTAGGGATGTTTTGTCCGCATATGTGCAATCAAGTCTAGCTATGATTGCATCAAAATTGAGCACCGTGTTGTGCGATGTGAGCAATGCTCGAGCTGTGCCACAGATTTTATTTTTGATGATGGCCACAGCCTCGTAGTGTGCCTGACTACCAGTGTAGTTTTTGAAAACTTCGTACGCATCTAGAGCAGATTGTCTCCAAGACACATACTCCTCATGATTCCCGTTGAAAGTTGGTACCGATTTCACAATATCTAGTTTCACTTCACATTTTATGTTATGGTCAATGGTCACTCTCCTATAAGTTTCCACCTGAGGGGCACCTACAGTTAAGGCGCTAAATTCTGCACACAGTCGTCGTTCTTGTTCGACGAGGGCGTTGTTGATTGATCTACTAACGCTTTTATCATTGCTGGATCCATTTCTAATTGGTTCTGTACTGGTTGTTTAGTTCTGACTGGGGCCTGGTACAATAAGTCTAGGCTATCTTCACTGTCGTATTCGACCTTGTTTCTATAGTCCCAACTCATGAATGATCAGCGAAGTGGAAACACAAATTCTTTTACGAGCTTTATTTTTTCCGAACAGTCACTTACATGTTATTTTTTCTTGGGGACGTGGATCCTAAATCCCGTTTGGCGCCAATTATCTTTAGTTGTATTGTCCGCGCTGCGGTCTCCGTCGCTTCCGCTCCGGTGGCAGCAATCTGGTCCTAGGGGCCCGCTCCTGCAGCGGGGGGGTGGTGGTGGCCGTTTGGCAACTAAGTGATGATTACGGTGAGAGGGTGACTGCCCACACGCCAGAATCATGCGATCGCTGGCGGCCAATGGTATTACGGCGCCGCCCGCTACGATGACATTTGCTGCCTCAGCGTATCGAGTATCAGACTCGGATACGTTAGGGCGGCACATGATTATTAATTTTCCTTAAGCGCTACTGTTAGGGTGGCTCTTAAAACATTCGTGCCGAATTCCTGACATGTTCTTTCTTATGTGTTAACTTATATTCTAGTATTCTAATAGCGGGTCTCTTTTCGGAATTCTTCATTCTGGCTATAATTATGATCCGATCTGATTCAGATTCGGCAATCTGGTAGATATGGGCATTCTCTACGATACTCCGTTTTTATTTTTATCGTATCTTTAACATTGTGCCTGCCACAGATTTTCGTCCTTTCTAGTGGCGGAAAAGGGCGAAATACAATTATATTAGCAGTGTGATATCCCATGAGTCTGGAAACCAAATTTGGTTGCCCTAGCTTTTATAGTCTCTGAGATCTAGGCGCTCATCGAGACAGACAGACGGACAGACAGACATGGCTATATCGACTCGGCTATTGATGCTGATTAAGAATATATATACTTTATCGGGTCGAAAACGTTTCCTTCTCTGCGTTACACACATCCACTTTTACCACAAATCTAATATACCCCTTAACTCTTTTTGAGTACGGGTATAATTAAGAATACAAATAGGCATGGATTTCTCTTCAAAAACTAATAGGAAACCCGAGGTAGCAGGCGGAGCTTCCTCTTCACTGATCCCTCAGAGTCGGAGGCAGAGTTAGCTTAGGCCCTCTATTACCTTGGGCACAATGAGAAGCCGCAGAAGGCGAGGCTAGAAGTCACGGATCACGAATCTTTAAGTCACGACTTAAAGTGCGGAGGGACGAGCGGTTACCGCGATCCCGCGGACACAGAGGACGACCAACCGTCAACTTTATCGTCAGTTGTAGCTGGTATAAATACGAAGGTGGGGAAACCCTGAGCGTCTTCGTCTGTAAAATCAGAATGGAAATAGAGAGCGCAAAGACATCGAGTAACAGACGGGGAAAGACCAGAAGGTATCAGGAAGAATAGGAGTTATCGGTTTAACCGAGTGGTTGGGATTCAAGTTTCAAGTTGCATATCCAACCTGACTTCATAAAGCTTAAATCAGAGGAAATTATAGCCAGCCGTGGATCAACGCCAGAGCTGCAGGTAGATCTCATCGACCGTAGTCACCCAGAGGTGAAGATATCGACCTCCATGAAAGATGCCGTATTTCACGCATACAACCTGTTTGTCTGCAAGTTCAAGGGAATCAAATGATACAAAGGAGCCAAAGCAGTAGAAACGAGAAAACTTTCGAGCTTCTCAAAATTACGGTCCGAGTCTTTGGTAAACGTTAACTTTCTCTAGGAGCTGAGCACTGCGCAGTCATACGGAACAGGTTCCAACAAAAACAGTCATAAATGATTTTTTGCTCCGTCTGGAGGAGTACAGGCAAAATTTCCAGGGAAGACTCGTTGTTGGAGTACATTCAGTCCACAAAATCTTGTTGTGTGAAATAGGGGAGACCAGCCATTATTCCCCAAGAGGCACCGAGCAGAGGTTATAGACACCATCAATAATGATAAGTGGTCAGCGAGTGCACTTATTCAGACTACTACAAGATAATATAAACATAAAATTAGAAAAAAGAGGGCCAAGGTCTACCGCAATCCTAAGCGGAGTGACTGAATCCGCTCCTTATCAGCCGTAAAGAAGGTTCTATTCGACCATCCGGAAGGGGACATCCTTCAGACGATAGCACCAAAGAAAGCGAGGAAGGATATCACTTAGAAAGGCTTCTCTTAACTTCTGGCCGACCAGCCAAATTACAACAGTTGGTAGACACGGCAGTTAAGCGAAATCAGGAAGGCAGACACGAGCACACAGAAAAACTTTTGCACTAAAAAAAAAAAAAGCTTAAATTCCTACAATAACACCTGTATGAAGGCGAACAAGGAGTCATTGGCATCCTTCTGCGATAACAAAGATGTCACCACTAAGTCCTCAAGAGACGCTTCGGCTTATACTGTCACAGGCACCCACTAAACCAGGACTGCTTCGCAGCCAGAACGGTACCAGAACTGCCAACAATCCATAGAGCTCCTCATGAGCACGAATGAGACGCATCCAACGCCGCCGCCGACACAAAGCGATCTACATATACTGCCATGGCAACAGAGAATCTTCATAGTATGCCTTATAACTGGTTACGTAACTAAACGATGGAGGAAGATCAGATTACCAATTCTGGGAAGATAAACCACATTTCCCCTAAGGACCCGTAAGCCTGTCCTCTATTTTGTTGAAAACTTATGAATTTATTCATAAGTGAACGAGTGTTCAGCACAGCTCAGTGTGCTTATCTTTAAGTACCGCACTAAACGAAGTTAATGGGCACATTAAAAAGACTCTTAGCTTTAAGAAATATGCTTTGGCGGCCTTCCTCGATATAGATAAGTCTTCAAAAATATCAGGATAAAGTCAATACTCGCCGAGATTATTACACACCCCATGACGAAATTTTGAAATACACAAATACAACTCGCCAATATATTATACAACATCATCCTCAAGGAATGGCTAGTGGTGCAGTAGAACTTAATTCTACCCTTGTTTGCTATTCGCACTGCCGATCTTTCGCATCTTTATATCGCCTTCTTCGTTTCGCTACTGAAGTTGCAAAATCTATGCTGTTCCCTCGAACTCTATCTCTCTCTATCTATCTATCGCTCAAACTTGGCTCAACAGCAGCCCGAACTTCTATCGCTTCTTTCGTTCCCTCTTTCGCTTGCATTAGGGCACTGGTAATTTAGTCCGCCTGCCTTCTTTTAATCTGGATCTGATGTTCAGTTAATATCGTCACAGCCACTCCTACTCATTTCTGTCGTCTTGATCTGGACCTGCACCTGCAAGAATCTACCCTCACACTTAATATCGTCGTATTGTATATACATAACAGCATACATTATATAGACATAAGAATCGCATTATCCCCTCACAAAATAATCTCGATCATTGCTGGCCCCTCTACTGCGCAATAAATAAAATAATATATTTTTAACAAAACCAACGACTTTTTAGACTAATACATTAATTGCAACAGCTAGTGAAAAAGCTCGCTAGCTCTACATTATCATTTCATTTATATCCATATAAAACATTCAGACAAAATGACATCAAAAAGTCAGACTTTTGGTTCAAGTTATTTATTGAGTAGGAAAATGTTTTTGTGATAACGTGTACACAGAATGTATAAAGACGCACTCACGAGGAATATAGGAACAAGACTTACGAAATTCTCGAGTCGATAGATCGTCGGAGCAGTACATGCGCAGTGTTGCTTTGAGATCGATAACTTATATATCGCGGCGGTCACTTTGAACACTTTTCATTTCAGGGAGTTCTGGAATCCACAAAAGTCATTTTATTTACGCCCTGTACTGTTATGGACAAGCTTTACTGTTGTTATAGCTCAAGGATACAGAGACTTATCGATAGCCAAATCGGGCTGACACAGCTGTTCGGTGAAAATCATTATTTGTTGTTGTTCAGATCAAATTTTGAGGTTGATTTAA
This sequence comes from Drosophila tristis, assembly GCA_018150885.1. NCBI lineage: Eukaryota > Metazoa > Arthropoda > Insecta > Diptera > Drosophilidae > Drosophila > Drosophila tristis. Next base: position 2,466,694 of record JAECWT010000067.1, read on the forward strand.
TAAAACAAAAACGAAAAGGAATGTCTGAGTCGCTTCTGTGGACGCGACTCTACATTTATACGGGTCCAGTACTTAGTCAGTGTATAAATATGTGAGCCTATGATATTATAGAATTTTAAAATATTTTACATTTTATTTATTTTTGCTACAACTGTTATCTACATCTACAATGTCGATTACACATCTAAAATGTAGATTATACATACACAATTTATTCTACATCTTCTCCGCAAAGGTTGCGCATTGCACAGGGTAGAGTGTGTGCAAGCAAGAAAGAGAATAAGTAACGTGGTCTCGTATTGGAGATGCAACTAAAAATTCGCCAATCTGTTAGATATGGTCATTGTTCAGTCGCATATTTATGCATTAATTAATGTTACATAATATACACTTATCGAATAAGTCAGGTCGACCCATGTAACGGGAGACATAATAACAAACGACAAAGCATTGTAGCTGAGTCAACAATAACCGCTTCTGCAGCAATTTCTGCCAACGATGCGATCGCTCTTCAGAGGGCAATAACACTGGTGCAATTGCTGACTATCACAATTGCCCAATAACACAATATCATATTAAATCCAAATTAATTCAATATTAATTCCAATTCCCTTTTATCATATTCTTACTAGACTCAGCACTTTCTGTACCTTTTGTTACCTATAAATAGAATTTAAGTTTGTTGAATAAAATCAGTATCAGAAACAGTACCATCACTGCCTGTTCACTCATTCTCTACAACTGCAATCATCAGAGGCTGTCGCTGTGTCTTCAGACCCTCACTTTGCTCGACGTAGGAAACCCTCTCCGCAGTCCAACTGGTTCAAGTTCTAGTTGCGACGACAAATTTGTAAACGGTTTATGTACCGTATGCATACCAAATCACACACACACACAAACACACATTAACATTTGGTGACCCCGACGCAGGAAATCCTCTACAAACTGTCCAACAAGCGACAGGAAAGGATATAACCTGCGGATCACACTGAAGAAGTCACCAGGACTCTTCAACAAAAATTGGCAGCAAGCCACATACTTACGGTAGAATCTCCTACCAATAAGTAGAACCATTTGGCAGATCTGTCACTTTCAGATCATCAGCCAACAAGATCAACGATCAACAAGATCAAGATCACAAGTGTGTTTCACCATTGAAACAGCACAATCCTCCATCCAGTACGTCGTCCGTACTTTTACTTTGACCAACATCGGTTGCGAATAGGAGCGTATCCAGCTGCAAAGCAAATAAAATACTCCCAACGGGTCAAGGTAAAAAGTAAGAGGCAAAATGGATTCACACAAGGAGGAACACGCTGCCGCCACAGAGGCATTAAATGAGCAGCAAGAAATTGGAGATGAAATTTCAAAGATCATTAGGAACTTCAAAAAAGACTCCCCAGAAAGGAAGCAAAATATAACGTACTTCCAAACAAAAAAGGCGGCTCTCGAGGATGCATGGAATCGATTTAACGAAATCGACACCAAAATATCAAAGGCATACAAAACCGATCATTACACCAAATTTCGTGAAGACTTACGTAAAACACTAAAAACATACGTTGCGATCTTTACTGAAAGCATGGACAAGCTAAATCAGGCATCAAGTGCTCATGTGGGTCAAAATGTCGAACCACAATCAAATGATCGGAGCCAGCAATTCACGGATGCTTACAGCAAATTGCCGTCACTATGTCGCCGACAAAAGGCCATAATAGAGTCCATAAAACGTACTCTGAGACAATTCTCAGAGGCGGGAGGACGTACATCAAGTGATTTGATAAAATCACTATGGACTCAAGCACAAGAAGTCCATTTTACTATCCACGAGGAATATGACAACCCAGAGGAAGGAGGATACAACATGGAAGCCTACCTGACCCTGGAAAAAGAGGTACAAAGAACATTGGCAAAACCAGCCACATCAAACAATAATGACGTGCAGCTTCCACGCATCAACATTCCCAAGTTTGATGGGGACATACTAAAATGGTCCCAGTTCTATGACCTGTTCTCATGTATGATACATGAAACAAACATGCCCACAGTGCGGAAGATGTGGTATCTAAAAACAACCGTAACTGGAGAGGCAGAAAGATTGATCCGACATATCGATCTAAAGGAAGAAAATTATGTGAGCGCCTGGGAAATTCTGATTGATACATACAACAATCCCAGAGACGTCGCTAGCACGGTATTGAACCGCTTCCTAAATTATAACACAGTTAATGACGACTCCAAGTCATTAAAAGAGTTGTACGTTACAACTATCGAATCCCTGGCATCACTAAAGGGATTGGGCATCAATATATCCACCTGGGATCCAATATTGATTGCCGTCATCAAAAATAAGCTGGATCTCACTAACAGAGCCTTGTACGAGCAATCATTGGGAAGCTCAAAGGAAATACAGGCCCTGGACACAATGCTTCAGTTCCTAGAACAAAGAGTTCGAGTTCTAGGAACAGGCAAAAAGACACAAATGTCAAGGAAAGAGCCAAAAGGCACAACATGTGCAACAGTAAACACTGGAAAATCGAAAACGCCGCTCTGCTCATTCTGCAAGAAGGCAAGCCATTGGCTCTACGGATGCGATGAGTTTCGCTCCAAATCACCATCAGAACGACTAAATTGGGTACAAAAGCAGAAATTGTGTGTCAACTGTTTTAAAACAAGCCACAAAACAAATGCATGCCCAGGTCGGACATGTTTCAAGTGCGACAAAAAACACAATACACTGCTGCACTTGGACATACCATCGGGCGCAAGTACAGAACCAAGAGCACCGACGGTTGGCGCAGCAAGTAACAATAATTACAACCTGCTAGCTACAGCAAAAGTAGCAGTAGAAGCAAACAATGGACAGAGAGCCAATTTCAGAGCCTTTCTGGATTCAGGATCACAGATCAACCTGATCTCTGAACGAATGGCATCAATGTTGTCAATAAAACTTAATGATAAAACATTACGCATCGAAGGAATTGGAGGTCAGTCAAAGACCAGCAGAGCACGAGTAAATGTTATAATAAAATCCATTCACGGCGGATTTACGCACAGAATTGAAGCATTCGTACTACCTCAGATAATTGCTGATCAACCAGCGCAGGCACTCGATGAAAAGAACTTGAACATACCAAACGATTGCCCACTGGCAGATCCGGATTCCTATAAACCGGGAAAAGTCGACATGCATCGGAGCAGAGCACTATTATTCGCTACTACTCCCTGATCAAAAACAGCCAAGTTCAGGAGGCCCGTTGCTGAAAAATACAAAATTGGGATGGATTGTGGCAGGAAAAATCAGGTCTGCACAGAACTCCTCATCCATTTGTGCAATTGGACTCAACGAGCTAATGGAAAAATTCTTGACCGGGACAACTTAGAGACGGAAGAAAAACCATGCACGCCAATCAAAGCACATTGCGAAGCTCACTTTATAGAGAACTTACAAACAGCATCGGATGGCAGGTTGATAGTAAAACTCCCATTTTCCGAACACTCTTCAGCACTGGGGGGGTCTTTGGAAACTGGAACGAAAAGATTCCTGGCATTAGAGCGACGGAGTTCACCAGAAACCTGGAAAGGCTATGTGGAATTCATGAATGAATATGAAGGACTTGGACACATGAAGATGGTCCCAGCAACACAAGTGCCGGAGAGACATAAAACGGAAAGTCTCTAAACGACATTCTGCATGCCGGACCCACAGTTCAGAGTGAACTTATGTCCATTCTACCACGTTTTCGTACAGATAAGTACGTATTCACAGCGGACATCGAGAAAATGTACCGACAAGTGTGGATAAATCCCTAGGATCAATTTCATCAGATGATAGTCTGGAAAAAACAATCCATCTGAAGATATCAGGTACTATCGCTTAAAAACAGTCACATATGGGACCACATCTGCTCCATTCCTGGCAACGAAATGTCTGGATCATTTGGCAACCCGGAGCCAAAACAGATTACCTATTGGATCTGCTGCATTGAAGAATGATTTCTATGTGGACGACTGTCTCACTGGTGCGGATACAATTCAGGGAGCGATACAAGTTCAACAAGAACTTAATAAAATATTGCTACCGTTCGGCCTTAAACTTCGCAAATGGTGCTCCAACATCGACCAGCTATTGCAAGGAATCCCTAAAGAGGACGTTGTCAACGACGTCAAACTAGGTGAAACATTAGAGCAATACAGCGTGAAAACGGCAAAGGCAAAAATATTTATGCAACAGCTATGGAAGATTAAACTCGATTGGGACGATGAACTGCCATTACAACTCCAAACCAAATGGAAGGAGTACCGGGAGGACCTACAATCATTAAACTCAATGGAGATTCCCCGTCACGTATATGATGGAAAAGTGCCAGTCACCCAGGATCTACATACCTTTGTAGACACATCGGAACGAGCTTCTGAAGCTTCTGAAGCTTCTGAACTGATTCCACCATTGTACTGTCCTGGATTAACGCATCGGCATCCACATACCACACCTTCGGGGGAAATCGAATCGCCAAAATCCAGGCATTGACTAACCAATTACAATGGCGTCATGTTTCATCAGCCAACAACGCAGCAGATGTCCTTTCAAGAGGAATCCTATCAAGCAAGCTAAGGGATCATAGTCTATGGCTATACGGACCATTATTCTTGCACGGATCAGGAGATAAATGGACAAAACCACCCATCATTAAGCCCAGCAATCTCGAGAGAAAGGCTAAGCATGTCAGCTTGCCAATCGCAATCGCTCTCTCGGAGAAGAGTTATACACATGCAGATATAGCAACTCTTTCAACAAACTACAACGTATCGTAGCGTACATGTTTCGCTTCTGCTACAAAGTTATTAGAGCACCTACAACGACACTTTGCGCAGGAGAACTAAGTACAACGACCCAATAGTCAAAATAATTATGCGAGAACTTCATGAGGAAAATCTGCATTGCGGTGCCCAAGCATTAAGGGCAATTGCAAGACAACAATATTGGATTATCAACGACAAGACGATGGCTAGAAGAAGCATCATACATAGCTGTATTAGATGCACCAGAGCCAGACCAAAGATGATGCACCAGATCATGGGCAATCTTCCAGCACAAAGAGTCACGCAAACACGCCCATTCCTTAATGGAGGCGTTGACTACTGTAGACCAATTATGATCCACCATAAAATCCGAGGAAAACGGCCAGATAAGGCATACATTGCCGTATTCTGCTGCTTCTCCACAAATGCTGTACATCTGGAGTTAGTAAGCGACTTAACCACAGATGCATTCTTGGCAGCACTCCGGCGATTCCTTAGCAGACGTGGAAGTGTCAGACTATTCATTGCGATAACGCAACAAATTTCGTCGGCGCAAATAACAAGCTAAAGGAATTACAAGAAGCAATATTTAGCGAAAAGGCACATGCTCAGATCACAAATCATTGCAACAAAAAACAAGTGGATTTTAAATTCATTCCTCCTCGGGCCCCTTCGTTTGGCGGCCTCGGGGAAGCTGCGGTGAAATCAGGAAAAAGGGCTGCTAATTACATCACCAGAAACAGCATCCTTGACGTTTGAGGAGCTGAACACAGTCATAATCGAAATCAAAGCAATTCTCAACTCCCGACCTATAACTCCAATGTCAAACGATCCAATGGATACAAGTGCGCTTACTCCAGGCCACTGATCGTCAAGAAAGAACTCTGGTTAAGCGCTGGGAATTGGCGTCACGTTTAAAACATGCATTCTGGAAACAATGGTCTACGGAATACCTCCACGAACTACAAGCTCGGCATAAATGGAAAACCACCGCACCAAACGTGACCGAAGGATTATTAGTTTTGGTGAAGGAAGACAACCTTCCAGTAATGAAGTGGCCAATGGGTCGCATTATCAAAACTTATCCTGGGCAAGACAACCATGTACGAGTGGTTGATGTCAAAACATCGTCCGGTGTATACAAACTCCCCATCAGTCGTGTTGCCCCATTATTCTCAGATGAGGTAGCCACAAAACGCTCCAATGCTATTCAAGACATTGCGGAAACAGAGGAGCCACAAACACAGCGAAAAAGGTTATCACACTAGCGTCCACATTGTTAGTGTTACTTCTCATGCTGCCGTTAGCATGTTCACAATCAATAAATGTGACGCAATTTTCGAACAAGCCTGGAATATTCTATGAGAAACTTGGAACCTCAAGAATGACCACTTCCGAATGGACCATGATTATATACTACGACGATCCATATATATCCATATATAAGACACATGTGCCCTGAACTAAGAAATGTTCCAGCGTGCAACTCCATATTTCAACACTTTCAACTTTTGTACGAATAACTACAAACAGGAAATATGCTAATGAAGGCCTCTCGACAACGCAGATCACCTCTGGATATAGTAGGAAACGTAGTACGTAGTACTTGACTCTACATATGCTGAGAAAATGGCCGAAGTAATCAAAAGGTACAAACCAACGAAGACTTTCTGCTACATCTACTACGAAATCAAACGTCAATTGTCGACTCCACAATGAACGTGATCAGGAAGGATAAGTCAGCCATGGACAACCGCCTAAAGGTATTGGAACAACAACTGGTAACCATCAGCCGAGAAAGAGGAACATATCACGGCGCTCATCTAATTCAGTCATACCTAGGGCTCACAGCACAACTAACTCTGCTGACGACGAGTCTTTAACGTATGCAGTCTGACATATCTGATGTATTAATCGGCATTCACCATCGGACAATAAGCCCAACGCTAGTATCTCCTGAGCTATTAAAAGAGCAGCTAGAGCAAATCCGGGATCACTTGCAAGCTGATCAAATGCTGCCTGTCACAACACAAAATGTGATTCAATTATACAGGCTCATGCGAGCCGAAGGAACACTGACTGCCACACACGTCATTTTCAATGTGACACTACCGTTAGTTTCAACAGTTCAACTCGAAGTTTTCAGTATTATGCCAATTCCGGTCTGGGACTCAACAAGTTGGAGCTTGTTCAATCTCAAAATGACCATAATCAGTGTAAACACTCACCGAGATCAATTCATGGGATTTACTCCAGAAGAATTTCGACGCTGCTTTAAACTACTCAACACAGAATATATCTGCTTTGATCTTCAAACAGTCTTCAATGTCGTGAATTCAAATCAACCCACACTCGATTTGGGGACATACGCGTACCAGCGACAGCCCCTTCCCCAGCAACTGTACAATTAGAGAACCAGACATCAGACTATATTCAAGAATTGGAAAATCTACGCCTGCAATTAGTGGCAATCAATCAACAAAGGCTGCCACACCATCTCAACGCAGTGCAGCATCATCAAATCGCTACTTATGCTGCCCTAGCAATATCAATGCTATTGATTATTACGTTCATTCTCCGTAAGAAGTATCAATCATGGAACCCAAGGCCGTCAACAATCCACCAGGCAGGGCCACGCAGATCATCACCCCCGATTCCCATTCCACGACGCTTTTCAGTCGACTTGGGCGATGGTTGAACACCAGTTCAACGGCCGGGAGAATGTTCAGTCGCATTATTATGCATTAATTAATGTTACATAATATACACTTATCGAATAAGTCAGGTCGACTCATGTAACGGGAGACATAATAACAAAAGTCAAAGCATTGTAGCTGAGTCAACAATAACCGCTTGTGCAGCAATTTCTGCCAACGATGCGATCGCTCTTCAGAGGGCAATAACACTGGTGCAATTGCTGACTATCACAATTGCCCAATAACACAATATCATATTAAATCCAAATTAATTCAATATTAATTCCAATTCCCTTTTATCATATTCTTACTAGACTCAGCACTTTCTGTACCTTTTGTTACCTATAAATAGAATTTAAGTTTGTTGAATAAAATCGTTCGTTCTCTTTCGTAGTGACCAGACGTGTTTTTGTTTTGCGCTCCGCATTTTCCTTTTGTTTAACTTAAACAGCCGGTGTTTTTGATCTATAATTTAACTTTCTAACTAACTTACACTAAAATCAACTTTTACCGCGGGTGCTTGCCTAATAATTGTGTAAAAACACAACTTATTTAATTAATTTTGTGCGTCGGTTATTAGTGTGTTTGTGTTGTTGCTTTTCGTAAGTACGCCATCTCATTACATTTAGCCGCTCTTTTGTCGTAGTTACTGCCGTCTATCACTCTCTCTATCACCTACCTCTCAATAACTGTTCTTTCGCTCTCGCTCTTGTAACTTTTTGTGTAGTAACGCTCTCACTTATAAGCTGTTGCTGCAACCACTCTCCTCTCTCATCTTTTACCGATTTCGCTTTAAGCATTGCTCTAAGCATTTGCTCTGCACAGTGGTCTGATTGCTATTTGTTTTGAACTTTTTTTCCGAAGTAAAAAAAATAAAAGACATAATATGGAATATTCTGTTGTCTGTGCCAAAAAAACCTGCAAGAAGCCAATCACCCATGACCAGCCCAATATCCCCTGCTGGCTTTGCGAAAGAGTAGTGCGTAGTGTGTAGGGGTCTCGGGCCGTGTAGGAGACGCCATTTCACAAAAAAACGGTCTGCATTATAGTTGTGAGGAATGCCGTGCTGTGGAAAACGACATGCGTTCGTTCATGAGGCAGACGCGGAGTGGCTTCAAAGAGCTGATCGTAGGCTTTAAACAGCAATATGATCGGCTCTTGGCCATGGACACTCAGTTCAGCAGTTTACAGCTGCTGGCTGAGTCTCCGAGGCGCAAGAAGTCTACTCCGCGGGACTTGCAAGTGCCGACTGCCTCATGTCCGCCGGCATCTGAAAAACTTACTCCGACCACCCCCTTAGTGCAGCAGTTGATTACGTTTGCTACTCCAAGGGCAACGATCGCTGCTGGTGATGCAGATTCGGGAGCCGAATGCGTCACTTCGGAGAGTATGCAGTTAGAAATGTCTGTAGAGTCCGTGTCCATCGAGTCCGCACCCTTAACTATCCCCTCAGCTTCGCTCCCACCAGCTAATAGATGTCCAGGACCACCGGATACTGACATCACAGGTACTAGGCCTGTGGTGCCAAAACCACTGGTAGGAGTCCCACCAAAGCGACAAGTTTTTGTCTCGCGGCTAGCCCCTGACCTCACATCCAATGATGTGACCGCTTTTATACAAAGCAAAATAAAAGCCGTCGGCTTAAAGGTGGAAAAATTTAACTTTTCTTACGCCAGGGAGATATCTTCCTTCAAGATAAGCGTCTCCCCAACTCAATTTGAAACCATTTGTTCCGCCAAGTTTTGGCCAGAGCATTTGGTGGTTAAAGAGTTTAAGGCTAAGAAAAAGAATAGGCCCCCATTACTCTTCCTAGCATTCAGACCAGTGCTCCATCTCCATCCTCATCTTCCACCTCTACTTCCACCCATCCAAAAAACTAACTTCCTCTCTTGTAGTTACCTACCAGAATGCTAGAGGCTTGCGTAGTAAGCTTAGCACTCTTTTCCTTGAGAGTCTCGCATTCTCATCCCACGTTATTGTGTTCACCGAGACCTGGTTAAAGCCGGACATCCTTAGTTCCGAAGTTTTGGCAGGTCGGTACACAATTTTTAGAAATGACCGTTTGTCTCGACGTGGAGGTGGGGTCCTTATTGCAGTGGACTCAAACTTCACGTCGGAACATTTCATGGTCCAGGTTCAACAAGACCTGGAATTCCTGTGCGTAAAACTGATTCTCCCAGGCTTTTCCATCTTCATTACTTGCTCGTATATTCCACCTTGCTCGGATAACTTAATATACGAGCATCACCTGTCCGCTTTAAAAACTGTTTCTTCCTCGCTATCAGATAAAGACCATATAATAGTTCTTGGTGATTTCAATTTGCCAGGTACTGTTTGGTCTTCGGTAAACGAGTCTAAACGGCTTGCTAGATCTATCCCTGTCTCAAGTCAACCATGTGAAAAATTCCTTGGGTCGATTGCTTGATCTGTGCTTTGTCTCGGATCCGACCATAGCGTTGTTAACCCGAGCCCTTCCGCTCAGTATACCTGAAGACTCCTACCATCCTACATTCGAAGTGTCAGTCGATATTGGCCCTACTGAATTGGATCGAATGGGTAGGCTATCTGAACGTGTCCGCTGCTTTCGTAAAGCCGAGTTTACGAAGCTTAATAACCTTATTAGGGATTTTGATTGGTCCGCTCTGTACTTGTGCACTGACGTTGTGAAAGGCACAAACATTTTTTACAATGTACTTGACACATTTTTTGATTCTTGTGTCCCACTTTCTTGTCCGGTTAGATCTGAAAAGCCTCCTTGGTTTACCAAAGAGTTATCCAGTCTAAAAAACTTAAAATCAAGACTTTATCTTTTATTATTCCGCTCCATAAGAAAGGTAGCAAGTCTGATGCAAATAATTATAGAGGTATATCCAAGTTATCCGCTATTCCTAAAATGTTTGAAAAAATTTTAACTCCGCACTTGCAACATCTCTGCAAATCACTTATATCTCCGTCCCAGCACGGATTTATAAGGCGACGATCAACAACCACAAATTTATTAGAGTTTACCTCTTTTATCATCAAAGGCTTTCAAGGTAACTTGCAGACGGATGTCATTTACACGGATTTTAGTAAAGCATTCGATTCTGTAAACCATTCCCTTTTAGCACAAAAACTTGACCTTTTAGGGTTTCCACCTAATCTTTTGAGATGGATTTCTAGCTACCTTCGTTCTAGGTCTCAAAGAGTCCTTTTTAAAAACTCCTTCCCTTCACCTGTTAAGGTTACTTCTGGAGTACCACAGGGCAGCCATCTAGGCCCCCTACTATTCACACTCTTTATTAATGATCTGCCTTCAGTATTAACAAACTCTCGAGTACTCATGTATGCGGATGATGTTAAACTTTGTGTCCAGTATAAGGACATTTCATTTCACTCTCGCTTGCAATCCGATCTCAATAACTTTCAATCATGGTGTTGTGCAAATATGTTACACCTAAATGCCTCGAAATGCAAAGTAATGACATTTCATGGCTCCAGCCCCCTTTTGGCTCCTTATAGCCTCTGCGGTGGTTCTCTTGAGAGAATTACCTTGGTTGATGATCTTGGTGTTAAATTAGACCCAAAGTTAAAGTTTTCTGAACACATTTCTACCATGGTAAATAAGGCCATGGGTGTGCTTGGGTTTATAAAGAGGTGGTCAAAGGAATTTGACGACCCCTATATAACAAAGACTCTCTACATCTCGCTTGCTCGTCCGATTTTAGAGTACGGCTCTTGTGTATGGTGCCCCCAGTACAAAGTACACCAGGACCGTATAGAATCAGTCCAGAAAAACTTTTTACTTTTTGCTCTGCGTGGCCTTAACTGGGATGCAGGTGTGAGACTGCCATCTTATCCTCGTAGATTGCTTTTAATAAACCTTCCAACCTTAGTTAGTCGTAGAAAAATGCTTGGTGTGATTTTTATGCACAACCTGATCAAGGGTGACGTAGATAGCCCTGACTTGTTGAGCCGCATAAACTTTACGATTCCTATTAGATCTACTAGAAACTTCATTCCTTTGTTCCTTCCGCTTTGTAGATCGAATTACTCCTTGCACGAACCATTTAGGGTACTTTGCTCGGACTTCAATTCCCTCTACCACATAATATCAACTACTAATTCCCTTCCTCTTCTTAAATCACTAATACTAACATACCTTTCCCGTACTTAGTTATATTTCTTAGCTATCTTTGCTTGTTTAGCTCTTTGAGTTGTGTTTAGCTCTAATTTTCCTCGAATTTTTAGTCTAACACCTATCTTTACTGCATGCTCGCGATCGGTTCGGTAACACGCGTCGCGCGTCATGCGGCAGCGCCCTTCGTTCGGTTGGGCGGGAGGAGGGCTGCGTTTCTGCCTGGGTTCCGCGCGTAACAGGCTTCGGCTTGGTGTCGCATGGGCCACTTGATGGTGCAGTCATTGCATATCAACGTCCAGACAAAATCAGTATCAGAAACAGTACCATCACTGCCTGTTCACTCATTCTCTACAACTGCAATCATCAGAGGCTGTCGCTGTGTCTTCAGACCCTCATTTGCTCGACGTAGGAAACCCTCTCCGCAGTCCAACTGGTTCTTTGTCCGTTTGTAAACGGTTTACGGTTTTATCTTTTGGCTGGCAAAGATTTTCATTCTTTGTATTGTCGGAAGGGGGCGGGGCGAAATTTTGAAATATTCTTGTAACAGTGTGATATCATATGAGTCTGGATTTGGTTGGTTGCTCTAGCTCTTAAAGTCTCAGAACTAGGCCCTCATCAGGACGGACGGACAGACGGACGGGCGTACAGACATGGCCATATCGACTCGGCTATTGATGCTGATCAAGAATACATATACTTTTTGGGGTCGGAAACGTTTCCTTCTCTACGTTGCACACATCCACTTTTACCACAAATCTTACATACCCCTTAAATCTTCGAGTACGGGTGTAAAACTTAAAAAAAAGAACCATGTCCAACCGCCAAATACAAATCGCAGTCTTTTATCGGTTTTTGTTTTTATACCCGTACTCAAAAAAGAGTTAGAGGAATATTAGATTTGTGGTAAAAGTGGATGTGTGTAACGCAGAGAAGGAAACGTTTCCGACCCCATAAAGTATATATATTCTTGATCAGCATCAATAGCCGAGTCGATAGAGCCATGTCTGTCTGTCCGTCTGTCCGTCTGACCGTCTGTACGTCTGTCCGTCTTGTTTGACGCCTGGATCTCAGAGACTATAGGAGCTAGGGCAACCAAATTTGGTTTCCAGACTCATGTGATATCACACTGCTACAAGTGTATTTCAAAATTTCGTCCCGCCCCCTTCCGCCCACACAAAGGACGAAAATCTGTGGCAGGCACAATTTTAAAGATACGATAAAACTAAGATACGCAGTATCGTAGAGAATGACCATATCTACCAGACTGCTGAATATGAATCAGATCGGATCATAATTATAGCCCGAATGAAGAAATTAATTTTCTGTTGGTTCCCCCGCCTCCTCCAGCCAGAGACCCGATACTCATTCTCCTTCTCGCTCGCACACTCTGCCGCGTTCAGTGCGCGAGCAACCCCTAGCGGAGGAGATGTAGAATATAAATGGTACATCTATAATCTACATGTTAGATGTAAAATATACATTGTAGATGTAGATATAGATAACAGATGTAGCAAAAAAATGTAAAATGTAAATTTTTTTTTTTAATTCTAAAATTCTAAAAAATTATATCCCCAAAAATGTATACCGACTGAGTACGGGTATAAGTAGAGTCGCGTCCCCAGAAGCGACTCACACGTTCCTTCTCGTTTTTTTTAGACCTGTTATCCAACATTTTTCTGTTTTTTTTTTTTGTCATGTGGGACGGTTGTTTGCTCACGAGTGAAGCAAGTGCAGTATATAAGTATATATAGAATATATAAAAATGTGTGACAGGCGTGGAATAAAGTTGATTATAGAAAACTTTTGGATCTTACATGTGTATTACTGTCCGTAAGCTCCATAAGAAAGTTTTGTGGTAAACCGCCATTGAAACCATCACTACAGGTGACCGTTAATGATGACACAGATATATTGATTAGAGTACAATTGTGTACTTTTTCAGGTCGTCCTTAAAATGTATAAGAAAAATGAGTTATAAAATAATGAAAATTACACCTAAAATTATTCTGCTAATACGAGGGATATATGGATTGTTATATCTACAACATTTTTTTTTTAAGGGGACACCCCCAATTATGTTCTTTGTTATTCAATAAAATTTTTTTTTTTCAAATTTTTTTCAAATAATATTGAAACCTAGAAACTACTTAATATTGATTAATATGTACTTTTTTATCTAGTTACTCTTAAAAAAATTAACGATTAGTGAAAATCAAGAAGTTTAGCTGAGTTTGATATATTTAGATAACTAGTTTGCAAAAACTTGTGCAGGTTTTTTACTGCCTATAACTTATTAATGACGATATGAATGGTATCAATATAATGTAATAGATTTCTCTAATTATCCAACTCATTCAGCAACAAATTTTTTTTGAATTTTCTTGATTAAATTTTTTGTAAAATTTGGTAGCAGCCTCTAAAAACTAAAAAGAAATAAAAATTAAAACATGTAAACTACTATTAAATCCGAGGTAAGAAAAATAGCTGGTGTCCCGTTTGAATTTATAAAAAAAAATTGTTTGGCCCAACCTAATGTACATACAATAGTACGTTTTTGTTTTGTAAAGCCTAGTACTCAGGCGCGCTAAATTCTCCGTCTATATATTCCGTTCTGTGCCCAGTGTGACCAAAGTGGAAAAAGTGTTTGCTCTACGGTTACGGTACGGTTTGTTTTTGTTTAAGACTAGTACTCAAATCCAAAAAAAAACCTCGCGGAAAAAAATAAAACCGATAAGAAAAAACTGTTTTCTAGGCTCTGTACGGAAGGAAGTACTCAGATCTACAAAAAAAAAACCCACCTCGAAAGTTATAATTTATATTTGATATATTTTTCCAGCAAACATGAAGCAAAAATTGCAATATGAGAACAAAAAAACCAAATGAAATATTTAAATAATGAAGACAAATATAATTAAATTAATGCAGAATTATATGAAGGACAATTATATGGATATATTATTATATATTATTATTTTTATTAATTTTCATAAATATAAAACAAATATTGTTTTCAAAACAGTTTGTCGGCACGGGAGGCGTCGCCATCTGCTGCTGCTGATAGCACTACTCGACAAAATCGAACTTTTTTTTTCCTCAAGGATCCAAACCGACTTTTTCTGATAGATATGGGGATTTAAAATTTTTTAAAGAATTATGGTTTTTTTCTATGGCAGAACTTTTTTTTGAAGAATTTTTGAAGTCTGGTATTTTTTTTTTAGCTTTTTTCAGAGGTAGCGATAGTTTTTTTCACATAACTTTAGTATCTTACGTCTGGTTGTAAAGAACTTTGCTATTTTGAAAAGATAATTAAAACAGCTAGAAGTTAAGCCCAAACACTTTGTGATTACAGCTTACCGTCTGGGAAATATAAAGCATTGAAATGCAAAAATGATGATTTTTGTGCGGTATTTTTTACGAAATTTTGACTTTAAAAACTCAGGAAAAGTCGAAAAAAAATTATATCTTGTGTCCAATTTTTGTGGACCTGCACTTGTGAGAATATAAATGAAACATTTGACCTGAATAGGTATTCTACCTCAGGTCACGAAAAAAGTAACTGTCAACAACATTTAATACCAAAGGAACGCGAACAGGTACCAAATGTACAACCCTTTTTCGTTTGCTTTGTTCCCAATTGGCAGTTGGGCCCGCCGCCTTCAAAAAGGTATTTTTTGTGCATTTTTTCCATATTTTAGGTTTGATTTTAATGAACGATACCTTAAACGACGCCAAATTAACGCACCTATACACAAAAAATAGAGGACACAAGATATAATTTTTTTTCGACTTTTCCTGAGTTTTTAAAGTCAAAATTTCGTAAAAATACCGCACAAAAATCATCATTTTTGCATTTCAATGCTTTATATTTCCCAGACGGTAAGCTGTAATCACAAAGTGTTTGGGCTTAACTTCTAGCTGTTTTAATTATCTTTTCAAAATAGCAAAGTTCTTTACAACCAGACGTAAGATACTAAAGTTATGTGAAAAAAACTATCGCTACCTCTGAAAAAGCTTAAAAAAAAATACCAGATTTAAAAAATTCATCAAAAAAAGTTCTGCCATAGAAAAAAAAAAATATCATCAAACCATTTCTAAGCCCAAAATCTTTAATAAAAAGTTGGTTTTGTTCCTTGAGGAAAAATCGTGTTGACTAGTGTAGTCAGACACATTACCTTGCCAGTGAAATATTGGGGAGCCCAGGATATGCAAAGAAGTGCATTTTATTAACCTTAAACAAAACCAAGCACCTGTCTGAGTAGTGTATCCGTTCGGAATGCAGCGCACATCTTTGGTCACACAACTGGCCGCTGGAAGAATATATGACATTTGTTTGCGAGCAAACAGTTTTTTAATCTGAGTACTAGGCTTTACAAACAGAAATCTGTAAAAAATTTCAAATTTTTTATAAAGCCAAACAGAAATATCTTATTTTTGGGTGCCGGGGAGCTGGAGGACGACAATTCACACCGCAATATTAGATAAATAAGATCCTGTGATGAATGATGTGTATTCATTCGACTATCTTAATTATATTTAATTTTGACTTCATTATTGGACTTCTTTAGCTGGCTTGCACTTGTTTCCTCCAATTTTTAATGTGTGTGTATGTGTGTTTTTTGGACGACGATAGGTAGAAAAATTGTATAGTCCGCTTGATATGGGAAATTACCGTCGTTTGTTTTTCTATTATCTATCGACTTGTCTTTTTCCGAACTCAGTACTGGTCTGCGAAACGCCTGCTGCTAAATTTTTGGTCGACGGTTCACTGAAGAAATAATTTGATCTACAAAGCGGAAGGAACAAAGGAATAAAGCTTCTAGTAGATCTAACAGGAATCGTAAAGTTTATGCGTCTCAACAAGTCAGGGCTATATACGCCAGGTTGTGCATAAAAATTAAATTTAAATTAAATTATTAAAAGCAATCTACGAGGGTAAGATTAAAATCGTCATTAAAATTATTTGATGGGCAGATCGATTTTAGGACAGTCTTCACAGATCTAACTAGTCGTTCCCACGCTCCGCCCATATGGGGTGCAGCTGGTGGGTTGAAGCGCCATTTAATAGCTTCGTAGCGGATGGTGATTTCATCAAAGTCGATTTACTTAAGTTCCTCCTTTACGATCTTTTCAGTGGCTTTGAAGTTAGTCCCATTGTCGGAGAAGATTTCTTTTGGAGTTCCACGGAGGGCCATGAAGTTCTTCAGGCACATTATACAAGAGCTTACGTCAAGCTTGTATGCCACTTCTAAATGTACTGCTCTTAATGTGAGGCATGTAAATAGGACTCCCCAACGCTTTTCCTTGTGCCTTCCAACGTTCACTAATATGGGGCCGAAATAATCGACACCCGTATATGTAAATGGTCTTTCGACCAGTCTGGCAGCTGGTACAGGTGCCATTTGGGGTACCTTTGGTGTCGAATTGGCGATTTTGCATTTTTGAAATTCCTTACGCACAGTTTTGTACAATACTCGTAGACGTGGTAAATAAAATGTGCTTCGAATTAGGTTGATAGTTGACTCGTAGAGCATGTGGTGAGATTTTTCGTGGTAGTACTTTGCAACTAAAAAGGCGACTCTGCACTTTTTTGACAAAACGATGGCGTTTTCTTTTGGATTCAGGCGATCTGCTCTTCCTTGTACACGTAGGATGTCTTCTGCATCTAGCTAAACGTTCAGAGCAATTAATGGACTTGACTTGTCCACAGCTGAATGGTGTTTAAGGGCGCTGATTTCCATACAATACGCCTTTGACTGCGACTGTTTAAATAGCCACGACTTTGATGCATGTATGATTTCAGGACTTAGGAATTTTGGCAGTGATTTTCTGGCGCATTTTGCTTTCAGCCTTTGGATGTATAGGATGAAGGTAGCTACGGCTCTATATAGACGTCTCCAGTCCAAAAAGTAATCCACTGCAAAATCAAAATGCTTTAGTTTCGTTATTATGAAAACATGCTTACGTAATTCGGATTGGTCGTTATTTTGATCAAAAACGACATCTTGTTGTGGCCATTTGTCTTCCGATTGTCTAAGGAATTGTGGGCCTTGGATCCACCTGGATGCATCGGGAGTTTTGAAGTTTTTCCTTCGTAGGAATCCAGCGCCACTGTTTGCGGCTGGTGTTATCTATGATCTCACCAACTCTATGAATAACAAAGGATTGAAATATTCGAGGGTCCATAGTTAACCATTGAAGAACGGTTTTAGAGTCGGACCAGTATGTGCTTGAATTGATTCTAAGTCCTCGAGTGTTCATGGTTCTTTTTGCTAGTCCCACTCCCATTACGGCTGCCAAAAGCTCCATGCGTGGTATTGAGACGGGTTTTAATGGTGCGACTTTAGATTTGGCTGCAACTAATACCGTGTCGATGTCCTCTCCTCTCTTTATGCGAAGGTAGGTGACTGCGGCATAGGCGTCTTCACTTGCGTCTACGAACTTATGCAAGTCGATCTGGTCTGCATTTGTCAGCAGGTATGAGTAGTAGCGAGGGAATTCCAGCTCTCCAGCTTGGAGAAGTACGCTTTTCCATTGTGTCCAAAAAATAAGGAGTGTATTTGGAATCTCCGCGTCCCATGTTACACCAGCTCGCCAGAGTTTTTGGAGTAGCATCTTCAAACCAATAGTGTAGCATGATAGCAAGCCCAGTGGGTCGAATACGGACATCAATACTTGTAAGGCTTCGCGTCTTGTTGGAGCTGTTTCACCATTCAAAACGTCTCTTTTCAATCTTGCCAATCTAAAAATATACATAAAAACGTCTCTGGAGGGTTCCCAGTACATACCAAGCACCTTTTCAGGCCCCCCCTAATTCTTTTGGGTGTTGGTTATCCAATTGTCGTTCTCCAAAGTATTAAGGTACAGGGGTCGAGTTGGAGCTCCAGTTTCTTATGGTGAATCCTCCCTTGGCATGGATGTCTTGGATTGCGGATGCAACTGCAATTGCTTCATCGTCGTCTTCGTAGCTGTCAATGAGATCGTCTACGAAGTGCGCTTTTGTAATAGACTCGTATGCTCGTGGATTTAGATTTTTGAATTCCTGTGCGTTTTTGTCGCGAACATGGTGAGCAATGCAAGGGGCGCAGCTAATTCCAAATGTCATTGAGCGCATGACGAATATTTTTGGAGTCTGATTATCCTTGTGGAACCATAAAAATCGTTGAGCATGCATGTCGCTATCTTGAATGTTCATCTGATGAAACATTTCGGCAATGTCTGCACACACGGCTATTCTGCCGACTCTGAATGCCATTAGAACATCGGTTAATGGAATAAGATAGTCAGGTCCGTTTAAAATAAAATCAATAAGTGATTTTCCATGGCTCTTGGCTGCTGCATCCCAGACTAGCCTTATTTTACTTGGTTTGTTCGGATTTAAAGCAATAAAGATCGGTAAATCGGATCGGATCGATCCATCTGGTTAGCTGCGTCTTTGGGCTCAAGTTCAAATGCGTACCCTTTTGATATCAGATTATCAATTTGGACCTGTATTTTTTCGAACAGGTCTGGGTCTTTTCTGATTTTAGCTCGTAGACATTCAAGGCGCTTCAAAGCGGCGGAGTAGCTTTCCGGCAGAATGACTTCCTTATCTCGCCAAAGCAGGCCGACTTGATAATGGCCGTTAACCTTTTTACAAGTATCCTCGAGAATACGCATAGCCTTTTTGTCGTCTTCAGAGTGGAGCTGCCGTGGTGTGCTTGGATCTACGTTAAAACTCTCCTTAACCGCTTTGTCGATTTCACTCCAATTACAGCTACAATGATGCAAGGAAATATGTCTGTTTGTATTAATTGTTCCTTGGATGCTCCATCCTAGTGTACACTTCGATGCGATGGGTACATTTCGTCGTCCTTCACGAATTTTACGGGGTACTGCCAAAGTCCAGTTATTGGCACCAATAAGCAGCATTGGTTGTGCGTTGGAGTACGATTTTATGGGCAATCCTTGGAGGTGGGAATATTCGTTGCACAGTTTGATGACATCGACGCTTTGTTTTGGTAGCGCGAGATTTTTGACTGAACGTACATTATTGAGCCATAGCATTTTGTGGCTTCCCGGTTCTGATACTTTAATATGAGCTCTAGCGGATGTATTCTCCATTCGAGTGGTTTCGCTGGTCCATTGCAGGCAAAGAGGATCGGAAGTCGAGGAAACCTGAAGAATTCCCATAATGCTGTCATCAATAAGTGTGACGGATGAGCCTTCGTCCAAAAAGGCGTAGGTGTCCAACTTAACTCCGTTTCCGTGTAGTGTGACGGGCAAAATTCGGAAGTATTGTTCTTCTATGCTGCTTTCCTTAAGGTGGGCACTGACGAGTTCGGCCTTGGGTGCTTCTCTATGAAGAAGTGGGTGATGCTTATATTGGCAGTTATCGACGCCACAATCTCGTTTAGAGAAAAATTTGCGGCGGTGGTTCTTCAGACATCTATAGCACGCCTTGGTGTCGTTGATAATGTGCTGCCTCTCCTCGACGGTCAACATCTGAAATTTCTCGCACTGGGCGGCGTAGTGATTGGCGGACTTGCACATTATACATATGAGAAACGAAGTAGCTTGTTGTTGCTGATCTTCTTCTGGCTGAGAGTTTTCGTTGTTGTCCAATCCATGGCGAACCTGTGCGTGAGTGTTGACGGTGCTGGCCCTTGAGCTTGGTATAGGTATAACAGTGGATGCAGCTTCGGCTAACTTGTATATCCAATCGCTGAAAGATTTGATGACTGGGATGCCGTCGCTGCGTGGGTGCATGGCCCAGTTTAATTTTTGTTGAGTGGGCAACTTATCGACGAGTTCGCGAAGCAGTAAGGGGTTGTCCAGGTGTGAGTTTAATTTGCAGGCCTCCATAGTTGCACACGCGTTGCGTACTGCCATTGCAAAATCTATAAGAGATTCCAATTTGTCTTTGTGAACGTTGATTTTTCTAATTTTATCAATCAAACGGTCAAGGATTTGTTCCGGTCGCCCAAAGAAGGTTTTTAGGCTATCGATCACTTCTGGGACTAATGCTGGCAGCAGCAGCTTATCACGCACCAACTCATAAGCTTTGCCCTTAAGACACTTCTGGAGCCGAAGCATGTTTTCTGCATTTGAAAAGCCGGCCACTGCGCAGCTGTTCTCGTACATGCTGATGAAAATCGACCAGTCCTCCGCATTGCCGTTAAAGGTGGGTAGATCCGGTGGTAGCACTTGTCTTGCGGCTAACTGGAAGGCACTTGGTCCAATTGGTGGGAATGATATATTGCAATTGACTTGGTCAACTTGCAAGGTGTTCAAGGGATTGATATTTTCCGGAACTTGGGGCCGTCTGCCACCTTGGTTGAAGCTTGATCACTTGCTGGGGCCTTGCATGCTGGGCATGTCCATTCCAACTGCGCAATGGTGCTTTTCACACCAACACAGTCAAAGTGGT
The DNA here is from genome assembly GCA_018150885.1 of Drosophila tristis. Lineage (NCBI taxonomy): Eukaryota > Metazoa > Arthropoda > Insecta > Diptera > Drosophilidae > Drosophila > Drosophila tristis. The sequence goes on from JAECWT010000067.1 coordinate 2,487,719, forward strand.
GCCAAATCTTGTATTTGTCGCATTGCACCCAGTTTTGGATGCCTTCTGAAATACGGTTCTTTCAGCAGACGTCACAGACCGTATCATCTCGTTCTATAGGCATGTTTATATACGCATATGTTATTAACTTTAACTTGGTTTTACTGTGTGTTCCCACGTTGCTTGTATTCGGCGCGATCTACTACAGCAAGGTTCTTACACATACATGGCTTTTACACTTGTGTGTGTGTATGTAGGCTATTGTGTATGCGAGCGTCTTGTGTATTTCGCAATTTGTTGAAATCCAAGCGTGGTTCACGATTATGTTTGTTGTTTGTGCGTAATTAAAAGTTTTTTAAAGAAATGTTGAGGCACTGGTGTTGAATATTTCGAAGCAATAAAGGGTAGACGAATTTATATAGCATTCCAATTTATTATGTGATTTTAATAATAATAATAAGAGAGAACTTTAAAAAAACTTTGTGTTCTTGCTTCGCTGGTTTATCCTCAATTGTTTGTCTGTTTTAGAGTTGCCGAATGGTGGTGCATATGAATGGTGGCGTTGCCGTATGCGCCTACGTGGCTGTTATGGTTTAAATTTAAATTTCGTCGGCAACACCATGACTGAACGTTATTGAGAACGGATTGCAAGCGAGAGTGAAATGAAATGTCATTATACTGGACGCAGAGTTTAATATCATACGCATACATGAGTACTCGAGAGTTTGTTAATACTGGAGGCAGGTCATTAATAAAGAGTGTGAATAGTAGGGGGCATAGATGGCTGCCCTATGGTACTCTAGCAGTAACCTTAATACGTGAGGAGAAGGAGTTTTTGAAGAGGACTCTTTGCGACCTTGAACGAAGGTAGCTAGAAATCCATCTCAAAAGATTAGGCGGAAACCCTAAAAGGTCAAGTTTTTGTGCTAAAAGGGAATGGTTTACAGAATCGAATGCTTTACTAAAATCCGTGTAAATGACATCCGTCTGCAAGTTACCTTGAAAGCCTTTGATGATAAAAGAGGTAAACTCTAATAAATTTGTGGTTGTTGATCGTCGCCTTATAAATCCGTGCTGGGACGGAGATATAAGTGATTTGCAGAGATGTTGCAAGTGCGGAGTTAAAATTTTTTCAAACATTTTAGGAATAGCGGATAACTTGGATATACCTCTATAATTATTTGCATCAGACTTGCTACCTTTCTTATGGAGCGGAATAATAAAAGATTCCTTCCAGATGGGGCCTTTGTCAGGACCTGGTGAAAACACCGACTTAACTAGTCGAAGATGATGAAGCAGTGAGCTTTCATTCAACAAGGGGCTGAAAATGCCATTCGACCTTGGTAAACTGTATGGATACGGCTGACCAAAGTAGCATTCATGGAAAAAATTGGCAAAAATATCGGCAATTGCCTGATCATTACTTGCTGACATATTGAGAAATGATAGCGAGGATGGATGTGCGGACGTTCTACACTTACTATTTACAAAGCTATAAAACTCTTTAGGATCCTGTGAAAATCTTATCCTGCATCGAGATAGGTAATTTTTATAGCTTTGAGAATTAAGAACGGAGAAATTTGACAGAGCTATTACATAGAGCTATAATCGAAATTTTTTATAAAGTCTTGATTGGAAGTTTTTTAGACTGGATAACTCTTTGGTAAACCAAGGAGGTTTTCCAGATCTAACAGGACAAGAAACTGGGACACAAGAATACAAAAATGTGGCAAGTACAGTGTAAACGATAAGGAACGTGTGAGTCGCTTCTAGGTACGCGACTCTACTTATACCCGTACTCAGTCAATCATCCTTTAAGATTTTTTAAAATTTTTGAATTAAAAAAAAAATTTTACATTCTACATTATTTTGCTACATATGTTATCTACATCTACAATGTATATTATACATCTTACATGTACATTCTATATGTACGATTTAAATTCTACATCTCCTCCGCTAGGGGTTGCTCGCTCACTGAACGCGGCAGAGTGTGCGAGCGAGAAAGAGAATGAGTAGTGTTTCTCTTCCTGGAGCGGGCGGGGGAAGCAACTGAAAATTAATTTCTTCATTTTGGCTATAATTATGATCCGATCTGATTCAGATTTGGCAATCTGGTAGATATAGGCATTCTCTACAATACTCCGTTTTTGGTTTTATATTATCTTCAAAATTGCGCCTGCCACAGATTTTTGTCCTTTGCGGTGGCGGAAGGGGGTGGGGCGAAATACACTTTTAGCAGTGTGATATCACATGAGTCTGGAAACCAAATTTGGTTGTCCTAGCTCTTATAGTCTCTGAGATCCAGGCGTCAAACAAGACGGACAGACGGAATGGCAGACATGGCTATATCGACTCGGCTATTGATGCTGATCAAGAATATATATACTTGATGGGGTCGGAAACGTTTCCTTCTCTGCGTTACACACATCCACTTTTACCACAAATCTAATATACCTCTTAACTCTTTTTTGAGTACGGGTATAAAAATGTTTGTGCCTTTCATAACGTCAGTGCACAAGTACAGAGCGGACCAATCAAAATCACTAATGAAGTTATTAAGCTTCGTAAACTCGGCTTTACGAAAACAGCGGACACGTTCAGACAGCCTACCCGTTCGATCCAATACAGTAGGTCCAATATCGACCAACACTTCGAATGTAGGATGTAGAAGTCTTCAGGTATAGGCTCTGGTTAGCAACGCTATGGTCGGATCCGAGACAAAGCACAGATCAAGCAATCGACCCAAGGAATTTTTCACATGGTTAACTTGAGACAGGGATAGTTCAGCAAGCCGTCGATAAAGTCATGTCGTGACATGGGCACAAGATTATTAGACTCTTTTAACGAAGCAAAATTAATCACCAAGAACTATCATATGGTCTCTATCTGATGGCGAGGAAGAAACAGTTTTTAAAGCGGACAGGTGATGCTCGTATATTAAGATATCCGAGGAAGGTGGAATATACGAGCAAGTAATGAAAATAGAAAAGCCTGGGAGAATCAGTTTTACGCACAGGAATTCCAGGTCTTGTTGAATCTGGACCAACGTGAAGTTTGAGTCCACTGCAATGAGAGCCCCACCTCCACGTCGAGACGAACGGTCAATTCTAAAAATTGTGTACCGACTTGCCAAAACTTCGGAACTAAGGATGTCCGGATTTAACCAGGTCTCGGTAAACACAATAACGTGGGACGAGAATGCGAGACTCTCAAGAAAAAGAGTGCTGAGCTTACTACGCAAGCCTCTAGCATTCTGGTAGGTAACTAAAAGAGAGGAAGTTAGTTTTTTGGATGGGTAGAAGTAGAGGTGAAAGATGGGGATGGATATGGAGCACTGGTCTGACTACTAGGAAGAGTAATGGTTGGCCAATTCTTTTACTTAGCCTTAAACTCTTTAGCCACCAAATGCTCCGGCCAAAACTTGGCTGAACAAATGGTGTCAAATTGAGTCGGGGAGAGGCTTATCTTAAAGGAAAATATCTCCCTGGCTTAAGAAAAGAAAATTTTTTCCACCTTTAAGCCGAAGTCTTTTATTTTGCTTTGTATAAAAGCGGTTACATCATTGTAATACACACAAAATTATACGAGAAGGAACGTGTGAGTCGCTTCTGGGGACGCGCCTCTACTTATACCCGTACTCAGTCAGTATATGTATATATTTTTGAACATATAATTTTTTAGAATTATAGAATAAAAAAAAAATTTTGAGTCGTTTTGGTCAAACGGCTGCAAGTTGACCGTTTATCCATAGATTTTAATGAGCAATGAGCGACGCCGTATTAATGTGTCTATCTACATCCAAAAATGTTGGCCAAGAATTTTTTTTTCGACTTTTCCCGACTTTTTAAAGTGAAAATTCAAAACAAAAACAAAAAATACCGCGAAAAATGATGAAATTTGAATTTAAAAGCTTAATATCTTCCAGGCGTTAAGCTGCAGATTCAAAGGGTCTGGGTCGGATTTATAGCTGCATTTGTCGGCTTTTCAGAACGGCACAGTTCTATGCAACCAGATATAAGAAACTTAAGTTATGTGAAAAATAGAAGCACTACCTCCGGAAAAACCATGAAAAAAATTACAGATTTTAAAAATTTTTTTAAAAAAATGATACCATAAAAAAACTAACAAAGTACTACAAAAATTTTTAAATCCCGAAATCTATCAGAAAAAGTCAATTTGGTTCACAGCCTAAATAAAAAGTTCAATTTTGTCGAGTTGTGTTATTGGAAGTCCACACATTGCCAGTAAGCCAGATCATCAAAGGTAGAGATTTGTTCAGAGAGGCTCATCAAACGAAGCAGGAGGGCCGTCATTCATACAAGGCAATGGAACTTCTTTGATCATAACGTTCGGCTGGACTCTCTGAAATTGAAAATCGAGATTTGTGCAATTAAGATCCGCGATGTGTCCCAAACGCGTCCTCAGCTCGTCCATTTCAAGCGGTCCTAAGTGGTCCATAGGGAGATAAAAGATGGAATTGATTGGAATTGGCTCCAACAAATCTTCAATTCTGGCGTACAGGTTGACCAGATGGTTCGTGGGAAAGATGATGGTAGGACTTCTATCAGCAAAGTCCAGTGAAAGTCCAGATTGAAGTTGGAAAGCGGATGCTGGGTTCTTGTTCAGTTCAGTCGCAAAAGCCCCTTGCGACAGAAAATAGGCTACACGCTGACAGCTTGACCTAACTGAGCTACCGGAACCATAAGCCTTGAGCCCGTAACCGCAATATACGTGTGCAGCGACCTCAATGTATGAAACGAGAATTAACAATGAGGAATAAAGTAGAAACGCAACAAATAAGAGATGCCAAGCAGACTTCAGCGTCGTAGAAATTCCATTACACACGGCAGACGCGTCCAATCGCCTCGGTTTGACTCTTTCTCAGAGCGAGAGCCAGATATCGCACTATCCATTTCCAAGTCACGGCGATCAATTGGAGGGTTAAATTCAGGGAACCTTGGGCATCGAACTCTGGATAATTTGGCTGGGAGAACCTTTCGGGGAGTCTTATGCGTTTGCTTTTTATCTAAGGCAGTAGCGCGTGAGCTCATGAACGAAACGCCTTTAAATCGTTCACAAGCTCCAGAGACGACCCATCCCAAGCGAGTTTTCGGAATTGATGGCAATCCTGACAGTAGTTTGACCTGACCAACACAAAGAAGCTCGTAGAACAGACTGGCGCCAATTAAAAGATCGACACGCTGAGGTCTATGAAACTTTGGATCAGCAAGTGGTAGGTTTGCTGGAATGTTCCAGTCGTGGGTGTCTATTCCGAAACTTGGTTGACGATCGGCTATGTTAGAGGCTACAACAGCAGTGATGAGAGTTGAGTAGTCCGTCGAGCGAGAGTGCAGTCTAATGTTGACCGAAAATCCATCCGTGAGGAAAGTTTGAATCACCTATTCCAGATACTGCAGTCGATGATTTTATTTTTCGAAGCTGAAGCTGATTTGCAAAACGAGAGGTTATTAGATGCAGCTGAGAGCCGGAATCAAGCAAAGCTCGGCAGGGAACGAGGACTCCTGAACGATTTTTAACCAAGACTGTTGCCGTGGCTAACAGAACAACATCATTACTGAAACCTTGGGCAATAAGAGCAGCAGAGGTAGACGATGAAATAGAGGGTGCAGTGGCATTATGAGACAACGTAGGTGCTGAAGTAGATGCTTGAGAGATGAGATTAGACAGCGCAGACGGAGACAGAGTTTCAAGTGTTTCACTGATTGAGTTTGGACTGCAGTAGCTTCAGGACTACCGAAGTGCAAAAGAGTGTGGTGCCTGCGCCCGCAGATACGACAGCTGCTCGAGCTGCATGTAGTCAACCGATGACCTGCTTTGAGACAGTTTAAGCATAGAGAGAGTCTCCTGACTTCCTTAAGGCGATTCGCAGGGGACAGAGCCTTGAACGTCGAGCAATAATGCATTTCGTGAGCAGTTTCACTGCAAAGAGCGCATCCCGATGAGCTGTGACTTGTGGCAACAAGTGCGGATCTAGAAGGGTTAGTTTTTGTACTTCTGCCCACCTGACTGCTCGGCGCATAAGTTGACATAGCGAAATCCACGGTTTCCAATGTCCTGCATCGATGTTCCAAGAACGAGGCCATAGATTCCCACGAAGGAATGAGATTGACAATGGCTGTATCTTCTAAAGTTTCCTCCCACTTTGCTTGACTGGCTGGATCCAGTTTCCGTAGAAGCACCTGCACGATGATGCATCCAGCAATTTCCTCAGGAGTACCCAAAGTCTGCAACGCCCGCATATGAGAGTTGAACTTGTCCGAAATCTCCCGAAGCATAGCCACTGACCCATTCTCCACAGCCTGGAGCCCCAGGAGCTCAGTAATGTGTGCCTGAAAGACCATCCGTCGATTATTAAATCTCTTTTCCAAAAACTCTAATGCCATGTTATAGTTTCCATCCGAGAGTTTTAACGATCAAATTGTCTCCAACACCAAATCACGCATCAATATCGCAGATGCTGGAACTTTTTAATGTTGGATAGGTCCGGATGATTGTCAATAATGGTAACAAACATAGAATAAAAATCTGACCAGTTTGCATACCCTCCACCAAACGTTACAAAGGCGGCAGGGATTGTCCACGGCGAGGTGGAGGCTGCGAGCAGGCAAATCCAGCACTTGCATTCGTTCCAGCCAACGTGGAATGTGAAGGCATCTGATCGCTAGTCCTGGCAATTTCACGACAAATTGACGGCTTCAAAGATCGGAAATGTGTTTGAAACTTGTCGGGCAATCCACTGCTAAATTTTCGACAATCCAATTCTTCGAGCTCGTTCTGCACGGTTTTGAATGTGCCCTGCAGCTCCTCGATCTCCTCCAACCTTACCACGAGCATATAGTAGCCGACAATTCATTTTCCCAAGTGGCACTCAATCTTTTGAGGCCTTCGCACAATTCCGATGCCTTCCGCTTCAGAAAAATCACCCTGTTTTCCGCAGCGGTAGTTGCACTGCCGTTTGAACCATCCAACTCCATAGCAGCGACGGCGTTCGAAAAACGCACCGCAATCAAAACGTAAATGCTTATATGCAAGAGCGGCTGGTGTATATATGTGGTCGAGGACACTTGAAGCCGCGGGCAACCGCCAATAACGAACAACCGGCAACAAAGCGAAGAAGGCGAGATAGAAATTAAAGAGCGGCCGCTGCCGTGCATAGACATAGGCTAATTAACAGTGATTTGTACAGTGGAAAGTGCAAATAATAAACAATGACGATGATGTTCGTTAGGCTGCTCCACTAATTATTATCTAAAGAATTTACGTCCAAATAACGGGCTGGGAAACCCGACAAATACCTTTTCGAAGGTTGCGGGCCCAACTGCCAATTAGGAACAAGGCAAACGAAAAAGGGTTGTACATTAGGTCTTATATCGCGGTCTTTTGGTGTGAAATGTTGTTGACAGTTACTTTTTCCCTACCTGAGGTAGGATACCTGTTCAGGTCAAATGTTTCCTTTATAGTCTCAAAAGTGCAGGTCCACAAAAATGTTGTTGAGTTTAGTTTAGTTACTTTTTCGTTATACCTAGTCTGAGGTAGGACATGTTCAGGTCAAATGTTTCCTTTATATTCTCACAGGTGCAGGTCCACACAAATTAAATCTTGTCGCGTCTGCCTAATCATAGTCATGGATATGTAACTTGGTGCCTATAGTGACTTCCCTCAGAATACGATCGTGTGTTTACCAAAACATCTTACAATTAATTAAAATCAATTGTCATGGATACCTCTGGCCGATAATTTTCATGTGCTTTCCAAGCAGAATCATTTTTCTACATATAAAGAAACAAAAACAGTACGAAAAAAACTTTAAAATCAAACCGGAAAGTTTTGTTGAAGAGCTTGGGCACCAAGCTGAATATGTCAAAACTGTCGATTGAATTTAACAGCATATGATTGCGACGAAAAGTAAGTAACTCTAATCCACAAACTATTAACTTTACCAAAAATACTAAACATTATTATACCCGTACTCAAAAAAGAGTTAAGGGGTATATTAGATTTGTGGTAAAAGTGGATGTGTGTAACGTAGAGAAGGAAAATTTTCCGACCCCATAAAGTATATATATTCTTGATCAGCATCAATAGCCGAGTCGATAGAGCCATGTCTGTCTGTCCGTCCGTCCGTCCGTCCGTCCGTCCGTCTGTCCGTCTGTCCGTCTTGTTTGACGCCTGGATCTCAGAGACTATAAGAGCTAGGGCAACCAAATTTGGTTTCAAGACTCATGTGATATCACACTGCTACAAGTGTATTTCAAAATTTCGCCCCGCCCCCTTCCGCCCCCACAAAGGACGAAAATCTGTGGCAGGCACATTTTTAAAGATACGATAAAACTAAAAACGCAGTATCGTAGAAAATGCCCATATCTACCAGATTGCCGAATTTGAACTAGATCGGATCATAATTATAGCCAGAATGAAGAAATTAATTTTCTGTTGGTTCCCCCGCCTCTTTCAGCCAGACACACAACTCATTCTCTTTCTCGCTCGCACACTCTGCCGCGTTCAGTGCGCGAACAACCCCTAGCGGAGGAGATGTAGAATATAAATGGTACATCTATAATCTACATGTTAGATGTAAAATATACATTGTAGATGTAGATGTAGATAACAGATGTAGCAAAAAAATGTAAAATGTAAAATTTTTTTTTCTTCTAAAATTCTAAAAAATCATATCTCAAAAATGTATATACTGACTGAGTACGGGTATAAGTAGAGTCGCGTCCCCAGAAGCGACTCACACGTTCCTTCTCGTTTTTTTCTTATAATTGTGTTAGAAAAAAATTAAAATTTGGTAGTCCAATTCTGTGGAAAAACACAGAAACTCACGGCCCCAATGTTTTTGAAAATTACCATTGCTATCAATGCACGCATGTATTTACACACATATGTATATTTACATGTATGAGTGAGACGTCATCGGCGAGGCACTGGGCATGCAATCCGGCATTAGGGCGGTGACCGAGGAACTCTGTGTGGAGATCAGAGACCTTGACAGCCTGGTCACAAAGGAGGATGTCGCAACAGCGGTGGCGGCAAATGTCGGCGTACCCTGCGTGGACATTGCAGCGGTCAAAAGCCTGAGGCCGTCTTATGCTGGAACGCAAATAGCGTTTGTGTGCTTGCCCCCCACCCAGGCAAAAGCCCTTCTGGCACCGGGGAAGTTCAAAGTCGGGTGGTCGATCTGTCGGCTCCGGCAGCGGATATCTCAGAGGCGATGCTACCGATGTCTAGAGTTTGGACATCTTGCAGCCGTGTGCAAAAGCACGGTGGATCGCACCGGATGCTGCCTCAGGTGTGGCGCAGATGGGCACAAAGCAGCTACCTGCCAGAGCGACCCAAGCTGCTTCATCTGCATCGCCAACAAAGCCAAGGAGACGCAACATTACGCGGGCAGCTCAAGATGTCCAGCAGCCAAGGGAGGATCCAGCATGCCGACCCGAAGATGAAGCTATTGCAGCTTAACCTCAACCACTGTGCTGCGGCCCAAGACCTCTTGAGCCAAACTGTAGCGGAGCTAAAGATAGACCTCGCAGTCCTTAGCGAGCCATACAAGGTCAGGGAGTCGGCTGACTTTATTCTAGATTGTACCAAAAAGGCGGCGCTGTGGATGTGCGGCGATTACCAGTTCACCGACATTAGCCGTGCGAGTGGGTATGTTCGTGCAAAGGTTGGAGCTACGTGGGTCTATAGCGTCTACCTCGCCCCAAGCCTATCCCTCTACGAGTTTGCAGGTATCCTCGATAACCTTGCGGCGGATGTCAGAGGTCGACACCCAGTGGCTATTGGAGGCGACTTCAACGCATGGGCTGAGGAGTGGGGAAGCGTTGCGACAAATGCAAGAGGCAGGGCGGTGCTGGAGACTTTCGCTCCATTGGACATCGCTCTTCTTAACCAGGGAAGGGAGCACACCTTCTCTAGAGCAGGAGTCGGTTCGGTAGTTGATCTCACCCTGGTCAGCAGCTCGCTCTACAATCTAACTAGCTGGAGCATCAGCAGCGCATACACGGCGAGCGATCATGTGGCAATCATATGCCATATCGGACAGCGGAGAGGTAGCACAGTACCGGCAGAGCCCAGATGGAAATGCTACCGCGCCGACAGCATGAACACGGCGCTGTTCGCAGAGCGGGCGGGGAACCTTACGGCGGGTGGAAATGCGGAATGTATGGCAAACCACGTCATGGAGGGCCTGGAGTCAGCATGCGACGCCTCTATGTCCAAGAGGAGGCAATATGGTCGCCACCACCGACCCGTGTTCTGGTGGAACGAGAGTATTGCCCAGCTACGCCGGGAATGCAACCATGCACGTCGACGTTGCCAGCGATCACGCGGAAACCCTTTAGGCGGGCAACTGCAGGTGGCTTTTAGGGACTGCAGACGCGCGCTCAAGACGGCCATAAAGGAGAGCAAGCGCAAGTGCTTCCTGGCGCTCTGCGACACTGCTGAGCACGACCCCTGGGGAAGGGCATACCGGCTAGTGGCCGACAAACTGGGCGGCAAAAAGCAGACACCCCCATCGGACCCGGACCTAGTCAGATCCATTGTCGAGGAGCTCTTTCCGCGCATGGCGGACCACATAGAGGAGACCCCCAGCCCACAGGAAACCTCAAACCAGCCCGCCTTTGAAGAAGTGACGCTGGAGGAGGTGAGAATCGCAGCCAGGAGCATAAACCCGAACAAGGCGCCAGGGCCTGACTCTATTCCAAATAGGGCCCTGATTCTCGCCCTCTCCTTGCGCCCAGAAATTTTCGCTGCGCTGCTGAACCAGTGCCTTCGAGAAGGAGTCTTTCCTGAGAGGTGGAAGAAGCAGAAACTTGTGCTTATTCCCAAGCCGGGCAAACCGCCAGGACCAGCGTCGTCCTACAGGCCAATCTGCCTGATTGACACAGCAGGTAAGCTGCTCGAGAGGGTGATGTGCTCCCGCCTAACACGAGCCATTACGGAGGCGGGCGATCTCTCACCGCACCAGTATGGATTCCGCAAGGCCAAATCGACCATCGACGCCATAAACCGAGTGGTGGACATAGCTTCCACCGCAATCGCCGGCACGCGGTGGAAAGGGGGAGGGAAGGAGTACTGCCTGATGGTCACGCTTGACATCAGAAATGCGTTCAACACAGCAAGGTGGAGCTGCATTCTGAGGGCCCTCGAGAGCTTCAATACCCCAGCTTATCTGCTACGGATGGTGCGTAGCTACTTCGAAGGGAGGCTGCTACTGTACGATACGCAGACCGGTACAGAGCAATACGAGGTGACTGGTGGCGTACCCCAGGGTTCGGTGCTGGGCCCTCTACTCTGGAATGTGATGTACGACGGCATCTTGCGACTCAGGCTCCCCGAGGGGTGCACGTGGTGGGCTTCGCAGACGATGTGGCCATACTGGTGGTTGCGAAAGAGCTGACCCTGGCGGAGTCGACCTGCAACCAGACGATTTTGCTCATCCAGCAGTGGCTGGAACAAGTCGGACTTGAGCTCGCGCCTCAAAAGACCGAGGCAGTGCTGGTGTCCAGCCGCAAGAAGGTGGAGACGGCCTGCATCAGAGTCGCAGACACCACAGTGACGTCCAAGAGAGCGGTGAAATATCTGGGGGTCATGATCGACACACGGCTCTGTTTCCGAGAGCACCTAGCCTACACGAGTGCGAAGGCAGCGTCCAGTAATGCGGCACTGACAAGACTAATGCTGAACACCCGTGGACCAAAACACTGGCGGAGAATCCTTTTAACTAGCGTGACGAGATCGGTGATGCTCTATGCGGCGCCGGTCTGGTCCAACGCCCTCAAAACGGCGAGCTACGCCCGAGGATTAGTATCCACGCACCGCCTCTCCTCGCTACGGATCATCTGCGCTTTTAGAACGGTCTCCGACGAGGCAGCCCACGTGATCGCTGGAGTGGCGCCCATCGAGCTGCTGGCGGACGAGCGGGCTACGTACTACAGGGAGACTCACGGCAGAGGCATCACCGAAGCGGAGAAGAGAAATGTGCGCACGGCATGCAAGCAGCAGAGCTTGTCCAAGTGGCAACATCGCTGGGATACGTCCACTAAGGGACGGTGGACTCACCAGCTCATCCCGGCCATTGAGCAGTGGGTGGAACGAAGGCACGGGCAGGTCAATTTCCACCTGGCGCAGCTCCTCAGCGGCCATGGTTGCTTTCGCGGATACTTGCATCGTTTTGGGCACGAACAGTCTGCGGAGTGCTCATGGTGCGGGCGAGGAGTTGAGGAGGATGCCGAGCATGTAATTTTCTCGTGCGGCAGATTTGCCGAAACTAGAAGCATTCTTGGAGTCGCCCTGGGTAGTGCCATTACCGCTCAGAACCTGGTGCCGCTGATGCTCTCCGGAGCACTGGGAAGCGGCCAGCAACTTCGCGGCGTCTGTCATGACAAAACTGCGCGCTGTTGAGCGCGAGAGAAGGGAGCGGATAGCCTAGGCGAGGACCCCGCATGTGCGAAGCAATGCTTCGGCCGTACCGCACATGAACGACTCGCCAAGCCAGATCCAATATTATTAACTCTGTACATACATACTATTAAGATAATAAATGAATAAAAAAAAATAAATAAAAAAAAATGTATGAGTGAGAGACGTGTCGAAGCAACGTCTTCTCATCTGCTTTTTATTTTTTGTTTCTTCTTTGGTTTCCATCTGCCTGCGAGCAGATTTTCTCACAAATAAACATTTTAAATGAACAAACGCAACGGCTACCTGTTTTCTGTTAAAATAATATTTCCACGGCATTGGTCAAACTCTGTTAAACAGTTTATGGGCCCAGGATCGGATATTTAAATCGGAAAATAAAAGTGATTGTTTTAGTTAGGAACTAAACACATCGGTGTGACACAGAAAGAAAGTGATAATCAGCTATGAGCGGAATTTATCAAATATTTCAAATATCAAAAATTGGAGGAGGGAAACTATGACTCCTGGTCCATTCAAATGCGGTCTGTGTTGGTGCACGCGGAGTTGTGGAGTGTGGCATCTAGTGAAGCATCTGGTGATGTCACAGCATCGGATGCCCCTGAAGGTGCAAGGGCCAAGGATGAGAAGGCACTGGCAATGATCACGCTATGTGTGAAAACTTCGCAATTGGGATACATCAAGAACTGCAAAAAGTCGGCTGAGGCATGGAAAAAATTAAAAGATGTCCATCAACCAAGTAGACCAGTACGAAAGGTTCAACTGTACAAGAAATTTCTAAGCAAGCGCATGGACCAGAGGAAAAGCATTTCAAGCTACATAAACGAATTTGTTGATATTCTCGATGGCCTTGGTTTGGTACGAATCGACCTAAATGATGAACTTCGCACAATTGTTTTGTTGTCGAGCCTTCCAGAACATTATGAACATTTTTTAGTCGCCATAGAGACTCGCGACAGTCTCCCATCCTTTGACGTTCTATGTATAAAACTGAAAGAAGAGGGCGAGAGAAGGGGGAATTCAGAAGAACAAAAGGAATGCGCAAAAGCATTTGCTGCGACGCAGAAGCCGACCGTGCAGAGAGCACAAAAGAAGATAAACAAAACAATTATATGTTTCAAGTGCGGTGAGCACGGGCATATGAACTCTCAGTGTAAAAAAGAGAGCTCAAACGAAGGAAAATCAGCAAAAGGAGAGCAAGCAGTGCAGCCTATTAAATGCGATATGCGCAGATAATTTGAAAAATAGTATGTGCTGTTTGGATAGTGGTACGACAAGCCACATGCGTTGTGATAACCAAGTATGGCCATTTGAATATCATCTGTATGAAAGACTAACAAACCAAAGAAATGGTGCGTGGCATTGAAAATATGGTTTTCCCAGCAAGTATGAATTGTAAAACTTGCATGCTCAACAAGATTTATGCGCAGCCATTTCCTGTTGCATCCACCAACAGAGCGCAAGACATATTGGAATTAATTCATTCAGATGTGTGCGGGCCATTTGGCACACAATCACTTGCTGGATCGAAGTACTTTCTAAGCTTCATCGATGACAAATCAAGACGTATATTTGTGTATTTTCTACAGCGGAAGAATGAAGTCTTCAATAAGTTTGTCGAGTTTAAAACTGGTTGAACGGCAAACGGGGAAAAACGTTAAATGTATCCGGAGCGACAATGGCGGTGAATTTGTCAACAAATCGTTTGATGAATTTTTGAAGAACCATGGGATCGAGAGACAGCTGACAGTTGCATACACTCCACAACAAAACGGCATTGCTGAGAGAGCAAACCGCACCATGGTAGAGATGTCAAGGTGTATGCTGGTCAGGTCCAGTCAGGATTAGGCGAATCCTTGTGGGCTGAGGCATTCAACGCAGCTGTATATGTACGGAATGGTCACCATTGAAGCGTGGACTGGTCAGAAACCTTTTGTTGGTCATCCAAAAGTTTTTGGCTCCATTGCAGTTGCCTTGGACAAGTGTCCAAGGAATAGTAAGCTTCAATCAAAAGGCAAAGAATATCGCATGATTAGGTATTCGGTAGCAGCTAATGGCTATCGACTTTATGATCCGTTGTCCCATCAGGGGATTTAGAGGCGAGATGTCCTGTTTAACGAGCTCCAAGGTGTTAGGGATGCAGTTGCTATCGAGTTTCCTATGGGGGAAGTTACCATGCAGTCGGAAGTTACTGATGACAATGCTGATGAGGGTGACAGCGACGATCCTGAGGAGGATGACAGCAGCGATGGAGGAAGCAATGTCGACGACAATACAAGTAGCAGCGATTCTGACGCCTAGATCACAACTAAGAAAGCAGACTCAGATGATTCCTCATGTTGGACCTGGCAGACCAAGGCTGATCCGAACCGGCCAACCTGGCCGCCCGAGAAAGGAATACAACATCCTTGGTTCTCTGGTTGCCAGCAACTTAAAGATTCATTCCATTATCCTATGAGGAGGCATTGAACAGTACTCATGCATCACAGTGGTCCGAAGCGATGCAACGCGAATATGATTCACTAATGGCGAACAAGACATGGCAGTTGGCAGACCTACCAACAGAACATCAGGCAGTTGGATGCAAATGAGTGTATAGCCTGAAACGCGTTAAAGATGGCCAGATTGAGCGGTTCAAAGCATGGTTGGTAGGAATAGGTTTCTCCCAGTAGTACGGCATAAGCTATGCCGAAAAATTTTCACCAGTTTGCAGACTGGAGTGCGTGCGATTTATTCTCGCTCTAGCAGCATAATTGAAATTGTTTGTCAACCAAATGGATGTGTGCACGGCATACCTCAACAGGGACCTGAGTGATACGGTGTACATGAAGCAAGCATAAGGATACATTGACCGATCTCATCCAGCTAAGGCTTTATTGCTTAAAAAGGCAATATATGGATTGAAGCAATTAGGAAGGGAATGGAATGCTAAACTAAATGGCTTACTTATTAAATTGGGATTTGTTGCCTGTGATATTGAGCCTTGTCTCTACCGGCAAAAAGGGAAAGGTAAATTTTCGTTAATCCTGGTATATGTTGACGATTTACTTATAGCATGCCAATCCAAAGAGGACTTGCTCAGTATTAAATCGGCTATTTCCAATTCGTTCGAATGTGTTGCCAAAGGTGTTCCAGAGCTGTTTTTGAGTATGGAGGTGCACCGTGAAGGTGAGATTGGGCCTATCACCATAGGTCATTCGCAATATATCAAGGAAGCAAGCTCACGGCATGGAGAAATGTAGACCAGTCGCAACCCCGTTGGATGCGGGTTTCCAGGTAGATTGTACTGATGGGCAGTGTCAAAGAGTTGATCCTGTCAAGTATCAATCCATGATTGGTGAGCTGATGTGGCTGGCACTCACAACCAGACCAGACATTTTGCAAACAGTTGCAAAGTTGGCTCAGAGAAATCAAGATCCGCACGCTGAGCATCTGGCTGGCGTAAAATACGATCTAAGGTACCTGGGAGCAACGGTCAACTTCAAATTACACTACAAAGAGTGTCATCAGCCTCTGACTAGATATGTGGATGCGGAGACCGAACTAACCGAAAGCCCTATACGGGCTACGTTTATTTTTTGGCAGGTGGTCCAAATTCTTTCCAATCTGAGAAACATCGAAGCGTGGCACTTTGCAGCACGGAAGTTGTTTATAGACATGAACAGAACTGACAGCAGTTCACGCCGCAGACAAATACAGTCCACTTGAACGAGGCCTACAAACCTGCAGCTAATTCAACTCTAGCGGATCGCGGGCAAGATGTTCATAGACATGAACAGGATCGACACAGACCACCCCATAAATAATACAGTCTACTTGAAGGAGGCCACTTGAGAAAAGGGACACCTAAATCTAGGATCGGTTCGACCATAAAATCATCTACATGGGTCGCGTCGAACCCAAATCTGTCGACACACTTGTCGCACAGTCACACACACTTGTCACTATCAAGGATGATCGTGGGAACTAGTGCCGCACATTTGTTCTTTTCTTAGCGTTGGTCTTAGTTTAATTATGTTAGAGCTTCCCATATATGTAACAGGGAGTGAGCAAGTCGGCCCACTGAAGGAGCATTGGTTAACAGCAGTAACAGCAGTAGCAGTAACAGCAGTAGCAGTAACAGTAATAGAAACAACAGCAGAACGAGAAACAACAGCAGAACGAGAAACAACAGCAGAGAAGCGAAAAGGTAGAGAAAGAAGACAGCAGAGAGGAAGATCAGCAGAAGGAGTAGAAAGAAGACAGCAGAGAGGAAGATCAGCAGAAGGAGTAGAAAGAAGGCAACCGAAGCAGACGGACGTAGCGTTGAACAGCAGCAGCCGAAATCAGCCGATGTCAAACAGTTACCGAAGCCCAACTATTCTCACTATTACCTGTGCACCGCGATATAATATCAATAAAACTATACCTAAATAACAACTTACATTTGGGGGCTCAACCGGTCGCGTATTGCCAGCGAAAAGTGAAAATTTGTATACCGTATGTATCACAAGCCGTCAGAAGGTAAAGCGAGACAGAAGATAAGAGACAGCTAGACAGCGAGTGAGTGAAAAGCAGAACCGTGAAAAAACGTTGTTCCAAGCAGGCAGCCCGAAAAAGTACTGCGCAGTAGAATTATAACTCAAAATAAAAGCGCACCAACAGCCAAGAATATGCAGCAAGACGAAGGCCCAAGTGGATCAGGGGCATGCAGGAACTATCGCCAAAACACAGACAATGAAGCGAGGAGTGCAGCAGGCATAGAAGAAAACACACAGACGCTACAACAGCTGGTACAACTTCTTTCAATGAAAATTAGTGCTGATGAAATTGACAAGAAAAATGATGCAAGGCTGGTAGTGGAAAATTTTGCCAAAATTATTCCCGAATTCAGTGGAGAAAATATGTCGGTACAGCAGTGGTTCAACAACTTCGAACTAAACGCAGACGCATATGGACTTAACGACAAGCAAAAATACGTACAAGCTCGAGAAAAAATGACATGTACGGCCGCTCTTTTCCTCGAGTCCATAGCAGTGTATGAGTACGGCCAGTTACGTCAGGAACTTATACAGGAGTTTAAGAGTGATCGTTTATGCAGTGCCGAAATTCACAATCAGTTGTCGGTGCGAGTGAAAACTAACAATGAAAGTTTTCACGAATATATACTGCAGATGAAACGCATTGCTTCGCATGGGACAATAGACACGGAATCGGTAATTCGATACATTGTCGACGGATTGAAGTTAAAAACGGATTACAAGTACACCTTGTATGGATGCACTTCATACAAGCAGCTGAAAGAGAAGTACGAAATATACGAAAGAACGCTGTCGGCCGATGAGGGTTTGATGCTGAAGAAGAAAGACGCACAGCCGTTCGAAAAGAGGCAAAATCACAACAACTATATGAGGAAACAGCACTGCTATAATTGTGGATCCCAGGACCATCTACGCAGGGATTGCCGAGCTGCATTGAAGTGTTTCCGATGCAATCAGACTGGACACATGTCGAAAGACTGCCCGAGTGCGGCTGCCGTAAACGTGGCATACGAGGAAAAACGCCTGAAGTCTCTCAAAATCAACAATGTGCAAGTCAAGGGGCTCATAGACACCGGGGCAGATGTTTCCATTTTAAAAATGTCCGTGTTCGGGAAAATGAGTGGCGTAATTCTGCAACCAAGCTCGTCAACTTTAAGAGGACTGGGAAACAACATCACACGCTCCGCTGGGCAGTTCATGGCAGAAGTAGAGATCGACGGAATGTGTCTGGCACACAAGTTCCTTGTTGTGGCCGATAATGCCGTCGGATGCGAATTGCTGCTGGGACACGACTTCATATCCAGATTCACAATGAAGTCAACGCCGGGAGGTTATCAGTTTTCTCCCCTGTCAGGGGAGGAAACTGTGGACACAAAACAGATAAGTATTTACAATGTGGTTGAAGCAAACACTGATATAGACGTCCCTTCGCAGTACAGAGATGCCGTCCAATCGATGATTCAGGAGTTTAACGAAAAGAAGCAGACTGCCGTGTGCCCGATCATGCTGAAGATCGTGCCGGATGAGAACATAGCACCGTTTCGACATGCGCCAAGTCGAGTGGCCATTAGCGAAGCCGATGTCGTTAAGCAGCAGGTCGATGAATGGGCCAACGCTGGGATAATACGACGCTCATCATCGAATTTCGCCAGTCGGACAGTAATCGTCAAGAAAAAAGATGGGAGCAACCGGGTCTGCGTGGACTATCGTCAGTTGAATAAGATGGTCTTGAAAGATTGTTTCCCCGTTCCAATCGTTGAAGATGTTCTAGAGAAACTGGAAAATGCGAAAATGTTCACCATCATGGACCTGGAAAATGGATTTTTTCACGTTCCTGTGGAAGAAGGCAGCAAGAAGTATACGGCGTTCATAACGAAGCAAGGCCTCTATGAGTTTAACCGCGCGCCTTTCGGTTTTTGCAATTCGCCAGCAGTTTTCATCCGTTTTATTGGCTATGTATTTCAAAACCTCATAAATGAAAACATTCTAGACTTGTACATGGACGATATCGTTATACACGCCGAAACCGCAGACGAATGCCTGGGAAAGCTGAAGAAGGTTTTTGATGCAGCAGCTGAATACGGGCTGAAGATGAAGTGGAAGAAGTGCAGATTCCTGCAGTCCACCATTACATTCTTGGGCCATCAAGTTGGAGGAGGAG
The DNA here is from genome assembly GCA_018150885.1 of Drosophila tristis. Lineage (NCBI taxonomy): Eukaryota > Metazoa > Arthropoda > Insecta > Diptera > Drosophilidae > Drosophila > Drosophila tristis. The sequence goes on from JAECWT010000067.1 coordinate 2,506,823, forward strand.
AAATCAAGCCTGGACTGGAGAAAACCAAAGTCATCAGAAAGTTTCCGATGCCGCAAAACATAAAGTCTGTGCAGTCCTTTTTAGGATTAACTGGTTTTTTCCGTAAATTTATAAAAAACTATTCACTAATCGCAAAACCATTAACGAATCTGCTGCAAAAAGATGTCCAATTCAAAATAGGTCTGGAGGAGCAGCAGGCGGTCGCCATACTAAAGGAAGCATTGGTGAACGAGCCGGTGTTGAGACTCTATCGCAGGAATGCAAAAACCGAGATACATACTGATGCGTCGAAGGACGGGTTCGCAGCCGCACTGTTACAGTGGCACGAAGGACAATTGCATCCGATCTTATTCTGGAGTAAGAAAACGTGAGAGTCTGAAGCACGATAGCATAGCTATATACAAGAAGCCAAAGCTATTTTTCTCGCATGCAAAAAATTTCGCCAGTACATACTTGGAATCAACTTTAAGCTCGTAACTGATTGCGCCGCCTTTAAGCAAACGTTAAGCAAGAAGGACGTTCCGCGTGAGGTAGCCCAATGGGTTCTGTACCTGCAGGACTATGATTTCGAAGTGGAACACAGAGCAGGAGAACGTATGAAGCATGTGGATTGCCTGAGCCGATACCCAATTGATGTGATGATGGTAACGTCGGAGGTCACAGCAAGAATTAAGAAAGCCCAACAGGAGGACACGATGATCAAAGCAGTTTCCGAAATTCTCAAAAGTAAGCCATATGACAACTTTAAATTGAAGGCTGGTCTTGTGTACAAGGTTGTGAAAGGCACGGATTTGCTGGCGATACCGAAATCACTAGAGAGAGAAATAATAACCGAGGCTCACAACGCAGGACACTTCGCCGCCCAAAAAACAATGCATGCCGTACAGCAAAGCTATTGGATCCCACATATGGAAGGAAAAGTACTGCAGATCATAGGGAACTGTATGAAATGCATAATCTACAACAAAAAGCTGGGCAAAAAAGAAGGGTTTTTGCATCAAATCGACAAGGGATCAGAGCCGCTTCATACTCTACATGTGGATCACCTGGGGCCGATGGACGCTACTTCAAAGCAGTACAAGTACATCTTCGCGATGGTGGATAGCTTCAGCAAATTCGTATGGATGTATCCCACGCAAACAACAGGCGCAGACGAAGTCCTCAAGAAGTTAAGGGAATGGTCTGATATCTTTGGAATTCCGGCTCGGATTGTAAGCGATCGTGGATCAACATTTACGTCTTCTAGTTTTGAGGAGTTTGTGAAGGAAGAGAACATCGAACACGTATGGGGCACCACAGGGGGGCCAAGAGGCAATGGACAAATTGAACGCGTAAACCGATCCATTCTGAGCATTATTTCAAAAATGTCGTCGGAGGAACCTGGAAGATGGTATAAGTTCGTACCCCGAGTTCAGAGGGCTATTAATAGCACTGTTCATGGATCTACAAAGCGTTGTCCATTTGAGCTGATGATCGGTGTAAAAATGCGTTGTGGACCAGATAGCGATATACTTCAGCTAATAGAAAAGGAGATGGTTGATCATTTTGACGACGAAAGACAGAAGATGCGACAAGAAGCAAAAGAAAACATTCAGCAGGCCCAGAACAGATACAAGGAACAATTCGATAAAAAGCGGAAATGCGAGTACGGATACAAAGTCGGAGATCTCGTGGCCATACGTAGAACACAATTCACAGCTGGAAGAAAGATAGCTAGCGAATTCTTAGGACCATACGAAATAACCAACGTGAAACGAGGCGGACGCTATAATGTTCGAAAAGCAGCTGACGTCGAAGGACCAAATAATACGACCACGAGCAACGATAATATGAAACTATGGAGATTTTCGGTAGTAAACGAGGACGCATGGTCATCAGGGACTGATGACTAATCAGGATGACCGAATGTAACAGGGAGTGAGCAAGTCGGCCCACTGAAGGACCATTGGTTAACAGCAGTAACAGCAGTAGCAGTAACAGCAGTAGCAGTAACAGTAATAGAAACAACAGCAGAACGAGAAACAACAGCAGAGAAGCGAAAAGGTAGAGAAAGAAGACAGCAGAGAGGAAGATCAGCAGAAGGAGTAGAAAGAAGACAGCAGAGAGGAAGATCAGCAGAAGGAGTAGAAAGAAGGCAACCGAAGCAGACGGACGTAGCGTTGAACAGCAGCAGCCGAAATCAGCCGATGTCAAACAGTTACCGAAGCCCAACTATTCTCACTATTACCTGTGCACCGCGATATAATATCAATAAAACTATACCTAAATAACAACTTACATATATAGCGCATAAGTTTTGAGAATAAAAAAGTTCGAATTTACAACTCGTCTCAGTAACATCAACATTTGGTCCATCGAGCCTCTGAGTTTCCCCCACCCGCGGTAAGAAATTCAGACATATCAGCAACAGAGCCCCTGTTATCCCCCGCCAGTGGTAAGAGACAGAATAGCATAAAACCTTGACTTTTATAGCAAGGTAGCTATCGGCAGCATCGAGCTCCTGTCAGACCCCTCCGTGGAAAGAGGCAGAATCGCATAAAACCTTGTCTTATATAGCAAGGACGTTAGCGGTAAATCGATAGAATAGCGTAAAACCTTGGACTGAGTGACAAGGTCGTTATCAATAACCAAAAAAGTCGATACTAAAACTCTGATCCCTCCGAAAAGGGACGAGTATATAAAATCGCACAAAACACAAAAAGCCTGAGTGAACACATATCAGTTGGTCAACTAGGCGACCACAATAAAAACACCCCCAACTGATCACTTAAGACTGAAAAAAAAAAACGGCCTGAAAAATGGGCACGATCCGGCAAATATGACTAGAGGAGCAGGATCAATTAGAAGTAAGATTGATGAACCTTTATTCTGGACGTTGATATGCAATGACTGCACCATCAAGTGGCCCATGCGACACCAAGCCGAAGCCTGTTACGCGCGGAACCCAGGCAGAAACGCAGCCCTCCTCCCGCCCAACCGACCGAGGGGCGCTGCCGCATGACGCGCGACGCGTGTTACCGAACCGATCGCGAGCATGCAGGAAAGATAGGTGTTAGACTTAAAATTCGAGGAAAATTAGAGCTAAACACAACTCAAAGAGCTAAACATGCAAAGATAGCTAAGAAATATAACTAAGTACGGGAAAGGTATGTTAGTATTAGTGATTTAAGAAGAGGAAGGGTATTAGTAGTTGATATTATGTGGTAGAGGGAATTGAAGTCCGAGCAAAGTACCCTAAATGGTTCGTGCAAGGAGTAATTCGATCTACAAAGCGGAAGGAACAAAGGAATGAAGTTTCTAGTAGATCTAATAGGAATCGTAAAGTTTATGCGGCTCAACAAGTCAGGGCTATCTACGTCACCCTTGATCAGGTTGTGCATAAAAATCACACCAAGCATTTTTCTACGACTAACTAAGGTTGGAAGGTTTATTAAAAGCAATCTACGAGGATAAGATGGCAGTCTCACACCTGCATCCCAGTTAAGGCCACGCAGAGCAAAAAGTAAAAAGTTTTTCTGGACTGATTCTATACGGTCCTGGTGTACTTTGTACTGGGGGCACCATACACAAGAGCCGTACTCTAAAATCGGACGAACAAGCGAGATGTAGAGAGTCTTCGTTATATAGGGGTCGTCAAATTCCTTTGACCACCTCTTTATAAACCCAAGCACACCCGTGGCCTTATTTACCATGGTAGAAATGTGTTCAGAAAACTTTAACTTTGGGTCTAATTTAACACCAAGATCATCAACCAAGGTAATTCTCTCAAGAAAACCACCGCAGAGGCTATAAGGAGCCAAAAGGGGGCTGTAGCGATGAAATGTAATTACTTTGCATTTCGAAGCATTTAGGTGTAACATATTTGCACAACACCATGATTGAAAGTTATTGAGATCGGATTGCAAGCGAGAGTGAAATGAAATGTCCTTATACTGGACACATACATGAGTACTCGAGAGTTTGTTAATACTGAAGGCAGATCATTAATAAAGAGTGTGAATAGTAGGGGGCCTAGATGGCTGCCCTGTGGTACTCCAGAAGTAACCTTAACAGGTGAAGAGAAGGAGTTTTTAAAGAGGACTCTGAGACCTAGAACGAAGGAACGAATCTCAAAAGATTAGGTGGAAACCCTAAAAGGTCAAGTTTTTGTGCTAAAAGGGAATGGTTTACAGAATCGAATGCTTTACTAAAATCAGTGTAAATGACATCCGTCTGCAAGTTACCTTGAAAGCCTTTGATGATAAAAGAGGTAAACTCTAATAAATTTGTGGTTGTTGATCGTCGCCTTATAAATCCGTGCTGGGACGGAGATATAAGTGATTTGCAGAGATGTTGCAAGTGCGGAGTTAAAATTTTTCAAACATTTTAGGAATAGCGGATAACTTGGATATAACTCTATAATTATTTGCATCAGACTTGCTACCTTTCTTATGGAGCGGAATAATAAAAGATTCCTTCCAGATGGGGGGAAGCATGAAGAGTTAATGGATAGGGTGAATAGTTTAAGCAAGGGTCCACACAGAGCGTCGGCACAGTACCTAAGTACACAGCCGGGAACTCCGTCGGGACCTGGTGAAAACACCGGCTTAACTAGTCGAAGATCATGAAGCAGTGAGCTTTCATTTAACAAGGGGCTGAAGATGCCATTCGACCTTGGTAAACTGTATGGATACGGCTGACCAGAGTAGCTTTCATGAGAATAGGTAGTTTGAAAAATTTGGCAAAAAGATCGGAAATTGCCTGATCATTGTTTGCTGACATATTGAGAAAAGATAACGAGGATGGATGTGCGGACGTTCTACGCTTACTATTTACGAAGCTGTAAAACTGTTTAGGGTCCTGTGAAAATCGTATCCTGCATCGAGATAGGTAGTTTTTATAGCATTGAGCGTTAAGAACGGAGAAATTTGACCGAGCTATTACATAGTGAGAAAGAGAAGAGGGAGAACCAACTTCTCGAAATTTTTTATAAAGTCTTGATTTTAAGTTTTTTAGACTGGATAACTCTTTGGTAAACCAAGGAGGCTTTTCAGATCTAACCGGACAAGAAAGTGGGACACAAGAATCAAAAAATGTGTCAAGTACATTGTAAAAAATGTTTGTGCCTTTCACAACGTCAGTGCACAAGTACAGAGCGGACCAATCAAAATCCCTAATAAGGTTATTAAGCTTCGTAAACTCGGCTTTACGAAAGCAGCGGACACGTTCAGATAGCCTACCCATTCGATCCAATTCAGTAGGGCCAATATCGACTGACACTTCGAATGTAGGATGGTAGGAGTCTTCAGGTATACTGAGCGGAAGGGCTCGGGTTAACAACGCTATGGTCGGATCCGAGACAAAGCACAGATCAAGAAATCGACCCAAGGAATTTTTCACATGGTTGACTTGAGACAGGGATAGATCTAGCAAGCCGTCGATAAAGTCATGTCGTGACATGGGCACAAGGTTATTAGACTCGTTTACCGAAGACCAAACAGTACCTGGCAAATTGAAATCACCAAGAACTATTATATGGTCTTTATCTGATAGCGAGGAAGAAACAGTTTTTAAAGCGGACAGGTGATACTCGTATATTAAGTTATCCGAGGAAGGTGGAATATACGAGCAAGTAATGAAGATGGAAAAGCCTGGGAGAATCAGTTTTACGCACAGGAATTCCAGGTCTTGTTGAACCTGGACCATGAAATGTTCCGACGTGAAGTTTGAGTCCACTGCAATAAGGACCCCACCTCCCCGTCGAGACAAACGGTCATTTCTAAAAATTGTGTACCGACCTGCCAAAACTTCGGAACTAAGGATGTCCGGCTTTAACCAGGTCTCGGTGAACACAATAACGTGGGATGAGAATGCGAGACTCTCAAGGAAAAGAGTGCTGAGCTTACTACGCAAGCCTCTAGCATTCTGGTAGGTAACTACAAGAGAGGAAGTTAGTTTTTTGGATGGGTGGAAGTAGAGGTGGAAGATGAGGATGGAGATGGAGCACTGGTCTGAATGCTAGGAAGAGTAATGGGGGCCTATTCTTTTTCTTAGCCTTAAACTCTTTAACCACCAAATGCTCTGGCCAAAACTTGGCGGAACAAATGGTTTCAAATTGAGTTGAGGAGACGCTTATCTTGAAGGAAGATATCTCCCTGGCGTAAGAAAAGTTAAATTTTTCCACCTTTAAGCCGACGGCTTTTATTTTGCTTTGTATAAAAGCGGTCACATCATTGGATGTGAGGTCAGGGGCTAGCCGCGAGACAAAAACTTGTCGCTTTGGTGGGACTCCTACCAGTGGTTTTGGCACCACAGGCCTAGTACCTGTGATGTCAGTATCCGGTGGTCCTGGACATCTATTAGCTGGTGGGAGCGAAGCTGAGGGGATAGTTAAGGGTGCGGACTCGATGGACACGGACTCTACAGACATTTCTAACTGCATACTCTCCGAAGTGACGCATTCGGCTCCCGAATCTGCATCACCAGCAGCGATCGTTGCCCTTGGAGTAGCAAAAGTAATCAACTGCTGCACTAAGGGGGTGGTCGGAGTAAGTTTTTCAGATGCCGGCGGACATGAGGCAGTCGGCACTTGCAAGTCCCGCGGAGTAGACTTCTTGCGCCTCGGAGACTCAGCCAGCAGCTGTAAACTGCTGAACTGAGTGTCCATGGCCAAGAGCCGATCATATTGCTGTTTAAAGCCTACGATCAGCTCTTTGAAGCCACTCCGCGTCTGCCTCATGAACGAACGCATGTCGTTTTCCACAGCACGGCATTCCTCACAACTATAATGCAGGCCGTTTTTTTGTGAAATGGCGTCTCCTACACGGCCCGAGACCCCTACACATTTTGCGTGCACTACGCTTTCGCAAAGCCAGCAGGGGATATTGGGCTGGTCATGGGTGATCTGCTTCTTGCAGGTTTTTTTTGGCACAGACAACAGAATATTCCATATTATGTCTTTTATTTTTTTTACTTCGGAAAAAAAGTTCAAAACAAATAGCAATCAGACCACTGTGCAGAGGAAATGCTTAGAGCAATGCTTAAAGCGAAATCGGTAAAAGATGAGAGAGGAGAGTGGTTGCAGCAACAGCTTATAAGTGAGAGCGTTACTACACAAAAAGTTACAAGAGCGAGAGCGAAAGAACAGTTATTGAGAGGTAGGTGATAGAGAGAATGATAGACGGCAGTAACTACGACAAAAGAGCGGCTAAATGTAATGAGAGGGCGTACTTACGAAAAGCAACAACACAAACACACGAATAACCGACGCACAAAATTAATTAAATAAGTTGTGTTTTTACACAATTATTAGGCAAGCACCCGCGGTAAAAGTTGATTTTAGTGTAAGTTAGTTAGAAAGTTAAATTATAGATCAAAAACACCGGCTGTTTAAGTTAAACAAAAGGAAAATGCGGAGCGCAAAACAAAAACACGTCTGGTCACTACGAAAGAGAACGAACGATGATAAAACCTGCAGGAGAATGTGATAGATAAAACACTTACAAAAAGCAAAGCCGCAGATTTCCTGAAAACGTTAAATGCGATTAAGGGTGATATCGAAGCAAATCATTCAAAATTAATGAAAGACGGTTTCGGGAAGGAGGAATATTTCGAACAGAATATATTCTACCATCTAATGAGCAAGGCCGATATGCTCGGGAAAAAACTGAAATGTGAAGGAGGTGTGATATTAGATAAAAAGATCATAGATGCAAGGTACTACACTACAAGCAATTCGGAAGAAAGGGCCTGCGGCTCAAACGAAGGAGCCGGAGGCAGCAAGGAGATAGTATCAAAACTATCCAAAAAACAGGAAGTAGCTTCCCCAGAAGAAAAGTTACTATACTGGTGCAACTGCATCAACAAAGAGATAGACAGCAAGGCGTTTAGCGATATAACTCTAGATGACGTATCGGATATGGAAACCACAATCGCGACAATAGTAAATGTATGGCATGAGTGTATTAATCCCGCAGAAGACAACAGAGAAGAATATAACAGGACAAAAACCGAATGTCGGCGGAAAATAAGACACGTCACAATCCAGTTGAATATGAATTCTGAAAATCATAAAGAGACCGAAGTTAAAAGCCAAGTAGAGCTTGAAAAAGTAAAGATACCGCAGTTCGATGGATGATTCATGAGCAAAAGAAAGTACACAACACGGAAAAAATGATACGGCTGACGAACGCATTAACGGGGGAACCAGCTCGTCTAATTCAACACTTACCAACATCGAGTGTCAACTATGAAGTAGCATGGTCGACGCTCACGAAGAGGTACAACAATAACAGGATGTTATTTGCAGCGCTATGGGACAGACTTCTGGATCAACCAGGAACTAGAAGCAACAATGCGGAAGATGTAAGACAGCTACTTGATACAACTAATGAATGCATAAATGCCATCAAAGCGTTGGGCATAACCATAAGTGAAAATGACCCTTTCATCGGACGAATAATAAACCGGAAGCTCGACAAAGAAGGAATGTGACACTTTGAGCAGGATATTAAAAAACCCAGAGAAATTCAGGAGCTATCAGATGTGCTACACTTCTTGGAACAGCAGCATCAAACATTAACAGCAGTAGCAGGAAACGGTTACGCTACAAGAGAAAGAAAAGTATATCAAAGACAGGAAACGGCCGCCTAACCCAATACCTCAACAAGGGAGAAATATTGCAAGTACTACAGTCTAGGAGGTCATTGGATCGCGGAGTGCCGATGATTTGAACGGGTAACGCCAGAAGGTCGATTAGAATTGGCGAAAAAATAAAGATTATGCCTGCTATGTTTAAAACACAATAGGAACGAACAGTGCTACGAAAAAAACGAGAAGGAACGTGTGAGTCGCTTCTGGGGACGCGACTCTATTTATACCCGTACTCAGTCAGTATATACATTTTTGAGATATGATTTTTTAGAATATTAGAAAAAAAAAAAAAATTTTACATTTTACATTTTTTTGCTACATCTGTTATCTACATCTACATCTACAATGTATATTTTACATCTAACATGTAGATTATAGATGTACCATTTATATTCTACATCTCCTCCGCTAGGGGTTGCTCGCGCACTGAACGCGGCAGAGTGTGCGAGCGAGAAGGAGATATATTAGCGTGTCTCTGGCTGGCGGAGGCGGGGGAACCAACAGAAAATTAATTTCTTCATTCTGGCTATAATTATTATCCGATCTGATTCATATTCAGCAATCTGGTAGATATGGTCATTCTCTACGATACTGCGTTTTTAGTTTTATCGTATCTTCAAAATTGTGCCTGCCACAGATTTTCGTCCTTTGTGGGGGCGGAAGGGGGCGGGGCGAAATTTTGAAATACACTTGTAGCAGTGTGATATCACATGAGTCTTGAAACCAAATTTGGTTGCCCTAACTCTTATAGTCTCTGAGATCCAGGCGCTCAACACGACGGACGGACGGACAGACGGACAGACGGACGGACAGACGGACATGGCTATATCGACTCGGCTATTGATGCTGATCAAGAATATATATACTTTATGGGGTCGGAAACGTTTCCTTCTCTGCGTTGCACACATCCACTTTTACCACAAATCTAATATACCCCTTAACTCTTTTTTGAGTACGGGTATAATAAAAGGTGTAAAAAATGCTAAGGCAATCATAACGAATTGTTACATATTGAAGGAAAAATACCAGAAAATGCTACGACAATGACGTCCAAAAGCGCGTCAACAGTAATCCTGGCTACAGCACAAGTAAGAGCAAAGGCTGCTAACGGAGAATATGTGCTATTGAGAGCATTAATCGATCAAGGATTACAGCTATCCTCGATATCAGGAGAGGCCGCGCAGCTGTTGGGACTTCCTCGTCAAAGAGCTATAACTAAAATACACGGGATCAGCGAGACGCTAGTTGGCGAATCAAAACACAAAATTAAAATCGAAATAACACCACGATTCCTGAGCAACCATAAAGAAGAAGTAGAACCGTTTTGTCGTCATTAACTAGTGCGCAACCAGACAAATCTTTCGAATAGGAAATGGAAATCTGGAAAAATTATCATCTGGCTGATCCATTATTCAATAAATCAGATAGAATCGATTTGGTATTAGGAGGAGAAGTGTTCGCAAGAATTCTGGAAAACGGAGTAGTGAAAATTGATGGCAGTCTCGGACAGTACACTAAGTTTGGTTGGATCATATCAGGCATAGTAAATGTACTAACATCGAAAACCGTAACGTCAGCAGTAACAAATTTGGAAAGATTTTGGGAACTGGAAGATGCCGAAGAGCAAGACGCCAATACAGAAGAAACCGAAAATGCATGGAAATATACAGCAGTACTGTCAAGCGCGATGAAAATGGACGATTTACAGTGAAAATACCATTCAAAGATGACAAGGAGCTGGGCGATTCACGAAAACTAGCGATGGTCCGGCTGTTGTCAATGGAACGCAAGTTTAAGAAACAAGAAGAACGAGAGAATGGATACAAAGGCTTTATGAAGGAGTACAATGATCTCGGTCACATGGCTAAAGTTAATGATGGTTCGATGGGGAAGTATTACCTTCCTCATCAAGCTGTTATTAGAAAGGGGAGATGCCACTACAAAACTGATAGTGGTCTTCGATGTATCTGCGAAATCATGAAACGGTAAAAGTCTGAATGAAATTATGCATACAGGCCCAAGACTACAAAGACATATTTTCGACATCATCATCAAATGGAGGACATGGAATATTGTCTTGGCTGCCGATGTGGAAAAAATGTACAGGCAGATACGTATTGCCGAAGAAGACAGGCCGTACCATCGCATTCTCTGGAGGGATGACCCAATGAAACCAATAGAAGAATATGAGCTACAAACGGTTACGTATGGAACATCATCGGCACCATTTTTGGCTGTCCGAACATTAATGGCGATGGCCAACTACACCCTGAACTCCAAACTGCAAGACATCATAAAAAATGACTTTTACATGGATGATTTGATGACGGGAGCAGATACGATCAAGGAAGCGCAAAGTATCCAAACAATGATTGCACCAACGTTCAGATCATTTGGATTGCATCTTCGGAAATGGTTATCGAATAATGAAAAAGTAATGGGAAACATTGACTCATCTTTGAAGAACGAGGTCGTAGAAATTAACGACAAAGAAGCAGTTAAAACACTAGGATTACATTGGCAACCTAAGGAAGACAGCTTTAAATTTGAAGTCAATATGAGCACTGCCGGGACTTGTACAAAACGGTCCGTTCTCTCGCAAGTAGCTCGGATTTTTGATCCAATTGGATGGTTGTCCCCAGTTACAGTCATCGCAAAACTCTATGTGCAGAATCTTTGGCTATTAAAAGTGACATGGGACGAAGAATTATCCAAAGAACTCACAGACGAATGGAAAAAATTCACAGCGAGCATGGATATGTTTAAAGATCTTCGTATTCCCCGATGGTTGGGCACTCATCTCCACTGTCAGGCGGAAATGCATGGATTTGGCGATGCATCAGAGAAAGCATACGGAGCAGTAATTTAAACAAAAGTAAATCCTATAAAAAATCGGAAGACACTTGTTTACGCCAAATTTGCGCAAAGGGCTTATGGCCGGGAGCAATTAGTATTTGGATATAAGTAAAATGAATTTGTAGCATTAAGATATTGAATTGTTGCATTTTGACATGCTCACAGAAGTTTGGTGCTATAGAACATACATGTAATATGTGAATATCGATAGACAAAGAGGAAGAACATGCATGTAATAGGTGAATAGCGAAATTGAAAGAAGAAGAGTATTAAATGGATTTGAATTCCGACTCGGTCGAACCAGCAGCACTTGGCTTTTTACTTAGAGATTTTTATTCCGAACTGGTTGCGAGGAGTTGCGGAAACATTTGGCGCCCGAGCAGGGACTTCTTGGAAAAAGTTCACGTCCCATTTGAAGCTCATCGTTGGAGCTTAATTCGTTTTGGATTAATTACATACGAAGGCTTGGAGCTGCTAGCGTATTGGAAGCTGCAGTGTCGGCTCTGTAATCGGACTGTGAGTAGGATATAGCTTGGTGAGGCCAAAATAGCGGCACACCCTATATGTATGTTGCATGTCGATAGTAATTAAAATATAATAAAACATTAAAAATTGGCATATAAGGCTGGTGTGTCTGGTGAAAAGTGTTAAACACACATTGGTGCTTAATATAGCGTGCGGCTAACTCGAGATAATTGAGGTTCAAGTATATGCAAGTGTGAGTGGGAGTGTACTTAGTTCAATTGGAACTTAAGAAAATAAAAAAGAGAAAAGACACTCGCACACATGCATGTACATATGTATGTACGTATTTCGGAAAGTGCATAGAGTTCGTAACCTTGAACTGATCTTGGAATATCGTGTGCAAGCGCAGCGGCAGAAAGTAGTTAAACGCAAAGAAAAGAAAGAAGCTACAGCTGTGCTCACGCGTATATGACACTTTTAAAGTAAATACATACAGACATATTAAGCCGGTATATTGTGCATTGCTTATCCTCATAAGTTCGTTTGTTGAGTGATTCAATAATTTCGAGCCCTACGTTGAGGGCATTGTTGAAGTCAGTTAGCAATTTGGGTACTGCGTTTGAGTGCATTTTTGAGTCCGTGGTTTTTTAGAGAAAGATCGCTTGAGTGACTTCAAATTTTTGGCACCACGTTGAGTGCATTGTTTAACTGATTTAATTTCGGTAGCTAATTGAGGGTGTGAGCATTGTAACACCTAGCTCAAACAGCTATAATCAGTTGTATTAACATTGGTTAATAGTAATGGGAGTGCTTCGCGAGAAAGTTTGATGGCTTCATTAAATCGAAACAAGGCATATATTTCGGAGAAATGTGCAACAATGGTTGCGTCAGAGTTAGAAGCGCGATTGAGTCTGGTCGAATCAGTTTTTACGCAATTATGCAGCATCCAACAACAAATAGAGAATGATAGTGACGATGTTCGTGAATTTGAGAGTAGACAAGAAATTGAAAATTTATATTGTGAAATAAAGGCTAAAATTCTGGCACAGTTAGCCCAAAGGGGCCGTCAAGCGGCATTTGGTGCAAGTCCGTCTGCTAATTCTACGCTGTCAGTTTCGTCGGGAAGTTCGCGTGCTTCGAAGTTACCTAAGTTGAAGTTGCCCGAATTTAGTGGAAAGGTTACAGAGTGGACAAGTTGGTTCAACACTTTTGAAACGTTGATAGAATCGGACGGTGAGGTTGACGAACTGTCAAAATTTATACACTTAAGGTCGTGTTTAGGCCCAATTCCCTTGCGTACGATTGAGTGTTTGGAACTGTCTGCAGCAAACTACAGAAGGGCATTGCAGCTGCTTAAGAATCGATTTGAGAATAAGTCCATTATTGTTCGAGCCCATGTGCATGAGCTTTTTAGCATAAATAAGCTAAAACATGCAAATTCGGATTCACTAAGAGGATTAGTTGATGCTGTTAACTCTCAGTTGGAGGCTCTACGCTCATTAGGCAGTGAGAGTGAAATCTTAGACGCGCTTTTGTTCCACTTAGTCCAAAGCAAGTTGGATGAAGACTCACTGGAAAAATGGGAGAACGAATTCGATTGTTCTCAATTGCCATCATGGAAGGCGCTTTCGCTGTTTATAGTCAACAGAGGCATTAACCTAGCGGGTCGAGAAGTGAGAAAACCAGGGATGGTTAAGACTAATAACATCGGAAAAAGGGCAAGTTTGGCGGCCGCAGTAGATTCAAGTGGAAGTTCATGCCACTACTGCTCAGGTTCGCATAGCGTAAAGTTGTGTTCGAAATTTGCTTCTCTGACTCCTCTACAAAGGTATTTTGAAATTAAGAAGCATGGTTTATGCTTTCGTTGTTTTAGCAAGCGGCATCGAACCAAGGAATGTACGGCGCCATTGTGCACTATCTGTAATAAGCCACATCATATCTTGTTACATAGGGAAGCAACAAATGGAAATCCAACAAGGGCTCTGGGCAATGGCCAGGCATCGTTGCAAAGTTCGCTTCTTACAAATAGAGGAACCAGTTTTTTAGCTACTGCCATTGTACTGGTTAAAGGTGCAGATAGTAGATTCTATAAATGCAGATGTGTTTTAGATTCAGGTAGTCAAATTAATTTTGTGACAGCCAGATTTGCGTCACAGCTAAACCTTCCAGTCAGCGAAGTGCAGTATTCACTAAATGGTATTGGAAACTTAAAGTCCGAGGTTGTCGGGGAGATTGAAACAACGTTCAAGTCTAGAGTGACAAACTTTGTTGCAGCAGGCAAGTTTAGTGTTTTGCCAGAAATAACACGGTATCATCCCACAGCGACAGGAGTCTTAAAGTCACTAGTTCCAAAGAAGGTAAAACTTGCAGATCCTTCATTTGATTCGGCAGAAGAAATAAATATGCTACTTGGAGTTAATTTGTTCTTTCAGCTAATAGTTGCTGGTCAAATTAGAATGGGATTAAATAAGCCAGTACTACAGAGATCGTTGTTAGGTTGGATAGTGGTGGGCGAGTGTATTCCTGACGAGAATGTAGCGTTGATTGTGAATAAACCTGATGGTCCAAGGCAACAGGAGGCTGACCAGTTGCAAAATTTGGTGCAACAGTTCTGGCAATGCGAAGAGGTGTCGCGACCCGGAAAAGTATTAACAGAATCGGAAAGGATTTGTGAAGAGATGTTCGTGGCTACAGTGAAACGAACAGACGATAATCGTATAGTAGTTCGCTTGCCTTTTGCACAGCCACAGAAGTCGCTAGGTGATTCCTATAATATCGCTTTGACTAGGTTTTTGAACTTAGAACGAAAGCTCAATAAGAATCCAGAGCTCAAGAGAGCTTACGCAGAATTTATCGATGAGTATAGACAATTGGATCATTTAGAGGAGGTAGCGGCTGATAAGATACACGAGGTGAAATATATCATGCCCCATCATCCGGTGATTCGCCCAGAAAGTTTGACGACAAAGTTGAGAGTCGTATTTGATGCATCGTGTAAATCAAGCAATGGGCTTGCGTTAAACGATACAATGCTGGTAGGAGCAACGTTGCAACCAGATTTGTTCGAGACCCTTACTCGATTCCGGTTTTATCGATTCGCATTGACTGCTGACATCTCTAAGATGTATAGGCAAATATTAGTTGAGCCAAGCGACTGCAATTATTTGTGCATTTTATGGCGTAATTGTAGTAATGACCTAATTAAGGTACTACGCCTTAAAACGGTTACCTATGGAACCAATTCAGCACCTTTTCTAGCAGTTAGATGTCTTTACTATTTAGCGGATCAATTTGGGGAATCATTCCCATTAGCTAGCGAAGCTGTAAGGCAAAACTTCTACATGGATGATATGCTAGCTGGAGCGAGCTCTTACGAGCAGCTAAAGGAATTAAAACATGAAGTTACCGAGTTGTTAAAGTTGGGGCGATTCGAGCTTCATAAGTGGCGTTCTAACAGCTATTGTGATGGAGATCGTGCAGACGTAGTAGAACCGTTAGAGCTACAGGTAACAGATACAGCAAAGACGCTTGGAATATTTTGGGCTTCGAGGATTGATAAGTTTAAATTTTCGTACGTCGCAAGTAACTCGGACAGCATTACGAAGCGTATCGTGTTATCAGAGTTAGCACAGTTGTTTGATCCAATGGGATTTCTAAGCCCCCTTTTGATTTTAGGAAAGATTTTCATGCAAGAACTGTGGTTGCTAAAGCAGCAATGGGATGAGGAGTTGCCACCAAGCTATGCGCTACAATGGCAGAAATACAGAAGCGAATTGGAACTTGTTCATGAGTGTTCGTTGCCACGAGCTGTAGTGCCAGTCCATGCATCGGCAGACAGAGTTGAGCTGTATGGGTTCGCAGATGCCTCTTGTAGAGCTTACGGAGCGGCGGTATATGTTCGCGTCATTGATAAGCATGGAGGTATTTCAGCAAATTTGTTGGCAGCCAAATCGAAGGTTGCACCTGTTCGAGTAGTATCGCTACCTAGATTAGAATTAGAAGGTGCGAGACTGTTAGCGCAGCTTATGGAAAAAATCAAAAGGTGTACACCCGAATCATTTTCTAAGGTCGGTTACTTTACAGATTCGACAATTGTTTTGAGTTGGATCGCATCGCATGCTAGTCGTTGGACAACCTTTGTGGCCAACAGAGTAGCTATAATTCAAGAGCTGTCGAACGCACAGGAGTGGCACAAAATAGAATCAAAGCAAAATCCGGCAGATATCGTTTCTCGAGGGCTGTGCACAAGTCAGCTAAAGGCTTCGTCGTTGTGGTGGCAAGGACCAGAATTCTTGCAGTTACCTGATGAGCAGTGGACACTTGGGGAATGGCAAGGTCCAGAGGGGCTCCCCGAACAACGAAACAACAAATTTAGCCTGCTAGCCTGTCCAAAGATTATAATAGATGACATAATAGGAGGTAGCAAATATGCTAAGGATTTTTTAAAACTAACGAGAGTATTTGGGTTCATTTATCGGTGGCGTCAAATTGCACAAAAGATTGATTCGACTAGAGCTAAAGAGCTAACCGCATTCGAATTAAAAGGTGGCTTGAATTATGTAGTATTCAATTTGCAAGCTTTAAGTTTTTACACTGAGATCGAAAAATTACGCAATGGCAAAATTATAAGTTCTTCAAAAATTCAAGCACTTAACCCGTTTCTAGACCAGTCTGAGGGTATAGAAATAATTCGTGTAGGTGGCAGGCTGTCTAGGGCCAATGTACCATTTGACACCAAACACCCCATGCTTTTACCAAATAATCATATTGTTGTAAAATCATTGTTTGAATATACGCATCGAAGCAACATGCATGTCGGAGCACAAGCGTTATGTGCTTTTGTGCGACAGCGTTTTTGGGTCATCAATGCTAGAAAACTAGCTCGCAGCACGATAAGGAGTTGCATTGCATGTTTTCGCCAACGTCCAATATTAGCTACGCAAATTATGGGTTCCTTACCAGCAAGCCGAGTGCAGCAAGGAGTGAAGGCCTTTGAACGTACTGGACTCGACTACGCTGGACCGCTATGGATGCACTTCAACCAAAGAGGACGGCGGCCTATCAAGGTTTATCTGTGCGTTTTTGTGTGCTTTTTGAGCAAGGCTTGCCATCTAGAGCTTGTATCAGACCTGAGCACCAACGCATTTATAGCCGCACTCAAACGATTTTTTGCTCGGCGTGGGATCAGCGCAGAGCTGTTCTGTGACAATGCCACCAATTTTGTTGGTGCTTCACGGGAGCTGAAGGCAATAGCGGATTTGATCTGGAATGACAGTGGCAAGCACCAAATTGTGGATCAGTGCAGCCAACTCGGTGTCAATTTCCATTTTATCCCACCTCGATCGCCGCATTTTGGAGGACTATGGGAGAGCGCAGTAAAGGTAGCGAAGCAATTGTTGGTGAGAAGTTTCAATAGCACAGCGCTTAACTACGAGGAACTGGTCACGGCGATAGCACAAGCAGAGGCAGTGATGAACTCACGACCGCTTCACCCACTTTCGTCGGACAGTAATGACTACGAGGCATTGACGCCGGGTCATTTCTTAATTGGTCGACCATTGAACTGCATGCCTGAGCCATTTGATGAGGACATTTTGAAGTTATCTGCTGCTAATCGATGGAAAAGAATCGTCGCAGTACACCATGCATTTTGGAGACGCTGGTCGCTGGAGTATTTGACGTTGTTGCAGGAGCGAAGCAAGTGGTCTTCGGTATGCAACAACATTCAACCAGGCATTTTGGTCTTAATTGGAGAAGACAACATACCCCCAGGACAATGGGCTCTGGGTCGTGTACATCAAGTTCATCCTGGCACTGATGGTATAGTTCGTGTAGTCACCATCAAAACCAAATCAGGATTGTACAAGCGCAACATACACAAGATCTGCCCGTTACCGATTGAAGACACCGAGTAAAATTGTTGGAAGGAGCTTCCAAGGCCGGGAGTATGTTTACGCCAAATTTGCGCAAAGGGCTTATGGCCGGGAGCAATTAGTATTTGGATATAAGTAAAATGAATTTGTAGCATTAAGATATTGAATTGTTGCATTTTGACATGCTCACAGAAGTTTGGTGCTATAGAACATACATGTAATATGTGAATATCGATAGACAAAGAGGAAGAACATGCATGTAATAGGTGAATAGCGAAATTGAAAAGAAGAAGAGTATTAAATGGATTTGAATTCCGACTCGGTCGAACCAGCAGCACTTTTTTTTTTAACGGGTGGGGGGGGGGGGGGAAAAAAAACCCAAAATTAAAAAAAAAAAAAAAACCGAAAAAAAAAAAAAAAAAAAAAAAAAAAAAAAAAAAAAAAAAAAAAAAAAAAAAAAAAAAAAAAAAAAAAAAAAAAAAAAAAAAAAAAAAAAAAAAAAAAAAAAAAAAAAAAAAAAGGGGGGGGAAAAAAAAAAAAAAAAGGGTTGGCTGAACTTATCACAAGAACAATGGCCAATAACGTCAAACAAACATACGGAGCATATATGTACATTTGTAAATTTAAAAAACTAGGGAGAATTTATGAATGCGCTTGTTTCACGCTATTCGAGTTGGCTCAAAATAAAGAGAATAGTTGCATACATAAGACGGTTTTACCATAAAGGCAGCACCTTACCGCAGTATTGTACGTCAATGGAATTGCAATCGGCAGGAATGATCATTATAAGATTATGCCAAAACAAGCAGTTTGAAGACGAAATTCAGCAACTTAAACGAGGAGGAACAGGAGGAGGAGGAACATTCTTGGACAAAGATGGTCTAGTTAGAGTAGGAGGACGTTTGGTTAAATCTGACCTTCCGTTTAAAACAAAACACCCAATTATACTTATGAAGTCGCATCTACCTGGACTCATAATTAAAGAATGCCATCATGCAACCCTTCATGTAGGAAATCAGTTGATGGAAGCGATGATCAGACGTCAATTTTGGATATTATCAGCCAAAAAAGATATAAAGCAATTTGTAGGAAAGTGCGTCAAATGCATCCGATATCGTCAGGAAGCAGCTAAAAAAATTATGGGAAACCTACCGACGGAAAGAATAACAATGTCCAGCCCGTTTACACACACAGGAGTGGATTATGCAGGACCATTTCATATGAGATGTTCCAAAGGAAGAGGCTAGAAGTCGTTCAAAGGATATGTAGCAGTGTTCATATCATTTGCAACTAAAGCGGTTCACTTGGAAGCAGTAAGCGATATGACAACAGAAGCATTCTTGGCAGCTCTTAGGCGATTTACAGCACGGCGAGGAAAATGCTCTCACCTATATTCAGACAACGGAACGAATTTTGTGGGTGCCAACCGATGTCTAGACGCAGACTTTAAAAAAGCGATTAAAGGAAATAGTGACGTCGCACCAATACTAGCCAATGAAAATACTACGTGGCATTTCTCCCCGCCGTCAGGACCCGACTTTGGGGGCATTTGGGAAGCAGGCGTAAAATCGATGATACATCATTTAAAAAGAACAATCGAAGAAGTCACTTTTGAAGAGATGGCAACAGTATTAGCCCAAATTGAAGCAGTACAAAACTCTCGGCCACTTTATACCTCAAGTGAAATTAATGGCGAAGATGTTTTGACACCAAGGCATCCCTTAATAAATGGAAACTGGTTCAAAAACTTCAAAGAGACTTTTGGAAACGATGGAAAGAGGAATATCTGCAACAAAGAAACAAGTGGAAACAACCTGAGGAGAATCTCCAGGATGGAGATATCGTTCTAATTAAAAACGAAGACACACCCGTTGTTCATAAACATGAACAGGATCGAGACAGGCCACCCCATAAATAATACAGTCCACTTGAAGGAGGCCACTTGAGAAAAGGGACTCCTAAATCTAGGATCGGTTCGACCATAAAGTCATCTACATGGGTCGCGTCGAACCCAAATCTGTCGACACACTTGTCGCACAGTCACACACACTTGTCACTATCAATGATGATCGTGGGAACAAGTGCCGCACATTTGTTCTTTTCTTAGCGTTGGTCTTAGTTTAATTATGTTAGAGTTTCCTATATATAGTGCATAAGTTTTGATAATAAAACAGTTCGAATTTACAACTCGTCTCAGTAACAACAACATTTGTGGTCCTTCTATCCGGATTTATTATTCAGAATAGTCTGGAGAACAGAAGTCGCATCAACATTTGGTCCATCGAGCCTCTGAGTTTCCCCCACCCGCGGTAAGAAATTCAGACATATCAGCACCAGAGCCCCTGTTATCCCCCACCAGTGGTAAGAGACAGAATAGCATAAGACCTTGACTTTTATAGCAAGGTAGCTAGTGGCAACTAAACACGACAGCATAAAACCTTGACTTTTATAGCAAGGTAGCTATCGAAAGCATCGAGCCCCTGTCATCCCCCTCCGTGGTAAGAGGCAGAATCGCATAAAACCTTGTCTTATATAGCAAGGACGCTAGCGGCAAATCGATAGAATAGCGTAAAACCTTGGACTGAGTGCCAAGGTCGTTATCAATAACCAAAAAAGTCGATACTAATACTCTGATCCCTCCCAAAAGGGACGAGTATATAAAATCGCACAAACACCTGAGCCTAAATGAACACTTATCAGTTGTGAGTCGTGGCACAACGTGGTCAACAAATCGACCACAATAAAAATACCCCAACGGTTCACTTTGGATAGTTTAAAACAAGCCTTTAAAATGGGCACGATCCGGAAAACATTGCTAGAGGAGCAGGATAAATTAGAAGCGAACATGATGCTGCTACAAAAGAGTTTATTAAGCAAACCATTTTCTCAGAGCAGTTCGGAAAATAATCTGATCTATTTAGCAAGAATCAGAAAGGCCATCGAGAAAAACCATTCGGAATTGTTAAACGATGGTTACGGAGGGGAGGAATATTTCGAAAGGAATATATTTCAATATTTAATGGAAAAAGCTAAATCTCTCGAAAACGCAACACTTATGTTATACAAGTGCGACCAACTTAATAAGTATATAAACGATAAAGCCTTTAATGATATAACAGAACACGATATCCGGAGGATAAATAGTGGATTTTCCAAAATATCAGAGCTATTTCATGGGCTTCAATTATCGCATCTCACAAAAGACCTCATCGAGAAGAATCGTGAAACTTTCAAGGAATGTGGGCCAAAATCAGCATTTCTAAGAAGCCGGTGCAAAATGGAATCTAATACCGGCAACACACTTCGTATCACTATGGGCCCCCAGAAGCCCACACGTTTTCCACGTGTGGCGTCAACTGCTAATATTTCCATCCCGGTGATCAGCAAGCCTGTGCAAGAACAGGAGCAGAAGAGAAACACCGAACAGAAGCAGAAGGAAGACGACAATCAAACAAAAATGCCAACTTGTCATCTAGATGCAAAGGAGGAAGAGAAAATCGAAGAATCATCGGTTAAAGAAGCAGTCGAAGAACAAAAAGCCGACGAAAAGATAGAAAACGACGACGACGATGATGATGATGATGAGGGTGTGTCGGGTGACCAGAAGGCGCACCAGCGTGTGCAGAGTCCCACCAAAATATCTCCGCGCACGCCAGTGACTCAGAATGATCCGCTGGGTGCCCTCAACGAGGAGGACTCCTCCACGAGCACGCCCACACAGCAGAAACAGGAAGGGCTGGCACAGGAGCAGGTGAAGGAGCAGCAGACGCAACAAACCGATCCTGTTTAGGGGATAGCGTAGTGCCACTTTCGATGAGTCGACGCAGATCGGCAAGAGCATGCAACGGTCGGAGACGATGCCGGTAGCTAGCAGTGAAGTGACCCACAGCCTGGCCAATATCGGATCATCACTGAAGTTTACATTCGGACGTTATTCACCCGCACGATTGTCCCTTAAGAAAGACTTAAAATTGCCCGCCAATATAATAGAAAATATCTCGAGCATAAATCGCAGTCTGACGGGAAGGAAGTCCAACGAATTGATCCAAGGATCCCTGGATATCCCTGGCGCCATATCGACCAATACAACAGAGGAAAAAGAAACGATGGAGCCGAACGATGCTTACCAATGCACGTTCCCAGAAACCAAACCACTTCCAAACTGGGTGAAGTTAAAAAGCCGACACGACTGGCTCGACAGCAACGAAAATCTTCAGATCGTGGAAAACCTCCCAAATGAAGGAATACTTTATCAGCAAGAAGAAACGACAACAGTGCAGAATCATACCGAAAAAGGAAAAAACTATCGTTCATGTTATATACCAAGCAATATAAATGGCAAAGATGTTTTGACACCAGGAAATTTTCAAATTAGCAAATCTACATTGCTAATACCAGTTCCAAAAGAAGATGTAGCCATAACATCTCTTCAAAAGTGGAAACTGGTTCAAAAGATTCAAAAGAACTTTTGGAAAAAACCCAAGGATAAACTACAAAAGCTAAAAGAACTCAGCTCTCATCCCGAGAAGTACTCCGGATTCTTCACACTGAAGCGGTATGTACGGAAGAAGGTCAGACTTAAAGACAGTCGACATAAACCGCTCGTACCCCCGGAAAGATGTTCAAACCATGAACAGAACTCCACACCACACCACACAGCGACAGTCCCAACCTTGGCGGACCATGGGCAGCACCATACCACGGTGCAATAATCACAAACCTTGCAGACCGCGGCAAGATGTTCATAGACATGAACAGAACCCAACAGCAGACAACGAACACAAAATACAGTTCTCTTGAACGAGGCCTACAAACCCGCAGCTATCTCAACTCTAGCGGATCGCGGGCAAGATGTTCATAAACATGAACAGGAACGACACAGGCCTCCCCATAAATAATACAGTCCACTTGAAGGAGGCCACTTGAGAAAAGGGACACCTAAATCTAGGATCGGTTCGACCATAAAGTCATCTACATGGGTCGCGTCGAACCCAAATCTGTCGACACACTTGTAGCACAGTCACACACACTTGTCACTATCAAGGATGATCGTGGGAACAAGTGCCGCACATTTGTTCTTTTCTTAGCGTTGGTCTTAGTTTAATTATGTTAGAGTTTCCTATATATAGTGCATAAGTTTTGATAATAAAACAGTTCGAATTTACAACTCGTCTCAGTAACAACAACATTTGTGGTCCTTCTATCCGGATTTATTATTCAGAATAGTCTGGAGAACAGAAGTCGCATCAACACCCGTCAAAATGGCCACTAGCCAGAGTACTACAAACCCATCCAGGCAACGATGGTCGAGTACGAGTAGTATCGTTGGAATTGGAGAAAAGTACAATCAAGCGACCAATACACAAAGTGTGTCCCCTCGTTAAAATCGAGAAATACGAAAACAGCGGGAATCAAAAATCAGCGGACAAAACAACGCTTAATACAATGAAGCATCGGAAATTCAACCTATGGG
This sequence comes from Drosophila tristis, assembly GCA_018150885.1. NCBI lineage: Eukaryota > Metazoa > Arthropoda > Insecta > Diptera > Drosophilidae > Drosophila > Drosophila tristis. The sequence goes on from JAECWT010000067.1 coordinate 2,530,121, forward strand.
GAACGATACTCTTCTTAATCATGATATTGCCAATATGGAAAGCAGCACCTATTAACGTCACTAATGGAATAGTACAGGAGATGTCAGATAAAGCAGCCGAATATCTGGACACACTAGGACAAGTAGATGTCATGGAATCAAAATGGAATTTGATTGCTAACTTTGATATGAAGTCATTCATCGAAACGAATGATCATATAAATATTATGCTGCTGCAGATGAACAATATATGCCCCAAATTGGAAAATTTCAAAACGGATTGCTTGCATTTTATCAGTAATATGAGATGACAAATCTCACGCATGGAAGATACAAACAAACAAATGTTTGGGCATAGAAATGCGAGAGTCAAATGAGCACCATTTGGATTTTTGGGATCATACAACCATATATTGTTCGGACTAATGGATGAAGAAGATCAGACGATTTGAATTTTCTGATAAAAAAGCAGACGACAATTGTTGAATCGACTCTTAACGTTTTGACAAGAACGACAAAGGAAGTCAGTTAACACAGACAATCCAGAAGAACTTTTTCATTTATCAAGAATCAATCAGATTCTTTATGCTGACCAAACAATTTAGCATGGCGATTACAGAAAGCGAAAGAATTCAAGCAGACATAGTAGGATTACTGATTGATATCAACCACGGCAAGCTTCACCCAGACTTAATAACGCCAACCCAAATGAATAACGAAGTGCCAAATATATTACAGAGCACTTACCTGAAAAGTATAAGCTACCTGGAAGAGGCACCAATGAAATGCGAGCTATATACAAATTACTAACTGCCAGTGGAGCATTAGTAGACGAAAAATTAATTATCAGCGTAAGCATTCCGTTGATAAACAGTCAATCGTCAAGACTTTATAAAATAGTCCCCATTCCCTTTGAGACGCACAACCACATAATGATTCCAGTGGTACGAGACTCCTATCTCGTTTACAACATTATGCTGGACTCATATCATGTAATGTCCGAAGCCTTTTTACATAAATGCGAACGGACGACGTTCGACGTGTATGTCTGCGAAGGAAATTGGCCATGGGCCAATGCAAATGATGATGCTTGCGAAATAACACCTCTGAAGCCGTCAAGTACCTACCAATGCACATTTGTGGAGACTAAACCACTACTATTTTGGGTAAAGCTAAAAAAGGACAACGACTGGCTCTTCAGAACTTTTAACAAGACATCAGCACATATACAGTGTAACGGTAAGGTGAGGTTATAAACGACCTACTGCTTCAAGGGATACTTTCTCTTCAAAAAGGATGTACAGTTCGATCTGCAGGAACTACTCTGTTTTCACCAAAAAAGATTGAGAGTGAAGTCTTTTACTATCCCCTTAACAAAAGAAATCGGGGAAATTTCAGAATTCACCTTAAAGCCACTGGGCTGAAGGGTAATTGATAACAGCAAAGAAATCAATGACCTCCAAAAGCAGCTTAGCAAAATACAAAAAGAGAATATCCTTCTAAGAGGACTCGACTTTCATCCAGTACATAATTACAGCGGATCTTTCACACTATTAATTATTATTATTTTTTTAGTTTTATTGATTATTTACATGAGGAAGCAACGCAAATCAAATGAAACAGTCACCATTTCCCTGGCGGACCGCCGGCAAGATGTTCAGAGGATGAACCGAACCAGACACCAAGTCACGCCACCATAATCACAAACACAGACCGCGGCAAGATATTCATAGACATGAACAGAACCGACAGCAGTTCACGCCGCAGACAAATACAGTCCTCTTGAACGAGGCCTACACACCCACAGCTATCTCAACTCTAGCGGATCGCGGGCAAGATGTTCATAAACATAAACAGGAGCGACACAGGCCACCCCATAAATAATACAGTCCACTTGAAGGAGGCCACTTGAGAAAAGGGACACCTAAATCTAGGATCGGTTCCACCATAAAGTCATCTACATGGGTAGCGTCGAACTTAAATCTGTCACTATCAAGGATGATCGTGGAAACAAGTGCCGCACATTTGTTCTTTTCTTAGCGTTGGTCTTAGTTTAATTATAAAACAGTTCGAATTTACAACTCGTCTCAGTAATATCAACAGAAGCAGAATACATGGCTGCGTGTATGGAATCCATATTCTTACGGCGCTTAATTATCGAAATCGGTTGTGGAGATAAAACTGCAGCAACTACCCTGTATATAGAAGAAGGTCGAGTTAATTTAAAATATGCTAGTACAAACTATATTATTACTGATGTCTTGACCAAGAATCTCCCTAAGAGAATGCATGTTGAATCTACTAAAATGTTAAGTTTAAATTGAATCAAATGAATTTGTAAGCATGCTCGCATTGAGGAAGTGTGCTGAAAGTTACCATTACTATCAATGCCCGCATATATTGACACACATTTGTATATTTACATCTATGAGTGAGAGACGTGTCGAAGCAACGTCTTCTCATCTTTTTTGTTTTGTTTTCTTCTTTGGTTTCCATCTACCTGTGAGCAGATTTTCACATCAGTCACAAATAAACATTTCAAATGAACGAACGCAACAGCTACCTTTTTTCTGTTAAAGTATAATTTCCACGGCATTGGTCAAACTCTGCTAAACAGTAGTTACCCCCTGGGTATGCCCTTGCATACATATTGTATACAGAAATACTCGTATAAGAAGAGAAAAATATGCGCACAAAGAAAATAAGTATAGACAGTGTAAAAAAAATGTATTTGAGGTTTGTTGTTTATTTTATAGTTGGAATGAAAAAGTTGAGAGAATGTTACAAAAGGGAAGGAATATTTAATATACATCTATACTATAAATTTTTAAGAAAAAAATCTGTGTGTAAGCGGCTATCTCCGCAACGCGTGCACCAAATTGCATTTTTGACCTGGTTTGCACAAACAAATTTGTACTTTTCTATAAATAGGTTCCTCAAGAATTAAAAATGAATAAAAAAATCTTAAATTTGGTCCAAAAGTGTGTGTTTGAACGACTATTTCATTTCTCCGCAACCCGTGCACCAAATCGCATGCGGTTTTTTTAAATGATAGCCAGAGTATGCGGCATTCTTTCCTTACAAAAGTTTTCACTTTTCTATAAATAGGTTCCATAAAAATTAAAAATTAATCAAACAAAAATCTCAAATTTAGTCTAAGAATGTGTGTTTGAACGCCTACTTCATTTCATTTTGTGTCATTCTGTAGAACAAAACATTTGATGATAGATTTTATTTCTTATAACTTTTTGTGTAAAAATTTGTTTTCTGAAAAAATTGCAATTTGTGTAAGTATATTTGTTGCTGTTGAAAATGTGTGCGTTTTAAACCAGCCTGTGTGGTTTGCCAGTTCTCTAAAACTAACTTATTTATCTAAAACTAGCAGACCCGCGCGCTTCGCTGCTTACTAAATGAATTTAACGTTTAGGAATTCATCGAAATTAAAAAATGATAGTTTTGATGTAATGACATATTTTATTTATTGCAATGCTTTGTGAAAAACAATATTCTTTGTTTTGCCGTCGGTACAATGAATTATTAATGCCGAAGGTTTGCCTACTCGTGAGCACGCTACATACAGTCGACCATGTGAAAATACCGGATGCTCCAAATGTAAACCACAAATTTGCAAAGACTGTCGTTGTGATTTATTAATAGTCATAGCAAAAGCAAGACGAATCGGAAATTGTAGTCGTTTGAAAATGGCAAATGGCATGTCAGTCGGAATCATCGGAATTCTCGGAATTAAAACGTGTTCACCACAAAATATCCCAGTCAAAATAGTTGCTTCAAGTAAATTAGTCATAACTTTTTTCACAGCAAGTCTTGTACCATTGCAAAATCGTGGTGGATTAAGATTCCGCAACATAATTGTGGTGGCTCCAACTTTTACTTGTAATTAGTATCCAGGTAAGTCCAATGAATTTAGAAATTCGACTGGATAATTTACAACATCATCTTGATTGATAATTGTATCAACCGACCCATTTCTCCTCGGATGCAATTCAAAATAGATGCGTTGATCTCATTGACATCTTTATTTGTTCCGGCCAAAATTGCTCTTTCCCTCAACCAGTCATGGTTTCTATAATTTTGTACAATATTTGGAAACACGCTCTGAATCAAGTATTCCTTCGATGACACAAAAGTGCAAAAATTATTTGGAAACGTTATGAAGCCAGAATTGTCGACGGGAAGTATGCCATTACCAATGTCTAACAGTTTTCTGGAAAAAAATCTGCTGAAGCATCGTTTTGCAATTGAACACGTACATTTGTAGTCAATCTAACAGTTTTCACAGAGCGCCAGAAATTAGATGTTTTCAAACACGCATTAATTTCATCAGCAGAAGTTCCTAGTATGACTACAGGCAATGTTTGTCTGAAATCACCTGCTAACAATATCAATGCACCACCAAACAATCGATTATCTCCACGAATATCATTCAACGTACGATTAAGTGCTTTCAGTGACTTCTTGTTGGCCATAGTACACTCATCCCACACAATAAGAGAGCATTGCTGCAGCACTCTCGCCAATGAAGATCTTTTGAAATGTTGCATGTAGGATTATCGTCAGCCTTCAAATTCAAGGGAAACTTCAGGGCAGAGTGCGCCGTTCGACCACCATCCAATAATGTGGCAGCGATGCCAGACGAAGCCAAAGCCAATGCGATTCTACCTTGTGCTCGAATGGTAGCCAAAATAATCGAAATGACAAACGTTTTTCCGGTACCTCCAGCTGCATCCAAAAAGAACAGTCCACCATGTTGTTCTTCGATAGCTCGCAATATTTGGTCGTAAGCCGTTCTTTGGTTGATATTTAACCGTGGCTCATTGTTTTGCACAAACGCATTAAGCTCGGCACGATCATACTGCTGTTCACGCTCCAGTTCTTTGTTGAAAAGGTCGTGTATATCACGATTAGGCGCTGTCATACCTAATTGAGCTAATGCTTTGCTTGCCATCATCAAGCAAAGGTCTTCAATAGCAATCAATGCTTCGTTGTAAATTTCCGGCGTATAGTCCATGTTTATATCAGCCGTTTGACGGCGCAATCGATGTAAAAATCCTCTGACAAATGATTTTTATTTTTCAGCCACAATTCAATTGGCTTTGCTGGACGTGGCTATAATAATTGCGAAAAGTGTCCGAATTTGATGTGGACTTGATGACAAAGCTGCATCTTCAAGTGTAAGATCCCAATGCATGTCATTCTTAAGCATGCTTCGCGATACGTCCCACACAATTCTTCATCAACAGTTCGCAAAGATTCAAATGATGTTGGTCCACGAACATTTATTAGCAACAATCGCAAATAATAACACTCTTGATTGTTAGGATGAACTGTATAAATTCGTCCTATTGCATCTGAGTGAAACAATATTAGCTGACCATGAACGGCTTTTCCGCGTCTTCGCATTTGAAAAACTTTTGACGAATTATTCCACGTATAATATTCGGGTTCTTCGGCGTATAGCAATGTTTTTGCAAAATCATCTGCTTGACACAACGAAAAAAATGCAGTTAGAGTTGTTGCTGGTGGTTGCGCAGCTCTTCGCATTTCATTTCCCGGAGTGAAAAAAATGCGTTGACCGTTTTCAAGATGAACAGTTAAATGAACTACAGTTGGATGCCTATCATGGATCGGCCTGCGGTCCTGTGCATTGAAACGCCTTGCATGTTAGCCGGTGTTTTATCAGCTCGAATAACAATTTTATGATCATCAGATGGCATTCGATCAAGCGATGTTTTGAAAACCTGAACCAATTCGTTGTGCTCATGGAACATATTTTGCAAATCGAAAATAATTTGTGTCCGCGAGTTGGTAATAATGGCACACCGACGATCAGCCTCATCTTCCGCGTTCCCGATAAAATATAATTGCAAAAATTGGTGGTCTGCGTTGTCGAAAGGTAACAAAGAGCCAGCTCGATGGTATATTTGACCCTGAATCTGAATAAAATATATGATAGAATGAGAACAAACGCACAATTTGCATAAACAAAACTATTTAATTACCTTGAACGTTGGCATGAAGTTGTCTCTTATAATATTTGTGGCGCCAAAAGTGTCATTTGAAAACTCGAATTATACTTTCGTATATTGTTCAAAAAATGATTAGACTCAGGAGTCAATCTATTAAGTAATGTGTTCAATGGTTGTGGTGGGCTGCCTAATTCAGGAAATTTCACTTTACCACTCGCACAGCACATCCCATCTGCTTCACCTTTAAATTTTAATGCCTGACAATGGCGACAACGGTCGTTCATTGGATCAATTATAATTTGCCTATGAGAAGCGTAATCGGTGACACTACTGTACGCGAACGCAACACCATGTAGATTTTGAATATAACGACGTTCATTTGCAGTTGTTGTTGCATCATTGTTCCATTGATTTGAACGGGACCTTGCTGTGCGTAGACGATTATTTTCATTGCGATGTGTAATGTCTTGGCTACTTTCGCGGCTCCTTGAAGCCACAACTTGAAACGAATTTCGCGTTCGCCGACCCAAATTTAATCGTCTCGACATTTAACTTTAAAAACCACACAGGCTGGTTTAAAACGCACACATTTTCAAAAGCAACAAATATACTTACGCAAATTGCAATTTTTTACGAAAACAAAAAGTTATAACAAAACAAAATCTATCATCAAATGTTCTGTTGTACAGAATGACACAAAATGAAATGAAATAGGCGTTCAAACACACATTTTTAGACCAAATTTGAGATTTTTTTTTTTTATTCATTTTTAATTCTTGAGGAACCTATTTATAGAAAAGTACAAATTTGTTTGTGCAAACCAGGTCACATTCTCTGGCTATTATTTTAAAAAAAATGCAATTTGGTGCACGCGTTGCGGAGATAGCCGCTTACACACAAATTTTTTTCTACAAATTTATAGTATAGATATAATAACTTTCTTAAAATGTCATTTAAGGACAAGATTTTCTTTACCTAAGCTTCTGTCTACTTAAATTTCCCTGGCAATTCTTGGCGGGAACACCATATAGCAGCATTCAATATGAGTCTTTTAAAAATAAATTATAAAAATCGGACATCATTTGAGCTGTCGGAGTAATTTTGTCCAAAATAAGTGCACTTTGATACACTGTGCGCTGGAGGAGGTGGTGGAAGCAACAGAAATTTAATTTCTTCATTCTGGCTATAATAATGATCCGAGCCGAACCAGATTTGGCAGTCTGATATATATGTTCATTCTCTATGAGACTGCATCTTTTTGTATTTTCAATATTAAAAAACTACCACAGATTTTTGTTCTTTGGGAAATCGGAGGGGGCGTGGCAAAATTTTGAAACAATCTTAATCCAGTGTGATTATGACATGAGTCTCGAAACAAAATTTGGTTACTATAGCTATTACAGTCTCTGAGAGCTTGTAGCTTATAGGGACGGACGGACACACGGACGGACATGGCTCTATCTACTCAGCTTTGGTTCTGATCAAGAATATATCTATATATATATATATATATATATATATATATACATATATACTTTATGGGGTCGGAAACGTTTCCTTCTCAGCGTTGCATTACCCCTTACTTAACTCCTTCACCCTTCGACTACGGGTATAAAAATATCATTTTTTTAAGTTTTTCCACGGAAAAAAAGTATTGTTAAACATGTTAAATCTATAAAAAACGAGAAGGAATGTGTGAGTCGCTTCTGGGGACGCGACTCTACTTATACCCGTACTCAGTCAGTAAATACATTTTTGAGATATAATTTTTTAGAATTTTAGAAAAAAAAAAAAATTTTACATTTTACATTTTTTTGCTACATCTGTTATCTACATCTACATCTACAATGTATATTTTACATCTAACATGTAGATTATAGATGTACCATTTATATTCTACATCTCCTCCTCTAGGGGTTGCTCGCGCACTGAACGCGGCAGAGTGTGCGAGCGAGAGAGAGAATGAGTAGTGTTTTTCTTGCTGGAGGGGGCGGGGGAAGCAACTGAAAATTACAACTGAAAATTACTTACAAAAGTTTTCACTTTTCTATAAATAGGTTCCATAAAAATTAAAAATTAATCAAACAAAAATCTCAAATTTAGTCTAAGAATGTGTGTTTGAACGCCTACTTCATTTCATTTTGTGTCATTCTGTAGAACAAAACATTTGATGATAGATTTTATTTCTTATAACTTTTTGTGTAAAAATTTGTTTTCTGAAAAAATTGCAATTTGTGTAAGTATATTTGTTGCTTTTGAAAATGTGTGCGTTTTAAACCAGCCTGTGTGGTTTGCCAGTTCTCTAAAACTAACTTATTTATCTAAAACTAGCAGACCCGCGCGCTTCGCTGCTTACTAAATGAATTTAACGTTTAGGAATTCATCGAAATTAAAAAATGATAGTTTTGATGTAATGACATATTTTATTTATTGCAATGCTTTGTGAAAAACAATATTCTTTGTTTTGCCGTCGGTACAATGAATTATTAATGCCGAAGGTTTGCCTACTCGTGAGCACGCTACATACAGTCGACCATGTGAAAATACCGGATGCTCCAAATGTAAACCACAAATTTGCAAAGACTGTCGTTGTGATTTATTAATAGTCATAGCAAAAGCAAGACGAATCGGAAATTGTAGTCGTTTGAAAATGGCAAATGGCATGTCAGTCGGAATCATCGGAATTCTCGGAATTAAAACGTGTTCACCACAAAATATCCGTTGATCTCATTGACATCTTTATTTGTTCCGGCCAAAATTGCTCTTTCCCTCAACCAGTCATGGTTTCTATAATTTTGTACAATATTTGGAAACACGCTCTGAATCAAGTATTCCTTCGATGACACAAAAGTGCAAAAATTATTTGGAAACGTTATGAAGCCAGAATTGTCGACGGGAAGTATGCCATTACCAATGTCTAACAGTTTTCTGGAAAAAAAATCTGCTGAAGCATCGTTTTGCAATTGAACACGTACATTTGTAGTCAATCTAACAGTTTTCACAGAGCGCCAGAAATTAGATGTTTTCAAACACGCATTAATTTCATCAGCAGAAGTTCCTAGTATGACTACAGGCAATGTTTGTCTGAAATCACCTGCTAACAATATCAATGCACCACCAAACAATCGATTATCTCCACGAATATCATTCAACGTACGATTAAGTGCTTTCAGTGACTTCTTGTTGGCCATAGTACACTCATCCCACACAATAAGAGAGCATTGCTGCAGCACTCTCGCCAATGAAGATCTTTTTGAAATGTTGCATGTAGGATTATCGTCAGCCTTCAAATTCAAGGGAAACTTCAGGGCAGAGTGCGCCGTTCGACCACCATCCAATAATGTGGCAGCGATGCCAGACGAAGCCAAAGCCAATGCGATTCTACCTTGTGCTCGAATGGTAGCCAAAATAATCGAAATGACAAACGTTTTTCCGGTACCTCCAGCTGCATCCAAAAAGAACAGTCCACCATGTTGTTCTTCGATAGCTCGCAATATTTGGTCGTAAGCCGTTCTTTGGTTGATATTTAACCGTGGCTCATTGTTTTGCACAAACGCATTAAGCTCGGCACGATCATACTGCTGTTCACGCTCCAGTTCTTTGTTGAAAAGGTCGTGTATATCACGATTAGGCGCTGTCATACCTAATTGAGCTAATGCTTTGCTTGCCATCATCAAGCAAAGGTCTTCAATAGCAATCAATGCTTCGTTGTAAATTTCCGGCGTATAGTCCATGTTTATATCAGCCGTTTGACGGCGCAATCGATGTAAAAAATCCTCTGACAAATGATTTTTATTTTTCAGCCACAATTCAATTGGCTTTGCTGGACGTGGCTATAATAATTGCGAAAAGTGTCCGAATTTGATGTGGACTTGATGACAAAGCTGCATCTTCAAGTGTAAGATCCCAATGCATGTCATTCTTAAGCATGCTTCGCGATACGTCCCACACAATTCTTCATCAACAGTTCGCAAAGATTCAAATGATGTTGGTCCACGAACATTTATTAGCAACAATCGCAAATAATAACACTCTTGATTGTTAGGATGAACTGTATAAATTCGTCCTATTGCATCTGAGTGAAACAATATTAGCTGACCATGAACGGCTTTTCCGCGTCTTCGCATTTGAAAAACTTTTGACGAATTATTCCACGTATAATATTCGGGTTCTTCGGCGTATAGCAATGTTTTTGCAAAATCATCTGCTTGACACAACGAAAAAAATGCAGTTAGAGTTGTTGCTGGTGGTTGCGCAGCTCTTCGCATTCCATTTCCCGGAGTGAAAAAAATGCGTTGACCGTTTTCAAGATGAACAGTTAAATGAACTACAGTTGGATGCCTATCATGGATCGGCCTGCGGTCCTGTGCATTGAAACGCCTTGCATGTTAGCCGGTGTTTTATCAGCTCGAATAACAATTTTATGATCATCAGATGGCATTCGATCAAGCGATGTTTTGAAAACCTGAACCAATTCGTTGTGCTCATGGAACATATTTTGCAAATCGAAAATAATTTGTGTCCGCGTGTTGGTAATAATGGCACACCGACGATCAGCCTCATCTTCCGCGTTCCCGATAAAATATAATTGCAAAAATTGGTGGTCTGCGTTGTCGAAAGGTAACAAAGAGCCAGCTCGATGGTATATTTGACCCTGAATCTGAATAAAATATATGATAGAATGAGAACAAACGCACAATTTGCATAAACAAAACTATTTAATTACCTTGAACGTTGGCATGAAGTTGTCTCTTATAATATTTGTGGCGCCAAAAGTGTCATTTGAAAACTCGAATTATACTTTCGTATATTGTTCAAAAAATGATTAGACTCAGGAGTCAATCTATTAAGTAATGTGTTCAATGGTTGTGGTGGGCTGCCTAATTCAGGAAATTTCACTTTACCACTCGCACAGCACATCCCATCTGCTTCACCTTTAAATTTTAATGCCTGACAATGGCGACAACGGTCGTTCATTGGATCAATTATAATTTGCCTATGAGAAGCGTAATCGGTGACACTACTGTACGCGAACGCAACACCATGTAGATTTTGAATATAACGACGTTCATTTGCAGTTGTTGTTGCATCATTGTTCCATTGATTTGAACGGGACCTTGCTGTGCGTAGACGATTATTTTCATTGCGATGTGTAATGTCTTGGCTACTTTCGCGGCTCCTTGAAGCCACAACTTGAAACGAATTTCGCGTTCGCCGACCCAAATTTAATCGTCTCGACATTTAACTTTAAAAACCACACAGGCTGGTTTAAAACGCACACATTTTCAAAAGCAACAAATATACTTACGCAAATTGCAATTTTTTACGAAAACAAATTTTCACACAAAAAGTTATAACAAAACAAAATCTATCATCAAATGTTCTGTTGTACAGAATGACACAAAATGAAATGAAATAGGCGTTCAAACACACATTTTTAGACCAAATTTGAGATTTTTTTTTTTTTATTCATTTTTAATTCTTGAGGAACCTATTTATAGAAAAGTACAAATTTGTTTGTGCAAACCAGGTCACATTCTCTGGCTATTATTTTAAAAAAAATGCAATTTGGTGCACGCGTTGCGGAGATAGCCGCTTACACACAAATTTTTTCTACAAATTTATAGTATAGATATAATAACTTTCTTAAAATGTCATTTAAGGACAAGATTTTCTTTACCTAAGCTTCTGTCTACTTAAATTTCCCTGGCAATTCTTGGTGGGAACACCATATAGCAGCATTCAATATGAGTCTTTTAAAAATAAATTATAAAAATCGGACATCATTTGAGCTGTCGGAGTAATTTTGTCCAAAATAAGTGCACTTTGATACACTGTGCGCTGGAGGAGGTGGTGGAAGCAACAGAAATTTAATTTCTTCATTCTGGCTATAATAATGATCCGAGCCGAACCAGATTTGGCAGTCTGATATATATGTTCATTCTCTATGAGACTGCATCTTTTTGTATTTTCAATATTAAAAAACTACCACAGATTTTTGTTCTTTGGGAAATCGGAGGGGGCGTGGCAAAATTTTGAAACAATCTTAATCCAGTGTGATTATGACATGAGTCTCGAAACAAAATTTGGTTACTATAGCTATTACAGTCTCTGAGAGCTTGTAGCTTATAGGGACGGACGGACACACGGACGGACATGGCTCTATCTACTCAGCTTTGGTTCTGATCAAGAATATATCTATATATATATATATATATATATATATATATACATATATACTTTATGGGGTCGGAAACGTTTCCTTCTCAGCGTTGCATTACCCCTTACTTAACTCCTTCACCCTTCGACTACGGGTATAAAAATATCATTTTTTTAAGTTTTTCCACGGAAAAAAAGTATTGTTAAACATGTTAAATCTATAAAAAACGAGAAGGAATGTGTGAGTCGCTTCTGGGGACGCGACTCTACTTATACCCGTACTCAGTCAGTAAATACATTTTTGAGATATAATTTTTTAGAATTTTAGAAAAAAAAAAAATTTTACATTTTACATTTTTTTGCTACATCTGTTATCTACATCTACATCTACAATGTATATTTTACATCTAACATGTAGATTATAGATGTACCATTTATATTCTACATCTCCTCCTCTAGGGGTTGCTCGCGCACTGAACGCGGCAGAGTGTGCGAGCGAGAGAGAGAATGAGTAGTGTTTTTCTTGCAGGAGGGGGCGGGGGAAGCAACAGAAAATTAATTTCTTCATTCTGGCTATAATTATTATCCGATCCGATTCATATTCGGCAATCTGGTAGATATGGCCATTCTCTACGATACTGCGTTTTTAGTTTTATCGTATCTTTAAAATTGTGCCTGCCACAGATTTTCGTCCTTTGTGGTGGCGGAAGGGGACGGGGCGAAATTTTGAAATACACTTGTAGCAGTGTGATATCACATGAGTCTTGAAACCAAATTTGGTTGCCCTAGCTCTTATAGTCTCTGAGATCCAGGCGTCAAACAAGACGGACAGACGGACAGACGGACAGACGGTCAGACGGACAGACGGACAGACAGACATGGCTCTATCGACTCGGCTATTGATGCTGATCAAGAATATATATACTTTATGGGGTCGGAAAATTTTCCTTCTCTGTGTTACACACATCCATTTTTACCACAAATCTAATATACCCCTTAACTCTTTTTTGAGTACGGGTATAATGAACATTCCGAGTTAACAAGTCGGGTTGTACTGGTGAAGAAGAGCGACGGCACACCACGAGTATATATATAATATATTTCTAATTATAGACGATTCGTAAACAAAACTCTTCCCGAATATACAAATAAAGTAAAAAAATACAAGAAATACAGACAGGCTCCGGTTTTCAGAGATTTATCGATAACCGAATCGGCCTGACACAGCTGTTCGGAGGAATTCACAATTTGTTGTTGCCCACCCCACATTATTTCAGATCCAATTTTGAGGTTGGTGTAAAAAAATGTTTTCTGAATTTGTCACAAGCTCAATGGCCCTGGTAATGGTGTCAAATTAATGTAAATGCATTAATAAGTCATCATTTTTTTCTCTTTTTTTAAATAACATTCGTTTTGTTGTATAAAAAGCCGTTTAGTTTTCACGTTGCGTTGTACGAAGGCGAGAGTGCCTAACTTTTGGTTTTCAAAAGTAAATCACACATTTTTGTGAAAGTAAAATCAGGAACATACCTGATAATATTTTTTCGACTTTTCCTGAGTTTTTAGACTAAAAATTAAAAATAAAAATAGCCAATTTTGCATTTGAAAGCCGAATTATTCCCAGGCGGTAGCACAAAATTGAAAGTTTTCTTCCCGCTGTGGACTAAAATGACTTTTTCTGATAGATTTCGGGATTTAAAACTTTTTATATAGCATTATTTATAGCAAATTGTTTTCTTTTTATGGTTCAGTTTTTTTTTATAAAGATTTTTTGAAAATTTTTTATTTTTTTTATCTTTTCTTTCAGAGGTAGTGCTTCTATTTTTCAAATAACCTAATTATCTTATATTAGGTTGCATACAATTTATTAGGTCTAAAAAGCTGCTAAATGAAGCTATAAATCCCATCCAGACACTTTGTTGCTGCAGCTTAACGCCTGGAAGATATTAAGCTTTCAAATTAAAATTTGATAATTTTTTTGCGGTATTTTTGTTGTAAATTTTGTCTTTAAAAACTTAGGAGAAGAAAATATTTCTAAACAACCTACTCCTTTAGAGGAAATACCGCCACTAACGCGCAAAAAAGAGGAGATATTGTCTTCGTCACATGGAACAACGGATTCAAGTAATGACCAGGGCAGGCGAAAATCCTCCAGCTGATCCCTCCCAGAGGGTGCCGGCTGTACAATGGGTACTGCATTATCCCGGATCGGGTAATGCATTGCCACGTACAGATCTTCACGACCAAAAATTCGGGGGAACTGAACCATGGCCATGGCTGGAGGTGCCTGGCGGGTAGTCATAAAACGCTAGGGGGTGGTCCCCCCGAAAAATATTAGCCAGCATGTACCCTCTGGGCCAACAATGGAGCGGAAGAAGGAGCAAGCAAGGGTTTGGATGTCAACCTAAACGTCGGTGGAAAGCGTGGCTGCTACCACCGTCGGGCACGGGGAGGAGCAATCCTCTCTGCATGTCGCCAGCGGCCACACCTCTGATAGGGCGGGAGCAGGTCATATCAGTTGCAATGCTACTGCCACAAAAACGACTTACTCCAAGTTGAGCCGCACAGGTGCCGTAGTCGATACAGACTTGGACCTGGAGAGCGTGCTCTCGGTAACCAAGACGGAGGAAGATAGCCTTCTCCGCTCCCTGGAACCAGGTTCCAGCTCCCTGCGTAGGGAAGGGCCGAAGCGTTCCAAGGAGGTGTTGAAGGCGAAGGCCTAGTACAAAGCGGCCCTCAAGATCATGGGCCGGCTCCAGGGCAGGTACGACCTCTCTGAGGAGGAGAAGGTCAAAATGACATGGGCCGAGCAACGGATACAAGAGGGACGGCTGCACTTCGCGCAGATGCCGTAGATGGAGGCATCGACGGATGAATTTGCCAACAAGGTGGAGGAGAGTCTCGCCACCAAAAGGCAACGCTCGACCGAGAGTGCCATCAAGGACACTCCGGTGAGCAAGCGGCAACGCGGGCCCAAGGTGGCAGGCTCCACACCCAAACAGGCGAAGACACTCCAAAAAGCTAAGGTCAGTGAGGTGACCAAATAAAACTTAATCGTGGCACTCATTGACCGGAGCGACGAGAACGGCAAAATAACGGCGGCGCGGTGGAAGACGGTCAAAATACTAAAATGTATTGACGACCCCACACTCAAACGGTCTGCCAACTGGAAGCGTTGTGGGAGGGGGCCAAGCTGGAGGTAGTGGACAGGGTGCTAATCCCGTCCATACAAAAGGCAAAGGTACTCTTCCCCATAGTAATCCAAGGGGACCGCGTTGAAGCTGCTACAGCGGCAGAACACAATGTGCCAACGGCGAACTGGAGAATTTTGCATATCGGGAGCCCACTACCCAATGAGGGGGGCCAGAGTGCGATCATCCAGATCAGCAAGGAGGCAGAGGACCTGCTGTAACCAAGATTCGGGAAGATGGCGTGGGGGAGGAGCAGTGTGTACCTACGGCTGAAAAAGCGCCACCCCGAGGTTAAAAATGCGTACACTCTGCAGGCGGGCGAGGTGGAGAAGAACCTTGGCCTGGACACCATCGTGGAGGCCGCACAAGGTCTTTCGCTGGACTCGGAGGAGGAGGAGAAGGCCGGTGACCTGACGGTAGTAGTCAACCCG
This sequence comes from Drosophila tristis, assembly GCA_018150885.1. Lineage (NCBI taxonomy): Eukaryota > Metazoa > Arthropoda > Insecta > Diptera > Drosophilidae > Drosophila > Drosophila tristis. Next base: position 2,545,868 of record JAECWT010000067.1, read on the forward strand.
TCAAGTGGAGCTGAGCCAGACGCACATGGTGAGTGTGCTGCAGCTCAACCTCCACAAAAGGAAGATTGCGTCGGCGGAGCTCCTCTTTGCCATGGAGCAAGGGCCCGCCGACATAGCCTTAGTCCAGGAGCCATGGGTTGCCTCAGGCAATGCTGTGGCCGGACTAAAGTCCTCAAATTTTAACGTGTTCTATCCACCATCGGTAAGCAGGAACAGAACCGCCGGACTCGTACGAAAGGGAATCCATGCTCACCTTATGTCTCATTACAGCACTGACGATCTGACCGTGGTGATGCTAGAAAGTAAGGAAAGGCGCCTGATGGTAGCCTCCTGCTACATGGCACACGACAGGCCAGCTCCGACTGAAGAGTTGAGGCAAAGACCAGAAACTTCTCGTCGGACGCAAACGCACATCACAACGTGTGGGGAAGCTCCGACATCAACGATAGAGGTGAGTTAATCCTAGACTTCATACTATCAACAAACCTAGAAGTAGCAAACGTAGGAGAGGAATACACCTTTGTAGGTCCCACCTCTTCAAACGGGAACAAGTACTTTGGTATCTATCTAAAGAGTCCTTGAAAGACCATCCTTCTCAGACCACAAGTATATTCAGTTTAAGTGTGAATTTGAACACTCTCCAAAGATAGGTTAGGTTAGGTTAGGTTTATAGGGCTGCTCGACTGAAGTCGAGGTCACTCGGAGGCAAGTCTGCCCATTGTGATGCCCACACTCGTCACGGGATATTGTCCGGTGCCTAGGGAGGTTTCGCGAACCAACCCGAGGCCTCTATAAAGAGCACCAGTTTGTCTAGAGGCATGTTTGCCAGGCTGTCCAGATCTTCGTAGAAGGCGCCACCGAGTATTCGGTGACGCCTCCCCATGAGTGCAGGACAGTTGCAGAGAAGGTGCTGGATGCTCTCTATTTCCTCCTCGTCCCTGCAGCTGCGGCAGAAGTCATGGTGGGGCAGTCTGTACCTTGTGGCCATGCGGCCGATGACACAGTGCCCCGTTATAACTCCCGTCAGTGTTCGCACCCGACTCTTCCTGAAGCTTAGGAGAGTCTTGGTGCGTTTAAGGTCATAGTGGGGCCAGAGCGAGCGAGAGATCTCACAGTTGGGTGTGGTGTTCCACCTCCTGTCCGATCTCGTTCTGGCTCGGCCCATCATCTGCGAGATGATGTCTCGTAGTGGTCTCCTTATGTCGCTGACTGCGTCCGCTATTGGCTTGGCCGATCCAGTTCTGGCACACTCGTCCGCACTCTCGTTGCCCGCTATGTCGGTGTGACCCGGAACCCACGTGAGTGTGATTGAGTGCGCGCTGATCTGGTTTAGTGCGTCCACCGTATCACGTACGAGTCTGCTTGTGGTCTTGCAGGATACCAGGGCTTTGATGGCAGCTTGACTGTCAACGCAGATTGCTATGTTCCTCCGAGGTAACTCCAAGGTGTATACCAACTTTGCCGCTTGCCATACTGCATATATCTCCGCCTGGAATACACTGCACCAGTCTGGTAGTCTTAGGGATATGTTGGTTGCTAGTTCTTCGGAGAAGATTCCAGCTCCTGTCCCTTCGGCCGTCTTTGACCCGTCGGTGAAAATGGAGAGCTCATTCTGCCCCAGGACCGTGTTACTCTTCCATTTCTCCCTACCCGGTATGTGTCCTTTAAAGTTTCTTTTCTCCAAAGATAACTGTCTATAGAAATCCCCAGAACACAAACTGGGAAAAGTTTAAAAAGACAGTTTCCTCGAAGCTCGCGAATCGTCCGGGCACAGTGAAATCCCCGGAAGACATAGAAACGTCCCTAGAGACCCTTTCCAAGGAACTACTCAATGCGTACCACGCATCGTGTCCACCCTCGAGAACGAAAAAGAGGACCAACCACTCTGGTGGAACCAGGACCTATCGCTCCAAAGAAACAACCTCCAAGAATTCTTCAAAACGCCAAACAGGCGGCGATAAGATGATCAATGAGGAATACAAAATCCTACTCAGGGAGTACAAGAAGGAAATACGAAGGTCACAAAGAAAATCGTGGAGGAACTTCTGCTCCAACATCGAGAAAGTCCCAGAAACGGCTGGTTGCTATTAAAGCAACCTACCATACAGAGTCAGCTCAAGCGAAACGATGGACAGTGGACTCAGGGCAGTGAAGAAGCCCTAACAGCACTAATGGAAGCCCACTTCCCAGGATGCACCGAGGTTGCTGACGCTACAACGCATGAGGACCTAGAAACTGAGGAACAGCATCACCCAACGGGTCTCATATCGTCTAGGAGAATCCACTGGGCTATAAACTCCTTTGTGGGTACGAAAGCACCTGGACGGTAAGACGGTATATTTCCAGCCATGCTACAGGCGACCAAAGACGTGATCACCCCATGGCTCTCGGCAATATACATGGAGGACCTCTGGGATTGTCTTCCTTCCAAAGGCAGGAAAGTGCAGCCATATGAGCCGCAATGACTACAGACCGATAAGCCTCACCTCTTTTCTACTCAAAACACTAGAAAAGCTGCTGGATCTACACATCAGAAACGATGTAGGGGGGCGGATGTCAACCAACCAGCATGCCTACACCAAAGGGAAATCGGTGAAGACGGCACTGCATTCGTTAGTAGCCACCATCGAAAATGCCCTCCAAAATAAAAAGTATGCTCTAGGAGTGTTCTTAGACATATTCGGAGCATTCAATAACGTGAATACGAACGCGATAATGGACCGCCTAGAAGCGACCAACACGCATCCCTTAATCAATCTCTGGATAAAGAACCTTCTAAGTTGTAGACGGGTGTACTCAGAGTGGGGCACCGCTTCTATGGTGAAAGCGGCACACAGAGGCACACCTCAGGGTGGGGTCCTGTCGCCCCTCCTATGGAATCTGGTGGTCGACGACCTGATAAAGAGATTCGAGAGGAGAGCCCCAAAAATAACAGCTAATGCGGACGACATAAGCATAATTATTACGGGAGTATGCCCATCGAGCTCTATAATGGAATCAACACTCAGGGAGATATGTGAGTGGGCGGGAAAAGTAGGACTCAGTATCACCGCGGACAAGACGGACCTCATCCTCTTCACCAAGAGGTACAAGGTACCGGCATGGATCCCCCTGAAAATTGACAGAACCAGGCTTACCCCAAAAACACAAGTCAAATACCTTGGCATAGTACTGGGCAGCAAGCTGACATGGAGACCCAATGTATTGGAAAGGGTGAAGAAGGCCACCATTGCGCTATATGCATCCAAGAAGATGCTCAGCAGTACATGGGGCCTATCTCCTGCACTAATGCACTGGATCTACATCTCGGTAGTGCGACCGACTCTGCTGTATGGAGTCTTAGTGTGGTGGCAGACTACAGAAAAGAAAACCTACAACAAGCTGATGGATAGAACGCAGCGGCAGGCACTGCTCTGCATCACTGGGGCGCTGGGGTTGGCAGATTAGATGTTACAGGCTTTCGATAGCCCCAGATTCATCACATTTCCTGCACTTGTCACTGTTGGTGATGCCTAGTTTGACTGCATGTGCAGCCAGGCAATGACCTGTGAGTATACCCATTAGCATTCTACAGTCCTTCCGTGGTAGGTGTAGTAGGTACTGGCTGAGTTAACCATTGCTCTCCTTGCACATGGTTTTCGCAATCTTGCAGTTGGTGGTTCTCCTCCACTTGCTACTGGCGGGATTGCAAGGTGGTAACACAAAATACTGCTGCTTCTTGTGCCTATAGGATAGTTGAGATAGAGCTGAGCATTACTCAAGAAAACTCTGGCCAAAACGGAAGGAAAATACATTGGAAAATTACAAAATACAACTCTCGTGAAGTTTGAAGACGTTGTTTTACCACCATTACACATTAAGCTGGGACTAATGAAAAATTTGGTTAAAGCACTGGACAAGGGAGGTAAATCGATGAGTTAACTAAAAACTTTTTTTCCAAGTCTGTCCTTGGCAAAAGTTAAAGAAGACGTATTTTATGGCCCTAAAATTCGAAAACTACTAAAAGATGAAGGGTTTGAAAATATTTTATCTACGAATAAAAAGCTCATTCGACTGGTTACAAAAATGTTCTTGGTAACAGCAAAAGTGATGATTACGTTGATATCGTTCAAGATCTATGTTCGGGCCAGCGGCTATTTAAGCGTTTATCATAATATTAAATGTAGCTGGACCTATTTGTATAAGAGTATCGAAACCTAAACTTATGTATGTCTCCAGCGTTCGGCAGTGCTGCTGCGCTCTCCCTGTTAAACAGCGCTCTGCACCTGCCGCTTCGGCTCTTGCATTGTTCGGCCGTCGTGGCCAAAGTTAGTTCTATGCTAATCTCTCGCCGCATAGGTTGCATACCGAAACCCCTTGAGCATTTTTATCTGGCCGGGCAAAAGAGCGAGCAATTGGCTTCAGCTAGCCGCCGGTATAAATAAATATTATAACGTTGTAAATCGAAACTCTTTTAACTGATTTTGGATAATATAGGTGCCAAAAAAGCTTGGCATCTCAAACAATCTAATTGATAATTATGAAAAAATTGGAGCCAACATGGTACTAAAACTCCATTTCCTGCACTTCCACTTGGACTTTTTTTCCGACCAATCTAGGCGAAGTTAGTGATGAACACGCAGAGAGATTTCACCAAAAATTAAAAGTTATGGAACGACGGTATCAAGGTATTTGGAATGAGAATATGTTGGGCGATTATGTGCGGACCCTCATAAGGGAATCTGATTCGAAGGACAAAGGCAAGCAGTAGAAAACAAAATTTATCAGATACGTTTAAGAACACAATGACAAAAAGTAACTGTCAACAACATTTAATGCCAAAGTAACACGTTCAGGTACCAAAAATTCCACTCCTTTTCGTTTGCTTTTTTTCAATCGGCAGTTGGGCCCGCAACCTTTCAACCTTTCAATTTTTAAAACTTTTTTATGTTTGTTTAACGAATTATAGCTCCACCGTCTCCCCATAGATTTTAAAGAACAATGCCTTAAACGACGACTAATTAATGCGTCTATCTTAAAATAAAAATGCATGCCAAGACCTGAGTTTTTAAAGTAAAAATAAAGTAGAAAAATAGCGCAAAAAAGAATTAAATTTTAATTTGAAAGCTTAATATCTTCCAGGCGTTAAGCTGCGTTATAAGAACTGTAACCATATATATACTTAAGTTATTTGAAAAATGGAAGCACTACCTCTGAAAAAAAACGTGAAAAAATAACAGATTTTTAAAAAATTCTTTAAATAAATCAAAACCATAAAAAAATTATTTAAAAAATTTTAAGTCCCGAAATCTGTCAGAAAAAGTTATTTAGGTCCACAGCGGAAATGTCGTGTCGACTAGTGTAAACTAAAGCTACAAAGTGTTCGAATTCATTTTGACCAGATGTGAGAAGCTTAAGGTTATGTAGAAAAATCACTAACACTAAAAAAAAAACAAAACAAAAATTTAAAAAAAATCGACCTTAATGGAATTTAGCATGTAAAGATTTTATAAATGTTTTATATGGCCTTATAGTAAGCCTCTGATTGGATAAAGACAAAAATTACCTGCAGCAATAATGTGAAATACGCAGGGCACTCGCTGCTTTCCGATTTTGTTCGTTGCGACACATAAAAGTGTACCATAGTCCAGTTCAGTTATTGGAGTATATGTTACAACGGATGATGTGCCTAAAAAGATGTAACCTATTAGATGAATTCAAAACATATTGGATTTAATTTAAATTGTCTAATATAGCTGAAACTTAATGCAATATAATAAATACAGCTTCAAGATTTTTCTTTTACACTCTTTGATCAAACTCCCGATCTACCGTTATAAAAACTGTCGTATTGCGAGGAATGTAGGAACTATGTTCATTGCCGCAGAGGTACCGTACGGTATGTAAAGGTTGGGAGATTGGTCCAACATCTATCCCTTATCTATAGCTTTCCATAAACCATTCTGGCGGAATGTTTGCCAACAATATTTGCCAACAAATTCCATAAATCATGGCCAGTTGTGCAGCCAAACGTTAGTCTATGTATACTATTGTTCGCTAATTGCACTGCCCTTTGTACAAAACATTGTGGTAACATATATATATGCTTATGCACGTCAGCAGAATATGCTGTTCCTTTCTTTTCCCCTTTTCGTTTTTCATACCAGTGCTCGAAGTTAAGAGGTATTTTAAATTTCCGACACCATAAAGTATATATGTTCTTGATCGGCATCCATGTCTGTCCGTCCGTGTACTAGTTTTAGTAATTGATTAATACAAAATAGATGACAGCCTTTATGCTTTATGGGCCTCCAACTCATAAATAAAGGCTCACGCACACACTAGCTAAAAGCGGATACGCGCCAATGAACCGCAGAATTTCCAATAGTTTATCGGCTTAAATCTGTGGTTAACTTACCAGATTGAATAATGTGATTTTTAGCAACGTCAATACTTTCCGCTGAATTGTTAAATGTCCAACTAAATTCGACTTCATGTGGGTTTGCATCGACCACACAAATAATTTTTGCATCTTCGTGTTTTGCTATCCCATAGATTTTCTTCTGGTTCTGCAAGCACGTAGGAGAGTCTAAAAAATCAAAAACAAAAAAAGGTGTTACCAAAATACTTTTCACCTTATTTTTACCTTCTCTTTCATTAAACCATTAATAAAACGCTCAACAAATTTTAAGATTTTGCAAGAATTTAAGTAATAATAAAATTTAGTTTTTATTTTAAATTTAAAAAAATTTTGCCCAATTTGCAAATATTTCTGCATATAAATTTTTTCCATTCTGCTTATTTTGGGATTTCATATCTATATGTTTCCATGGAAAGGTCGAATGAGACCAAATGAAAAATGAACAATAAAAACACTTCCCTCTTGCTCTTGCTTAAGCTGGTCGTGTATGCATCTCGCATCTTTATTTTGCATTTTCGGAATTAATAGTATATGTATGTATATAGTATATGCAGTTCAAATATTATCTCAAGTGTCAATGTTATAGTATTTCAAATGCGACATATGTAGCTGAAAAACAATTACAGACCGATAAGCCTCACCTCTTTTCTACTCAAAACACTAGAAAAGCTGCTGGATCTACACATCAGAAACGATGTAACGGGGCGGATGTCAACCAACCAGCATGCCTACACCAAAGGGAAATCGGTGAAGACGGCACTGCATTCGTTAGTAGCCACCATCGAAAATGCCCTCCAAAATAAAAAGTATGCTCTAGGAGTGTTCTTAGACATATTCGGAGCATTCAATAACGTGAATACGAACGCGATAATGGACCGCCTAGAAACGACCAACACGCATCCCTTAATCAATCTCTGGATAAAGAACCTTCTAAGTTGTAGACGGGTGTACTCAGAGTGGGGCACCGCTTCTATGGTGAAAGCGGCACACAGAGGCACACCTCAGGGTGGGGTCCTGTCGCCCCTCCTATGGAATCTGGTGGTCGACGACCTGATAAAGAGATTCGAGAGGAGAGCCCCAAAAATAACAGCTAATGCGGACGACATAAGCATAATTATTACGGGAGTATGCCCATCGAGCTCTATAATGGAATCAACACTCAGGGAGATATGTGAGTGGGCGGGAAAAGTAGGACTCAGTATCAACGCGGACAAGACGGACCTCATCCTCTTCACCAAGAGGTACAAGGTACCGGCATGGATCCCCCTGAAAATTGACAGAACCAGGCTTACCCCAAAAACACAAGTCAAATACCTTGGCATAGTACTGGGCAGCAAGCTGACATGGAGACCCAATGTATTGGAAAGGGTGAAGAAGGCCACCATTGCGCTATATGCATCCAAGAAGATGCTCAGTAGTACATGGGGCCTATCTCCTGCACTAATGCACTGGATCTACATCTCGGTAGTGCGACCGACTCTGCTGTATGGAGTCTTAGTGTGGTGGCAGACTACAGAAAAATAAACCTACAACAAGCTGATGGATAGAACGCAGCGGCAGGCACTGCTCTGCATCACTGGGGCGCTGAGGTCAACCCCAACAAAAGCACTCGAAACCATAATCGGAATCGAGCTCAACTGATTGCAAGAAAGACGGCACAGCTAAACACGACAAAGTCAGTGCGGATCTATTGGGTTCCCAGCCACGGGGGCATCGAAGGTAACGAGACAGCGGATGTACTGGCTAAGGAAGGCGTCGGGTTGGCCATTGACAGAACCATTGGCAGATTAGATGTTACAGGCTTTCGATAGCCCCAGATTCATCACATTTCCTGCACTTGTCACTGTTGGTGATGCCTAGTTTGACTGCATGTGCAGCCAGGCAATGACCTGTGAGTATACCCATTAGCATTCTACAGTCCTTCCGTGGTAGGTGCAGTAGGTACTGGCTGAGTTAACCATTGCTCTCCTTGCACATGGTTTTCGCAATCTTGCAGTTGGTGGTTCTCCTCCACTTGCTACTGGCGGGATTGCAAGGTGGTAACACAAAATACTGCTGCTTCTTGTGCCTATAGGATAGTTGAGATAGAGCTGAGCATTACTCAAGAAAACTCTGGCCAAAACGGAAGGAAAATACATTGGAAAATTACAAAATACAACTCTCGTGAAGTTTGAAGACGTTGTTTTACCACCATTACACATTAAGCTTAAATCGATGAGTTAACTAAAAACTTTTTTTCCAAGTCTGTCCTTGGCAAAAGTTAAAGAAGACGTATTTTATGGCCCTAAAATTCGAAAACTACTAAAAGATGAAGGGTTTGAAAATATTTTATCTACGAATAAAAAAGCTCATTCGACTGGTTACAAAAATGTTCTTGGTAACAGCAAAAGTGATGATTACGTTGATATCGTTCAAGATCTATGTTCGGGCCAGCGGCTATTTAAGCGTTTATCATAATATTAAATGTAGCTGGACCTATTTGTATAAGAGTATCGAAACCTAAACTTATGTATGTCTCCAGCGTTCGGCAGTGCTGCTGCGCTCTCCCTGTTAAACTGCGCTCTGCACCTGCCGCTTCGGCTCTTGCATTGTTCGGCCGTCGTGGCCAAAGTTAGTTCTATGCTAATCTCTCGCCGCATAGGTTGAATACCGAAACCCCTTGAGCATTTTTATCTGTTTATCTGTTTTTGTTTAAACATTCAGTATTTATGAAATCATTAATTGATTCTAAGCTTATACAAATTTCTTGGCCGCAACCGAACGTGCGTTCAGCTAAGGCTTTGGCTCTATGCACGCAATTTTTATTGCTTTTAACCGATATAGATCATCATTCTTCGCTACTCACAGCTCTAGCGCATCATCTGTTGCAGCGTATACATACCCTCCGGAAAGCATAAGTGGTTCTGCTTCACTCGCTCCTGTTCTCAGGACTTCGCCAGCATTCTTTTTGAATTATTCTATCTGTGTCTCTACTTTCGCTGGATCGAAGCTACTTGCCGTAGAATCACAGTTTCTTGGCCTCAAACTCTTGAGCAAATCTTCAAGACTGAAAATCCCACATAATAAAAACAAAAACCTCTTACAGCACAAATCAAGTGCAATGTCTCCTTCTCATCTACAAACAGTGGAATCAAGCGATAGTCCGAGTGGTCATGCCTCGTCGATATCAGTCAATCTGTCGTCAGATTCTCTGGTCTTCTTCACTCCAAACAACACATATCTATTATTGCCCCTTAACTCTTCGAGACCGGGTATAAAAACTATGATCGTGGTTTTCCATTCACTACCAGAACGTACATACTCTTTTATGCAAATTGTGCCAACATCATCACTGTTGAGGTATGCCGTGCATACATCTATTTGGTTGAAATATAATTTCATTTCCGCTGCTAGAGCTAGAATCGCACCCTCTTTTGTCTGCAAACTCGGAAAAATGTTTTTACATAGTTATGCCATACTGCTGGGAATAACTAACTGAAACCAACAATGCTTTAAACCGTTCCATCTTGAAATATTTCTCGCGTTTCAGGCTATACACCCATTTTCATCCAACAGCCCGGTTTGCTGTTTGTAGGTCTGCCAACTACCATGTCTGATTTGCAATTAGTACCTCATATGTGCTTTGCAATGCCTGGGTCCCCTATGATGCATGAATACCCATCCTCGCCACCAACTGCTGGCAAAGGCAGCATCAAGAATGAAGTACTCTTTCTTCGGGTGGCCAATGGTGGCACCATTGCTGCTGTCACCCTCATTAGTATCGTTACCAGTATCACACTACAGCCAACTTCACCCATGGGAAACTTGATTGTGTATGAGTTGTTGTCGTTTGGAGCTCGTTCAAGACGACTTCTCGCCGCTAAATACACTGATTGCTTTGAGCATGACAGCCATGCAGTCGATACCCTTTACCTGCTATCGAATACTTTTTGGTTTAAGCTTATTCATACTTGTACCCTTGTCTAACCCTACTGCAATGGAAGGCCAAAACCTTAATCGCAGCAAAACACCTTTTTTTTATTTGAAGAATCTATAAGTTAAAGACTTTGTTTACCTTTATAATGCAATCACTGTCTTGGATTACTTTAACATATTCTTTCCCATAGATAAACTTTTTTAACAACAACTGTCTTCAGTTCTATCTCTTCTTCCCCTGTGCTTTTAGAAACCCGTAGAAATCCAGTGCAATTATTTATACAATACATACATACTCTGTTTGTAGCCGTCAGCCATTCGGGTGATACAGGGGGACTAACAGCTGAAGGGCCGTCTCGCCATAACTGGACCCTTGGACTAGGGGTAGGAGTGTTTCGGGTCAGGACTTGCCCTGATCCGATGCGGCATTGCTCCTGGTGTCTGGGATGCGGGGACCCGCCGTAACTGTACACAACAGTGGAGGTACCGGAGGTACCAGTATCGGAGGGACAAGGCAATCCCTCTATATCAACGTCTGGGAAACCAGATCCTAAGAAGACGGGGAAGGAGACTCAGTCGGTCCGCCGTCTTCTAGTAGTTACCGATGCGAGTAGGGCTCCGATAAGCCAATCGGTCCCTTCCACGTCGGGGGGCACCGGGGGCAAACCGGTTATCGGGGTGGCTGCCAAGCAGAGCGTAATCGCAGCTGGAAAGCGCCCTGTGACCGGGGAACCTCAGTCAACCTTGGCAGGCGGAGGTACTGCGCCACAGGGAAAGAAGCCGTCCTACCAAGACAGGAGGCGCGCTGCTTTCATCCTGTTCAACGACGACCCGGATTTCAAGTCCTCCATCATTGTGTCGTCAGCATGCGCTGCCCTACTGCTCCACCTAGCCAAGGATGTCCGACTAGGTCCTCATTCAAAAGCCATGGATACTCGGAAACAGGGTTTCCGGTCTAAGGACTCAAGACTATAAGTTATACGTAGCTGACACCACAAGTAAAATCCGTACCTGCGTTCTTGCAAAAAGAGAGTTACACTTATTTTTTCTCCCAAATTTCAGCGATGAAGATCACACAGCGGTGAGCCTTGACGGCCAGGAGAGCTCATTGAGCATGTGCTCCACATATATGGGTTACGACAAACCTGAACCCCCTCCACACGAGTCCCAAAGGGATCTCAGCGCAGACTGCGAGGCCAAGGATATCGCCTAATTATGGGATGCGACGCCAACGCACACCACAGTCAGTGGGGAAGAACCGACACCAATGAACGGGGTGAGTCCCTTTTCAGCTGTATACTGACCACTCATAAACCGGTCATAAACCGAGGGAACGGGGGAACCTTTATTATTAAAAATCGCTAGGAGGTCCTGGACCTCACACTTGCCTCTCACACGATACAGAATAGCATAGTAACTGGAGGTTCCTTGAAGAACACTCCTTCTCGGACCACAGGTACGTGGAAACTGAGCCCAGTCCAATTCCGGAACGTCAGGCGGACAAACTGGAATCGTTACTCAGACCACCTGAGCCGTATTCTCCCTGAGTCTATCCGCGGGGAAGAACTCTCACGGGAGAACACGACCAATCTGGTGAAAACATTTACCGACGCCTGCAATGCGGCGCTCGACAAATCATGTACCCCTAGTAAATCTAGGGGCCGGAAGAAGCCTGAATGGTGGACTCCGAAACAGGGGGAACTCCGGAAAGCCTGCCGGAGACCCTTCAACAGAGCCAAAGCTCTAAATGTTGAGCAGAACTGGTTCGAGTACAAGGTCAGTGTGTCAACCTATAACAAGGAACTTGGGAAAACCAAACGCGCCTCATGGCGCAAGTTCTGCAGTGAAATCGAAAGTAATTCCGAAGCTTCACGCTTGCGCAACGTACTATCGAAGTCGACAACAACCTTGGGTTACCGTCATGGATGACGTCCAGAAATGAATTGTAAACAGACCAAACTGTAGCGCACCTCCTTCTGTTGCCTCAAGAGTCAGGAGAACATACCCTGGGAAATTAAAAGCTTTAAGACATACAAGTCTGCGGAAACAGATGGCATCATCCCAGCCCAACAGATTTACGAGGGAGTCTTCTCTCACGGACAAATCCCAGACACATGTAAACCCACGCACACTGCCCCCAAAGATTTCAGTCCAATAAGTCTTTCGTCCTTTCTTTTAAAGACGATGGAACGGCTTTTAGGGCTGCATCTCAGAGCGAATATTCCACCTTATCTAATCTCTGATTCTCAGCACGCTTATCGGAAAGGAATATCCACCGCGACGGCCCTACACGCGATCACATCGATCATTGAAACGTCCCTTAACTGTAAGGAGTACACACTGGTGGCCTTTCTTGACATAGAAGGCGCTTTTAACAACATCATCCCGACCGCCATCACGGGTGCACTGACGGACCTGGGGTCTGATTCCTGGACGGTGAGTCTCATCGATCAGATGCTTCGATGCAGGACCGTTGAGGCCTCACTGGGGACGTCAACTTCCACCAGGTTTTCAGCAGAGGTACTCCGCAGGGCGGAGTCCTCTCGCCCGCCTAGCAGTAAATGTAGCAGTAAATGAACTGCTGCGTGAGATAGAGGGGGGTGTAGTGGCGTACGCTCGATGATGTTGTCATAGCATTCTCTGGGAAATGGGGACAGATTACTGTATACCGAGTGATCACCTCTTGACGCCCTTCCAAGTATCAGTCCCACTCAGGGAGGACTGGGAGAGGGGCGAACCTGGACCCGCAAATGCGATCCACATATACACATATACACTTTGATACACATATACACACATTTTTTCAGGCTCCCGAATCACTGTAGTGTGTTCCAAGCGGAGGTTGAAGCTGTCTTTAGACAGACACTCAGTGTGCAACTAAACTAAACGAACTAAACGACTGTCAACATATGCCGAAGGTCTCTTAATTAGACCGCAGAGCATTTAGATCTGTCCCTAATATGGGTCCCCGGACACAGGGATATCCACGGGAATGATGCTCTTGACGAACTAGCCAAGCAAGGTACTACCACACCTCTCCTACTGGAGACGAAGCAGGTAGCAATGCCTTTGGCTACGTGTAGGCTACTAACGCACGTAGTCTTCGAGCTAATTGCCGTCCGATGATGGCAGCAAACCATCACCTGTAAAACTTCCAGGTCGATCTGGCCAAGTCGATCGAAGAAACACTCGGAAGAGCTCTACAAACTCAGCAGAGTACAGTGCTCTGCCGTCATCCGAGCCATCACGGGACACTGCCAGATCGGCACGCACGCTGCCAGACTGTCAATCCCTCTACGACTTCTGTAGAAGCTGGCCCTGGGAAGCCGTAGGCTATGGCTTCTTGGAGCTCCTTTTCTCACCGGCATTTCGTGAAGAAGAAGTGAGAATTTTGGGAGTTTTTTTTTTTTTCTTCTTTTTTTTGTGATTTAATCATCGTATGTATGACTGGGGTTTGCTCGCAGCTTTATTGCCGCATTGATCAGATACTGGTGGTTAAGTCGTATGTGCAGGACCTACTCTCGTATGTTGATTTTTTTCCGTATATCGACACGTGTCTTTAATACTGTTTGTTGAGGTTATGTTTTTTCCGACGGCGGATTTTGATTGGATTTATGCTTTGTTCTCTTTTGTTTTTAATTTTATATTTTATCGCGAAAGCGAATATGGTGGCCGGATGACGGAAGTCTGCAAGTACCGGATACGCGCAGTTAAGTTTTTTTTTTTTTATGATTTTAAGTCGACAGAAGAAAGCGCTCTGGTTCGAAGTTAATCATACGTCATTCGTTGTGAGTCGCGCTGCACTTTGCATTGCGTGGATCCATGTAAGTACACATTAAGGCAAGGCACATTATTAAATGTGTACTCTGAGGTTGGAGATGGAATGTCACAAGAACAACCCCACAGCCTTTTGGCGGTGTCTACCGCGATTTAACTGCTTTGGATGTTCCTGTATACAAATGTTATGGATCAAAGAGGGTTCCGAATGTTAGTCAGAGCATCGAAAGGGTGAAATACCAATGAACTATGTGAGAATAAATTTGTTTTCCTTGTGGCGAGCTTACAAAATACATTGACTCAGAATTCTACAATTGGATTGATTCCAGTTAGAACTAGGTCGACAGGTGTTAGCTTGAAGCAGCGAGGTTAGTCTCTTGGAAAGTTGGATGATCTTAGGAATTTTGGTCGGGTCATTAACATGGCATGTGATTGTGGTAGCATTGTGTCGAATACAATTTTTTTGGTAACAGCATCCGAGATTGTACGAACAATAGCTAACATAGAGTTATTGAATTGATGCACTTGGAAAAAATTCTTTAATTTTTTGGTTTATTGAACTAGACGATTACTTAACTCAGATGTTTAAACTAGGAAATATTTTATGAACTTAGGAACAAATTATTTAAACGTTTAAAAAAAAATATATGAACTTTTTTTGTAATTCTTCCCAAACAGATTGTTTAGAGGAGGATATCGATGTACTCAAATATTGACGCAAATATATATAAAAACGAGAAATTGGCTTTCTATATATGTTGTACGTTTTAATTGTGTTTGTGCTCGGAGCTGCACTACTTCCATCTGCGCTCAGAAACTGCAGCAGCAGCCAAAAGCTCAGGAAGAGCGAAAGCTTTAGCGCGAGAGAGATAATAGAGCGATAGACAATAACAAAAAATAATACAACAAACAATTATACTCGGTGGCATTTACTTAATGCTATGTAGTATAATTATAGGCCGGTCTGCTCCGAACAGAGATGATGTATAGAACAATAGTTGAACATAGTCCCAGAGCGGGTTGGTAACAACCTATGGACGACATGATGATACTCGAAGCGGAACATCGTAGCAATATTTGCAAGAAAGCAATCGTTTCAAAGGAACAGTGCGGGGTAATTCCCTGCGATCACCTCTTTCAGTTGAATTTCATTGTACCGCATATTGAGGAGCATAAGTGTTACATATTATTTTGAATTAAACGCGCATCTCAACTTATATTATACTCACACATATACTCACACAAAAAGCTTACATATTAAGAAACCTATTCTAATGATGAGCTTACAACCTTAACCTTTCATAGTAATAAAGTTAGTCGTTAACTCTCAAAGCGTGTTACTCGGGACACCACAAATTGGCGACGAGGAAAGGAAAAAAGAAAAAAAAGTAAAGCACAAGAGGATATGAAACGTGGATGTGAAACCCAAGCCAATAATTCTTAAATAAGAATATTGTAAAGAAACGTTCCACTCACATAAAATCGTATATACGAAGAAAAACAAACATGACCACAGAGGAGAATCAAGACGGAAAAGTTAAAATTTACCAGCCCAGCAATGTTCCACAATTTTCGCCGCAAAATGAGTCATGGCTTCTATGGGAAGAAAAGCTTAAAATCCACTTCACGGAGATCAAGTGCAGCGAAGAGAATGCCAAGAAAGCTATTGGACCGATTCCATATGAACTTCTGCATAATTTATGCAGCCCAGCATCCCCACTATCAAAAACGTTTTAGGAGCTTTGCAAGCTACTCAGCACACACTACACGCCACCAACAATTATCTTCCGTGAGCGCAAAGGCTTTCACTCAGCGACTCAAGCCGAAGGTGAAACAGTGTCAGAATGGTATGCAAGAGTAAAAAAGCTCGCACTGTCGTGCAAATTTGGAGATAGCTTATCAGCATTCGTTCTGGATCGATTCATAATGGGTATCAACAGCCACATTTTCGAACGGCTCTGCGAAGAAGATGAGAAACTCAAAATCGACGATGCTCTACGCAAAGCGATGATCGTAGAAATGAAGCACACAACGCTTAATGGAAACGGCAAAATGCAAGTAAATTACTTGAAGGGCAATAAGGCAGTAAGCAAGAGAGAAATGATTACGACCGAAAGAAGCAGAGGGAACCAAACGGCAATACAAGTAAAACTGGATCTTGTTTACACTGCGGTTGGCGAAATCATATGACTGCAGATATAAAGAAAGCAAGTGCCATTATTGTGGAAAAATTGGACACTTGGCTTCCATATGTAAAAAAAGGAAAAGTTATAAATTATGTATCAGAATCTGATTCTTCAAGTTTAGATGAAAGTAATTCTTACAAATATTCTATTTACAGCGTAAATCCAAGCAAATTTGATGGCTCAACTGATCTTTACACGGTCTCTGTTAAAAATCAATGGAATCCCCATGGATATAGTTTGCGACTCTGGTGCTCCGTGCAGTTTAGTATCAAAAAAAATGGTTGAACAAATTCGTAAAACCGTAAGTCTTGAACCTTTTTGAGATCCGTATGTCGATTATAATGGAAATAGAATAAAAGTATGTGGTGAATATTATGAGGCAATTGAGTGTAATGGAACCAAAAAAAAGTTAAACTAGTAATTACGAATAACAAAAATACGCCGTTATTTGGAAGAAATTTTCTTAGGAAGTTTGGGTTTGAACTTGTTCAAGTTAATTCAGTTATTTTTTCAGATCAATCGAGCATAATCACAGAGAAAATTAAGAACGAATTTTCTGAAGTATTTGACAATAAGCTAGGTGAATATAAATCAGCGAAAATATCTTTACCTATTGACAATGATGCGAAACCAACATTCTTTAAACCGCGTCCAGTTCCATTAGCATGGAAAGATAAAATTGAAAATCACTTGAGAAATTTGATTGCAAACGATGTCTTAGAGCCTGTGGATCATAACGAATGGGGTACACCACTTGTCCCAATATTAAAACCAAATGGGGATCTTAGAATCTGTGGTTATAAAGTTACTATAAATAAATATTTATCTGACTTTAAGTATCCACTTCCCTTGATTGATGAAATCTTTGCTTCACTTCAAGGTGGAGAATCATTTTCGAAACTGGATTTGTCTAATGCATACAACCAATTGGTTGTTGATGAAAAGTCACAACTTCTATGCACTTGGTCAACACACATAGGTCCATTAAAGATGAAAACCATTTCCATTTCCAAAAAACCATGGAAAGTTTATTACGTGGTATTCCATTTGTTGTTATATACCAAGATGACATAGTATCCGGCAAAGACATGTCTGAACACATTTACAATTTAAAGACAGTACTGCATAAACTAAAAACAGCAGGCTTTAAACTTAATCTAAGAAAATGTTTTAAAACTAGAATTTCTTATTTGGGATTTACTATTGATAAATTTGGATTAAGTAAAAACAAAGAAAGAACAGAATCTGTCTTGAAGGCACCAATTCCAAATAATATAACTGAGTTGAGGGCGAGTGGTATGGGAAACTATTATTCTAAATTTATTGAAAAGTTTGCTGAGAAACTGATACCTTTATATCATTTACCACAGAAGAACGTTAAATTCGAATGGTCTAAAAACTGCCAAGTTGCCTATGACACTATTAAGGCGGATGTAACTTCGAATAAAGTTTTAGTACATTTCAATCCAAAACTACCAATTGTACTTACCACGGATGCTTCAAACAAGGCTGTAGCTGGTATTCTTTCATATGAATTCTCAAAGAATAAGCTTAAGCCGATTGTCTTTATGTCAAGAGCTTTATTTAAGGCCGAACAAAACTATAGTACGATTGAAAAAGAAGCGCTTGCAATTATTTTTTGTGTTTCAAAGTTAAAACAGTACTTGGTTGGAAATTTCTTTACCTTAAAAACAGATCACAAGCCTCTCATTTCAATCTTCAGTGAAAACAAATGGTTACCTATAATGGCAGCAGCACGAATGCAACGATGGGCTTTCATTCTGTCCAGATTTAATTACAGGATTGAGTATGTAAATGGAGATTCGAATGAGGCAGACAATTTATCGCGAATACCACAAATTGAAGTAAAAGAAAAGTATAGTGAACACAGTTTTGTAAATTACATTGAAGAAAATAATATTCTCTGCCTTGACTTCAAGGATATAGCTCGTGAAACTAGGAGAGATCCAACTCTTTCAAAAGTTGTGACCTAGTAAAAAAAGGAACGATTAAAGAATTAAAAGGGGATGATTTTATATCATATACCAACAGAGAGATGGAGCTCACAGTAGATCATGATTGCTTATTATGGGGGTATACAGTGGTAATTCCATTAAAGTTAAGAAAGAATATTTTGCAATCGATACACGAATCTCACATGGGCATAGTTAAAACTAAAGCTATGGCTAGATCATACGTTTGGTGGCCTAAAATAGACAAGGACATTGAAAACTGTGTTAAGTCGTGTCTGTCTTGCCAAAAACTTTTAGCTAGTCCAGAGAAATACCATGGAAACCCACAAGCTCGGTTTGGAACAGAATTCACATTGATTTTGTGATACCAATAAATAATTATTAACTTTTTGTTATTATTGATTCGTTTTCAAAACCAAAAACATAACATGTTATTACAAGGTTAAGGGAATTTGGAATAGTAAATACAATTGTCAGTGACAATGGTAGACAATTTACTTCCGATGAATTTAAAAAATTCACTCAAAGGAACAAAATTAAGCACATCCTTACTGCCCCTGGTCATCCAGCGACAAACGGACAAGCCGAAATTTTTGTGAAGACCGTTAAGAAATCTTTTTGATTGCAACAAAAACGAAAATTTCGACCTTTTGTTAAATCGGTTTTTAATGGATTATCGCAATACAAAACATGGATCCACGGACGAAAGTCCCTCACAAATTTTTCTTGGTAGATCCTCGAGAAGTAGATTTGATTTACTTAAGCCACCACTTACACTACCCGACACGATTTTTCCTCAAGGAACAAAACCAACTTTTTCTTAAAGATTTGGGGCTTAGAAATGGTTTGATGATATAATTTTTCTTCTATGGCACAACTTTTTTTAAAGAATTTCTGATTTTTTCAGAGGTAGCGCTTGTTTTTTTCACATTACTCCAGTAGCTTACGTCTAGTTGTAAAGAACTTTGCTATTTTGAAAAGATAATTAAAACAGCTAGAAGCTAAGCCCAAACACTTTGTGATTTCAGCTTACTGTCTGGGAATTATAAAGCATTGAAATGCAAAAATGATGATTTTTGTGCGGTATTTTGTACGAAATTTTGACTTTAAAAACTCAGGAAAAGTCGAAAAAAAATTATATCCTGTGTCCAAAGGATAGTCTCTCCATAGATTTTAATGAGCGATACCTTAACGCACCTATACACAAAAAAATAGAAGACACAGGATATAATTTTGTTCGACTTTTCTTGAGTTTTTAAAGTCAAAATTTCGTAAAAAATACCGCAAAAAAATCATCATTTTTGCATTTCAATGCTTTATATTTCCCAGACGGTATGCTGAAATCACAAAGTGTTTGGCATCAACTTCTAGCTGTTTAAATTATCTACCTCTGAAAAAAGCTTTAAAAAAAATACCAGACTTCAAAAATTCTTCAAAAAAAAGTTCTGCCATAGAAAAAAAACCATAATTCTTTAAAAAATTTTAAAGCCCCATATCTATCAGAAAAGTCGGTTTGGATCCTTGAGGAAAAAAAAAAGTTCGATTTTGTCGAGTAGTGTTATTAAAGAAACAATTCTTGAAAAGCAAAAAAAAAACATGTCAAATTATAAAGGAAAAAGATCAGTAAGTTTTAAAGAAGGAGATAATGTATTTATTCGAGACTATTCGAACCCTAATAAAAGTTCTTGGACTATTACACTAGTCAACACGATTTTTCCTCAAGGAACAAAACCAACTTTTTATTAAAGATTTGGGGCTTAGAAATGGTTTGATGATATTTTTTTTTTCTATGGCAGAACTTTTTTTTGAAGAATTTTTTAAATCTGGTATTTTTTTTTTAGCTTTTTTCAGAGGTAGCGATAGTTTTTTTCACATAACTTTAGTATCTTACGTCTGGTTGTAAAGAACTTTGCTATTTTGAAAAGATAATTAAAACAGCTAGAAGTTAGGCCTAAACACTTTGTGATTACAGCTTACCGTCTGGGAAATATAAAGCATTGAAATGCAAAAATGATGATTTTTGTGCGGTATTTTTTACGAAATTTTGACTTTAAAAACTCAGGAAAAGTCGAAAAAAAATTATATTTTGTGTCCTCTATTTTTTTGTGTATAGGTGCGTTAATTTGGCGTCTTTTAAGGTATCGCTCATTAAAATCTATGGAGAGACTTTGGAGCTAAACTTCGTTAACCAAACCTAAAATATGGAAAAAATGCACAAAAAATACCTTTTTGAAGGCGGCGGGCCCAACTGCCAATTGGGAACAAAGCAAACAATCCCGAAACAATCTGGCTTCGGCTTTACCCTTCCTGCTCCTTCCGAGGAAATACCGCCCCTAAAACGCCAAAAAGGAGAGGTATCTTCCTCGTCGAATGGTACAACGGATTCAAGCAATAACTATTCAGGAGAATGGAAATTTTGCAATCCTATTTCACAGGAACAATTGAACGATTTGGTGAGGATCCTGAATCTTCCTAAAAATAAATCCGAGCTGCTTGGATCTTTTTCAAAGGATGCCCGTTTATTGAAGGAAGGTGTCAAAATAACTCATTTCCGGACGCGTCATTTGGTTCACGCACAATTTTATATGACGAAGGATGACATGTGCGTTTGCCACGACATTTTCGGACTTTTCCTGAGTTTTTAAAGTCAAAATTTCGTAAAAAATACCGCACAAAAATCATCATTTTTGCATTTCAATGCTTTATATTTCCCAGACGGTAAGCTGTAATCACAAAGTGTTTAGGCTTAACTTCTAGCTGTTTTAATTATCTTTTCAAAATAGCAAAGTTCTTTACAACCAGACGTAAGATACTAAAGTTATGTGAAAAAAACTATCGCTACCTCTGAAAAAAGCTTAAAAAAAAATACCAGACTTCAAAAATTCTTCAAAAAAAAGTTCTGCCATAGAAAAAAAACCATAATTCTTTAAAAAATTTTAAATCCCCATATCTATCAGAAAAAGTCGGTTTGGATCCTTGAGGAAAAAAAAGTTCGATTTTGTCGAGTAGTGTTATTAAAGTAAAGACTGGTTCACGCTCATATTGCTGCATATTATCTAACATCAGAACAATTAAGAGACATACTGATCAGATAAGGTCAAGAGTAGAAGAAAGCCAGACAGTCAAGAACGGTTTCACAGGGGAGAGACATTGGAAATATCAATGTGTGGATCATAATGCAGTTGAGCCTTCAGATGATGTTAACATTTCTAGAATTTCAAGAAATGAATTTGTAAATAATAATTCTGCACTAAATAAAACGATTCCAAGCGAAGAATTGTCAAAGGAACAAAATATAATAGTAAACAAAGAAGAACATGTATTACCTAGAGTGCTAAGACCCAGAAACAAACAAGAAAAAGTATTGAAATATCCATTTGTAGAACTAAAATATCATGTGCACAAAACAAACTAATTATTTCATTTATATCATTGTTACAAATTAGGTTTATGAATGATCAACTTTAAAGGAGAGCGTGTTACATATTATTTTGAATTAAACGCGCATCTCAACTTATATTATACTCACACAAAAAGCTTACATATTAAGAAACCTATTCTAATGATGACCTTACAACCTTAACCTTTCATAGTAATACTAATAAAGTTAGTCGTTAAGCAACTCTCAAAGCGTGTTACTCCGGACACTACAATAAGGAATGT
Organism: Drosophila tristis; assembly: GCA_018150885.1. Lineage (NCBI taxonomy): Eukaryota > Metazoa > Arthropoda > Insecta > Diptera > Drosophilidae > Drosophila > Drosophila tristis. The sequence goes on from JAECWT010000067.1 coordinate 2,567,782, forward strand.
CAAGTTTGTAGGAAATTGATTAGTGTTAGAGACACTAAAGCAGTCCAAGTGGGTTCTTGTGAACAAGAGACTTCGGGTACGACAAGTAATGCACAGACGCAAAGAAGAACCATTCCGAAAGGATATAATACGAGGAGAACTGGAAAAATTAACTTAGAAAAAGGAGTAGGAAAGGAACTAAGGAAAAAACACTTAGCTAAAAGGGAAAGGCGACCGACTAAACAGGCAAAAGCACAGCACACAGCTAGTCAAGAAAATCCTCTAGGTAATACCCAAGACTTAGATTTACCGAACTTGCAAGAAACGGATAGTGTGAATCAGTCGTTGACTAGTTCAGGTAGCTCAGGAGTTACTAATTGGACGGCACTATTAGAGAGTCTGGAAGCAATAATCGAGGCGAAACTAGCAGGAAGGTCCGTACAAAATTCACCGTCGGTAGCTCATAATACGACTGAAGCTAGATACTCGGTCCACAGTAACGATCAATCTGTACCTTGAGTCCAGAAAGGATCACTCATTTAATTCAAAATTGGAGTTTACGGTGTTATTGTGCATTAGAAGGTCTACCGGTTGAAGAGTTTTTATACAGGCTTCGAGCTTTTACGCATGATAGTGATATTTGTGATTTTAAAGCCATTTGTAGAAACCTACATATTCTGCTTGCAGGAAAAGCGAGAGATTGATATTGGCAATATCGCAAATAAGTCGTGATTGAATGGCAGGAGTTCTGTATGGCACTTAAGCCACAATACGTAGATTTGCGTACAGACGATGAGACCGAAGAAGAGATGAAGACCAGAAAGCAGGAAGTTGGAGAAAGTTTTCATGATTACTACGATGACGTCATGAGTATTGCAACACGGTTGACAGTACCGCTAGAAGAATCGCGCCTCATCAAAATCATCATTAGAAATCTTCGTTTGAAAATTCGACATCAGACATTATTTGAAGTTGGCAAAGTGTATCTTAAAATTTTGGAACTGTGAACAGAAAGGACACTGTTGGGACATGTGTGCTCAAGAAAGAACAATTTTCTGCTATGGATGTGATCAGAAGAACGTTTATAAGCCGCAGTATGCAGTTTGTCTTAGTCGAAAGTAGCTGTAACTAGGTGTATAAGAGTATTCGAAACCTAAGATTATGTATGTCCCCAGCGTTCGGCAGTGCTGCTGCGCTCTCCCTGTTAAAGGGCGCTCTGCACCTGCCGCTTCGGCTTTTGGATTGATCGGCCGTCGTGGCCCAATTAGTTCTATGCTAATCTCTCGCCGCATAGGTTGCATAGGTTGAACCCCGCTTGTGAACATTTATCTGGTTGGGCAAAAGAGCGAGCAATTGGCTGCAGCTAGCCGCCGGTATAAATAAACATTATAACGTTGAAAATCAAACTCTTTAACTTATTTTTGGATAAATATAAATATAGTTTAAAAACTATAAAAATCGAATAAGACATTCGTTGCTGTGCCGTTTAACGACCAACAAATACATTTTGTGCAAATAAGAACAGTTAAAGTGCAAGTTCAGTGAGACTGCAGCCGTCTAATATTCCGTTGCTTAATCGCCGATTCTCTCTTGCTCTGCGTCGCTGCAGCCGCGCCCCTTGACTTTCCGTGTCTTCTATTCTCGCTCCCGTTCTTTCGCCGTCGCTTAAGCGGTCTTACATTTTCCGTTGTTTCGTTGCATTACACCGGTTGGCATGGACAACGAGCCGAATACAGGTGCGGGCGGAAATATTGCGATGGAGGAAAAAAGGCTGAGGCTTTACAAGCGTAAAGTTCAGTCTCTGCATGATCGGCTGCAGCGTCTTGGCCAGTCATTCTCGGGGAATAAAATCGACAATTTAAGTGCGTCAGAAATAGATGTGCGCATTGATATGTTGGCTGAAATGCGCGAGGAGTTCAACAAATCCCATAATGAGTTGGAATCACTGGATGAAGACGAGATTGGAAGTGAGAAACGTTCGATACTCTCTTCATTTCTTTGGAAGCCGAGCTGCTGGCGGCTCTCGAACTAGGGCATTTCCGCGTAGCTGCTCATTCCACTAGCATGCCAAATAGCTCTGGAGGTCGCACCATCATCATGGCTCACAAGCAGCGGCTTCCTGAACTGAAGCTACCTAGCTTCTCCGGTGGCTATGTGGAATATGCGGATTTTATTGCCATGTTCAATTCGGTCATCGAAGGGGATGCAGATCTCAGTGAAATCGAGAAGTTCCAACATCTTCGCTCATGTCTCTCGGATGCGGCCCTGGATTCGGTTCGATCGTTGGAGCTCTCCAGTGCCAATTATCGTGTGGCTCTGGACATACTTAGCAGACGTTTTAATAATAAAAGACTTGTTTTCCAGGCACACATCAAGGAGATTCTTGGGCTCAAGAAGGTAGATTCGCATTCTGCTAAAAGGCTTCGGGAGTTTTCGGATGCAGTCAACTTGCATACGCGCGCTCTGCAGACATTAGGAAGTGCTGAGGAGATATCTGGATGCATGATAATCCACATGCTGCTGCAAAAGCTGGATGAGAAGACCCAAACCAAATGGGAAGAGACTGCGTCATCGGACAGGATACCAACAGCTGGGGAATTCTACGATTTCCTGGAGATGCGATGCCAGAAGATGGAGAACGTGCAATACGCTATAGCGACACACGCTAGTAGCGCTCAGGTGGGAAGAAGCCAGTCTACACACCTAAAGAAAACCTTTGTTGCCTCTAACTCTTCCGCCGACCCGTCTGGATGCCCTTTCTGCCATTCAGCGGGCCACGGAATATACTCGTGCAGCATCTTCACAAATTTATCTCCTTTTCTGCGTCACAAGGAAGTGAAGAAGCTGTCACTTTGTTTTAACTGCCTAAAATCGGGTCATCGGACTCGTGCATGCACAGGTGGCCAGTGTAGAATTTGCGGAAGGAGGCATCATACCTTGTTGCACTTCGACTCATCTATAGCGCAAAGCTCCCCAGCTGTTTCTCATCCAGAACGAGCAGTACAACCAGGAGCTGCTACGCCGGTTCAGGATTCTGCCAGCAGTGTGCCGTCTCCTGCGTCTACCTCTCTTGCTGCCCAAGGTCTTCACTCCGATATTGTGTTGCTGGCCACAGCTGTTGTTTTGGTGAAGAATCGATCTGGCGTTTTGGTTCCTTGTCGCGCTATTCTAGATTCAGGATCTCAGCTTTTTCTCGTTACCTCCAGGTTCGCCCAGCAGCTTCAGCTTAGGAGAACTCAATCGTCTGCCCTTGTTTCTGGTCTGGGCGATACTAGCGTGTACACTGAGGGATCCACCGTCAGCATTTGCATGCAGTCTCGCACTTCAGACTATTCGACCACACTCACTGCTCTCATCGCACCCACAATCACAGATAGCCAACCAAGTCTGGCAGTTAGTGTAGCCGATTGGAACATTCCCTCCAATATTCAGCTTGCCGATCATGCATTCTTTAATCCTCAGTGAGTAGATCTCCTCATTGGCACGAGCATATTCTATGACCTTCTCTGCGTAGGGCAAATCAAGCTCATAGATGGATTGCCTCTTCTGCAGAAGACACGGCTTGGGTGGATCGTATCTGGTGGTGGACAGAGGGTATCAAGCTCGTCGCTTTTGGCAACCCGAAATTCTCCGGATTCGGAGGATAGAATGAATGCAAGGTTGGATCGAACTCTTCGTATGTTTTGGGAAGTTGAGAATTGTGTGAAGGCTAGCTTGAGTACAAAGGAAGAAGTAGATTGTGAGGAGCATTTCGTAAACCACTTTTCACGGTTGCCATCAGGGGAGTACTCCGTTCGGCTGCCTTTAAAGCATGATGCTGATCGCTTGGGAGAGTCCTATACTCAGGCGTTTCGACGATTTCTCAGCTTGGAGCGAAAACAGGATCGTAATCCCGCGCTCAAGGAGCGTTACTCAGCTTTTATGAAAGAGTATACTGATTTAAAGCATATGGCCAAAGTCCATCCTGACTCACGTAGCCTCTGCAAGTATTTTCTGCCTCATCACTGCGTTTTGAAGGAGGATAGCACCCCCAAAACTCCGTGTCGTTTTCGATGGCTCTGCAGCTACATCAACTGGATGCTCCTTAAATGATGTGATGATGACAGGTCCTATTATTCAGCCAGCATTGTTTAGCATACTGATCCGGTTCCGCACATATCCCGTCGCTCTCACTGGTGACATTTGTAAAATGTACCGCTGCGTAAAGGTATCTCCACCCGACAATTTTCTCCAGTGCATCCTATTTCGAGATTCCATCCAGTCCGAGGTTCAGATCTACACATTAGACACCGTCACATATGGTACGAGGGCTGCATCGTTTTTAGCGGTCCGCGCAATGCACCAGCTGGCCATTGACGAGGGTAATCCCTACCCTCTTGGCTCAGGTGCTCTGCAACAGGAGTTCTATGTTGATGATCTCATCTCTGGCGGCAACTCGGTCGCAGAGGTCAAGGAAAAGATGCGCCAAACTTCAAGTCTGCTGTCTTGCGGTAACTTTAAGCTTAGAAAATGGTGCTCGAGTAACCAGGAGGCGTTTGATGGAATTCCAGAGGACGACGTGGAGAAATTTCTGCGGTTTCATGATGGAAGCGACATTACCAAAACTCTTGGTTTAGCTTGGGACCCTGCGTCAGATCAGCTGCTGTTTGCCTTGTCCGCGCTGGACACGAATTCAAAGCCCTCCAAGCGGTCGGTTTTGTCAACTATTGCGCGTTTCTACGACCCTCTTGGATTGATTGATCCTGTTATTGTGAAGTGCAAGATCTTTCTTCAGCAGCTTTGGAGAGAACATTTGGACTGGGATGAAAGCCTACCGACAGCGCTGCACTCAACTTGGATTGACCTGAGAAGCAGTTTGGCAAGCATCTCTCGCATTTCCTTTCCTCGCGTTGTCCATCATTCCAGCACAATTTTAGAGGTTCATGGATTTTGTGATGCCAGCATGGAAGCATATGGTGCTTGCATATATGTCGTGTCCAGGAAAGGGGAGTCGTCGAGCAATGTTTTGTGCTCAAAGTCTCGAGTGGCGCCACTAAAATCATTGTCGATTCCAAAGCTGGAATTGAGTGGAGCCCATTTGCTTGCGAAGGTTATGCGGAACTTAAAGGAGACGGGAATTTTCCCAGGTCAGTTTTACTGCTGGTCGGATTCGTCTACGTCGTTATCTTGGATTCGGGATGAGCCAGCCAAATTCCAGGTTTTCGTGGCAAATCGAGTGGCAACAATTCAGGAGTTGACACAAGGCATGGAATGGCGCTATGTTCCCACATTGTTGAATCCCGCTGATATCCTCTCCAGAGGCTCGCTTCCCAGCCACCTCATCCAGTCAGAGCTGTGGTTTCACGGCCCCTCGTTTTTGTTAGGTTCTGAGGATGAGTGGCCTGTATCTGCCGTTTCTGAAACTCCGACCATTGAGCTTCGCAAGCGTGTATTGCTGATCGCGTCTCCACATGCCGATCTCACGTCCGGATGCAAATTTGCTAATTCTTTCTTTGGCATGCAGCGCACATTCGCCTACATGCATAAATTCGTTAATCGTCTTAGGCATCCTGGACTCACGGTTTCTGACATACAGCAAGGAACGCATCTTCTTGTTCGACACGTTCAGCTGGCAAGTTTGTGGTCGGACCTAAAGGAGATTAGACGCAATGGGCAAGTCAGGAAGTCTAGCTCCATCAGTTCGCTATCTCCGTTCATCGATCCGTCAGGTTTACTTCGAGTTGGAGGTCGTCTCGGCAACTCATCGCTCCCGTTTAATGCTCAGCACCCGCTTATTTTGCCCAAGGGGCATACCGTAACATCTGCAATGATAAGCTATTATCATCAACGGAACCTCCATGCCGGACCTCGCGCCTTGCTTGCTAAAATTCGATTCGAATATTGGCCTATTGGAGGAATCAAAGCCGTCTCGAAAGCGGTTAGCAAGTGTGTAAGATGCTTCAGGACGAGGCCGCGCATGGTTGAGCACATTATGGGAGACTTGCCTAAGGAGCGTCTGGAAGGATCGCGGGCCTTCGAAGTAACTGGAGTGGACTATTGTGGACCCTTTTTCTACCGATCAGAAATCCGCAAGAGGCCTCCGATCAAGTGCTACATAAGCGTGTTTATTTGCTTCACATCTAAGGCCATACACATGGAGCTTGTCAAAGATCTGACCACCGCATCGTTCCTGGGCGCATTGAAACGTTTTACGTCCACTCGAGGAAGGCCAAGTCATATTTGGTCGGACAATTCGACAAATTTCGTTGGCGCTAAGAATGAGCATCTGGAGCTGAAGAAGCTTTTCCTGAGCGACTCCCACATGAAGGAAGTCCATGAATCCTGCTTGGCTGACACCATCGACTGGCATTTCATCCCCCCGCGCTCTCCAAACTTTGGCGGATTGTGGGAAGCGGCCGTGAAGTCCGCAAAGTATGACCTGTACCGCTCAGTTGGGCCATCCATCCTTAGCTTCGACGAGCTCCACACCTTGATCTGCCAGATCGCGGAAATTGTTAATTCTCGCCCTTTGCTCTCGCTTTCAGAAAATCCTGAGGACTTGGATGTGTTGACGCCTGCTCATCTGCTGTTGGGAGGGCCGCATCAGTCTATTCTCGAGCCTGACCTAACGAAGCTCAATTACAACCGTCTGGATGGTTGGCAGCGGGTCGCTCAACTGCAGCAGACATTCTGGAGGCGTTGGCGCGAAGAGTATATGACTCTTTTACAAGAGCGCTCGAAGTAGCGTACGCCTGCGCAAAACCTCTGCGTCAACGATGTCGTCTTGGTGAAGAATGAGAATCTTCCTCCAATGCGTTGGCCACTGGCTAGAGTGGTCGATGTCGTCAAAGGCAAGGATGGAGTATGCCGCGTGGCTGATTTGAAGACGGCTTCAGGAACCATCAGGAGGGCCGTTACTCGGCTGTGTTTTCTGCCCCTTGAGAAGTCGGTTGAAAGGCGAGCTTCCAACGGGGGGAGTATGTCCGGGCTAGCGGCTAGCGTATACGATAATATTAAAAGTAGCTGTAACTAGGTGTATAAGAGTATTCGAAACCTAAGATTATGTATGTCCCCAGCGTTCGGCAGTGCTGCTGCGCTCTCCCTGTTAAAGGGCGCTCTGCACCTGCCGCTTCGGCTTTTGGATTGATCGGCCGTCGTGGCCCAATTAGTTCTATGCTAATCTCTCGCCGCATAGGTTGCATACTGAACCCCGCTTGTGAACATTTATCTGGTTGGGCAAAAGAGCGAGCAATTGGCTGCAGCTAGCCGCCGGTATAAATAAACATTATACATTATACATACATAAACATTATAAACATTTCAACGTTAGAAAATCAAACTCTTTAACTTATTTTTGGATAAATATAGGTGCCAAAAAAGCTTGGCATCTCAAACAATCCGGATATAACAATTTTAATACCAGATAGGAAAATAAAATTAGAAGTCGTATTCATGGATGTCAAAGCCATATTATGAAAGGCTAAAAGATTACGAAACAACGCTGTAACGAACCATGGTTCTACCCATGGCTCGTTACAAACAACTCCCACAGCGACACCTCCACGGTAGGCAGCAACCAAAATTTAACTTAGATATGCAGAACAGAAGAACCATGGCTCTAGCCACGGTTCCCTTCCAAATAACGGCGTGTCAGCACCCGTTAGAATTTAAATAATATAAAGAAACTCAATTTAAATTAAATTAAAATATCCATACTATTTCGAAACCAGCGGAAAGAAAACCACAGCACAAAACTCTTAAGCAACCACAAACATTTCGCAATAACGGCGTGTCAGCACCCGAAGAGAATAAAAAAATAAATGTAATTAAAAATATCCACACGACACTATTTCGCAATCTGCGGAAAGAAAGCGCGAAACTCTTTAACAACCACAAACATTTCGCAATCGATGACCCATCAGAAATACCAATTGCGAAATATTTCTCAAAATAAGTCAGCACAAATACAAAAAAAACCTTTTCCTGAACCCTACCGACCCCCTAGCAAACTGTCAACGAAGCACCACGCTTCGACCCAATTACTAGCCCCACACTTATTGTCGTAATCATAAGTTAGCAATAAACGATTATTTCCGGGTGTCAGCTACATAAAAAGGCCAAAGTCGGCACCCAGTCCACCGGCTCCGAGGCCATGTAACTAGATCCGCGAGTTAAGTCATTGTAAACAAACAAAAATTAAATAATAAAAGAACAACGCAAAGAACAACAAAAACAACCAACCCCGATTTCTCAAAGTACTTTCGTCAGCAAACACCCCGCTTCCCCCTATCAACTACCTCTCTTTCAGTCAGACAAGGCTGCTCCGAACATGAGAGTACCAGCAATCTACAAATTTTCCTTGTAGAGAACCTTGGACAGACTGATATCCCAGCCTGAGATAGGTCCTCACAAGTGGCGCCCGAGCAGGGACTTTTTGGTGACTTTAAGGTAACACCTTAATACGGAGCTTTGTGGAGTAAAGACCCAAGGCCACTGAAAGAGTCTAGGCTAGCAAGGATCAATAACCGCCAAGCACAAAAACCCCGCCCACACTAAATCCGGTCGCGAACAAGTAGTGCCGCAGTGAAAGTATCGAACAGAAGAGCTACCGCGCAGAAATACCACCAAATCAAAAGTAAGTCAGTACCACTAACCGCTGAAACACAGCATGGATGCCCACGGAGACGGTCAGCTCGACGAATTGTACCCAGAGGGACACCATACCAATCCAGGAGTCACCACCGGCTGGATTTACAAACTCCGTCGAGACGAGCTGGAGGCCCTTGCCGAGGAATTCGGCTTTGGCACCGAAGGAACGGTCGAGGAACGACGAAAGAGGTTCGCCGCGTTAGTCGCCGGAACACTCTCGCAGGAAGCCTGGGTTCGACTGGGAGACCTCGAACGGCTATACGCCAAACCAGCAGGACGCTCCGGGTCACCCATGCCCACCACTCCTGGACCATCTGACCAACGGAAAACAGACCCAAAAGCCGGGTTACAGGTCCCAACCGCGGCCGAATACAGCACACCCGCCCCCCACGCATTGTAACACCGGCCGATTTGCCCAGACCTCCAGTTACGGAGACTAACCTCTCACCCACGCAAAGAATTGTGCCGGCAATGGACCCGGCTATAGATGAACGCGAATACAACCACATCGCCCACGTCGCGGAGCAGGTTCGGAAATGGGGACTCAGGTTCGATGGACAGGACGACACACTGGCATTTCTGGAGCTACTCGAAGAACGGGCGCTCTCCTATGGGGTGGACACCAATCAGCTGCCTCGGACCATGACGGAACTTCTCACCGATCGAGCCAGTCGCTGGTACCGCACCAGCCAACTACAAGGCAGCTCATGGGCATATTTCCGCCAATCATTTTTGACGTTCTTCCTACCGTCTAGGAACTTTGACCAACTGGAAGACCAGATCCGGGCCCGCAAGCAAGCGGCAGGGGAATCGTTCAAAGATTACCTCATCGAGATACGCCTACTCATGCACCACGCCGGATACGACGCTGACAAGGAGCTGAACAGGATCTACGACAACGCCCTGCCAGCATACCGAGTGTACGTGCGACGACACGAACTCCAAAGCTTGACGCAGCTCACAACGTTGGCCACCGAGTTCGAGAGCATCCAGGACTGGACCCTCCCGGCTCTCGCGCTCCTACAACACACACCAAGGTACACAAGGCCAGCTACAGAGCCAAGGAACGGAGACTCGTCCCGGCCGCCATTTCGGCGACCTCAATGGGAGTCGGCAGACTCGCCCAGGAGGCAACAAGCAAATTCCAACAGCCGGACGACTCCCACAGCGACACACCGCATGATCACGACTCCCATCGCCAGCCCACGCACAGCTTGCCGCCGGTGCGGTGATGACGGACATGGGGCATTTGCCTGCCAAAACCCATCGATACTATTCTGCTGGGAATGTGGCAAACGCGGCACGCGGACCGTTAATTGCTGCCGCCAAAACACGTCGGGAAACGACACGAGTCTCCAACTGACACGGGATCAGCCGGGAACGACGCTTGTGACGCCCAGCGACACCACACCGGCGCCACATTATAACATACAAATTACATACAATTACATACATTACCATTACATATAAGCATAACCACATTTCGTATTATCACATATTTATAAGCGACAAACAAAAACCATGAAGTGCCTTCCAATAAATAAATAAGAAAACGAGAAGGAACGTGTGAGTCGCTTCTGGGGACGCGACTCTACTTATACCCGTACTCAGTCAGTAAATACATTTTTGAGATATTATTTTTTAGAATTTTAGAATAAAAAAAAATTTTACATTTTACATTTTTTTGCTACATCTGTTATCTACATCTACATCTACAATGTATATTTTACATCTAACATGTAGATTATGCATGTACCATTTAGAGTCTACATCTCCTCCTCTAGGGGTTGCTCGCGCACTGAACGCGGCAGAGTGTGCGAGCGAGAGAGAGAATGAGTTGTGTGTCTCTGGCTGAAAGAGGCGGGGGAACCAACAGAAAATTAATTTCTTCATTCTGGCTATAATTATGATCCGGTCTAGTTCAAATTCGGCAATCTGGTAGATATGGACATTTTCTACGATACTGCGTTTTTAGTTTTATCGTATCTTTAAAAATGTGCCTGCCACAGATTTTCGTCCTTTGTGGGGGCGGAAGGGGGCGGGGCGAAATTTTGAAATACACTTGTAGCAGTGTGATATCACATGAGTCTTGAAACCAAATTTGGTTGCCCTAACTCTTATAGTCTCTGAGATCCAGGCGCTCAACAAGACGGACAGACGGACAGTCGGACAGACGGACAGACGGACGGACAGACGGACATGGCTATATCGACTCGGCTATTGATGCTGATCAAGAATATATATACTTTATGGGGTCGGAAACGTTTCCTTCTCTGCGTTGCACACATCCACTTTTACCACAAATCTAATATACCCCTTAACTCTTTTTTGAGTACGGGTATAAAAAAACCGTTTAACCGTTTAATGCAAATCCAAACAAAGAACACGCGCGCCAAAGACTAGTGTGACCAGCGCGAACCGAACACGGTCACGCTAAAGCTGGGCCGGAACGCGTTATGGAAAAACGTTAGGATATCGAGAGCACCTACAGCTGATCGCCGGCAATAAAAGGAGGATCGCCAGATCGAATCGGGGCAGTCCAACTCGGAAAGCCCTGGCCTAACCAACCAGAATTTTTACAGCGGATCGTGTCATAAAGGTAATATCTACCTTTCCACTAGTTCTGCTCAATACCTTACCTTCCCCCCCCTCAGAGTGTGCCAAACCTCTGAATCCTCTCCAGAGTGTGTCCAAACCTCTGAATCCTCTCCAGAGTGTGTCCAAACCTCTGAATCCTTTCCAGAGTGTGTCCAAACCTCTGAATCCTCTCCAGAGTGTGTCCAAACCTCTGAATCCTTTCCAGAGTGTGTCCAAACCTCTGAATCCTCTCCAGAGTGTGTCCAAACCTCTGAATCCTCTCCAGAGTGTGTCCAAACCTCTGAATCCTCTCCAGAGTGTGTCCAAACCTCTGAATCCTCTCCAGAGTGTGTCCAAACCTCTGAATCCTCTCCAGAGTGTACCCAAACCTCTAAATCCTCTCCAGAGTGTGTCCAAACCTCTGAATCCTCTCCAGAGTGTGTCCCAACCTCTGAATCCTCTCCAGAGTGTGTCCAAACCTCTAAATCCTCTCCAGAGTGTGTCCAAACCTCTGAATCCTCTCCAGAGTGTGTCCAAACCTCTGAATTCTCTCCGGAGTGTGTCCAAACCTCCGCATCGATCTTCTCCTCGGAGCGTGTCCAAACCTCCGCATCGATCTTCTCCTCGGAGCGTGTCCAAACCTTCGCATCAATCTTCTCCTCGGAGCGTGTCCAAACCTCCGCATCAATCTTCTCCTCGGAGCGTGCCCAAACCTCCGCATCAATCTTCTCCTCGGAGCGTGTCCAAACCTCCGCATCAATCTTCTCCTCGGAGCGTGCCCAAACCTCCGCATCAATCTTCTCCTCGGAGCGTGTCCAAACCTCCGCCCCAATCTTCTCCTCGGAGCGTGTCCAAACCTCCGCATCAATCTCCTCCTCGGAGCGTGGGCAAAGCCCCGCCTACACACTCTCGTCGAAGGACCCTCGAGCCAGTCGGCCTCCAAACCCCCCGCAGCACGCAGCAAACAGCCACGTGCGGCCGAGTAGCCAAAACCGAAGGAAGATCCCGAAGGAAGACCCGTCCCCACGATCCAACCTATTTCCAACTCTGTACAATTAAGACCAATAAAGGAAACTTTTTTTAACTTACTTGCTTGCTTTATTCTTGAACCGAGATATCCCTTTCAGTTACCACAGCCAGAAACCTAACAAATTTCTGTGAACCCGGCGCGGCGAGCATACCCCGGCCGAAGCAACGTCACAGTGGCGCCCGAGCAGGTTGTGGTAGTGTAAAGTAAAAATATCATATGGTCAAGATGGCAAGAGTATGGATCAATCAAGTGACAAAAGCAGAGCTGATCAGCTACTGCGAAGAATTTGGATTGGAAAAAACCGAAGGAGTGGAAATATTGCGGAAACAACTAATACAATTCACGGAAGGGAAGGACCTCAGCAGGGAAATAATGGAGAGACTGGACCAGCTCGGAACAACCCAGACAAGAGGCAGGAGCCCAAAACAATCACCGCGGATAGTAACACAAGCCAAAACAGCTATGGAAGACCCGCAAGGGGAACCGAAAACGGCAAAAAAGAGAACACTGTTTCCAAAACAGATACGAAAAGGTTCACCAGAAGCGGTGGCCATAATAGAAAAAATAAGGAAGTGGGACCTCACATTCACGGGGAATGGAGAACTACTCGAATTCCTTAGCCGAATGGAGGAATTAGCAGAGACATATGGGATCGAGGTAGACCACATAGTATTTGCAATGCCAGTAATACTGGAGAAGAGTGCATTGGACTGGTGGCACACAAAACCCGGCGCCATAACGACATGGGAGGACGTGAAAAGCCAGTTAAAGGAACCCTTCATGTCACCACAATACCATGAGGAACTGATACAACTCGTATCAGAACGGAAACAAGCAGAAACAGAGACCATACGAGAATTCATACAAGACTTACGGAAATTGATGAGGTTCGGGACGTATACCGAGAACGAGAAACTAGACATGGCATACCGGAATTGTAGGCTACCGATCAAACTCTATGTAAAAAGAAAAGAATTCCAGACTCTATCGGAATTCATTATAACAGCGGAGGAGTTTGAGAAACTGGAGAGAGATGCAGGCCTGTCCAAAACCACGACCAATACGCAGCTGAATAACCAGACACTGGGACAACGACCACAGTGGAGACTACCAAGATGCCACCGATGTGGACAAAACGGACACGAAAGCCGAACATGCAACAGAGAACCAATACTGTATTGTTGGACATGCAACAAACAAGGGGTACGAACCATAGACTGTTGCAGGAAGCCACAGGGAAACGGCCAGGGTCCGGAACAAACCCGCGAAACATCCGGGACCCAGAACGAAACCAGCGGGACACAACCCAACTAAAGTACGAGGACAATCAGCTCCTAGGGTGGGCCAGAGTCGGAAAACAAATGATGGAAGTAATCATCGACACAGGCGCCACGAGATGCATGGTCAACGAAAACACTGCCAAGAGTCTACGTCGCGAAGGAATAGAAGGAACAGAAAGGAGACTAATACGACTAGCGGATGGCAGCACACGGAGAACAACAAAAAATTTCGAAACAAAAGTAGAACTTGGAGGACGGGAAACCAGTCAATCATTCCTAATCATGACTGGAGTTCCGGACACCCCGATATTAGGGATGGATTTCCTAAGAAACGCGGGAGCAATAATCACATGTGGCGCGGCCACAGTAACGATCAGCGGGGAAGCATACCCGAGCCCATCGGGAGAAAAAGCAGGTTCAACACAGCCGGAACCAAGCGACGACGAAATAAAGGATTGGGTCTCAAAAGAAGTACAGAAATTCGAGACATTAAAAGGAGTAAGTAATATAGCAACACATAGATTATACTTAAAGGATGATAGGCCAATTAAGCAACGCTATTACCCAAGAAACCCAGCTCAAATGGAGATTATTAATAGGGAAATTGACGAACTAAACAGACAAGACCTTATAGAACCCTCACGGAGCCCATACAGCGCACCGGTAGTCTTGGTAAAGAAAAAAACAGATCAATGGAGACTCTGTGTGGACTACAGGCTACTGAACGAAAAAACCGAGAAAGACGCGTACCCGATGCCACGAATGGATTTCATTCTAAACCAACTTAGAGAGGCAAAGTATATAAGTACGCTAGACCTAAAATCAGGATATTGGCAAATCCCAATGGAAAAACAAAGCAGACAATATACCGCATTCACAGCCCCGGGGCGGGGATTATTCCAATGGAAAGTCATGCCATTCGGACTAACAACAGCACCGGCAACTTTTCAAAGAGCTTTAGATGCGGTGATCGGACCGGACATGGAACCATTCGCCTTCGCATACCTGGACGACATAGTCGTGATCGGGCGGACGAAGGAGGAACACCGATTAAAACTGCAAGAGGTCTTAGAGCGGCTAAGGAAAGCGAATCTACGCATAAACGCGGCAAAATGCCATTTCTTTCAAAAGAAACTCAAATACCTAGGACATATGGTAAGCGAGGAGGGAATACAGACAGACCCAGACAAAGTGGCGGCGGTCAAAGAATTGGCAGCACCAACGACCCTAAAACAATTACATAGCTTCCTGGGTTTGGCATCATGGTATAGAAGATTCGTGCCAAACTTTACTGAACGAGCAAAAATACTGCAGGACTTACTGAAAAAAGGGCAAAAATTTGTCTGGGATGAGACACGAAAACTCGCTTTCAACGACCTAAAACTATGCCTGACTGAAGCACCAGTCCTAGCATGCCCGGATTTTAGCAAACAGTTCATCCTACAGACCGACGCAAGCGACTGCGGAATCGGAGCAGTATTAACCCAGGAAGATGCAGATGGGGAACACGTGATTGCGTATGCAAGTCGGAAACTAAAGAGCGAGGAAACAAGATACTCAGCTACCGAAAAGGAGTGTCTCGCGATCTACTGGAGCATCCACAAAATGAAAATGTATTTAGAGGGATACAAATTTATAGTGGTCACTGACCACCTAGCACTAAAATGGCTTAATTCCATCGAAAGTCCATCCGGAAGAGTAGCACGGTGGGCGTTGGGTCTACAGCCATTTACCTTCGAAATCAGATACCGAAAAGGGAAATTGAACGCAGTGGCGGACGGACTATCCCGCTTACCACGCGAGGAACTAAGAGTATCTAGAGTAGTAGATTGCGCATGGTATCAAGCTAAATGGAAACAAGTAACAACAACACCGAAAGAAACGCCCGACTACGTGATCAAGCACGAACGGTTATACAGACATATACCGAGCCAAACAGACGAGGACGATCAACCATGGAAGTTGTGTGTGGCAAAACAAGATCGGAGCAGGGTATTAAAAGAGAACCATTCGAATGCAACGGCCGGACATCTAGGGATCAGACGAACAAAACATCGAATACGACAACGATATTTCTGGCCAGGCTTAGGTAAAGATGTGACAAGATTCGTACGAGCGTGCGAGAGTTGCCAGATGTATAAAGTATCACAACAAGCAGCAGCCGGAAAAATGCTAACAAGGATAGCAGACGCACCGTGGGAGACGATATGCGTAGATTTTGTAGGACCGTTACCGAGAACATCGCATGGCAACACGGTTATGATAGTATTCATCGATAAATTCTCAAAATGGGTAGAGGTCACACCAGCCAGACAGGCAACAGCTGACACGCTCATAAAAGCGTTTAGAGAAAAAATCCTGGCAAGGGGAGGAGCACCGAAACAGCTAATCTCAGACAACGGAGTACAATTTACCAGCAGAAAGACGCAGCAAGTAATAAAAACATGGGGAATAACGCATATATTCACAGCACCTTACACACCACAAGAAAATCCGACGGAGAGAGCAAACAGAACACTGAAAACAATGATCGCACAATTTGCGGCAGGAAAACACAACAAATGGGATGAACAATTACCGGAACTCACGTTAGCAATCAACAGCAGCAGATCAGAATCAACAGGGTACAGCCCGGCATACTTGCTATTCGGCAGGGAACTGAGGTTACCGGGTAATTTGTTCGACGAGGTGACGCGAGGATCAGGAATCAATAAAACAGATCAGGAAAACACAGATTGGAGACAGCAAGTAGCAGCATTAGCAAAACAAAACATGGAGGTCGCAGCAGCAAATCAAACACGACACTACAACATGAGAAGAAGAGAATGGACGCCGAAAGTTGGAGACGTAGTATGGGTTAGAACACACCCGCTATCAAAACAAATAGACAAGACAACAGCAAAACTTGAACCAAAATACTGCGGACCATGTACAGTACTCGAACTAATATCGCCAGTCATCGTAACAATAAAAATAACCACTACTAACAAACAAATGCGGGCACACGTCTCACAACTAAAAATTGCACTCCCAGCAGAACAACCAACAGAAGCGATAACGGTCCCATCTCTCTTTCTTTGCAGAAACATGAATAAATTCGACGTATCAGCCAAAAAATTTAAAGAAAGGATGGCCGCCAAACAAGCCGAAGGCAGACGGACGAAGAGACTGGAGGCAACAGATGTCACAAACAGGATGAGGGTTTCCAAGACGAAGGTGATGGCCCCGCCGAAAAAGCCAAAAACCGATGAGGAGAAACCAACGACATCTCGCAACGCAGCACAGCAAGCAGAACCAAGGAAGGACACACCAGAGACCGTAGCAGGCAGGAAGCGGATCAGCTGGGCGAGACAACCACAACCAACGCCAGCACTACCGCCACCAGTCCCCACCGTATCGATGCCGACAGAACAACATAAACTACCAAAGCCGAGACCAACGATAGCCATCAGCTGGGCGAAAATGGTCGAAGAGGAAGAACGGGACGCCGACATTCTGGAACTAGAGCACGAGAGGCAAACAATGTCCGAAGGAAGACCAACACCAGAACCCGAATGGCGACACGGACCAGAGAGCAGCACCATCCCGGCCCAATGGGAAATAGCGACGGGGACAAGACTGGAGGTAAACCACATCGAGCTGGTCAAAAAGAGGAGTGCCGAGGAGTGCACGAACAACGGCGGTTTAAAATAAGGAAAGGGCAAGAAGAAGCATGCTTGGTAAAAATAGGAAGAGCAGGGGACGTCAGCATCGGCAAGTGGTTTAACGCCAAACCCAAGCAAAGCCAAACCGACGACGCACCCAAAGGAAAGGAGGGGGGAGTGTGACGCCCAGCGACACCACACCGGCGCCACATTATAACATACAAATTACATACAATTACATACATTACCATTACATATAAGCATAGCCACATTTCGTATTATCACATATTTATAAGCGACAAACAAAAACCATGAAGTGCCTTCCAATAAATAAATAAGAAAAAAAAACCGTTTAACATTTAAATGCAAATCCAAACAAAGAACACGCGCGCCAAAGACTAGTGTGACCAGCGCGAACCGAACACGGTCACACTAACAGCTGGGCCGGAACGCGTTATGGCAAAAACCAAAACGCGTTAGGCCCATATCGGAGCACCCACAGCTGATCGCCGGCAATAAAAGGAGAATCGCCAGATCGAATCGGGGCAGTCCAACTCGGAAAGCCCTGGCCTAACCAACCAGAATTTTTACAGCGGATCGTGTGATAAAGGTAATATCTACCTTTCCACTAGTTCTGCTCAATACCTTACCTTCCCCCCCTCAGAGTGTGTCCAAACCTCTGAATCCTCTCCAGAGTGTGTCCAAACCTCTGAATCCTCTCCAGAGTGTACCCAAACCTCTAAATCCTCTCCAGAGTGTGTCCAAACCTCTGAATCCTCTCCAGAGTGTGTCCAAACCTCTGAATCCTCTCCAGAGTGTGTCCAAACCTCTGAATCCTCTCCAGAGTGTGTCCAAACCTCTGAATCCTCTCCAGAGTGTGTCCAAACCTCTGAATCCTCTCCAGAGTATACCCAAACCTCTAAATCCTCTCCAGAGTGTGTCCAAACCTCTGAATTCTCTCCGGAGTGTGTCCAAACCTCCGCATCGATCTTCTCCTCGGAGCGTGTCCAAACCTCCGCATCAATCTTCTCCTCGGAGCGTGTCCAAACCTCCGCATCAATCTTCTCCTCGGAGCGTGTCCAAACCTCCGCGTCAATCTTCTCCTCGGAGCGTGTCCAAACCTCCGCATCGATCTTCTCCTCGGAGCGTGTCCAAACCTCCGCATCAATCTTCTCCTCGGAGCGTGTCCAAACCTCCGCATCAATCTTCTCCTCGGAGCGTGTCCAAACCTCCGCATCAATCTTCTCCTCGGAGCGTGCCCAAACCTCCGCATCAATCTTCTCCTCGGAGCGTGTCCAAACCTCCGCCCCAATCTTCTCCTCGGAGCGTGTCCAAACCTCCGCATCAATCTCCTCCTCGGAGCGTGGGCAAAGCCCCGCCTACACACTCTCGTCGAAGGACCCTCGAGCCAGTCGGCCTCCAAACCCCCCGCAGCACGCAGCAAACAGCCACGTGCGGCCGAGTAGCCAAAACCGAAGGAAGATCCCGAAGGAAGACCCGTCCCCACGATCCAACCTATTTCCAACTCTGTACAATTAAGACCAATAAAGGAAACTTTTTTTAACTTACTTGCTTGCTTTATTCTTGAACCGAGATATCCCTTTCAGTTACCACAGCCAGAAACCTAACAAATTTCTGTGTGTCCAAACCTCTGAATCCTCTCCAGAGTGTGTCCAAACCTCTGAATCCTCTCCAGAGTGTGTCCCAACCTCTGAATCCTCTCCAGAGTGTGTCCAAACCTCTAAATCCTCTCCAGAGTGTGTCCAAACCTCTGAATTCTCTCCGGAGTGTGTCCAAACCTCCGCATCGATCTTCTCCTCGGAGCGTGTCCAAACCTCCGCATCGATCTTCTCCTCGGAGCGTGTCCAAACCTCCGCATCAATCTTCTCCTCGGAGCGTGTCCAAACCTCCGCGTCAATCTTCTCCTCGGAGCGTGTCCAAACCTCCGCATCGATCTTCTCCTCGGAGCGTGTCCAAACCTCCGCATCAATCTTCTTCTCGGAGCGTGTCCAAACCTCCGCATCAATCTTCTCCTCGGAGCGTGTCCAAACCTCCGCATCAATCTTCTCCTCGGAGCGTGCCCAAACCTCCGCATCAATCTTCTCCTCGGAGCGTGTCCAAACCTCCGCCCCAATCTTCTCCTCGGAGCGTGTCCAAACCTCCGCACCGATCTTCTCCTCGGAGTGTGGGCAAACCTCCGCCTCCACACTCTCGTCGAAGGACCCTCGAGCCATTCGACCTCCAAACCTACGCAGCACGCAGCAAACAGCCACGTGCGGCCGAGTAGCCAAAACCGAAGGAAGATCCCGAAGGAAGACACGTCCCCACGATCCAACCTATTTCCAACTCTGTACAAAAGAAACTTTTTTAACTTACTTGCTTGCTTTATTCTTGAACCGAGATATCCCTTTCAGTTACCACAGCCAGAAACCTAACAAATTTCTGTGAACCCGGCGCGGCGAGCATACCCCGGCCGAAGCAACGTCACACGCTTCCCCCGACCCGCGACTAAAAAACCCACTACATGTGAAAAATGGTCGGATAGTGGCAATGGTGACAATAGGAGGTTACGCAACCGAGGCTACTGTAGATACCGGGGCCTCCAAAAGCTTTATCAGCCCCAACCTCGCCCGCATGCTAAACGATAACACCAACTTGCAAGATGACAACACCCGCATACGTCTGGCCGACGGTTCGGTCAGAGAGATCACCCAAGTTCTACGGGAGCCCATCAAGCTGGATCAACGAGAGGTACAAATACCACTCCTGGTTCTACCAAACATGTTGGACCAAGTTATTGTCGGCATGGACTTCCTATGCGCCATCGAAGCCACGATCAAGTGCGGAGGCACCCAACTGCAACTAAGCAATCAGTCGGCCACGCAAATTGCACCCGAAGATCCGACCAATCACATACCAGACCCCGCACTCAGACGCCCGAAACTTATGCCAACCACAACGCCACCACGCCCACGACCTACCCCAACGCTCACGACACCCAATAAAGCAACGCCGCACTTGACACCCAAACCAACGGCAACGAAAACGAAACGCCGGCCCACAACGGAGAACACGAATCCGAGGCCAACACCAACAAACCAAGAACAGGCAATCGGGAGAACGAGTCCCACGGTCACTATGGAACAACCACGCCCTAGGCGTACAACAGGGAACAAGCATCCCGAACAAACCACTAGGATCTCACCTACGAGACAAACAGACTTGCACCCGGCGCTCGACACAGGAAGCCCAGGTCCAAGACGAGCAACAGAACAAGCGCAAAGAGAAGCCGCATCGGAAGAAGTGAACACGCGAACACCCTCAAAACCGACCGACAGCAGCAAAAAAGGACAACGGCAAACATCATCCGACAGCCCAGCAACACGGGAAACAGCCACGCTAACCCCACGCTGGACGGGGCCCATAATCGAACTGATCTCCACAGAGCCCCTCAACGAGGGCCCGGAAACCAGCACGATGCCCCCACGATGCCCAGACCGCCGTCCTGTCCTACCCACGGCCGACGCCACACCGATCCTCGCCAACACAATGGAGTACCTCCCGCGTACTGACATGATTCTTAGCGCCATGCAACGAGCCATGCCTAGAGCCATGTCCGAGATCTTCGTCGGCCACGCAAGTCGTTGCTGCGATACCAGAGGCATCATCGCGACCCACCTATTCACGCACCAGACTGGCTATAGTATAACACGAGTACTACACCCGGCATACCAAAACATCATACCCACGGCCGACACCACACCGATCCCCGCCAACACAATGGAGTACCTTCTGCGTACCGACTTGACTGCTAGCGCCATGCACCGAGCCATGCCCAGAGCCAGGTCCGAGATCGTCGTCGCCCGAACCAGCTGTTGGCCCGACACAAGAGGCATCACCGAGACTCACCTGTGCATACGCCAAACGACCGCCAATACCACCCAAGTATTGCATCAGAGATACGAAACATATCTACCCACGGCCAACGCCACCACGATCGTCGCCCACATAAGCGACTACCAACGGAGGACCGAACCGCCCAGCGCCTTCGATACAACCCTCTTACTCGAAGACCCCAACCAGCCATTTGACTCCGAACCGCCGACCCAACCGAACACGGGCCTGAACCAGTCCCGGAGCCATGGCCACCAGACTTGGCCCCGCAAATCCAAGCATTTCTAGATGAGGAATTACCGAAATTTAATGGCCTCCACGGGACGTCGGACATCGCCAAACACACTATTGTCATGAGGGATAACTCACCCATAAAACAGCGGTACTATCCTAAGAATCCAGCAATGATGCGAATAATTGATGAACAAGTACACCAATTGATTTCGGAAGGCCTCATCGAACCCTCCCGGAGCCCCCACAGCGAACCAATTGTACTCGTCCGCAAAAAGAACGGGAAATGGCGTATGTGCGTGGATTACCGGCAACTCAACACGCATTCCATCCCCGACGCATTCCCGGTACCTAGGATCAACTATATTCTGGAACGGTTACAAAACGCGCGTTTCATCACCACCCTAGATCTAAAGAATGGGTACTGGCAGATCCCCATGGCCGACAACAGCAGAGAGGCCACGGCTTTCACCGTACCAGGACGAGGCCTCTACCCCCGTTCTGGCATGCCCGGATTTCAACGTGAAATTCTCGCTACAGACCGACGCAAGTAACCTCGGCGTGGGCGCCGTCCTTACTCAAGGAATCGAAGGCAAGGAGCGAGTTATAGCATACGTCAGCCGACGACTCAACGCAGCGGAAGAAAACTACTCCGCGACCGACAAGGAATGCCTGGCAGTCATCTGGGCCATCCGGAAACTTCGATGTTACCTCGAGGGATATCGATTCAACGTGGTCACCGACCACCTCGCACTGAAATGGTTGAACACACTGGAAAGCCCCTACGGTAGAGTAGCAATGTGGGCACTAGAACTTCAACAATACCAGTACTACGTACATTATCGGGCGGGTAAGCAGAACGTAGTTGCAGATGCACTATCCCGACAACCCCTGGAAACCCTCGCACGAGTCGAGGAAGCGAAGGTAACCTGCCCCTGGCTCAAGCGCAGGATACAACAAGTTCAGGACGAACCCGAAAAATACCCCGATTACACCCACGAGAACGGGGAATTATATCGACACCTGGGCCGCGGCACAGAGGACAATGAGGACACCTCATGGAAACTTTGCGTACCAAAGGATCGTCGCGCAAGAGTCCTCCAGGAATGTCACGACCAACCCACGGCCGGCCATCTAGGAATCCGTAAGACCATAACCCGAGTATGTCAACGGTACTACTGGCCAGGGCTTTACCGATACGTAAGGAAATATGTCCGCAGCTGCGCCAGCTGCCAGAAGTTCAAAGCCCAACAACGTAAACCGGTGGGTAAGATGCTCAGTCGCAAAGTGGAAGAACCATTCGCAACACTATGCGCTGACTTCGTGGGGCCACTGCCTCGATCCAAGAAAGGAAACACCATGCTGCTTGTATTCCACGACACCTTTATTAAATGGGTAGAACTGATACCCCTGAGAAAAGCCACCACCGCCCCTTTGGAACTAGCTTTCCGGGAACGCATACTCAGCCACTACGGAGTACCGAAACGATTTGTGTGCGACAACGGCACGCAATTTACGAGCCGGTCGTTCCAAACGTTTCTACAAACGGCAGGGATAGAGTTGCAACACACCGCACCCTACTGCCCCGAGGAAAACACCCACGGAACGGGCCAATCGGACGGTCAAAACCATGATCGCCCAATTTGTGGGAGAACACCAGAACACTTGGGACGAATTAATCCCGGAGATTTCACTCGCCGTAAACTCCAGTGTTTCGGAAACAACGGGTTTTAGCCCAGCTTTTCTACTGTTCGGGAGAGAGCCTCGCTTACCGGGAACCCTATATGATGAAGTTACACCTGGCACAGGGAGCCCGCCAGACACCGCGCTCCAGAAGGCGGCACGACTCAAGGAAATATTCGCGATAGTGAAAAATAACATCCAGCGAGCCAACCACGAGCAGGCAAGGCATTATAATCTCCGCCGAAGACAATGGCACCCCACGGTGGGCACTTTGGTACTGATGCGACAACACCACCTGTCCAACGCAGCCGACGGTTTCGCTGCGAAATTAGCCCCGAAATATGACGGACCCTACAAAATAAAAGGTTTTAGCTCAGCAAACATCGTGAAATTACAACACATTGGCAGTCGGAAAAACAAAATCGCAAACATCAACGATCTAAAAAAATACCACTAACCCGACGCCGGAGAATCTGCAGACGATGCAGACACCACCAAGCAATAAACAAAGTGAAGAACAAACAAATATTCTACTGACCCACACACGGGTCGTCGACAGCAGAAGGATGGTCAACAGGGAGGCAGCCGACGACGGAAACTTCGCCTCTAAGCGCTCCCGTAGCCACTAACACCCACCCGGAAGAAAGGGGGGGGTGTAACGAACCATGGTTCTACCCATGGCTCGTTACAAACAACTCCCACAGCGACACCTCCACGGTAGGCAGCAACCAAAATTTAACTAAGATATGCAGAACAGAAGAACCATGGCTCTAGCCACGGTTCCCTCCAAATAACGGCGTGTCAGCACCCGTAAGAATTTAAATAATAAAAAGAAACTCAATTTAAATTAAATTAAAATATCCATACTATTTCGAAACCAGCGGAAAGAAAACCACAGCACAAAACTCTTAAGCAACCACAAACATTTCGCAATAACGGCGCGTCAGCACCCGAAGAGAATAAAAAATAAATGTAATTAAAAATATCCACACGACACTATTTCGCAATCTGCGGAAAGAAAGCGCGAAACTCTTTAACAACCACAAACATTTCGCAATCGATGACCCATCAGAAATACCAATTGCGAAATATTTCTCAAAATAAGTCAGCACAAATACAAAAAAAAAACCTTTTCCTGAACCCTACCGACCCCCTAGCAAACTGTCAACGAAGCACCACGCTTCGACCCAATTACTAGCCCCACACTTATTGTCGTAATCATAAGTTAGCAATAAACGATTATTTCCGGGTGTCAGCTACATAAAAAGGCCAAGCGCGGCCAAAGTCGGCACCCAGTCCACCGGCTCCGAGGCCATGTAACTAGATCCGCGAGTTAAGTCATTGTAAACAAACAAAAATTAAATAATAAAAGAACAACGCAAAGAACAACAAAAACAACCAACCCCGATTTCTCAAAGTACTTTCGTCAGCAAACACCCCGCTTCCCCCTATCGACTACCTCTCTTTCAGTCAGACAAGGCTGCTCCGAACCTGAGAGTACCAGCAATCTACAAATTTTTCTTGTAGAGAACCTTGGACAGACTGATGCAAATCCCAGCCTGAGATAGGTCCTCACAACGCGAAATCGAATATTTAAGAATTCAGAAAAGAATAAATGATCTACTCAAAGAGCGCGGAAGTTTTGGAACGAGGTGAAAAATACCAGAAAATTGCTTATATCATCAATTTTAGATTTCAAAGAAGATGGGCGACTTTACGCTTAAGTTTTCTTTCTAGATTTTCAAGAGCTCGGTTTACTATATACCGGAGCAAACATTAGCTGTGTCAGATCAGATCTTGCCCCAAAAGAGTTTTCAAAATACCCCGATTTTAAACGGATTTTGGGACAGGTGAAAACAGCAGACGGAAAAGGACATGAAATCGTAGGAAATCTTAGAGTTACCATTAAGTACAATAACATTAGAAGAGATTTGACTTTATTCGTCATTCCATCATTGAACAAAAAGGTTATATTGGGAATAGACTTTTGGAAAGTATTTAATTTGGTTCCAAGTGTAGTCGCTAGTCTCGAATCAAGAATATAAATATACCTTGACAACGCAGTAACAACATAAGCTAGTGTCAATAGTAAGATTGTTTCCAAATTTTGAAACTCAAGACGAACATCTTTACTAGAACACGATATTGATTTCGGTAAGGGTGAACCAGGGTAAAGAAATTAATAGGGTTAGGGTTAGGTTAGGGTATAAAATTCTAGTTACAGAAGAAAAAGATTATTATTATGAATTAATTAGGTGGTGTTGGCTTGTATTTGAGTTATGAATATTAAATATTTTGGTTTCAAGTATTAAGTCTTGTGTAAAGATTATGGAGTAAATAAAATAATTAATATTTCCTTGAAGTAATGTGAAGAAGAAGAAAGAAAAGAGATATCGTCTTTGGGATTTTTTCGAATATTTATTGCGCGCAGAGAAGTCGGGAGGGTTGAGACGCGTTACTGCATACCACCAAGCAGACTCAATAGTCCATACATCTCTATGGAATGGGTGTATTAGTGAGAAATTGAGAAAAGTAGAGTTTGGTTCAAAGTTAATAATATGGCATTCGTTGTGAGTCGCGTTGCCTTTGCATTCCGTGGATTGATCGAAGTAAACATTAAGGCAAGGGACATTATTAAATGTGTACTCTGAGGTTGGAGATGGAATGGGTCAAGAACCCCCCACAGGCTGTTTTGCTAGCTGTGTCCCATCGACCTTCTTCACTGCCAACAGGATACTCAGGGAACGGCCAACGTTAAGACCGGCCTCACGCTACGGTCTGCACTGTGTTATTTGCATAGAGGTGTTTGGTACATTATACTATTTGTGGTAAAAGTGGATATGTGCAACGCAGAGAAGGAAACGTTTCCGACCCCATAAAGTACATAAATTCTTGATCAGCATCAATAGCCGAGTCGATATAGCCATGTCCATCTGTCCGTCAGTCTGTCTGTCCGTCCGTCCGTCTGTCCGTCTCGATGAGCGCCTAGATCTCAGAGACTATAAGAGCTAGATAAACCAAATTTGGTTTCCAGACTCATGTGATATCTCACTGCTACAAGTGTATTTCAAAATTTCGCCCCACCCCCTTCCGCCTCCATTCATTCTATTTCTCGCTCGCACACTCTGCCGCATTCAGTGCGCGAGCGTCGTCTAGCGGAGAAGATGTAGAATCTAAATCGTACATGTACAATCTACATGTTAGATGCAGAATATACATTGTAGATGTAAATTACAGATGTAGAAAAAAATGTAATTTTTTTTAAATTCTAAAGTTCTACAAAATCGTATGCTCAAAAATTTATAGACGGACTGAGTGCGGGTATAAGTAGAGTCGCGTCCCCAGAAGCGACTCAAAAGTTGCTTCTCGTTTTTCTTATAATTTTCACAAGCCAAATTCGAACTAAGGCTAGGGCTGACACCTTTCAAGATTCAATTCTAATAGGGTCTATTTTGCAGTTTTATTGATTTTATCATATCAAAACAATTGGATTTTAATTTTGTCCTTTTATGATATAAAATAATTGATTTTTCAAAGCTGTACTTTTATAATAATATAATGCAAAAAACATCCCATATCGTGCGAGTCAAACAAAACAATGTACTGGACAACTCTAGCAGTTGTCTTTCAACTCGGCTTGGGTTAGCAACGCTATGGTCGGATCCGAGACAAAGCACAGGTCAAGCAATCGCCCTAAGGAATGTTTCACATAGTTGACTTGAGACAGGGATAGGTCTAACAAGCCGTCGATAAAGTCATGTCGTGACATGAGCACAAGGTCATTAGAATCGTTTGCCGAAGACCAAATAGTACCTGGAAAATTGAAATCACCAAGAACTATATTTGATAGTGAGGCATGAACAGTTTTTAAGGCGGACAGGTGATGCTCGTATATTAAGATATCCGAGGAAGGTGGAATATACGAGCATGTTGTGAAAATGGAATATGGAAAATGAACATGGACGAAAAGTTTGAATCCACTGCAATGAGTACCCCACCTCTACGTAGAGACGAACGGTCATTTCTAAAGATTGTGTACCGACCTGCCAAAACTTCGGAACTATGGATGTCTACGGATGGCTTTAGCCAGGTCTCGGTAAACACAATGTGACGCCCAGCTCAAACCAGCGCCAAGCGTCACAAAAACAACAACATTCCGCGGAGTATTATGATTTCTTTCCCACTGTTATTATTTCATTTTCATTTCATTTCCACTGTTCAATTACTTAAACATAAGAGAAACAACATGAAGACTAATTTAATTAAAAAAGAAAACAAGCAAAAACAACAAACAACATGACTTTTAAATCTTCGCGCCGACAATGTGACCAGCGATCAGAACCACACGGCCACACTACAAAATTCAAATCTACGCGCCAACAGTGTGCCCAGCCCTCCGAACCAAACGGCCACACTCGCAGCTGATCATAACAACGCGTTAGTACCAGAGACCGGAGCCAACAGCTGACTTTTGGCAATAAAAGCAGCCGCAACAGAGCCATCACCACCATTCCTGTCTTGGACTGCCAAGGGTGGATTCGCTCCCCGAGGCTTTGGTAAGCATTGAATGGTGTGGTTCTTAGAGCGTACGATTCCTCTATAACCCCACTTTCCCTGCTTTATACCGTCCATTTCTTTGGAATGCA
Organism: Drosophila tristis; assembly: GCA_018150885.1. Lineage (NCBI taxonomy): Eukaryota > Metazoa > Arthropoda > Insecta > Diptera > Drosophilidae > Drosophila > Drosophila tristis. The sequence goes on from JAECWT010000067.1 coordinate 2,595,374, forward strand.
TTGATCACCGTGTTAGAGCGTACGATTCCTCTTCCCGGTAATCTTTGCTGTTTTTCTCCAAATTCATTCTCGGAGTGCATTGTCCTCTGACTTTCCCCTCCCTACTCAGAGCGCATTTTCCTCTGTCTCCCCAACCTTCTCCTCGGAGCGCATTGTCCTCCGCACCGATCACTTCTCCTCGGAGCGCATTATCCTCCGCAACGACTACTTCTCCCGGAGCGCATTGTCCTCCGCACCGATCACTTCTCCTCGGAACGCATTATCCTCCGCAACGACCACTTCTCCCGGAGCGCATTGTCCTCCGCACCGATTACTTCTCCTCGGAGCGCATTATCCTCCGCACCGATCACTTCTCCTCGGAGCGCATTATCCTCCGCAACGACCACTTCTCCCGGAGCGCATTGTCCTCCGCACCGATTACTTCTCCTCGGAGCGCATTATCCTCCGCAACGACCACTTCTCTCGGAGCGCATTATCCTCCGCTACGACCCCTTCTCCCGGAGCGCATTGTCCTCCGCACCAATCACTTCTCTCGGAGCGCATTATCCTCCGCGGCGACCGATCTCTACCAGGCACGACCTGCACGCTGCGAGCAGCCACGTGCGGCCCTGACGACCCTGAAGGAGGACATCGAGGACGATCCAGTGAACCATTTGAGCCATATATCAACTCTGTATGCCTAAGCTAAATAAACATAAAAAAAAACCTACTTTTGCTACCCTACCCGTGTCGCCTTCTTCTTGAACCTAGAGCCTTTTCTTTCAGCTACCACATCCAGAGATTAAACAAATTTCTGTGAACCCCGGCGCGGCGAGCATACCCCGGTCGAAGCGCCGTCACAGTGGCGCCCGAGCAGGTTGTGGTAGCTTAGAATTGAAATCTCATTTATGGTCAAGATGGCGAAAGCATGGATCAACCAGGCGACAAGAGCAGAACTGATCAGCTACTGCGAGGAATTTGGATTGGAGAAGCCTGAAGGAGTGGAAACATTAAGGAAACAACTAATTCAGTTCACGGAAAGAAGGGATCTAAGTAAGGAAATACTGGAGAGGCTGGAACAGCTCGGAAGCACCCAGACAAGAGGAAGGGCTCCTTCACCAAAAGTAATAACACAAGCCAAGCCAGCTATGGAAGAACCGCAAGGGGAACCAAAAACGGCAAAAAAGAAAGCTTTGTTTCCAAAGCAGATACGGAAAGGATCACCAGAAGCAGTGGCCATAATAGATAAAATAAAGAAGTGGGACCTCACATTCACTGGGAATGGAGAACTGCTCGAATTTCTCAGTAGGATGGAGGAATTAGCAGAAACATACGGGATCGAGATAGACCACATTGTATTTGCAATGCCGGTAATACTGGAGAAGAGTGCATTGGACTGGTGGCACACGAAACCCGGCCCCATAACAACATGGGAGGAGGTGAAAAGCCAGCTGAAGGAGAACTTCATGTCACCACAATACCATGAAGAGCTTATAAAGATAGTATCGGAGCGGAAACAATCAGAAACGGAGACAATACGAGAGTTTATTCAAGACCTGAGAAAATTGATGAGATTCGGGACGTACACCGAGAACGAGAAACTGGACATGGCATACAAGAATTGTAGGTTACCAATCAAACTCTATGTGAAGAGAAGGGAATTCCAGACGCTATCAGAATTCATCATAACAGCGGAAGAGTTCGAGAAACTAGAGAGAGAGGCAGGCCTATCAAAGACCGTGCCCAATAATCAACAAAATAACCAGACACCATGGCAACGGCCACAATGGAGACAAACAAAATGTCACCGATGTGGACAAATAGGACACGAATCGAGGGGATGCACCAGGGAACCAGTGTTATACTGTTGGACATGCAATAAAGAAGGAGTACGAACGATAGACTGCTGCAGGAAACCACAGGAAAACGCACAGGGCCCGGGACAATCCCGCGAAGCACCCGGAGCCCAAAACACGCAGAGCGGACCACCACAGATTTAAGATACGAGGACAACCAGCTCGTGGGAATGGCCAAGATCGGCGGAAAGAGGATGGAGGTAGTAATAGATACGGGAGCCACAAGAAGCATCTTGAACGAAAAAACGGCGAAAATACTACAGAACAACGGGAAGGAAGAAAAAGAAAATAGACTGATCAGACTCGCAGATGGAAGTACACAAAAAACCACGCGAACATTCCTTACCGGAGTAGAGCTAGGAGGCCAGGAAACGACATTATCATTTTTAATAATGGAGGGGCTACCAGACACGCCACTACTCGGAATGGACTTCTTAAGGGACGCAGGAACCATCATTACATGCGGAAACAGTACCGTAGTGATCAGTGGAAGGGAGAAAAAACAAAGACACGAAGAGAGGGCAAGAAACTCACAACCGGAACCAACGGACAAGGAAATCGAAAAATGGATAGCAACAGAGGTCCAGAAATTCGACAACCTCGGCGGAGTAAGTAACATAACAACTCATCGGATATTCCTCAAGGACGATAGACCGGTCAAACAGAGGTACTACCCAAGGAACCCAGCACAAATGGAGATCATCAACAGGGAAATAAACGAGCTTAAACGTAATAGAACCGTCACGAAGTCCATACAGCTCACCAATAGTCTTAGTCAAGAAAAAAGCAGGGGATTGGAGACTATGCGTCGACTACAGACTACTAAACGAAAAAACCGAGAAAGACGCATACCCGGTACCACGGATGGACTTCATATTAAACCAACTAAGAGAGGCGAAATTCATCAGCACACTAGACCTAAAGTCAGGCTACTGGCAGATTCCGATGGAGAGGCAAAGCCGACAGTACACAGCCTTCACAGCCCCTGGGCGAGGCTTGTACCAATGGAAGGTAATGCCGTTCGGACTCACCACAGCACCCGCAACGTTTCAAAGGGCATTAGATTCGGTTATAGGACCAGACATGGAGCCGTTCGCTTTCGCATACCTAGACGATATAATCGTCATTGGGCGAACGAAAACAGAACACATGCAGAAGCTTCAGGAAGTGCTGAACCGATTAAGGAGAGCAAACTTGCGCATCAACGCAGCGAAATGCCACTTCTTCCAACAGAAGTTTAAATACCTGGGACACATGGTGAGCGAGGAAGGAATACACACAGATCCGGACAAAGTATCAGCCATCAGAGAACTGGTTGCACCAACAACACTAAAACAACTACACAGTTTTCTGGGGCTAGCATCGTGGTATCGAAGGTTCGTACCGACCTTCACCGAGAGAGCGAAGCCACTACATGAACTACTGAAGAAAGGACAGAAATTTACGTGGGGAGAAGCCCAAGACAGCGCTTTCAACGATCTGAAACACTGTTTAACAGAGGCACCCATTCTGGCCTGCCCAGATTTCCGAAAAACCTTTATCCTACAAACAGACGCAAGCGATTGCGGAGTAGGAGCGGTTTTAACACAGGAGGATGCAGACGGAGAACACGTAATCTCATACGCAAGCCGCAAGCTAAAAAGCGAAGAAACTAAATATTCCGCTACAGAGAAAGAATGTCTCGCCATCTACTGGGGATGTACCTCGAGGGATACCAGTTCGTAGTGATAACGGACCACTTAGCCCTGAAATGGTTAAATTCCATCGAAAGCCCATCCGGCCGAGTAGCAAGATGGGCGTTGGGACTACAACCATTCACATTCGAAATACGCTATCGGAAGGGGAAGCTCAATACAGTGGCGGACGGATTATCCCGCTTACCACGCGAAGAGGTGAGAATCACAGAGCTGGTGGAATGCGCTTGGTACGAAGCAAAGTGGAAACAGATACAAACAAACCCGAAAATAGCAGAAGACTACACTATAAAACACGGACGATTATACCGACACATACCAAGCCAAACGGATGAAGACATCCAACCATGGAAGCTGTGCGTGCCAAAACAAGAAAGGCATAGGGTATTAACGGAAAACCATACGAACCCAACGGCAGGCCACCTAGGGATACGACGCACAAAAATAAGGATCCGACAACGATATTTTTGGCCAGGGATAAGCAGAGATGTAACAAAGTTCATCAGAAAATGTGAAAGCTGCCAAAAATTCAAAATCTCGCAACAAGCAGCGGCGGGAAAAATGCTAACAAAAATCGCCGATGCCCCGTGGGAAACGATATGTGTCGAATTGGTAGGACCCCTACCAAGAACATCACACGGGAACACAATACTCATCGTATTCATCGATAAATTTTCGAAATGGATAGAGGTGACACCAGCGAGGAAAGCAACCGCCGATACATTCATAAAAGCGTTCCGAGAAAAATACTAGCACGAGGAGGAACACCAAAACAGCTGATATCAGACAACGGCGTGCAATTCACAAGCAGAAAAACCAAACAGGTAATGCAGTTATGGGGAATTAAGCAGCAATTCACGGCACCATACACGCCCCAAGAAAACCCGACCGAAAGAGCGAATCGAACATTGAAAACCATGATAGCACAGTACGCGGGGGGGAAAACATAATAAATGGGACGAGCACTTACCAGAAGTAACACTCGCGATCAACAGCAGTCGATCAGAATCAACAGGACTTACGCCAGCATATTTATTGTTCGGACGAGAGCTACGGCTACCAGGAAATCTGTTTGACGAGGTAACATTAGGATCAGGGCTCACAGAACTAACGACACAAGAAAATGCAGAAGCGCGACAAAGCGCGGAAGCATTAGCCAGACAAAACATGGAGGAAGCAGCAGCAAAACAGACGAGACACTACAACTTAAGAAGACGAGACTGGAAACCAAAGATAGGGGACATAGTATGGGTTAAAACTCACCCACTCTCAAAAAAGATCGACAAAATAACAGCAAAACTCGAGCCAAAATACAACGGGCCTTGTAAGGTCCTCGAACTCTTGTCCCCAGTAATAGTAACAGTCAAAGACACCTCTACCAAAAAAAGTCGAGCGCACATATCACATCTAAAACCCGCAAGCAAAGAAGAGCAAGAAACAGTCACAATAACGACACCTCTCTTTCTTTGCAGAATCATGGACAAATTTCATAATAGCGCACGGAAATTCAAGCAACAAATGGAAGAAAGTAAGGCGAAACAACGCAAGGTGGAGGTCATACCAGCGCCGCCACAGCTAGGAGGAAGGATGAGGGTGTCCGGCACCAGAGTTGTGGCACCACGAAGAACAGCAAAAGCCAGCGAGACCACGACCAGTCCAGCAACCATGGCACTAGAGGCGGCAGGGACCGAAGGGACCAGGAAGAAAAGAATAAGCTGGGCCAACAACACCAGACCCGAGCCGGCTCAACCAAGGGCCACTGAGCGGATCAGCTGGGCACGACAAGTAGAGCTGGAGGAAATAGACAACGATATATTGGACATCGGAGGACCAGCCAAGAGTCAAAACGCAGAAGTACGGAGGACGGATCCAACACCAAACACTGCGTCTCAGGGTCAACCACCACGAACAGCAGAGGCACAGACATCCGGCCAGGCGACAACACGGACCCACACAACATGCCTAACGGCCACCATACCCAGCAAAGTGTGCGAGCGAGAAAGAGAATGAGTAGTGTTTGTCTTGCCGTAGGGGGCGGGGGAAGCAACTGAAAATTAATTTCTTCATTCTGGCTATAATTATTATCCGATTTTATTCAGATTCGGTAATCTGATAGATACTCTACGATACTGCTTTTTTAGTTTTATCGTATCTTTAAAATTGTGCCTGCCCCAGATTTTCGTCCTTTGTAGGGGCGGAAGGGAGCGGGGCGAACTTTTGAAATACACTTGTAGCAGTGTGATATCACATGAGTCTTGAAACCAAATTTGGTTACCCTAGCTCTTATAGTCTCTGAGATCTAGGCGCTCAACAAGACGGACAGACAGACAGACGGACATACGGACAGACAGCGACTCGGCTATTGATGCTGATCAAGAATATATATACTTTATGGGGTCGGAAAATTTTCCTTCTCTGCGTTACACACATCCACTTTTACCACAAATCTAATATACCCCTTAACTCTTTTTTGAGTACGGGTATAATTAAAGAAAAGTGGGAAAGAGAATATATTACTTATGCCACTGAAAGAAATAAAGCTTATATAAATTTATTTCCGTATATACGGGACAAACCATGGTATAAAGACCATGTTTTAAATTTGGAAGTCAAACAAATAAGCAGACTACTTGTGGTCAAGGAATAGACAAATTTTCGCTTGCTAGAATGAAATTTGTCGCGTCACGACGTGAACTTTATATTTTTGTTAAATTTTGAATTCTAGTGTAAGTTAGTTTAGGGCGAAGCGGGAGCGCAAAAAAGCTCTCTCTCGCTCTTGGCGAATTCGCCGCCCTAGATAATTTAGGCTTAAGAATATGTTATAACGAAAATGAAAAGAAGTCGAAAATTATCATTGAAATCGAGAGCACGTCCCTCTTTTTTAGTCTCCCTCCTTTCTCGACATAAATATAAAATTTGCAGCCACCCAACTCGGTTTTTTGTTTAATTTAATTTAGAAAAACTATTCCAAAATTTCATGGCTGCCCCAGGTGGACTCGCAAATTAGTATAGGTTTAAGTCAGAAAGTGACAGTGACACGAGTGGTGATATATATATGTAAAACACATATTAAAAAGTTTAAGTGTATATAATAAACACCTGCCCGCGTCTCGTGTGTGTGCAGCAAATCAACCCCCAAATATCACACCTAAAACTACCGCGACGGTCGGCTAACAAACATACAACAAAAAAATACCTAGCGATCTCAACCACCGAGGGATATCCATTCAAAAAGACGTTTGCCACCTGCCAAGGAAAGTGGAATTCCCAGGATCTTATTACATACATACTAGAGGTATTTGTTCAAAAAATTAAAAGCTCGAGTAAAAACAAAATCATTAAAATCTCGCAGTTACTGTCTTGTGCTAAAATAAGTGCACCTCGCTTTCAATTCTTCGCATCCGTATGACATAGTAGAGATAGATTTGCATATATTTAGTAGAGTTTGTACATATATTACATATATCACATATTCACATACATCAAACCATCTTGGACGCAGAACATATATACATATAATTTATAACTGCAATCACTGTCGCCCCTTTCCCCCTTTCTCGTTTTCGTTGCGCAAATATATAGTTGGGTCATTGCCCAAGCGCACACATACCAACGTAGCAGCTGCAGCGGTGAATTTTCGTTCTCGCTTTTGCTCGTCACCGTTGCTGACCGTCGTTGTTGTTGGTGTGTTCTTTCGTTTGGCGCGTTTGAGTCAAACCGTTCGCCAAGCGATGTGCTACCCTGTAATCGTCGGGTATATAGTTTTGGTGTAAAGGATCCAACTGTCAATTTGTCAAAGTGTGCCTCGCAATTCAATTGGGTGTCTATCGGTCGGTCAGCCAGGCCCAGCATACACAAGCGCCAACACAGCTTAGATACACACACATGTGCATACGTTCGTAGCTGCATCGGTGAATTTTCGTTTTCGCTTTCGCTTGTCACCGTCGCTGTTTGTTGTTCTTGTGTGTTTTGTGTTGGCACGCCTGCGCCAACAGATCGCCAAGGGCCTCGATACCCTTTAATCGTCGGGTATATCGGTTTTTGCTGCATTTGGCATCGACACCCTAGGTCCGTGTTAAACAGATCGCCAAGTGCCTCGATACCCTTCAATCGTCGGGTATAACGATTTTTCGCCTCATTTGGCTTCAACACCCTAGGTCCGTGTTCAGTCGCATATCTATGCATTAATTAATGTTATGTTATGTTATAATATACACTCATCGAATAAGTCAGGTCGACCCATGTAACGGGAGACATAATAACAAACGACAAAGCATTGTAGCTGATTCAACAATAACCGCTTCTGCAGCAATTTCTGCCAACGATGCGATCGCTCTTCAGAGGGCAATAACACTGGTGCAATTGCTGACTATCACAATTGCCCAATAACACAATATCATATTCAATATATTCAATATTAATTCCAATTCCCTTTTATTCTTACTAGACTCAGCACTTTCTGTACCTTTTGTTACCTATAAATAGAATTTAAGTTTGTTGAATAAAATCAGTATCAGTTCACTCATTCTCTACAACTGCAATCAACAGAGGCTGTCGCCGTGTCTTCAGATCCTCATTTGCTCGACGTAGGAAACCCACTCCGCAGTCCAACTGGTTCAAGTTCTAGTTGCGACGACAAATTTGTAAACTGTTTATGTACCGTATGCATACCAAATCACACAAACACACATTAACAGTCCGTATTAAACCGATCGCTAAGTGGTGCGATCCTCTAGTCGCCGGGTATATTGTTTTCGACCTAATTTGGGTACACCTTCCTGTTTCGACAATTTGCGCCGCAGCAAATAATATTATCGTGAGAAAAGCCCTGATTAGTGATTCACTTAAGCATCGAGAGAAATCCCGAAGAACCTACCTCTTGCAGACCCATATTTCTACAAGCCACAAAGAATAGATATGTTAATAGGTGCAAAGTCATTTTTCGAACTCTTATCTGTTGGTCAAATTAGACATGGTCCTGACTATCCAACTCTACAGAAAACGCTTTTCGGTTGGATTGTGTCTGGAAGATACAGTCCAAAGGTGACCGTCACCCAGGAAGTGAGGAACTTTCTGAGTTGTCGAGAAGAGTCAGTTGTGTCTATCGACAGCACACTACAAAAGTTTTGGTCACTAGAAGAATTGCCATCATCTAAAAACTCCTATCTCCTGAACACAAGTTATGTGAGGATCATTATAGAAAGACTATTCAAGTCTTGCCTTCAGGTCGGTTTGAAGTACGGCTGCCGTTTAAATCCGATCCAAACTGCTGGGGCAATTCCTTCGAGATTGCTAAACGGCGGTTTTTATCGCTCGAAAGAAGATTGTCCCGCGACCCTGAGTTGAAGAGAATGGACTTGGAATTCGTGGAAGAGTACCTCTCCTTAGGTCATATGTCGCCGACTGACAATACTGTTCCTTCTGCTCCACACTACGTAATGCCACATCAGTGTGTCCTTTGGCCCCAAAGTACGTCCACGAAGCTTCGCGTCGTGTTCGATGTGTCGTCGAAGACGTCCTCTCATGTGGCCTTCAATGACATTCTGATGGTCTGAACGACTATTCAAGAGGAGTTATAATCAACGCTGCTCCGCTTCCGTCTGCACAGGTTCGCCCTGACTGCCGCTGTAAAAAAGATGTATCGCCAAGTGATGGTGAATGAAGCGGACAGACAGTTACAGTTGATCGTGTGGAGAAGAGACCCATGTGAGTCCTAAAGAATATACCAGCTCAACACTGTAACATATGGGACTGGACCTGCCCCATTTTTGGCTATTCGGTGTTTGAAAAGGTTGAGTGAGTCTGCAAAGCTCTCATTCCCAAAAGCTGCTAAAGTTATCGGGTCCGACTTTTATGTCGATGATATGTTGACTGGTGCTGGTTGCGTGGAGGAGTTAAAGACAATTAAGTCTGATATGGCTCAGGTTCTTCAAACGGCAGGGTTTGAGCTAACCAAGTGGTTCTCGAACTCACCTGAGGTCACAGAATCCGAGAGCACAGTTAAACAGTTAAACGATCTCGGACTCCGAGTCAACCAAGGCGTTAGGAATATCGTGGCTACCGCATGAAGACGTCTTTCGGTTTCTAATTGACAGTTCAGTTATGGGTCTCCGAGCGACAAAACGGAACATATTATCGGTGGCATCAAAGCTGTTTGACTCCCTTGGTTTGTTAAGCCCCTTGGTAATCAATGGAAAGATCCTACTGCAGGAGCTGTGGCTTAACAAACTAGATTGGGATGAGTCAATTCCAATGAATCTGGAAACATCTTGGAACTTTGTAAAATAATCCTTGGGTCAGCTGGAGAAGATTGCCATACCTCGCTTTGTACATACTGATCCCATTTCACCGATTCAAGTACATGCCTTTGCCGACGCGTCCATGAGAGCTTATGGAGCATGCGTCTATATCCGTAGTAAGCCTGCAGAAGGTTTCAAGGTCTCGTTGTTGACTGCAAAGTCGAAAATAGCGCCGTTCAAGATGAAAATGCTCCCAAGGCTTGAGTTATGTGCCGCTCACCTTCTCGCAGATCTCTGTCACCGACTCAAATCGCTACTCGAGGTGCCGATTGAACGAATGTTGGTCGGATTCGGAAGTGACCCTTCATTGGATCCGATCCCACCCTTCGTCGTTATCAACATTCGTTACGAGCCGAGTAGCTGAAATTCAGGAGTGGTCAGATGATGCTACGTGGCGGCATGTTCCAACTAAACAGAACCCAGCAGATATAGTTTCGAGAGGTTGTGACTTTGAGGAGATTTTGCAGTCGATCTGCAGAAGAAGAAGAAGAGAGCTGGCCCAGAAATCCCCACTTCGAGCTTTATGAGGAAGAGCTAAAGCTCGAAACCAGGAAGACAACGGTCGGACTGACCGTGGCCGCTAAATCAAATGATTTAGTGGAAATTATCGAGGGATACTCGTCACACCTCAAGCTGCTAAGAGTGTTCGTTTACGTATTCCGCTTCATCCGAAAATTCAAAGACAAAAATCTTAAATTTAAAGTCACTCCGTCACCAGTAGGGTACGATGAGGCTTTTCACAAAATTGTCGTTCTGATCCAGAAAAACGAGTATCAGGAAGAGATCGAAAAGGTTCGTAAGGGCACAAGGTTAGGCCACAGTCTTCAGCGATTGAATCCCTTCATCAACGAAGAAATGGGGACTTGCTGCTCTTTTTCGTTGTTGCGAGTTGGGGGGTGACTAGTTATCGCTCCTATGTCATACCATGCGAAGTTTCCGCTGCTGTTGACAAAACGCTCGCAGTTTGTGCAGACCTATGTTCGCTATCTGCATCAAACGAATTTTCATGCCGGCCCACGAGCACTTGTGAGCATCCTTAGGCAGCGTGTTTGGATAGTAAACGCTCAGGAGGTCTGCAGGCAATGGTCAGGTCGTGCATTCGCTGCTTCGACTCCAGACCCAAATGATGGGAAATCTACCCGCAGACCGGCTCCGTGCTCTCCGCCCATTCGCAGTATGTGGCGTTGATTTTTGTGGCCCAGTCTATACGACACTAAAATTCGCGCAAGGCCCCCTTATAAGTCCTACATAGCGTTATTTGTCTGCTTTGCATCCAAGGCGGTTCATCTAGAAATTGTCTCCGATCTAACGACTAACTCCTTCTTATTGGCTTTTCAAAGGTTCGTTGGTCGTCGAGGATGTCCGCTCCGCGTGAACTGTCGCCACTTCGACGAGCTGAGGAGGACGCTAGAGACGGAAGCGGACGCAATTCGAGAGTTCGCAGCGAGAAGCGGCTGCGAGTTCGCCTTCCTGCCACCTCGCGCTCCGCACATGGGCGGACTGTGGGAGGCAGGAGTGAAGTCGGCCAAAAACCTCCTGCTGAGGTCGGCCGGAAGCGCGCTCTTCACCGCCGAGGAGCTGGAGAGCGTGATGGTGGGCATCGAGGCGGTGCTGAACTCGCGCCCTCTGGGACCAATAAGCCCCGACCCAAGCGACGGAGACGCCCTGACTCCCGGGCACCTGCTGACAGGCAGGCCGCTCATCGCACCCCCAGCACCCCGGACCCCGGACCAGGAGGGTCTGAGTTGCTTAAGGCGATGACGGGTTGTCTCGTCAGCCAGGCGAATGTTCTGGCAGCGATGGTCCCGGGAGTATGTGCTGGGCTTGCAAATAAGATGCAAGTGGCACCAGGAGCAGCCCAACGTCGAGGTAGGCGACCTCGTCGTCGAGGACAACCTTACGCCCCCAACAGTGGCTCCTCGGAAGGGTCATCGCAACACACGCCGGGCAGGACGGAAAGGTCAGGGTGGTCGACCTCAGGACGAGCAGCGGAGCGGTCTACAGGAGGCCAATCCATAAATTGGCGCTTCTACCGATGGGTTGAAGCCCCACAGGCCTTCAACTGGGCCAGTGTCGCGCCATGACGTGAACTATATATTTTTGTTAGATTTTGAAGTCTAGTGTAAGTTACTTTAGGGCGAAGCGGGAGCGCAAGGAAGCTCTCTCTCGCTCTTGGAAAATTCGCCCCTCTTCGCCGCCTTAGATAAGTTAGGCTTAAGAATATGTTATAACGAAAATGAAAAGAAGTCGAAAATTATCATTGAAATCGAGCGCACGTCTCTTTTTTTAGTCTCCCTCCTTTTTCGTCATAAATATAAAATTTGCAGCCACTAAACTCGGTTTTTTGTTTAATTTAATTCTAGAGAAACTATTCTAAAATTTCAAAAGTATTTAATAACAATTTATGTGATACATGCAACCTAACAGAAGACACTTCCCATATAATTTTCAAATGTCCCGCTTACTCTTAAGAACGAAATCGTTTTCCAGTACTCAAATCTTATACTGATAACATATATCGTTTCTTCGAAAACGAACCTATCGCATCTTACAAATACATTGTTGAATTGCACACGCATTGCAAATATAAAATTTTAAATTGTAACCCGCGCGCTCGCTGCTTACTAAATGCATTTAATGTTTAAAAATTCATCGAAATCATCATTAATCAGAAGAAACAAATATACTTAAACAAATTGCTATTTTTTCAGAAAACAATTTTTTTACAAAAAGGTATAAAAACATAATCTAGCATAAAATATTCTCTTCTTCATAATGCCATTAAATGGAATAAAATAGGCGTTCAGACACACAGTTTGAGACCAAATTTGAGAGTTTTTTTATACATTTTCTATTTTATATTTTTTACTATTTATAGAAAAGTAAAAACTTTTGTATAGAAACAACCACATACTCTGACAATCATTTTAAAAACCGCATATAATTTCGTGCACGCTTTGCGCAGAAATAAAATGAAATAGGCGTTCAAACACACTTCTGGAGCAAATTAAAATTTTTTTTGATAAATTTTTAATTTTTACGTTCATATTTATAGACAGGTAAACTATTATTTGTTCAAACCATGCCACATTCTATGGCTATCATTTAAAAAACAGCATGCAATTTGGTGTACGCGTTGCGGAGATAGCCGGTTACACACAGATTTTTTTCTACAAATTTAAAAGGATATAAGATAGGACCAAGTCGATCGCCACGATCAAGTTTCTCATGCACGAAATATGGCCATGAAGATAAAAAAAACTAAGCCTAACCTAACCTATCCATACGTTGAAATCTGGGAGTGTGATAGTCCCTGATAGACGGTCGTGAATATATCTAATAATACCCTTTGCGAGGTTGATGAATTCAGTTTGGTCAACATCAGCATCCAGAAGATTTATCAATTTTTTGAGTAGAGAGGAGGTACTGCTTCTCGGTCCATAATCTCTAGGCTTTTCTTTTCTGCCGTAGCTTGCGCCTGTAACGCATGTTTAAGTGTGAACATGAAAATAGATTTTCAAGTATAGATTACACTAGTCGACACGATTTTTCCTCTAGGAACAAACCTAACTTTTTCTCAAAGATTTAGGGATTAGAAATGGTTTGATAAAATATTTTTTTTTTATGGCAGAACTTTTTTTTGAAGAATTTTTGTAAAACGGGTATTTTTTTCAGGTTTTTTTAGGGGTAGCTCTTCTTTCTTTGACATAACTCTAGTATCTTACGTCTAGCTGTAAAGAACTTTGCTATTTTGAAAAGATAATTAAAACATCTAGAATTTAAGCCGAAACACTTTGTGAATATAGCTTACCGTCTGGGAAATATAAAGCATTGAAATTCAAAAATGATGATTTTTGTATGGTATTTTTTACGAAATTCTGACTTTAAGAACTCAGGAAAAGTCGCAAAAAATTATATCCTCTGTCCTCTATTTTTTGTGTATAGGTGCATTGATTAGGCGTTGTTTAATTACACTACTCGACAAAATTGAACTTTTGATTTAGGCTGTGAATCAAAAACACTTTTTCTGATAGATTTCGGGATTTAAAAATTTTTGTAGTACTTTATTATTTTTTTAAGGTGTCATTTTTTTTTTACGAATTTTTAAAATCTGGTATTCTTTTTCTTGGTTTTTTGCAGAGGTAGTGTTCTATTTTTCACATAACTTAAGTAGCTTATATCTGGTTGCATAGAACTGTATAGTTCTGAAAAGCTGACAAATGCAGCTTAAAGTCCGACCCAGACCTTTTGTATCTGCATATTAACGCCCGAAATATATTAAGCTTTCAAATTCAAATTACATCATTTTTTTGCGGTATTTTTTTGTTTTGAAATTTTGAATTTAAAAAATCAAGAAAATTCGAAAAAAAAAATTGCTCCGTTCGCAACATATTATAAGAGAAAAAGATTTAACAATTCAAGAGCGCGATTTCATACATATCTTGTTGGTACAAGTTATAAATATTATCAAGCAACTGATTTGCCTTAACAGGAATGTTGGAAGCTGCAGAGCTTTTTCGGCAACTCTGACTCCACATTTACAAATAATGTAATACGTTGGTAAATTTTACAAAGGTTTTTATTCCTCGATGGGTTACAAGGGATGTGGCCGTGAACTACGATTCGATGCGTTTGACAAATATTTTGGACTGCAACGAGAACAGGGCGAAGCAATGCAATATATTTTCGACTTTTCCCGAGTTTTTAAAGTCAAAATTTTGGGAAAAATACCGCAAAAAAATGAAATTTGAATTTGAAAGCTTAATATCTTCCAGGCGTTAAGCTGCAGATGTGTCTGGGTATGATTTATAGTTGCAGTTATATGCAACCAGATGTAAGATACTTAAGTTATGTGAAAAAAAGCACTAATTTCAGGTAAAATTATTTTTGAGTTGTATTGGTCAAACGGCTGCAAATTGACCGTTTATCCATAGATTCTAAAGAGCAATAGCTTAAACGAAGCCCATTAAAGCGTCTATCTAAAACCAAAAGTTTTTAAGTCAAAATTTCGAAACAAAATACCGCAAAAAATTATGAAATTTGAATTTGAAAGCTTAATATATTTCGGGCGTTAATACGCAGATACAAAAGGTCTGGGTCGGACTTTAAGCTGCATTTGTCAGCTATTCAGAACAGCACAGTTCTATGCAACCAGATATAAGATACTAAAGTTATGTGAAAAAAAAGGAGCACTACCTCGGAAAAAAAACAACAGCAAAATACCAGATTTTAAAAAATTCTTTAAAAAAAAACTACACCATAAAAAAAAACATAATTCGTTAAAAATTTTTAAACCCCGTAATCTATAAGAAAAAGTTATTTTGGGCAACAGCCCAATTCTAGTGTTGACTAGTGTTGATGCGACTTCTGTTCTCCAGACTATTCTGAATAATAAATCCGGATAGAAGGACCACAAATGTTGTTGTTACTGAGACGAGTTGTAAATTCGAACTGTTTTATTCTCAAAACTTATGCACTATATATAGGAAACTCTAACATAATTAAACTAAGACCAACGCTAAGAAAAGAACAAATGTGCGGCACTTGTTCCTACGATCATCCTTGATAGTGACAAGTGTGTGTGACTGTGCGACAAGTGTGTCGACAGATTTGGGTTCTACGCGACCCATGTAGATGACTTTATGGTCGAACCGATCCTAGATTTATGTGTCTTTTCTCAAGTGGCCTCCTTCAAGTGGACTGTATTATTTATGGGGTGGCCTGTGTTGTTCCTGTTCATGTTTATGAACATCTTGCCCGCGATCCGCTAGAGTTGAGATAGCTGCGGGTTTGTAGGCCTCGTTCAAGATAACTGTATTTTGTGTTCGTTGTCTGCTGTTGGGTCCTGTTCATGTTTATGAACATCTTGCCGCGGTCTGCAAGGTTTGTGATTATTGCACCGTGGTGTGGTGCTGCCCATGGTCCGCCAAGGTTGGGACTGTCGCTGTGTGGTGTGGTGTAGAGTTCTGTTCATGGTTTGAACATCTTTCCGGGGGTACGAGCGGTTTATGTCGACTGTCTTTAAATCTGACCTTCTACCGTACATACCGCTTCAGTGTGAAGAATCCGGAGTACTTCTCGGGATGAGAGCTGAGTTCTTTTAGCTTTTGTAGTTTATCCTTGGGTTTTTTCCAAAAGTTCTTTTGAATCTTTTGAACCAGTTTCCACTT
Source organism: Drosophila tristis (assembly GCA_018150885.1). NCBI lineage: Eukaryota > Metazoa > Arthropoda > Insecta > Diptera > Drosophilidae > Drosophila > Drosophila tristis. The sequence continues at coordinate 2,611,372 of JAECWT010000067.1, forward strand.
TTGAAGAGATGTTATAGCTACATCTTCTTTTGGAACTGGTATTAGCAATGTAGATTTGCTAATTTGAAAATTTTCTGGTGTCAAAACATCTTTGCCATTTATTTTGCTTGGTATATAAGATGGACGATAGTTTTTTCCTTTTTCGGTATGATTCTGCACTGTTGTCGTTTCTTCTTGCTGATAAAGTATTCCTTCATTTGGGAGGTTTTCCACGATCTGAAGATTTTCGTTGCTGTCGAGCCAGTCGTGTCGGCTTTTTAACTTCACCCAGTGTGGAAGTGGTTTGGTTTCTGTGAACGTGCATTGGTAAGCATCGTTCGGCTCCATCGTTTCTTTTTCCTCTGTTGTATTGGTCGATATGGCGCCAGGGATATCCAGGGATCCTTGGATCAATTCGTTGGACTTCCTTCCCGTCAGACTGCGATTTATGCTCGAGATATTTTCTATTATATTGGCGGGCAATTTTAAGTCTTTCTTAAGGGACAATCGTGCGGGTGAATAACGTCCGAATGTAAACTTCAGTGATGATCCGATATTGGCCAGGCTGTGGGTCACTCCACTGCTAGCTACCGGCATCGTCTCCGACCGTTGCATGCTCTTGCCGATCTGCGTCGACTCATCGAAAGTGGCACTACGCTATCCCCTAAACAGGATCGGTTTGTTGCTGTAAATGTTGCCATCTGTCTGCGATTGTGTCTGCTGCTCCTTCTCCTGCTCCTGTGCCAGCCCTTCCTGTTTCTGCTGTGTGGGCGTGCTCGTGGAGGAGTCCTCCTCGTTGAGGGCACCCAGCGGATCATTCTGAGTCACTGGCGTGCGCGGAGATATTTTGGTGGGACTCTGCACACGCTGGTGTTCCTTCTGGGCACCCGACACACCCTCATCATCATCATCATCATCGTCGTCGTCGTTTGCTATCTTTTCGTCGGCTTTTTGTTCTTCGACTGCTTCTTTAACCGATGATTCTTCGATTTTCTCTTCCTCCTTTGCATCTAGATGACAAGTTGGCATTTTTGTTTGATTGTCGTCTTTCTTCTGCTTCTGTTCGGTGTTTCTCTTCTGCTCCTGTTCTTGCACAGGCTTGCTGATCACCGGGATGGAAATATTAGCAGTTGACGCCACACGTGGGAAACGTGTGGGCTTCGGAGGGCCCATAGTGATACGAATTGTGTTGCCGGTATTAGATTCCATATTGAACCGGATTCTTAGAAATGCTGCTTTTGGCCCACATTCTTTGAAAGTTTCACTTTCTTCTCGATGAGGTCTTTTGTGAGATGCGATAATTGAAGCCCATGAAATAGCTCTGATATTTTGGAAAATCCACTATTTATCCTCTGGATATCGTGTTCTGTTATATCATTAAAGGCTTTATCGTTTATATACTTATTAAGTTGGTCGCACTTGTATAACATAAGAGTTGCGTTTTCGAGAGATTTAGCTTTTACCATTAAATATTGAAATATATTCCTTTCGAAATATTCCTCCTCTCCGTAACCATCGTTTAACAATTCCGAATGGTTTTTCTTGATGGCCTTTCTGATTCTTGCTAAATAGATCAGATTATTTTCCGAACTGCTCTGAGAAAATGGTTTGCTTAATGAACTCTTTTGTAGCAGCATCATGTTCGCTTCTAATTTATCCTGCTCAAAGAGTCACATTCCTTCTTTGTCAAGCTTCCGGATTATTATTCGTCCGATGAAAGGGTCATTTTCACTTATGGTTATGCCCAACGCTTTGATGGCATTTATGCATTCATTAGTTGTGTCAAGTAGCTGTCTTACATCATCCGCATTGTCGCTTTTAATTCCCGGTTGATCCAGAACTCTGTCCCATTGCGCTGTAAATAACATCCTGTTTTTGTTGTACCTCTTCTTGAGCGTCGACCATGCTACCTCATAGTTGACACTCGATGTTGGCAAGTGTTGAATTAGACGAGCTGGTTCCCCTGTTAATGCGTTCCTCAGCCGTATCATTTTTTCCGTGTTGTGTATTTTTTTTTTGCTCATGAATCATCTCTTGGAACATGTCGCGGAATGTCGTCCATTCTTTTACGTCTCCATCGAACTGCGGTATCTTTACTTTTTTAAGCTCTACTTGGCTTTTAACTTCGGTCTCTTTATGATTTTCAGAATTCATATTCAACTGGATTGTGACGTGTCTTATTTTCCGCCGACATTCGGTTTTTGTCCTGTTATATTCTTCTCTGTTGTCTTCTGCGGGATTAATACACTCATGCCATACATTTACTATTGTCGCGATTGTGGTTTCCATATCCGATACGTCATCTAGAGTTATATCGCTAAACGCCTTGCTGTCTATCTCTTTGTTGATGCAGTTGCACCAGTATAGTAACTTTTCTTCTGGGGAAGCTACTTCCTGTTTTTGGGATAGTTTTGATACTATCTCCTTGCTGCCTCCGGCTCCTTCGTTTGAGCCGCAGGTCGTTTCTTCCGAATTGCTTGTAGTGTAGTACCTTTCATCTATGATATTTTTATCTAATATTACACCTCCTTCACATTTCAGTTTTCTCCCGAGCATATCGGCCTTGCTCATTAGATGGTAGAATATATTCTGTTCGAAATATTCCTCCTTCCCGAAACCGTCTTTCATTAATTTTGAATGATTTGCTTCGATATCACCCTTAATCGCATTTAACGTTTTCAGGACATCTGCGGCTTTGCTTTTTGTAAGTGTTTTATCTATCACATTCTCCTGCAGATCCATCAATCTTACTTCTAATTGATCCTGCTCCTCTAGCAATTTTTGCCGCATCGTGCCCATTTTTCAGGCGTTTTTTTTTTTTTTTTTTTGCAGTCTTAAGTGAACCGTTGGGGGTGTTTTTATTGTGGTCGCCTAGTTGACCACGTGCCCCGACTCACAACTGAGATGTGTTCACTTAGGCTTTTGGTGTTTTGTGCGATTTTATATACTCGTCCCTTTTGGGAGGGATCAGAGTTTTAGTATCGACTTTTTTGGTTATTGATAACGACCTTGGCACTCAGTCCAAGGTTTTACGCTATTCTATCAATTTGCCGCTAGCGTCCTTGCTATATAAGACAAGGTTTTATGCGATTCTGCCTCTTACCACGGAGGGGGATGACAGGGGCTCGATGCTGCCGATAGCTACCTTGCTATAAAAGTCAAGGTTTTATGCTATTCTGTCTCTTACCACTGGTGGGGGATAACAGGGGCTCTGGTGCTGATATGTCTGAATTTCTTACCACGGGTGGGGGAAACTCAGAGGCTCGATGGACCAAATGTTGATGCGACTTCTGTTCTCCAGACTATTCTGAATAATAAATCCGGATAGAAGGACCGCAAATGTTGTTGTTACTGAGACGAGTTGTAAATTCGAACTGTTTTATTCTCACTATATATAGTAAACTCTAACATAATTAAACTAAGACCAACTCTAAGAAAAGAACAAATGTGCGGCACTTGTTCCCACGATCATCCTTGACAGTGACAAGTGTGTGTGACTGTGCGACAAGTGTGTCGACAGATTTGGGTTCGACGCGACCCATGTAGATGACTTTATGGTCGAACCGATCCTAGATTTATGTGTCTTTTCTCAAGTGGCCTCCTTCAAGTGGACTGTATTATTTATGGGGTGGCCTGTGTTGTTCCTGTTCATGTTTATGAACAACTAGTGTTGCTCATTAAAATCTATGGAGAAACTTTGTAGCTAAAATTCGTTAACCAAACCTCAAAAATGAACAAAAAAAAGCTTTTGGAACGTTGCCTAACTACCAATTGGGAACAAAGCATACGAAAAAGTGTTACACATTTGGTACCTGAGCGCGTTCTTTGGTATGAAATACCAAAAGCCGACTGTTTCCATCACCCATGCTTATAATATAAAGGAAACATATCAAACAACGGCTTAAGAACACCAGTGGATGGTCGCGTGTGACTTTACAACCAGACGTAAGATACTAGAGGTATGTGAAATAAAGAGCGCAACCTCTAAAAAAAGCTTTAAAAAAATCCCAGAATTACAAAATTATTAAAAAAAGTTCTGCCATAAAAAAAAAACCCTAATTAAAAAAAAAAAAAATAAAGTCCCATATCTGTCAGAAAAAGTCGGTTTGGATCCTTGAGGAAAAAAAATTTCGATTTTGTCGAGTAGTGCTATTCATAAATAATAAGAAACGACCATTATTCTAACCAACATTAATCCATACTTGCTTAAATCTTGCAAAAGGCAAAATCAAATGATCGCCTTGTTTTTGATTTACTAAAAATAAGTATTTATAAAAGCATCGCAAAAGTAAAACTTACACAAAATATTCAAGGCAAACGGGGCACTTATTCCTTCTCCTTCTGCATTAAATCCAACGCATGAATAGTTACCGGCGGTGGATCTTGTTACACCTTGCAGAACCAAAGAGTGGTTACTTATTATTATCCCTTGAGAAATGTTATGAAATAATGGTTGATCCTATAAAAAAAAGAAACAAAAATATAATGGATTTTTTTAATGTGTAAAAAACCAAAATCTTCGTTGGAATGATACCTAGTTTACTTAGTTACATACTAGTTACATACATGTATCAAGAATCACACTGGAAACAACAAACCAGTTCAGCTAAATTTCTTTATGCATATCGTTGTGCCACCCTGCGATTCATTTGACTTGCATTGATTGTCATTCGAATGCTTTTTCTTATACATATCTGTACATATCTGAGCTGTACGATACACTTATTATAAATTCCAATAAGTATAAATTAACAGCCCAGACCGTACTTTATCCTACGCATCACTATTAGGTTTGTGGTAAAAGTGGTAACGCAGAGAAGAAAACGTTTCCGATATAAATTAAATATACTTTTGCTCAGCATCAATATTCGACTAGAATACGGGTATAAGTAGAGTCGCGTCCCCAGAAGTGACTCACACGTTCCTTCTGATTTTTGTTACATCTGTCATCTAAATACATCTACCATGTATATTTTACATTTACTTTGCTAGAAAGGTTAGTAAAAGTTGGTTGCTCTAGCTCTTATAGTCTCTGAGAGCTAGGCGAAAAAAAAGACGGACATACGAACCGACAGACAGACATGGCTCTATCGACTCGGCTATTGATGCTTATCAAGAATATATATTCTTTATGGGGTCGGAAACGTTTCCTTCTCTGCGTTACACACATCAACTTTTACCACAAATCTAGTATGTATACCTCTTGTCGCGTCACGACGCTAATTTGGATATTTGATATAATTTGAAGTCTAGTGTAAGATAGTTTAGGGCGAAGCGGGAGCGCAATAAAGCTCTCTCTCGCTCTTGGCGAATTCACCCCGCTTCGCCGCCCTAGATAAGATAGGCTAACGAAATTGAAAAGAGTAGATAAATAGTATTGAATTCGAGCGCACGTCCCTTTTTTAGTCTCCCTGCGTCTTTCGTTAAAATATATAAAATTTGCAGCCACCAAACTCGGTTTTTTTCTTGTTAAAGTTCATTTAGAAAAACTATTCTAAAATTTCATGGCGCCCCCAGGTGGACTCGCAAATTAGTATAGTTGAAAGGAAGAAAGTGACACGAGTGGTGAAAAAATATAAGTGAAACAAATATTGACTATTTAAGTGTATATAATATACACCTGCCCGCGCCGCGTGTGTGTGCAGCATATCAACCCCCAAAACTACCGCGACGGTCGGCTAACAAACATACAACAACAACAAAATATCCAGCGATCTGAACCACCGAGGGATATCCATTCAAATAGACGTTTGCCACCTGCCAAGGAAAGTGGAATTCCCAGGATCTTATTACATACATACTAGAGGTATTTGTGCAAAAATTGAAAGCTCGAGTAAAGACAAAATCATTAAAATCTCGCAGTTACTGTCTTGTGCTATGACATAGCAGAGCTAGATTTGCATGTATTTAGTAGAGTTTTTACATATATTACATATATCACATATTCACATACATCAAACCATCTTGGACGCATAACATATATACAGTATGTCAACTAATTGTTTGCAAAATGAAATAAGTCAGACATTAAAAATATAAATACAGGCATTATTTGGGAAAATTTTGTTTATTAATTGTATTATTTATATGTATAAGCTATAGGTATGACAAAAAAAAATGACGAAATTCCAAGCAAAACGTAAAAGAAACGAAGAAAACCAAAAAATGGCATTTTTGACGCTGTCAATTAATTGTTTGCAAAATGCAAACAATAATACTCAAAAATTATGTATCTCTGTAACAAGATATAATTGGCTAATATTTTGTATGCATAACATTAGCATCCATAACTGCCCTGAGGCGACGCGACATCGACGATATGTGCTTCTATGTTGTAGTATTTAGATATTTCTCCCCACTCCTCATTTACACACTTTATCAAATCAGTTTTTGAACTAGGGGTGACATTTGGCCATCTTTTTCTTGAGCAATGCCCAAAAATTTTTGATAGGATTGAGATCTGGACTCTGGGCGGGCGTGTCAATAACTTTACTGCAATTATGAAGCACCCAGGTGCGACTCAGCAGCGATTTGTACTTCGGATCATTGTTTTGGTACTTGTATTTGATTTTGCTGCTGTTTCCTTGATCAACGAAGCCAAACTTTTGAGCACTTCTGGTCAATTCATTTTTTTAAATGTCCAAGTCCTCCTTGATCATTATAAGTATCATTAAAAATGCGCAGCTCTCCGAAGCCATTAGATGATATACAGCCCCACACCATGACTGAGAGACTGCCAAATTTTACGGTTGGCACAATGTTTTTGGCCTGGAGTGCTGTGTTTGGCTTCCGCCAAACTTTTCCTGGTCCTTCATTATAATAAATCATTATCTTTGTCTCGTCGCAAAAAATGATATCGTTCCAATAGTCCGGCGAATTGCTAGAATTTAATATAGCAAAATTCAAGCGCTTTTCAATGTTAACAGAGGACAGCAATGGCTTCTTCCTTGTCACTTATGATGAGTACTTGTGTCGATTCAGTACTTTTTTTTATTTTCTCATGTCATATGGTCTTATTGCAAAGTAATTTAATGTCATTCGTCAATTCTCTGAGGCTTTTTTACGGTGTAATTTCAATTGTTTTTAAAACTTCTGCACAGTCCCGCCGAGAAAGATTTGGTGGTCTGCCGTCAGAGATCGGTAATTCCAGCCTTTTTTTCTTGTCCGACCGGTTAATTATATTATATATTGTTTTAAGTCTAATTTTTTAAGTTTCAGCAAACTCTTTTGCTATTTTTGTATTTTTAAAACGATAACACTAGTCAACACGATTTTTACTCAAGGAACTTTTTATTAAAGATTTGGGGCTTAGAAATGGTTTGATGATATTTTTTTTTTTCTATGGCAGAACTTTTTTTGAAGAATTTTTTAAATCTGGTATTTTTTTTTTAGCTTTTTTCAGAGGTAGCGATAGTTTTTTTCACATAACTTTAGTATCTTACGTCTGGTTGTAAAGAACTTTGCTATTTTGAAAAGATAATTAAAACAGCTAGAAGTTAGGCCCAAACACTTTGTGATTACAGCTTACCGTCTGGGAAATATAAAGCATTGAAATGCAAAAATGATGATTTTTGTGCGGTATTTTTTACGAAATTTTGACTTTAAAAACTCAGGAAAAGTCGAAAAAATTATATCTTGTGTCCTCTATTTTTTGTGTATAGGTGCGTTAATTTGGCGTCGTTTAAGGTATCGCTCATTAAAATCTATGGAGAGACTTTGGAGCTAAAATTCGTTAACCAAACCTAAAATATGGAAAAAATGCACAAAAAATACCTTTTTGAAGGCGGCGGGCCCAACTGCCAATTGGGAACAAAGCAAATTTGGTACCTGTTCGCGTTCCTTTGGTATTAAATGTTGTTCAGTAAAGAAAACTGGAATTGGGAAACACATGAAAATAGTTTACCCGAAACAATCTGGCTTCGGCTTTACCCTTCCTGCTCCTTCCGAGGAAATACCGCCCCTAAAACGCCAAAAAGGAGAGGTATCTTCCTCGTCGAATGGAACAACGGATTCAAGCAATAACTATTCAGGAGAATGGAAATTTTGCAATCCTATTTCACAGGAACAATTGAACGATTTGGTGAGGATCCTGGATCTTCCTAAAAATAAATCCGAGCTGCTTGGATCTTTTTTAAAGGATGCCCGTTTATTGAAGGAAGGTGTCAAAATAACTCATTTCCGGACGCGTCATTTGGTTCACGCACAATTTTATATGACGAAGGATGACATGTGCGTTTGCCACGACATTTTCGGACTTTTCCAGAGTTTTTAAAGTCAAAATTTCGTAAAAAATACCGCACAAAAATCATCATTTTTGCATTTCAATGCTTTATATTTCCCAGACGGTAAGCTGTAATCACAAAGTGTTTGGGCTTAACTTCTAGCTGTTTTAATTATCTTTTCAAAATAGCAAAGTTCTTTACAACCAGACGTAAGATACTAAAGTTATGTGAAAAAAACTATCGCTACCTCTGAAAAAAAGCTTAAAAAAAATACCAGACTTCAAAAATTCTTCAAAAAAAGTTCTGCCATAGAAAAAAAACCATAATTCTTTAAAAAATTTTAAATCCCCATATCTATCAGAAAAAGTCGGTTTGGATCCTTGAGGAAAAAAAAAGTTCGATTTTGTCGAGTAGTGTAATTAACTAATTAAATCAAATAACCTTCAGTGCGTTTGACAGGAATTGCAAAAATCATGAATAAAAAAAAACGTAACTTGAACCAAAGAAACTTTTAGCAGGAATGAGACCAAGGAAGACTAGAAAAGAGCCCGCGATCGGTCGTTTTCGAATTTTCCGACCCGCTAGTTTTTCTGTGGTATTCTTTCAAGCAGTGTTTGCATTTTGCAAACAATTAATTGACAGCGTCAAAAATGCCATTTTTTGGTTTTCTTCGTTTCTTTTACGTTTTGCTTGGAATTTCGTCATTTTTTTTTGTCATACCTATAGCTTATACATATAAATAATATAATTAATAAACAAAATTTTCCCAAATAATGCCTGTATTTATATTTTTAATGCTAAAGTTGAAAATGTCGCAAATATATAGTTGGGTCATTGCCCAAGCGCACACATACCAACGTAGCAGCTGCAGCGGTGAATTTTCGTTCTTGCTTTTGCTCGTCACCGTTGCTGACCGCGTTGTTGTTGGTGTGTTCTTTCGTTTGGCGGGTTTAAGTCAAACCGTTCGCCAAGCGATGCGCTACCCTGTAATCGTCGGGTATATAGTTTTGGTGTAAAGGATCCAACTGTCAATTTGTCAAAGTGTGCCTCGCAATTCAATTGGGTGTCTATCGGTCGGTCAGCCAGGCCGAGCATACACAAGCGCCAACACAGCTTAGACACACATACATGTGCATATGTTCATAGCTTCAGCGGTGAATTTTTCGCTTTCGCTTGTCACCGTTGCTGTTTGTTGTTGTTCTTGTGTGTTTTGTGTTGGCACGCCTGTTCTCCTATTTTCTTTTCTATATACTACGTCATTCTCCTCAACCATTATTGGTTCCTGCCTTTCTTCATTCAACTTCTCAATGTTGGCCGTTTTCTGACCGTCAATCCTCTCTTTTACTTTACTGTACACTTCTCTCCGGTACAGGTTTAACTTCCTCAAATACTCGTGCTCGTCATTGAACACTAGTTGTCGCTCAAAACTATGTGTTCTCCCTGAGAACAGTTCAAACGGTGTTAGCCTAGTGGCTGAATGTATGGCATTGTTATAGGTGATAAACACCTCATCCATGATTTCATCATGGTCACATTCTAAGTTCATGTCCTTTTTAACTTTTTGAATAATCCTGTATATCTCTATAAGCGTTGAATGGAGTCTCTCTACGGGTGAATTGCTGGATGACTGCTGAAATGACGTCACATGCAACTCAATTCCATATTGCTTACAAAAATCCTTGAAAACATTTGAAGCATACTCCGCCCCTTGATCACAGACAATTTTCTTTGGTATCCCATGCTGACAAATGAATCGCTTCATTGACTTAACGATGTTTAAGGTGTCCCTAGCGGGAATTGTGTACCCTACAGCATACTTTGAAAACTTGTCAATTATGGTCATTACGTACTGCTTATTAACTGCATACAAATCCGTGTGTACTATGTCTAATGGCTTTTCTGGTGTTTCCGTTTTTTGAAATACCAACTTTTGTGGCTGCCTATCATACTTCAGCGTTTGACAAATCTCGCACCCATTAATAATCTGTGCTATTTTGTTTCTCATGTACGGAAAATAGACATGTCGCCTCATGCGCCAAAAGGTTTCGTCTATTCCCCTATGATTCCCCGCGGTGTGATACTTCGCGATCTCGTTATCCTGGTCATCTCGTTCTTGTATTTCGTCCAACTTCGTCAAGCATCTCAGAATCCTATACAACTTGGCCTGGCTAAAGTAGTCTATGTATACATCCTGAATTATTCCGAATATATCGTCAGGGGCATATATCGCACAAGTCCTATGAGGCTTAACTAACTCTTTCAAAAGTCTAGCCATTCCTTCCCTATCAAATTTCTGTTCTATGATTCCCCGTCTTAGTTTATTCTTGAACGGTGTCGTTACCGTGCGCTTGGACATGGGTCCTATTTCAAATATGATCTGTATATTAAAGTCATTAATCGGTTTTTCAGCTACATAAATTCTGTTGTTTACCTCCATGTCTTTAATGTGGTCTTTATTTGCGCATGTCGCTTGCTCTGAGTCATGCTCACTGGTGTGAACTTCTAACTCTACTCTGCTTAATGCGTCAGCTACCACATTTTGGGACCCCTTTTTGTATACTATGTCATAGTCATACTCCAGTAACTGTAGTTTCCACCTGACCAATTTTGAATTTGGTTCCTTAAATCCCATAAGCCACGTTAACGGTCGGTGATCTGTAACTATTGTGAACCTATGTCCGAATAAGTAGGGCCTGAAGTACTTTATCCCCCAAACAATTGCGAGCATTTCTTTTTCTACCGTCGAATAATTTGCTTCGGCGTCATTCAATGTTCTGCTTGCAAACGCTATGGGTCTATCAGCGCCCATTGCCCCTTGGGACAACACCGCTCCTATAGCAACATTGCTCGCATCCGTTGTCAAAATGAACGGTTTTGTAAAGTCTGGGTATCTCAACACAGGGTCATTACACAAAAGAGTCTTGCAATATTCAAAGGTTTTGACATATTCGTCATCTATTTCAAATTTTTGTTTCCCCTTTAATCTTTTTGTCAATGGCTTAGTGATTCTCGCAAAATCTTTAATAAACTTCCTATAATAACCTGCTAGTCCCAAGAAGGATTTTATTTCTTTTGCCGTCCTTGGCATTGGGAATCGCTTAATCGATTCAATTTTCTTAGGATTGGGTTTAACCCCGTCCTCTGTTACTACATGCCCTAAATACTCAATTTCTTTCCTCAAAAAGTCTGTTTTATCTGTTTGTAATTTGAACCTCGCGTCACTAAGCTTCTGGAACACTGTGCGCAGATCCTGCATGTGGCTCTGAAGAGATGGTGAATAGACGATAATATCGTCCATATACACCAGACATATCTTCCCAATCAGATCTCCCATCATATTATTCATTACCCTCTGGAAGGTCGCCGGGGCATTTGTTAATCCGAACGGCATTCTAACATACTCAAAATGACCACTTTCAGTTGTAAAAGCAGTTTTTTGTACATCTTGTTCTCTCATCTCAATCTGATGATAGCCACTCGCTAGATCCAGGACTGAAAAGTATGTCGCCTTTCCTAACTTATCCAACACCTCCCCAATTACAGGCATCGGATATCTGTCCTTTATTGTTTTTTCGTTTACTTTTCTAAAATCTACTACGAGCCTCCATTTTTGCTTCCCGGACATATCCATTTTTTTTTGGAACCAGCCATACTGGTGCACTCCAAGGGGAATGGCTGTGCCTGATCACTTTCTGTTCTAGTAATTCTTCCACTTGGTTTTTTATCTCCTCTCTTTGTTTAAACCCATACCTATACGGCTTCTTATACACCGGTATATCATCCGTTGTTGGGATCGCGTTCTTGACAATATTGGTGAAGGTCAATTTATCCCCTTTTGAATGGAATATATTGGGAAACTTAGAACAAAGCTCCCACAATCCTTTTGCTTCCTCTGCGTTTAAATGTTCCATCCTTATCTCTTTCTTCAAGTTCCTTTTCTCTGTCATGTCCTCTGCACTGCTTGTTATAATATTTAACTGTGTTTCATGCACTGTTCGTTTACAGGGCTCTAGCATCTCCATTTCTATATGCTCTTCTGGTTTGTACCGTGTCGCTACTAAGGGTTCCTCCAAATACAGCTTCTTCTCCTCATCTGTATAATTCGTGACTTCGAACTCTGCCTGTCCTTTCCTTGCTGTGTATATACCCCCGTTATTTCTACTCCGTCTTCCACAACTATTGTATCCATATACAATGGCCCATCATGTATTGTGACCGGTAATTTAACCAATGCCCTTGATGCCTCTGCTAATACATGCACTTCTGTTGCCTTATTCGGTCGCAAGTGAACTTCTACTACTGCGTCCCGTGTCCTCAACGTCAAGTTTTCTAAATCTAAGGTCGCTCCTAATCGAGTTAGTATATCCATGCCTACCAACCCGTCAAAATACGAATGAAAATCAAATAAGAACATATCGAATTTTTCTGTTGTACTTAATTCTTTAATTCTTATGTCTCTAACATAAGTTCCTATATTATGCGAACCTATCGGCGTCTTGACTACGAATACCTCCCGTAATTCTTGCCATCTCTCCCGTTCTATTACTGTGGGTTTCAGATATGAATTTGTAGCGCCTGAATCAATTAATAGCTTTAAAGGGGTGCCGTTTGATGATGTCACACTAATATACGGCAGTACTGAGGCATGGCTATCCTTTCTTATAACCCCAGTCTGTCTTCGGAGGCATTTTGCCGAAAATTTCTTTCCTCTTGAATATTATGCAGTTGCTGCTCTCTGTCACCTGCTTCAGACATATTCAAGTGCCCTCTCTGTGACTTCGCCGTATTCCAGCGATTCGACTTTGACCCAGATGGAGTATATTCCACTACCTCCTGCTTCGGCATAATAGCTTTCCTATTGTACCTAGTGCTTCCACCTTCCGAGTGATTGTCAAATCTACGGTTTCTTTCATTATTATCTCTATTCCATCTGTAACTATCTCTTCTATCTCTTCTTCTCTTATCTCTTCTTGAACGTCCCCTGCTGCCTATACCGAATTCCCGTTAGAATTCCCATTTCCTCTGTTGCCGTAATTATTGTAGTATCGGTCCCCGCTGTACCCTTGGTTCTGCTGCCTGGTTGGGTTACTCGGACCTACAGGGTCCCTGTTTCTATAATATGTATATCTTTCTTTCAGAGCTATCTCGTACGCCTTTTGCAATGACTCCGGAGCTCTGTTCCTAACGGCACTACCCAAATTGCCCTTCAACCCTGTCAGGAAAGTATGGAACTTCTCCACAGATAGTCGCTTTAGTCCTAGCTGATTCAATTCCCTCAACGGGTCTTGTTCCGTTCGTCTATCCGCAAATTGCCCCACTAGCACTCTTTTTATTTCATCCCAATTTAGCTTCGTAGTAGCCTTGACCAAGGCATCATTAGCCTTACCTTGTATCTTGTTTCTAATCGTCCTCAAGACCATGAGCCCCGTGGGGATCTGGTCTGCACCCCTAATCATTAAGAGAATCTCTTCTACATTTAATATGAATTCATTCAACGTCTCAGAACTACCCTCATAGATTGGCATCGAACGGATCACATCCGATATTCTAAACCCTCCTAATATGTCAATTGCTGCCATCGCGCCTCCGGGTGCAACGACTACCTGATCCTGATTCTGCATGGCTCTCTCTTTTCCACGTTTGGACGTACTCTGCTCCTGTAATTCTAACTCTTCTGCTATGTTGGGGAGGCTACTCGCCTTCTTTGCTCTAGACCTCGTTAGCGGATTCAAAGATTTCCCTACTCTTCCCAATGCTGACATTTAGACACCCTTTTCACTTGTGCTCTACTGTTTGCTACCCTTTAGTTTCTTATTCCTATTTGTGTAATATCTTATTCTATTGTATATGTATGTATGTTCTTATGTTACTTATGTTTACTCTTATCTTTCTATACTTATTTGTGTAGTTCGGGTGTGTTTGTGTTTATGTTTGCGTTGCCTATTTTGGAAGCGAGGTGTGCGCTGAGAATCTGTAAAATACATATATGTGAAATGTTCTTGTTTTTTGTTTTTTTTATATTTTTTTTTCTTCGCCTCCCTGTATTTCAGAGGGCTGGGTTGGAAGTCTGTGTGCAAAAGTTAAAAATTTCTTTCTTTGTTTATTCTTTTTGTGCCGTTGCGATATCCCGATTGGTAGTTACCCTTATATTCCTTAATTTTCCATTCAATTTATTTACATCTTTATTTAATTTTTTTTTTTTCATAGTGTTATTCAGATACCCTTGCGCGATGCAGTGGTAACCTTATTCCCTTCAATTTTTAATTTACACGCATCTTTATTTATTTTTTTTCATTGTGGCCGTCAGGTACCCTTGCGCGATGCACTGGTAACCTTATTCCGTTCAATTTTTAATTTACACGCATCTTTATTTTTTTTTTTTCATTGTGGCCGTCAGGTACCCTTGCGCGATGCAGTGGTAACCTTATTCCCTAACAATTTTTTTTCCATAGTGTAATTCAGATACCCTTGCGCGATACAGTGGTATCCTAACACACTTGGCTACACAACGTGCTGAAGCGAACCGGGATCTTTGCGCGATGCAATTATCTCGGTCAGGAGCGGACAGTCAACGTTTGTATTTATGTTTCATTTTCTTTCCATTTTTTTTTTTGACGTTGGCACAACTGAACCCAACATGTTAGAATATTTCCACGACGGACCACTCGTTCAGCTCATGTTTCTTCTCTACGAATTCTTTTTTTTCCATTTTGCACTCATTACTGTATTCGATACACTTTTACTGAATATGCTCTTAGCACTTTCGCACACCTCACTTCCACCCTTCTTACTCACTGTTTACTGATAATTAATATACTGATGATCCAGATCATGGTCCAGTCCTCAGTCCTCCGGGTATTCCAGATTTTCCAGGTATCCAGGCTTGTACTTCCGGCTGAGGTGGCCGGCTGCGCCAGTTATGTTAGTGAGAAGGTGGTTTAAGACTCTTCGTCGATCAATCTATAGGAGTTATGTTGATCCGCAAATAATTTAAGACTCTTCGTCGTTCAATGTTCGTCTTTCGACTGATCTTTATTACAATAAAAGCTTTTGCTTATGGTTCTTATATCTATGTACATATGTATGTTTGTTTGTATGTTTTTATAGTGACTTTGTTGTCACGTTGTGTCGAGTAATGGTCTGCTTGCCATCCGGTCAAAATGCTGATGTTGCATTTTGGTCTGGAGCACTGAACTTGCGTCACCCTTCTGCCGACGATTGCAGGGTAGCTCGAGGAGGTTTGGCCGGCGGGTGGCCGGGTACCGGTACGGTAACTCCTGCGCCAACAGATCGCCAAGTGCCTCGATACCCTTTAATCGTCGGGTATATCGATTTTTCGCCTCATTTGGCATCGACACCCTAGGTCCATATTAAACAGATCGCCAAGTGCCTCGATACCCTTTAGTCGCCGGGTATATGGTTTTCGACCTAATTTGGGTACACCTTCCTGTTTCGACAATTTGCGCCGCAGCAAATAATATTATCGTGAGAAAAGCCCTGATTAGTGATTCACTTAAGTATCGAGAGTCAAGATGAATCCTAAATCAGATCATAAGCCTATTCTTAAAGAGCTGAAAAAGAAGCTCAGCTCCCGTGTCAAAAGCATTCGCAGACTAGCGGACCGGCTGGAAGCTGGGGAGATTCCGCTGCAGTTGACAGAGCTCGAGTGCAGACTCGACGTACTGAAAGCAACTATAGCCAAGGCAAGCCAAGTTTAAGAATCAATCGAAGAAATAGATAGTGACGATGAGTTTGGAGCCGAGTTGGAAGAACTTCGATTGTAAGACAGCCAGCGATACAATGCCTTCAGTATCTGATTCTGCTGCCCCAACTCGTGCTCGACTTCCGAAGTTAGCTCTGCCAAAGTTCAGTGGCAAATATTCGGAATTCACAATGACGAAAGCATTCCACTTATCGAAAAGTTTAACCATTTGCTTTCATGCCTCTCTGGTGAAGCGTTGGGAACGGTAAGGGCGTTCCAAGTAACCGATAGTAATTATGAGAAAGCTATGGCTAGCTTAAAACGGGTCTATGATAACGAATGTCTGATCTTTATGAACCATATTGCTGCCCTATTTAGTCTTCCCAAAATGACCCAGCAATCTGCATCGTCCTTAAGGAACCTAATCGATACCACTTCATCGATATATGACCAAAAGATCTCGAATGCAATTCTTATTCATCTCGTCTTGAACAGAGTCGATCCTGTGACCAAACAAAAATGGGAAGAACAGCTCGATTATGAGAAGCTGCCGCTTTGGGCTGACTGCGAAAAAATGCTTAATCGCAGATATTAGCATTTTTCGGCCGAAGAATCGGCAAAACCAAAGCAGGAGCAGAAAGCTGTGCCAAGCAAGCCTCAGAATCGCAGCTCATTCGCGTGTTCCACTGCGAATGCTAAAAACCAACAATGCAAAAGACCATTTGTTGACTACTTGCAGTCCATTTGCGCGGCTTGCAGTGATGCAAAGATTCGAATTTGTCAAATCGGCATCGCTCTGCATCAACTGTCTGCAACAAGGACACACTGTGGTACGATGCAAAGCTAGCAAGTGTCGAGTATGTGGCCGCTGACATCATGCCTTATTGCATAGGACAGTTGTGGATAAAAGTTTAGCGTTACCATCACCCCCCAGAGAATTCTTCTCCCCCTCCTAGTCAGAGTAACCCTTCCACTTCGCATGCACTCCATGCAACAGCTTTGGATAGAGTAATTCTGGCAACGTCGATCGTAAGCGTCCGATCTAAAAATGGAGAGTACGTTTTGGCCCGAGCACTGCTTGACTCTGGGTCACAAACTAATTTCATAACTGAGGCTGGCACAGCGCTTACAGATCCGTAGGGAAGAGTCGTGTATCAACTTGCTTGGAATTGGGGAATCTAATACATAAGTCAAGAAAAAGATACACACGGTGGTGAAGTCGCGAATCAATAGTAGTGAGTTCTCGGTCGATTTCTGGATTCTGAAGTCAATCTCGGGATACTACCCTGATCACGCACTTAATGTGAGTGACTGGAAAATCCCGAAGAACCTACCTCTTGCAGACCCATATTTCTACAAGCCACAAAGAATAGATATGTTGATAGGTGCAGAGTCATTTTTCGAACTCTTATCTGTTGGTCAAATTAGACAAGGTCCTGACTATACAACAGAAAACGCTTCTCGGTTGGATTGTATCTGGAAGATACAGTCCAAAGGTGACCGTCACCCAGGAAGTGAGGAACTTTCTGAGTTGTCGAGAAAAGTCAGTTGTGTCTAACGACAGCACACTACAAAAGTTTTGGTCACTAGAAGAATTGCCATCATCTAAAAACTCCTATCTCCTGAACACAAGTTATGTGAGGATCATTATAGAAAGACTATTCAAGTCTTGCCTTCAGGTCGGTTTGAAGTACGGCTGCCGTTTAAATCCGATCCAAACTGCTGGGGCAATTCCTTCGAGATTGCTAAACGGCGGTTTTTATCGCTCGAAAGAAGATTGTCCCGCGACCCTGAGTTGAAGAGAATGGACTTGGAATTCATGGAAGAGTACCTCTCCTTAGGTCATATGTCGCCGACTGACAATACTGTTCCTTCTGCTCCACACTACGTAATGCCACATCAGTGTGTCCTTTGGCCCCAAAGTACGTCCACGAAGCTTCGCGTCGTGTTCGATGTGTCGTCGAAGACGTCCTCTCATGTGGCCTTCAATGACATTCTGATGGTCTGAACGACTATTCAAGAGGAGTTATAATCAACGCTGCTCCGCTTCCGTCTGCACAGGTTCGCCCGGACTGCCGCTGTAAAAAAGATGTATCGCCAAGTGATGGTGAATGAAGCGGACAGACAGTTACAGTTGATCGTGTGGAGAAGAGACCCATGTGAGTCCTAAAGAATATACCAGCTCAACACTGTAACATATGGGACTGGACCTGCCCCATTTTTGGCTATTCGGTGTTTGAAAAGGTTGAGTGAGTCTGCAAAGCTCTCATTCCCAAAAGCTGCTAAAGTTATCGGGTCCGACTTTTATGTCGATGATATGTTGACTGGTGCTGGTTGCGTGGAGGAGTTAAAGACAATTGAGTCTGATGTGGCTCAGGTTCTTCAAACGGCAGGGCTTGAGCTGACCAAGTGGTTCTCGAACTCACTTGAGGTCACAGCATCCGAGAGCACAGTTAAACCGATAACGATCTCGGACTCCGAGTCAACCAAGGCGTTGGGAATATCGTGCCTACCGCATGAAGACGTCTTTAGGTTTCAAATTGACAGTTCAGTCATGGGTCTCCGAGCGACAAAACGGACCATATTTCCGGTGACATCAAAGCTGTTTGACCCCCTTGGTTTGTTAAGCCCCTTGGTAATCAAGGGAAAGATCCTACTGCAGGAGCTGTGGCTTAACAAACTAGATTGGGCTGAGTCAATTCCAATGAATCTGGAAACATCTTGGAACTTTCTAAAAGAATCCTTGGGTCAGCTGGAGAAGATTGCCATACCTCGCTTTGTGCATACTGATCCCATTTCACCGATTCAAGTACATGCCTTTGCCGACGCGTCCATGAGAGCTTATGGAGCATGCGTCTATATCCGTAGTAAGACTGCAGAAGGTTTCAAGGTCTCGTAGTTGACTGCAAAGTCGAAAATAGCGCCGTTCAAGATGAAAATGCTCCCAAGGCTTGAGTTATGTGCCGCTCACCTTCTCGCAGATCTCTGTCACCGACTCAAATCGCTACTCGAGGTGCCGATTGAACGAATGTTGGTCGGATTCGGAAGTGACCCTTCATTGGACCCGATCCCACCCTTCGTCGTTATCAACAGCTGAGATTCAGGAGTGGTCAGATGGTGCTACGTGGCGGCATATTCCAACTAAACAGAACCCAGTAGACATAGTTTCGAGAGGTTGTGACATTGAGTAGACTTCGCAGTCAATCTGGTTTAGTAGACCAGCGTTTTTGAAGGAAGAAGAAGAGAGCTGGCCCAGAAATCCCCACTTCGAGCTTTATGAGGAAGAGCTAAAACTCGAAACCAGGAAGACAGCGGTCGGACTGACCGTGGCCGCTAAATCAAATGATTTAGTGGAAATTATCGAGGGATACTCGTCACACCTCAAGCTGCTAAGAGTGTTCGTTTACGTGTTCCGCTTCATCCGAAAATGCAAAGACAAAAATCTTAAATTTGAAGTCACTCCGTCACCAATAGAGTACGATGAGGCTTTTCACAAAATTGTCGAGCTGGTCCAAAAAAAACGAGTATCAGGAAGAGATCGAAAGGGTTCGTAAAGGCACCAGGTTAGACCCCAGTATTCAACGATGGAATCCCTTCATCTTCGAAATGGGGACTTGCTGATCTTTTTCATTGTTTCGAGTTGGGGGGTGACTAGTTAACAGCGAAATACAACCAATAACATGGAAAATTGCCGATCAACAGGCTAAAGCGAAACCCGAGCCCGGCTCGGCTCCCATACATAACAGCACTGGCCCTATCAAGAAAGGGAAAACGCTATATATATCTGATGTTTACTGTACTAAAGCAGTTCGTTTAAAGTTCGCTAGCAGTTCACTTGGAGTTCGCCAGCATTTCGCAAATCGGCAGTTAACTTTCGAGTTCGCTTTCGAGTCGAATCCATCAGCCATAGTCAATCGGCAGTCAATCGGGAGCAATAACAAGTCGCAGTCAACCGGGAAATCAAGAACTATCATACAGGTCGCGGTGAATCAGTCAACCCCACGGAATAACATAAGAACACGAAACAATAAAGAAACCGATTAAACATTCAAAGAACCAAAAAGTTTTGTGAATTCGATAACCATTCTATTTCAGTTGCTAGCAAAGTTCCTGGTTTTCCCAATAAAGTCCTCGTGAATTATAAATATCTTGTAGTTCAGGACCCTGAACGGACTGATGCATACCTCAGCCTGAGATAGGACCTATATAATTTATATCGAGTCGATATAGCCATGTCTGTCTGTCCGTCCGTCGGTTTGTCCATCCGTCTTTTTTTTCGCCTAGTTCTCAGAGACTATAAGAGCTAGAGTAAACAACTTTTACTAACCTTTCTAGCAAAGTAGATGTAAAATAGACATGGTAGATGTATTTATAATCACACTTATTTATTTATTTATTTACTTATTTCCTAGTGCGACATGAAAGTTTCTTCTCAATCTTATCTTATCTTATCAACTAGTGCACCAGTCACAAAGACAAAAACCGTTGAAGTAAAATTATTATTCTTTGTTTGGGTGTGAGTCGGTATGATTAACCTACTTAACCTAATTATTTTTATTACCATTTTTATTTTTTTATTACTATTAATTGTTTTTTAAGTAATTTTTTTCTTTAGGTTTTGTGGTAGCTGATTCCACAGACGAATAGCATGTAGTATGTTGCCAAGCTTGTAACGAATATTAATAATATTGTTGGTTCTTGCAGACACACCAAAACGCAGCTTTTCATATAAATAGCTCGGTTCTCTTGTATAAACGATTTTATGCAACATTATTAAAGTTCTGTAGTCTTTCCAAGTTTCAAACTACATCTGATTGATGCTGTCAACCAAACTGGATATGTGTTCACCCCTCTTAACATTGAAGACATATCTAGCTACATTATTGTATGCCACTTTTAGTCTGTGCTGAGATGCCCTATCACAATTTCCAAAAATTTCAATACCATAACACAGCGTGGGTATAAGATATGTTTTGGCTATTAAGAGTCTGAGTTGTTTTGGCAAAAATTGCTGAGTCAAGGAAAGTTGTCTTATTATACCATACGTTTTACCGGCTGCCTTGATTAATTGGTCACTCCAGGACAATGTCTTGTTTATGATGATACCAAGATTAAAAGCCTGATCCACATATTCAATTGGCGTGTTATTAATGATAATTTAGGCAGATTTTCCGTGCTCAGCAACCTTTTATATATAATAATACATTTAGATTTGACAGGGTTTAGCGACAATCCATTACAGTTGGCCCATTTACTATTACATTACATTTAGATGACAGATGTAGAAAAAACGAGAAGGAACGCGTGAGTCGCTTCTGTCGACGCGCCTCTACTTTTATACCCGTACTCGGTCAATATATAAATGGAATTTTAAAATATTTTACATTTTTATATATTCTACATCTTCTCCACAAAGCTCGCGCATTGCATTTAGAAATACACTTGAAACAGTGTGATATTACATGAGTCTGGAAACAAAATTTACTTGGTCTAGCTCAAATAGTCTCTGAGATCTAGACACTCATCAAGACGGACTGACGGACAGACAGATATAGATTCGGCTAGTGATGCTGATCAAGAATATATATACTTTGTGGTGTCGGAAACGTTTCCATCCTTAACTCTTTAAGTACGGGTGGAACTAATTTAATTTGTAATTTTTATTTAATTATCCCTAGTGCTACAAGTTATACACTAGTAACAATCGGGTTTTAAATGAAAAACAGTTAAACTTAACTTTAAGAAACTATAAATCTATCTTCTTCTATATATATAAAAGAAAATCGTGTCTGTTACAACACTTATAACTCGAGAACGGCTGGACCGATTGCCATGGTTTTTGATTTGTTGGATTTGTTTCCGTCCCGAAAAGCAGAATACATCTTAAAAACAATGAAAACTCGATATGCGTAATGAATAGGTGCATTTCAATAGATGCTGATTTGTTTATTACACATATCGAGTTTTCATTGATTTTCTTTCTCCATGTCAAACATTTGTTGTCCAATCCTGTCAAATAGTCAAATTCCCGAAAATAATACCTACAAAAAATCATCGGAAAGGAACGGAATTTAGGGAATAAAAAATCAGTTTGGTGGTTTTATGCGAGTGCACATTTTAATAACAATGCCGCGTCCTAGAAGATCTAATCTTTCCCAGCGAAGCCGTAATGCAATTAGGCAACGGAATATCGCGAGTCAATATGATGGAGAACGAGAAATTGCACGAGAACAGCGACGTGTTAGTATGGAGCAAAGAAGGGCCTTAATTCGTGCTTCTCAAACACAAGAGCAAAGAGAGGCAGCCCTTGAAACGGCTAGGTTAGAAAAGAGAAATCGTCGAGCTTATCGTACAGATGAACAGAGGAATAATCTTCGAAGTGCAAGAAGAAATGGTTCAAGTGTTGATTTGAATCGAGCAGCGTTTCTGTATGATTGCACCATCGACTACAGCTTGCATCGTTTAGTTTGCATTGGTCCAATGGACGTTGTTTGCCAGCATTGTGGAGCATTGAAGTTTGCTGGTGAAACGCCTGGTTTGTGCTGCCTTAGTGGTAAAGTTAAATTGCCATTATTGGTCAGAAATGCCACGCTATTACACTTAGAACGCTACATCGAAGAAATTGAAACGTCGGAAGCAAGGCGATGCAGTTCCTGGTCATCCAGATATGCGTTCTACTGATGCTCTTGGTCGTATTTACACAGTTCATCCGAAGAATGATGAATGTTTCTATTTGCGGTTGTTGCTGGTACATGTTCGAGGGCCAACATCATTTTAATCACTACGAACTATTAATGGTATTGTGTGCCCCACATTTCGTGCAGCATGTCAAGAGCTAAATTTGCTTGAAAACAATTCAATTATTTCTGCATCTCCAAGTCACATTATTTGCTATCATCATTTCAACATGCTTCCCACCGAACCCACCAGATCGCGGAATGAATGACGCATTTAATAGAGAATTGGAACGTGAACGTGAATATGATCCACATGAACTAATTCAATCAGTTCAAACGAATGTACCTCTGTTGAATCCTAAGCAGAGGGTCTACGATACACTGATTAATGCAATTGATGATGGAAATGGCGGCTTATTTTTTTTGGATGCCCCCGGTGGAACTGGGAAGACATTCCTCATGTCATTGATTTTAACCACTGTACGTGCGAGATCCGAAATTGCGGTAGCAATTGCTTCTTCTGGAATAGCGGCCACATTGTTAGACGGATGCCGTACGGCTCACTCAGCGTTGAAAATGCCATTAAACCTTCAAACTACTGAACAACCGACATGTAACATTTCGAAACACTCCGCAATGGCCAAAGTTTTAGTAGCATCAAAAATCATCATATGGGACGAATGAACAATGGCGCACAAACGCGCATTGGAAGCACTAGACCGAACATTAAAAGATCTGCGAAATGACTCCAGATGTTTTGGTGGTGCAATGATTTTATTATCTGGCGATTTCCGACAAACACTACCAGTCATTCCAAGATCTACTGCTGCCGACGAAATAAACGCTTGCCTCAAAGCATCAAATCTGTGGCGATATGTAAAGAAACTTTAACTGTCTGTAAATATGAGAGTTGCATTGTTTAACGATCTATCTGCTGATAATTTCTCGAAGCAATTGCAGACTATCGGTAATGGTCGTGTTCCTGTTGACAAATCGATTTTCATTTCCTCCAAATTTTTGCAATTTCGTATCATCAAAAGACGAGCTTATCAACAAAGTATTCCCGGATATCATTGCTAACCACAAAAATACTAAATGGTTAAGTGAGCGAGCAATTTTGGCCGCTAAAAATAAAGATGTAGATGACCTCAATATTATAATTCAAAATTAAATCGTAGGTACTCCTATATAAATATATTATTTTGTATCATTTTTTTACGTTCATCAAAGCCTAAATTAGTTCAGCTAAAAAGTAACACGACATTCATTGACTGTTAGGCGGTACGAAGTTTGCCGGGTCAGCTAGTTATATTATATAAATAACTAACAGTCCCACGCGCTTCGCTGCTTACTAAATGAATTTAATGTTTAGGAATTCATCTAAATTAAAAAATGATAATTTTGACGTAATGACATATTTTATTTATTGCAATGCTTTGTGATCAACAATATTCTTTGTTTTGCCGTCGGTACAATGAACGTACAATGCCGATGGTTTGCCTACTCGTGAGCACGCTACATACAGTTGACCATGTGAAAATACCGGATGCTCCAAATTTAAACCACAAATTTGCAACGACTGTCCTTGTGATTTATTAATAGTCATAGCAAAAGCAAGACGAATCGGAAATTGTAGTCGTTTGAAATCAAATGGCATGTCAGTCGGAATCATCGGAATTCTCGGAATTAAAACGTGTTCACCACAAAATTTCCCAGTCAAAATAGTTGCTTCAAGTAAATTAGTCATAACTTTTTTCACAGCAAGTCTTTTACCATTGCAAAGTCATGGTGGATTAAGATTCCGCAACATAATTGTGGTGGCTCCAACTTTTACTTGTAATTAGTATCCAGGTAAGTCCAATGAATTTAGAAATTCGACTGGATAATTTACAACATCATCTTGATTGATAATTGTATCAACCGACCCATTTCTCCTCGGATGCAATTCAAAATAGATAAGTTGATCTCATTGACATCTTTATTTGTTCCGGCCAAAATGGCTCTCCCTCAACCAGTCATGGTTTCTATAATTTTGTACAATATTTGGAAACACGCTCTGAATCAAGTATTCCTTCGATGACACAAAAGTGCAAAAATTATTTGGAAACGTTATGAAGCCAGAATTGTCGACGGGAAGTATGCCATTACCAATGTCTAACAGTTTTCTGGAAAAAAAATCTGCTGAAGCATCGTTTTGCAATTGAACACGTACATTTGTAGTCAATCTAACTGTTTTCACAGAGCGCCAGAAATTAGATGTTTTCAAACACGCATTAATTTCATCAGCAGAAGTTCCTAGTATGACTACAGGCAATGTTTGTCTGAAATCACCTGCTAACAATATCAATGCACCACCAAACAATCGATTATCTCCACGAATATCATTCAACGTACGATTAAGTGCTTTCAGTGACTTCTTGTTGGCCATAGTACACTCATCCCACACAATAAGAGAGCATTGCTGCAGCACTCTCGCCAATGAAGATCTTTTTGAAATGTTGCATGTAGGATTATCGTCAGCCTTCAAATTCAAGGGAAACTTCAGGGCAGAGTGCGCCGTTCGACCACCATCCAATAATGTGGCAGCGATGCCAGACGAAGCCAAAGCCAATGCGATTCTACCTTGTGCTCGAATGGTAGCCAAAATAATCGAAATGACAAACGTTTTTCCGGTACCTCCAGCTGCATCCAAAAAGAACAGTCCACCATGTTGTTCTTCGATAGCTCGCAATATTTGGTCGTAAACCGTTCTTTGGTTGATATTTAACCGTGGCTCATTGTTTTGCACAAACGCATTAAGCTCGGCACGATCATACTGCTGTTCACGCTCCAGTTCTTTGTTGAAAAGGTCGTGTATATCACGATTAGGCGCTGTCATACCTAATTGAGCTAATGCTTTGCTTGCCATCATCAAGCAAAGGTCTTCAATAGCAATCAATGCTTCGTTGTAAATTTCCGGCGTATAGTCCATGTTTATATCAGCCGTTTGACGGCGCAATCGATGTAAAAAATCCTCTGATAAATGATTTTTATTTTTCAGCCACAATTCAATTGGCTTTGCTGGACTGCACGTGGCTATAATAATTGCGAAAAGTGTCTCAGGCGACCTTCCTGCATCACGAGTCACATTCTCCAGACCGTTCACATACACCGGAGTCGACTTCGCCGGCCCCTTCGACGTTAAAAGCTTCACAGGTCGCGCATGTCGCATCTCAAAGGGGTATGTGTGCGTGTTCGTCTGCTTTTCCACGAAGGCCATCCACTTAGAGGCCACGTCCGAGTTATCCACCGACACCTTCCTAGCCGCCTTCGCTCGTTTCGTAGCGAGACGAGGGTGTCCTCATGAAGTTCAATCCGACAACGGCAGGAATTTTGTCGGCGCGTCCCACTCTCTGGCTGTGGATTTTCTCGAGGCAATTCGCACTCGGACTTCTGCGGTGTACAGCCAGCAGGGGCTATCGTGGCGGTTTATCCCTCCCGGAGCCCCACATATGGGGGGCTTGTGGGAAGCAGGTGTGAAGAGCTTCAAGGCTCTGTTCCAACGGTCGATGTGTACGTCCAAATATACATTAGAGGAGTTCGCGACCTTACTTTCGAAAATTGAGGCATGTCTTAACTCGCGACCAATCTCTCCTATGTCTGAGGATCCAACGGATCCGTTGGCCTTGAGCCCAGGCCATTTCCTGATTGGTGGTCCGCTATTATCCGTGGCAGAGCCAGAAATACAAGCGAGCGCCTCCTCCATCCTAAACCGCTGGCAACATCTCAAGGCTCTCAACCAGCAATTCTGTTCGCGCTGGAAGACAGAGTACCTGCGAGAGTTGCACAAGCGCAACAAATGGCAGCATCCGACAAGAGACCTCGAGGTTGGAGACCTCATGGTGATCAAGGAGGAGAACATCCCCGCTCAGTAATGGCGTCTCGGCCGTGTGCAGAACTCGTATCCTGGAGCCGATGATAAGGTCCGTGTGCTAGACCTACTCACGGCCCGCGGCCTTATCAAGAGACCGATCACGAAGGTGTTTCTGCTGCCTATGGAATCGGATGTCCTTTCCACCTACTCTCGCGGAGGCTCCGATTCATAAGCCTCCGCCCTTTTTTTCTGCTTAAATCCAGCATAGTTATCCGTACCCGTATCCGTATCCGTATGCCAACCCATGCCAGCTCTTTACTAATGCTCCGGTGATTCCTTTCTTTCATCCCAGTTTTTTCCAGAAGGCAGATATGGCCCCTCAGACCTCCAGCCGCTCCAGCCGCAGGTCGCATCGCTTACGGGCACGAGGAATGACTTCCTTCCAGTGTCGAGTGTGTCCCGGAGTTCACCCACTGAGGAACTGCCGGAAATTTATCCGTTTGAGCGTCGAGCAGAGGCTCCGAGCCGTCCTCCTGCATAAATACTGCTCGAACTGCCTGGCTCACGAGCACTCGGGCAAGGACTGCCGCAGTGGAGACCTCTGCAAGGTGTGCTCCCGCAACCACCACACTCTGCTCCACCTGCCCGGGTCTCGGCGCCCTGCTGGCTCCTCTTCGGCTCCGTCGACTTCACCTCCGTCGTCTTCACCTCCGTCTTCCCGCGCCAAACCACGCCCTCGTCTTCCGGTCAGCCGCCCTGTCGTCGGAAATCCAGTCCCGACAGCAAACTCCTTGCTCCAGCACCGGAGCATCAACGTCCTCCCGACGGCAATGGTGGTCCTCGCAGGCACTAAGGTGATGAGTGCGCTGATCGACCCCTGCACGCCGGTCAGCTGCATCGACGCCGAGGTGGCTAGGGAGCTGAAGTTGCCCACCACTTGCATCGGGGACGAGAAGGTGTGCACCGCCATGGTCCGGGCGAAGACAGGAGAGTTTAAAGTGGAGGCCGTCTTCAAAATCGAGCCCCTTCTGCGCGTTCGTACGCCGATCCGTCCACTGAGCGACACCGTCCGTGCTCGCTTCGACGACTTGAAGTTGGCCAACGAGCAGTTCCACAAGCCGACAGATTTGTATCCAAGGGTCATCCAACCGGGGTTCCTCGCCCGCGCAGACGGCCTTCCCGTGGCTCAAAGCACGGTGTTTGGATGGATCGTGTCTGGTGCGTGCACGCAGACAAAAAAATCTTTGCACTCCTGCAAGAGGGGGGAAGAATGTTCAGAGTGAGGATGGCGCTGGCGGGGCAACCGCTTTGTGGGCATTCCAGCTACACATCGCTGTTAGCGTTCCAGCTACCCAAGCGGTCGCCCTCGCTCTCGCCCTCGTACTTAAGAGCATTTTTCCCCCCGGCGACGCGCTCTCGCGCGCATATTCACCACTCTTGCGCTCCCGCCCACGCTCACGCTCCCGCTCTCGCCTCCGACAGCCCTCGGCAGCTTGAGTACCACCGATCTAGTTTTTAATTCGCTATTCCACCCTAAGCAAAACGGCCGGCTTTTGCACGCGATACATATATGTACATACAATTACGAAACCCCGAAATATAATGGAAGAACTTGGACTCTACCGCCTTTTATTTTGGGAAAGCATCTGTGGAGCTTCGCACGCCTCTACGCTCAAACATTATCAATCGTCATTGTATTTGCCAAGTACAAATAATTTAACCAGGCCAACAACCTGATTTTTTTCTCATTCAAAGTATGTTTAAAATTTTTAATGTTGTCGCGCAGTTTAATTGTTACAGACTTGACGAAAATGTTGTCTCTAATATTTTAATTTATGTCTGGAAATTGATATTCAATGACTGCGACACCATGCGACACCAAGGAGAAGACTGTTACGCGCGGAACCCAGGCAGGGCGCTTCCGTTACGATCGAGATATTGCAGGAAGATAGGGATTAGACTAATATTCACGGACAACACAACTAATCGAGCTAAACATGCAAAGAAAGCTAGGAAATACTTATAATTACGGGAAAAGAAGAGGAAGGGAATAAGTGGTGGCTATTATAGCATATTCATGCTAGCAATAATTTGATCTACAAAGTGGAGCGATCAAAGGAATAAAGTTTATATTAGATGTCGGGTCAAGCAGCATAACGCATATGCCTACGCCCGGCAGCGGCTGTTCTGGCAGCTGTCTCCCGCTGCCTTCGTGTTGCTGCTGCACCTGCTGCGTTTAAGCAGCTCTCTTGCTCTACTCGGCTCAGAAGCCGAGCCTAACTATGCCATAATGCTCTCACGCTCTCGTTATGCATAGGGCACGGGCAGTCGGCCCATTTTGCCCTGCGATCAGTCAATTATTGATCTTCAGAACGTTCGGTCTATAACATAAGCAAACATATTAAATACGCGTACTGCCGCTACTAAATGCTAATAAATGAATATTGTCATAAATTTATCGGCTCTTAATTAAATAAAAATAGCTATTAAAAACGCTTAATAGCTCAAACATTGGTGACCCCGACGTGATCTGTGCAATTTGGTACATATCACAAACTACATTTCAACATAATAATTAACACTTAATTGCCGTTCGTTCGTCTGCTTTGCTCGCCGCTCTGATCCAGTGCCATCGACCACATAACCAGTGCCATCGACCACATAGCTGCCATACAAGCATATACACCGGCCGCCTGTGTATACACAAATTGCGCTTGAAGTTCCCGTTTGTTACGCGCGTTGCGCTTTGTGTTCCTCTTCCCGCTACGAACGTTTTTAGAACCGCTGCTGCTATGGATGCTGCCAACGACGCTCCAGTGCCCAGGGAGCAAAACAGGGTGTCTTTTCTGAGGATTAAGTCAACGGAACTATGTGAGAAAGTGAAAAGATTGGCTACCGCTTGGGAAGATGAGGCTGCTGTCTGTGACTATTACATGCTACTGGTAAAGCTGGAGCAGATCGAGAAGCTGAATGGGCAATTTGAAACATTGCACAACGAGCTTGAAGAATTGGACTGCAACGAAATTCATAGTGGACTGTGCGACAGCTTTGAAACAATTGCCAGTGCTCTCAAGGCTTCGATCATGCGTGAAACTGCTAGGATTAGCGGATACATGCCGCTGCATTCTACGTTTGCGGGAGCAAATGCAACTGCAGGTTTTGCCGGTGCTCAGCCGCCACCTCGTCGTAGGCCAGGATCATCCCTTCCTCCCATACAATTGCCAAGGTTTAGCGGAGGATATGCGGATTGGACGGACTTTTACTCGATGTTCACGACCATCATCGACAATCATCCAGACCTATCCAACATTGAGAAGTTTCAGCATCTGCGATCTTGCCTGCGTGATTCGGCGTTGGAGACAGTTCGTTCGCTGGAAATCTCGGACAGCAACTATAATATAGCATTGGATTTATTGGAAAAGCGTTTTAATAATCGTCGTTTAGTTTTTCAGGCGCACATTACTGAGATTCTGGGGCTGCAGGCAGTTGAGAATGGGTCAGTGTCGATGCTGCGGGAGATTTCTGACAAGTTCAACGCTCATATTCGGGCGCTGCAGGCTTTGGGCACGCCTGAGCAGATCGCAGGATGCATCATAGTACAGGTGCTTCTTCGTAAACTGGACCCGGCGACTCAAGCCAAGTGGGAGGAACGTTTAGAGGACTCAGCCTTCGTCAACTTGATTCCATCATGGGAGTCCATGGCCTCGTTTTTGGAGCAGCGATGCAGGACGTTGGAAACAGTGGATTTCGCTATGGCAACATATGCGCCAAGCAGTCAGGTGGGCAGGAGTAGAAAACCTAACCATTCTAAATCCACACTTGTTGCCATTAACCAAAACATATCAAGCTGCGTGCTGTGCAATGACAGCGCTCACGAAATCAATCATTGTCCCAATTTTATAGCACTGTCTCCCGCAAATCGCCATAAGGAAGCCAAAAGGCTTTCCCTGTGTGTAAATTGCCTCAAAACAGGGCATCGATTGAGTCAATGTAGCTCCAGCAAATGCCGTACCTGTGGACGTAGGCACCACACTCTCTTGCATTTCGGTGGCCCTTGATGCTACTGCAGCCCAAGGTGGATCTGTTCCACTTGGCACTTCGTCTTCGTCTGCGTCATCTCATCCCATCGCTGAGTCCTCTGCTTCAGCGTCCACGGCGGCTACTCATACCACTGAACCATCTATCCCAGCATCTACCTCTTCTGCTCTTATTGCCCAGGGTCTCAGTGATGATGTCGTTCTGCTAGCCACGGCAACAGTCTTGGTAAAAAATCGTTCCGGAGTTTTTGTTCCCTGTCGAGCGTTGCTTGATTCTGGCTCTCAACTACACTTAATTACTTCTCGCTTCGCAAATCAGCTTCAGCTTCGGAAAATGAAATCATCGACGTCAGTATCAGGAATAGGCGATTCTACCTTTGTCACGGATGGAGTTTCGGTCAACGTTAGTCTGCACTCTCGTTCATCGGAATACTCAACTCTCATCACCGCTGTCGTAGCCTCTAGCATAACCGACCGGCAGCCGAGCTTCGGAATAGACACTTGCAACTGGAATATTCCAGCAAATCTGCCACTAGCTGATCCAGAGTTCTATAGACCGCAGCGTGTCGATCTTCTAATTGGCGCCAGCTTGTTTTACGAACTCCTCTGTGTTGGCCAGGTCAAGCTATTGCCAGGATTGCCATCAATTCAGAAGACTCGCTTGGGATGGGTCATATCTGGAGGTTGTTCCCGGGTAAAGGAGGGGTCCTCTTTAATGGTTTCGCGCGCCCCGGCCGTAGCTGCGGAGGATAACCTAGACGAGAGACTTGAGGTACTGCTGCGACGGTTTTGGGAGGTAGAGAATTGCATCGAACCCATAGTAAATTCTACCAAAGAAGAGCTAGATTGTGAAGCTCACTTTGTGCAGCATTTCCGCCGATTGCAAACCGGCGATTATTGTGTTAGGCTGCCCGCAAAATACAATCTGGATCTCTTGGGAGAATCGTACCATCAAGCTCTTCGAAGGTTCTTATCCCTTGAACGGAAGTTAGATCGCCGTCCTGATGTAAAATCTCTGTATGCTGCTTTCATAAAAGAGTACCTTGATCTAGGTCATATGTCCTTGGTTCCTGCCGAGTCAATCAGCTCCTGCCGATATTTTTTGCCTCACCATTGCGTCACAAAGGAAGATAGCTCTACAACCAAGCTTCGGGTCGTTTTCGATGGATCCGCATCAACTTCATCTGGTTATTCCCTGAACGACGTTTTAATGGCCGGTCCTGTAATCCAACCGAAGCTTTTCCATATTCTTACTCGATTTCGGTCACATGCAGTTGCGATTACGGGAGATATTTGCAAGATGTACCGATGTGTAAGGGTCTCATCTGAGGACAGTAACTTGCAGTGTATTCTATGGAGGAATTCCATGCAAGAGGAGTTGCGTGTGTTCAAGCTGGACACCGTTACTTATGGGACGAAGCCTGCCTCGTATTTATCTGTGCGGGCGATGCATCAGCTGGCAATGGATGAACAGACAGCGTTTCCTATTGGGACTGAGATTCTTCGCCGTGACTTCTACGTTGATGACCTGATATCTGGAGCCAGCTCTCCGGAGGAGGCTATCCGCATTCGTGAGCAAACTGCAGGAATTTTGACTAGAGGCCAGTTCCGACTGAGGAAATGGTGTTCGAACGTCCCTGCTGTCCTCGATGGGGTTCCTGAGGAGGACAAGGAAACTTATTTGAAGTTCGACGATGGCAGTGATTTTACCAAAACACTGGGACTTGCCTGGGATCCTGTGTCTGATCAACTTTTATTCTCCTTTTCTGCCCTACATTCGTCTTCGCATCCCTGCAGGCGTTCCGTCTTGTCCACAATAGCCCGGTTCTACGACCCCCTTGGACTAGCTGGACCTGTCATTACAAAGGCAAAAATCTTTCTCCAGCAGTTGTGCAAGGAGAAGTTGTCCTGGGATGAAAGCTTGCCATCAGGACTGAACACCTCGTGGCAGGAATTATGTAACAGTTTTGGCCACATTCGACGCTATGAATTTCCTCGGTTCGTGCTTATTCCGAATTTTGAGCTAGAAATTCACGGATTTTGCGACGCCAGCATTGAGGCTTATGGTGCCTGCATTTATGTTGTGTCTAAGGGTCAGCGGTTCAGCAGCCACTTACTCTGTGCAAAATCTCGTGTTGCTCCATTGAAAACACTGACTGTACCAAAGCTGGAGCTTTGTGGAGCGGAGTTGCTAGCTAGACTCATATCTGAGATAGCCGGAATGAAGGTATTCAAAGGGAAGTTTTACTGTTGGTGTGATTCGTCTGTTGCGCTCTCTTGGATTCGGGACGAACCGTCCAGATTCAACGTATTCGTCGCAAATAGAGTGGCAACGATACAGGAACTTACTGCTCAAATGGAATGGCACTATGTTCCCACAGCATTGAACCCGGCCGACATTCTCTCGCGAGGGGCTCTTCCAGTAGAGTTGAGCGAGTCACCTCTTTGCGCTCATTGACCTCCCTTTCTTTGCGGATCCTCTGCTGATTGGCCACCTGTTACACCTGTACTACCTGTTAAACCAACCCTGGAGCTTCGTCGGAAGGTTCTCCTGGTAAAATCGCCCTACGTAGATATCGTATCTGAGTCCAAGTATGCGAACCAAGTATGCAATGCGTTCTTGGATATATTCACAAGTTTGTCAACCGGATTCGGCATCCCGGACTCACTGTTTCTGACATTGAACACGGAACTCAGTAATTGGTGTGGCTAGTCCAACGTACGGAACTATGGGAAGACATGAAGACACTGCGTGCTAAGGGGGTGGTCTCCTCATATAGTTCCCTCGTATCGTTGAATCCTTTCATGGATCATTTCGAACTTCTCAGAGTTGATGTCCGGCTGAAGAATTCGTCGTTGGATTTTCATGGCCGTCATCCCATCATCCTGCCCAGCAGTCATCCTTGAGCTCTGCTTGGGGAGGAAGACGGTAACCAAGGCCGTAAACAAGTGCGTAAGATGCTTTCGAACGAAGCCTAGAGTATTGGAGCACATCATGGCGGATCTTCCGAAGGAGCGGCTAGACGGTTCTCATGCCTTTGAGATCACAGGCGTCGACTTTTGTGGCCCTTTTTTCTACAAGCCAGAGGCACGCAACAAGGCTCCAATCAAATGCTACGTCTGCGTCTTCATTTGCTTTGCGACTAAGGCTGTTCATTTGGAGCTGATCAAGGATTTGTCTACAGTCTCGTTTCTGCACGGCCTAAAACGGTTCATATGCACAAGACGAAGGCCGCGACAAATTTGGTCAGATAACGCAACCAATTTTATCGGCGCCAGGAATGAGCTTTTGGATCTAAAGCGCCTATTTCTCATCGACGACCATCAGAAGGCGGTCCTGGAATTTTGTTTGGTTGAGGCTATTGACTAGCACTTCATACCGCCACGCTCCCCGCATTTTGGAGGCCTGTGGGAAGCTGCAGTGAAGACGGCCAAGTATCACTTCTATCGTGCTATAGGCACCTCGGTGCTTGGATTTTAGGAACTGCGTACGCTGTTATGCCACATCACGGCAGTTATTAATTTAAGACCCTTAGTATCCATTTCAGAGAATCCTGCCGATCTGGACGTTTTAACTCCAGCTCATTTCTTGAATGGCGGACCTCCTGCTTCATCCTTGTTAAGGATGAGAATGTCCCTCCCATGAAGTGGCCACTAGCTAAGGTGGTCGAACTATTACCCAGAAGAGATGGCGTCGCCCGAGTCGCTGTTCTGAAGACTGCATCTGGAATGACCAAGCGAGCCGTTAACAAGCTGTGTCAGCTTCCCCTTAAGGATGCTGTTGAAAGTCAGGCTTCCAACGGGGGGAGTATGTTGGGGCAAGCAGCATAACGCAGATGCCTAAGCCCGGCAGCGGCTGTTCTAGCAGCTGTCTCCCGCTGCCTTCGTGTTGCTGCTGCACCTGCTGCGTTTAAGAAGCTCTCTTGCTCTACTCGGCTCAGAAGCCGAGCCTAACTATGCCAACGTGCCATAGGGCACGGGAAGTCGGCCCAGTTTGCCCTGCGATCAGTCAATTTTTGATCTTCTGAACGTTCGGTCTATAACATAAGCAAACATATTAAATTCGCGTACTACCGCTACTAAATGAATATTGCCATAAATTTATCGGCTCTGTTCTTAAATTTAAATAAAAATAGCTATTAAAAACTCTTATTAGCTCAAACAGTAGATCTAATTGGAATCGTAAAGTTTATGCGGCTCAACAAGTCTGGGCTATATACGCCAGGTTGTGCATAAAACCAAGCATTTTTCTACGACTAACTAAGGTTGAAAGGTTTATTAAAAGCACACTTGCATCGCAGTTAAAGCCACGCAGAGCAAAAAGATTTTCTGGATTGATTCTATACGGTCCTGGTGTACTTTGCAGGCACCATACACAAGAGCCGTACTCTAAAATCGGACGAACAAGCGAGATATAAAGAGTCTTCGTTTTATTGGGATCGTCAAATTCCGTTGACCACCTCTTTATAAACCCAAGCACACCCATGGCCCTATTTACCATGGTAGAAATGTGTTCAGAAAACTTTAACTTGGAATATAGTTTAAAACAAGATAAGCAAAAAAAGGTATTTCTCTGAAGAGAACCACCGCAGAGGTTATAAGGGGCTGGAGCGATGAAATGTCATTACTTTGCATTTCGAGGCATTTAGGTTTCACATATTTGCACAACACATTAACTGAAAGTTATTGAGATCATATTGCAAGCGAGAGTGAAATGAAATGTCCGTATACTGGACTCAAAGTTTAACATCATTCGCATACATGAGTACTCGAGAGTTTGTTAATACTGAAGGCAGATCATTAATAAAGAGTGTGAATAGTAGGGGGCCTAGATGGCTGCCCTGTGGTGCTGCAGAAATAACAGGGGAAGAGAAGGAGTTTTTGACTCTTTGAGACCGAGAACGAAGGTAGCTAGAAAACCATCTCAAAAATTTAAGCGGAAACCCTAAAAGGTCAAGCTTTTTTGCTAAAAGGGAGCGGTTTACAGAGTTGAATGCTTTATTGAAATCAGTGTAAATAACATCCGTCGTAAGTCTGCAAGTAACATTGGAAGCCTTTAAGAGGTAAACTCTAATAAAGTTTTGGTTGTTGATAAATCCTTATAAATCCGTGCTGAGCTGGAGATATACATGATTTGCAGAGATGTTGAAAGTGCGGAATTTTTTCAAACATTTAAGGAATAGCGGATAGCTTAGATACACTACTATAAATATTTGCAGCAAACTTGCTACCTTTCTAATGGAGAGGAGTAATAAAAGATTCCTTCCAAATTGGGGGGAAGCATGAAGAGTTAATGGATATGGTGAATAGTTTAAGCAGGGGTCCACACAGAGCGTCGGCACAGTACCTGAGTACACAGCCGGAAACTCCGTCAGGACCTGGGGAAAACACCGGCTTAACTAGTCTAAGATCCTGAAGCAGCCAGCTTTCATTTAACAAGGGGCTGAAAATGCCATTCGGCCATGGTAAACTGGATGGATACGGCTGACCAGAGAAGCTTTCATGAGAATAGGTTGTCTGGAATAATTTGTCAAGGATGAATGTGCGGACATTCCACTCTTACTATTAACGAAGCTGTGAAACTGTTTAGGGTCGTGTGAAAAGCGTACCCTGCATCGAGAAAGGTAATTTTTATAACATAGCGAGAGAGAGAGAATAAGGAGAACCAACTTCTCGAAATTTTTATCACCAGGGGTGGGAAAGAAATCACTAGTGAAATGTTAATCCGCGCAGAGGCTTTCCGCTTAAAAATTTCCGCGGTGGCACAGAATTCCGAGCTATTTAATTATACCCGTTCTCTAAAAAGAGAAGGAAACGTTTCCGACCCCATATATATATTCTTGATCAGCATCAATAGCCGAGTCGATATAGCCATGTCTGTCTGTCCGTCTGTCTGTCTGTCTGTCTGTCTGTCCGTCTTGTTGGGCGCCTAGATCTCAGAGACTATAAGAGCTAGGGTAACCAAATTTGGTTTCAAGACTCATGTGATATCACACTGCTAGAAGTGTATTTCAAAATTTCGCCCCGCGCCCTTCCGCCCCCACAAAGAACGAAAATCTGTGGCAGGCACAATTTTAAAGATACGATAAAACTAAAAACGCAGTATCGTAGAGAATAGAGTATCGTAGAGTCCATATCTACCAGATTGCCGAATTTGCATCAAATCGGATCATAATTATAGCCAGAATGAAGAAATTAATTTTCTGTAGGTTCCCCCCCTCCACCAGCCAGAGACTTGATACTCTATCTCCTTCTCGCTCGCACACTCTGCCGCGCTCAGTGCGCGAGCAACCCCTAGCGGAGGAGATGTAGAATCTAAATGGTACATGTATAATCTACATGTTAGATGTAATATATACATTGTAGATGTAGATGTAGATAACAAATGTAGCAAAAAAATGTAAAATGTAAAATTTTTTTTTTTAAATCTAAAACTCTAAAAAATTATAAGCTCAAAAATGTATATACTGACTGAGTACGGGTATAAGTAGAGTCTCGTCCCCAGAAGCGACTCACACGTTCCTTCTCGTTGTTATTATTTTCACAAACCAAATTTGAACTAAGGCTAGGTCTGACACCATCCAAGATTCAATTCAAATAGGGTTTATTTTGCAGTTTTATTGATTTTATCATATCAAAACAATTGGTTTTTAATTTAGTTCTTTTATAATATAAAATAATTGTTTTTTTAAAGCTATACTTTTATAAAAATATAATGCAAAAATCATCCAATATAGTGCGAGTCAAACAAAACAATGTACTGGGCAACTCTAGCAGTTGTCTTTCAACTCTCCGTGAATTGCAGAAATTAGCTTTTAAAAAAAACATGGAATTTTATAAAACTTTATAAAAATTCTTTTAGCAAGACTGTTGGCCATCGAAGAGCTATTGAGGCAATATATTAGAATAGAAACCTCGCAGCGCAGGCTTCTCCGATGCGCATCCGACTAGTACGTGGTTTTTGTGATCGTCTTATTTGGTTCGTTAAAATTAACAGTTTTTGGTGTAAAGATCGATATGCTTCTCTTTGTGCTGTAATGGGTCTGCACTTAGCCGAACAGGGGTTTTTGATATAAATGCAATGGCAATAATGTGTAGAAATGGTTTGTTAGTTCTGTTTTGGTATTTTGAAGCGATGCCAACTAGTACAACTAGAAATCACTACAAATGTTTTCACAATTTGTACAAAAAGAGTACACAGGCTCGACGTAAAGAAAGTTTTACTGCAATGAGCTATTTTTTGTAATGCCTAATTAAAGAAAATCAGAATGCTGTCAATATAATTAATATTAAATATCTTGTTCCGAATTCGGCTTAACATAGGTGTCTTTACTGTCCTTAATTCGAAAGTACGAATCGCCACATCGGACGCCAGCGGATTGAACGCAGAATCGTTAAGTGAAAATTCACTCAGAGGATTGAATAGTGATTTACTAAAATGACTATTTTATTAACTTAAAATATATAATGTTAAATTATTTGGATGAGAGTTAATCACCAATTGAACCACCTTTATGGAAAAGTGTGTTTTATGGGTTTATTTAATCAAATCGCTGGATAAATTGTACGAGATTTTAATTCCACTGAAAAATCGGTATGTGGCACCGTGGAATGTAATTGAGGTGAAATTCCAGCGGAAATGTGTCAGGTACATTGTAAAAAATGTGTGTGCCTTTCATAACATCAGTGCACAAGGACAGAGCGGACCAATCGAAATCCCTTATGAGGTTATTAAGCTTCGTATACAGGGCTTTACGAAAGCAGCGGACACGTTCAGATAGCCTTCCGATTCGATCCAATACAGTAGGCCCAATATCGACCAACAATTCGAATGTAGGATGGTAGGTGTCTTCAGGTATAGTGAAAGGAAGGGCTCGGGTTAGCAACGCTATGGTCGGATCCGAGACAAAGCACAGGTCAAGCAATCGCCCCAGGGAATGTTTCACATAGTTGACTTGAGACAGGGATAGGGCTAACAAGCCGTCGATAAAGTCATGTCGTGACATGAGCACAAGGTCATTAGACTCGTTTTCCGAAGACCAAACAGTACCTGGAAAATTGAAATCACCAAGAACTATCTTATGGGCTTTATTTGATAGTGAGGCATGAACAGTTTTTAAGGCGGACAGGTGATGCTCGTATATTAAGATATCCGAGGAAGGTGGAATATACGAGCATGTTGTGAAAATGGAAAATGGAAAATGAACATGGACGAAAAGTTTGAATCCACTGCAATGAGTACCCCACCTCTACGTAGAGACGAACGGTCATTTCTAAAGATTGTGTACCGACCTGCCAAAACTTCGGAACTATGGATGTCTACGGATGGCTTTAACTAGGTCTCGGTAAACACAATGAAGTGGGACGAGAATGCGAGACTCTCCAGAAAAAGAGTTCTGAGCTTATTACGCAAGCCTCTACCATTCTGGTAGGTACCTTAAAGGAAGGAAGATAGCTTTTCGAATGGGTGGAAGTAGAGCGGGATGGAGCACTGGTATGATTAGGGAGAGATATTGGGGGCCTATTTTTTTTCTTAGCCTTAAGCTCATTAACCACCAAATGCTCTAGCCAAAATTTGACCACCATTGCTGTTAGCACCAAAGGTCTGGTACCTGTGATGTCAATATCCGGTGGTCCGGGAAGTCTATAGCTGGTGGGACCGAAAAAAAGTGATAGTTAAGGAGTTGGCTGCGAAGTGATAGACGGCAATAGCTAAGACAAAGAGCGGCTAAATGTAATGAGAGGGCGTACTTTCAAAAAGCAACAACACAAAAACACAGCTAACCGAAGCAAAAAATTAATTAAATGAGTTTGTGTTTACGGTTTAGGATAATTTTAAGATAAGTTAGTTAGAGAGTTAATTTGAATTTAAACACCGACTTTTTAAGTAAAATAAAAGGAAAATGCGGAGCGCAAAACAAGAATACGTCTGGTCTCTACGAAAGAGAACGTTTTTTTTAATTTTTATTTTTACTTACGTTGTGACGCCATTCAATTCGAAATACATTTGGATGAGCTATCACTAGACAATCAAAGTAAACATCTGTACCCTCACGTAGAGTATTTGCGTCTAAAGATGTTCCCAATCGAACATATGCTTCTGGAACATCTAAAAATGTGATCAAATTTACTTTTATTAGGAAATAAATTATAAGTAGGAAAATATGTGTCGGATTTGGTGGGAAGCCATAGAGAGCAGCAGAGTCCATAACAAAGAGAGACCAGAAGCGGCTGTCGAACGACTAGAGGAGAGAACAAGAGTTTAACGATCGACGCCATTTAGTTCGGAGCCAAAGTCTCTCTCGCAAACACGCAAAAGTAAAAGCGCAGCATTCAATATTATATCCAATATCATAACTTCGATTTAAACATACACCCATTGTAACCAGAGCAAATATCTAATAATAATACGAATAAACATTAAACCATTAGCATTTAAAAAGTTGATCTCTTTGTTTATTTTTTGTAAAAAAAAACCATTTGCATACTTTAAAATCGCATGAAATGTGAAAAAACGAGAAGGAACGTGTGAGTCGCTTTCTACTCTACTTATACCCGCACTCAGTCAGTATAAACATTTTCGAACATGACTTTTTAGAATTTTAGAATTAAAAAAACAATTTACATTTTTTGCTACATCTGTTATCTACATATACATATACAATTTATATTTTACATCTAACATGTAGAATCCAGATGTACCATTTACATTTATAGTCTACATCTCCTCCGCTAGGAGTTCTTATTGAGATTGGGCAATCTGGTAGATTGGTTTTTCTCTACGATACTGCGTTTTCAGTTTATCGTATGCCACAGATTTACCAAATCTACAATGTATATTTTACATCCAATATGTAGATTATAGATGTACCATTTATATTCTACATCTCCTCCGCTCGAGGGCACTCGCGTACACAACTAGGCAGAGTGTACGAGCGGAAAAGAGAATGAGTGCGGGTCTCTGGCTAAATTAGGCGGGGGAAGCAACTGATAATTAATTTCTTCATTCTGGCTATAATTATGATCCGATCTGATTCAGATTCGACAATCTGGTAGATATGGTCATTCTCTACGATACTGCGTGCTTGCCACAGATTTTTGTCCTTTGTGGCGGCGGAAGGCGGCGGGGCGAAATTTTGAAATACACTTGTAGCAGTGGATATCACAGGAGTCTGGGAACCAAATTTGGTTGCCCTAGCTGTTATAGTCTCTGAGATCTTGGAGCTCAACAAGACGGACAGACAGCCGGACGTTCCTTCTCGTTTTAAATGTATATTCGTGGTAGAAACGCCCAAACATTAAACTAAAAATTGAAAAAAAAAGTATAATTTTATTGAATAAGAACGGAATTTGTGGGTGTCACTTTGAAAAAAAAAAGAGTTTTTTTTTCAAATATATCAAAAATTTTTGTCTGGACGTGGATATGCAATGAATGCACCATCAAGTGGCCCATGCGACACCAAGCCGAAGCCTGTTACGTGCGGAACCCAGGCAGAAACGCAGCCCCTCCTCCCGACTGAGGGGCACAGCCGAACCGATCGCGAGCACATGCAGAGATAGCTAAGAAATAGTACTAATCACGGGAAAGGTATGTTAATACTAGTGCATTAGGAAAAGGAAGGGAATTAGTAGTGGATATTATGTGGTAGAGGGAAATAAAGTCCGAGCAAAGGACCCTAAATGGTTCGTGCAAGGAATAATTCGATCTACAAAGCGGAAGGAACAAAGGAATGAAGTTTCTAGTAGATCTAACAGGAATCGTAAAGTTTATGCGGCTCAACAAGTCAGGGCTATCTACGTCACCCTTGATCAGGTTGTGCATAAAAATCACACCAAGCATTTTTCTACGACTAACTAAGGTTGGAAGGTTTATTAAAAGCAATCTATGAGGGTAAGATGGCAGTCTCACACCTTCATCCCAGTTAAGGCCACTCAGAGCAAAAAGTAAAAAGTTTTTCTGGACTGATTTTATACGGTCCTGGTGTACTTTGTACTGGGGGCACCATTCACAAGAGCCGTACTCTAAAATCGGACGAACAAGCGAGATGTAGAGAGTCTTCGTTATACAGGGGTCGTCAAATTCCTTTGACCACCTCTTTATAAACCCAAGCACACCCATGGCCTTGTTTACCATGGTAGAAATGTGTTCAGAACACTTTAACTTTGGGTCTAGTTTAACACCAAGATCATCAACCAAGGTAATTCTCTCAAGAAAACCACCGCAGAGGGTGCAAGGAGCCAAAAGGGGGCTGGAGCGATGAAATGTCATTACTTTGCATTTCGAGGCATTTAGGTGTAACATATTTGCACAACACCATAACTGAAAGTTATTGAGATGATATTGCAAGCGAGAGTGAAATGAAATGTCCGTATACTGGACTCAAA
The DNA here is from genome assembly GCA_018150885.1 of Drosophila tristis. Classification (NCBI taxonomy): domain Eukaryota; kingdom Metazoa; phylum Arthropoda; class Insecta; order Diptera; family Drosophilidae; genus Drosophila; species Drosophila tristis. The sequence goes on from JAECWT010000067.1 coordinate 2,653,227, forward strand.
GTTTAACATCATTCGCATACATGAGTACTCGAGAGTTTGTTAATACTGAAGGCAGATCATTAATAAAGAGTGTGAATAGTAGGGGGCCTAGATGGCTGCCCTATGGTACTCCAGAAGTAGCCTTAACAAGTGAAGAGAAGGAGTTTTTGAAGAGGACTCTTTGAGACCTAGAACGAAGGTAGCTATAAATCCATCTCAAAAGATTAGGCGGAAATGGTTTTATTAGGGAGTTAGGGGATTAGGGAATGGTTTACAGAATCGAATGATTCACTGAAATCAGTGTAAATGACATCCGTCTGCAAGTTACCTTGAAAGCCTTTAATGATTAAAGAGGTAAACTCTAATAAATTTGTGGTTGTTGATCGTCGCCTTATAAATCCGTGCTGGGACGGAGATATAAGTGATTTGCAGAGATGTTGAAAGTGCAAATTTGTTCAAACATTTTAGGAATAGCGGATAATTTAGATATACCTCTATAATTATTTGCATCAGACTTGCTACCTTTCTTATGGAGCGGAATAATAAAAGATTCCTTCCAGATTGGGGGGAAGCATGAAGAGTTAATGGATAGGGTGAAAATTTAAGCAAGTGTCCACACAGAGCGTCAACACAGTACCTAAACACACAGCCGGGAACTCCGTCGGGACCTGGTGAAAATACCGGCTTAACTAGTCGAAGATCATGAAGCAGTGAGCTTGCATTTAACAAGGGGCTGAAGATCCCATTCGACCTTGGTAAACTGTATGGATACAGCTGACCAGAGTAGCTGTTAATGTGTGTTTGTGTGAGTGTTTTGGTATGCATACGGTATATAAACCGTCTACAAATTTGTCGTCGCAACTAGAACTTGAACCAGTTGGACTGCGGAGAGGGTTTCCTACGTCGAGCAAATGAGGGTCTGAAGACACGGCGACAGCCTCTGTTTATTGCAGTTGTAGAGAATGAGTGAACAGGCAGTGATGGTACTGTTTCTGATACTGATTTTAATCAACAAACTTAATTTCTATTTATAGGTAACAAAAGGTACAGAAAGTGCTGAGTCTAGTAAGAATATGGTAAAAGGGAATTGGAATTAATAGTGAATTAATTTGGATTTAATATGATATTGTGTTATTGGGCAAATGTGATAGTCAGCAATTGCACCAGTGTTATTGCCCTCTGACGAGCGATCGCATCGTTGGCAGAAATTGCTGCAGAAGCGGTTATTGTTGACTCAGCTACAATGCTTTGTCGTTTTTTATTATATCTCCCGTTACATGGGTCGACCTGACTTATTCGATAAGTGTATGTAATATTAATTACTGCATAAATATGCGACTGAACAGTAGCTTTCATGAGAATAGGTTGTTTGGAAAAATTTGGCAAAAATATCGGCAATTGCCTGGTCATTGTTTGCTGACATATTGAGAAAAGATAGCGAGGCTTTCCAGATCTAACCGGACAAGAAAGTGGGACACAAGAATAAAAAAATGTGTCAAGTACATTGTAAAAAATGTTTGTGGCTTTCATAACGTCAGTGCACAAATACAGAGCGGACCAATCAAAACCACTAATGAGGCTATTAAGCTTCATAAACTCGGCTTTACGAAAGCAGCGGACAGATAGCCTACCCATTCGATCCAATACAGTAGGGCCAATATCAACTGACACTTCGAATGTAGGATGGTAGGAGTCTTCAGGTATAGTGAGCGGAAGGGCTCGGGTAAGCAACGCTATTGTCGGATCCGAGACAAAGCACAGGTCAAGCAATCGCCCCAAGGAGCAATCGTCCACTGCAATGAGGACCCCACCTCCACGTCGAGACGAACGGTCATTCTAGAAATTGTGTTCCGACCTTCCAAAACTTCGGAACAAAGGATATCCGGCTTTAACAAGGTCTCGGTAAACACAATAACATGGGACGAGAATGCGAGACTCTCAAGAAAAAGAGTGCTGAGCTTACTACGCAACCCTCTAGCATTCTGGTAGGTAAATAAAAAAAATGAAGTTACTTTATTGGATTGGTAGAAGTAGAGGTGGAAGATGAAGGTGGGGCACTGGTCTGACTACTGGGAAGAGTTATGGGAGGCCTATTCTTTTTCTTAGCCTTAAACTTGTTGACGATAAGAAAAAAAATGGTGTCAAATTGAGTCGGGGAGACGCTTATCTTAAAGGAAGAAATTAAATTTAAATTTTTCCACCTTTATGCCAACGGCTTTTATTTTGCTTTGTATAAGAACGGTTACATCATTGGATGTGAGGTCAGGGACTAGCTGCGAGACAAAAACTTGTCGCTTTGATGGGACTCCAACCAGTGGTTTTGGCACCACAGGCCTAGTACCTGTGATGCCAATATCCAGTGGTCCTTGACTAAAATATATAAAAACAAAATCTATATATATAAAAATGAAACGCCAATTCTTTTTTTGTTGTATTTTTTATTGTCAGGAAAAGGTTTGTATGAAAGAAAATATTAAGAAAATTGCGCGGAAAACTAGAAAATTTAAGAATACTCGGAAAATGTTAGTATTGTTGTATGAAGTAAGTCTTTCCATGGCTGTCAAACGCTTGCTTGATTTTTTGTATGAAAAGTGTTACATAAATCAAAAAAAGTGATTATATAATACAGATGAAATAAATCTTTTTAGACCGATTTTGCTAATTACACTGTGCTACAGTAACTTTGTACTTTGTACGAGATAAGCCGTGATGAGTAGATTATTTCCACATATTTAGAATTTGCAATATAAACCCAAAATCTTTTTTAACAATTCAAAAGCCGCAATTCGATGACTGTTTGCAGCGCGAATATCCACAAAAAGTATTAGGTTGACAAGAAACTTGTAGTACTTTTCACCGGATTTTTTATTCGTAGCAATAGAATGGATGTATCTGCAGATATAGCGACTAAAAGTTGAAGTTTTCTATCATTTTTAATGTATCTTCAACATAGGCATTTTAAAAATGTTCTGTTCTATAGAATGACAAAAAATGAAATGCAATAGGAGTTCAAACAGGCATCCAGCACCACTGAAAATTCCTGCCATGCACATGTCTCAGCCCTCCTGAGCTTGCAGCGTATCGCGGCCTCAACTTTTTACCAACTATGGTCTCTTTCTTTTTTTTTTTTTTTTTTTAATTTTTTAGGTAAAGAAGTGTATAGAATAAGAAGATCAAAATTATAAGTGGAAGAGAATATAAATAAAACCCGAGTACTTGCGGGTATGCCGCGAAGCTTTGCTTCGAAAGGACGGGCGGGTTGCCTTAGACCCCTCCTTCTATGCCGTTGAGACTCCGCTCCATTGACCAATACTGTTCACTCGAAACCATCCTGTTGATCAGGGTCCCGGCGTTCAGCCCGCCAATGCCGCTTCGCTGTTGTGCAAACCGTGCCCAGTTGAAAAGGATGTGCTCTGCGGTTTCTTCGACGCCACACGTCGGGCGGTTAGCGTCGCTGTCGTGCCCGAAACGATGGAGGTAGCTCCTAAAACAGCCGTGTCCACTTAGTAGCTGGGCTAGCCAAAAATTTATTTCTCTATGCTTCCGGTTTACCCACGTAGCGATGTCCGGGATAAGGCGGAATGTCCATCTGCCCTTCGCTGTGATGGCCCATCGTTCCTGCCATCTGTTTAAGCTCCTTTCCCTCGCTGCCGACTTTATTCGTTTCCGGAGTGCTGGAGAATGGTTCTGCGGTGCTGCGTCGAGTTCCAAGAAGATTTCCTTTGCTTTCTCGGCGAGGTCCGCCACTGGGAGCATTCCTGACCATGGCCACATCATCAGAAATAGTTCGGAAACCGCAGCAGACTCGCAGAGCTCCTAGTCGGTGAGTTGCGTCTAGCCGTCTCCTGTAGAACTGTGTCCTCGCCGCCTCTGCCCAGATTGGCGATGCGTACATCATGACCGATTTGAGGACAGACTGAAAAAGAAGTCGGCGGCCTTGCTTGGGTCCCTTCTTGTTCAGCATTATGTGCCTTAGTGCTCTTCCTACGTCGGCTGCCTTTTTGCTGACCGCCTGGAGGTGCTCGCGAAATGAGAGGCGAGTGCCCAGCATTACACCGAGATATCGGATTGCTTATGCGGATATTATGTCGACTGAATCGACACGGAAGGTCGCTACCTCGACTTTTTTGCGTATTTTTTGCACCGCCTCCGTCTTTTTCTCAGCCACTTTAAGGCCCACTGAGTTCAACCACTCCTGGACTGTGGCCACCGCTTTGTTACAGCGGTTACTACCACCAATGCGACGTAGTCTGCGAATCCTACTGTGCGGGCGTCTGCTGGTAGTTGGAGCTTAAGGATGGCGTCGTACATAACGTTAGACAGGGTTGGTCCCAGTACCGAGCCTTGGGGAACGCCGCATGTCATCTGGTACTGCATCATACCGGTATTGGTGCTGTATAGCAGCGTCCGGCTTCTGAAGTAGTCCTCGATGATGGCTACCAAGTAGTCCGGGATTCCTAAGCGGGTTAGGGCCCTTAGGATGACGTCCCACCTCGCCGAGTTGAAATGGTTCCTTACGTCAAGAGTGACCACGAGACATTATTGCTTCCGTCCTCCAAGCCACCTGGTTCCCTCAATAGCTTTTGCCGCTATGTCTTTAACTATGCGGATTGCGTCTGCCGTCGATCTTGCCTTCCTAAAGCCGAACTGCATCGGAGACAGGTCACCTGCCTCTACGTCAGCTTTCTGAAGCTTCCTGCAAATGTTTTGAGGACTCTGCGTTTCGCGGCGTATTCTTGGGACCTCTTATGGAAGACTGGCGTTCACTGCGCGCGTGTCTGGCGGCTCCTAGCACCGATACATTCGCTGCGAGCTTTGGCGATCTCCGCGGTTCACCAGAATACCGGCTCGCGGTGACGCGGGTGGCTCCTTGTATGCCTTGAGCTTGCCCTGCAGGCCGATTTTATTGAGCGGACTAGTTCGGCAGCACTGGCTTCTGCATCTCCCTGGGGCTCTGGTATGATCAGCTCCTCAAGAAAAACCTCTGGCCTGAGGGTTCTGGCGTTAAAGGCCGTCGGTGGCTGGTGGACTGAGCCTTACCTACGGGACTTGATACTGCAGATAATTGCTTTGTGGTCACTAGCGGTGTATGCGGTGCTGAGCGTCCACGTTGTACTCTCGAAGAGAGTGCTGCTGCAGAAGGACAAGTCAATGACTGACGCTGTCCCAGCACGAGAGAACGTGTCCTCTGATCCCGTATTGAGAAGGGTTATCTCCAGTGTGGTAAAGGCTTCTAGGAGGGTGAGACCTCTAGCGTTGGTTAATCTTGACCCACATTCCTCTGACCAGGCGTAGAAGTCTCCTGCCAGGATGACATTTGGCCGTCCCCTTGCGTCGTCTGCTACTTCGTCGAGTATGGCGCCGAATTCCTGGAGCGACAGTCGTGGCGCAAGGTAGTAGCTGTATAGCCAGAGCTGGCCGACCTTGGCTCGAACATAGCCATTTCCCTTGCATAACGACTTTGCTTGATGACCCGAAGGCACGCATGTTCAAATCGCTGCTGTTTTCGTTGTGTCTAGCGTGAAGTGGTGGTCACTGGTTCTGCGGTACGGTTCGCTGAGGAGTGCAACATCCGCTGATTTGTCTCGGACTAACTGGCACAGTAGGTTCTGAGCCGTTTCGCAATGGTTTAGATTCAGCTGCAGAATCCTCACTTCGCTATACTCGGACACCTCTTGCTGCCAGTTATGTGGCTCGCCGCAGCCGGGTCGTGGTACGGCACAGAGTAAGTTATGAACAGTTATGAACGTATGCACATGTGTGTGTGTCTAAGCTGTGTTGGCATTTGTGTATGCTGGTGGTGGTGGACCTGGTGGACCGACAAAGAGACACCCAATATAAACTGTGAGGCACGTTTTGACAAATTGACAGTTGGATCCTACTGACACCAACACCAAAGACAAAAACTGCAATCTAAGCCGTCTGGAAATCAAACAAATCAACAGACTACTAAGTGGCCCCGATTCCCACACTTGAGGCAGCAGTTGCTGCGGCCGACGTCGCTCTTGCACCTGGCTGCGATGTGCCCAAACTCTAGGCATTTGTAGCAGCGCCTCTGTGCTGATCGGTCTACGATCCTGCATCTTGTCCACCCGATCTTGAGTTTGCCAGCCCTAGCCGATAATAGCCACCTGGGAACCTCCATATCCGGACCGTAGGGCCCAATGCATGCTGTTTCCGCTTGGTGGTCCACCTGAGCAGACAATAACATGGCGACATCCTCTTTGGTGGCAAGGTCGTCGATGTCGCTGATCTCGCTTACCAGCGCCCTGACTCCAGCGTACCAAGTACTTGGCCTATCTCCTTCAGCTGGGCAGTATTCTCCTTCTGTGCGCCGTTTAGTTCAAGCAGGAGGTCTCCCTTTGCTGTGCGGCGGACTCTGTCAACATTTTTGCCTACATCCTTCAGCTTCCCGTCGTCTCTCTTCGTCACCATCCTCAGGATGTCGGAGTAGGAGAGGTCTCCTTTTGTGGCAGTTATGATTACGTCATGCCTTAGTCGCCTGGGTGGGTGGGTCGGTGTCGCTTTGGGTCTCCTTTCTCCTTTCAGGGGCGTTTAATGGTCGGCGTCTGCGCTTGTGGGTCGAGGTGGACCAAGCCTCTCCCTGCGGGACTTCCGTGGTTTGTGACGATGACTCTATCAGCCTGTATGGGATCGGGGATGTCTACTGGTCCATCGTCTCCAGTTTGTGGTCCTCTAGTTTCGCCTCCAGAATTCTCACGTAGATGTCCGAGTGTATCTCCTTCAGGTTGGATATTTAGTCTTTTAGCTGGTTACAGTGACGGGTAGCCGGCCTCTTCTCGAGCGTTACGGATACTAATCCGTCTATGATCTCGCCCATTTCGGTCAACAGCGCTTTGAGACTTTTGGTGACCTTCTTCCTCTTGGTCTCTTTCTCTAATCTGGCTGGGCTACTTTTCTCTCTGCCTCCTTTGGGCGTATCGCCTTACATCATCGGGGCACTCGGGCCAGCAACTCCAGAGGGAGACCTCGCGATCTTGGCTCTTTGAGCGAATGCCTGGAGTCGTCCGAGTCAGCCAGCTGGGCTAGATTCGACCCTCCCAGCATTGTACCTTCAGAGAAGGAGCGGCTTCTGGGATCCCTCGGCGGCCAGAGGTTTCACTGCCTCCCCTTGCCCTTTGGTTGTCCGATGAGCAGTCTGGATCTAGGGCCGTTTCTTGTGTATGAGCTTGAAATCCTGGGTGAGCTTGCAGTGTTTAGGCACGCCTGCGCTAATTTGTGATGTTTTTCGAAGGTATCTTCCGTGATTTGGTACGGGATTTGCACAGCAGCTTTGTGGCGCGTCCGCACTCGAAAATATCGCGGTTTACTCTCTTTCGGATACAGAAAATGCCAATCTGCGAGCTTTACAGAGTATGGGGACAAAGGAGCAGATTGCTGACTGGATCTTAATACACAGCCTGCTGCAGAAGGTGGTTAATTCTTATTAATAATTCTTTATTGAAATCAAACATATTTATACGAAAATTGTCAGAATGAGTTGCCTCAATGCAGATGTCTTGGCGTGGGAAACAAAGCCCGTTACGTAAGGTTCTCTGGATGCAGACACATCCCTTTTGGACATTAACTTATTCATAATTTCATATTTGTACTTTAAGATTTAATCTCATTCTCAACCGCACCATTCGTAATAAACATAATAAAACAAATCCCATTCTTTTATTGCCGACGGCGTCCAACGGGTAAAAAAAAAAAAAAAACCCCAACCACACCGAGAAAAAAAAACGCCGCGCCAAAAAAAAAAGAAAAAAAAAAAAAAAAAAAAAAAAAAAAAAAAAAAAAAAAAAAAACCACCAAAAAAAAAAAAAAAATAAAAAAAAAAAAAAAAAAAATAAAAATATTTATTATATAATTATTTATTATAATGTAGTGAACCCATGCATGTACATATGTAACACTCTGTTATATATATAAATACATATATACATATGAGCAGTGACATAAACAACTTATGTTTATGTTACACATTCCTTTTGCACAGCAACGATCTAAGACTTGAACGCAGATCGGACAGCTACCAAAACTGCTGAGCAGGCATTTACCCGAACTCAGGCAGAACCCAAACGCCCTAACACATAGGCGATGGGTCTCACTCTCAAAAGCCCCTTAATGCTGATCATGCATTTCCATTAGACTCAGGCAGAGACCACGCGCACTAATACTTATGCGGTGGTACTCTTTTCATATAATGCATGGGAGAACTCTCGCTCTCCGTTATACATAAGAACGATTGTACCCTAGGATAAGAACAAAAAGATATTCAATAAACATTCTGAATTAAGTCACCAACCGATGCGGTATGACTTCGCTGAGCTTCAACATAACATGGCGACCGTGACAAGTGATCAAAGTGAAAATATAAAATAAAGTTTTTGGCCATATTCCTGACCAATTATGGAAAAATAAATTGAGTGTTGGAAGTAGATAACAATTATGGTTCCAGTTTCAGAGGGGTGTGTCCGCAAATGCGAGGCACAGCACCAACAAAATTGAGAATACTTTTAAAAAAAAAAAGTTCTGTGAAACGTGAACATGTTTAAGGGCTCGAGGGCGAAACTGCCCAGGCGCAGTGGATTAAAAGAGCGAATCAGACGTAGAAAGTCTGAGATTGTAAGACTCCTCTACAAATGCGAGAATCCCCCACCGTGGGACACTGCGATAAAATTGAATAACGAACTCGAACACCTCGATTCGTTATTAAAAACTAAGAGTCAACCCTGTCCCTCAGAAAATTACGAACAAAATAGACAACTTGTTAATCACCGTCCTGCCCCCAGAGCCATACCAAAACAACAAAAGAAGTGCCCTGGAGACTGCCAAGGACCACTCTACAGCCCGACGTGCAACTACACTTGCATATGGGTGTTGCCGAAACGGAAAGAGATGACCAGCGCCGGCACCCCATCAGCCTGCGAGATGACCAGCTCCAGCACCCAATCCAACTAGCCTGTGCGAAGACACAGCACCGGCACCGCCAGCGCGACAAGCTGCGCCACGGACCGATAGCGTTACAGAGAACGCCCATCAAAATAATATTAAATACTATTAAAACAATATAAATAAATTTAATTTTTGTAATACCCGACGACAATTGAGTCGACCGGTAAAATAGATTGGCCTGTAAAGCCATTCGCCTATTAGGTAGGACACAAATGTAATGATAATTGGTATAATAATATATCAAATTTTAAAAATAATTTTTGAGATAAAAGAAAAACCCAATAATTCAATCATGGGTAAAACAGAATCAAAGATCGAAAATCCGACGGCAAATGTCGTCAATAAACTTGAAATAGTAGATCACACAGAAGACATAGGTTCACTGTGGACACTATTACTAATAATAATTATTTTGCTATCCACAATGCTTTTGCTAAAATTGTATGCAATGCACAACAAGATATTAAAGAAAAAGTACGCAACAACCACTTTATAAACACAAATATAAAAAAAAAAAAAATTTAAATAAAATTATTTCAAAATATCCGATTATCTATGGACAATGGTTGGATACCGATAACAAAAGCAATTGTAAGAATTAGAGCAGAATTTGATAGATCTTTTAAATGTTTAAATAAAAATGTGCATATCACAATACAAACTATAACAAAGCATACAGAAATACTTATTGCACAATATAATAAAATAGTACTTATCTATCAAAATTGCCAAGAAAGACTTTCAGATTTACATGAAACCCAAATTATAGAAGTATTAGCAAACCTACAAGAAAAACTTCTTAAAATCAGTACAATACATAGCTTGCAACTTTCCTTACCAAACAATTACACCAGTCTAGCCAGCTTTAATAAATCATTTCTGCCCGATACAATACATATAGCAGAACAAGTAATACCAGAAACTGACCTAGAAACTGACCAAGAAATAGAAACAACAATGGCACAAACAAATATAGAATTTCTCAGCTCAGCCTCCAGGCTTATACCAGATTTCGATGGTAAACACGAAAATCTGAGAAGTTTCCTAGACGCACTAGAAATAGTAGATTCCATTAAAGGAACTCATGAAGTTTTAGCTGTATCCGTCCTTAAATCAAAACTTAAAGGACATGCCAGGAACTTAATAGAATCAGAAACAACAATAGCAGACGTCATTCGTAAGCTTAAAAATGACGTAAAAGGCGAGTCAGTTGAAGTACTAAACGCTAAAATGTTGAACGTCCAACAGAAAAATAAAACTGCAAACGTCTATACTCAAGAAATTCAACAACTGACAAAGGCTCTAGAAAGCGCCTATATTGCAGACGGATGTTCTCTTTCCCTTGCCACTAAATATTCAACCCAACAAGCTGTAAAAGCTATGACAAAGAATTGCTCCATCGAAAAAGTTAAACTTATCATGGAAGCGGGACAGTTCAATAACATGAACGAAGCTGTCTCCAAGTTCGTAAACAGTTGCACAGATGCAACCGGTAAAACTGATACCGTACTGTACTATAATCGGCAGAGTAATAACTCATATAGAGGAAACTCATACCGAGGCGGAAGCCGAGGTGGATACCAAGGTAATTACCGAGGTAGTTACCAAAGTAGCCAAAGCCGAGGACGCGGAAATTTCAGAGGAAATTTTCGACGTTACAACAATAGCAACAATACAAACTATAGAGGAAACAACCGTCAGAACGGTGGATTCTATAGTGGTAATAATGCCAACTCTAACAGGCAAAATAATAATGTCCGACAGGTGCAAACCACACCGGAAAACCAATAAGCCCCCTTAAGAAAACAAAAACAGTAACGGTTCACACTATCAATCTTAATTTCAACCTTTTTGTTTCATTACAAAATGAAAAAACACACAACATATATACATTATTGGTAGATACAGGTGCGGACATATCTTTAATAAAAGAAAATACAGACACATTTCGTAACATAGATTACAAAAATATCACACAAATATCAGGTATTGGTGAAGGTTCAACCAATTCCAAAGGATTAGCATTCATAGAACTTCTCTCAGGAAAATATGCTATTCCACATAATTTTCATATAGTAGATTCAAACTTTCCCATTCCTTGCGATGGAATAATTGGTATAGATTTCATGAAAAAATTCAATTGTCAAATAGATTTAAAACCAGAAAATGATTGGCTCATCCTGAGACCAAATAATTTCAATTATCCCATCAATATTCCAATATATCATACACTAGAAAACAATTTAACAATTTTACCAGCACGATCCGAAGTTGTCCGAAAGATTGCTATAAATACAGCAACTGAATATATATTCATACCAAATCAAGAGATTCAAAATGGAGTATACATTGGAAACTCTATTTCAGACTCTCAAAACACCTTCGTCCGAATATTAAATACAACAAATACAAATGCAATCATTGAATTAAATACAATAAAATTCGAACCATTAGATGATTATGACATAGTAAATACCAATCCTAATAATAATCACACCGAAATTTTAGACAAGTTAGATAAAAATTTCCCTATCCAATTCAAAACCATTCTTACAGAATTATGCACCAAATACTGTGATATATTCGGAACAGAAACCGAATCGATATCAACTAATAATTTTTATAAACAAAAGATAAGAATGAAAGATGATGAACCGATATATATAAAAAACTACAGAATTCCCCACAGTCAAAAAGAGGAAGTAACAAAGCAAGTAGAAAAGCTAATAAAAGACAAAATAGTAGAACCCTCAGTCTCTGAATACAACAGTCCATTATTAATTGTCCCGAAAAAATCATTACCGAATTCAGATAGTAAGAGATGGCGCCTAGTGATTGACTACCGCCAAATAAACAAAAAAGTTTTATCAGACAAATTTCCACTTCCCAGAATAGATGATATTCTTGATCAATTAGGTAGAGCTAAATACTTTTCATGCCTAGATCTGATGTCAGGTTTTCATCAAATAGAACTTGAAGAAAGTTCAAGAAATATAACTTCATTTTCAACGAGCAATGGCTCCTATCGCTTCACGCGATTACCATATGGTTTAAAAATAGCGCCCAATTCTTTTCAAAGAATGATGACAATTGCATTTTCAGGTATCGAACCTTCTCAGGCATTCTTGTATATGGATGACCTAATTGTCATCGGTTGTTCCGAAAAACACATGATTAAAAACCTCACCAGCGTTTTTGAGATGTGTAGAAAACACAACCTTAAATTGCACCCTGAAAAGTGCTCATTCTTCAGACACGAAGTAACCTTTCTAGGTCATAAGTGTACTGATAAAGGTATTTTACCAGACGACAAGAAATATGACGTTATAGAGAAATACCCAGTCCCAACGGACGCAGATAGCGCTAGAAGATTCGTTGCATTTTGCAATTATTATAGACGTTTCATTAAAAAATTTTCCGATTATTCATGTCACATAACAAGATTATGTAAAAAGAATGTTAACTTCGAATGGACAGATAAATGTCAGAAAGCATTCGAATATTTAAAAGTACAATTGATGAAACCAACCTTACTGCAATATCCAGATTTTAGCAAAGAATTTTTGTATAACAACGGATGCAAGTAAACAAGCATGTGGTGCTGTTCTAACACAAAATTATAATGGAACTCAGCTACCAGTAGCGTACGCATCAAGATCATTTACAAAGGGAGAAAGTAATAAAAACACAACAGAACAAGAATTAGCTGCAATACATTGGGCAATAAATCATTTTCGACCATACATTTATGGCAAACATTTCACTGTCAAAACTGACCATAGGCCACTTACCTATTTATTTTCTATGATTAACCTAGCTCAAAATTAACACGTATGAGACTAGATTTGGAGGAATATGATTTTACTGTGGAGTATCTTAAGGGAAACCATATAGCAGATGCGATATCAAGAATAACCATTACAGACTTAAAGAATATACAAACAACCAATACAGTATTAAAAGTCACTACAAGAAATCAAAGTAGACAAAAAAAACCTGCGTAGGTTCAAAAACAGAATTGCACAAGCAATCGATCTCTTCAAAGCCTAATATATACAACGTCATACAAAATGATGATGTTAAAAAAGTAGTGACCTTACATTTATCTTCGACTAAATGTTTCTTTAAACATGGGAAAAAGATATTTGTAAGAATTAAAGTTAGCGACCTTTATACTAATGGAACCTTCGACTTAGGTCAATTTTTCCAAAGGCTTGAAAAAGAAGCCGGTATAAATAACATCAGCCAACTTAAAATGGCTTTCTTAAAATTTTTCCGATTATTCATGTCATATAACAAGATTATGAAAAAGAATGTTAACTTCGAATGGACAGATAAATGTCAGAAAGCATTCGAATATTTAAAAGTACAATTGATGAAACCAACCTTACTGCAATACCCAGATTTTAGCAAATAATTTTGTATAACAACGGATGCAAGTAAACAAGCATGTGGTGCTGTTCTAACACAAAATTAAAATAGGAACTCAGCTACCAGTAGCGTATGCATCAAGATCATTTACAAAGGGGAGAAAGTAATTTAAAACACAACAGAACAAGAATTAGCTGCACTATACATTGGGCAATAAATCATTTTCGACCATACATTTATGGCAAACATTTCACTGTCACTTACCTATTTATTTTCTATGATTAACCCCAGCTCAAAATTAACACGTATGAGACTAGATTTGGAGGAATATGATTTTACTGTGGAGTATCTTAAGGGAAAGGACAACCATATAGCAGATGCGTTATCAAGAATAACCATTACAGACTTAAAAATATACAAACAACCAATACAGTATTAAAAGTCACTACAAGAAATCAAAGTAGACAAAAAACTGCGCAGGTTCAAACACAGAATTGCAAAAGCAATCGATCTCTTCAAAGCCCAATATATACAACGTCATACAAAATGATGATGTTAAAAAAGTAGTGACATTACATTTATCTTCGACTATAAATCCTTTTTAAACATGGGAAAAAGATATTTGTAAGAATTAAAGTTAGCGACCTTTATACTAATGGAACCTTCGACTTAGGTTAATTTTTCCAAAGGCTTGAAAAAGAAGCCGGTATAAAAAACATCAGCCAACTTAAAATGGCACCGAACGAAGAAATCCTTTGAGAACATTTCAATAGATTCTTTTAAGAACAAGGGCAACAAAATATTAAAGAATTTAAGAGTAGCGCTACCTCGGCCGGTGACCATAATAAAAGAAAATAAAGAAAAAGAAGAGATACTGTCTACATTCCATGATGATCCAATCCAAGGAGGTCACACAGGTATAGCTAAAACATTAGCGAAATTAAGAAGGCATTATTATTGGAAAAACATGACACGTCAAATTACAAATTATGTGAGAAAGTCTCCCAAATGCCAAAAGTCCAAAACGACTAAACATACCAAGACCCCATTGACTATAGCTGAAACACCACAAATGGCGTTTGATAGGGTAATTGTGGATACGATCGGTCCACTTCCTAAATCAGAACAAGGAAACGAATATGCAGTCACTTTAATCTGTGACTTGACAAAATACCTTGTAGCCATACCAATCAAGAACAAAAGTGCAAAAACAGTAGCTAAAGCTATATTTGAAGATTTTATTCTAAAGTACGGTCCAATGAAGACGTTCATTACGGACATGGGAACGGAATACAAAAATTCAATAATTGAAAAAACTTAAATATTCAAAACATAACATCCACTGCACATCATCACCAGACTGTAGGAACCGTGGAGCGAAGCCACAGAACTTTTAATGAGTTCATACGCTCATACATCTCAACTGACAAAACAGATTGGGATGTATGGCTACAATACTTCGTATATTGCTTCAACACAACCCCCTCTATGGCACATGATTATTGTCCATATGAATTAGTTTTCGGTAAGACTTCGAACTTACCAATACATTTTAATAGCATAGATAGAATAGATCCTCTTTATAATATAGATGATTACGCTAAAGAATCAAAATTTAGACTAGAACAAGCTTTTAAAAGAGCAAGATTAATGATAGAATCTAATAAACAGAAACAAAAAATTAATTATGATAAAAACTGTTTAGATTTCAAATTAAAAACAGGAGATCAGGTTTTATTGAAAATGAAACAGGTCATAAGTTAGATTTTAAATATACTGGACCATATAAGGTAGATAGTATAGGAGAAAATGATAATATAACAATTTCAAATATAAAAGACAAAAAACAAAAAGTACATAAGGATAGATTAAAACTTTTCATTTCATAATAATTTCATTTTATCCTGTCATGGCCATGACCTAGGTAGACATACGTAAATAGCCAGGACTTAGGTAACCATGACCTACGTAGATAGCAAAGACTTAGGTAACCATGACTTAGGTAGGCATACGCAAAATAACCATGACTTAAGAAAGCACACTTATATAACCATGATACATAGTTAATCGAAAAAAAAAAAAAATAAATAAATAATAATAATAATAAAAACAATAAATATATAAATAAATAAAAAAAAAAATATTTTTATATACATAAACATACATGTTAGTTCACAAAATTCAAATATTGTTTTAAATAACTTCATATATTACGTTATTTTTTTAAAAAGGGAGGTGTAGTGAACCCATGCATGTACATATGTAACACTCTGTTATATATATAAATACATATATACATATGAGCAGTGACATAAACAACTTATGTTTATGTTACACATTCCTTTTGCACAGCAACGATCTAAGACTTGAACGCAGATCGAACAGCTACCAAAACTGCTGAGCAGGCATTTACCCGAACTCAGGCAGAACCCAAACGCCCTAACACATAGGCGATGGGTCTCACTCTCAAAAGCCCCTTAATGCTGATCATGCATTTCCATTAGACTCAGGCAGAGACCACGCGCACTAATACTTATGCGGTGGTACTCTTTTCATATAATGCATGGGAGAACTCTCGCTCTCCGTTATACATAAGAACGATTGTACCCTAGGATAAGAACAAAAAGATATTCAATAAACATTCTGAATTAAGCCACCAACCGATGCGGTATGACTTCGCTGAGCTTCAACATAACAATAATAAAGAACGTGGAGGGAGCTGAAGGGCATTCCTTCGATCACATGAAATTCAAGTGCAGCCGAAATAAATTGATAATAATAAAGAACGAGGAGTGAGCTGAAGGGCAATCCCTCGCTTAGGTTAAATCAAAGTGAAGCCTAAATAATATAAAAAGACAAAGAGCTGAAGGGCAATCCCACGCTCAGGTGAAATTAAAGTGCAGCTGAAATAAAAAAGAAGGAAGAGCTGAAGGGCAATCCCTCGCCCCATTCGTAAGAAAGTGCCAAACAAGGAGGGCAAGAAGCTGAAGGCTGAAAGGTATGTTAGTATTAGTGATTTAGGAAGAGGAAAGGAATTAAAAGTGGATATTATATGGTAGAAGGAATTGAAGTCCGAGCATAGGGCCCTAAATAGTTCGTGCAAGGAATAATTCGATCTACAAAGCGAAAGGAACAAGGGAATAAAGTTTCTAGTAGATCTAACAGGAAACGTAAAGTTTATGCGGTTCAACAAGTCAGGGCTATCTACGTCACCCTTGATCAGGTTGTGCATAAATATCACACCAAGCATTTTTCTACGACTAACTAAGGTTGGAAGGTTTATTAAAAGCAATCTACGAGGGTAAGATGGCAGTCTCACATCTGCATCCCAGTTAAGGCCACGCAGAGCAAAAAGTAAAAACTTTTTCTGGTGTACTTTGTACTGGGGGCACCATACACAAGAGCCGTAATCTAAAATCGGACGAACAAGCGAGATATACAGGGGTGCCACAGAAATCACTTCCGCTGGAAAATCACCTTAATTTCATTCCGCCGTGCCACAAACCGATTTTTCAGTGCAATCAAAATCGCTCACAATTTATCCAGCGATTTGATTAAATACACACATAAAAAACACCTAAAACGATTCGAATCTTACTTTCCCATAAAGGTTATTCAATTGGTAACACTAGTCAACACTAGAATTAGGCTGTGGCCCAAAATAACTTTTTCTTATAGATTTCAGGGTTTAAAAATGTTTAAAGAACTATGGTTTTGTTTTTTATGGTGTAGTTTTTTTTAAAGAATTTTGTAAGTTCTGTTTTTTTTTATTGTTTTTTTCAGAGGTAGTGCTTCTACTAATTTTACCTGAAACTAGGGCTTTTATTTTTCACATGACTTAAGTATCTTATATCTGGTTGCATAGAACTGTGCAGTTCTGAAAAGCTGACGGACTTTCGGACTTTCGAAGTTAATACAGTAATGCCACCCTTTTTTAAGTCGAATTCGGAGCAATATATTTAATATTAATTATATTGAAAGCATTCTGTTTTTCTTTAATTAAGCATTACAAAAAATAAACTTACTTTATGTCAAACGTGTGCATACTTTTTGTGTGAATTGTGAAAACATTTGTAGTCATTTGTAGTTCTACCAGGTATCATCGCTTCAAAATGCCAAAACAGAACTAATAAACCATTTCTACACATTATTGCCATTGCATTTATGTCAAAAACCCCTGTTCGGCTAAGTGCAGACCCATGGCAGCACAAATAGAAGAAGAACAGAAGGCGAAAACGAGTCCGAGGCGCATCTGAGAAGCCTGCGCTGTAAGGTTTGTGTTCTAATATGTTGCCTCCTTAGTTCTTGCATAGCCAACAGTCTCGGTAAAAGCATTTTAATTAAGTTTACCGTAAAATTCAGATGTCTGTTTTTTTCTGAACACCTGATTGCTGCCATGCACGGAGAGTTGCCAGACAACTGCTAGAGTTACAGAGTACATTTTGTTTGACTCGCAAGATATGGGATGTTTTTTTGCTGTGAAATTATAAAAGTACTGCTTTGAGAAATCAAATATTTTATATCATAAAAGAAAACGAGAAGGAACGTGTGAGTCGCTTCTGGGGACGCGACTCTACTTATACCCGTACTCAGTCAGTATATACATTTTTAAGCATAATTTTTAAAAAATTTAGATTTAAAAAAAAAAAAATTTACATTTTACATTTTTTTGCTACATTTGCTATCTACATCTACATCTACAATGTATATTCTACATCTAACATGTAGATTATAGATGTACCATTTAGATTCTACATCTCCTCCGCTAGGGGTTGCTCGCGCACTGAACGCGGCAGAGTGTGCGAGCGAGAAAGAGAATGAGTAGCGAGGTGATTGTCAGGAAGGGGCGGGGGAAACAACTGAAAATTAATTTCTTCATTCTCGCTATAATTATGATCCGATCTGATTCATGTTCAGCAATCTGGTAGATATGGTCATTCTCTACGATACTGCGTTTTTAGTTTTATCGTATCTTTAAAAATGTGCCTGCCACAGATTTTCGTCCTTTGTGGTGGTGGAAGGGGGTGGGGCGAAATTTTGAAATACACTTCTAGCAGTGTGATATCACATGAGTCTGGAAACCAAATTTGGTTGCCCTAGCTTTTATAGTCTCTGAGATCCAGGTGCTCAACAAGACAGACGGACAGACGGACGGACGGACAGACAGACATGGCTCTATCGACTCAGCTATTGATGCTGATCAAGAATATATATACTTTATGGGGTCGGAAAATTTTCCTTCTCTGTGTTACACACATCCACTTTTACCACAAATCTAATATACCCCTTAACTCTTTTTTGAGTACGGGTATAAAAATAAAAACCAATTGTTTTGATATGATAAAATCAATAAAACTGCAAAATGAAGCATATTCGAATTGAACCTTGAAAGGTGTCAGCCCTAGCCTTAATTCGAATTTGGTTTGTGAAAATGCTAAAAAAAAATAGAATCGCTGGGAATTCTGTAGCATGGCGGAAATTTTTAAGTGGAAATCCTCTCCGCGGTTTCCAATTTCACTAGGGATTTCTGTGGCACCCCGGATAGATTAAAAGAAAATACAAAAAAAAAAATTATTTTTGTATTTCTGTGAGTCTTTTGGGCGACTATTTATCGGCACTTTCTGGAGACTCTTTTACGACTCATACGAGCGACTCTTTAGCGATCCTGCTAAAGGGGACCCCTTGGCGATACTTTTGGGAGACTCTCCTGCGACAGTTCGAAAAGACTCTCTTGCGACTCTTCTGGACGTGTCGCGGAAGAAAACGATCCGAATCTTCTAGACGAGTCCGATGCGAGTCTCTGGCGATCGAAAATGTTTGCTAGGAAGACTTTAATGCACCTATACATAAGAAATATAGGGACTTTAGTTTCCTAAATTTTTAAAGTCATAATTTGGAAAAAAAAAATTACGCCATTTTAAAGCTTAACATTTCCCAGCCGGAAAGCTGAAGCTATTAAGTGTTCAGGTTAACTTTATAAATGCATTTATACATTTATTTATACAAACCAAAAGTAAGATACTGTCGGGTCAGGCAGCATAACGCAAATGCCTACGCCCGGCAGCAGCTGTTCTGGCAGCTATGTCTCCCGGTGCTTTCGTGTTCCTACTGAACCTACTCGTTTATCATCTACCCCTCGTGGGCTCAGAAGCCGCGCTGAGCCTAGCCATAATGCTCTCACGCCATCTTCGTAACCTTCTCTATACTAGTACCAATAAATATACATATATTTATTAAAAAAAAAAACGCAATATCTATTAAAAACGCTTAACAGATACTTAAGTTAAAATAGAAAATAGAATAAAATAGAATAGAAAAAAAGTAGAAAATTCGAAACTATTTTTGTTTGTTTGTTTGATGCCTTTACTTAGGCTTGAGACGCGGGAATTAGCAGTATAGACCAGAGCTGTGGGCGGCGATAAAGGGCGATCAAAAAATAAACCGTGCGAAACGAAGTTCAATTTACGAAAATTCGAAACTATTTTTGTTTGTTTGTTTGATGCCTTTACTTAGGCTTGAGACGCGGGAATTAGCAGTACAGACCAGAGCTGTGGGCGGCGATAAAGGGCGATCAAAAATAGACCGTGCGAAACGAAGTTCAATTTACGAGTGCTTTATTCCCACGCATCGCTTGTCGGCTATGCTGCGGGCGTGTAGTTACATGTTGCTTGGATTTACAGTGGCGGGACTTCATGCCGTAACCTTACGAACTACATTACATTTCATACATAACTTCATTGCTTTCCACATATTGACTATTATTCTATTGTGTAACGACATTCCGGCCGCCTTGAACGACCGCACGTCGGGCTTCAACGTATCGGCAAAAGTGCCACGGATTGGGCGTCTAATCACGCCCCCTCCTGTTCGCACCTCGGCCACCCTGACCTTGCCGTCTGCTCCCACGACGACGCTGGTGACCCTGCCGGTGATCCACTGCTGCGGCGGCGTATGGTCGTTGTGGACCACCACCATGGCGCCGACCTCGATGTTGGCCTCTGGGGTTTGCCATTTGCTGCGTCCCTGCTGGTTGTGGACGTAGTCCTTCGACCAAGCCTGACAGAACCGTCGTTTGAGCTCGGAGAGTAGTTGCCACCTCTTGGTAAAGGTGGTACCGCTTCTCCGTCCGTCTGGCTCGCACCCTTGCGGCCGCCTCCCATAAACCGCCGAAGTGCGGTGCTCGCGGGGGGATGAACTTCCACTCCATCCCTTGCTCCGCCGCGAACGTCCTCAGGCTGGACTGCTGCTCCTCGAACGCTTCCTGAAGCCTCTGCAGCTCGTTCCGGGCTCCGACGAAATTTGTCCCGTTGTCGGAATACATCCTCAGCGGAACGCCACGTCTTGCGATGAAGCTTTTTAGAGATAAAAGAAAACAATTAGTCGACAGGTCTGGGACAAGCTCTAAATGGACGGCCTTCGAAGCGAAACACACAAATACCGCGATGTACATTTTGAGCGGCTGACGACCTCGAATCCGAAGCGAGACGTTGATGGGACCACAAAAGTCTACCCCGCAAATCAGGAACGGACGACCTTCCCTAAACCTGTCTGCTGGAAGATTCCCCATAATCTGACCCATTAATTTAGGTTTGTATCGAAAACAGTGGATGCATCTCCTCACTATGCGAGTGCATTCTCGACGTGCATTTACTAGCCAAATCTCTTGTCTCAGCAAACTTACTAATGTCTTTGCATTGGCGTGACAATTTTTAAAATGCAGGTTCCTTAAATAGAGTTCGACGAATTGACTCTTGGTGGGAAGTAGAAACGGAAACTTAGCCTCTATTGGCACTGGAGCATGCAACAGCCTTCCTCCGACCCTGATAAGTGTAAACGATCGCCCCTCCTCTGATCTTTTTTGGATAAAAGGGGCCATCATCTGCAGGCTCGGTTGCAGCGTATGCCCTTTCTTCAGCTTCTTAAACTCTTCAAAGAAGACGCTTCGCTGAACCAGCTCCATCAATTTTAGAGACGATTGCTGCAACTCCTTTGCAGTTAGCTCCCTGTAACGTTCCTTGTTCTTGCCGATATTAGCAAATCGGTATACATACGCAAAAACTCGAACTAATTTGGGGTACGACGAAAAACGAGAAAATATTTCATTTGAAAACGAGTTCGCAACGCCAATTAGAACCTGGGCGGACCGTTTCGCCTCGGAGTTCTTCACATCATCTGGGATGTTAAAATGCGGGTTCTCTGGCCAACAATGCTCAGGCTCACATAAAAATTTCGGACCTTCTAGCCATATGGACTCCAGGAGCTCAGGCACTTCGCATCCGCGACATAGCTCCTGAATCATGGCTACTCTATTTGAAACAAATACTGCAAGTGACGACGGTTAAGTTTTAATCCAATGTAGCGTAATTTCTGAATCCGTCCAGAAAAATACGCTCTCGATTCGACACTTTTCCAAAACGTAGGCCCAAAATAGCGCCAATAACGCTGCGGCGCACAATTCGAGCCTCGGGATGGTCTTTGTTTTTAGGGAGCTACTCTTGCTTTCCCAGCGATCAATCGAACGTACGTTTAACCTTCGAAAAGCGCTCGCACATAAATGCAGCACCCATACGCTTGACTAGACGCGTCCGCGAAGCCATGCACTTGAATCGACGAGCACCCACTAGCCATAACGTACCGAGGCACGGCTATTTTGTCACGACCACACAAGTTTAGCTTTAGCCTTTCAGAGCGTGTCTACGTCATCGGCTCCTGTCAGCATGTCGTCTACATAAAAATCACTGCAGATCACCTCAGAACCCTTCTTGTGGGTGTCTCTGTGGCGTACACCGAGCTCGTGCAAACAACGAATGGCAAGGAAAGGTGCTGCGGAAGTACCATAGGTAACTGTGTTTGCAATTTATCGGTGGGATGTTCTCGCCACACGATGAGTTGGAAATTCCGGTCCTTTACAGCCACATCCACTTGCCTATACATTTTCGAAACGTCTGCCGTTAAAGCATACCGATTCACCCGAAATCGAACGAGTGATAAAAATAATTCCCTCTGAATAGTAGGTCCCACCATAAGTAAATCGTTTATTGACCACCCAGTTGTGGTCTTGCTCGACGCATCAAAAACGACTCGAAGCTTGGTGGAACTGCTATCAGGCCTCAGGACGCACTGGTGTGGTATAAAATAATGTGGTCCTGGCGGAATCGCGTTGTCTGTCGGAGACATATGGCCGAGCTCGATATATTCTTTCATGAAACTGAGATACATGTCTCTCAGCTCACTCTCTCTTAACGTTCGTCGCTCTAACGATAAGAAACGACGTTTTGCGACCTCGAAGGACGACCCCAACGATACTGGGTCTGTCTTAAAAGGCAACGGTATTTGAAACCTTCCGGTCGGTAAATTGCAGACATTGGCTTTGAAAAACTCTTCGCATGCCAGCTGCTCTGCCGAATTTGTTTGAGCATGTTTTTCTTCTGGCGTTGCATCTATCTCCCACAGTCTGTCGACCATTTGAGACAGAGAGTCTTCTTCCGGTGAGTAGGTTGCGACGCAGCAAGCGGCTTCTCCAGTCAGAAGCTTGCTACACCGACCTGAAGCTACCCAACCTAAAAGGGTCTTTTGCAACAATGGTGCACCTTCACCCAGTTTTATTTGGCCTGTGCACAACAGATCGAAGAACGAGTCTGCTCCAATCAGCATATCTACCCTTTGAGGTCGATGGAATGCTGGATCTGCCAACTCCACATTCGCAGGAATTTTCCACTGCTTAATGGGCAGACTTCTGTCAGGCTGCTGATTGGTAATGCTGCTAAGAACCCAGAAATCTGCTACGAAACTATGGTTATTTAACCTGGAGTATATTGTCGTCGAGACTTCACTCCTCGACACCGAGCTTGACTTGCCTACAGATGTCACTGTCAGGCAACGGTTGACCCTTGCCAACCTTAGCGATTGCGCTAGACTTTCTGTCATGAAATTGACCTGTGAACCCGAATCCAAAAACACTCTTGCTAAGTGAACTTGGCCAAATCTGTCCCGAACTCTTACCACTGCTGTGGCAAGGATGACATGATCGGGCTCACTGGATGCCTGCTTCACCTGCGCAGGATGGGACGATGCTTGTACTCCTATTGCCTGACTTTCTGAATCTGCGCTCTGAGCTGCGTATCTATGCAAGAGGGTGTGATGCCTCTGTGAACAAACTCTGCACTTAGAGGATGTGCACTGAGATACCCTATGTCCAGATTGGAGGCAATTAATGCATAATTGCTTGCCTTTTGCGAACTCGAAACGCTCCAAGACGGGTATTGCCCCAAATCCCTGGCAGTTTCCGATCCCTGGCGCCGCAATATACACACTTGGGGTCGATCGACTTTTCGGCCCTCGCGCAAGAAAATGACGATCTGCTGGTTTTCTTGCTGGTCGACGGTATGTCAAACTTTGGTTTGCCTCTCGCTTTGGATGACTCCTCTGCTGAAAGGTGTTGGTACCGGCGGTTCAACATTTTTGCACAATCCGACCAGCAAGGAAGCTCATCGTAGTTCAGCTGCTCCTCATACTTTGTTTTTGTGTATGGGTCCACCTTGGATAACACCAGATGTATTATCATGGCGTTAGCAACCTCTCGCTCGTCTCCTAACGATAAAAACGACTCCAGAATGGCTGGCACTGTACCTATAGTTGATCGCAATGCAGACGCTGACGGCTTGGTTACGGCAGGAATGTCAAACAACTGGACAAGTGTCTCAAAGAATATTAAGCACTTGTTGTCGTACACACTCTTCAAACTTTCTAACGCCTTTGGATAGTTGGCATCTGACGTTTGGAACGCCTTAACGGTTCCCAAGGCTTCATCGGACAAGCACGATATGAGATGGTTGAACTTCTCTATATTGGACAACGACGGGTCGGAATCTACCAAACTTTCAAACAGACTAATAAACTGTTTGTAATCCGCATGCTTGCCGCTGAACTTCGGCAACTTCAATTTTGGCAAATTGGAGTGGTGGTGTGTGGGTGCTGAATTCATGTATGGTTGAGGGGATCTGTTGGTCGCTGCCGACATGTACAGAGCCTTTGTGATCACACACGTTTCTTCCAACGCCGCCCTATCTGAATTATCTGGGTCTAGTACATCGATCTCGGACTGCAGGGCCATTGCTTTTTCAAGATAGGAGTTCAATATTTCCAAACGACATTGGATTTGTAATGGATCCAGCGAAATTGAACCCTCCTCAAATGCTATCGTCATTCGATTTATATCTTCGCTTATCTTCTCCAACCTCACATACAATTTTGTGAGCTTCGTGCTTCCACACATTCTGCTCCCAGTTGCCTTCTCTTCATCATGATCTTTAGACATGTTGATTAAATTACCAACGTTGGCTGTTCCTAACTTCTAAACTTCAAACTTGCTAAGCGAAGGCGACGATAACCAGAGGAAATGCACTGCGTTCAATGAGAACAATGTTTGACAGTACGGCAAAAGTATTCAAGTACCCACGTATAAACGTATTAGGTTCGATGCGACAACGACTGCAGCAGTTAGAACAGACAAAAACGCAACAAACGCAACCGAGCTCTGTCACGGCGAACCAAACTCGACCCACGTTCGATCCCCTACGAAACGGACGTCTGGAGTTCCAATGCGCGCAACGCTAAGCTAAGCGTACGCAACCAACACCAAGTTTGGCTCGACACACTGAGCTCGAACCAAGTTCGAACCAATAAGCAAACGCAATTCTAATGCGCAACGCACTCGACTCCCAAATTAGAACAGCGTTCGACCCGAAAACTAAGTGGCGAACGATGTTTAATAGAGTGGCGCAATATAAGAGCGGATGATCAGCTCTCTGGCGCATACGACAAGCTCGGCGACACCAGCTAGAAAATTAGATGTCAAAGCGCACACAAATACCTAAATTAGAACAGCGTACGACCCAAAAACGAAGTGGCGAACGATGTTTCAATTGATTGGCACAATATAAGAGCGGATGATCAGCTCTCGTCACAAACGACAAGCTGGGCGACACCAGTTAGAGAGTTGGATAACCACGAAGCTGCGGGAGCAAAGTTACGACGAGGGTGCTGCACGAACGTAAACTTAAGAGAACCGTATGCTGTACATTAAAGAGCGCGAAAATTAGTTTACCGCTGCTATGGTCAATGTTTTCTCAGCGAACGAAACGAAATGCGAAATAATGCTACCAAATGCGAAATGAGCGGTAAACTATGTCGTTGGCGCCTTCTAATACTCTTCCCGAACTACCCAGCTATCACGAATAGTTAAACGGTAGGTGAATGTATGTACAATACTGTTCAATGCCAAGCCAATAAGTATTAAACGCTATTATATTAGCAGCTATTGCTTTGGCATTGTTACCTGGTCGTCGGATGAATCCACTTCCCTGGGCGTTGGCAACTCAATGTCCATGTTCTGCTTCGGTTGTAGGTGTGGATGGCGGTCTCCAATGTGGTCTTCCGTGGATTCCGTGATCTTCCTTCTGGATTCTCGATTGTTGGCTCGGCGGTTTTTTCGCGGCTTTAACTCGCGAACAGCGTTCTGGTCGAACAACGATTAATTTAAAAACGAAACTAATCCCAAGGTCCCTGTTCGGGCGCCATGTAGAATATTCGAAACTATTTTTGTTTGTTTGTTTGATGCCTTTACTTAGGCTTGAGACGCGGGAATTAGCAGTACAGACCAGAGCTGTGGGCGGCGATAAAGGGCGATCAAAAAATAGACCGTGCGAAACGAAGTTCAATTTACGAGTGCTTTATTCCCACGCATCGCTTGTCGGCTATGCTGCGGGCGTGTAGTTACATGTTGCTTGGATTTACAGTGGCGGGACTTCATGCCGTAACCTTACGAACTACATTACATTTCATACATAACTTCATTGCTTTCTACTTATTGACTATTATTCTATGGTGTAACGACAGCTACCTCCGAAAAAGCTATAGAAAAGAAATCACTTAGCACCAAATTTATCAGCCAAATTATAACTCTATATAAGTTAAACTTTATGAAGAGGGAGCCAGGTGCAAAACAACACGAATAACGAAAACGGACAAGAGAAAAAGAACGGGCCGAGTGGCGGGATTAGCTTTTCGTGTGGTCTAACGAAATCGAGAGAGTGAAATCGTATTCCTTTTTTTGCGTGCGCGTCCGAAGAGTGTGTGGTGTGTCGACAGTGGTTTCTCTGTTAAATTTACATAGACAGAAGAGAGTATTAACTCAATAAGGGCGTCGTCATAATGATTGCAAAAAGCAACACGATTTGTTCTTGTTTCAAAATCAACACGGTTAAAAGTAACCTAATAAAACATTAAAAAAAAATCTAGAAATCAAATGCATGTACAAACAAATCCGGTAAAAGTATAGAAGCCTAAACAAAGATGATTTGTGAAAAAATGGTCAACGGTGTCAAAACAAGTTAATTAAATGACATGAATAGCCAGATGTACAAAACCTGCGCAAAATGCAAAATTGGTGTAAGGAAAAAGCTAGTGCAAGCCGCGCAAACATTGTTCTTGGATTGGTACATACAGACATTTGCGGACCAGTGAATAAAAACTCCTTAGGCGGAGCTCGGTATTTTGTAACATTCATTGATGCCTTTCTGCAGACAAGAGATGAAATCTTAGTCAGGTTCAAACAATTTAAATCATTCGGGGAAAATCAGTCGGGAAAGAAGTTGGTACTCTTGAGAAGCGATAACGGTCGTGAATACTTGAGTGATGCGTTTGAGTCATTTCTTGTTGACAACGGGGTGGAAAGACAATTAACGGAGCGAGCCAATCGTCCGTTGGTAGAAATGGCACGCAGCATGCTCTTTCACGCAGGATTGGACGATAGATTCCGGGCAGAGGTAATCAAAACTGCTGCACATATAAGTAACCGTGCAAAAGCCTAAAATTTACATGTCATGACACCGTTTGAACTGTGGACAGGCAGGAAGCTCTGTGTCGACCATCTGCGGATCTTTGGTGCTAAGGCCATTGTTTTGAATACAACTCACCATAAGAAATATTCGCCAAAAGGCGAAGAACATTATTTGCTCGGTTATTCAGTAACAGAAAAGTCTTATACAGAAAACCCGAAAGTGATTAAGGCAAGAGATGTAATTTTCATCGAGAAGGTTAGGTTAGGTTGTCCCGGACGGCCCTCACGGGGCCACGCAAAGGCCAATATGGCCCTTAGTTGTCCGGATTGGTGCGTATGGACCTTCTGAGTGTTTTTACGCGGTTTCGAAATCCGTGAGGATCGAGGAGAATTTTGCAAAGGCAAGGAGTTCCGCTGGCGTCCTCTTCGATGCATCTTCCAGCGATGCCAGTACCAGGCTGCCAAGATGTTTGTTTCTTGCCCTTGAGAGGGCCGGGCATTGGCAGATTAGATGTTCCAGGTTTTCGATAGCCCCAGATTCATCACATTTCCTGCACTTGGCACTGTTGGTGATGCCTAGTTTGACTGCATGTGCTGCAGCCAGGCAATGACCTGTGAGTATACCCATTAGCATCCTACAGTCCTTCCGTGGTAGGTGCAGTAGGTATTGGCTGAGTTTACCATTGCTCTCCTTGCACATGGTTTTCGCGATCTTGCAGTTGGTGGTTCTCCTCCACCTGCTGCTGGCCTGAATGTGCGCCCGCCTCTCTAGATCGCTTTGAAGCGCTCTGAGGGAGATAGGCAAGTTCTCAGTCCTTTCGTTTGCCAGCCCGACGCCTTCCTTAGCCAGCACGTCTGCTGTCTCGTTTCCTTCGATGCCCTGGTGGCTGGGAACCCAATATATCCGTACTGAGGCTCGATGGGCAAATTCCGTAATAATTATGCTTATGTCGTCCGCATAAGCTGATATTTTTGGGGCTCTCCTCTCGAATCCCTTTATCAGGTCGTCGACCACCAGATTCCATAGGAGGGGCGACAGGACCCCACCCTGAGGTGTGCCTCTGTGTGCCCTTTCACCATGGAAGCGGTGCCCCACTCTGAGTACACCCATCTACAACTTAGAAGGTTCTTTATCCAGAGGTTGATTGCGGGATGTGTGTTGATCGCTTCTAGGTGGTCCATTATCGCGTTCGTATTCACGTTATTGAATGCTCCGAATATGTCTAAGAACACTCCTAGAGCATACTTTTTATTTTGGAGAGCATTTTCGATGGTGGCTACTAACGAATGCAGTGCCGTCTTCACCGATTTCCCTTTGGTGTAGGCATGCTGGTTGGTTGACATCCACCCCGTTACATCGTTTCTGATGTGTAGATCCAGCAGCTTTTCTAGTGTTTTGAGTAGAAAAGAGGTGAGGCTTATCGGTCTGTAATTGTTTTTCAGCTACATATGTCGCATTTGAAATACTATAACATTGACACTTGAGATAATATTTGAACTGCATATACTATATACATACATATACTATTAATTCCGAAAATGCAAAATAAAGATGCGAGATGCATACACGACCAGCTTAAGCAAGAGCAAGAGTGAAGTGTTTTTATTGTTCATTTTTCATTTGGTCTCATTCGACCTTTCCATGGAAACATATACATATGAAATCCCAAAATAAGCAGAATGGAAAAAATTTATATGCAGAAATATTTGCAAATTGGGCAAAAATTTTTTTAAATTTAAAATAAAAACTAAATTTTATTATTACTTAAATTCTTGCAAAATCTTAAAATTTGTTGAGCGTTTTATTAATGGTTTAATGAAAGAGAAGGTAAAAATAAGGTGAAAAGTATTTTGGTAACACCTTTTTTTGTTTTTGATTTTTTTAGACTCTCCTACGTGCTTGCAGAACCAGAAGAAAATCTATGGGATAGCAAAACACGAAGATGCAAAAATTATTTGTGTGGTCGATGCAAACCCACATGAAGTCGAATTTAGTTGGACATTTAACAATTCAGCGGAAAGTATTGACGTTGCTAAAAATCACATTATTCAATCTGGTAAGTTAACCACAGATTTAAGCCGATAAACTATTGGAAATTCTGCGGTTCATTGGCGCGTATCCGCTTTTAGCTAGTTTTTATTTATGAGTTGGAGGCCCATAAAGCATAAAGGCTGTCATCTATTTTGTATTAATCAATTACTAAAACTAGTACACGGACGGACAGACATGGATGCCGATCAAGAACATATATACTTTATGGTGTCGGAAATTTAAAATACCTCTTAACTTCGAGCACTGGTATGAAAAACGAAAAGGGGAAAAGAAAGGAACAGCATATTCTGCTGACGTGCATAAGCATATATATATGTTACCACAATGTTTTGTACAAAGGGCAGTGCAATTAGCGAACAATAGTATACATAGACTAACGTTTGGCTGCACAACTGGCCATGATTTATGGAATTTGTTGGCAAATATTGTTGGCAAACATTCCGCCAGAATGGTTTATGGAAAGCTATAGATAAGGGATAGATGTTGGACCAATCTCCCAACCTTTACATACCGTACGGTACCTCTGCGGCAATGAACATAGTTCCTACATTCCCTGCAATACGACAGTTTTTATAACGGTAGATCGGGAGTTTGATCAAAGAGTGTAAAAGAAAAATCTTGAAGCTGTATTTATAATATTGCATTATTAAGTTTCAGCTATATTAGACAATTTAAATTAAATCCAATATGTTTTGAATTCATCTAATAGGTTACATCTTTTTAGGCACATCATCCGTTGTAACATATACTCCAATAACTGAACTGGACTATGGTACACTTTTATGTGTCGCAACGAACAAAATCGGAAAGCAGCGAGTGCCCTGCGTATTTCACATTATTGCTGCAGGTAATTTTTGTCTTTATCCAATCAGAGGCTTACTATAAGGCCATATAAAACATTTATAAAATCTTTACATGCTAAATTCCATTAAGGTCGATTTTTAAAAAATTTTTGTTTTGTTTTTTTTTTAGTGTTAGTGATTTTTCTACATAACCTTAAGCTTCTCACATCTGGTCAAAATGAATTCGAACACTTTGTAGCTTTAGTTTACACTAGTCGACACGACATTTCCGCTGTGGACCTAAATAACTTTTTCTGACAGTTTTCGGGACTTAAAATTTTTTAAATAATTTTTATATGGTTTTGATTTATTTAAAGAATTTTTTAAAAATCTGTTATTTTTTCACGTTTTTTTTCAGAGGTAGTGCTTCCATTTTTCAAATAACTTAAGTATATATATGGTTACAGTTCTTATAACGCAGCTTAACGCCTGGAAGATATTAAGCTTTCAAATTAAAATTTAATTCTTTTTTTGCGCTATTTTTCTACTTTATTTTTACTTTAAAAACTCAGGTCTTGGCATGCATTTTTATTTTAAGATAGACGCATTAATTAGTCGTCGTTTAAGGCATTGTTCTTTAAAATCTATGGGGAGACGGTGGAGCTATAATTCGTTAAACAAACATAAAAAAGTTTTAAAAATTGAAAGGTTGAAAGGTTGCGGGCCCAACTGCCGATTGAAAAAAAGCAAACGAAAAGGAGTGGAATTTTTGGTACCTGAACGTGTTACTTTGGCATTAAATGTTGTTGACAGTTACTTTTTGTCATTGTGTTCTTAAACGTATCTGATAAATTTTGTTTTCTACTGCTTGCCTTTGTCCTTCGAATCAGATTCCCTTATGAGGGTCCGCACATAATCGCCCAACATATTCTCATTCCAAATACCTTGATACCGTCGTTCCATAACTTTTAATTTTTGGTGAAATCTCTCTGCGTGTTCATCACTAACTTCGCCTAGATTGGTCGGAAAAAAAGTCCAAGTGGAAGTGCAGGAAATGGAGTTTTAGTACCATGTTGGCTCCAATTTTTTCATAATTATCAATTAGATTGTTTGAGATGCCAAGCTTTTTTGGCACCTATATTATCCAAAATCAGTTAAAAGAGTTTCGATTTACAACGTTATAATATTTATTTATACCGGCGGCTAGCTGAAGCCAATTGCTCGCTCTTTTGCCCGGCCAGATAAAAATGCTCAAGGGGTTTCGGTATTCAACCTATGCGGCGAGAGATTAGCATAGAACTAACTTTGGCCACGACGGCCGAACAATGCAAGAGCCGAAGCGGCAGGTGCAGAGCGCTGTTTAACAGGGAGAGCGCAGCAGCACTGCCGAACGCTGGAGACATACATAAGTTTAGGTTTCGATACTCTTATACAAATAGGTCCAGCTACATTTAATATTATGATAAACGCTTAAATAGCCGCTGGCCCGAACATAGATCTTGAACGATATCAACGTAATCATCACTTTTGCTGTTACCAAGAACATTTTTGTAACCAGTCGAATGAGCTTTTTTATTCGTAGATAAAATATTTTCAAACCCATCATATTTTAGTAGTTTTCGAATTTGAGGGCCATCAAATACGTCTTCTTTAACTTTTGCCAAGGACAGACTTGGAAAAAAATTTTGTAGTTAACTCATCGATTTACCTCCCTTGTCCAGTGCTTTAACCAAATTTTTCATTAGTCCCAGCTTAATGTGTAATGGTGGTAAAACAACGTCTTCAAACTTCACGAGAGTTGTATTTTGTAATTTTCCAATGTATTTTCCTTCCGTTTTGGCCAGAGTTTTCTTGAGTAATGCTCAGTTTTATCTCAACTATCCTATAGGCACAAGAAGCAGCAGTATTTTGTGTTACCACCTTGCAATCCCGCCAGTAGCAAGTGGAGGAGAACCACCAACTGCAAGATTGCGAAAACCATGTGCAAGGAGAGCAATGGTTAACTCAGCCAGTACCTACTGCACCTACCACGAAAGGACTGTAGAATGCTAATGGGTATACTCACAGGTCATTGCCTGGCTGCACATGCAGTCAAACTAGGCATCACCAACAGTGACAAGTGCAGGAAATGTGATGAATCTGGGGCTATCGAAAGCCTGTAACATCTAATCTGCCAATGGTTCTGTCAATGGCCAACCCGACGCCTTCCTTAGCCAGTACATCCGCTGTCTCGTTACCTTCGATGCCCCCGTGGCTGGGAACCCAATAGATCCGCACTGACTTTGTCGTGTTTAGCTGTGCCGTCTTTCTTGCAATCAGTTGAGCTCGATTCCGATTATGGTTTCGAGTGCTTTTGTTGGGGTTGACCTCAGCGCCCCAGTGATGCAGAGCAGTGCCTGCCGCTGCGTTCTATCCATCAGCTTGTTGTAGGTTTTCTTTTCTGTAGTCTGCCACCACACTAAGACTCCATACAGCAGAGTCGGTCGCACTACCGAGATGTAGATCCAGTGGATTAGTGCAGGAGATAGGCCCCATGTACTGCTGAGCATCTTCTTGGATGCATATAGCGCAATGGTGGCCTTCTTCACCCTTTCCAATACATTGGGTCTCCATGTCAGCTTGCTGCCCAGTACTATGCCAAGGTATTTGACTTGTGTTTTTGGGGTAAGCCTGGTTCTGTCAATTTTCAGGGGGATCCATGCCGGTACCTTGTACCTCTTGGTGAAGAGGATGAGGTCCGTCTTGTCCGCGTTGATACTGAGTCCTACTTTTCCCGCCCACTCACATATCTCCCTGAGTGTTGATTCCATTATAGAGCTCGATGGGCATACTCCCGTAATAATTATGCTTATGTCGTCCGCATTAGCTGTTATTTTTGGGGCTCTCCTCTCGAATCTCTTTATCAGGTCGTCGACCACCAGATTCCATAGGAGGGGCGACAGGACCCCACCCTGAGGTGTGCCTCTGTGTGCCGCTTTCACCATAGAAGCGGTGCCTCACTCTGAGTACACCCGTCTACAACTTAGAAGGTTCTTTATCCAGAGATTGATTAAGGGATGCGTGTTGGTCGTTTCTAGGCGGTCCATTATCGCGTTCGTATTCACGTTATTGAATGCTCCGAATATGTCTAAGAACACTCCTAGAGCATACTTTTTATTTTGGAGGGCATTTTCGATGGTGGCTACTAGCGAATGCAGTGCCGTCTTTACCGATTTCTCTTTGGTGTAGGCATGCTGGTTGGTTGACATCCGCCCCCCTACATCGTTTCTGATGTGTAGATCCAGCAGCTTTTCTAGTGTTTTGAGTAGAAAAGAGGTGAGGCTTATCGGTCTGTAGTCAGTGGGGCTCATATGGCTGCACTTTCCTGCCTTTGGAAGGAAGACAATCCTAGAGGTCCTCCATGTATATTGCCGAGAGCCATGGGGTGATCACGTCTTTGGTCGCCTGTAGCATGACTGGAAATATACCGTCTAGTCCAGGTGCTTTCATACCCACAAAGGAGTCTATAGCCCAGTGGATTCTCCTAGACGATGTGAGACCCGTTGGGTGATGCTGTTCCTAAGTTTCTAGGTCCTCATGCGTTGTAGCGTCAGCAACCTCGGTGCATCCTGGGAAGTGGGCTTCTATTAGTGCTGTTAGGGCTTCTTCGCTGCCCTCAGTCCATTGTCCATCATTTCGTTTCAGCTGACTCTGTATTGCGGGTTGCTTTGATAGCAACTTCCGGAGTCTGGCCGTTTCTGGGACTTTCTCGATATTGGAGCAGAAGTTCCTCCACGAGTTTCTTTGTGCCTTGCGTATTTCCTTCTTGTACTCCCTGAGTAGGGTTTTAAATTCCTCATTGATTATCTCGTCGTTCGCCAGTTTGGCGATTTTGAAGAATTCTTTGAGGTTATTTCTTTGAAGCGATAAGTCCCGGTTCCACCAGAGTGGTCTGGTTCTCTTTTTCGTTGTCGAGGGTGGGCATGCTGCGTGTTACGCATCCAGTAGCTCCTTGGAGAGGGTCTCTAGGGACGTTTCTATGTCTTTCGGGGATTTCACTGTGCCCTGACGATTCGCGAGCCTCGAGGTAACTGGCGTGCTCCAACTAAAACGGACATGAACAGTCTTCTCAAAAACGACTTGTTGCCAAGAGTTGTGCTAAATGATACGGAGTCAACTTCACCGAGACTTCTTCACCTGTTGCCCCAAAAATCTGGCTGGTCATGGCGTTGGCTGTAGAACACGGGTGGTATATGCACCAAATAGACGTTTCTGCAGCGTATCATAATACGAGATACATGATGTCATCTATATGCGTCAGCCGGAGGGATTCATTGACCATCACTATTCTATTGCTGATGTTGCAAAGTGGAGAGAGATGCCGAGACCTTCCGGTCTCCGGTTGGCCACAAGCAGTATATAGAGAATCTACTCAGAGATTACTCTATCCAGTGCTGCAAGCCAAACATTACCTCAGTGAAATGCAAAAAAAAACTAAATTGTAAACACATAAAATTCTACATAAATCATATACTCACAAATTTATATACTAATTGAATACGGGTATAAAAATAAAGTCGCGTCCACAGAAGCAACTCATACGTTCCTTCTCTTTTTTGTTTTCTAAATGTTTATTTAGGCAACTGCATTAAAAGCAATCTGGGAATAAAAGTTTACGACTAACATATTGGCTAGTCTGCTAAGTTATATTTTGATATAGATTAAAAAGATATCCGGTAGATATTGGTCGACGACTGAGTGGAATATGGGGTAACTTTTGCGCGCCAATGTTAAGTTTTCTCTACTTTATATAAATGAAAAATTTGTATACTTACATTGAATGTCAAGCTTCCATCCATCTTCAAGAGGCTCGGATGGGACAGCATGATTGTAAGCTTTGCACGATAAAAACTTCCCCGCATCGGCTTTACTTAGGCTGATGGAAAGAGTACTTGTTGTCTGGTTACCATCACTTGACGTCTAAAAAAAACATCATGAATATTTCGTATTAATAAATTTACATTGACAATTTCAAACCGTCAATGACTTCAGACTTATTATACCCGTACTCAAAAAAGAGTTAAGGGGTATATTAGATTTGTGGTAAAAGTGGATGTGTGTAACGTAGAGAAGGAAAATTTTCCGACCCCATAAAGTATATATATTCTTGATCAGCATCAATAGCCGAGTCGATAGAGCCATGTCTGTCTTTCCGTCTGTCCGTCTTGTTTGACGCCTGGATCTCAGAGACTATAAGAGCTAGGGCTACACTGCTACAAGTGTATTTCAAAATTTCGCCCCGCCCCCTTCCGCCCCCACAAAGGACGAAAATCTGTGGCAGGCACAATTTTAAAGATACGATAAAACTAAAAACGCAGTATCGTAGAGAATGCCCATATCTACCAGATTGCGGAATATATCAATAGCCGAGTCGATAGAGCCATGTCTGTCTGTCCGTCTGTCCGTCATGTTTGACGCCTGGATCTCAGAGACTATAAGAGCTAGGGCAACCAAATTTGGTTTCAAGACTCATGTGATATCACACTGCTACAAGTGTATTTCAAAATTTCGCCCCGCCCCCTTCCGCCTCCACAAAGGACGAAAATCTGGGGCAGGCACAATTTTAAAGATACGATAAAACTAAAAACGCAGTATCGTAGAGAATGCCCATATCTACCAGATTGCGGAATATATCAATAGCCGAGTCGATAGAGCCATGTCTGTCTGTCCGTCTGTCCGTCATGTTTGACGCCTGGATCTCAGAGACTATAAGAGCTAGGGCAACCAAATTTGGTTTCAAAACTCATGTGATATCACACTGCTACAAGTGTATTTCAAAATTTCGCCCCGCCCCCTTCCGCCTCCACAAAGGACGAAAATCTGGGGCAGGCACAATTTTAAAGATACGATGAAACTAAAAACGCAGTATCGTAGAGAATGCCCATATCTACCAGATTGCGGAATATGAATCAGATCGGATCATAATTATAGCCAGAATGAAGAAATTAATTTTCTGTTGGTTCCCCCGCCTCCACCAGCCAGAGACACGATACTCATTCTCCTTCTCGCTCGCACACTCTGCCGCGTTCAGTGCGCGAGCAACCCCTAGCGGAGGAGATGTAGAATCTAAATGGTACATGCATAATCTACATGTTAGATGTAAAATATACAGTGTAGATGTAGATGTAGATAACAGATGTAGCAAAAAAATGTAGAATATAAATTTTTTTTTTTTCTAAAATTCTAAAAAATTACATCTCAAAAATGTATTTACTGACTGAGTACGGGTATAAGTAGAGTCGCGTCCCCAGAAGCGACTCACACGTTCCATCTCGTTTTTGTATCGCTCCGCCGTGAAAATCAATTAATCGTAAATTAATTCGCGAAGAAGCGCTCGGGGTATGCATAGGTACTAGTGCTCGTGATGCCCATGAATATCATCCAATCGTGTAATAAATAATAATAGAAATAATAGAAAAGAACATTTGTCAAGGTATAAGAGCACCAGCTCGCTAAAGAGCACAAGCACTGTAACCAAAGTCAAAATGAGCCAAGCCCGGCAACAGCAACAAGACGAGCGTCGGCTCTCGCAAGCAAAAAACGAGAAGGAACGTGTGAGTCGCTTCTGGGGACGCGACACTACTTATACCCGTACTCAGTCAGTAAATACATTTTTGAGACGTAATTTTTTAGAATTTTAGAAAAAAAAAAAAAATTTTACATTTTACATTTTTTTGCTACATCTGTTATCTACATCTACATCTACAATGTATATTTTACATCTAAAATGTAGATTATAGATGTACCATTTATATTCTGCATCTCCTCCGCTAGGGGTTGCTCGCGCACTGGACGTGGCAGAGTGTGCGAGCGAGAGAGAGAATGAGTTGTGTTTGTCTTGCAGGAGGGGGCGGGGGAAGCAGCTGAAAATTAATTTCTTCATTCTGGCTATATTTATGATCCGATCTGATTCATATTCGGCAATCTGGTAGATATGGGCATTCTCTACGATACTGCGTTTTTAGTTTTATCGTATCTTTAAAATTGTGCCTGCCACAGATTTTCGTCCTTTGTGGTGGCGGAAGGGGGCGGGGCGAAATTTTGAAATACACTTGTAGCAGTGTGATATCACATGAGTCTTGAAACCAAATTTGGTTGCCCTAACTCTTATAGTCTCTGAGAACCAGGCGTCGAACAAGACGGACAGACGGACAGACAGACATGGCTCTATCGACTCGGCTATTGATGCTGATCAAGAATATATATACTTTATGGGGTCGGAAAATTTTCCTTCTCTGTGTTACACACATCCACTTTTACCACAAATCTAATATACCCCTTAACTCTTTTTTGAGTACGGGTATAACAACGCGTCCTTCTCTATACGCTCGCCAAAGGCACCAGTACCAACAAAAACTGCATCACTGCAAGTGAACGAGGAGAGAGCACGCTCTCTCTCCCCTGCATTGGAAAGTGGGTCATGGAGTGCTCAGTGCCCATCCCCCGACTCGTACTGCCTATCCAGCGATTTGCCAATATCGACAACAACTAGTACAGTGCCCTCACTCAAAACTGTGTCTTCGGCCACAACAACGACAACAACCACAACAACAACCACTGCAATTGCTCAACGTCCGATACTGTTGACCCACTGCGACAAGCCCCACCTCTCCCAACCAATAAATTCGAAAAACGCTAACGGAGCCTTAATTCAGAGTGGGCTCGATCGTTATGTGCAAATCTAAAGAAAATGGAGCCCACAAATAGCGAAGAACTACAAGGCAGCTAAAATAACTAAAATAACCGAGGACACTGTGCCACATAAGGCACTATCAAACAATAGATTTGCGATATTAAGTCTCCCAAATGAAGATGAGATCGCCCAAACACCCAAGGCCAACAAATTCAGGCCAATTTATATTCGTCAGACAAATTGTACTGAACTGGTCAAAAAAATAACTGATAAAATTGGCGCAAACACATTCTATGTCACGTCCATATAAAGGGGTAACACAAATGAAACAAAAAAGTCAATGACGAACAAAACTATCGATCAGTTGCGAAATACCTCGAAAATTAAAAAATGAATTAATACACCTCCCAATCAATGAGATAATAGATGGACTCAACGATAAGGCCTTC
This sequence comes from Drosophila tristis, assembly GCA_018150885.1. Lineage (NCBI taxonomy): Eukaryota > Metazoa > Arthropoda > Insecta > Diptera > Drosophilidae > Drosophila > Drosophila tristis. The sequence continues at coordinate 2,691,334 of JAECWT010000067.1, forward strand.
GAAGTCAAAATGGCTATGATCATAATAAATAGCAATCAAATTCCCCAGCCAATGTTCAAAGTAGAAGTAACACCTAAAAGTATGCATATAAGTAAAAATAAAGTTCACCCAATCTACAAGCTTCAATGTCTAATGCACCGTAGGATCACCGTTTAGCATCCACGCAAACGAAATTCACAAATTGCCGGGAAAATGGACACACGAAAACTTATTGCACTCTACGGGCAGTCAGCGTTGCCTGTGGGGATGTCCATCTCACTGAGGCCTGCCCCGCAAGTAAGGAGGATCCATCTGCTAAAAAATGTAGCAACTTTGGGGGAAACCATACTGCCAATTATAGAGATTGTCCTGTCTATAAAGAATAGAAAAATCGCCTAAACCAAAAAAAATAACTGCTGCTCGAAACCCGGTCGTCCGACAAAACTTACCATATATACCATCAACTACGACTCCAGGAGTTTCTTTTGCTCAGGCGCTAAGTTACAACAACGGGTCGTGCGCCTCAGTCTCTAAGCCGACACTTCAACCAACCACAGCAGGAATAATGCAGCATCAGGCATCAAATCAGATCCCAGAAATCTCTGCCCAACATACCCATGCAAATCCCTCCCAATTGCCAAGTGGAATTGAGTCTATGCTGGTAACTATAACAAACACAATGGTAGCAATACAAGAAACGATGCAGATGCTTATGCGCAACCAAAATCTCCTCATGAAGCTCCTAATCAAACAGAAATCTGTTTAAATGGCATGTCTTAATATATGTTTCTGGAATGCAAATGGCATTTCGCAACACAAATACGAGCTCCTACAGTTCCTCGCTCAACACGACATTGACGCCATGCTCATATCAGAGACTCACCTAACAAATAAAAACTATTTTCACCTCGCTGGATATAACTTCTATGCGACAAATCATCCCGATGGTAAGGCACTGAAGGCACTCAAGCATCGCATCAGGCATTATCAATTGCCTTCATTTGCTACACCTTATCTTCAATCTTCAATTCATATTGAAATTCAGAGCGGCTACCTAAGAATAGCCGCAGTTTACTGCCCACCGCTCTTCTGCATTTCCCAAACAGAATTTGTAAAATTCTTGGACCTACTAGGTGACCGATTTATAGCAGCTGGTGACTACAATGCCAAGCACACCCATTGGGGATCTAGAATTACCAACCGGAAAGGAAGACTAGTAGTTGTCTTCCTTAATCTCTCCAGGCAAGCCTACATTTCGGCCCAAAGATCCGAACAAGCAACCCGATGTGATTGATTTTTCAATTACACGAAGGGTGCTGCAAGCTCAGATTCATGTAGACCACTTAACAGATCTATCATCGGATCACTCGCCCATTCTACTTCACCTATACAACCATGCACAGCTTTCGCAACACCCAAACTTTCTAACTTCTAGCAAAACAGATTGGCTCAAATACAGAAAGTACATAAGTTCTCATATTGACAGCTGCCCAAACATTTATTGTAAAGATGACATTGATAGGTCAATCGAAGCATTAGTATCCTCAATGTCACTGGCGGCAAAACACTCAACACCAAGTGTTTCTTCGTTTTGAACATAAATGAATTTTTTGATATTTAAAAGAATGATCTAATTAATGATTTACGCCCATGTTTTGTATGATTTTGCATCAAGTACGTATCTCACCACTTCCTACTACCTACTTCCTGCCCCTGCCCTGCCCTGCCACACTCTTGTAATTACCGTTCGTAAATCTGTAGAGTCCCTTAGATTATACGCTTGCTTGCTGCGCCACACACCGCGGTCCGTGCTCCTAAGAAACCGTGCAAAATGAGACAAAGAGAGAGAGAGAAACCTTCCAGGCAAACCTTTGAGCATAACTAAAGCCTATACATAGATGCATACTTTCTGTTGTAGTCCTTACATGTAATTGAAATCGATGCTTTATTTAGTTCATAATTGTAAATATATATTTAAACAATATTAGTACCTAATAAACTTTCCAACAGCAGTCGTATTTCTAGGCACATTGAAGGGCTGCTACGCGATAAGAGAAGGCTTTGCCGAGAATGGCAAGCTTACAGATCACCTGCCTCGAAAGAGCGGCTAAAAATAGCCCACCACCTACTACGCAGAACCCTAGACGATGAAAAACGAGAAGGAACGTGTGAGTCGCTTCTGGGGACGCGACTCTATTTATACCCGTACTCAGTCAGTATTTACATTTTGGGCATGATTTTTAAGAATTTTAGAATTAAAAAAAAAATATTTTACATTTTACATTTTTTTGCTACATCTGTTATCTACATCTACATCTACAATGTATATTTTACATCTAACATGTAGATTATAGATGTACCATAAATATTCTACATCTCCTCCGCTAGGGGTTGCTCGCGCACTGAACGCGGCAGAGTGTGCGAGCGAGAAAGAGATAAATTAGCGTGTCTCTGGCTGGCGGAGGCGGGGGAACCAACAGAAAATTAATTTCTTCATTCTGGCTATAATTATTATCCGATTTTATTCAGCTTCGGTAATCTGATAGATACTCTACGATACTGCTTTTTTAGTTTTATCGTATCTTTAAAATTGTGCCTGCCCCAGATTTTCGTCCTTTGTGGGGGCGGAAGGGAGCGGGGCGAAATTTTGAAATACACTTGTAGCAGTGTGATATCACATGAGGCTTGAAACCAAATTTGGTTACCCTAGCTCTTATAGTCTCTGAGATCTAGGCGCTCAACAAGACGGACAGACAGACGGACATACGGACAGACAGCGACTCGGCTATTGATGCTGATCAAGAATATATATACTTTATGGGGTCGGAAACGTTTCCTTCTCTGCGTTACACACATACACTTTTACCACAAATCTAATATACCCCTTAACTCTTTTTTGAGTACGGGTATAAAAACCGAGCTCAAATATCCTATATGGAGCAACTCTTCCCAACTAGCAAACGATTTCCACTGTGGAAAGCTAAATCACAAACCGGAGAGTGAGCGCGCAGCAACAAAGAGAAGGCAAATACATTTGCCGTCCATCTAGAAAACGTCTTCACACCACACTCAGCAACTAAAAGCTTTGTGTTCTCACCAACCAAAAATCCCGAAACTACTCCGCCTGTCATATTCCAATCAGGAGAAGTTACAAGGGTCATTAAAGACCAAATCTCAAAGCAAAAGAAAGCTCCGGGCCACGATTTCATCTCCCCTAAAATGATCATAGAATTGCCGAGCTGTGCAGTGTATATCCTTACTGTGATATTCAACAGCATGATGAAATGGGCTTGGGCTACTATCCTGGATGAATTCAGTCATCACAATGAACGCCTGCCTCTCATCTACATACATCGGAATTCTTTGCTACTCCGAGCGGTCATGCCGCGCCGTTAGTCAATCCGCCGTCAGTCGCTCCGGTGTTTCTCACACCGAATAGCAATGAAGCAGTTACTACGTCCATCATTGTCGGCTCCGCTGTGATTGCTCCCAGTGTGGACTTGCTGGCCGATGATGATGTCCCCACCGTTCCTGTCACTGTTCCTGTTCCTTTCATTGCTACCGACGCTGCCATCGTTTCTGCCACGAAATCTCTTGTGGGAGTGGCTCCACCTTCTCTCTCTCGCTCGGGACTTCATCTAAGAGCAGTGGTACCTCGAAAGGCTATCTTTGTCTCTCGTCTTATACCGGAGGCTACAACAGAGGATGTCAAACAACATCTTTGCTCTAGACTTAACGACTCGCTTAATGAAAAATAAATTCATTTTTAGACATAAGCGCAATATTTCCTCCTTTAAAATTCTTCTTCCTGATTCTTTACTATCCAGATCACTCGACCCATCTATTTGGCCTGAGCATACAATTATGCATGAGTTCCTACATAAAGACTCTATCCAGAGTCCCAATATTACTGGCCCTGGTAGTTCAAAAAACTAAATAACCTTTTTATTATTCATTACCAGAACGTACGCAGTCTGTTAGGCAAATTATGTCAAATACATACGAATAGTGCCTCTTTTGACTTTGACGCTGTCGCTTTAACTGAAACCTGGCTTAACTCCTCCGTCTATGATCATGAAATTTTCGTTCCAAAGTTTATCACATATAGAATGGACCGTCCGTCTTTTGCTGGTGGGGTTTTGATTGCTGTGAAAACGGATTTCTCATCTGAGTTGTTCCCATTCAACAATATCTATGGCATTGAATTCATTGCAGTCAAATTTTGTGTTGGATCGGTATCGATCTATTTGACTTGCTCTTACATTCAAATCAGATGCTGAGGTTTACTCTTATCACCTTTCTGCAATTCAGACCATTGTATCCACTTTAGGTTGCAACGATCATATTATTGTCATGGGTGATTTTAACTTACCACTTCTTTCTTGGCTGCCTAGTGATGAGTCTAACCTGTTGCTACCAAATTACCACAACGATTTTATTGACGGGCTTACCGATGTCTCCCTTGTTCAAATTAATTCCATAAGAAATAGTAGGGACAGACTCCTTGACCTTATGTTTGTTTGTGATGCTGCTCTTGCTACGGTCTCCAGAGTAAGTCCAGTATCACTTCCTGAAGACCCCTACCATCCAACTTTAGCCATATCCCTCGAGTGTGTCCGATCCAGTTGCGCTGTCAATCCCATGGCACCCAGCCGCATACAGTTTTTTCGGAAAACTAATTTTTCTGAGCTAAATCTTCACATCTCGCACATTGTCTGGTCTTTTCTACACGTGTTCCCGAACAATGACGAAACAGTCAAATCGTTCTATGACACTATTAACGACGCCCTTAATATATATGCTCCTCTCATCAAATCTGTGTCGTCAAAACTTCCTTGGTTCTCCAAGAATTTGTCTTATTTAAAGAATAGAAAAACTAGGCTCTATAAAAACTATCAGAATACTGGATCTATGATTGTCTTCGCCCAATAATCCTCCGCTCGTTCTCAATTCCTCCCTGTTAATAGTCTTTGTTATAACCAATACCTTTCGCGGTGTAGTAAAAATTTTCGTAGTGATCCAAAAAAATTCTATTCGTTCGTTAATTCTAAACGTAAGTCCAATGCATTTCCTCCATCCCTCCATTATCAAAACAAATCTGAATCTTCTGCTGCTGATATTGCAAATTTATTTTCCACCTTCTTTCAATCAACGTACTCGTCACATAACTACCACGCATCCACTCCGTATCCCTACCATTTACCTTATGCCAACAGCATTATTCTGCCTTTCTTTGAGGAAAGTGATGTTCTAGAAGGTTTGTCAACGATTGACATATCATTCTCGGCAGGTCCAGGCAAGGTACCAAGTTGTATTTTGAAACACTGTGCCCAGTCCTTATGCAAACCGTTGACATATCTTTTCCACCTATCATTGGAACGGTCTTGTCCTCCAGTGATTTGGAACGAATCCTATATCATTCCGCTTCACAAAAAGGGTTAGATATCTCACATTGAGAACTACCGAGGTATTGCTGCTTGAGTTCCTTATTACCAGGCAATTTCAACATCTATGCAGTAGTCTGATATCTCCATAGCAACACGGTTTTTTTAAACATCGATCAACATTGACAAATCTTCTCGAGTTCTCTTCTGCAATTAGCCGAGGATTTCAAAGCTCACTGCAAACAGACGTAATTTTTACGGATTTTAGCAAGGCTTACAACTCCGTGAACCATTCTTTTCTCATTCACAAGCTTTCTTTAATTGGTTTCCCCACTAATCTTCTAAACTGGATTTCGCGCTCCTCACTTTGTCTCGTACGCTCTAGGAACGAATTTCGAGTTCTAATTACCTTGAAGTTCTTTTCGATCATAGACTGTGTTTTAATAGCCATATAGCTGCAACTGTAAATAAAGCTAAGGGTCGTTCTAGCATTTATAAATCATTGGTCCAAGGAGTTTGATGACCCGTATGTCACCAAAACACTGTACGTCTCCTTGGTTCATCCGAGTCCACAGTACAAGGAGCAACAGTCCATTCTCGAGCCGGTCCAAAAACAATTTTTAATTTTTGCCTTACGTAATTTTAACTGGGACTCGGATAGAATCTTGCCATCTTATCAATCGAGGCTACAACTTTTAGAACTCCCTTCATTGCGCCATCGCAGAATCTGTAACGGCGTTATGTTTGTACACAAGCTCCTAGTAGGGCTTGTTGACTCTGAAGCTCTTCTTGGCCAGCTTGACTTTTCTGTTCCCCTAAGACCTACACGCACCTTTCGTCCGTTTCGTTTACCATTCTGTAGGTCTAACTACGCTCAACACGATCCTTTTCGAATCTTATGCTCTAATTATAATAATCTTTATCATACCCTATCCCCTGAATTTTTCCTTAAAATTATAGCCAGTAAGATATACCTGTTCTTACAATCCTCTAATTTTTAATTATTTCCTATATCCCCTTTTGTTCTTCTCCTTTAATTTGTATCTTAATTTATGTTAGCAGATAGTTGCTAATCTTCAATAAATAAATTGAACAAGTAAACCGTATAACCTCTGAGAGGTTGACGGGAGTATTGCTCCGCTGTTTTTCTGGATGTCGCCCAGGCTTTCGACCGCCTTTGGTTAGACGGCTTAATCCACAAAATCAAAATATTACTTCCACAGAACATCCAGGGAATATTAGATTCATAGCTACAGCAAAGAAGTTACGCAGTACGATGCAAATATTTTCTCTCTGAATATCATCCAATTTAAGCTGGTGTACCGCAAAGCAGCGTGGTTGGACCGACACTGTATATCATATTCAAAACAGATCAACCGACAAACAGCCTAACAACAACTTCGACATTTGCTGATGATACTGCCATACTAAGTTGCTCCAAGTGTCCAACAAGGGCCACGGAACACTTATCGCCTTATCTCGTGGCCTTAAAAAATGGCTAGCAGAATGGCGCATACGCGTAAACGAGCAAAAGTGCAAGCATGTCACTTTTACGTTAAACAGACAAACTTGCCCTCAATTATATCTAAACAACATTAACATTCCACAAACCACCGAAGTAACATACCTTGGTGTTCATCTGAATAGAAGGCTTACTTGGCGTAAACACATCGAAGCGAAAATAAATCTACTTAAATTTAAAGCTAGTAATCTATATTGGCTAATAAACACCCGTTCACCACTAAAACTGAAGTACAAAGTACTTTTGCACAATGCAGTTCTCAGACCCATCTGGACATACGGCTCAGAGCTATGGGGAAATGCTTGCGTTACTAATTTACAAATAATCCAGAGAGCTCAATCGAAGATACTGAGAACTATCACTGGGGCACCATGGTACATACGGAATGAAAATATCCATAAAGACTTAAATGTAGGATAAAATTGCCAAAGTGAAAGCAAAGTATCAGGCCAAGCTTCGAGCCCATCCAAATAGACTTGAGCAGTCTTTAACTTGGCACACTAGCCATACACGACTCCGGCGAAGAGACCTCCCCATCCACCAATAAGACCTAGCTAGGGACGTACTCTAAGTAATTAAGTGCAATTAATTAAATAAACATATTAGATTAAAATTTGCATACTTGTCGTAAGTCTCTATTAGGGAAGATTCAGTACATAAAATCACGTAAAAAAAAAAAAAAATTGATGTTTTGAAAAAAAAAACCCCTATATTGTAAATTTGAAGATTAAATTTGAATTTGAAGTATGGGGAAGTAATCTACTCATTCAGGCCTACAAACTATTGTTTTTCTGGTGCAAAGTACATTCGAAAGTTTCCCCTTTGTCGCACAGTTATTTGTTGTTATATTTGGGTTAGATTAGTTGAGATTAATCGTCTTCTTTTGGTCGTTGTGCGTCGTAAGCTTGTCCCCTACCATATCTGGTAAATGGAGATGACATGTCACGGTGGCGGGTTGCTGAGCAGGTTTTCAGTTTGCCAGTTTCCAACCCCACAAAGTATATATATTCTTGATCAGCATCAAATGACGAGTCAATATAGCCATGTCTGTCTGTCCTTCTGTTCGTCTTGATGAGCGTCTAGTTCTCAAAGACTATAAGAGCTAGAGCACCACACTGTTACAAGTGTATTTCAAAATTGCGCCCCCTTCCGACGCCACAAAGGATGAAAATCTGTGGCATTCACAATTTTGGAGATACAAGAAAACTGAAAATGCAGTATCGTAGATAATGACCATATCTATCAGATTGCCGAATCTGGTGCAGATATGTAAAATAGATAGCAACTATACAAAAACAGCTGTACCCTGCCACGCTACACTGTAGCACATTGTGGTTGCATGGATGAGAAGTGACTCGGATTGTAGTCGGGTTGATCAACAACTTCATCCTTCTATTGTTCGGCTGAGATTCCATATAAGAAACAAATATAAAATCACTTTTTTCTCGTTTGCAGGAGGGATTTCCCAAAATTTTCTTCTGGCAAATACGAACAACTGAAACAAATTTGAGACAAATCGACCCAGCAGTTCTAAAAATTAATTTTTTCGCGATAGAGGTTTGGTTTTACCAAAATTGTATTATGCTGGCAAATAAGAACATCTGAATAAACATTGAAAACATATCTGCCCAGCCGTTCTCCCGTGATGATGCATTATGCATTTTTCTCATTTCTGTATTCAACTGTTCTTTAATGACTTCAGCAGTATGCAAAAACAAAATGTTCAGTCTTTGATGACGATCCCAGACAAGAATGCAAAAACAACTACGTTGCTTATGCATGATTTAGCACATTGATGATCTCGACTCTCGAACCGTAGCGCGGCAGAATAAATTTTTGCACGCTGCCAAAATTTTCACCTTTGAGGTCTCATGTCTGCTAAACTGAAATTTTCTAGAAAAGTTCGATTTGAAAACCTCTGAAAAATGCTCCTATCCAAAGAGCTAATAAAATTTGTTTTCTTTTGCCAGCTTTTTTCGGCTGAGACCCCCTTTGTCCCGCATCAAAGATATAAGCGCTGGCCAAGGCATTGAAGAAGCCGAGTAGCATTTCAGATGTGAATGATAGCCTAAAAGAGAGCCGCGGTCACGGTTACCAATATCTGTGTAATTGTATAGTCTTTGATATTATTAATTAAAATAGTAAAAGTATGACTTATGAATAAGTAAGATTAACATTAAACATCTTAACATCTTAAATCAGCTGTTTAATAGTACCTTATTCTTCATCTTTTTATAAAGCCGATAAATTTCTAACCAATTTTCGTAATGGGCCACTTAAACGTTTCGCTTTATGTTAACCCGAAGTTGAGAAGCCGGCCCTTATTGTGTTAACTCATTGAAGGTCTTAAAGATTCTAAAAGTAAAGAAGTTTATATCTTAGCATTATTCCTACGACCCTCAGCTGTGCAGTCGCCGCACTATCAATCTTCTGACTGGGGTTATGTTCAAGTGATAGTGAAAAAATAAGCGGCTGGTATCCCGCACATGGACTTCTCTATTTTTAGATATATTCCAACTGATTTTTTTGGTATTACAGTTTCAAATAGCGATACAAAGCATTCTCAAAAAGAAACGATATCTGATGATAAAACATATCTATCGCATATAAGTATATATTAGTTGTCCGATACCTTTTTCGAAATTTCATTAATCATATTTTTATACTTTCTACTCTTTTTGTATTAGCTCCTCCTAAACAATGATAGACAATGATACAATGATAACGTTGAGCGATCTACAGTGGTAGGCCATATAGTGAAGGCGACATTGTGATCTTAAAATGTCAAGTACTTGGAGGTAAGAACTAACCTTAAGAGCTAAGCGACGACTTTTCTACGGTTGTCTAATGACTTCCTTAATAATGTCAAAATCTTGAATTTTCTACAAAAATCGATATATATAAAAATTTTGTGTCACGTTGTTTGTGGTTGAACTCCTGTCAAACATGCGATACAGTAGAGCTTAACGAACAGTCGAAGGAATCGAAGAAATGGCATGAATCTTAATCAGTAGAGATACGAAATGAACAAAGACAATTGGAACGGAAACGTGCACAATTCCACATTTAAAATCAAAGGACAAGTGTACTTCAGTAAGTGTTGATTGGTTGACAAAGAATGTTCCCATTACCACGCACGCAAATATAGACATGAGTGAAATGGTTACGCATCAGAAAAAGTGTAACTACCTGAAACTAACACACCACCGACTGCAAGAGTTCCTGGGGTGAGGCTCCCTTGGAAAATATGTCAGCCGGATTCAACGCGGTCGGGACATAATTCTATTCCATTCCCTGCGTCTGCTGCTGTATGACAGCGACCCGTTTGGCAACAAACACGTTGAATTTCGAAGGCTCTTCCTTCAGACACGAAAGCACCACAGAGGAGTCTGACCAACAAAAGACTTGCAATTGAGCGCTATTATCCTCAAGACCTCGCTAACAAAGTGCACAAGAAGCGCGGCACCACAGAGCTCTAACTTGTGAATGCCGATCGTGTTCAGAGGTGCCAGCCGAGATTTCGAACAAAGTAGATGGGTCTGAACTCCAAGTGAGGTAACCGATCGCGTAGAAAAGCACGTTCCACACGCAATGAGGCTGGCATCACAAAATGCGTGCACTTCGAACCTGGCTCCAACTTGCAGAACGTAGCGAGGAAACTGAGCACGATCAACTTCGGCAACATCCTGGCAGAATTGGGTACTTTCATTCTCCCAAGCCTGCGGCAAGCTCTCGTTCCAGTCCAACTTGCTTCTCCACATCTTCTGAAGAATTATCTTCGCCCTTGTCAACGTTGGTCCGACTAAACTGAGGGGATCGTAACACCGTGCGATAACTGATAGCACAGTCCGCTTTGTGTGTCGGCCAAGACTGATGTTAGGTGCAAAGGTGAATAAGAACTTGTCCCTGCGTGGATCCCATAAGAGCCCAAGAGTCTTTGTAACGTCGCTACCGTAGTCAAACTTTAGAAGGGTTTCTTTGTCGGCCTCTGGGACATCCTGAAGCACTTCTACAGAGCTCGAGCACCACTTTCTCAAACGAAAATTACCACGACCAAGGAGTTGTGTGGTTTGATGCATGACCTTCCGCACTTCTTCAACGGCATCGCCTCCTCATATTATGTCATCAATATGAAGTCCCGCAAAACGACTTTCGAGCCCAATGGATACGACAAAGACTCATCCCTGGCAAGTTGTTGCATTGCCAAAAATGAAGCAGGCTTGGTGCCATACGTGACCGTGTCCAGCTTAAAAACTTGGATGTCATCTTTGGGTTAATCACTCCACAAGATATACTGTAACAGAGAATCTGGCTCTGCCACGCGCACACATCAGTACATCTTACAAATGTCTCCGGTAATTCCAACAGGAAATGTACGAAAACGCACTAGAGTGGTGAAGAGCTTCGCCTGAATTGTGGGCCTTGAAATTAGGAACTCATTTAACGAGACTCCAGACGACGTCACTGCTGAGCCATCGAACACGACCCTTAACTGTGTGGACGAACTCTCATCTTTTAATACGCAATAGAGTGGCAAGAAGTATTTACACTCATGTACTTGCGAGCTAGGCACGGACGACATATGCTTCAGGTTCAAATATTCCTTAATGAATGCTGCGTATTTCTCCTTAACCTTTGGATTTAGACTAAACTTGCACTCAAGATTCTCATATCGCCTTTTGGCTTGCAAATATGAATCACCTAACAGACCTACATCACGCTTCATCGGCAGATGAACAGAATATTCCTCCGTAGGAAACCTACTGTAGTGATGCTTGAAGTGCTCTTCACAATGAAGCTCTTCTGCGGACATCCTTGACATCCTTCCCAGAACTGTCGAAACAACTCATCTAACTGGAAAACTGGGGAAGGCGCAGGCGTTCATCTTTGCGATGCAACGAATGATGTCCACTTGTCCATTTGTAGCTTGAGGTTTGCATCTCTCAGCTTGCCAAAGACTTTTCTTAGTGAAAGAAGGTGTGAATGAAGTGGAGAAAATTATTATGTCATCTAAGGACAACAAACAATCGGTGATAATTAAGTCTTCCAAAAGATCGTTCATGCATCTTTGGAATGTGGCAGGGGCGTTGGTATACTCGTAATGACCATGTTTAGTAGAAAAGGCCGTTTACGCGATCGAATTGGGTTCCATTGGAATTGGATGGAAACCTTTTGCCAAGTCGATCGTAGTGAAATATTGGCACTTTCCTAATTTGTCTAGGATTTCATCCATTCTTGGAGTTGGAAACTTATCCTTTATGGTTATCTCGTTGAGACCTCTATAGTCTACGACTAATCTGTACTTTTTTTTTCCAGAAGCGTCTATTTTCTTTGGAATCATTGAAATGGGGGAACAGTAAGGCTATTTCGATTTACGAATAATTCCTTGTTCGATCAAGTCTTTGATTTGTTTGTTGACTTCTTCGTCATGTATTTGGGCATACTTATATGGCTTTCTGTATGCCGGATATTCGTGTTGTGTTTGAATTGGATGTTTGACAGTACTTGTGAAGGTCAAATTGTCACCATCTCTGTACTGCACATCGCTGAACTCATACAACACTTTCTTCAATTTTTCTTTCTCTTCATCGTTAAAATGATCCAGCCTTAGCTCGTGACATTCTCTTAGTTCATTTTCGATAGCGGAAATGAAATATTGATCCCCTTCTGAGCGATATTATCTTCTTCCGAAGATGTATCTTTGCACTTATGTGCGGTCCTAACTTCTTCAATTGTTTCTCCACTAATAATGATTGGGAATGTTCTTTCTCCTAACATTACAGTATTGTCTCTGTAATTAATTACGGCCTTGCTGGCCATCAGATATTCTGAACTTCTGCTCACTGGGACAGACTTTGTTGGGGGGCCTAACTATACTTTTTGTTAACTTAACTGGTCCGTTGATGGTATGGACCTTGAGGTTTTCTGTATTTATGGGGGCATTCGGAATATTTTCCTTTATGATGTTAATTGAATCCACGATACCTCTAAGTATTTTATTATTTAATTTTAGGTTTATATAGGATCCCGCTCGGTTTCTTTCGAGGCTGTTTGATGAAAATTAACATCCATTTTCATCTGGCCGCTTTCGCTTTCCCTAATCCTTTTAGTAGGTTGATAGGACCTGCTGCCACTAGCTTGGTTTTGATTAACTTGGTAATTCACAGGATTGCCTGACCTTGATTCAAGGAATTACGGAATTACTGTTGCAATCTAGGATTATTATGATTGTACCTAGATGTACCTGAGCCAGATGGATTCTGAGATTGCTGTGTGTTGCTACTAAAGTTTGGGTAATAATTCCCATTATTCTTCTGAGCAGACTGTTGCGGTCTATGCTGCTCTTTATTGGTATTCTTATCTTCTATCTTAGCTTCGTATAAACATTCTTCTTGAGCGGCTTTTTTAAGTTTAGACAGGGTTGTTATGTCTTTACGTACTAAGGTCATAACGGTCCTATCTGGAAGTTTACGTGATATTACGTCTTTGATTGTATTATTTAAGGCATTTTGGTAAATCAGGGTGTTGGCTGCACTGTTTTCTAATGCTAGCTTATTGGTAACTACGAGAGCTTTTATTTCTAGATCTTCTATAAACTTACGAAGACTCCCATTGAATTTTGTGAAGTAGATTTGTCTCACGGTGTGTGGTTTTTGAATTGGGGTATTAAAGCTGTCTTCAGTTGCAGCCAGGTGTTGGGTTGCACCGTTTGTGATAGTCGCTGTGCTTCTGAGGTTAGCTGCACCTTAATGGCTCCAAACAGTACTCGTGACTGTCGGGCGTCTTGCGTCGGGTACAGTTCTTGGATGTATTCGATGCGTTTGATGAAGAAGCTCAGCTTTCCAGCTGATCCGTCATATGCTGGCACTTGTCGAATTGACAATAGTGCTTGGTTTAAGTGAATTTCACTTAGGGTTGCTGGTGGCAATGCCATTTTCATCTGTAGTTGATTTTAATTCACTTCACGTGTATGTCACTCAATTGATTATTTGGTTGGTGTTTTATTTCAATCGTTGCGGTTGGTGATTATTTTTGGTCGTTGTAATTTTGGTTACACAAGTATTGTTTGTTTACCGTTTGTGTTTAGCCTAGTGCTACGTTGCACCTAGGTTCTTTGGCGGATTCACTTGGTCTAACTAGCTTCGCTAATCTCCAGCAATCTAGTCGTTTAGATTGCTTCTAATAGATCAGTACCTACCGGCTGCGCCAAAAATAATTCCCGAGTTCCAAAGTAAGTTTTTAAAAAAGATATTTTATTAAACGAACTTATAATAAAACATAGAAGGCTAATTCCCCAACTCGATATTTAGAAGTCTCAAACGGAAATATTATTTGGTTCTCAAATTCTTCATCTCGAGACCTCGGTTATGAAGCTTTAAGCATATCTCCATAAGCTTTTGGCTTCGGCTGATGTATTGTCTTCGGGATTGAGTGATGATGGCTTCGGCTGAGAGAGTCGAAGCTTCGGTGGCGAGAGGCGTTGTTTTGAAGAGAGATGCTGATAGCGATGCGTTGGCCTATGCGTGGGAGGCTTGGCGGAGGCGTCGGCTTGGATGAAACGGTCAGCCGCAGCTGGTGATTGGTGTCGGCTTTCCTCTTGGGGACTCGCTTGTTTACATGAGTTCTCCCTTCTGTTGAAGTGTGGGATCGATTCTAATTAGTCATAGGATGGAGTGTGGGAACGAGCTGATAACGTATTAGTCAGCGACGTTTCTATTGCACTCCAGAGTTTCGGTATGCATGGGACTTCCTGTCGGTTCTGCGTTGTTTATGCAGGTGTTGGGGTATCTTATTTCATATAGAGATACATGGGGTAAGGGTGAGTGCTGGGCAGATGCATAATCGTGTGTAAGTGTGGGTGTGGTTATGAATGTGTCCAGTGCTTAACGTATACTTAATGCATGGCATTATGGATATGTTACTGCGTATATATTTTGTATTAACATTTGTAAAGCCATTAGTAATAAAGGTAAATATGTAGGAAATAAATCTTACACATATAAAAAAAAAACAGGAGCGCTCTTTTTTTCGTACAACTTTGAGTCAGAGCAGCAGCGCCTTTAAATTCACAGCATATATGTGTTTGTATGCATTTTTTGCTTAAAACGCTTTGTATTTTCTAATTTGTCTTGATTTTCGAGCGTGTTTTATTTATGCATTGACTAAAATTTTAAATAACTGCTTAAATTTATGCAAATTTATATGTATTATCTATTTTATAATTACGTTAATATATGTATTTATATTATGTAAATATGTATTAACTAATTTAATTTAAAGTATCTATATATGATTAAATTGTTGCTTACTGAAAAAATTGTCAACCTTCATTGCTCATACCTCCCAAAATAAAAATATTCTTGGAAAATATTCACGAGAATTTTCCATATGAAAAATTCTCTACCAGATGCGTATATTCAAGGTACCCAAAGCGCCCACTTAACAAGTGACTATTGACAAATTTTTTCGTCCCACTGTATGCCGGTTCAAAACGACATATCTCCGTGCAGAGTTTGACGACATATCTCCTCGCGGAGTTTAGCGAAATATCTCCTCGCGGAGCTATGTCGTTTCAGAACGTCATATGTCCGCGCGGAGATATGTCGCTTCAAAAACGACAAAGCTCCGTAAGGAGATATTTCTCTAAACTCTTCGAGGAGATATGTCGTTTTTGAAACGACATATCTCCATTGAATTTTGGGAGGAGATATGTCGTTTTTGAAATGACATATCTCCTTGCGGAGCTTAGCGTCATATCTCCTCGCGGAGATATGTCGTTTTTGGATTAAAATCACAACATAAACTGCTCCGCACATAAGTTCCGCTCGTACGACGGTTCATTATTTCGGTATTTGCACAATCAACATAAACGGTGTTCGCGACGTCTGCTTTGCGTTCGGCTTGCGGTCTATCTTGCATTTATTGCAAGCGTTCCTCTTTGCGGTCATCTTCCCGCTAGGAACGTTTTCTGACGCATGCTGCCGATATGGACGCTGGAAACGACGCTGCAGTGACCGCTGCTGGAAATAGGGTGGCTTTCCTGAAGCTGAAAGCACCAGCACTTGCAACAATCATGCAACCTCGATGACATCAGCACCGTTGGACTTGCATCGCATCTGGTTCCCGCTCTTTCTGCGGTCTTTTTTTCGGGTCTGCAAGCATCATGGAGTTCCTGCAGGCGCTATGCACTCAACAATCACAAGCTGCGTCTGCTCAACCTCATTTTTTGGCTGTTGATATACAAGCTTTCAACGGGGGGAGTATGTCCGGTCTCCCAGCCGAGCATTAGTTAGTATTTATAGTCAGTGGTGCAGCCTTAAAGTAAATTGTTCGTTTGTTCGTTATTTGCACTGCCCACTGTACCCGTATCTATACCCGCCCCCTCACTGTTATAGCCGTTTCAATCATTCTTTCGTCTCTTCGTATCGCACCTTTCTTTCTATCGCCTTTCGAAATCACTCTCTCGATCTATCAGCTCTCCCGTTCTCTCGAACACTCCCTCGCTCTCTATTTCGTAGCATCGCGTAGGGCAAGGGCAATTCTGTCCGTCTGCCCTAACATGCCTTCGCAATGGTCATGATCTGGTACAGCATTTGCATGCCTTTGCAATCTCTCGCACTTTTCTTTCGTCGCATAAAGAAACACGAATCGCGGTATATATATGCAATTAGCTTTCGTCTTTCTTTCGTCTTCGCTATCGCTCTCTTCATCTATCTTTCTCTCGCTTGCATTAGGGCACGGGCAATTCGGTCCGCCTGCCCTTACGAGAGTCTTGACGTAGCACTCGCTCTGACACATCGTAGCCTAATCGACCAGGCATATTATCATTAAACAAACATATATGTACATAAATCTGTTCGTGACGTTCTATTGTAAATAAATGTGATACATTGGGTATCCTCCTCCAAACATAGCAAAGTTCATTACAACCAGATGTACGAAACATAAGTTATGTGAAAAACGCGTTACCTCTTAAAAAAGCATTACAAAAATTCTTTAAAAATATTTAGTTGAACAGAATTCTCAACATCCCGAAAGATGACTGAAAGTCCTAATAAGCTCCTGCGTTGCAACTTCTTCGTTTGCTTTTCGGCGTTGCTTATAGCTGAAAAAATTCATCTTCTCATCTTGTGGATATCCGCGCTGCAGGTTCTGAGTAAAAATAACACTACACGACACGATTTTCCCTCAAGGAACAAAACCAACTTCTTAAAGATTTGGGGCTTAGAAATGGTTTGATGATATTTATTTCTGAAGAATTTTTGAAAACTGGTTTTATTTTTAAGCTTTTTTTAGAGATAGCCCTTTTTTACTTTTCTACTTTTGAAGAACACCTAGAAGTTAAGCCCAAACACTTTGTGATTTCAGCTTACCGTCTGGGAAATAAAGAGCATTGAAATGCCAAAATTATGGTTTTTGTGCTGTGTTTTTACGAAATTTTGACTTTAAAAACTCAGGAAAAGTCGAAAAAACTGTTATGTACTGTGTCTCATTAAAATCTATCGAGAAACTATGGAGCTAAAATTCGTCAACAAAACCTAAAAAAGGAACAAAAAAATACCATCTGGAAGGTTGTGGGCCCAAATGCCAATTGGGATCATAGCAAACGAAAAAGGGTTGTACATTTGGCACGTGATCGCGTTCATTTGGTATGAAATGTTGTTCACAGTTACTTTTTTCGTTATTCTTTATTTGGTGTTATGTTGTTACAAGTTTTTAAACATAATTAATACATTTGGTACACTAATGCTTGTTATCATTTTTTTTAATAACACTAGTCAACACTAGAATTAGGCTGTTGCCCACAATACCTTTTTCTTATAGATTTCGGGGTTTAAAATTTTTTAACGAATTATGGTTTTTTTTATGGTGTAGTTTTTTTTAATGTGTTTAAAATCTTATATTTTTTTGTTGTTTTTTTAGAGGTAGTGCTTCTATTTATACCCGTACTCAAAAAAGAGTTAAGGGGTATATTAGATTTGTGGTAAAAGTGGATGTGTGTAACGCAGAGAAGGAAACGTTTCCGACCCCATAAAGTATATATATTCTTGATCAGCATCAATAGCCGAGTCGCTGTCTGTCCGTACGTCCGTCTGTCTGTCGTCGTCCGTCTTGTTGAGCGCCTAGATCTCAGAGACTATAAGAGCTAGGGTAACCAAATTTGGTTTCAAGACTCATGTGATATCACACTGCTACAAGTGTATTTCAAAAATTCGCCCCGCTTCCTTCCGCCCCCACAAAGGACGAAAATCTGTGGCAGGCACAATTTTAAAGATACGATAAAACTAAAAACGCAGTATCGTAGAGAATGACCATATCTACCAGATTGCTGAATATGAATCAGATCGGATAATAATTATATGTATATGTAATAATTATGTGTATGGATAATTGTGATGACTGAATTCATCCAGGATAGTAGCCCAAGCCCATTTCATCATGCTGTTGAATATCACAGTAAGGATATACACTGCACAGCTCGGCAATTCTATGATCATTTTAGGGGAGATGAAATCGTGGCCCGGAGCTTTCTTTTGCTTTGAGATTTGATCTTTAATGACCCTTGTAACTTCTCCTGATTGGAATATGACAGGCGGAGTAGTTTCGGGATTTTTGGTTGGTGAGAACACAAAGCTTTTAGTTGCTGAGTGTGGTGTGAAGACGTTTTCTAGATGGACGGCAAATGTATTTGCCTTCTCTTTGTTGCTGCGCGCTCACTCTCCGGTTTGTGATTTAGCTTTCCACAGTGGAAATCGTTTGCTAGTTGGGGAGAGTTGCTCCATATAGGATATTTGAGCTCGGTTTTTATACCCGTACTCAAAAAAGAGTTAAGGGGTATATTAGATTTGTGGTAAAAGTGTATGTGTGTAACGCAGAGAAGGAAACGTTTCCGACCCCATAAAGTATACATATTCTTGATCAGCATCAATAGCCGAGTCGCTGTCTGTCCGTACGTCCGTCCGTCCGTCCGTCCGTCTTGTTGAGCGCCTGGATCTCAGAGACTATAAGAGGTAGGGCAACCAAATTTGGTTTCAAGACTCATGTGATATCACACTGCTACAAGTGTATTTCAAAATTTCGCCCCGCTCCCTTCCGCCCCCACAAAGGACGAAAATCTGTGGCAGGCACAATTTTAAAGATACGATAAAACTAAAAACGCAGTATCGTAGAGAATGACCATATCTACCAGATTGCTGAATATGAATCAGATCGGATAATAATTATATGTATATGTAATAATTATGTGTATGGATCATTGTGATGACTGAATTCATCCAGGATAGTAGCCCAAGCCCATTTCATCATGCTGTTGAATATCACAGTAAGGATATACACTGCACAGCTCGGCAATTCTATGATCATTTTAGGGGAGATGAAATCGTGGCCCGGAGCTTTCTTTTGCTTTGAGATTTGGTCTTTAATGACCCTTGTAACTTCTCCTGATTGGAATATGACAGGCGGAGTAGTTTCGGGATTTTTGGTTGGTGAGAACACAAAGCTTTTAGTTGCTGAGTGTGGTGTGAAGACGTTTTCTAGATGGACGGCAAATGTATTTGCCTTCTCTTTGTTGCTGCGCGCTCACTCTCCGGTTTGTGATTTAGCTTTCCACAGTGGAAATCGTTTGCTAGTTGGGGAGAGTTGCTCCATATAGGATATTTGAGCTCGGTTTTTATACCCGTACTCAAAAAAGAGTTAAGGGGTATATTAGATTTGTGGTAAAAGTGGATGTGTGTAACGCAGAGAAGGAAACGTTTCCGACCCCATAAAGTATATATATTCTTGATCAGCATCAATAGCCGAGTCGCTGTCTGTCCGTATGTCCGTCTGTCTGTCTGTCCGTCTTGTTGAGCGCCTAGATCTCAGAGACTATAAGAGCTAGGGTAACCAAATTTGGTTTCAAGACTCATGTGATATCACACTGCTACAAGTGTATTTCAAAATTTCGCCCCGCTCCCTTCCGCCCACACAAAGGACGAAAATCTGTGGCAGGCACAATTTTAAAGATACGATAAAACTAAAAACGCAGTATCGTAGAGAATGACCATATCTACCAGATTGCTGAATATGAATCAGATCGGATAATAATTATAGCCAGAATGAAGAAATTAATTTTCTATTGGTTCCCCCGCCTCCACCAGCCAGAGACACACTACTCATTCTCTCTCTCGCTCGCACACTCTGCCGCGTTCAGTGCGCGAGCAACCCCTAGCGCAGGAGATGTAGAATATAAATGGTACATCTATAATCTACATGTTAGATGTAGAATATACATGGAAGATGTAGATGTAGATAACAGATGTAGCAAAAAAATGTAAAATGTAAAATTTTTTTTTTTTGTTCTAAAATTCTAAAAAATCATATCTCAAAAATGTATATACTGACTGAGTACGGGTATAAGTAGAGTCGCGTCCCCAGAAGCGACTCACACGTTCCTTCTCGTTTTCACTTAACTTTAGTACCTTACATCTGGTTGCATAGAAAAAATGATGAAATTTTAATTTGAAAGCTTAATATATTTCACGCGTTAATATGCAGATACAAAAGGTCTGGGTCGGACTTTAAGCTGCATTTGTCAGCTTTTCAGAGCTATACAGTTCTATGCAACCAGATATAATCTACTTAAGTTATGTGAAAAATAAAAGCACCACCTCTGCAAAAACCCAAAAAAAAACGAGAAGGAACGTGTGAGTCGCTTCTGAGGACGCGACTCTACTTATACCCGTACTCAGTCAGTATTTACATTTTGGAGCATGATTTTTTAGAATTTTTGAATTAAAAAAAAAATTTTACATTTTACAATTTTTTGCTACATCTGTTATCTACATCTACATCTACAATGTATATTTGACATCTAACATGTAGATTATAGATGTACCATTTATATTCTACATCTCCTCTGCGAGGGGTTGCTCGCGCACTGAACGCGGCAGAGTGTGCGAGCGAGAGAGAGAATGAGTAGTGTTTGTCTTGCAGGAGGGGGCGGGGGAACCAACAGAAAATTAATTTCTTCATTCTGGCTATAATTATGATCCGATCTGATTCATGTTCAGCAATCTGGTAGATATGGTCATTCTCTACGATACTGCGTTTTTAGTTTTATCGTATCTTTAAAATTGTGCCTGCCACAGATTTTCGTCCTTTGTGGGGGCGGAAGGGGGCGGGGCGAAATTTTGAAATACACTTGTAGCAGTGTGATATCACATGAGTCTTGAAACCAAATTTGGTTACCCTAACTCTTATAGTCTCTGAGATCCAGGCGCTCAACAAGACGGACGGACGGACGGACGGACGGACAGACGGACGGACAGACAGACATGGCTCTATCGACTCGGCTATTGATGCTGATCAAGAATATATATACTTTATGGGGTCGGAAAATTTTCCTTCTCTGCGTTACACACATCCACTTTTACCACAAATCTAATATACCCCTTAACTCTTTTTTGAGTACGGGTATAAAAACTGATTTTAAAAATTCTTAAAAAAAAGGCACCATAACAAAAATAATAATGTACTACACAAATTTTTAAATCCCGAAATCTATCAGAAAAAGTCATTTTGGTTCACAGCCCAAATCAAAAGTTTAATTTTGTCGAGTAGTGTAATTTAAGTTTTCTGGCTGTCTCGCTTTTGTCGAGTAGTGTAATGAAAGTGCAGTCACCAAATTGGATCCATCAACCGTCAACGACTTCAGACGTAGTTTTGTATCGCTCCGCCGCGTAAATCAATTAATCGTAAATTAATTAGCGAAAAAGCGCTCGGGGTAGGCATGGGCACTTGTGATCGTGCTGCCCAAGAATACCATCCAATTAATAAAGAATAATATAAGTATTAGAAAGGAAGAAATGTCCACGTTTAAGAGCGCCAGATCGGTGAAGAGCACAGGCACTGCAACTGATACCAAAGCCAAAATGACCCAAGCCCGGCAACAGCAACAAGACGAGCGTCGGCTCTCGCAAGCAAAAAACAACGCGTCCTTCTCTATACGCTCGCCAAAGGCACCAGTACCAACAAAAACTGCATCACTGCAAGTGAACGAGGAGAGAGCACTTTGCATTGCAAAGTGGGTCATGGAGTGCTCAGTGCCCATCCCCCGACTCGTACTGCCTATCCAACGATTTGCCAATATCGACAACAACTAGTACAATGCCCTCGCTCAAAACTGTATCTTCGAACACAACAACGACAACTACCACAACAACAATAACTGCAATTGCTCAGAGCCCCATACTGTCGACCCACTGCGACAAGCCCCACCTCTCCCAACCAATAAGTTCAAAAAACGCTAACGGAGCGATAATTCAGACTGGGTCGCCATGTGCAAATCAAAAGAAAATTGAGCCCACAAACTGTGAAGAACAACAATGCAGTTAAAATAACTAAAATAACCGAGAACACTGTGCCACATAAGGCACTAGCAAACAATAGATTTTCGATACTAAGTGTTCCACATGAAGATGAGATCGTCCAAACACCCAAAGCCAACAAATTAAGACCGCCACCTATTTATGTTCGCCAGGCAAATTGGCGCAAACACACTCTATGTCACGTCCATAAAAAGGGTAACATAAATGTAACAAAAATACAAGTCACCTATTACACCTACCAATTTAGAATTAGCAAAGGATTACAAGTGGTTATCAAAGGAATCGAACCAACAGTCCCAATCAATGAGATATGAGATGGACTTAACGATAAGGGCTTCGAAGTCAAAATGGCTATGAACATAATAAATAGCAATCAAATTCCCCAACCAATGTTCAAAGTAGAAGTAACACCTAAAAGTATGCATATAAGTAAAAATGAAGTTCACCCAATCTACAAGCTTCAATGTCTAATGCACCGTAGGATCACCGTTTAGCATCCACGCAAACGAAATTCACAAATTTCCGGGAATATGGCCACACGAAAACTTATTGCACTCTACGGGCAGTCAGCGTTGCCTGTGGGGATGTCCATCTCACTGAGGCCTGCCCCGCAAGTAAGGAGGATCCATCTGCTAAAAAATGTAGCAACTTTGGGGGAAACCATACTGCCAATTATAGAGATTGTCCTGTCTATAAAGAATAGAAAAATCGCCTAAACCAAAAAAAATAACTGCTGCTCGAAACCCGGTCGTCCGACAAAACTTACCATATATACCATCAACTACGACTCCAGGAGTTTCTTTTGCTCAGGCGCTAAGTTACAACAACGGGTCGTGCGCCTCAGTCTCTAAGCCGACACTTCAACCAACCACAGCAGGAATAATGCAGCATCAGGCATCAAATCAGATCCCAGAAATCTCTGCCCAACATACCCATGCAAATCCCTCCCAATTGCCAAGTGGAATTGAGTCTATGCTGGTAACTATAACAAACACAATGGTAGCAATACAAGAAACGATGCAGATGCTTATGCGCAACCAAAATCTCCTCATGAAGCTCCTAATCAAACAGAAATCTGTTTAAATGGCATGTCTTAATATATGTTTCTGGAATGCAAATGGCATTTCGCAACACAAATACGAGCTCCTACAGTTCCTCGCTCAACACGACATTGACGCCATGCTCATATCAGAGACTCACCTAACAAATAAAAACTATTTTCACCTCGCTGGATATAACTTCTATGCGACAAATCATCCCGATGGTAAGGCACTGAAGGCACTCAAGCATCGCATCAGGCATTATCAATTGCCTTCATTTGCTACACCTTATCTTCAATCTTCAATTCATATTGAAATTCAGAGCGGCTACCTAAGCCTAGCCGCAGTTTACTGCCCACCGCTCTTCTGCATTTCCGAAACAGAATTTTTAACATTCTTTGACCTACTAGGTGACCGATTTATAGTAGCTGACTACAGGTGACTACAATGCCAAGCACACCCATTGGGGATCTAGACCTACCAACCCGAAAGGAAGGCAACTATATAACGGTATAATAACGCCACGAAACAAGCTAGAATTTATCTCTCCGGGCAAGCCTACATATTGGCCCAAAGATCCACACAAGCAACCCGATTTGATTGATTTTTCAATTACACGAAGGGTGCTGCAAGCTCAGATTCATGTAGACCAATTAACAGATCTATCATCGGATCACTCGCCCATTCTACTTCACCTTTACGACCATCTACAGCTTTTGGAACGCCCATACTTTCTAACTTCTAGCAAAACAGATTGGCTCAAATACAGAAAGTACATAAGTTCTCATATTGAGAGCTGCCCAAACATTTATTGTAAAGATGACATTGATAGGTCAGTCGAAGAATTAGTATCCTCAATGTCACTGGCGGCAAAACACTTAACACCAATATTAGTACCTTATAAACTTTCCAACAGCAATCGTATTTCTAGGCACATTGAAATGCTGCTACGCGATAAAAGAAGGCTTCCCCGAGAGTGGCAAGCACACAGATCACCTGCCTCGAAAGAGCGGCTAAAAATAGCCAACCACCAACTACGCAGAGCCTTAGAAGATGAAAAAAACCGAGCTCAAATATCCTGTATGGAGCAACTCTCCCCAACAAGGCAACTATTCCCACTGTGGAAAGCTAAATTAGGCGTTTGCCAACCAATCGAGAGTGAATAACCTTTGCGTACACAAGCAGGATAGTGGACTCGCAGAAACAAAGAGAAGGCAAATACATTTGCCGTCCATCTAGAAAGCGTCTTCAAACCACACCCAGCAACAAAAAGCTTTGTGCTCCCACCTACCAACAACCCGAAGCTACTCCGCCTATCATATTCCAATCAGGAGAAGTCACAAGTCACAGTCTCAAGGCAAAAGAAAGCTCTGGGCCACGAGTTCATCTTCCCTAAAATGATCATAGAATTGCCGAGCTGTGCAGTGTATTTCCTTACTGTGATGTTCAACAGCATGATGAATTGGGGCTATTATCCTCAAGAATGGAGGAAATCAGTCATCACAATCATCCATAAAGCCGGAAAAGACAAGTCCAAGCCATCATCATATAGATATCAAAGATATCTAAGATATTTGAAAAGCTGCTCCTGAATCGTATCAGACAACAGCTACACATCAACGGAGCCATCCCGACTCACCAATTTGGATTTCACGAAAAACACGGAACCATTGAACAAGTAAACCGTATAGCCTCTAATATACGAAATGCATTTGAAAGACGGGAGTATTGCTTCGCTGTTTTTCTGGATGTCGCCCAGGCTTTCGACCGCGTTTGTTTAGACGGCTTAATTCACAAAATCAAAAATCAAAAACATCCATGGAATGTTGGAAGGTTCACAGCAGATCTACCGACAAACAGCCTAACAACAACTTCGACATTTGCTGATGATACTGCCATACTAAGTCTCTGCAAGTGTGCAGCAAGGGCCACGCAACACTTATCGTCTCATCTCGTGGCCCTAGAAAAATTGCCAAAGTGAAAGCAAGGTATCAGGCCAAGCTTCAAGCCCATCCTAATAGACTTGCGCAGTCTTTAACTTGGCATACTAGCCATACACGACACCGGCGAAGAGACCTCCCCACCCAGCAATAAGACCTAGCTAGGGACGTACTCTAAGTAATTAAGTGTAATTAATTAAAAAAATATATTAGGTTAAGAATTGCATTCTTATCGTCAGTCTCTAATACAGTAATAATAAAAAAAGGCCAGCCAAATGACCACTATCGGCACTAAAAATAGTCCAGAACAAGCTCAAATTGACCAAAATCAGCAAAACTTTGGCTGTAAATGATTGGAGAAACGTATTGTTTGAAATATTAGTAAGATAAACCTGTTTGGTTCGGATAGTAGGACGAATGATCGCCGGAAAGTTGGCGAATACTTTAAAAATTAGTGCCCAAATCAAACGCAAGGCGGCAAGGAGGCAGCAGGATGTTCTGGTCTACGTTTCTGTTTGAATGTCTTGTATTCTTCACCTTGCACCTTCGACACAGATCCAAAAGTTTGGATAAAATATGATCACGTCTGGTTTGTTTTACAATGTCCTTAAGATATAAACACACCTCATTTTTATCTCTTACAATGTTGAAATAACTGACATAACAATAACTTGAGGAATTAGATAAAAAAAAAACACGCATCTGAAAAAAAATTTTCCAGAGCTTTCAAAAATTTAATTTAGATATAATTTTATTTTTGGAGATATAAACACTCTAAGTTTAAAATTGTTTCAGAGTGAACAAATTTACCTATTATTCACTTCTTAATTTAGCAAGCTGAAATGGCCGAAGGCCCCACTGTGTGGCTCTGTCTTGAGCACGCTTTGCTCGTAGCAGCCGAACAGACCAAGCAGGGCAGCGGGTTCGCGGGCAGAAACGAGGCAAAGGCGAAACGAGAATTGAAACCGCAAGCCCATGCAGCATCTATTTCTCTTCAGTTTCGCGTTCACTTATTCTATTTCTGCTGATGACGGGTAACTGGCCGGTGTAGTCTCATTCGCTGAATGATGGTCTACCCCGAGTGCTCTCTTCTTCTGTTGGGTCGGCGCTATTTAAACTCACAGCCGGGGG
Organism: Drosophila tristis; assembly: GCA_018150885.1. Classification (NCBI taxonomy): domain Eukaryota; kingdom Metazoa; phylum Arthropoda; class Insecta; order Diptera; family Drosophilidae; genus Drosophila; species Drosophila tristis. The sequence goes on from JAECWT010000067.1 coordinate 2,717,698, forward strand.
TGTTAGAAAGTGTTTTGTTTATCCGGTAAAACAGTGTATTACTTATCGAAAAGATAGGTCAGGGTTTTTGCTAACCTTTGGCTAACCCACCATTGGGTCAGTGGGATAGCAGATCGCGCGTTTTATGCCCGAGGGTTATTATTAATGTTCTAATATATCGTCACCTAGTGAGGAATTTATGTTAGGTATACAATGATTCTTCTGGTAGGGAAGTGTTGTTAAGTGTGAACTAAGGAATGTAGTGATTCATGAATCTAATATTTCTAATATTACAGGTTCGTTGTGAACCATCCAGTATATGTTTGAAGAAAAGTATAGCACAGAAAACGGCTAATAGTTCACGACTATATGTACTGCAGTTTTTCTCTCTTGCGCTCTGCTTGCGGGAAAAAAAGAACAGGAACATTATTATCAAACTGCACAAGAGCAGCTCCAATTTTCTGTTTCCGAGGCGTCTGTTTTTAAATCAAACCCGGCTGAAGGTGCAAGGAATGTTGCTTGCGTGACCGACTCTATATTTTGTTCCAATTTTGTTCAGCTTATTGAATCCCTATTAGTCTTCTAGTCGCTATGAGTCGCCGGCTTTTGAGATCAATAAGCAAGCCAACGTGAGTCAAAAAATCAACTAAGCTTCCAGCGTAGGTTTAGATCAAATAAAAAGTTCACCGTAAATCGTAAAAAGTCTTTTGTGAGGCGAGAAAGTGGTTTTTATCTGTCACTGGCCGCATGACAACTTTTGTAGTTTTCTGCTGTGTAGACCAGGAGCATGGCTGCACACAGTGACACCAACTCGTTTGTTTATTTGATTTTTATTACATTTTGTTGGTAAGCGCGTCTATTTAATATGGAACTATGAACCGAACTACCAGTCCTCGATAACTCTCGGAACCAGCACTTAGTTCCGACGCTGCGTCGTTGGCAGATCGCGATTGGGTGAAACCGCCACACATAACTTTTGGGCAAAAATGAAAATATGAATTCTAATTTTTGTCAGTAAAATAGTTTATGCACGTAAATTCGTGATAAATCACTTTTCATAGTACCCTCTCCGCTCACACAAACGGACAAAAATCTGTTTCATCCAAAATTTTTAAGATTCAAAAACTGAATTTTAGAGAACAAAAATAGCTACTTAATAGACTGGCGTATCTAGATCAGATTAGATCGTTATAATAGCCAGAATGAAAAAACAAATTTACAGTGACTATGCTACCCTTTCCTCGACCTTACTCATTCTCTCTCGTGCAGGGTGTGCACTCTAAGGAGAGGAACGAGATATTGGCTGGTGTTGGTGTTAAAGCAGAGAAAAAGACAGATGTAGCATAATAAAAAATAAAAGCGCAAAAACTGAAACGAATAAAATCTTCTGAAATGGTAATCAATAGGATATTAGATGGAAAGAGTATAAACGGAACAGCACGTTTCCATTTGGGTTTTGCATACATCTACACAAAGCTAAGATATACCTATTCTGTATGAGTAACGGATATAAAAAGTCAGCTTAATTCTAGCTTTAAAAAAAGTTTCTTTAGTGTTGTGTTTTCTTTTTTGGCTGTATTTCTCAAAATCTGATGAATGAATTTATGATTCAAAATCACTAATCGTGTTAAATCCTTCACTGTGTGCTGATAAAGTTTTGCTGGTGAATGAATATAAACGTGCCGATTGTCTATCTAGCATTGTATAGAAATTATCTGCTACTTACAGTTTCTGTTGTTTTTTCAAGTCGTATTCCATTTTGCCACCATGTAATAACTGCAGGCGGTCTCGATCCAGCACTTTGACATAAAAGATCATATCTTCGTCCAGCAGAGAGAGGCTGATGGGCCCCTAACAAACGAATGTTTAATGGCGAAACTACAAAGACATATAAATATTATTTGTGTTTTCTTTATTATGTTACCGTCAATATCAATTAATTAAAATAGTCTCCGCGTCGTCCCTTATTTATATTCTATCTTAACGCTAACTTGGGAGCAACAGATTGTGTTTTTGAAATGTTTATTTTAGCATTCAAGATGGTATAGAGATTGTATATTACAAACTGGCCTCCTCGCCAGTGATTGGAGTGAACGACCTCTGGTAAATACCTCTAGTAAACATATAGGGATAAAAGAATGCGATGGGCTTGTAGCTGATTAAGAAATGAAAGTATAGGCATCTTAAACTGTAAGTCATTGGTGTTAAGGGTCTCTGTAATTCTATTAAAAGTCAAAAGCCACGAGCCCTAAAACTGTAGCGGTAGCTCCCTCTGTGGGTACTTCCAATGTATGGGTGGAATGGAGGAAATTGGTTGACATTGGAAGTGACTTTTGGTAGCCCACAGTAGTGGTACTAAAGCTGGAAACATCCATTTAAGTTAAAGTTTAATTCGTTTTTCCATTTGAAAAGTTTGGTGAGAATCATTTGAAGCGGGAGTGAGTTTCGGTAGCAGGATACCTTAACCTTAACCTCAACTATATTCGCCAAGAAACATAAAATAAGGGCAATAAGTAAAAGTGTTCGGTGCAACGATTCGTGTATACAATATAAAATGCAAATAAGCAAGTGTCTACTTCCAGTATGAAGTCTCTCCGACGCAAAAGGGAAGAAAATAAGATCAGTGCTTGTGTAGCCACATACCTGCCCAAAGAGAGGGAGAGAGATAGCAAGGCAGAAAGTGCTCTATTTTCTATTCTAATTCCTTCTGATAATTAAATAGTAACCCAGTTTTTCCGATTCATATAATTGGATTTAAAATGTTAATGTTTTCAAAAGTAAGTATTGAATCATTTGATTGTTCATAATTAATTAAATCAAAATTACTATATTTAAGATGCGATACATATTCCCAAATTTTATTTTCCTCATTAATATATTTTTTGTTATTAATAATAATTGAATCGTTGAATCATTGAATAATCGTTGACTGAAGATATTTATATTTAACATATTGTTGCCTACAACGTTTGTTCCTGATACTAAAATGGCACCGTTTTGAAGTAAATCTAATTCCTTATTTTTTTCCCTTATTTTTGTGCAATTGGCTTTAAAACCATTTGATAAGTTAGAAAATTAATTAGTAATTAGTAAATGATTCTTTTTTCAAGTTATTCATGAAATAACACAACGTTACATCCAAAATTAAGGCACCCTTAGGTATAGTGGATTAACTTGAAAACGGTTAACCGTATTCTGCTAAATAACAAATCCAAAACTCTTCAACAATACTGTCTTTAGGCCGTGCCTACATTGGTTTTGAATTTGCCCAACAGATTCAGTGATATCGTTGAAGTTTTGAAAAAAAACAAGAAGGAACGTGTGAGTTGCTTCTGCTTACACCAGTCAGTATATACATTTTTGAGCATATGATTTTTAAGAATTTTAGACTTTAAAAAAAATTTTACATTTTACATTTTTTTGCTACATCTGCTATCTACATCTACATCTACAATGTATATTTTACATCTAACATGTAGATTATAGATGTAACAATTATATTCTACATCTCCTGCGCTAGGGATTGCTCACGCACTGAATGCGGCAGAGTGTGCGAGCGCGAAAGAGAATTGCGGGTCTCTTGCAGGAAGGGGGCGGGGGAAGCATGTGGTGACTGCCACATATTTTTGTCCTTTGTGGGATCGGAAAGGGGCGGGGCGAAATTTTGAAATACACTTGTAGCGGTGTGATATCACATGAGTCTGGAAACCAAATTTGGTTGCCCTAGCTCTTATAGTTTCTGAGATCTAAAAAATAATACTTTTTGACAATTTTATCATTAGAAGCGAGATTTTTAAAGATCTTTTTACCTTTATAGGAACTTCCAGAATTCTGGAAGGAAAAAATAATGGTTTTCATGGTGTACGGAAGAGCTCTCACATACATGAATGAAAATCATTACAAATAAATGAATTTGAATAACTGAATTTATTATTCATTGAGAACTATTAATGAAATATAGCCCCAAATCTTTTCTGTCCATATTAATAATTGGGTTGATATATAAAATGTTTTTAAAAACACGTAGAACGTGCTGTTGTCAAAACTCCATAATTCAATAACTCGAGTTTGTGCCAGCGTAGACGACAATTCTGAGTTATTGAGTTAAGTCAACAATGGATAGGTAACTCTTGTCAGTGTAAATTGGCTATAACTGATGGGTCTTACATTGGATACGTTTCAACGTTGTCCAACACTTGCCCTGGGTTGTTTCTCCTGATTTCGGATAAATTATTTTGTTGGTAATAATTATTATTAGGTCTATGATAACACTAGTCAACACTAGAATTAGGCTGTGGCCCAAAATAACTTTTTCTTATAGATTTCGGAGTTTAAAATTTTTTAACGAATTATGGATTTTTTTAAATGGTGTAGTTTTTTTTTTAAGTTTTTTTTTTAGTCGTTTTGGTCAAACGGCTGCAAGTTGAGCGTTTATTCATAGATTTTAATGAACAATACCTAAAACGACGTCTATCTAAAACCAATTTTGGCCAAGAATTATTTTTTTTCAACATTTCCCGAGTTTTTAAAGTCAAAATTAAAAAAAAAAATACCGCAAAAAATGATGAAATTTGAATTTGAAAGCTTTATATCTTTCAGGCGTTAGGCTGCAAATACAAAGGGTCTGTGTCGGATTTATAGCTTTATTTGTCAGCTTTTCAGAACTGCAAAATCTTATGCAACCAGATATAAGATTCTTCAGTTATGTGAAAAATAAAAGCACTTCTTCTGAAAAAAAACATTAAAAAATAACAGATTTTGAAAAATTCTTTAAAAAAAACTACACCATAAAAATATATAATAAAGTACTACAAAAATTTTTAAATTCCGATGTCTATCAGAAAAAGTCATTTTGGTTGACAGCCTAAATAAAAAGTTCAATTTTGTTGAGTAGTGTAATTTTTATTAGGGTAGCCCCCATATTGATTGCTGATAGCGTAACCCCTGCATTGAATTTTTGGTCGGTTCTGGATATTTAGGGACTCATCTACCTCCATCGGTTCGGGGACTTGATTTTAATGCCTGTTATTCAAGTATTGTGATTGTCCCCACAAATTACACTACTCGACACAAGTTTCAAGTCCTCAAGGAATAAAACCAACTATTCCTTAAAGCCCTAAGGCTTGGAAATGTGTTTGGCTATTAAGAGTTTTTAATAGCCGTTGAAACTCAGTTATTATTAAGAAAAAGTCTAGCGTTTCAATGGTTAATGTTGTACAATTTATTTCGTATTGATAAGGGAAAGTAGGGACAGTATGACCGATATAATAAAGCGATGCGATGGATACGAAGTTTATCTCTCAACTTACTACAAGGGAAAATAGGCCGACTTGCCAGTGCCCTATACAGCAAGACTTGATGGGAGAGTAGCTCGGGGCAGATGCTAAGCCGAGCACGAAAGTCATATAGAACGCGAAGGAGACCAGCTTAGATGTTGCAACTGCAACAACAAAGCGAAGAAGGTGAGATAGAAATGAAAGAGCGGCCGCTGCCGTGCATAGACATAGGCTAATTAACAGTGTTTTGTATTGTTGACAGTGTAGATAATAAACAATGAGGATGATATACGTTAGGCTGCTCCACTAATTATTATCTAAAGAATTTACGACTAAATAACGGACTGGGAAACCCGACAAAATGGCTTGATAATATTTTTTTTTTCTATCGCAGAACTTTTTTTTGTAGAAATTTTGAAATCCGCTATTTTTTTTAAAGCTTTTTTCAGAGGTAGCGTTTTTTTCACGTAACTCAAGTATCTTACGTCTGGTTGTAAGGAACTTTGATATTTTGAAAAGATAACACTACCCGACACGATTTTTCCTCAAGGAACAAAACCAACTTTTTCTTAAAGATTTGGGGCTTAGAAATGGTTTGATGATATATTTTTTTTTCTATGGCAGACCTTTTTTATACCCGTACTCAAAAAAGAGTTAAGGGGTATATTAGATTTGTGGTAAAAGTGGTTGTGTGTAACATAGAGAAGGAAAATTTTCCGACCCCATAAAGTATATATATTCTTGATCAGCATCAATAGCCGAGTCGATAGAGCCATGTCTGTCTGTCCGTCTGTCCGTCTTGTTTGACGCCTGGATCTCAGAGACTATAAGAGGTAGGGCAACCAAATTTGGTTTCAAGACTCATGTGATATCACACTGCTACAAGTGTATTTCAAAATTTCGCCCCGCTCCCTTCCGCCCCCACAAAGGACGAAAATCTGTGGCAGGCACAATTTTAAAGATACAGAGGTAGCGCCTGTTTTTTTCACATAACTCTAGTATCTTACGTCTGGTTGTAAAAAACTTTGCTACTTTGAAAAGATAATTGAAACAGCTAGAAGTTGATGCCAAACACTTTGTGATTTCAGCTTACCGTCTGGGAAATATAAAGCATTGAAATGAAGAAATGATGTTTTTTGTGCGGTATTTTTTACGAAATTTTGACTTTAAAAACTCAGGAAAAGTCGAAAAGTCCTCTATTTTTTTGTGTATAGGTGCGGTTATTTGGCGTCGATTAAGGTATCGCTAAAATTCGTTAACATAACATAAAATATGGAAAAAATGAAAAAAAAAATACCTTTTGGCAGGTTGCGGGCCAAACTGCCAATTGGGAACAAAGCAAACGAACAAGGGTTGTACATTTGGTACCTGATCGCGTTCCTTTGTTCCCAATGGGCAGTTGGGCTCGCAACCTTCCAAAAGGTATTTTTTGTTCATTTTTTCCATATTTTAGGTTTGGTTAACGAATTTTAGCTGCAAAGTCTCTCCATAGATTTTAATGAGCGATACTTTAAACGACGCCAAATAACCGCAACTACACACAAAAAAATAGAGGACACAAGATAAAATTTTTTTTCGAATTATCTGAGTTTTTAAAGTCAAAATTTCGTAAAAAATACCGCACAAAAAACATCATTTCTTCATTTCAATGCTTTATATTTCCCAGACGGTAAGCTGAAATCACAAAGTGTTTTGCATCAACTTCTAGCTGTTTCAATTATCTTTTTAAAATAGCAAAGTTCTTTACAACCAGACGTAAAATACTAGAGTTATGTGAAAAAAACAAGCGCTACCTCTGAAAAAAGCTTTAAAAAAAATACCAGACTTCAAAAATTCTTCAAAAAAAAGTTCTGCCATAGAAAAAAAACCATAATTCTTTAAAAAATTTTAAAGCACCTTAAAGGGTTTGCTTAGGAGTGATATTTATCGAATAAATCTAGGAAATATAAAGCATTGTGTTTGGCTATTAAGAGTTTTTAATAGCCTTTGAAACTCAATTATTATTAAGAAAAAGTCCAGCGTTTCAATGGGTAATGTTGTACAATTTATTTCGTATTGTTAAGGTAAAGTAGGCGTCAGTATGACCGATATAATAAAATGATGCGATGGATACGAAGGTTATGAAGATCAATAAAAGACTGACGAGGGCAGGCGGGCCGAATTGCCCGTGCCCTAATGCAAGCGAGAGAGAGAACAAAAGAAGCGATAGAAGCTCGGGCTGCTGCTGAGCCGAGTACGAGCGATAGATAGAGAGAAAGAATGCGAGAGAACATCATAGCTGAAGAGAACGATAGCGAAGGCGAAAGACAGTTGAAGCGAGATGCATACATATATAGACCGCGATTCGTGTGTCACCAATTGACCGAATATATGCGTATATATGCGACGACAGAAAAGTGCGAGAGATTGCAAAGGCATGCAAGTACTGGACCAGATCATGACCATTGCGAAGGCATGTAAACGGACATGCAAACGGACAGAATTGCCCGTGCCTTACGCGATGCTACGAATAGAGATCGATAGAACGAAAGAGCGATATAGAGAGATAGTAAAGTAAAGGAGAAAGGCACGAGTCGAACAGACGAAAGATCGGTTGCATAGGCTATTACAGTGAGTAATTATAAGTGTTTACAATTTTATATGCAGTGGGCAATGCAAATAGCAAACAAAGGTGGAATTACGTTATTTTGCGCCACTGGCTATTATTCGAGGAATTTGTTGGGTAATTTCAGGCTGGGAAACCAGACATACTCCCCCCGTTGAAAGCCTGATTTTCAACAGATTGCGAAGTGTTAGACAGACGTCGATTGTGGATGATTCGATGTATCTCCTGATGCCATTTTAGCACTGAAACACGGGAAACAACAGCTCCTCCGGGAATAAACTGAACCACTTTTGCTATGGGCCAAGAGACTGCCAACTCAGGGTGAGGGTTAGTGCGATTTGAAAGCAGCTGCAGAGACGACATGTAGACTTCCTTCCATGGCAACCAGTAGATGTGAAGCAAGTAGGCAACTTCTAATCGACGCAAAATCAGGCATGTAACGCTAGGCCCAGGAAAGGAAGATTGAGAGCCGCCATTCAAAAGCGCCAGACAGAGCACATCGAGATCGGCAGGTCTCTCTGTAATTAGGTTAGGTTGTCTCGGACGGCCCTCACGGGGCCACGCATAGGCCGGATTGGTGCGTATGGACCTTCTGAGTGTTTTTACGCGGTTTCGAAATCCGTGAGGATCGAGGAGAATTTTGCAAAGGCAAGGAGTTCCGCTGGCGTCCTCTTGGATGCATCTTCCAGCGATGCCAGTACCAGGCTGCCAAGATGTTTGTTTCTTGCCCTTGAGAGGGCCGGGCATTGGCAGATTAGATGTTCCAGGGTTTCGATAGCCCTAGATTCATCACATTTCTTGCACTTGTCACTTTTGATGATGCCTAGTTTGACTGCATGTGCTGCAGCCAGGCAATGACCTGTGAGTATACCCATTAGCATCCTACAGTCCTTCCGTGGTAGGTGCCGTAGGTATTGGCTGAGTTTACCATTGCTCTCCTTGCACATGGTTTTTGCGATCTTGCAGTTGGTGGTTCTCCTCCACCTGCTGCTGGCCTGTATGTGTTCCACCCTCTCTAGATCGCTTTGAAGCGCTCTGAGGGAGACAGGCACGTTCTCAGTCCTGTCGTTTGCCAGCCCGACGCCTTCCTTAGCCAGCACGCCTGCTGTCTCGTTGCTTTCGATGCCCTGATAGCTGGGAACCCAATATATCCGCACTGACTTTGTCGTGCTTAGGAAATCTAATGCCTCCCTGCTTGCCAGGACATTTTTGGAACTGACCGCTGACGACTGCATGGATCTTATCGCCGCCTGGCTGTCCACGAACAGGTTTACCACATTATGTGGCAACCTCCGCCGCTTTCCGTATGGCAAAGATTTCTTCCTGGAATATGCTGCATTGGTCCGGTAGCTTATAGGACAGCCTTATTTCAGGGTCTGTACAGAATATGCCCGCACCTAGGGAGGGAGGCCTCCATCTTGGAGCCATCCGTGTATATGTTTATGTGTTCATTCTGATCTCAACTTTCTTTCCAGTAGTCGGGTTCCATGTGTATCGCTGTTTTGACGTCCAGGCAAGTTCGGGGGATCATGTAGTCCGATATACTGATCATGTCTCGGCCTATTGAACTGTGCCCGAGTCCTCGCAGCGACATATTGCCTGATGCGACTAGGCGTTGTGCTGCCTTACCTGCAGTCAGTTGAGCGTGGATGTCCAGGGGTTCAATTCCGAGTATTGTTTCGAGTGCTTTTGTTGGGGTTGACCTCAGCGCCCCAGTGATGCAGAGCAGTGCCTGCCGCTGCGTTCTATCAGCTTGTTGTACGTTTTCTTTTCTGTAGTCTGCCACCACACTAAGACTCCATACAGCAGAGTCGGTGGCACTACCGAGATGTAGATCCAGTTGATTAGTGCAGGTGATAGGCCCCATGTGCTGCTAAGCATCTTCTTGGATGCATATAGCGCAATGGTGGCCCTTCTTCACCCTTTCCACTACATTGGGTCTCCATGTCAGCTTGCTGTCCACTACTATGCCGAGGTATTTGACTTGTGTTTTTGGGGTAAGCCTGGTTATGTCAATTTTCGGGTGGATCCATGCCGGTACCTTGTACCTCTTGGTGAAGAGGATGAGGTCCGTCTTGTCCGCGTTGATACTGAGTCCTACTTTTTCCGCCCACTCACATATCTCCCTGAGTGTTGATTCCATTATGGAGCTTAGAGTCGATGGACATACTCCCGTAATAATTATGCTTATGTCATCCGCATAAGCTGTTATTTTTGGGGCTCTCCTTTCGAATCTCTTTATTAGGTCGTCGACCACCAGGTTCCACAGGACGGGCGAGAGGACCTCACCTTGAGGTGTGCCTCTGTGTGCCCCTTTCACCAAGGAAGCGGTGCCCCATTTTGAGTACGCCCGTCTACAACTTAGAAGGTTCTTTATCCAGAAGTTGATTACGGGATGCGTGTTGGTCGCTTCTAGGCGGTCCATTATCGCGTTCGTATTCACGTTGTTGAATGCTCCGGATATGTCTACGAACACTCCTAGAGCATACTTCTTATTTTGGAGGGCGAATGCAGTGCCGTCTCTACCGATTTCCCGTTGGTATAGGAATGCTGGTTGGTTGACATCCGCCCACCTACATCGTGTCTGATGTGTAGATCCAGCAGCTTTTCTAGTGTTTTGAGTAGAAAAGAGGTAAGGCTTATCGGTCTGTAGTCATTGAGGCTCATATGGCTGCACTTTCCTGCCTTTGGAAGGAAGACAATCCTAGAGGTCCTCCATGTATATTGCCGAGAGCCATGGGGTGATCACGTCTTTGGTCGCCTGTAGCATGGCTGGAAATATACCGTCTAGTCCAGGTGCTTTCATACCCACAAAGGAGTCTATAGCCCAGTGGATTCTCCTAGACGATGTGAGACCCGTTGGGTGATGCTGTTCCTAAGTTTCTAGGTCCTCATGCGTTGTAGCGTCAGCGACCTCGATACATCCTGGGAAGTGGGCTTCCATTAGTGCTGTTAGGGCTTCTTCGCTGCCCTCAGTCCATTGTCCATCATTTCGTTTCAGCTGACTCTGTATGGTGGGTTGCTTTGATAGCAACTTCCGGAGTCTGGCCGTTTTTGGGACTCTCTCGATATTGGAGCAGAAGTTCCTCCACGAGTTTCTTTGTGCCTTGCGTATTTCTTTCTTGTACTCCCTGAGTAGAGTTTTGTATTCTCCATTGATTATCTCGTCGTTCGCCAGTTTGGCGATTTTGAAGAATTCTTTGAGGTTATTTCTTTGAAGCGATAAGTCCCGGTTCCACCAGAGTGGTCTGGTTCTCTTTTTCGTTCTCGAGGGTGGGCATGCTGCGTGGTACACGCTCTCTGTAATTAAAGATGCGGTTGTAGAATTAGTATAGATTAAAATGTGGCCTATATTGGCCAATATTGGGACGGACTTAGTGCAAACTGCGCTCGAAATCCATCGCGAAGACTCTGCTTGTGAGCGTTGATGAAAGTTGAAGTCTTGGTGAGCTGAGCTGGAATCCTCTTTGGTGCGATGAATTGATGATGGTCCGCAAAGTATAAGGATGATCGGTATTGAGGTCCACATGCCAAACGAGGGGGCTACCTCAAATCATTCAAAAGAATCCCACGCGAAGAAATCTCAGTCAGACCTTTATGCCAAGACATCTTATCCTTGCCCAGCCGTTGGAGAAAGATTCTGGACCATGTAGCTGCAGGTCCAGCCAGTCCGAAAGCGTCAAAGAGCTGCGCTTCTGTTGGCACAAATGAACTTCTGAAGGGACACGACAATGACGAATAGTCCGAAATCCACTAGTTCTAGTGGTGTGGGAACATCGGTGTCAATGTCCAAATTCCTACGGGAATTCATGTAATCTGCCGGAGTTCCATCAAACACAGCAGGCACGCTAGAATCACTCAATTGGAGTTGATCTCTTGGTAAAGGTCCACTTGGTTTCTGCGAAGTTTTATAAGAATGCTCCTGAAAGTGGCAGCCATGTTCCAAACCATCTATGTCCACGTCACGGGGATGGGTTTCCGCATCAGCAAGCACTGCTGCCAGCTCGTCTTTTGCCAACATCTGCATTGGACTCACAGCTAAGCCCGAGGTAGGTTTCCTCGAATCCGAAGATGTCTCCATCCTAAACTGAACGTGGCTGTCTTCCGACGATACCCTTGGAAATTGTATGCGGCGTAGACACGGGGCAGACCGACGCTGAAGTGGAAGCTACCAACCCACAATATTACCAATAGTAATTTTTGCTGATACTGTAGAAGGAGGAGACAGGTGGGGGAATCGATTAGCGATTTCGCGCCGAATCGAAGTATCCAGCGTCATGAACCGATAATTAAAGTTGTCAAACGATTGAATGCGAGTCTTGTCGTAGTCCAACTTCTGAAGCTCGTTGTGCAGGGTTTAAAAGCAGCTCCTGCAGCTCCTCGATCTCCTCTAGCCTCACAAAGAGCGTAACGTAGTGAAATTTAGTTATTTTGCGCCACTGGCTATTATTTGAGGAATTTGTTGGGGAATATCAGGCACATTGAAATGCAAAAACGATGATATTTTTGGGATATTTTTAAAGAAATTTTTACTTTATAAACTCGAGAAAAGTCGAAAAAAATAATATCCTATGACCTCCATTTTTTTGTGTATAGGTGCATTAATTAGGCATCTTTTAAGGTTTTTTCATTCAAATCTATGGAGAAACTTGTAACGCTTGTAGTGTACGTATTTGAATTTTCGTTTGTGGCGCCATCCAGCGGTCAGGATGCCTGTGCGAATGCTGGTGGAAAACGGGAAGGAGTGCGCTTACAGGTTCAAGTGTCAAGAACGATTTGTGTGAAATTTCTACATTGACTGGTTAGGGAGTCAGCGTCCCTATCGTCAGTTCCCTTTGGAATTTTGATTAAGCCAGTGGTGCCCTGCAATACAAACAACATAAGTTTAATCAGGAAGTGCGAAAACCCGCGATTTAAGCAGTTGTGCGGCTAACCAAGAGTGAACCCGATTTCTGTCGCTCGCTGTCCACTGCTAATGCAGAGGGTTGCTGGTGTTTGGCACGCGACCCATGCAAAGCTATGCGCTATGCAGCTTTTGTTGTTTTTTATACCCGTACTCAAAAAAGAGTTAAGGGGTATATTAGATGTGTGGTAAAAGTGGATGTGTGCAACGCAGAGAAGGAAACGTTTCCGACCCCATAAAGTATATATATTCTTGATCAGCATCAATAGCCGAGTCGATATAGCCATGTCCGTCTGTCCGTCCGTCTGTCCGTCCGTCCGTCTTGTGGAGCGCCTGGATCTCAGAGACTATAAGAGTTAGGGCAACCAAGTTTGGTTTCCAGACTCATGTGATATCACACTGCTACAAGTGTATTTCAAAATTTCGCCCCGCCCCCTTCCGCCCACACAAAGGACGAAAATCTGTGGCAGGCAGAATTTTAAAGATACGATAAAACTAAAAACGCAGTATCGTAGAGAATGACCATATCTACCAGAATGCTGAATATGAATCAGATCGGAACATAATTATAGCCAGAATGAAGAAATTAATTTTCTGTTGGTTCCCCCGCCTCCTCCAGCAAGAGACACACTACTATATCTCTTTCTCGCTCGCACACTCTGCCGCGTTCAGTGCGCGAGCAACCCCTAGCGGAGGAGATGTAGAATATAAATGGTACATCTATAATCTACATGTTAGATGTAAAATATACATTGTAGATGTAGATGTAGATAACAGATGTAGCAAAAAAATATAAATGGTACATCTATAATCTACATGTTAGATGTAAAATATACATTGTAGATGTAGATGTAGATAACAGATGTAGCAAAAAAATGTAAAATGTATATTTTTTTTTTTTATAAAATTCTAAAAAATTATATCTCAAAAATGTATATACTGACTGAGTACGGGTATAAGTAGAGTAGAGTCCCCAGAAGCGACTCACACGTTCCTTCTCGTTTTATTCCGTTTTGCGCTATGTTGGTTTTTAAGCTAATTAGGGGTTTTTCTGTATTATTGGGTATGCTTTATGTCAAATTGTTTTTATGATCTTGCTTATCTTTGTGGGTTCTATGCGTTGCAGTTTTGCTTGTTTCGAATTCTTTTGTTTCACATATTCTCTTTACATAGTTAATCTGTCGACTGAATTGCAGTCCGAGACGCAGGCGCATGATGTGTGTTGAGCTACTGAGCTTCTTTAGTAGCGTTGTTTTGCAATTTTATTTAAGAGACGATGATTGTTCAGTTAATACTTAAGTTAATATATATGTGTTATCCAAAAATAGCGAAAGCTGTGCGGATTTGATAACGAGAGTTAACGATGGGTCGATTGAAGACGCGCGGCCGGTACAAGATATATATATGTTTATGTTAGTATTAATTTAGAACTTTGTGGCAGGCAGGTCACGTGCCCGACAGCACAACGTTTAACTACGGTGATGATCGATCTTGTGTTTTCTGCTTTCTCTGACGAGCCTCCCCCACAGCGGCTGACGAACGCCGCCAGAGAGCAAAGCACCAGATAGAGCATAATCAAAGGCAACAAAACGGTGATAAAGAGAGACGTTACATTAAGAGATGTTACATAGTATGGTCAACTACTCTTTGTGCTGCCATGGGCCGGCGCTTAGCCGAACATACTCCCCCCGTTGAAGAGCACGGGTCTTTAACATAGTTCTTTGGCAGCATTGTAGTTCTATTGTCTTCAGCGCCGTCTTCAGCACTGCTACTCCGGACTTTATGTCTGACCCTATGCTGGGTCGAGCGATGGGCAACTTCAGATAAGCTAACTGAAAATAGAGAAGCAGAAAGTGGAGCTGCCTTGAGAGACGGAGAAACCTCTCCTGCAACTATCCATTCCAGTCCAGTTCCCAACTTGATTTTGCCAGCGCATAGAAGCTCGAAGAATAGAGCCGCTCCAATCAGAATATCAACTGGCTGGGGCTGGTGAAACTTCTGATCCGCCAGAGGTATGTTGGAGGGCATGTTCCAGCGATTAATGTCGAGTATACCGTTGGGTTGGTTACCCGTACTGGTTGGAGCAATAAGTGCGTAATGGTCGCGGTATAGTTGGACGCGTGTGATTCCAGTTGGATATCAACGCTGCATCCTTCGGATATGGCAAACGATTCGCCTAGACCAGAAACGGAAATTTCCGACTCTTTCTTCTGTAGCCGCAACTGTTGGGTCAGACGAGAAGTGACGAAATGCACCTGCGATCCAGAATCGAGCAGGGCACGGCAAGGAATCAACATCTCAGAGCGAATCCTCACGCTGATTATGGCATTGGGCAAAAGCACGGCATCCCGTCGATGACTCTGGGCCAAAAGCATGTTACGGCATGTTCACCGACAGAGGGTATCGCGGGTATTCGTGGAGTCGATGTTGATTTGAAGAGTTGAGGCAGAAACTCATGAGAAGTGTAAGACGGAGACTCGAAATGAAGTAGTATGTGATGCTTAGCACCACATACTCGGCAGGATCGTGAACGACATTCACCTTGCTGATGGCCTGATCGGAGGCAGTTGGTGCATAGCGATAGCGGTATAGCCGCAGAGCGCGCAGGCAATCGGCTCTAAATTTGTTGTAACTAGTGTTTCCGATTGCTATTGGTGTACATGTCCTTAGCGTGCTCCTTAGTATCCAACCTCTGGCATCTCTGCTCCAGAAAAGCGGTAAATTGCTGGTTTGTGGGTATGCTATCCATTGACGAGCATTCCTCCCTCTTGGCTTGTGTGGCGCTGTCCACTTTATGTAGCAGGCTAAGTATCAGAATGCAGTCAGCAATCTGGTCCTTTGTCCCCACACTCTGCAAGGCCCGCAGATTGGCATCTACAGTATCTGACATCTGCCTGAAATATTAAACGCTTGTTATTGAATCGTGGAGTGCCGCTTGTTCAACTCCCGCTTCATGCTAATCTACAGCACGACCCCGCATTCGTCAAACTCCTCCCTCAAGGGACTGCCAATTTCATCGAGATCAATCCTCTCCAGGGCATTATGGTGCTCGTTGAACGAACGACCAGATCCGCTAGCAACTTTAGTCGCACATTCAACTCCTCCTCACTGAGTTCGCCAATCCTTTCTTTGCCGACGACAGTTTCCATTCTCCGTGCTGCCCCTACCATGGATTGCACATTGCGTTTGTTGAATGCAGCTTCCGAATCGACAAACAATGGTGAGGGGCACGAGATTGAAGGTGTGCTATTAGAAGCCATCATGTATGTTCAGTAGAAAAGCTGGTTTCACAGTCACTGAGAGAGTGTAGAGGTTAACAGTCGGTGAATAAACTCGAACAGTTTAACACGAACTGTACAATCGATCGCAGCGTTCAAAGCACACGGTCTTGCAGTTTTACAGATCAGCAGCGAGAGCTAAATGGTTTGAAACGCACTGCACTTGTGCATACGACAATAACAAAGGCATGCACACTGAGAGCACGAAGCCGAAACGAAACAACAGCAAGCAAGCAGACCGCAAAGAGAGACGCGAGAACTATTTCTGTTGCTTGTGTACAAACGATGAACCGAAAAACCGTTGTTCAAAGCGAATTAAAACAACCGACAAGTGTTATGGTTTTGCTTTGTTTGTGATAAATTCTACATATGTATATATATGTTTTAAATCGCGTCTGGGTCACCAAATTTTGAGCTACTGGGCTTCTTCAGTAGTGTTGTTTTGCGAGATTATATAAGAGACGATGATTGTTCAGTTAAAAATAGCGAAAGGTGTGCGGATTTGATAACGAGAGTTAACGATGGGTCGATTGAAGACGCGGGGCCGGTTCAAGAATGTTGAAGCTGATATGTTTATGTTAGGTTTCGTTTAGAACTCTGTGGAAGGCAGGTCACTGTGCCCGACAGCACAGCTCCCCCACAGCAGCTGACGAACGCTGCCAGAGAGCAAAGCACCAGATGGAGCATAAACAAAAGAGAGACGTTACATTAAGAGATGTTACATAGTATGGTCAACTGCTATTTGGGTTGCCATAGGCCGGCGCTTAGCCGAACAATGTGTTTTATTATTTTTTTGTGTATTAGTCTGGTAAGAGTTTATTTTTGTATTCGGGTTTTGTTCGAGTCTTTGTTAATTGATTTTCGTAGTAGTTAAGAAATTAATTAAATACGATAGACATTTCTATAGATAGTAGGCCATTGATTAGGCAAGAATTACATTGTTAGGTTACAAATATTTATTTATTTATTGTTATATCATGATGATGCGCTCTCATGATGATGGGGAGGCTAACACGTCAGCTCCACCGCGATGCACACTGTGTGAGAAGAGTTTGTTAGAAGGTGTTTTATTCAAAACTAAATGTGGGCATGAGTTCCATAAGAAATGCATCTCACCGCATGCTCAAACAAAAAATTGTTGTCCTACATGCAAAACAGTGTGTTTTGAGAAGGCAGCTTCCTCTTCTGACTCGATAGCCAGGCAGCAAAGCCGTACTAAGTCACAAGCTCGTAGTCAAGTTACTAGCGTAGCCAGGGATCCAATAGAATTGGGGGTACTACAAGCTGAGCTCATGACCAGCACGATAACCCAAGCTGTTCAAGCCATGCAGAATGATCTGCTGACTCAATTAACGGGTCAAATAGCACATCTGTTTCAAACAAATATGGCTGCAAACCTTCGGCCCACGGAAATAACTTCTCAGAGAGGAAGAGGGTCCGACCATGAGACACAACGTCAATCAACTTTTGACCAGCCCCTTTCGTCTAACTATGCAGCTTCAGCTCGAGAAACCCCAAGGAGTGCGGTCTCCGATCTCCTGCAGAGACCCGATAATGAGGGGCACATTTTAAACGGTTGGAAGATGCGTTTCAGTGGGAGTCAAGATGGACTCAACATCGACAATTTTATTTATAGGGTAGAGGCGCTCACGCACCAGACACTCGAGGGTAATTTTTCAATTCTATGTAGCAATGCCAGCCTGCTGTTCGATGGGAAGGCGAGGGAATTCTTTTGACGCTACCACAAAACAGATCAGGATTTGCGTTGGGATCTCCTTTGTGAGGCCTTGAGAAAGCAATTCAGGGACACGACGACAGATGTCGATCTGAGGGAAACAGCGGGATCGAGAAAGCTTATTCCTACGATTCCATTGTGCTGTTGATGGATAACCTGGAGACTCCTCTGTCGGAACAGGAAACTGTGGAGACGGTGAGGAGAAACCTGGGACCAGAGATAAGGCACGAGCTGCTTAATCTTTCAATCCCGTCGGTGGGTCGCCTGAGTGAGATATGTCGTCGCAGGGAGAGCTTCTTAAACGATGTGAGGAAGGGTCAGGGGTATCAGAAGGTTGTACCGTTCGGCAAGCAGATATCTGAACTCATCGAGGAGGCTCAGTCAGATGACGCGATGGAGTTTTCGGATTTAGATGGTGAGGAAGAGATTGGTGCAATTGCACTAGTGTGTTGGAATTCCCGCCAGGAGGGTCATCGATACCAAGACTGTGAGACAAAGCGAAAAATTTTCTGTTATGGGTGAGGAAAACCGAATACCTATAAGCCTTCCTGTGTTCGGTGTCAAAAAAATGGAAAGGCGCACACACAATTGCGCCCACAGTTGTGTGTTCCGAGAAGCAAGCCAGCGAATCACGAACCAAGCACCTAGAGTTTACTGCTGCATCTGATGTGGGAGTTGTGCCCAGTCCAGTTGAGGATCAACCGACTGTCTGGACTCAACTCATAGATTGGATTAGAAATCCTATACCAAGTCAAATGTTAGCGAGGGTAAAATCGACCTCTAGAAACGCTAATAGAATGCGGGCCTACTGGCGATCGTTAAAGGCAATTAATCCGATCAGGCATAAGAGGAATGATAGACGGCCTTATGCCGAGGTTAGATTATTAGATAGAGTAATTTTAGGATTAATGGATACAGGCGCAGCTATTAGCGTAATAGGTGGGAAGTTGGCTGAAGAGGTCATAAGAAGTAGGATTCCTTTTAAAAGAAGTGCCTCAGCAGCTTGTACTGCAGATGGCACCAGGCAAGATGTCCTGGGTCGTATCAAAATCCCGGCGAGGTACAAGGAGGTGACTAAGGAGTTAGAGTTATACAAAATACCATCACTAAGCCAAGACCTCTACCTGGGGATTGATTTCTGGTCAGCCTTTGACCTTACTCCTCCAGCCATGCAAGTCTCAGAACTTATATTGGACTCTCACGAACTCTCAGAGGATCAAAGGAGCAGGTTGAGGGAGGTCATAGCTCAATTTCCGTCTTTTGCTGTATCGGGGCTTGGGAAAACGAGTTTTCTTTCGCTCTCGATAGATGTTGGAGATGCCCAGCCGGTAAAACAACGGCATTTTCCTGTATCTCCAGCGGTAGAGAAGTTGTTGTACGCTGAGGTCGACAGGATGCTCAAGATGGGGGTCATCGAGGAATCGGAAAGCGCCTGGTCTTCGCCCGTTGTTCTGGTGCAGAAGCAGGGGAAGATTCGACTCTGTCTGGACAGCAGGAAGGTCAATGCGGTGACCAAAAAGGATGCTTATCCGTTGCCACAAATTGATGGAATATTGAGCCGACTTCCAAAGGCCGTGTATATTTCCAGCTTAGACTTGAAAGACGCATATTGGCAAGTCTCTCTAGAGCCCAGCTCGCGTGATAAGACGGCGTTCACAATTCCGGGCAAGCCACTTTTTCAATACAAGGTAATGCCTTTTGGTCTGACCAATGCTTCACAGACGATGACTCGATTGATGGACAGAGTTATTTCGCCAGATCTCCGAAATGAGGTGTTCGTGTATCTGGATGACTTATTGGTGGTGTCGGACAGCTTTGAAACCCATATGAAGGTTCTGAGCGTGGTAGCAAGACAGGTGAAATCGGCGGGGTTGACGCTCAATGTCGAGAAGAGCAAGTTTTGCATGCGCTCCGTTAAATACTTAGGCCATATTGTGGGGAATGGCGTCATTCGTATGGACCCAGAGAAAATATCGGCCATGAAAGATTTTCCGCTGCCCAAGAGTCTGAAATCCCTGCGAGGTTTCCTGGGGATGGTAGGATGGTACCGAAAGTTTATTGATAATTTTGCTTCAGTTGCTACGCCCCTAACAGACTTATTAAAGCCCAGGCAGAAGTATGTGATGACTAAAGAAGGAGAAGCAGCTTTCGAGAAATTAAAGGAGATGTTGTGTTCCGCACCAGTATTAAGAAGTCCGGATTTCCGCAAGCCATTCTTCATCCAGTGTGATGCCAGCAAAACAGGTGTTGGGGGAGTGTTAGTCCAAAAAACACCAGAAGGCGATGAATACCCTATAGCGTTTGTCTCGAAGAAATTGAACAGAGCTCAAAGGAATTACTCAGTTACTGAGCAAGAATTCTTGGCAGCCATCGTCTGCATTAAGCGCTTCCGAGCATATGTAGAAGGACAGGAGCTCACGGTCATAACTGACCACGCATCACTCAAGTGGCTCTTGTCGCAAACGGATCTGCATTCTCGGTTGGCTCGTTGGGCGTTGAAACTACAAGGTTTCAATTTCAAAATTGAGCATCGTAGTGGCAGGTTAAATGTCGTCCCAGACGCACTGTCCAGGGTGAATGAGGGAGAGCTGGCTGCGATAGAGGCCAACCAAGGGGTGCTGGTGGATCCTCAGATGACAGATTTCAAAGCTGAGTAATACTTTGAGATGGCGAAGCGAGTGGAGGCCAATACCGACAAGCTGCCTGATATAAAAGTTGTGGAGGGATTGGTGTACCGAAGGCCCGATCACGCGACTGGTGATCAGCTTCACGATACCTTCGCATGGAAACTTTGGCTTCCAAAGGGACTGGTTAGCGAAGTGTTGAAGAAGACTCACGACGATCCTCAAGCGTCGCATGGAGGTATGCGCAAGACGCTGTAAAGGGTACAAAGGTACTACTATTGGCCAGGGCTAGTCAACGATGTCAAGGCGTACATTCGTGTGAGGTCTGCAAAATGACTTAAGCATCGAAAACCGTGCAATGGCCCCCGATTGGCGTTGTACCTGAATCTCACAAGTTTTTCCAGAGACTTTATGTTGATTTTCTTGGCCTACCCTCGTTCTCGTAGTGGTCATATTGGGATCTTTATACTATTGGACCATTACTCGAAATTTGTATTTTTAAAGGCGGTCAAGAGATTGCAGGATTTGTTCGACACCTTCGGCGTTCCGGAGACGATCGTTTACGACAATGGATCGCTATTCAAAGCCGAAGCTTTCCAAAAGCTACTGAGAGAGTATAAAATATCTCACACATTCACCGCCGTCTACTCGCCCCAGGCCAATGCCTCCGAACAGGTGAATCGGCCGGTTATTGCGGCTATTCGGTCATATGTGAGAGCAGACCAAAAGGATTGGGACGAACATCTCAGCAGTATATGCTGTACGCTAAGGTCCTCGGTGCATGCAGGAATTGGTACCACGCCGTTTTATATGGTGATTGGACAGCATTTTATACCTTCTGTCTCACAATATAAATTGTTAAGAGCCTTAAGCCTGTTGGAGGATAGATCAGCAAATTTTTCACGCGAAGATTCCCTCGATTTTGTGCGCCAAAAGGCTGGTCAAGTTATGAAAGTGCAGTATGACAAAAACGAGCGCCAGTACAACCTAAGGTCGACAGAGGGTCAAGAAGTTCACCGGAAGAATTTTAAGAGCAATTTCCCTGCAGCGCAACGATGGACAGTGGACTGATAGCAGTGAAGAAGACCTCTTTCACCTCTTTTCTACTCAAAGCACTAGAAAAGCTGCTGGATCTACACATCAGAAACGATGTAGGGGGGCGGATGTCAACCAACCAGCATGCCTACACCAAAGCGAAATCGGTAGAGACGACACTGCATTCTCTGGTAGCCACCATCGAAAATGCCCTCCAAAATAAAGAGTATGCTCTAGGAGTGTTTGTAGACATATCCGGAGCATTCAATAACGTGAATACTAACGCAATAATGGACCACCTAGAAGCGACCAACACGCATCCCGCAATCAACCTCTGGATAAAGAACCTTCTAAGTTGTAGACGGGTGTACTCAGAGTGGGGCACCGCTTCCATGGTGAAAGGGGCACACAGAGGCACACCTCAGGGTGGGGTCCTCTCGCCCCCACTGTGGAACCTGGTGGTCGACGACCTAATAAAGAGATTCGAAAGGAGAGCCCCAAAAATAACAGCTTATGCGGATGACATAAGCATAATTATTACGGGAGTATGTCCATCGACTCTAAGCTCCATAATGGAATCAACACTCAGGGAGATATGTGAGTGGGCGGAAAAAGTAGGACTCAGTATCAACGCTGACCCCGAAAACACAAGTCAAATACCTCGGCATAGTACTGGACAGCAAGCTGACGTAGAGGCCCAATGTAGTGGAAAGGGTGAAGACGGCCACCATTGCGCTATATGCATCCAAGAAGATGCTTAGCAGTACATGGGGCCTGTCACCTGCTCTAATGCACTGGATCTACAAATCGGTGGTGCGACCAACTCTGCTGTATGGAGTCTTAGTGTGGTTGCAAGCGACGGAAAAGACGACGTACAATAAGCTTATGGAAAGGATCCAGCGGCAGGCACTGCTTTGCATTACGGGGGCGCTGAGGTCAACTCCAACAAAATCACGCGAAACCATAATCGGAATCGACCCCCTGGACATCCACGCTCAACTGATTGCAGCAAAGGCGGAACAACGCCTAGTAGCATCAGGAAACATGTCTCTACAGGGATTCGGGCACAGCTCAATTGGCCGAGACATGACCAGTATATCTGACTACATGATCCCCCAAACTTGCCTGGACGTAAACACAACCTCATTTATGGGACCCGACGACTGGAAAAGGGGTCGGGCCCAGACTCAACACCTCAACATTTACACCGACGGCTCCAAGATGGTAGGAGGAGTAGGAGCGGGCATATACTGTACAGACCCTGAGATTAGGCTGTCCTATAAGCTACCGGGCCAATGCAGTATATTCCAGGCGGAAGTCTACGCCATACGGAATGCGGCGGAGGCGGCTCAGTCCATCGATCGTTCACACGGCGTGGTAAACCTGTTCGTGGAGAGCCAGGCGGCGATAAGATCCATGCAGTCGTCAGCGGTCAGTTCCAGAAACGTCCTGGCGAGCAGGGAAGCATTAGACTACCTAAGCACGACAAAGTCAGTGCGGATCTATTGGGTTCCCAGCCACCAGGGAATCGAAGGTAACGAGACAGCGGATGTACTGGCTAAGGAAGACGTCGGGTTGGCCATTGACAGAACCGAGAACGTGCCTGTCTCCCTTAGAACGCTACAAAGCGCTCTGGAGAAACAAGCGGACAATAAGGCCAGAAGCCGGTGGAAGAGTACCACCACCTGCAGAATCTCGAAAACCATGTGCTAGGAGCGCAATGGTAAACTTAGCCACTACTTACTGCACCTTCCACGGAAGGACTGCAGAATGCTAGTGGGAATACTCACAGGACACTGTCTAACTGCAGCACACGCAGTTAAGGTAGGCATCACCAACAGTGGTAACTGCAGAAAATGCGATGAAGAAGGGGCAATCGAAACCCTGGAACACCTCATATGCAGCTACCGGCGCTATCAAGGGTAAGAAGAAAATACCTGGGTACCGCGGTGATGGCATCACTGGAAGAGGCCTCTAAAAGGACACTAGGGGAAGTTCTTGCCTTCGCGAAAAACACCTCGATCTTCAAGGAATTTGAAACCTCACAACAATGAAGAAGGTTCATTCACCCCACATCCAGACAACTAAGGGCCATATCGGGCTATGCGTGGCCCCTTTAGGGCCGTCCGGGTCAACCTAACCAAAATATAAACAAAAAGTATCAGCAGAGTTATTAATATTTTTTTCCCGCTAATACAAGCTCACTAGCAACTGGTTTTAAATCGTAAAAATCTTGCGACCGCCGGAAACCGGAACATGGCAGGTTATTCATCAGTTGAATTATAATATGCCTGCTATAAGATGATCCAATCCATCAAATACGATTGAAAATATGTCAACAAAGGGAGTGACATGGCGGAAGTGGAATTGCCGGTCCAAAAGCAAACGACGAGGTGACGAAATTTCAACTTGGACTTTACGTGAGTTGTAACGAGGCAATCTGGCGAATGTTTTCATTTCCGATCCATAAATGTCACCTGACTGTCGACAGCCAGCGACAACCTTAACAAATTTCTTTTCGACATGCGAAAGCGATCTGTTTGCAAGTACATTACTCTATTCGAAAATAACACGCTATTATTCATGGAACGTTTCATCAAAGAAGTTTAGCGCCGGAAGAAAGATCGCAGTTGCTGGCTTCACCGATGACTATTCGAGTGATGCCCTCAGACGAATATACACAGTTCATCCACGCCATCCACGCTAACCCAGCTACTAAGTGGACACTGCTCTTTTAGGAGCTACCTCCATCGTTTCGGGCACGACAGCGATGCTAACTGCCCGACGTGTGGCGTCGAAGAGATCGCAGAGCACATCCTCTTTAACTAAGCAAGGTTTGCAGATCAGCGGAGGTGCATTGGCGGGGACACGCTGAGAACCTGATCAACTGGATGGTTTTGAGCGAACACTACTGGTCAAGGGTAGCCGGATTCACGTCAGAAGTTATGCGGAAGCTGAGAGAGCTGGAGCGGAGTCGCAACGGCATAGAAGGAGGGGTCTAAGGCGACCCGCCCGTCCCTGCGAAGCAAAGCTTCGCGGCTTACCCGCAGGATCTCGGGCTTTATTTATATCCTCTTCCACATATAATTCTTCTTCTTGTTATTATTATTTTTATTCTATACACTTCCTTACCAAATAAACTGATATAAACAAAAAAAAATCCACGCCAAGACGAATGCTTCTATCTTCGCTTGCTTTTGGTGAACATTAGAGGCCCTACATCCTTTGTTTCCTTGCTTATGTCGATGGTGTGCTGTGCGCCACTTTTCGGGATGCTTGACAACGTTTGAATTTTCTCCAAAAACGATACACATTGGGACTCAACGCTCGCCGATGCAACTGTTTCTGCGCCAGCGAATTCAATTCTTCTTTGTTTGCGATCATCAACGCACATTTCATCCGTCGAACCCAGCCACATTATGGAAAAAATACAGGCACGAGATGGCTGACGACATTTTGCACAGATTCGCACGACAAATTCGAATTTCAATTTGGAAATAAACAACGAAAACAACGAACAATGAAGCGTTAGTTCTGATCAAATGCATGTGTTCACGTGCGGCAGTCTGCTGTCGTCATTGGGAATGCCAGCGCCAAATCGTTCGATGCACGATGCATTCAATCGCGACTTGTAACGGGAGCAAGACTGTAATCGGAGCTAGCTGGCCAACAGAGTCCGAACAAATGTTCCTCTGTTGAATGCCGAGCAGAATAACGTGTACGATTTCCTTATGAAGGTTGTTGATGAAGGAACGGGAGGCATTTACTTTTTCGATGCTCCCGGTGGGAAAGGCAAGACATTCGTCATTTCCTTGATTCTGGCAACAATTCGGTCAAGATCTTGAATTGCATTGGCGGTTGCATCCTCTTGAATTTCTGCCGCATTGCTGAAAGGCGGTCAAACTGCATATTTCACTTTGAAGCTAACGATAAATATTCTCACGGTTGACCAGGCAACGTGCACAGTCCGAAAGAGCTCGGCGACAGTGAAACTAATGTGAGAATACAAAATTATTATTTGTGATGAATGCACGATGGCGCATAAGCGAGCTTTGGAGGCAGTTGAAAGAACGATAATGGGTTTACGATGTAATTTAAGATTATTTGGTGGGGGCTATGATTTTGCTCTTTGGAGATTTCCGTAAAACACCAGTCATTCCGAAATCTACTGCTGCCGATGAACTTAATGCATGCCTAAAATCTTCGTCTTTGTGGCAGCATGTCAAGAAATTTGAGTCGACCACAGAACGACCCATCGGCTACTGAGTTTTCGAGATAACTGCTGGCGCTTGGCAATGGCCAAATTCCTGTTAATGTTTCAACTGGATTGATATCATTCCCGTCAAATTTTTGCAAGTTTACATCATCGAAGGAGGAACTAATCAGTAATATGTTCCCCGGCATTGCAAAAAATTATAAAAATCTTGATTGGATTAGTGTACGGGCAATACTAGAAGCGAAAAATATGTATGTCGAAAGCTTGATTTCCATTTTTCAAGATCAAATCGCTGGAAAGCTGCATTCATACAAATCCGTTGGATGGGGATTCCATTCAAATTCGAAAGGATTCAGTTTCCCGTTTGATTTGCTTTTGCGATGACAATTAATAAATCACAAGGACAATCTTTGGAAGTCTGTGGTATTAATCTCGAATTTCCCTGTTTTTCGCGCGGCTTGCGTGTTGGCAAACTGGCTTCGTTGTTTGTTTTTGCGCCCGAAAACAAATTCTATATAAATTATAAGAACACGTATTTGTTTACTGACTTAGTACGGGTATAAAAGTAGAGTCTGGTATACAGAAGCTACTCACTACGTTCCTTCTCGTTTTTAATATAGACTAAAGCCTCAAATTTTTTTATTAATCGTTGTGGTTTTTTTGTGGGTAGAATTTTCTAAGAATTTTTCAATTTTTTCCATATTATGTTAGTGTTGAGCTACTGAGCTTTTTCAGTAGCGTTGTTTTGAGAGGTATTAAAAGACGATGATAGTTCAGGTAATATTTCACGGTTTACTGGACTTATATATATGTGTTTTATATTGAAAAATAGGGAAAGGTGTGGATTTGCTAGCGAGAGTTTATGATGGGTCGATTGAAGACGCGGGGCCGGCTCAAGACCTTTGAAAGCGATATATTTATGCTATGAACGTATAGATCTTTTGGCAGGCAGGTCACTGTGCCAGACAGCAAAACGTTTAATTATGGTGGTGATTGATCCTGAAGTGTCTTCTGCTTTTTCTGATGAGCCTCCCCCACAGCGGCTGACGAACGCCGAGAAAGAGCAAAGCACCAGCAAGAGCATAAGTACAAGCAAACAAACGGTTATGTGGGGGTTTTGGTTTAATATTAAGTTTAATATTTGAAATATGGTATTTGGTACAAGAAATAGAATTTAAGCGTCGTTCGTCGTCTGGTCTCTTTCCACAACCTTCTCACGTCGGCAGCTGGATCGAAACTCTCTCGGCCTCTCTCTTCCCGATCTGCTTTGTGCAGATGTCTTAATTCGCCATCGGTCGTGCTTGCTGTTGTGCTTTGGGAATTCGCTTGGGAGCGAATTCGCTCACGCTCGTTTTGTCTAGGGATTTGCAAAACACAACCCACATCCGGCCGTCCTGACTATGCACTCGCCTCGAATGCATCGTCGCTTTCGTCGTCGTTGCTCGTGGACCATGGCTTCAGATACTCCGCACACGAAGAAGAGTGCTTAGGCCCATCGGAATTGCCAACTTTTTTGACGTCGTAAGCATTGTTATGTTTCACCTTGATGATCTGGTACGGACCCAAAAACTTTGGTTTTAGTTTGAGTCCGCTACCAAACTGAGTCCTCTTTATGGCTACTAGGTCGCCAACGTCATACTGCCTGGCTGCTTTACGTCGCAGGTTATACGTCTTCTTGTTTTCGTCTTGCAGATTCAGAATTTGAGTCTTTGCTTTTGCCCGTAGCTCATTGCGGTCGTCTTCAAATGCAATGATGGACTCTTTCTGGATCAAACTCTGAAGCTGCTGGTCATCTTTGGTGCGCATCTTGACACCCATCAAAAGTTCGAAAGGTGTGGTATCGATGCTTCTGTCGAGTTTATTGCTCGCTGGACTCGATCTACGTGCTTAAACCATTTGGAAGGGTCGTCAATACTGAGCTTGGCAAGCACGGAGATGATCACTGCGTTGAGCCTTTCCACCTGTCCGTTTACCCGTGGAAGTCCTGTAGTCGTCTTCACCAGTTTGATGTTTTCGTCTTCGCAGTACTGCAGAAAGTCTTGGGCGGTAAACGCTGAGCCTCTATCTGAAATTATACAAGCAGGGTTGCCAAACGTCACGCTTTGGCTTCGTAGCTTTAATATGACCTCGTTAGATGTAGTTGACTTTGTAGGGTATAACCAGCAAAACTTCGTGAAAGCGTCGATAACAGCTAGTATATGTTTAAAGCTCTTGCTGGTTGACTCTAGTGGACCCAAAAAGTCAATGTGGTACGTCTGCAGCGGCACGTCATCTTTTTGCAGGGGGTGCAGAAGACCTTCTTGTTTACCTCGCTTGCGATTGATTAATATGCAAGGTATACAGCAGTCGATGTACTTCTTGATTTTGTCGTCTAAATTTGGTATGTAGTACTCCTTGCAGATTAACTCCTTCGTCTTCTTGATAGCGAAGTGGCCTCTATCGTGAGCCTTGCCTATGATAGTTTTCTGCATATCCCTTGGAACCACCATCAATTCAGCATCTTTGACTAATTTGTAAAGAATTCCGGCCTTCATAAAGTAGTCGTCGTATTGTTGATTGTCGTCGTTGATGAGCTTCATGATCGTCTTCAAATGTTCGTCTTGTTTTTGCGCCTGCTCTATGCCAGCTAAAATGCTTCCGTCACTTATGTGCATAACGGGATATCGTGAGAGTGCGTCCACGTGACGCATTCGGGATCCTGCGCGATGCTCAACTTTATAGTTGTACTCCTGCAAAAGCATTATCCACCTGGCCACCCTTGTACATAGATTCTGTTTCTATAGTGTTTTGGTGAACGCGTTGCAGTCCGTTATGATCTTAAATGGTATGCCCAAAAGGTATACTCGAAATTTCGTCAATGCCTCAATGACCGCAAGTATTTCCAATTCATAGCTAGTGTATTTGCGCTGTGCATCCGTCGTTTTCTTGCTCATGTAGAATACTGGATGCAATTGGTCGTCGTCCGGTGATTTTTGCATCAACACGGCTCCAAAACCGTCTATGGATGCATCCGTATGGAGTTCTGTCTCGTACTTCTGATTATACATGGCTAGTACTGGGTTTGATGTCAATCATTTCTTCAACACGCCAATAGCGTTCTCTTCGTCTGGGCCAATTACAAACTTTGCATTGTTCTTTGTAAGGTCAGTCAGTGGTTTCGCCATAACCGCGTAATTGCAGATAAACTTTCTGAAATAGCCTGTAAGACCCAAAAAACTCTGAAGCTGTTTCAGTGTCTGCGGCGTCTTGAACTTAGCAACGGCTTCAATCTTCAACGGGGTCGGATACAGCTTTTTATTTTCGATGATATGGCCAAGAAACTGGATTCGTGTTTGTAAAAAATAACACTTTTTAAAATTCAGCTCAAGCCCATACTCTTCACACGTTTTGAGAACTTCTTTCAGATTTGTCAATGCTTCTTGCTCGTCTTTGGCTGGAATGATTACGTCGTCAACATATGGTAGTGCTATTCCTTTTCTAGTCAGCTGTCGAAAAATTGCACCAATGTGCCTTTGGAATACTCCGGGAGAATTCGACATTCCAAACGGCACCTTGCGGAACTGGTACTGGCCGCTTTGCGTCACAAATGAGGTGTACTTCCTACTCTCTTCGGCTACAGGAACATGGAAAAACCCATTCTTCAAGTCAATTGTACTGAATATTGCAGCGTCTTGCAAACGATCTAGCTGGTCATCTATTAACGGCAGCGGGAAATGATCTTTTACGATGACTTTATTGATACGTCTAAAGTCAATGCATAGACGTGGCGTGCCGTCGTTCTTCTTCACCAATACAACTGGACTCGTGAACTCTGACTCTGACTCTTCAATTATCTTTTTCTGCAGCCACTCGTCGATTTTACTCACTTTCACTCCATTGCGATTGAACGATATTTCTGTGTGCAGACAAAGCTCTTCCCCTATTATCAGTTTTATGTCCATGAACCTTGCAGCAACAACATAAAAGTTTAACACATATTCTTCATCATCAATATGTATGCTATGGTTCACCTGACCAATCGGCTTGATATTGTCAGCTTTGCTCTCACTTCCGAAACCGACCAAACATACTCTGCAGTCTTTTAATTTTGGCATACGAAGTTCGTCGTATAAATCTTCGCGTATAATGTTAAATTTACTGCCAGTGTCAAATAATGCCATACACTTTGTATTTTTAATCGAGACTTCTTTAGAAGTTAATTCAGTCTTATTTGAAACTACGCGCATGTTTTGTTTTTCATCGATTTGTTTCTCAATATTTTCCTTGCAACTTTTAGATATGTGCCCAAACTGATTACACTTGAAACACTTTCTTCCTTTTCCTTTGTTTGCGCAACTGTTAGACAAATGTCCCTTCTCTCCACAGTTGAAACAAACTACGTCTTTTTTGCCAACCTGTGTATTATTTTGTCCAAACTGCAACTTTTTATCTTTTCCAATTTTATCACTCTTCTTAATTTTCTCGCTTATTTTCTCATAATCATTTAATTTGTTTTTAAAGTCACTCATCGTTTTTGCACCATATAAAATTTTTTTATTTAATGCCATCTCGTCAACACCGTCAATAACGTATTGCATAAGTGCGTCGTCTTCCACATTGCCTCTCGAAGCAATATCTCTCATGCGATAAAAATATTCCAGAATACTCTCTTTGGGTCGTCGTTTACTCTCGTTGAGCTGCATGTGTATTTGTTTGCTACTGATTTTCGACTTGAATTCGTTCAACAGAGCGTTCTTCAACGTTGTCCATGAGTTCAAATGTTTTTCACTCAAAACAAATAGTCGGGCAATGCCCTTTAGCGACTTCTTTGCGAAAATAAGTTTTTGTAAATCTGTCCAACACATGAACTCTGCCTTTTTCTCGCTCACTCCCGCGTCTCTCAAGCACCGCTTCTACATCGTTCTCTTGATCTTCGTTTTCGTCTTTTCCCTCTTCGTCGTCCTCTTTATCAGTGTCGTCTTCATCATCGTTGTCCTCATCGTCGTTGTTGTTTTGCAGCAGCTCTCCTTCCATCAGATTCCTAAAAATATGGAGTACCATATTTTCTGCATTGTGATTTATGTTCAATGTAACACATATTGAAACAAGATCACGGTCCGTTAGCTTTGCATGTACATATACGCGCTTCGCTGAAAATCTGGCGTCGTCTTCGTCGTATTCGAAACCACTAAAATCTCGCAACCTGCTTCTGTTTTTTCGGTCTCCGTCTTGTTCATACACGAATTTGTGCAATGCACAAATGCTTGACTTCGTTGCCCGTCGAAGGCTTTTTGGAATTAACTCGTTTAAACACGTCATTTTGCTGAGATAAAAAAAATCGTCTATTTTATTTTCTCCGCTTATTAAATTTGTTAATATCCACGTCGTTTTTTTTTTTTTTTTTCTTTGGTTCTTAAGCTCCAAACTTGTACCGCCGTCGTCGTACCGTCAACTATAAATGTTTCCTTAATTCTCACACGCGTTCCTTAAAACTTTTCCGCTCAAATCCGGGACGAGTCTCCAAAAATGTGGGGGTTTTGGTTTAATATTAAATTTAATATTTGAAATATGGTATTTGGTACAAGAAATAGAATTTAAGCGTCGTTCGTCGTCTGGTCTCTTTCCACAACCTTCTCACGTCGGCAGCTGGATCGAAACTCTCTCGGCCTCTCTCTTCCCGATCTGCTTTGTGCAGATGTCTTAATTCGCCATCGGTCGTGCTTGCTGTTGTGCTTTGGGAATTCGCTTGGGAGCGAATTCGCTCACGCTCGTTTTGTCTAGGGATTTGCAAAACACAACCCACAGTTATATAGAGAGACATTACATCAAGAGATGCTCAACTACTCTTTGTGCTGCCATGGGCTGGCGCTTAGCCAAACAGTTAGTATGTTAGACTAAATTAGATTTTTGTATATATACATTTTATTCATAAAGGCACGTTTATTATGCAAAAGCGTCTATACAAAAATTTCGATTTCTTTGCATAGTGTAATTAACGTAATCCAAAAAATTTTATTTCTATTAGCTTTTAATTTAAGTTTAATGCTTTAAAAATCACAAAAGTATAAAATAAGAACTTACAGTTCATATCAACTTGAACCACAGCTTCAACGATTGGTGCACGAGGATGACTTACTGCTCTACATGTGAGTCGAGAGTTCAGGTCTTTTCTTCTAAGCGATGTCAGAGATATTACACATTCGATAATTTTTCCTCCCTCTGAATGGAAAACATCGCAAGGCATTTCCACACCATCTCGATACCAACTAATTGTAGGAGCTGGGTAGCCTAAAAAATTCAAAGTTGTATTAATAAGTGTAATTTCAATAAAAACCATTGAAAGAAAGATATTAATATTAAAATGATTCTAAATGTCCACAAATCTTTGAACACTTTAAAATTGTTCGTCTATTAGAGAGCTTACGCGTAAATACGAACAGTACCATATAGAATCATTAAAATGTATGACTTTTATTTTTCAAATTAGTATTCTCATTGAAAAAAAGTATTCCAAGAAACTACTAGGTAAAAAATCTAGTGAATGCGGTGGATGCCAAAAAAAATTCGATCAGTTACCCTACCCGACACCATTTCGGCGCTTCGAACCAGACCATTTTTTTATAGATATGGGGCTTTCAACATCCTGATACTTTTTTCTATGACAGAACTTTTTTTTGAAGAAATTTTTAAATCTTTTTATTTTTTTAAATAAGCTGAATGAAATGAATCCTGCATTAAAACTGCTGCCACACCCCCAAGCACTTCCTTTCGTTTTTCTTTCCACTTACCCGCGGATCTGGCACCAATTCAACGTATGAAAATTCCTTTAGTGGGACTGCACCCTAATTTCCGCGATAATACTCCCTTCATGTCAAAAGTCAAATTTTCTTTTAACACTAATTATATAGGTACCAATGGTATTTGTAACCCACTTTTAGATGTATAAACGAGTTTAATGTCTTTCACGTAATTTCGCTGTTCGGTGTCCACAAAGGAAAAGAACGATCACCATTCTGCTTATACTCTCGGAACCTACTTTCCCTTTTTGACATTTCGCCCGACAACTGTCGTTTTATTTCACCAAAAATGTGAACTTTGTCCAGTAGATGCCGCTGCTTACCCACTTCCGCGCCGTTAGGGCGCACACTTTTTAGACCACTGTGTTCTTCAGATAACTTTAAAAAAAAGCCCAAAGCTACAGGGCACCTTAAAATTCTTGACCAAATTTTCTCCTCAAAGTCTCTGTAACATATTAAACTATCTAGAAAAATTACCAGAATATTTTCCCAATGTCGGCCAGCGGTATATTTTTAAGCGGACAAAAAAACATAAAAGGTTTATACAGTCAATAACTTTGACAAGGAACACCATATGGTAAGGTAGCGGTCTTGGACTGGGGTAGATATCCCGGGGAAAGCGGGCTATGCCTCGGGTAACTATCCCCTTCCCGCCTACTCGTGGGACCTAAATGTCTAATCCAATTGTTAAAAAATCAAAGGAGCTCGGTACCCCTCTTAAAGTACCGGAGGGACAAGCCAATCCCTCAATATCAACGCCTAGGAAACCATATCCAGAACCAGAAACCAGACGGGGAAGGAGACTCGGTTGGTCCGTCGTTTTCTAGCAGCTACCGATGCGAGGAGGGCTCCGATAAGCCAATCGGGCCCATCCACGTCGGTGATCACCGGGGACAAACTGGTTATCGGGGTGGCTGCCAAGCAGAGCGTAATGGCGGCTGGAAAGCGCCCTGTGACCATGCACCACATGGAAAGAAGCCGTCCTACTAAGACAGGAGGCGCGCTGCTTTCATCCTGTCCAACGACGACCCGGATTTCAAGTCGTCGGAAAAGAGGTTGGAGCAGAGGCTATGGGCCAGCTCGATATTTCCGGATTTCCAGCCAGCCAAAGCCGGAAAGGGTGCAGCCAAGGCCCTGACCAAGCGGCAACGCTCAGTGGAGGATCCCGCTATACAGCCAGGCCAAGCCCAGCAAGTCAAGCGGGCGAAAACCAGCCCGGCGAACAGATCGTTTGCTGAGGTAAGCCCCTAATTAGCGTCCTGGACAGGGGCGCCAAGGACGGTAATGTCCCTCGGTACAAATGGCATCTGGTCGATGCAGAGCTCCAAGACAGATTTCCGGAGAATGGCGGGCCACCGCATAAGTGTGCATCAAGGCACGGTGAAAGCCATCGCCTGCCAAGACGCTCGCTCGGCGGCCCTCTATACGCAGGCAGTGGCTGCAACCCCCACCTTCCTACATCCGATTGGAAGTTGGCCAAGGTGGATGAGGTTACTGGACAGAGGTGCCAGATAATCCTCGTCCTCAATGAGGAGTCTCTCGCACTCCTAAAAAAAGTCGGACGGAGTAGTGGACTATGGCTACCGGAAGGTGACTATAGCTCCCTACAAATCCGACTCTAAGGGCATGCAAGCAGAGATCCAGCCAGATCTCGAGCTGGCAGAGGTCCCGACAGCGGAAAGCCAAACCGCGTCGTCGGACTTAGCGTCAGAGATGTCGGTCGATATCTTGGACTGCTACGAGTCGGATGCAGCGACCAAGCCAGGGGCCTTGGACGCGTCGATGTCGGAGAGGATACGTCCACCGAGAGCGATGCCGATGACACAATGGTGGAGGTGAGTCTCAGGAATGCCCTGACACTCCTGCAGATAAACCTCCATCATTGTAAGGCAGCATGCGCTGCCCCACTGTTCCACCTAGTCAAGGGTGAAGCCGACTTAGTCCTCATTCAAGAGCCCTGGATCCTCGGAAATAGGGTTTCCGGGCTGAGTACTCAAGACTATAAGCTATACGTAGCTGACACCACAGATAAAACCCGTACCTGCATTCTTGCAAAAAGAGAGTAACACTTATTATTACTCCCAAATTTCAGCAACGAAGACCACACAGTGGTGAGCCTCGAAGGCCAGGAGAGCTCACTGAGGATGTGCTCCACATACATGGGTCACCCAACCCAAACCTCCTCCACACGCGCCCCTAAGGGCTCTCATCGCAGACTGCGAGTCCAAGGACATCAGCCTTATTGTGGAATGCGACGCCAACGCCCACCAGTTAGTGGGGAAGCACTGAATGGGGTGAGTACCTTTTCTGACCACTCAGATTGTCATATTAAACCGGGGGAACGATCCCACCTTTATTATTGAGAATCGCAAGGAGGCCCTGGACCTCACACTCGCCTCTTGCACGACACGACCTCTCGGACCGCTTTCTCATTCTCCGTACATTCTCCGTCCGGCGGACAAACTGGACTCGTTACCCAGACCACCTCGACCGTGTTCTCCCTGAGCACAGAGCACCTCCTTCTTTTGCCTCAAGATCGATTCTAAACCTTCTAGACGGCCGGGGTGGTGGTGGCGTCTACTGTAACGAGCTCAACATTAGTCATTGTTTCAGACTCCTGGATCACTGTTGTGTGTTCCAAGCGGAGGTTAAAGCAATAATCGAGGCTATTTCTATCGTCTCCAAACTTTCTTTAGACAGACACTCAGCTCTCAGAAAACTTGGCTCAATATCGTCGAACTGAACGACTGCTAACATATGCCGCAGGTCTCTTAATGAGATTTAGATCTCTCCTTAATATGGTGAGTAGGGGAGAAGGGGTACACACCCATGCGGCGTCACAACGGGCCTGTAGTAGGACCAAGTGAGTTGTGGTGGGGGGGATTTCCCCCTCTCTACAACTACCGCCTTTACCTAACCTAACCTAAGTTACCCTAATCCACAAATTATAAAGTTTAAAAAATAATACTAATACTAATACTAATTGCAGAAACTTTTTTTTTTTAGAAAATAACTTCAATATGGAAGTTCAATGTTGTGGAAAAAAACAGAGATTCCCCCTGAATCCAAATGTTTATTTTTTCCATCGAAAAAATTGGATTTGGTAAACACATAAAAATGTTTTACAATCTGGCCACGGATTTAACCTTCCTGCTCCACCATCAAAGACTTCAAAGCAAATACCGCCTCTAAAACGCTAAAAAGAATTTATATCTTCTTCGTCGCATGGAACGGATTCAAGTAATGACTATTCCGGAGAACGGAAATTTTTGCAATCCTATTTCACTGGAACAATTGAACAATTTGGAGGTTATTAGCTGACTGCAGCAAGGAAATGGAATAATGGAAACCAAAAGCCGTCTGTTCCCATCGCAAATGCTGTTGATAATGCTCAATGGCTCAATTGTTTGAACATATAAAATATAAAGATCACCAGTGGAAGGTCGCATGTGACTTAAAAGTCGTAGCTGTGTTTAAACTGCCGCATCATTGTCGAAGGTGCGGAAAATTATGCGAGTCGTTTACACCAAAGCCGCATCTTTTTTCCGCTTTGTTGTTGTTTGATGCGTTAAAATCAGCTGTTTGCTATCATAACCCATCGATATACGTCGATACCCCGAATAATTGCAGTATTTTGTAAAAATACTAGACAAAATACGGCAACACTTGCCAATGATGTGTCGCATTAAGATTAAAGATGCGGCCGCATCATTGTCTTCTTCTATCCACAGGGCTCTTGTCATTTCGCATGTCGCATGTTCCATTTAACGGAAAAAACTCTATCCAAAACAGGAGGAAAATACATTGGAAAATTACAACATACGAAAACTACTAAAATATTATGTATTTCCAAATTTCCAAATTACAACAAATTTTTTTGGTAACAGCAAGTAAAGAGCTATTTAGGAATTATAAAAAATTCGGAGCAAATATGTCACTAAAAATCCATTTCCTGCACTCCCACTTAGACTTTTTTCCCACGAACCTAGGCGACGTTAGTGATGAACACGGAGAGAGATTTCACCAACAATTAAAAGCTATGGAAGCATCAAGCTGTTTGGAATGAGAATATATTGGGCGACTATGTGTGGACTTTCATAAGGGAATCTGATTCGAATAACAAAGGAAGACATCGACAAAACTTAAATTATTTTAAAAACAGTAACAAGCAGTAGAAAACCAAATTTATCACATACGATTACAAACGTTTAGCAACATAACACCAAATAAAAAATTTGTATAAGTTAACACTATTGTTTTGTTTAATAGTACTTTTATTTTTTACTTTTACTTTTATTTAAAAATTCACATTTGTAAATTAAGCTGCCTGTTTTCATTGAAAACTTTGAAGACTTATCTCTTTGAGGGCTAGCTTAAGACTAAAGACGTAGTGCTAAGCTCGGCTCTTTTATAGAAGTGCGAATGGACAAAGTGTTCAGGTCATACGAAATGCACAGCGTGTTCAGGTCGTACGACAATGCGTGTTCGGCCTCGGCACACGACGTCAGCAGCTGTGCAGATCGTTATCAGTACGAGTGAGCCTATGGAGCCGTGAAACGCCCACTTCAGAATATGCTGCAATTTATTATTCTTAACTTAAATCCTTAAAATTGACTGAAAGTCTAAAAATTACTGATTGTTGTATGGGTTAGGGAATGAAATTTTATATCTCAGGTATTTCTAATTTGGTTTTATTGAAATATGAGTAGGTAGAAGCGACAAATGCCTTATTTGTGTCGACCTGCACTCTCAACATTTGACCTGAGCAGGTATCCTACCTCAGATTGCGCACAACGAAAAAAAAAAGTAACTTCCAACAACATGTAATGACAAAGGAGCCCACTCAGGTATCAAAAATTCAACTCCTTTTCGTTTGCTTTGTTCCCTGAATTGTTCTGAATTTGAAAGCTTAATATCTTCCAGGCGTTAAGCTGCAGCGACAAAGTGTCTGGGTCGGATTTATAGCTGCATTTTATCAGCTTTTCAGAACTGCAAAGTTCTATGGAACCAAGTATAAGATACTTAAGTTATTTGGAAAATGGAAGCACTACCTTTGAAAAAAAAAAAAATATATATACTAGACAACTAATAAAACAATAACGAGAAGGAACGTGTGAGTCGCTTCTGGGGACGCGACTCTACTTATTTTGAATTGAATTGAATTGAATTTTGAAATACACTTGTAGCAGTATGATATCACATGGGTCCGGAAACCAAATTTTGTTGCCCTAGTTCTTATAGTCTCTGAGATTCAGGCGAGACGTACAGACGGACAGACAGACATGGCTATATCGACTCGGCTATTGATGCTGATCAAGAATATATATACTTTATGGGGTCGGAAATGTTTCCTTCTCTGCGTTACACACATCCACTTTCAACACAAATTTAATATACCGCTTAACTCTTTTTTGAGTACGTTTTTTATACACATATTTCTTTAAAAAAAATTTAAATCCCGAAATCTATCAGAAAAAGTCATTTTGTCGACTAGTGGCTATGGATGAATCGAAGTGCAATAAGGATGCATCCTTCCACACACT
The DNA here is from genome assembly GCA_018150885.1 of Drosophila tristis. Taxonomy (NCBI): domain Eukaryota; kingdom Metazoa; phylum Arthropoda; class Insecta; order Diptera; family Drosophilidae; genus Drosophila; species Drosophila tristis. The sequence goes on from JAECWT010000067.1 coordinate 2,755,668, forward strand.
CTACAATGGTCACCTGTGAAAGCGCCAGTCGGTCCGATGCCCCGATTTTAAGCAAATAAAACAGAGTGACAGCTTCTTTACTTTATTGTGAGGTAGAAAAGGAGATACATTTTGTGAAGATGTTGCACGAGAATACGTGCAACGGAATACGACGGATCCGTGGAAGAGTTGGAAGCAACAAAAGTTGACTTTAAATGGTTTGATTGGCTTTATCCCACCTGAGCGCTACCAGCGCTAGCAGCGGCTATCACTGTATCGTATTGCACGTACTCTATCTTCTGTCATCGTTTCTCCAGGAAATCGAGAACTCTCCAGCTGTGAGTATCCTGTCCGATGACGCAGTCTCCTTGGTTTGGTTCTTCTGCAACTTCTGCAGCAGCATGTGTATTATCATGCATCCCGATATCTCCTCAGCACTTCCCAGTATTTTTAAGGCACGCATATACCAGTTGACTGCGTCCAAAAACTCTGGAAGCCTCTTTGCGGAAGACGAATTAATTGTCGATTTAATTGCTCGAAAATGACTCGCCAAGATGCCAAGAACCGCGGCTTCAGCACGCAGAGAATGAAAGATTCGACGTGTCTCACTGAAATTTCACTTTAACTGTTCTTGTTCTCACAAAAAGTATCTATTGGTAATTAAACCGCATGGAAACCAATATATTGTCCGATTTTTATAGTTTTTAAACGATACGCGATTAAAAATTGTAGTTAAATCACGTCGAGATCAGTAATGTTTGAGATGCCAAGCTTTTTTGGCACCTATTTCCATCCAAAAATCAGTTAACACAAATACGTTGTTTTTTTATACCGCCGCGGCGGCCGAGGCTCTAGCTCCTCGATCTTGCTCGATCTTTTGCCCGGCCAGATAAATGTTTTACAATATGGGTTCGGTATGCAACCTATGCAACCAACGACGGCCGATGAAAACAACAAACGAAGCGACAGGTGCAGAGCGCCCTTTAACAGGCAGAGCGCAGCAGCACTGCCGAACGCTGGAGATTACATAGGTTTACATATCTATGTTCTAACTATGTTAGCAAAAAGGAATGGCAGCGCTTATATATACTAATTAGACTGATTTAGCTGCTGCTTCTAGCTACTGGCCCGAACATACCTCGGCCTGTAGTTTCTTTACAAAGAGTAAAAGGAACAGATAACTCGGATTAATGAAACTAATAACGGATCTTTGTCCATTAATATGATATTTCTGATGTTTCGGATTTCAATAATTGTGTTCTCAATAATTTTACTTTTCGAAGGCTACCTCCAGTCCTTGATAAATCGATCAAACTCTATCTAATATCTGTATTAAAATATCGTATGACGGTGTTTGTAGTTCAATTCCTCCCAAACGGATCACCCGCGGATACCACCACCAGCGCCACATTTTTGTCATAAAATACGTTGTCACAATGCATATGCGTATGCGTTTTTCATTTTTAGCAGAGATAAAAAAATTTGCATAAATTCATGAGTTCCGTTTTGTATTGGGTACGTCGCATCCCGTGATCTTCCAATTCCCATTTGTGCTCGAATACTTTTGTGGAGTAGAGTCAGTCTTTCTAGTTGAGATCAACCGCACGAGTATTGACTGCAGCCCCCGCTATTGTCACCCCCACTATTGTCGCCACCGCTATTGTTACCACCGCTTTTAAAACTGCGTTATTGTATCAACCTATACACCATCATTATTAGTTAAAATAAAGTCAAAATACATAAAAGACTATACAGTCCACCCATTTGAAAAAAAGACTTGGGCGAGCAGGGGAATATTCAAGTGCCGGATTATATACAGAGTAAATTCAAGCATCAGCATTATTGGACTGCATGCATAATTCCACCATGTATCAACCCACAAGAAAAGTTTTTGAAGAAATAATTTTTTCTTTTAAGTCGAATTCTTCTGCATTAACATTGTGTGGTTTTGTGCTTTAATCACTGCTTAGCTGTCCGAGAAGACACAAGTGCTTGTCTATAGAGAGTTTGGACACATTAGAGATAACATCTCTGATTACTATAAAGACTTAAATGGAACATAAAGCCGTGATATGGGAGTCTGAAGCAGAAACTTTTATAAAGCTCCTCAGAGTATACTCCTCTACTTACGCCGCCGTCTAACCTTGAGTAATCTGTGTAGATGCGGACTGTAATTTCTATTGTTTCGTTACTCTCATTTTAAGAGGGGCTAACTTGGCACCTATGTCCAATGAGATCTACGGAAAAAATGTTCCGGTTCGAGCTATTCTGTGTTTTTGTATCTTCAAAATTGTGCCTAAGCCTTTTGATTTTAAGGCGTTGATTTGAGACACAGTAAATAACTGTGATAGGAGTCTTCACAAAAAATCACTCCGTTGGTCTACCTCTTATAGTTTCTGATATCTTGACGTTAGTCGGGAGAGTTGCATGAATTGTGTCCGATTTTCTGACAATAAACTAATTTTTCAGCTGCGCCTTTTACCCGTTCCACATGAAAATAATTTCTATCTATACACGGCCACGCGTCTCTGTGGCACATTGTGGTTACACGGATCAGAAGTGAGTCGTTTTATTATATCCTGTACGGATTCCCGTTCTTCCTCCTTCATATTTAAAACCTATTTTTAATCTTAGGACTACGATTGACTTACAGGCGTTTATCCAGAACACTTCAATGCAATACTCGTAAGCTTTCGTGACAAATCAACGCCTTTCGTGCAATTTGTAGTTTTTCATGAGCTAATTGATTCGCACTGTTCCGTACCCCAATTGCTTTACGGCCGCTTTGGGAAAGATTCGATCTTCTTTGTAGCAGCATCTATATTAATCTGTATACACGTATTAATGATTATAATACTCACATTAACACACAAATTTATCTACCACATTCCACATAATTTCCCGACTGTTACCACAAACAGGCACTTTTAGACTACCTGTTTTGTTTTTTTTTTTTTTTTTTTTTTCGTAAATCAAAAATCCAATTGGTCTAAAAAGATTTATTTTATCTGTACTCTATAAACACTCTAAGCCGACTGCATTTATTTTTTGATTTATGTAATACTTTCATATATGCAAAAAAATCAAGCAAATGTTTGTTAAAGCATAGTATCCAGCAATGCGGAATCGAAAAATTCCTGTCAAACTCCATATAAAAAAAACCGTGACAGGAATGTTTCGTTTACGTATTCCTGGAGTGTGTATCCAGCAACACGAGCGGAATCCATAGATTTATATCGATAGTTACCTATCGGGACCGTATGTGGACTGAGAGAACAGCTGACACCCAGCTCAGGAATATATACTTTACAATTCTTCCTGAAGTGAATTGTGAAAGATGTAGGCAAAAACTGTCCGCACAACCAAAAAGAGAGATGAAAATTATTCTTTTTTGTTTTGCAACAATATATGCCGCCACCAACACAATCACTTCATCATCAGAGTGCCTATTTTCCTTTTTTAATTTTAGCAGAATTTTACAGCTGGCTCTGTTTACAAAACACAGCTGATTCATCAACCCTGTTTTAGCTATGCTCCACACCCTCACGGAATAACTAGCAAATTCCTTGCAGAAATTTTCCGCGGTGCTGGAGACAGGCCTTAACCCTGGAAAGGCCAACTTCATACCACAATCCTAATGTTTTCCGAGCGTGATTTACCGAGTCGCGGTCGCTTTTTCCAATGTTTAAATAAGTTTTTCCGATTCGGGTCGGAGACAAACTAAACGAGAAGGAACGTGTGAGTCGCTTCTGGGGACGCGACTCTAGTTATACCCGTACTCAGTATATACATTTTTGAGCATATGATTTTTGAAATGTTAGAATTAAAATTAGAATTAGAATTTTACATTTAAAATTTTTTTGCTACATCTGTTATCTACCTACATCTACATCTACAATGTATATTTTACATCTAAAATGTAGATTATAGATGTACCATTTAGATTCATCTCAGCCGCTAGGGGTTGCTTGCGTACTTAACGTGGCAGAGTGTGCGAGCGAGAAGGCGATAGAGTAGCGGATCACATGCTGTCGGCGGCGGGGGAACCAACAGAAAATTAATTTCGTCATTCTGGCTATAATTATGATCCGATCTGATTCAGATTCGGCAATCTGGTAGATATGGGCATTCTCTACTGCGTTTTTATTTTTATCGTATCTTTAAAATTGTGCCTGCCACAGATTTCGTCCTTTCTGGGGCGGAAGGGGGCGGGTCGAAATTCTGAAATACCCCTGTAGCAATGTGATGTCACATGAGTCTTGAAACCAAATTTGGTTGCCCTAGCTTTTATAGTCTCTGAGATCCAGGCGCTCATCTAGACGGACAGAGGGACGGGCGGACGGACAGACGGACATGGTTATATCGACTCGGCTATGGATGCTGATCAAGAATATATATACTTCATGGGGTCGGAAACGTTTCCTTCTCTGCGTTGCACACATCCACTTTTTCCACAAATCTAATATACCACTTAACTCTTTTTTGAGTACGGGTATAAAAAATCAAAAGCCATGAAAATCAGTCCATCTGTTCTAGCATTTTTCTAGCAGCGGTCGCTTATTCCATAGTTATACCCGTACTCAAAAAAGAGTTAAGGGGTATATTAGATTTGTGGTAAAAGTGGATGTGTCTAACGCAGAGAAGGAAAATTTTCCGACCCCATAAAGTATATATATTCTTGATCAGCATCAATAGCCGAGTCGATATAGCCATGTCCGTCTGTCCGTCCGTCTGTCCGTCCATCTGTCCGTCTGTCCGTCCGTCCGTCTTGTTGAGCGCCTGGATCTCAAAGACTATAAGAGTAAGGGCAACCAAATTTGGTTTCCAGACTCATGTGATATCACACTGCTACAAGTGTATTTCTAAATTTCGCCGCGCCCCCTTCCGCCACCACAAAGAACGAAAATCTGTGGCAGGCACAATTTTAAAGATACGATAAAACTAAAAACGCAGTATCGTAGAGAATGCCCATATCTATCAGATTGCCGAATCTGAATCAAATCGGATAATAATTATAGCCAGAATGAAGAAATTAATTTTCTGTTGGTTCCCCCGCCTCTCTCAGCCAGAGACACACTACTCTATCTCTTTCTCGCTCGCACACTCTGCCGCGTTCAGTGCGCGAGCAACCCCTAGAGGAGGAGATGTAGAATATAAATGGTACATCTATAATCTACATGTTTGATGTAAAATATACATTGTAGATGTAGATAACAGATGTAGAAAAAATGTAAAATGTAAAATTTTTTTTTTTTAATTCTAAAATTCCTAAAAAATTTGCTCAAAAATGTATATACTCACTGAGTACGGGTATAAGTAGAGTCGCGTCCCCAGAAGCGACTTACACGTTCCTTATTTTTTTTTAAAGTTATCTGTTAATCTGGATGGAGACAAATTCAACAAATCAAATACCATGAATATCCGCCTAGCCGTTCTCGAGTTATAAGCAATTTAACAGACACGACTTTGTTTTATATATATAGGGCATCCCCATCGATTGTCAATGTCGACGTTGTTGATTTTAATCATGAATAATTTGTCTACCTTTATCAATATTTCTTCTTTAATATATTGGATATCCATCGACGTTTGTGGTCGTCTCATTTAGAAAACGCATTGTAAATTTTCCATTTTTTATGCAAGGTGATAAGCGATTCATATCACCGAATGGGCAATGAATCATATTTGTGGTTAATATATCGATCAGTAGTTGATCAGTAGACTCCTCAGGGAGTATTTTGTGGACTAACAAAATTCAAATGTGTGCATGAGGTAATCCTCGTTTCTGCCATTCAACTGAATACTGTACATTCAACTTTGAGCTGTCGGGCTTTCCGACCGCTTGAATAATTTCCAAAAAAGAAAGTCAGAACGCGAAATCGCTTAAACTGGCTTTTAGCTCCTCCAGGTCATTCATTGCGCCAACGAAGTTGGTCGCATTGTCCGACAAAATGCATCTTGGAATGCCTCTAGTGGCTGTAAAACGTTTGAGGGCGGCCAGGAACGAAGCTGTCGTCAGATCCTTTAACAGCTCCAGCCATACTGCCTTGGTGGCGAAGCAAATAAACACCGATATTTATGACTTCTGTGGGGCCTTGTTGCGTACATCGGTCTTGCACTAGAAGGGTCCACAGTAGTCGATCCCGGTCACAGTGAATGCCGGTGACTTTTCCACTCGATCCTTTGGCCAATCTGCCATTATGTGCTTCACGAGACGCGGCCGATATGCCGTTATGATGCATTTCCGCAACGCGCAAGAAACCGTCTTTATTCCGACTATCGGCCAATACTGCAACCGAATCAAGCCGAGCAGCGACTGTGGGCCTGCATGGTGTTGCTTCCGGTGAAAGTGCTCAACGACGACAAACGTCAACGGATGATCCTTCGGTAAAATAATTGGATGGCGAGCATCATAATCAAGCGATGAGTGTTGAAGTCGTCACCCTATGCGAATTAATCCAAAAGAGTCCAGAACAGGAGACAGCAATGCAATGCTGCTTGAAGAATCGATTTTAATTTCCTTTGTCAAAGCTTTATACTCTGGAGACAACGACGCCCTTTGAACAATGCGAAGGAGCATGTGGGTTTCCCCACGAATATCCTCGAGTGTGGGCTTTGGTGACCTAATCCCTTTCACGAATTTAAAAATTCCTAACGAGTTGATGTACTTGTTGATATAATTACGAGAAATGTCCACTCGAGCCGAAGTTAGCAGAGCCTTCTGCCGAACTTCAGGAAGGTCTCTCTCTGGCAAACAAGATTTAGGCCAAATATCCTTCTCCATTTGTAGAATTGCCGGTCCCTTCATCCACAGAGACGACTGCAAGAGTTCCCTTGGAAATTATGTCAGCCGGATTCAATGCGGTCGGGACATAATTCCATTCCATTCCCTGCGTCAGCTGCTGTATGACAGCGACCCGGTTGGCAACGAACACGTTGAATTTCGAAGGCTCTTCCTTCATACACGAAAGCACCACAGAGGTTTAACCAACAAAAGACTTGCAATTGAGCGCTTCTATCCTCAAGACCTCGCTAAAAAAGTGCACAAGAAGCACGGCACCACAGAGCTCTAACTTGTGAATGCCGATCGTGATCAGAGGTGCCAGCCGAGATTTCGAACAGCTTTAAAACTTGGTTGTCATCTTTGGGCTAATCACGCCACAATATACACTGTAACAGAGAATCTGGCTCTGCCACGGGCACATATCGGTACATCTTACACATGTCTCCGGTAATTCCAATGTACGAAAACGCACTAGAGTGGTGAAGAGCTTCGCCTGAATTGTGGGCCCTGACATTAGGAACTCATTTAACGAGACTCCAGACGACGTTACTGCTAAGCCATCGAACACGACCCTTAACTTTGTGGACGAACTCTCCTCTTTTAATACGCAATAGAGCGGTAAGAAGTATTTACACTCATGTACTTGAGAGCTAGGCACGGACGACATATGCTTCAGGTTCAAATATTCCTTAATGAATGCTGCGTATTTCTCCTTAACCTTTGGATTTAGACTAAACTTGCGCTCACGATTCTCATTTCGCCTTTTGGCTTGCAAATATGAATCACCAACAGACCTATATCACGCTTCATCGACAGATGAACAGAATATTCCTTCGTAAGAAACCTACTGTAGTGATGCTTGAAGTGCATCGCAAAGATCAACGCCTGCGCCTTCCCCAGTTTTCCAGTTAGATGAGTTGGTTCGACAGTTCTGGGAAGGATGTCTAGGATGTCCGCGGAAGAGCATCATTGTGAAGAGCACTTCAAGCATCACTACAGTATGTTGCCTACGGGGGAATATTTTGTTCATCTGCCGATGAAGCGTGATGTAGGCGATTCTGTTAGGCGATTCATATTTGCAAACCAAAAGGCGATATGAGAATCTTGAGCGCAAGTTTAGTCTAAATCCAAAGGTTAAGGAGAAATACGCAGCATTCATTAAGGAATATTTGAACCTGAAGCATATGTCGTCCGTGCCTAGCTCGCAAGTACATGAGTGTAAATACTTCTTGCCGCTCTATTGCGTATTAAAAGAGGAGAGTTCGTCCACAAAGTTAAGGGAGTCTCGTTAAATGAGCTCCTAATGTCAGGGCCCACAATTCAGGCGAAGCTCTTCACCACTCTAGTGCGTTTTCGTACATTTCCTATTGGAATTACCGGAGACATTTTTAAGATGTACCGATGTGTGCCCGTGGCAGAGCCAGATTCTCTGTTACAGTGTATATTGTGGCGTGATTAACCCAAAGATGACATCCAAGTTTTTAAACTGGACACGGTCACATATGGCACCAAGCCTGCTTCATTTTTGGCAATGCAACAACTTGCCAGGGATGAGTCTTCGTCGTATCCATTGGGCTCGAAAGTCGTTTTGCGGGACTTCATATTGATGACATGATATCAGGAGGCGATGCCGTTGAAGAAGTGCGGAAGGTCATGCATCAAACCACACAACTCCTTGGTCGTGGTAATTTTCGTTTGAGAAAGTGGTGCTCAAGATCTGTAGAAGTGCTTCAGGATGTCCCAGAGGCCGACAAAGAAACCCTTGTAAAGTTTGACGATGGTAGCGACGGGACAAGTTCTTATTCACCTTTGCATCCAACATCAGACTTTGCCGACACACAAAGCGGACTGTGCTATCAGTAATCGCACGGTGTTACGATCCCCTCAGTTTAGTCGGACCAACGTTGACAAGGGCGAAGATAATTCTTCAGAAGATGTGGAGAAGCAAGTTGGACTGGAACGAGAGCTTGCCGCAGGCTTGGGAGAATGAAAGTACCCAATTCTGCCAGGATGTTGCCGAAGTTGATCGTGCTCAGTTTCCTCGCTACGTTCTGCAAGTTGGAGCCAGGTTCGAAGTGCACGCATTTTGTGATGCCAGCCTCATTGCGTGTGGAACGTGCTTTTCTACGCGATCGGTTACCTCACTTGGAGTTCAGACCCATCTACTTTGTTCGAAATCTCGGCTGGCACCTCTGAACACGATCGGCATTCACAAGTTAGAGCTCTGTGATGCCGCGCTTCTTGTGCACTTTGTTAGCGAAGTCTTGAGGATAGAAGCGCTCAATTGCAAGTCTTTTGTTGGTCAGACTCCTCTGTGGAGCTTTCGTGTATGAAGGAAGAGCCTTCGAAATTCAACGTGTTCGTTGCCAACCGGGTCGCTGTCATACAGCAGCTGACGCAGGGCATGGAATAGAATTATGTCCCGACCGCGTTGAATCCGGCTGACATATTTTCCAAGGGAGCCTCACCCCAGGAACTCTTGCAGTCGTCTCTGTGGATGAAGGGACCATCATTTCTACAAATAAAGAAGGATAGTTGGCCTAAATCTTGTTTGCCTTCCTGACCTCCTGACATCGAGCTATGTTTGGCAATGCTGGGGTTAACAATGGCAGATTGGTCCATAGACTGCGTGGATACGGGCGATGGCATGTAATGAAGCAGCGTATGGTGATTTGATTGCCAGGTACGGCAAGGACCTGATCGGCAAGCTCGCATCTGATGGCCCTTATGCAAGCAGTTAATGCTCAGTGACAGTCGCTTCGCTTCCTTATGCCGCGCTCTAGGAGACATCTTCTCAAATGGTCTTGGGCACGGCATAGCTCACAAAAACCTATGCCCGCCGATGCAACGAATGATTTTTTAGGGCACGTACTGACGGTCTTTACTGGCTTGCTAACCTGACTAGAAGTCCCATGCAGGGCGTGATCAACATTTTCCAGGATACGACATATTTTGTCCAGAAAGGCAGACAATTTCTCCCATGAGGGAAGATTCGACGAGCCTTCTTCCCATTTCGATTGAGTCGCTCTGTCCAACTTCTGCAGGACTGCGTGAACGATTACGCATTCGGCGATCTCCTCCTTTGTTGCTAGCTTAACAAACTTGGCTTTATTCTCGACAAGCGACAAATTCAATCCGTGTGTTTTATGGCGAAGGGTTACTGAACATATAACTACTTTCCAAGGGTCGTCGGACTATATTATTCTTTTCCGTTTGCTCTCACGGCTTGGACTCCCCAGCTCTCAAGAGCAACACAACTCAGTCAGCCCGCTCAACGCTATGCACTCGGGCTTGATCTACGATCAGTGAGCGAGCGTTTGAAGGTAAAAGCGCCAGCTAGCGCAAAGAGCTTTGTGACGCCCAGCCCGGCCCAGCGCCAAGCGTCACAATAACAACAGCATATTCCGTATTATTATTATTTCATTCCATTTAAACATTTACTTAGATATAAGAGAAACAACCTGAAGATTGATATAATTAAAAAACGATAAGGAACGTGTGAGTCGCTTCTGGGGACGCGACTCTACTTATACCCGTAATCAGTGAGTATATACATTTTTGAGCAAATTTTTTAGGAATTTTAGAATTAAAAAAAAAATTTTACATTTTACATTTTTTTGCTACATCTGTTATCTACATCTACAATGTATATTTTACATCAAACATGTAGATTATAGATGTACCATTTATATTCTACATCTCCTCCTCTAGGGGTTGCTCGCGCACTGAACGCGGCAGAGTGTGCGAGCGAGAAGGAGAATGAGTAGTGTTTGTCTTGCAGGAGGGGGCGGGGGAACCAACAGAAAATTAATTTCTTCATGCTGGCTATAATTATTATCCGATTTGATTCAGATTCGGCAATCTGATAGATATGGGCATTCTCTACGATACTGCGTTTTTAGTTTTATCGTATCTTTAAAATTGTGCCTGCCACAGATTTTCGTCCTTTGTGGGGGCGGAAGGGAGCGGGGCGAAATTTTGAAATACACTTGTAGCAGTGTGATATCACATGAGTCAGGAAACCAAATTTGGTTGCCCTTACTCTTATAGTCTCTGAGATCCAGGCGCTCAACAAGACGGACGGACGGACAGACGGACAGACGGACGGACAGACGGACGGACAGACGGACATGGCTATATCGACTCGGCTATTGATGCTGATCAAGAATATATATACTTTATGGGGTCGGAAAATTTTCCTTCTCTGCGTTAGACACATCCACTTTTACCACAAATCTAATATACCCCTTAACTCTTTTTTGAGTACGGGTATAACAAACAAAACAACAAACAACATGACTTTTAAAAATTGCGATCACCCAGGAACGGCCACACACAAAATATTTAAATCTACGCGCCAACAATGTGACCAGCGATCAGAACCAAACGGCCACACTCCAAAATTCAAATCCACGCTCCAACAGTGTGCCCAGCCCGCAGAACCAAACGGCAACACTAGCAGATGATCGTAGAAACGCGTTAGTGCCAGAGACAGGAGCCAACAGCTGACTTTTGGCAATAAAAGCAGCCGCAACAGAGCCATTAGGATCATTCCATTCTTGGACTGCCAAGGGTTGATTCGCTCCCCAAGGCTTTTGGTAAGCATTGATTGCTGTGGTTCTCAGAGCGCACGATTCCTCTAGAACACAACTCTCCCTGCTATATACCGTCCATTTCTTTGGAATGCATTGATCACCGTGTTAGAGCGTACGATTCCTCTACCCGGTAATCTTTGCTGTTTTCTTCAGATTCATTATCGGAGTGCATTGTCCTCCGGCTTTTCCCTTCCTACTCAGAGCGCATTTTCCTCTGTCTCCCCAACCTTCGCTCTCGGAGCGCATTATCCTCCGCAACGGATCCTTTTTTTCCTCGGAGCGCATTGTCCTCCGCACCGACTTCTCACTCGGAGTGCATTATCCTCCGCAACGAACACGTCTTTCGGAGCGCATTATCCTCCACGACCGATCCCCACCAGGTCTGACCTGCACTCTGCGAGTAGCCACGTGCGGCCCTGACGACCCTGAAGGAAGACCTCAAGACCGAGGATCACTATCCTCCAGAGAACCACATTCGACTCTGTATCCTTAAATCAATAAATAACCACCTACTTTTGCCCGCTTACTTGTTTCGCCTTATTCTTGAACCAGGGAGACCTTCTCTTTCAGCTACCACACCCAGAGATCAAATAAATTTCTGTGAACCCCGGCGCGGCGAGCATACCCCGGCCGAGGTGCCGCCACAGCCTTTTGCCAGCGGCTGCACCGCACAATGAATCTCATTAAAGACTTCAATTTGATTGATGAATAATTTAAATAATTCACTGTGCTGATTAAGTAATTCGTTCAGTTTTCCAACTATACGCCTGAATATAGCCGAATTAAGGTTATGGTAACCTCAACGTGCATTTAAGCTATTGGTGATTTTGGTCCTCACCACCCATGATGTATATTTGTAAAATCGTATGTGCTTCGTTTAGCATTGGAAGCAATGAGCGTGCTTTGTGCTACACTTTTCTTTCAATTTTAAATGTGGAATTGTATTGTAGACCATTTTCCGCAGAATTGTTGACTATTTCTGTTTCTCCGAATGATGTCATTTGAAAGCATCAATTGAATTCAGGAAGATGTTTAAATCTGCATCAGTGCCGATGAGCAAGCTGTTCAATGGTTCCGGTGGTGTGTTAGTTTGAGGTAGTTGCACTTTTTCTGATACGTAACCACCACTTACTGTAATACACTTGTCCTTTGATTTTAAATGTGGAATTGTGCTGGTGACCATTTGCCCTAGTATTGTTGACTAAGCCCACGTTTCCGTTCCAATTGTCTTTGTTCATTTCGTATCTCTACTGATTAAGATTCATGCAATTTCTTCGATTCGTTCGACTGTTCGTTAAGCTCTACTGTGTCGCATGTTTGACAGGAGTTCAACCACAAACAACGTGACACGAAATTTTTATATATATCGATTTTTGTAGAAAATTCAAGATTTTGACATTTTTAAGGAAGTCATTAGACGACCGTAGAAAAGTCGTCGCTTAGCTCTTAAGGTTAGTTCTTACCTCCAACTACTTGACATTTTAAGATCACAATGTCGCCTTCACTATATGGGCCTACCACTGTAGATCGCTCAACGTTATCATTGTCTCGTATAATTACTTGTTTAGGAGGAGCTAATACAAAAAGAGTAGAAAGTATAAAAATATGATTAATGAAATTTCGAAAAAGGTATCGGACAACTAATATATACTTATATGCGATAGATATGTTTTATCATCAGATATCGTTTCTTTTTGAGAATGCTTTGTATCGCTATTTGAAACTGTAATACCAAAAAAATCAGTTGGAATATTTTGATACATCTAAAAATAGAGAAGTCCATGTGCGGGATACCAGCCGCTTATTTTTTCACTATCACTTGAACATAACCCCCGTCAGCAGATTGATAGTGCGTCGACTGCACAGCTGAGGGTCGTAGGAATAATGCTAAGATATAAACTTCTTTACTTTTAGAATCTTTAAGACCTTCAATGAGTTAACACAATAAGGGCCGGCTTCTCAACTTCGGGTTAACATAAAGCGAAACGTTTAAGTGGCCCATTACGAAAATTGGTTAGAAATTTATCGGCTTTATAAAAAGATGAAGAATAAGGTACTATTAAACAGCTGATTTAAGATGTTAAGATGTTTAATGTTAATCTTACTTTTTCATAAGTTATACTTTTACTATTTTAATTAATAATATCAAAGACTATACAATTACACAGATATTGGTAACCGTGACCGCGGGTCTCTTTTTCACATCTGAAATGCTACTCGGCTTCTTCAATGCCTTGGCCAGTGCTTATATCTTTGATGCGGGACAAAGGGGGTCTCAGCCGAAAAAAGCTGGTAAAAGGAAACAAATTTTATTAGCTCTTTGGATAGGAGCATTTTTCAGAGGTTTTCAAATCGAACTTTTCTAGAAAATTTCAGTTTAGCAGACGAGAGACCTCAAATGTGAAAATTTTGGTAGCGTGCTAAATCATGCATAAGCAACGTAGTTGTTTTTGCATTCTTGTCTGGGATCGTCATCAAAGACTGAACATTTTGTTTTTGCATACGTCTGAAGTCATTAAAGAACAGTTGAACACAGAAATGAGAAAAATGCATAATGCATCATCACGGCAGAACGGCTGGGCAGATATGTTTTCAATGTTTATTCAGATGTTCTTATTTGCCAGAATAATACAATTTTGGTAAAACCAAACCTCTATCGCGAAAAAATTAATTTTTTGAACTGCTGGGTCGATTTGTCTCAAATTTGTTTCAGTTGTTCGTATTTGCCAGAAGAAAATTTTGGGAAATCCCTCCTGCAAACGAGAAAAAAGTGATTTTGTATTTGTTTCTTATATGGAATCTCAGCCGAACAATAGAAGGATGATGTTGTTGATCAACCCTACTACAATCCGAGTCACTTCTCATCCATGCAACTACAATGTGCCACAGTGTAGCATGGCAGGGTACAGCTGTTTTTGTATATTTGCTATCTATTTTACATATCTGCAACAGATTCGGCAATCTGATAGATATGGTCATTATCTACGATACTGCATTTTCAGTTTTCTTGTATCTTCAAAATTGTGAATGCCACAGATTTTCATCCTTTGTGGCGTCGGAAGGGGGCGCAATTGTGAAATATACTTGTAACAGTGTGGTTGCTCTAGCTCTTATAGTCTTTGAGAACTAGACGCTCATCAAGACGGACAAACAGACATGGCTATATCGACTCGTCATTTGGTGCTGATCAAGAATATATATACTTTGTGGGGTCGGAAACTGGCAAACTGAAAACCTGCTCAGCAACCCGCCACCCTGACATGTCATCTCCATTTATCAGATATGGGAGGGGACAAGGCAGCTTACGACGCACAACGACCAAAAGAAGACGATTAATCTCAACAAATCTAGCCCAAATATAACAAAAAATAACTGTGCGACAATGGGGAAACTTTCGAAAGTACTTTGCACCAGAAAAAAAATAGTTTGTAGGCCAGAATGAGTTGATTACTTCCTCAAACTTCAAATTCAAATTTAAACTTAAAATTTACAATATAGGGTTTTTTTTTTTCAAAACATCAATTTTTTTTTTTTTTTTTTGTTACGTGATTTTATTTATTGAATCTTCCCTAATAGAGACCTAAGACAAGTATGCAAATCTTAACATAATGTGTTTATTTAATTAATTGCACTTAATTACTTAGAGTACGTCCCTAGCTAGGTCTTATTGGTGGATGGGGAGGTCTCTTCGCCGGAGTCGTGTATGGCTAGTATGTCAAGTTAAAGACTGCGAAAGTCTATTAGGATGGGCTTGAAGCTTGGCCTGATACTTTGCTTTCACTTTGGCAATTTTATCCTACATTTAAGTCTTTATGGATATTTTCCTTCCGTATGGTGCCCCAGTGATAGTTCTTAGTATCTTCGATTGAGCTCTCCGGATTATTTCTAAATTACTGACGCAAGCCCCGGCGCCGTATGTCCAGATGGGTTTGAAAACTGCATTGTACAAAAGTACTTTGTACTCCAGTTTTAGTGGTGAACGGGTGTTTATTAGCCAATGTAGCTAGCTTTAAATTTAAGTAGATTTCTTTTCGCTTCAATGTGATTACGCCAAGTAAGCCTTCTATCCAGATGAACACCAAGGTATGTTACTTCGGTGGTTTGTGGAGTGTTGATGTTGTTCAGATATAATGGAGGGCAAGTTTGTCTGTTTAACGCAAAAGTGACATGCACTTTTGCTCGTTTACGCGTATGCGCCAGTCTGATGGCCATTTTTCTAGGGCCACGAGATGAGACGATAAGTGTTGCGTGGCCCTTGCTGCACACTTGCAGCGACTTAGTATGGCAGTATCATCAGCAAATGTCTAAGTTGTTGTTAGGCTGTTTGTCGGTAGATCTGCTGTGAACATTCCAACATTCCATGGATGTTTTTGATTTTGTGGATTAAGCCGTCTAACCAAACGCGGTCGAAAGCCTGGGCGACATCCAGAAAGACAGCGAAGCAATACTCCCGTCTTTCAAATGCAATTCGTATCTTAGAGGCTATACGGTTTACTTGTTCAATGGTTCCGTGCTTTTCGTGAAATCCAAATTGGAGAGTCGGGATGGCTCCGTTGATGTGTAGCTGTTGTGTGATACGATTCAGGAGCAGCTTTTCAAATATCTTTGATATCTTTGATATCTATATGATGATGGCTTGGACTTGTCTTTTCCGGCTTTATGGATCATTGTGATGACTGATTTCCTCCATTCTTGAGGATAATAGCCCCATTTCATCATGCTGTTGAATATCACAGTAAGGAAATACACTGCACAGCTCGGCAATTCTATGATCATTTTAGGGGAGATGAAATCGTGGCCCGGAGCTTTCTTTTGCTTTGAGATTTGGTCTTTAATGACCCTTGTGACTTCTCCTGATTGGAATATGATAGGCGGAGTAGCTTCGGGTTGTTGGTTGGTAGGAGCACAAAGCTTTTTGTTGCTGGGTGTGGTTTGAAGACGCTTTCTAGATGGACGGCAAAAGTATTTTCCTTCTTTTTGTTGCTGCGAGCTCACTCTCCTGTTTGTGTACGCAAAGGTGATTCACTCTCGATTCTCACACTCTCATAACATCGATTGGTGGGCAAACGCCTGATTTAGCTTTCCACAGTGGGAATCGTTTGCTAGTTGGGGAGAGTTTCCCCATATAGAATATTTGAGCTCGGTTTTTTTCATCTTCTAGGGCTCTGCGTAGTAGGTGGTTGGCTATTTTTAGCCGCTCTTTCGAGGCAGGTGATCTGTGTGCTTGCCACTTTCGGCGAAGCCTTCTTTTATAGCCTAGCAGCACTTCAATGTGCCTAGAAATACGACTGCTGTTGGAAAGTTTATTAGGTACTAATATTGGTGTTGAGTGTTTTGCCGCCAGTGACATTGAGGATACTAATGCTTCGATTGACCTATCAATGTCATCTTTACAATAAATGTTTGGGCAGCTGTCAATATGAGAAGCTATGTACTTTCTGTATTTGAGCCAATCTGTTTTGCTAGAAGTTAGAAAGTATGGGCGTTCCAAAAGCTGTAGATGGTCGTAAAGGTGAAGTCTACATGAATCTGAGCTTGCAGCACCCTTCGTGTAATTGAAAAATCAATCAAATCGGGTTGCTTGTTTGGATCTTTGGGCCAATATGTGGGCTTGCCCGGAGAGATAAATTCTAGCTTGTTTCATGGCGTTATTATACCGTTATATAGTTGTCTTCCTTTCGGGTTGGTAAGTCTAGATCCCCAATGGGCATGGGTGTGCTTGGCATTGTAGTCACCTGTAGTCAGCTGCTATAAATCGGTCACCTAGTAGGTCGGAGAATGTTACAAATTCTGTTTCGGAAATGCAGAAGCGCGGTGGGCAGTAAACTGCGGCTAGGCTTAGGTAGCCACTCTGAATTTCAATATGAATTGAAGATTGGGGATAAGGTGTAGCAAATGAAGGCAATGGATAATACCTGATGCGATGCTTGATCAGAACGTCAGTACCTTCATGTGCCTTACCATCGGGATGATTTTTCGCATAGAAGTTATAGCCATTGATGTGAAAGTAGTTTTTATTTATTAGGTGAGTTTCTGATATGAGCATGGCGTCAATGTCGTGTTGAGCGAGGAACTGTAAGAGCTCGCATTTGTGCTGCGAAATGCCTTTTGCATTCCAGAAACATATATTTCGACAAGCCATTTAAACAGATTTGTGTTTGATTAGGAGCTCCAGGAGGAGATTTTGGTTGTGCATAAGCTCCTGCATCGTTTGTTGTATTGCTACCATGGGTATGTTGGGCAGACATTTCTGGGATCTGATTTGATGCCTGATGCTGCATTATTCCTGCTGTGGTTGGTTGAAGTGTCGGCTTAGAGATTGAGGCGCACGACCCGTTGTTGTAACTTAGCGCCTGAGCAAAAGAAACTCCTGGAGTCGTAGTTGATGGTATATATGGTAAGTTTTGTCGGACGACCGGGTTTCGAGCAGCAGTTATTTTTTTTGGTTTAGGCGATTTTTCTATTCTTTATAGACAGGACAATCTCTATAGTTGGCAGTATGGTTTCCCCCAAAGTTGCTACATTTTTTAGCAGATGGATCCTCCTTACTTGCGGGGCAGGCCTCAGTGAGATGAACATCACCACAGGCAACGCTGACTGCCCGTAGAGTGCAATAAGTTTTCGTGTGGCCATATTCCCGGAAATTTGTGAATTTCGTTTGCGTGGATCCTAAACGGTGATCCTACGGTGTATATTCATAAACATGAACAGGAACGACACAGGCCACCCCATAAATAATACAGTCCACTTGAAGGAGGCCACTTGAGAAAAGGCACACCTAAATCTAGGATCGGTTCGACCATAAAGTCATCTACATGGGTCGCGTCGAACCCAAATCTGTCGACACACTTGTCGCACAGTCACACACACTTGCCACTATCAAGGATGATCGTGGGAACAAGTGCCGCACATTTGTTCTTTTCTTAGCGTTGGTCTTAGTTTAATTATGTTAGAGTTTCCTATATATAGTGCATAAGTTTTGAGAATAAAACAGTTCGAATTTACAACTCGTCTCAGTAACATCAACATTTGGTCCATCTAGCCTCTGAGTTTCCCCCACCCGTGGTAAGAAATTCAGACATATCAGCACCAGAGCCCCTGTTATCCCCCACCAGTGGTAAGAGACAGAATAACATAAAACCTTGACTTTGATAGCAAGGTAGCTAGTGGCAACTAAACACGACAGCATAAAACCTTGGCTTTTATAGCAGGGTAGCTATCGGAAGCATCGAGCCCCTGTCATCCCCCTCCGTGGTAAGAGGAAGAATCGCATAAAACCTTGTCTTATATAGCAAGGACGCTAGCGGCAAATCGATAGAATAGCGTAAAACCTTGGACTGAGTGCCAAGGTCGTTATCAATAACCAAAAAAGTCGATACTAAAACTCTGATCCCTCCCAAAAGGGACGAGTATATAAAATCGCACAAAACACCAAAAGCCTAAGTGAACACATCTCAGTTGTGCGTCGGGGCACAACGTGGCCAACTAGGCGACCACAATAAAAACACCCCCAACGGTTCACTTAAGACTGAAAAAAAAAAACGGCCTGAAAAATGGGCACGATCCGGCAAATATGGCTAGAGGAGCAGGATCAATTAGAAGTAAGATTGATGAACCTGCAGGAGAATGTGATAGATAAAACACTTACAAAAAGCAAAGCCGCAGATGTCCTGAAAACGTTAAATGCGATTAAGGGTGATATCGAAGCAAATCATTCAAAATTAATGAAAGACGGTTTCGGGAAGAAGGAATATTTCGAACAGAATATATTCTACCATCTAATGAGCAAGGCCGATATGCTCGGGAAAAAACTGAAATGTGAAGGAGGTGTGATATTAGATAAAAAGATCATAGATGCAAGGTACTACACTACAAGCAATTCGGAAGAAAGGGCCTGCGGCTCAAACGAAGGAGCCGGAGGCAGCAAGGAGATAGTATCAAAACTATCCCAAAAACAGGAAGTAGCTTCCCCAGAAGAAAAGTTACTATACTGGTGCAACTGCATCAACAAAGAGATAGACAGCAAGGCGTTTAGCGATATAACTCTAGATGACGTATCGGATATGGAAACCACAATCGCGACAATAGTAAATGTATGGCATGAGTGTATTAATCCCGCAGAAGACAACAGAGAAGAATATAACAGGACAAAAACCGAATGTCGGCGGAAAATAAGACACGTCACAATCCAGTTGAATATGAATTCTGAAAATCATAAAGAGACCGAAGTTAAAAGCCAAGTAGAGCTTGAAAAGTAAAGATACCGCAGTTCGATGGATGATTCATGAGCAAAGAAAGTACAACACGGAAAAATGATACGGCTGACGAACGCATTAACGGGGGAACCAGCTCGTCAATTCAACACTTACCAACATCGTGTCAACTATGAAGTAGCATGGTCGACGCTCAAGAAGAGGTACAACAATAACAGGATGTTATTTGCAGCGCAATGGGACAGACTTCTGGATCAACCAGGAATTAGAAGCAACAATGCGGAAGATGTAAGACAGCTACTTGATACAACTAATGAATGCATAAATGCCATCAAAGCGTTGGGCATAACCATAAGTGAAAATGACCCTTTCATCGGACGAATAATAAACCGGAAGCTCGACAAAGAAGGAATGTGACACTTTGAGCAGGATATTAAAAAACCCAGAGAAATTCAGGAGCTATCAGATGTGCTACACTTCTTGGAACAGCAGCATCAAACATTAACAGCAGTAGCAGGAAACGGTTACGCTTCAAAAGAAAGAAACGTATATCAAAGACAGGAAACGGCCGCCTACCCCAAAGCCTCAACAAGGGAGAAATATTGCAAGTATTGCAGTCTAGGAGGTCATTGGATCCCGGAGTGCCGAAGATTCGAACGGTTAACGCCAGAAGGTCGATTAGAATTGGCGAAAAAACAAAGATTATGCCTGCTATGTTTAAAACACAATAGGAACGAACAGTGCTACGAAAAAAATAAAAGGTGTAAAAAATGCTACAGCAATCATAACGAATTGTTACATATTGAAGGAAAAAATACCAGAAAATGCTACGACAATGACGTCCAAAAGCGCGTCAACAGTAATCCTGGCTACAGCACAAGTAAGAGCAAAGGCTGCTAACGGAGAATATGTGCTATTGAGAGCATTAATCGATCAAGGATCACAGCTATCCTCGATATCAGAAGAAGCAGCGCAGCTGTTGGGACTTCCTCGTCAAAGAGCTATAACTAAAATACACGGGCTCAGCGAGACGCTAGTTGGCGAATCAAAACACAAAATTAAAATCGAAAAAACACCACGATTCCTGAGCAACCATAAAGAAGAAGTAGAACCGTTTTGTCGTCATTAACCAGTGCGCAACCAGACAAATCTTTCGAATACGAAATGGAAAACTGGAAAAATTATCATCTGGCTGATCCATTATTCAATAAATCAGATAGAATCGATTTGGTATTAGGAGGAGAAGTATTCGCAAGAATTCTGGAAAACGGAGTAGTGAAAATTGATGGCAGTCTCGGACAGTACACTAAGTTTGGTTGGATCATATCAGGCATAGTAAATGTACCAACAGCGATGTCCCGGCTATTGTCAATGGAACGCAAGTTTAAGAAACAAGAAGAACTACAGAATGGATACAAAGGTTTTATGAAGGAGTACAATGATCTCGGTCACATGGCTAAAATTAATGATGGTTCGATGGGGAAGTACTACCTTCCTCATCAAGCTGTTATTAGAGAGGGAAGTGCCACTACAAAACTGAGAGTGGTCTTCGAAGCATCTGCGAAATCATCAAACGGTAAAAGTCTGAATGAAATTATGCATACAGGCCCAAGACTACAAAGAGATATTTTCGACATCATCATCAAATGGAGGACATGGAATATTGTCTTAGCTGCCGATGTGGAAAAAATGTACAGGCAGATACGTATTGCCGAAGAAGACAGGCCGTACCATCGCATTCTCTGGAGGGATGACCCAATGAAACCAATAGAAGAATATGAGCTACAAACGGTTACGTATGGAACATCATCGGCACCATTTTTGGCTGTCCGAACATTAATGGATATAGCCAACTACACCCTGAACTCCAAACTGCAAGACATCATAAAAAATGACTTTTACATGGATGATTTGATGGCGGGAGCAGATACGATCAAGGAAGCGCAAAGTATCCAAACAATGATTGCACCAACGTTCAGATCATTTGGATGGCATCTTCGGAAATGGTTATCGAATAATGAAAAAGTAATGGGAAACATTGACTCATCTTTGAAGAACGAGGTCGTAGAAATTAACGACAAAGAAGCAGTTAAAACACTAGGATTACATTGGCAACCTAAGGAAGACAGCTTTAAATTTGAAGTCAATATGAGCACTGCCGGGACTTGTACAAAACGGTCCGTTCTCTCGCAAGTAGCTCGGATTTTTGATCCAATTGGATGGTTGTCCCCAGTTACAGTCATCGCAAAACTCTATGTGCAGAATCTTTGGCTATTAAAAGTGACATGGGACGAAGAATTATCCAAAGAACTCACAGACGAATGGAAAAAATTCACAGCGAGCATGGATATGTTAAAAGATCTTCGTATTCCCCGATGGTTGGGCACTCATCTCCACTGTCAGGCGGAAATGCATGGATTTGGCGATGCATCAGAGAAAGCATACGGAGCAGTAATTTACATAAAAACAGCCTACACTATAAAATTGCTAACAGCGAAAACAAAAGTAAATCCTATAAAAAATCGGAAGACACTACCCAAGCTGGAATTATGTGCCGCTCATTTGCTAGCTAAGCTAATGAACCGTGCAGCAGGATCCATACCACAAGCTAATGCAATGTATGCTTGGAGCGACTCAACAATTACTTTAGCATGGATTCGCGAAAGTAAAAACAAAGACAAGTTCATAAGGAAACGAGTGGACGAAATAAAAAGTAACGTGCCACAAGCAATATGCCATCATGTTAGCACAAAGGACAACCCCGCTGACAGTGCATCACGAGGAATCTCTCCAACCAAACTACAAGATCTACGTATTTGGTGGGACGGCCCAAGTTGGCTGCATTTATCACAAGACCAATGGCCAATAACGTCAAACGAACACACGGAGCATAAATGTACATTTGTAAATTTTAAAAATGAAGGAGAATTTATGAATGCGCTTGTTTCACGCTATTCGAGTTGGCTCAAAATAAAGAGAATAGTCGCATACATAAGACGGTTTTACCATAAAGGGAGCACATTACCGCAGTACTTAACGTCAATGGAATTGCAATCGGCTGGAATGCTCATTATAAGATTATGCCAAAATAACCAGTTTGAAGACGAAATTCAGCAGCTTAAACGAGGAGGAACAGTGAAAAACACCAGCAGGATCAGCACCCTCTACCCATTCTTGGACAAAGATGGTCTACTTAGAGTAGGAGGACGTTTGGTTAAATCTGACCTTCCGTTTTACACAAAACACCCAATTATACTTATGAAGTCGCATCTAACTGGACTCATAATTAAAGAATGCCATCATGCAACCCTTCATGGAGGAAATCGGTTGATGGAAGCGATGATCAGACGTCAATTTTGGATATTATCAGCCAAAAAAGATATAAAGCAATTTGTAAGAAAGTGCGTCAAATGCATCCGATATCGTCAGGAAGCAGCTAAACAAATGATGGGAAACCTACCAACGGAAAGAATAACAATGTCCAGCCCGTTTACACACACAGGAGTGGATTATGCAGGACCATTTCATATGAGATGTTCAAAGGGAAGAGGCCAGAAGTCATTCAAAGGATATGTAGCAGTATTCATATGCTTTGCAACTAAAGCGATTCACTTGGAAGCAGTAAGCGATATGACAACAGAAGCATTCTTGGCAGCTCTTAAGCGATTTACAGCACGGCGAGGAAAATGCTCTCACCTATATTCAGACAACGGAACGAATTTTGTGGGTGCCAACCGATGTCTCGACGCAGACTTTAAAAAACCGATTAAAGGAAATAGTGACGTCGCACCAATATTAGCCAATGACAATACAACGTGGCATTTCTCCCCGCCGTCAGGACCCCACTTTGGGGGAATTTGGGAAGCGGGCGTAAAATCGATGAAACATCATTTAAAAAGGACAATCGGAGAAGTCAAGCGCACTTTTGAAGAGATGGCAACAGTATTAGCCCAAATTGAAGCAGTACTAAACTCTCGCCCACTTTATACCTCAAGTGAAATTAATGGCGAAGATGTTTTGACACCATTGCATTTTTTAATTGGTAAACCAATGTTGTCGATACCAGTTCCAGAGGAAGATGTGGCCATAACATCCCTTAATAAATGGAAACTAGTTCAGAAACTTTTGGAAACGATGGAAAGAGGAATATCTGCACACGCTTCAACAAAGAAACAAGTGGAAACAACCTGAGGAGAATCTCCAGGATGGAGATATCGTTCTAATTAAAAACGAGGATACACATCCGTCAAAATGGCCACTAGCCAGAGTACTACAAACCCATCCAGGCAACGTTGGTCGAGTACGAGTAGTGTCGTTGGAATTGGAGAAAAGTACAATCAAGCGACCAATACACAAAGTATGTCCCCTCGTTAAAATCGAGAAATACGAAAACAACGGGAATCAAAAATCAGCGGACAAAACAACGCTTACTACAGTGAAGCATCGGAAATTCAACCTATGGGGAACGATACTCTGCTTACTCATGATATTGCCAATATGGATAGCAGCACCCATTAACGTCACTAATGGAATATTACACGAGATGTCAGATAAAGCAGCAGTATATCTGGACCCACTAGGACAAGTAGATGTCATGGAATCAAAATGGAATTTGATTGTATATTTTGATATGAAGTCATTCATCGAAACGATGATATTATGCTGCTGCGTATAAATATTATGCTGCTGCAGATGAACAATATATGCCCCAAATTGGAAAATTTCAAAACGGATTGCTTGCATGTTATCAGTAATATGAGAAGAGAAATCTCACGCATAGAAGATTCAAACAAAAACATGTTTGGGCATAGAAATGCGAGAGTCAAAAGAGCACCATTTGGATTTTTGGGATCATACTACCATATATTGTTCGGACTAATGGATGAAGAAGATCGAGACATCATGGAAAGAAATATGAAGGTGCTTCTCGCAAATCAAAACGATTTGAACTTTCTGATAAAAAAGCAGACGACAATTGTTGAATCAACTCTTAACGTTTTGACAAGAACGACAAAGGAAGTCAACGAACAATTCTAGGATATTGAAATTCACGTTAATCAGTTAACACAGACAATCCAGAAGAACTTTTTCATTTATCAAGAATCAATCAAATTTATTATGCTGACCAAACAACTCAGCATGGCGATTACAGAAAGCGACAGAATTCAAGCAGACATAGTAGGATTACTGATTGATATCAACCACGGAAAGCTTAACCCAGACTTAATAACGCCAACAAAAATGAATAACGAAGTGCAAAATATTAGAGAGCACTTACCTGAAAAGTATAAGCTACCTGGAAGACGAACCAATGAAATACAAGCTATATACAAATTACTAACTGCCAGTGGAGCATTAGTAGACGACAAATTAATTACACTAGTCAACACGATTTTTCCTCAAGGAACAAAACCAACTTTTTATTAAAGATTTGGGGCTTAGAAATGGTTTGATGATATTTTTTTTTTTTTCTATGGCAGAACTTTTTTTTGAAGAATTTTTTAAGTCTGGTATTTTTTTTTAAAGCTTTTTTCAGAGGTAGCGATAGTTTTTTTCACATAACTTTAGTATCTTACGTCTGGTTGTAAAGAACTTTGCTATTTTGAAAAGATAATTAAAACAGCTAGAAGTTAAGCCCAAACACTTTGTGATTACAGCTTACCGTCTGGGAAATATAAAGCATTGAAATGCAAAAATGATGATTTTTGTGCGGTATTTTTTACGAAATTTTGACTTTAAAAACTCGGGAAAAGTTCTTTACAACCAGACGTAAGATACTAAAGTTATGTGAAAAAAACTATCACTACCTCTGAAAAAGCTAAAAAAAAAATACCAGACTTCAAAAATTCTTCAAAAAAAAGTTCTGCCATAGAAAAAAAACCATAATTCTTTAAAAAATTTTAAATCCCCATATCTATCAGAAAAAGTCGGTTTGGATCCTTGAGGAAAAAAAAAGTTCGATTTTGTCGAGTAGTGTTATCAGCGTAAGCATTCCATTGATAAACAGTCAATCGTCTAGACTTTATAAAATAGTCCCTATTCCCTTTGAGACGCACAACCACATAATGATTCCAGTGGTACGAGACTCCTATCTCGTTTACAACTTTTTGCTGGACTCATATCATGTAATGTCCGAAGCCATTTTACATAAATGCGAACGGACGACTTTCGACGTGTATGTCTGCGAAGGAAATTGGCCATGGGCCAATGCAAATGGTGATGCGTGCGAAATAGCACCTCTGAATCCGTCAAGTACCTACCAATGCACATTTGTGGAGGCTAAACCACTACTATTTTGGGTAAAGTTAAAAAAGGACAACGACTGGCTCTTCAGAACATTTAACAAGACATCAGCACATATACAGTGTAACGGTAACCATGAGGTTATAAACGACCTACCGCTTCAAGGGATAATCTCTCTTCAAGAAGGATGTACAGTTCGATCTGGAGGAACTACGCTGTTTTCACCAAAAAAGATTAAGAGTGAATCATCGAAGTCTTTTACTATCCCCTTAACAAAAGAAATCGGAGAAATATCAGAATTCACCTTAAAGCCACTGGGCTCAAGGGTAATCGATAACAGCAAAGAAATAAATGACCTCCAAAAGCAGCTTAGCAAAATAGAAAAAGAAAATATCCTTCTAAGAGGACTCGACTTCCACCCAGTACATAAGTACATCGGATCTTTCACATTATTAATTATTATTATTATTTTTGTAGTTTTATTAATTATTTACATAAGGAAGCAATGCAAATCAAATGAAACAGTCACCATTTCCTGGCGGACCGCCGGCAAAATGTTCAGAGGATGAACAGAACCGGACACCAAGTCACGCCACCATAATCACAAACCTTGCAGACCGTGACAAGATGTTCATAGACATGAACAGAACCCAACAGCAGACAACGAACACAAAATACAGTTCTCTTGAACGAGGCCTACAAACCCGCAGCTATCTCAGCTCTAGCGGATCGCGGGCAAGATGTTCATAAACATGAACAGGAACGACACAGTCCACTTGAAGGAGGCCACTTGAGAAAAGGGACACCTAAATCTAGGATCGGTTCGACCATAAAGTCATCTACATGGGTCGCGTCGAACCCAAATCTGTCGACACACTTGTCGCACAGTCACACACACTTGCCACTATCAAGGATGATCGTGGGAACAAGTGCCGCACATTTGTTCTTTTCTTAGCGTTGGTCTTAGTTTAATTATGTTAGAGTTTCCTATATATAGTGCATAAGTTTTGAGAATAAAACAGTTCGAATTTACAACTCGTCTCAGTAACATCAACAGTGTATTAGACATTGAAGCTTGCAGATTGGGTGAACTTCATTTTTACTTATATGCATACTTTTAGGTGTTACTTCTACTTTGAACATTGGCTGGGGAATTTGATTGCTATTTATTATGTTCATAGCCATTTTGACTTCGAAGCCCTTATCGTTAAGTCCATCTATTATCTCATTGATTGGGACTGTTGGTTCGATTCCTTTGATAACCACTTGTAATCCTTTGCTAATTCTAAATTGGTAGGTGTAATAGGTGACTTGTATTTTTGTTACATTTATCTTACCCTTTTTATGGATGTGACATAGAATGTGTTTGCGCCAATTTGCCTGGCGAACATAAATAGGTGGCGGTCTTAATTTGTTGGCTTTGGGTGTTTGGACGATCTCATCTTCATGTGGAACACTTAGTATCGAAAATCTATTGTTTGCTAGTGCCTTATGTGACACAGTGTTCTCGGTTATTTTAGTTATTTTAACTGCATTGTTGTTCTTCACAGTTTGTGGGCTCAATTTTCTTTTGATTTGCACATAGCGACCCAGTCTGAATTAACGCTCCGTTAGCGTTTTTTGAACTTATTGGTTGGGAGAGGTGGGGCTTGTCGCAGTGGGTCGACAGTATCGGGCTCTGAGCAATTGCAGTTGTTGTTGTTGTGGTAGTTGTCGTTGTTGTGGTCGAAGATACAGTTTTGAGCGAGGGCATTGTACTAGTTGTTGTCGATATTGGCAAATCGTTGGATAGGCACTTGAACTTTTGATTTAGGCTGTTAACCAAAAGGACTTTTTCTGATAGATTTCGAAATTTAAAAATTTTTGTAGTACTTTTTTATTTTTTTATGGTGTCATTTTTTTTTAAAGAATTTTTAAAATCTGTTATTTTTTTTTTGGGTTTTTGCAGAGGTTGTGCTTTTATTTTTCACATAACTTAAGTAGATTATATCTGGTTGCATAGAACTGTGTAGTTCTGAAAAGTTAAAAAATGCTGCTTAAAATCCGACCCAGACCTTTTGTATCTGCATATTAACGCGTGAAATTTATTAAGCTTTCAAATTTAAATTTCATCATTTTTTCTATGCAACCAGATATAAGATACTAAAGTTATGTGAAAAATAGAAGCACTACCTCTAAAAAAAAACGAGAAGGAACGTGTGAGTCGCTTCTGGGGACGCGACTCTACTTATACCCGTACTCAGTGAGTATATACATTTTTGAGCATAATTTTTAAGAATTTTAGAATTAAAAAAAAATTTTACATTTTACATTCTTTTGCTACATCTGTTATCTACATCTACAATGTATATTTTACATCAAACATGTAGATTATAGATGTACCATTTATATTCTACATCTCCTCCGCTAGGGGTTGCTCGCGCACTGAACGCGGCAGAGTGTGCGAGCGAGAGAGAGAATGAGTAGTGTGTTTCTAGCTGGATGAGGCGGGGGAACCAACAGAAAATTAATTTCTTCATTCTGGCTATAATTATGAACCGATCTGATTCATATTCGGCAATCTTGTAGATATGGGCATTCTCTACGATACTGCGTTTTTAGTTTTATCGTATCTTTAAAATTGTGCCTGCCACAGATTTTCGTCTTTTGTGGGGGCGGAAGGGGGCGGGGCGAAATTTTGAAATACACTTGTAGCAGTGTGATATCACATGAGTCTGGAAACCAAATTTGGTTGCCCTAGCTTTTATAGTCTCTGAGATCCAGGCGTCAAACAAGACGGACTGACGGACAGACGGACAGACAGACATGGCTCTATCGACTCGGCTATTGATGCTGATCAAGAATATATATACTTTATGGGGTCGGAAAATTTTCCTTCTCTGTGTTACACACATCCACTTTTACCACAAATCTAATATACCCCTTAACTCTTTTTTGAGTACGGGTACAACAACAACAAAATACCAGATTTTAAACAATTCTGTAAAAAAACTACACCATAAAAAAAAACCATAATTCGTTAAAAAATGTTAAACCCCGAAATCTATAAGAAAAAGGTTTTTGGGCAACAGCCTAATTCTAGTGTTGACTAGTGTTATTAAAAATGAGAAGGAACGTGTGAGTCGCTTCTGGGGACGCGACTCTACTTATACCCGTACTCAGTCAGTAAATACATTTTTGAGATATGATTTTTTACAATTTTAGAAAAAACGAGAAGGAACGTGTGAGTCGCTTCTGGGGACGCGACTCTACTTATACCCGTACTCAGTCAGTAAATACATTTTTGAGATATGATTTTTTAGAATTTTAGAAAAAAAAAAATTTTACATTTTACATTTTTTTGCTACATCTGTTATCTAAATCTACATCTACAATGTATATTTTACATCTAAAATGTAGATTATAGATGTACCATTTATATTCTGCATCTCCTCCGCTAGGGGTTGCTCGCGCACTGAACGCGGCAGAGTGTGCGAGCGAGAGAGAGAATGAGTTGTGTTTGTCTTGCAGGACGGGGCGGGGGAAGCAACTGAAAATTAATTTCTTCATTCTGGCTATAATTATGATCCGATCTGATTCATATTCGGCAGTCTGGTAGATATGGGCATTCTCTACGATACTGCGTTTTTAGTTTTATCGTATCTTTAAAATTGTGCCTGGCACAGATTTTCGTCCTTTGTGGGGGCGGAAGGGGGCGGGGCGAAATTTTGAAATACACTTGTAGCAGTGTGATATCACATGAGTCTTGAAACCAAATTTGGTTGCCCTAACTCTTATAGTCTCTGAGAACCAGGCGTCAAACAAGACGGACAGACGGACAGACGGACAGACAGACATGGCTCTATCGACTCGGCTATTGATGCTGATCAAGAATATATATACTTTATGGGGTCGGAAAATTTTCCTTCTCTACGTTACACACAACCACTTTTACCACAAATCTAATATACCCCTTAACTCTTTTTTGAGTACGGGTATAAAAATGTTAACAAGCATTAGTGTACCAAATGTATTAATTATGTTTAAAAACTTGTAACAACATAACACCAAATAAAGAAGTTCGTCTAACTTTAGAATTGACTGAAAAGACTGATTACTGATAGTTGTATGGGTTAAGGTATGAAATATAATTAGGTAGACGCGACAAGATCTAATTTGTGTGGACCTGCACTTGGGAAAATATAAAAGAAACTTGAAAGGTATCCTACCTCAGATTGGGTATAACGAAAAAAGTAACTGTCAACAACATTTCATACCAAATGAACGCGATCACGTACCAAATGTACAACCCTATTTCGTTTGCTATGATCCCAATTGGCAGTTGGGCCCACAACCTTCCAGATGTTATTTTTTGTTCATTTTTTAGGTTTGGTTGACGAATTTTAGCCCCACAGTTTCTCGATAGATTTTAGTGAGACACAGTACATAACAGTTTTTTCTACTTTTCCTAAGTTTTTAAAGTCAACATTTCGTAAAAACACAGCACAAAAATCATAATTTTGGCATTTCAATGCTCTTTATTTCCCAGACGGTAAGCTGAAATCACAAAGTGTTTGGGCTTAACTTCTAGCTGTTTTTCAAAAGTAGAAAAGTAAAAAAGAGCTATCTCTAAAAAAAGCTTAAAAATAAAACCAGTTTTAAAAAATTCTTCAGAAATAAATATCATCAAACCATTTCTAAGCTAATCTTTAAGAAGTTGGTTTTGGAAAATCGTGTCGTGTAGTGTTATTTTTACTCAGAACCTGCAGCGCGGATATCCACAAGATGAACAGATGAATTTTTTCCGTTTGAGACTTCTAAATATCGAGTTGGGGAATTAGCCTTCTATGTTTTACTATAAGTTCGTTTAATAAAATATCTTTTTTAAAAACTTTCTTTGGAACTCGGGAATTATTATTACGCACATATAGCACAGACGCCGACATATGTACGTAAATTTACATAGATTACAGAAAATGTACTTGGAGCATTCGAAGACGAAAATATCATGACGCTTTTTGGCATGACGAAAGGTCAAACGAAAAAAAAGGTTTTGTTAAAAAGTCCACGTGTCTATTCTGTTTTCGTATTGTATTTTCGCATCAGATAAGATCATTTGTCTAATGCAAGAAAATATTCGCGAAGAAAATATAAATTTTTTATCGATGCCACATTTAAGGCATGCCCCTTCGGAGACTTTAAACAGCTTTTAATAATATACATCAAACATATGCAGAAGGTAAACTATTTTCTCTATATATTTTGCCAGATAATCATTAATTTTAATATACTTATTTTTCAGACTTCAGAATTGAAGTTTGCTATCAGCATTTATTCACATACATCGATTCAAATATTTGCTGCCTAAGAGGATCTTCGATTATATCGGATTATGAAAGTGCAATGCGAAACGCTTTGAAAAGCTTACATCCCGATATGCATTTTTTCGCTTGCTGGTTCCATTTTACTCAAGCTTGTAAAAGGAATGCTATGATTGGCTTCGATTGACATGAAATTTCTATATTTACCGCTTTTACCAGAGACCAGTATTATGGAGGGATTTCACACGTTAGAAGTGGATGCAAAAAGTATAAATGAAAAACTTTTTGGCCCTCTCTTGAAATACTATAATAGGCAGTGGATTAAGAAGGAATATTTTTTAATTAAAAAAATGTATTTTAAACTAGCGTATATAATATATAATTTATTTTGTCGTTTAGAAAGGAGTTGAGAAGATTTCCGTTTTCAAACGTTCAACCAGGCCCACAAGCTCTGTTGAAGTTTATAATATCAACTTGGGCAATAAAATTCGTTCCCACGGTCACTTCTTTAAGTTTGTTCAATGCCTTATTGATGCAGAATATGAAAAAAGCCGCGAATTCGCATTGCTTTTCCAAAACGGGGGCGTTGGAAATCAACCACAGACAACAAAATTACGTGTAAATTACTGTTTTCATTATATTAAAACTTATGAAAAAATTAAAATATATTTTCAGGACCGTGCTCAAAAAATCATGGATGCCATGGATTTATTTGAAAAAAAAAAGAGCTTGATGTGAATGGATTTTTAACGCGCACTGTGTCAATCAACCATAAGTTCGCGAAGATGTGTGACTGAGTGGCACATTAAAATCGAGTTAAAAATGAACTTAATCGTCGTCTTCTTCAAACGATAACGTTGCCTCTATATACATTTCTAGAAGAAAATCGGTTTTGTTTCGACCATGCAATCATGTTTCTATTTGTGGCGTCTGCTGGAAGTTGATCACCTTTACAGTATTCAAAATTTGAATGATTCAAATGAAGTTAATAAGATGAAATCTCCAACATGCAATCAACATGTAAACGGGGCCATATGTAATATATTCATTTATCCCTAATAAATTAATTAATCTTGAACTTAACAAACATATAATTTTTGCACAAACAATTTTGTATTTGTAGCTTAGTGATTTCTGAATAAATATAGATATTTTCATGAAACAAACTCTTTTAGAAATAATAGATAAAAAAAGAATGTTTCGAAAGCTCTGACGCCAAACTCCGCGAGGAGATATGTCGAGGAGATATGTTGTTTTCGAGACGACATATCTCCGTTATATTTCGGGAGCGGAGCTTAGCGTCATAAATCCTCGTCGTTTCAAAAACGACATATCTCCCGTCCCGAATTTAGCGTATGGGAGGAGATATGTCGCCAGGAGATATGTCGCTATGCCATTTTAAAATTTCGCCCGCCCTCTTTCAGTTCCACAAAGGTCGAAAATCTGTGACATCCACAATTTTATATATATAAAAAGAAAATAAAAATGCAGTATCGTAGAGAATGACCATATCTACCAGATTGTTGAATTTGGATCAGATCGGTTCATTATCATGGACAGAATGAGGAAATTCATTTTCAGTGGCTAACCCCAAACACTCCAGCGCTGCTACCGCTACTCATTCTCTTTCGCTTGCACACTCTACTTCGTTCGGTGTGCTTACACCCTCTAGCTGAGGAAATGTAGAATCTACATGCTAGATATAGATTTTTATGAAAGATGTCTGGACGCTGATATGCAATGACTGCTCCATCAAGTGGCCCAAGTTGCAGAATCCTGTTACGCGCGGAACCCAGGCAGAAACGAAGCCCCTCCTCCCGCCCAACCAACCGAGGGGCGCAGCCGCATGACGCGCGAAGCGTATTACCGAACCGATTACGAGCATGCAGGAAATATAGGTGCTAGACTAAAATTCGAGGACAATTAGAACTAAACACAACTCAAAGAGCTAAACATGCAAAGATAGCTATATAGCTGCAAGGTAATTAGAACTCGAAATTCGTTCAAGGGCATGAATTCCTAGAGCGTACGAGACAAAGTGAGGAGCGCGACGGTAAAAAGTCATAAGTTTGCATTTAGAAAGGTTCAGAAAGAGGAGATTTGTTGAACACCAAATTTGCAACTCGTTTAGGTCGAGTTGAAGGCGTTTGTGCCGCTACTCATTCTCTTTCGCTTGCACACTCTACTTCGTTCGGTGTGCTTACACCCTCTAGCTGAGGAAATGTAGAATCTACATGCTAGATATAGATTTTTATGAAAGATGTCTGGACGCTGATATGCAATGACTGCTCCATCAAGTGGCCCAAGTTGCAGAATCCTGTTACGCGCGGAACCCAGGCAGAAACGAAGCCCCTCCTCCCGCCCAACCAACCGAGGGGCGCAGCCGCATGACGCGCGAAGCGTATTACCGAACCGATTACGAGCATGCAGGAAATATAGGTGCTAGACTAAAATTCGAGGACAATTAGAACTAAACACAACTCAAAGAGCTAAACATGCAAAGATAGCTAAGAAACAGTACTAATTACGAGAAAGGTATGTAAGTATTAGTGATTTAAGAAGAGGAAGTTAAGGCCACGCAGAGCAAAAAGTAAAAAGATTTTCTGGACTGATTCTATACGGTCCAGGTTTACTTTGTACTGGGGGCACCATACACAAGAGCCGTACTCTAAAATCGGACGAACAAGCGATATATAGAGATTCTTCGTTATATAGGGGTCGTCAAATTCCTTTGACCACCATGGTAGAAATGTGTTCAGAAAACTAACTTTGGGTCTAATTTAACACCAATATCATTTTATTTATTGAAGATTAGCAGCTATCTGCTAACATAAATTATGATTAAAATTAAAGGAGAAAAATAAAGGGGGGTATAGGAAATAATTAAAAATTAGAAGGAACGTGAGAGTCGCTTCTGGGAGCGCGACTCTACTTATACCCGTACTCAGTCAGTATATACATTTTTGAGCATAATTTTTTAGAATTTTAGAATTAAAATGTATACAAATGTATTACAATGTATATTTTGAAATTTTGAAATACACTTGTAGCAGTGTGATATCACATGAGGCTGGAAACCTAATTTTGATGCCCTATCTCTTATAGTCTCTGAGATCTAGGCGCTCAACAAGACGGACAGTCAGACAGACGGACAGACAGACAGACGGACAGACAGATAAGACAGACAGACATGGCTATATCGACTCGGCTATTTATGCTGATAATGAATATATATACTTTATGGGGTCGGAAACGTTTCCTTTTCTGCGATACACACATCACCTTTTACCACAAAAATAATATACCCCTTTAACTCTTTTTTGAGTACGGGTATAATTAGAGGATTGTAAGAATAGGTATATCTTACTGGCTATAATTTTAAGGGATAATTCAGGGGATAGGGTATGATAAAGATTATTATAATTAGAGCATAAAATTCGAAAAGGGTCGTGTTGCGCGTAATTAGACCTACACAGGGGTAAACGAAACGGACGAAAGGTACGGGTAGGTCTAAGGGGAACATAAAAGTCAAGCAGGCCAAGAAGTGCTTCTGAGTCAACAAGCCCAACTAGGAGCTTGAGTACAAACATAACGCCGTTACAGATTATGCGATGTCGCAATGAAGTCTAAAAGTTGTAGCCTCGATTGATAAGGTGGCAAGATTCTATCCGAGTCCCAGTTAAAATTACGTAAGGCAAAAATTAAAAATTGTTTTTGGACCGGCTCGAGAATGGACTGTTGCTCCTTGTACTGTGGACTCCACACACAAGAACAATATTCCAGAATCAGATGAACCAAGGAGACGTACAGTGTTTTGGTGACATACGGGACATCAAACTCCTTGGACCAATGATTTATAAATGCTAGAACCACCCTTAGCTTTATTTACAGTTGCAGCTATATGGCTATTAAAACACAGTCTATGATCGAAAAGAACTCCAAGGTAATTAGAACTCGAAATTCGTTCAAGGGCATGAATTCCTAGAGCGTACGAGACAAAGTGAGGAGCGCGACGGTAAAAAGTCATAAGTTTGCATTTAGAAAGGTTCAGAAAGAGGAGATTTGTTGAACACCAAATTTGCAACTCGTTTAGGTCGAGTTGAAGGCGTTTGTGCAGGTACCAATCCGAGTAGGAGAGATAGATTTTAACATCGTCAGTGTACATTAGTGTAGAGGAGTATGTTATAACTTGAGGAAGGTCATTGACAAATAAAATAAACAGAAGTGGACCTAAATGACTACCTTGTCGCACTCCTGATGTAACATTAACGACATTCGACAGCACATTAGTAAACAAAACACGTTGTGTGCGGTTAGAAAGATATGACGAAATCCAGTTTAGAAGATTAGTGGGGAAACCAATTAAAGAAAGCTTGTGAATGAGCAAAGAATGCTTCACGGAGTCGTAAGCCTTGCTAAAATCCGTAAAAATTACGTCTGTTTGCAGTGAGCTTTGAAATCCTCGGCTAATTGCAGAAGAGAACTCGAGAAGATTTGTCAATGTTGATCGATGTTTAAAAAAACCGTGTTGCTATGGAGATATCAGACTACTGCATAGATGTTGAAATTGCCTGGTAATAAGGAACTCAAGCAGCTTTGGAATGGCGGAAAGCTTAGCAATACCTCGGTAGTTCTCAATGTGAGATCTTGAACCCTTTTTGTGAATTGGAATGATATAGGATTCGTTCCAAATCACTGGAAGACAAGACCGTTCCAATGATAGGTTGAAAAGATATGTCAACGGTTTGCATAAGGACTGGGCACAGTGTTTCAAAATACAACTTGGTACCTTGTCTGGACCTGCCGAGAATGATATGTCAATCGTTGACAAACCTTCTAGAACATCACTTTCCTCAAAGAAAGGCAGAAAAATGCTGTTGGCAT
This sequence comes from Drosophila tristis, assembly GCA_018150885.1. Classification (NCBI taxonomy): domain Eukaryota; kingdom Metazoa; phylum Arthropoda; class Insecta; order Diptera; family Drosophilidae; genus Drosophila; species Drosophila tristis. The sequence continues at coordinate 2,791,666 of JAECWT010000067.1, forward strand.
AAGGTAAATGGTAGGGATACGGAGTGGATGCGTGGTAGATATGTGACGAGTACGTTGATTGGAAGAAGGTGGAAAATAAATTTGCAATACCAGCAGCAGAAGATTCAGATTTGTTTTGATAATGGAGGGATGGAGGAAATGCATTGGACTTACGTTTCGAATTAACGAACGAATAGAATTTTTTTGGATCACTACGAAAATTTTTACTACACCGCGAAAGGTATTGGTTATAACAAAGACTATTAACAGGGAGGAATTGAGAACGAGCGGAGGATTATTGGGCGAAGACAATCATAGATCCAGTATTCTGATAGTTTTTATAGAGCCTAGTTTTTCTATTCTTTAAATAAGACAAATTCTTGGAGAACCAAGGAGGTTTTGACGACACAGATTTGATGACAGGAACATATATATTAAGAGCGTCGTTAATAGTGTCATAGAACGATTTGACTGTTTCGTCAATGTTCGGGAACACGTGTAGAAAAGACCAGACAATGTGCGAGATGTGAAGATTTAGCTCAGCAAAATTAGTTTTCCGAAAAAACTGTATGCGGCTGGGTGCCATGGGATTGACAGCGCAACTGGATCGGACACACTCGAGGGATATGGCTAAAGTTGGATGGTAGGGGTCTTCAGGAAGTGATACTGGACTTACTCTGGAGACCGTAGCAAGAGCAGCATCACAAACAAACATAAGGTCAAGGAGTCTGTCCCTACTATTTCTTATGGAATTAATTTGAACAAGGGAGACATCGGTAAGCCCGTCAATAAAATCGTTGTGGTAATTTGGTAGCAACAGGTTAGACTCATCACTAGGCAGCCAAGAAAGAAGTGGTAAGTTAAAATCACCCATGACAATAATATGATCGTTGCAACCTAAAGTGGATACAATGGTCTGAATTGCAGAAAGGTGATAAGAGTAAACCTCAGCATCTGATTTGGGAGGAATGTAAGAGCAAGTCAAATAGATCGATACCGATCCAACACAAAATTTGACTGCAATGAATTCAATGCCATAGATATTGTTGAATGGGAACAACTCAGATGAGAAATCCGTTTTCACAGCAATCAAAACCCCACCAGCAAAAGACGGACGGTCCATTCTATATGTGATAAACTTTGGAACGAAAATTTCATGATCATAGACGGAGGAGTTAAGCCAGGTTTCAGTTAAAGCGACAGCGTCAAAGTCAAAAGAGGCACTATTCGTATGTATTTGACATAATTTTCCTAACAGACTGCGTACGTTCTGGTAATGAATAATAAAAAGGTTATTTAGTTTTTTGAACTACCAGGGCCAGTAATATTGGGACTCTGAATAGAGTCTTTATGTAGGAACTCATGCATAATTGTATGCTCAGGCCAAATAGATGGGTCGAGTGATCTGGATAGTAAAGAATCAGGAAGAAGAATTTTAAAGGAGGAAATATTGCGCTTATGTCTAAAAATGAATTTATTTTTCATTAAGCGAGTCGTTAAGTCTAGAGCAAAGATGTTGTTTGACATCCTCTGTTGTAGCCTCCGGTATTAGACGAGAGACAAAGATAGCCTTTCGAGGTACCACTGCTCTTAGTTGAAGTCCCGAGCGAGAGAGAGAAGGTGGAGCCACTCCCAAAAGAGATCTCGTGGCAGAAACGATGGCAGCGTCGGTAGCAATGGGAGGAACAGGAACAGTGACAGGAACGGTGGGGACATCATCAGCGGCCAGCAAGTCCACACTGGGAGCAATCACAGCGGAGCCGACAATGATGGACGTAGTAACTGCTACATTGCTATTCGGTGTGAGAAACACCGGAGCGACTGAAGGCGGATTGACTAACGGCGAGGCATGACCGCTCGGAGTAGCAAAGAATTCCGATGTATGTAAATGAGAGCCGGGCGTTCCAACTCCAATAGGTTACAAGAGGTTGTTGTTATCAGTATGAGGGATTTTCCGTCTAGGAGATTCACTCAAGAGTTTCATGCCAAGGAATTGCGTTTCCAGCTACAGGAACTTGTCGTTGAGAGCGATAAATTGCTTGCGGACATCCTGAAAACCAGTACGAGTCTATCTCATAAAAGTGCGCATTTCAGCCTCAATCTCATGGCAGGCCAAACATGACCAAGACAGACCCATGCGTTTTCCAAAATTACCCCCACCAGCACATTTTATATGGGCGACATTGTCGCACAGCCAGCAGCAGAGGAATGAATCGCTGACTATGTTCGCCTTTCTTTGCACTGCAGACAAGAGCCATTTTTGACAGCAGTTGAATCACTGTGCTCGAAGAAAAATGCAAAGTGGGAGCGCAAGCGATATATGTAAGAGTGCAGGCAGCAGAACGAGCGACGATCAGCAGCAGCGGCAGACGATCCAGCGAAGTGACGCAAACAAACGGTAAAGCCCACGAAACAGAAACACCGAGAGAGCAATTCATGAAGATGCTGATGCAGGCGAAGTCCAGAGAGAGTGAGAGCAAGAGAGCTTGCACTTATGCTCTCCAAAGCGTGTGTTGATAGGCGATGTAACGGATGGAGTGCACGAACAGTGAGCACAGAGAGCAATGATCCAAAGCGGAATGGATAAAAGCACTAACAAATTGCTTGCGCAAGTCTGGTACGCGTTCGATATATAAAGTTATTATTAACTCAATTGTAAAACAGCGAAACACAGATAATTGGCACAAAAAAGGACCAATTATGATGAGTTTGAAGATGTACACGATTTGTTGTCATTAATATTGAATTAAATTTGCGATGAGGCAGAAAATGCAGAAGCGAGGTGAAAAACGACCGGCTTAAGCAAGAGCACGCGAACCAACCAAGGTAATTCTCTCAAGAGAACCACCGCAGAGGCTATAAGAAACCAAAAAGGGGCTGGAGCGATGAAATGTCATTACTTTGCATTTCGAGGCATTTAGGTGTAACATATTTGCACAACACCATGACTGAAAGTTATTGAGATCGGATTTCAAGCGAGAGTGAAATGAAATGTCCCTATACTGGACACAGAGTTTAACATCATCCGCATACATGAGTACTCGCAGGTCATTAATAAAGAGTGTGAATAGTAGGGGGTCTAGGTGGCTGCCCTGTGGTACTCTAGAAGTAACATTAACAGGTGAAGAGAAGGAGTTTTTGAAGAGGACTCTTTGAGACCTAGAACGAAGGTAGCTAGAAATCCATCTCAAAAGATTAAGCGGAAACCCTAAAAGGTCAAGTTTTTGTGCTAGGAGGGAATGGTTTAGAGAATCCGTGCTGAGACGGAGATATAGGTATTAAAATGTTTTCAAACATTTTAGGAATAGCGGATAACTTAGATATACCTCTATTATTATTTGCATCAGACTTGCTACCTTTCTTATGGAGCGGAATAATAAAAGATTCCTTCCTGATGGGGGGAAGCATAAAGAGTTAATGGATAGGGTGAATAGTTTAGGGGTCCACACAGAGCGTCGGCACAGTACCTTTGTAAACAACCGGGAACTCCGTCAGGTTCTGGTGAAAACACCGTCTTAACTAGTCGAAGATCTTGAAGCAGTGAGCTTTCATTTAACAAGGGACTGAAAATGCCATTCGAACATGGTAAACTGGATGGATACGGCTGACCAGAGAAGCTTTCATGAGAATAGGTTGTCTGGAATAATTTGTCAAGGATGGATGTGCGGACGTTCTACGCTTACTATTTACGAAGCTTTAAAACTGTTTAGGGTCCTGTGAAAATCGTATCCTGCATCGAGACAGGTAGTTTTTATAGCATTGACACAAAAATTAAAAAATGTGTCGAGTACATTTTAAACAAGAAGGAACGTGTGAGTCGCTTCTGGGGACGCGACTTTACTTATACTCAGTCAGTATATACATTTTTGAGCATATGACATTTTAGAAATTTAGAATAAAAAAAAATTGTACATTTTACATTTTTTTGCTACATCTGCTATCTACATCTACATCTACAATGTATATTCTACATCTAACATGTAGATTGTACATGTTCCATTTAGATTCTACGTCTCCGCCGCTAGGGGTTGCTCGCGCACTGAACGCGGCAGAGTGTACCAGCGAGAAAGAGATAGGAAGCTGGTCTCATGCTGGAGGGGCGGGGGAAGCAACTGAAAATTAATTTCTTCATTCTGGCTATATTTATGATCCGATCTAATTCAGATTCGGCAATCTGGTAGATATGGGCATTCTCTACGATACTGCGTTTTTATTTTTATCGTATCTTAAAAATCTGCCTGCCACAGATTTTCGTCCTTTGTGGTGGCGGACGGGGGCGGGGCGAAATTTTGAAATACACTTGTAGCAGTGTGATATCACATGAGCCTGGAAACCAAATTTGGTTACCCTAACTCTTATAGTCTCTGAGATCCAGGCGCTCAACAAGACGGACAGACAGACAGACAGACAGACAGACAAGACAGTCGGACAGACAGACATGGCTCTATCGACTCGTCTATAGATGCTGATCAAGAATATATATACTTTATGGGGTCGGAAACGTTTCCTTCTCTGCGTTACACACATCCACTTTTACCACAAATCTAATATACCCCTTAACTCTTTTTTGAGTACGGGTATAAAAATGTTTGTGCCTTTCATAACGTCGGTGCAAAAGTACAAAGCGGACCAATCAAAATCACTAATGAAGTTATTAAGATAGCCTACACGTTCGATCCAATACAGTATCGACCAACCCTTCGAATGTAGGATGGTAGGAGTCTTCAGGTAAGCGGAAGGGCTCGGGTTAGCAACGCTATGGTCGGATTCGTGATAAAGCACAGATTAAGCTATCGACCCAAGGAATTTTTTACATGTTTGGAAAAGCCTGGGAGAATCAGTTTTACGCACAGGAATTCCAGGTCTTGTTGAACCTGGACCATGAAATGTTCAGACGTGAAGTTAATTTCCACTGCAAAGAGGACTCCACCTCCACGTCGAGGCGACCGGTCATTTCTAAAAGTTGTGTACCGACCTGCCAAAACTTCGGAACATAGAAAGTCCGGCTTTAACCAGGTCTCGGTAAACACAATAACATGGCACGAGAATGCGAGACTCTCAAGAAAAAGAGTGCTGAGCTTACTACGCAAGCCTCTAGCATTCTGGTAGAAAACTAAAAGAGAGGAAGTCAGGTTTTTTGGATGGGTAGAAGTTGAGGTGGAAGATGAGGGTAAAGATGGAGCACTGGTCTGACTACTAAGCAGAGTTATGGGGGGCCTATTCTTTTTCTTGGCCTTAATCTCTTTGACAACCAAATACTTCGGCCAAAACTTGTCGGAAGAAAAGGTGTCAAATTGAGTCGGGGAGACGCTTATCTTAAAGGAAGATATCTCCCTGGCGTAAGAAAAGTTAAATTTTTCCACCTTTACACAAACGGCTTTTATTTTGCTTTGTATAAAAGCGGTTACATCATTGTATGTGAGGTCAGGGGCTAGCCGCGAGACAAAAACTTGTCGCTTGTGGTGGGACTCCCACCAGTGGTTTTGGCACCACAGGCCTAGTACCTGTGATGCCAGTATCCTGTGGTGGTCCTGGACATCTATTAGCTGGTGGGAGCGAAACTGATGGGATAATGAAGGAGTTGGGTGCGGACTCGACGGACACGGACGCTACAGACATTTCTAACTGCATACTATCCGAAGTCACTCATTCGGCTCCCGAATCTGCATCACCAGCAGCGATCGTTGCCCTTGGAGTAGCAAACGTAATCAACTGCTGTACTACGGGAGTGGTCGGAGTAAGTTTTTCGGCTGCCGGCGGACATGAGGCAGTGGGCACTTGCAAGTCTCGCGGAATAGACTTCTTGCGCCTTGAAGACTCAGCCAGCAGCTGTAAACTGCAGAACTGAGTGCCGATCAGCTCTTTGAAGCCACTCCGAGTCTGCCTCATGAACAAACGCATGTCGTTTTCCACTGCACGGCATTTTTCACAACTATAATGCAGGCCGTTATTTTGGGAAATGGCATCACCTACACGGCCCGAGATCCCTAAAAATTTAGCGAGCATTATGCTTTCGCAAAGCCAGCAAGAGATATTGGGCTGGTCATGGGTAATCTGCTTCTTGCAGGTGTTTTTGGCACAGACGACAGCAAATTTCAAAAATCCTTTTATTTTTTTTAATTCGATGAAAAAAAAAGTTCAAAACAAATAGCAATCACACCAATGTGCAGAGCAGATGCTTAAAGCAATGCTTAAAGCGAAATCGATAGAAATAAGATGAGAGAGGAGAGTGGTTGCAGCAACAGCTTATAAGTGAGAGCGTTACTGTACAGAAAGTTACAAGAGCGAGAGAGAAAGAACAGCTATTGAGAGTTAGGTGATAGATAGAAAGAGTGATAGACGGCAAAAGCTACGACAAAGAGCGGCTAAATGTAATGAGAGGGCATACTTACGAAAAGCAACAACACAAACACACGTCTAACTGACGCACAAAATTAATAAAATAAGTTGTATTTTTTAAAAAAAAATATTAGGCATGCACCCGCGGTAAAGCTTGATTTTAATTTTAGTTAGTAGGAGAGGTAATTTAAAGATAAAAAAACATAAAAACAGCGGCTGGTTAAGCAAAATAAAAGGAAAATGCGGAGCGCAAAACAAAAACACGTCTGGTCACTACTACGATGTAGCAAAGAAGTTAAAATAATTTAAAATTTGACAAAAATCATAACCTCACAAACATATATGGGCATTTCTCTGAAGTTGTAAGAATAGCTAATGTAAAGGTAAAGGTAAAAAAAATAGGGATTTTCGAAATTGTCTTTCCTTTATGATACACCTCTTGACTAGCACTATTAGTGGTGCTAAGGTCGATTTTGGTGAACTATTCGTTTTCGAGATTTTTTTCAAAAAGCCAAGCCATTCGCACGGGTCAAATATGGAAGTGGGTTTGGCGTTGATCAATGAAAACTCAGATTTCAGGGAAAGCTGGGGCGATATTTTGATGCAAATTTCTCTTAATGTTGTGTGTTTGAGATGCCAAGCTTTTTTGGCACCTATATCTATCCAAAATCAGTTAAAAGACTTTTGATTTAAAACGTTATAATGTTTATTTATACCGGCTGCTAGCTCAAGCCAATTTCTCGCTCTTTTGCCCAGCCAGATAAATGTGCACAAGCGGGGGTTCGGTATGCAACCAATGCGGCGAGAGATTAGCATAGAACTGCTTGGCTGACACAATCGACTGGCTATAATTGATTCAGGTTCGGCAACCTGGTAGAAAAGGGCATTCTCTACGATACTGCGTTTTTAGTTTCGTCGTATCTTTAAAATTGTGCCTGACACAGATTTTCGTCCTTTGTGTGGCGGAAGGGGGCGGGGCGAAATTTTGAAATACACTTGTAGCAGTGTGATATCACATGAGACTTGAAACCAAATTTGGTTGCCCTAGCTTTTATAGTCTCTGAGATACAAGCGCTCATCGAGACGGACGGACGGACAGACGGCCATGGCTATATCGACTCGGCTATTGATGCTGATCAAGAATATATATACTTTATGGGGTCGGAAACGTTTCCTTCTCTGCGTTGCACACATCCACTTTTACCACAAATCTAATATACCCCTTAACTCTTTTTTGAGTACGGGTATAAAAACGAATTTTCGAATATCCTAATATCTATTACATATATGTATAAAAATTTCGTGTCATGGTGTTTGTGGTCGAACTCCTCGTAAACGGCAAGACGATTGTTCATGAAATGTTTGTCGTATGTTAAGTAGGTCTGCGCATTGCTCGTAAAATATTTTTGATCTTTATATTCAGGCAGGCTCCGGTTTTCACATTCACTTTGCGTTTTATTTTTAAGCAAAAAGTAATAAATTTCATTTCAAGGCGCTCTGGAATCCAGTTTTGTGAATTTGTTTAATCTTTGTACTGTTAGGCGCCAAATTTACTGCTGTTATACCCACGCGTTAGTGCCAGCTCATTCAAATAGTCCTCTGTCGCTACACAATAGTAGCCGAAAATTAATGAAATGTAATATAGTTAATAGATAAGTAATTGTATAATAGTTGTAGTATTTGTAAATTCGATTTCGTTTGGCACGGTTTACTTTGTAACGCCGACAAAAGCTCTGGTCCGTCCAGCTAATCCCCGCGCCTAACGCCTAAGTAAAGCCATACGTAATGAATTTGCATATCGTTTCGGAAATTCCACATTGCACCCGAGCAGTGACCTTGGGATTAGTTTCGCTGAAAAACAATCGTTTTTTGTTTACCAGAACGCTGTTTGCGCAAAAAATCAAAATTTCGACGAATAACCCACACCACTGTCAGAAGGAAGATCACGGAAATCTACATCTAGACGACCACCTTGAAGACCACCATTACCTACACCAGAAGCAGAACATGGACATTGAGTTGCCAACGCCCAGGGAAGTGGATTTATACGACGACCAGGTAACAATGCCAAAACAATAGCGGCTAAAATCGTCAATTGAAACATCGTTCGCCACTTCGTTTTCAGGTCGAACGCTGTTCTAATTTATGAATTTGTGTGCGTTTCGCGCATAAGAATTCCGTTGCTCATATTGGTTCGAACTTGGCTCGAGCTTAGTGTGTCGGGCCAAACTTGTGTTGGTGGCGTGCGCTTAGCTTAGTGTTGGGCGCATTGCAGCTTCAGACGTCCGTTTCGTAGCGGATCGAACGTGGTTCGAGCTTGGCTCTCCGTGACAGAGCTCGGTTGCGTTTTGTCTGTTCGAACTGATTTCGTTCGTTGTCGCATCGAACGTAATACGTTTATACGTGGGTACCAGATTTATTCGAACATTGTTCTCACTGAACGCAGTGCATTACATCAGGCTATCGTCGCCTTCTCTTAGCAAGTCCGTCGGATCTCTTCAATAGGAATTATAAGTAAGACAGCCAACTTTGGTAAGTTGGTAAGTTAGTAAGTTAATCAACATGTCTAAAGATCGTAGTGAGGAGACGTCAACTGGGAGTGGAATGTGTAAAAGCACGAAACTCACAAAATTGTTTGTGAGGTTGGAAAAGATAAGCAAAGATATTATTCGAATGAGGACAGAATTTGAGAAGGGTTCAATTTCGCTGGATCCATTACAAATCAAATGTCGTTTGGAAATATTGAACTCCTATATTAACAAAGCAATGGCCCTGCAGTCTGAGATCGATGTAATATACCCAGATAATTTGGATAGGGCGGCGTTAGAAGAAACGTGAGTGATTACATGTCGGCATGTACATGACGGCAGCGACCAACAGAGCCCCTCAACCACAAGTACATTCAGCACCTATGCACCATCACTCCAATTTGCCAAAATTGAAGTTGCCGAAGTTCAGCGGCCAGCATGCGGATTATAAACAGTTTATTAGTTTGTTTGAAAGTTTGGTAGATTCCGACCCGTCGTTGTCCAATATAGAGAAGTTCAACCATCTCATATCATGCTTGTCCGATGAAGCCTTGGGAACCGTAAGGGCGTTCCAAATGTCAGATGCCAACTATCCAAAGACATTAGAAAGTTTGAAGAGGGTGTACGTCAAGAAGTGTTTAATATTCTTTGAGACACTTGCCCAGTTATTTGACATTCCTGCCGTAACAAAGCCTTCAGCATCTTCTTTGCGATCAATTATAGATACAGTGTCGGCCATTCTAGACTCGCTTTTATCGTTAGGAGACGAGCGAGAGGTTGCTACCTCCATGATAATACATCTGGTGTTATCCAAGGTTGACCCATATACCAAAAAAAAGTATGAGGAACAGCTTAACTATGATGAGTTGCCTTGCTGGTCGGATTGTGCAAAAATGTTGAACCGGCGGTACCAACACCTTTCAGCAGAGGAGTCATCCAAAGCGAGAGGAAAACCGCAGTTTGACATGCCTTCGACCAGCAAGAAAACCAGCAGATCGTCATTTTCTTGCGGGAAGGCCGAAAAGTCGATCGACCCAAAGTGCGCATATTGCGGCGACAACCATTCGACTGCCAGCCAACTGCCAGGGATTTGGGGCAATATCCGTCTTGCAGCGCTTCGAGTTCGCAAAAGGCAAGAAATTATGCATTAATTGCCTCCAATCTGGACATAGGGTATCTCAGTGCACATCCTCTAAGTGCAGAGTTTGTTCACAGAGGCATCACACCCTCTTGCATAGATACGCAGCTCATAGCGCAGATTAACAAAGTCATGCAGTGGGGGTACAAGCAACATCCGATCCTGCGCAGGTGAACCAGGCATTCAGTGAGCCCGAGCATGTTATCCTTGCCACATCAGTGGTAAGAGTTCGGGGAAGGTTTGGCCAAGTTCACTTAGCAAGAGTGTTGTTGGATTCGGGTTCCCAGGTCAATTTCATGACAGAAGGTCTCGCGCAATCACTGAGGTTGCCAAGGGTCAACCGTTGCTTGACAGTAACATCTGTAGGCAAGTCAAGCTCGGTGTCGAGGAGTGAAGTATCGACGACAATATACTCCAGGTTAAATAACCATAGTTTTGTAGCCAATTTCGGGGTTCTTAGCAGCATTAAGCAGTGGAAAATTCCTGCGAATGGGGAGTTGGCAGATCCTGCATTCCATCGACCTCAAAAGTTAGATATGCTGATTGGAGCAGACTCGTTTTTCGATCTGTTGTGCACAGGCCAAATAAAACTGTGTGAAGGGGCACTGTTAATGTGTGTATGTGATTTGGTATGCATATCCCTGCAGTACCAGAAGTGAGCGATGACAAATGTCAACTGGGCGTCATTCAGGATTTTTTCTCTGCCGCTGCGGCAGACGAGCAGAATATGAAGTCGACGTCGCAATCGACGCTTCGATCAAACCAAACTCTTTTTTTTTCTTTTTTTTCTTTTTGTTACGAAGCGGGCCGTAACAGAATTCGGTTTTGCCGTCGGCATCGACAACGTTGTTAGAATTGTGAAAAGTGAGACGCAGGTTTTGTTTATTTTGGGCAAAATTATTATCAGGAAGTGCAGTGTTTCATTTAATTAAAAATAGTCTATTGTGCGCTGTAAAAAATGAAGATAATGTGAAATTGCGAAATTATATGCCCTTTGCACGAAATTTTTGATTTCCAACAACGAAAACAGTAAAAACCACCCGAGTGGTTCTTCAGTGGTTCTTGCGAGTCTTGAAACGAACAGGTACATATGTATCTTGGCGGGTGTTTTGTTTTTGGCGCAAATGCACTGCTGATCTACTGAGCAGCTGCTGTTAACAAATTGAAAAATATTTTAATTAACCAATTTTATTTTAAAGGCGATTCAGTTAAAGTTCCCGGAATGAGCCCGACGGCCTTACAAACATGAGCAAATCAAAAAAAGTAAAAAGGTTCTGTGGCAAAAAGAACACACAGCACAAAAATGTGAATATGTATACATTTTTATAAGAAAACAATAAATAAAAGAAATTTAATATTTTAAAACATAATTTACCCATGCCTTTTTCCTCAAAATATCAAATTTTGTTACTTAAATACATCACTTATTAGGGCCTTTCTTTCTAAGGGAAATTCATCACTTATTAAGGCCTTACTTTTCAAGTGGAATTCATCGCTTATTAAGGCCTTACTTTTCAAGGGAAATTCATCGCTTATTAAGGCCTTACTTTCGGCTAATTCTCGCTTACTATGTCATCGATTATGCTCCTAGGACATCCCTGTGTTAAAGTAAACAGCCCATCGTATGGCAGGTCATCGCTTATGTAATCGAGCTGCATGACGTTGCCATCGATGTGATTACGTTCATTGTGGAGTCGACAATTGTCGTTTGATTTCGTAGTAGATGTATCAGAAAGTCTTCGTTGGTTTGTACCTTTTCGATTACTTCGGCAATTTTCTCAGCATATGTAGAGTCAAGTACACCGAACAGGTGGTGTGCTACGTTTCCTACTATATCCAGTGGTGATCTGCGTTGTCGAGCGGCCTGCATTAGCATTGTTTGTAGTTCCTTTTACAAATGTTGAAAGTGTTGAAATATGGAGTTGCACGCTGGAACAGTTTTTAGTTCAGGGCACATATGTCTTAGTTTGGACATTCCGGCTGACATGAGTTGCCTATCCTTCCAATATGGATCCAAGTCGTAGTAAATAATCATGGTCCATTTGGAAATGGTCATTCTTGAGGTTCCAAGTTTCTCATAGAATATTTCAGGCTTGTTCGCAAATTGCGTCACATTTATTGATTGTGAAAATGCTAATGGCAGCATGAGAAGTAACACTAACAATGTTAACATCCACACGTGTAGGTAATGATAACCTTTTTCGCTGTGTTGGTGGCTCCTCTCTTTCCGCAATGTCTTGAATAGCATTGGAGCGTTTTGTTGCTACCTCCTCTGAGAACAATGGGGCGAGACGACTGATGGGGCGTTTGTATACACCGGACGATGTTTTGACATCAACCACTCGTACATGGCTGTCTTGCCCAGGATAAGTTTTGATGATGCGACCCATTGGCCACTTCATTACTGGAAGGTTGTCTTCCTTCATCAAAACTAATAATCCTTCGGTCACGTTTGGAGCGGTGGTTTTCCATTTATGCCGAGTTTGTAGTTCGTGGAGGTATTCCGTAGACCATTGTTTCCAGAATGCATGTTTTAAGCGTGACGCCAACTCCCAGCGCTTAACCAGAGTTTTTTCTTGACGATCAGTGTTGACGTCAGGTGCTGCGGTCAAAGGTTCACCGATCAGGAAATGCCCTGGAGTAAGCGCACTTGTATCCGTTGAATCATTTGACATTGGAGCTATGGGTCGGGAATTTGGAATTGCTTCAAAATTCGATTATGACTGTGTTCAGCTCCTCAAACGTCAAGGATGCTGTTTCTGTGGTTGTAATTCCCTGAGGGCGCCAAACGATGGGGCCCGAGGAGGAATGAATTTAAAATCCACTTGTTTTTTGTTGCAATGATTTTAGATCTGAGCATGTGCCTTTTCGCTAAATATTGCTTCTTTCAATTCCTTTAGCTTGTTATTTGTGCCGACGAAATTTGTTGCGTTGTCGCAATGAATAGTCTGACACTTCCCGCGTCTGCTAAGGAATCGCTGGAGAGCTGCCATGAATGCATCTGTGGTTAAGTCACTTACTAACTTCAGATGTACAGCCTTTGTGAAGAAGCAGCAGAATTTTATGGATTTTATGGTGGATCATAATTGGTCCACAGTAGTCAACGCCTGCATTAAGGAATGGGCGTGCTGGCGTGACTCTTTGTGCTGAGGATTGCTGGATTGCCCATGATCTGGTGCATCAGCTTTGGTCTGGCTTTGGTGCATCTAATACAGCTATGTATGATGCTTCTAGTCATCGTCTTGGACCTTTATTGGGAGAAAAACCAGGAACTTTGCCAGGAACTGAAAGAGAACGGTTAGCTATCACAACACTTTTGGTTCTTTAAAGTATTAATCGTTTTGTTTATTATTTCGGGTTATTATGGTAATTCTTTAGTTTTTTTTTACTGCTTGAACGCGGCGTGTATGTTACTTCTTGATTGCGTTACGATGGCTGGTGGACTCTCTTTGACTCTCGATCGACTGCCGTTTGACTGGTGCGCGTGTATTGACTCCCGCGATTGACTGCTGATTGACTGCCGATTGACTGGAGCGACATGTATTGACTCCCCCGATTGAGTGCTGATTGACTATGGCTGATGGACTGCCTATCGAATCGAAAGTGAAGGCAAAACTTAATTGCCGATTTGCGAACTGCTGGTGAACTCCAAACGAACTGCCTTAGTACAGGGAGAACTCAGATATATATAGCGTTTTCCTTTTTTTAATAGGGCCAGTGCTGCTATGTATGGGACATTGCACCGAGCCGGGCTCGGTTTTCGCTTTAGCGTGTTGATCGGCACTTTTCTATGCTATTGGTTGTATTTTGCTGCGTGGGATGATCGCATTTCCTTGACGTTCAATGGCACGTGTGGTTAAGTCTTCGGTTTTCCTGTCTGCTGGCCGCGCGTGTGCTGAGGTTGGTAGTTGTTTTTCTCTATTTTGTCTCTTGCTCTTCACATTTTCGTGGATTTTGGTGGCGTGTGCTGAGTTTTCATTTCGTTGGGTGTTGACTTCGTCATTTGAGAGCTTTGGTTACTTGGTTTTCCTGAGGTTGGGGTCGGTTATATAATCTTGGCCCGCGCGTGTGCTGAGTTCTCGGCTTTCTGTCTTTCCTCGGTCGACGGGTCTCCGTCTTTCTTTACTTTTACTTTTACTTTGTTGTGGTGGTGGTTGGTTACGTCTTCTGAGCCAGCGGGTTTTCGGTCATTGGCGGCGCGCGTGCTGCGTTCTCGTCTTTCTTCGGTCGGCGTCTTTTGACTTGCGCTGCGCCTTTAAATTCGTTGACTTTGGCTGGTCAGCTACCAACGTATGGAACCAAAGTCGTGGCTAGGAGGATTGCGGGGGGCTAGTGGTAGTATTTGCCTCGCCGGTTGCATCCCTGTCTTCGTGGAATTCCTTCAAGGCGTTGATGTTAGCAACCTTCGATTTTCGGCTGCCCGTATGCTGTAGTTTTACAAAGTTCGGTGATGGAAAACCTTTGACTCTGTAGGGTCCATCGTATTTTGGTGCCAGCTTAGCGGCGAATCCGTCGGCCGCGTTGGTGAGGTGGTGTTGTCGCAGGAGTACTAGGGATCCAATTGTAGGTCGCCATTGCCGGCGGCGGAGATTGTAATGCCTTCCTTGTTCTTGGCTTGCCCTCTGGATGTTATTTCGGACAATGGTGAATACTTCGCTGAGTTTGGTTGCCTTGTTTAGAGCGGTCTCTGGGGGGCTTCCGGTGCCTGTCGTGACTTCGTCATAGAGGCTTCAGGCAAACGGGGCTCTCTTCCATGCAGTAGGAAAGCTGGGCTGAATCCCGTTGTCTCCGAGACGCTGGAGTTTACTGCGAGTGATATTTCCGTTAATAGTTCGTCCCAGGTGTTTTGTCGATCCCCTCCGAATTGAGCAATCATGGTCTTGACCGTCCGATTCGCCCTTTCCGTTGGATTTTCGTGGGGGCAGTACGGTGCGGTATGTTGCAGTTCTACTCCTGCTCTCTGTAGAAATGACCGAAACGATCGGCTCGTAAATTGTGTGCCGTTGTCACACACAAAGCGTTTGGTATGAAGAAATGGCTCAGTATTCGTTCGCGAAAAGCCAGTTCCAGGGTAGCGGTGGTGGCCTTTCTGAGTGGCACCAATTCGACCCACTTCGTAAACGTGTCAAAGAAGACGAGCAGCATCGTGTTTCCCTTCTTTCATCGAGGTAGTGGTCCAACGAAGTCAGCGCATAGTGTAGCGAATGGCTCTTCGGCTTTGCGAGTGAGCATCTGGCCCACCGGCTTGCGTTGTTGAGCTTTGAACTCCTGGCAGCTTACACATCCACGGACATAACTTCCAGGTAACAGCGTAATTTTCGAATGGCCCAAATGACCGCCAAGCACTCGGTTGAGAACTGCGCCAACTCCTAGATTGCTCGCATCTGTTTACAGTGAGAACTTGACGTTGAAATCGGGGCACGCAAGGACGGGGCGGTCGTGAGAAGTTTCTTCAGTAGGTCAAAGGCAGCCTGTTGTTCTTCGGTCCATATCCATGGTTTTCCCTTCTTGAGTAGGCAGGACTTCGGTTGGACGACTGTCGCGAAGTTTGGTACAAATCTCCGGTACCAGGATGCCATCCCGATGCATTGACGAAGTTCTTTCAGGTTTGTAGGAGGCCTGAGTTCTTTGACGGCGGCAATTTTGTCAGGGTCGGTATGGATGCCTTCTTCGCTGATCATGTGGCCCAGATATTTGATCCGGCTTTGAAAGAAACTGCCTTTTTCCGAGTTTATGCGTAGATTTGCTTTTCGTAGTCGAGAAAAAACCACTTCTAGATTGTGTAGGTGTTCATTAAAATCTCGCCCAATGACGATAATATCATCTAGGTAAGCGAATGCGTAGGGTTCCATATCGGCGCCAATTACGGTGTCGAGGGCCCGCTGAAACGTTGCCGGCACTGAATGTAGTACTGTGGTACTGTGAAAGCTGTTGCTTCTCGACTTCCCTTTTGCCATTGGTATCTGCCAGTATCCATTCTTTAGATCGAGAGTGGTGATAAATCGTGCGTTTTGAAGACGTTCCAAGATGTAGTTGATTCTGGGCAATGGGTACGCGTTCGTTGGAATGTTCGTTGAGCTGTCGAAAATCCACGCACATGCGCCATTTCCCATTCTTTTTACGCACGAGTACGCTCTGTCGTCTCGGAGGATGTTTCTATGTTCACTTTCTCATTTGAGGAGATGGTACTTACATGCTCTGTTGCTGGACTCGGACCTGGGCTTCCTGTGTCGAGCGCCGGGTTCCAGTGCGTGAGTGCATGTCTCGTGGGTGAGATTTTCGTAGCTTCTTTGGGGTATGTATCCCCTGTGGTTGGCCTCGGACGCGGTTGTTCCGTAGTGACCGTGGGACTCGTTTTCCCGGTTGCTTGTTTGTTGTTTCTTGGTGTTGGCTTCGGATTCGTGTTCTTCGCTGTTGCCCGACGTTTTGTCTTTGCTGGGGCTGGGCTGGGTTTCGTGTTCTTCGTGGCGATCTGGGTCAGTGTATTCGTTGGGGTAGGTCGTGGTCGCGTGTTTGCTGTTGCTGGTATCGTCGTTTCCCGACGTGTGCTGGCGACAGCAATCGACGGTCCGTGTGCCGGGCTTGCCACATTCCCAGCAGGCGATGGGGGCCGTGATCATGCGATGTGCCGCCTCGGGTTTTGTCGTACTGGTTGGGTTGGATAGCTGTCGTCTTGGTGAGTCTGCCGAGTCCCAATGAGGCTTCCGGAATGGGGTCCGATTGGAGTCGCTGCTCCACGGCTCTGTAGCCGGCCTTGCGTATCTGGGCGTTTGTTGTGGTGGTGCGAGAGTGATCGGGATGGTCCGCGCTTGAATACTCTCCAACTCCGTGGCCAGCAGTGCTAGCTGGGACAAGTCTCGCAGTTCGTCGCGGCGTACGTACATCTGGTATGCTGGGAAGGCGTTGTCGTAGATCCGGCTTAGCTCCTTGGCTGCGTCGTACCTGGCGTGGTACATGAGTAGCCGTATCTCGATGAGGAAATCTTTGAACAGTTCCTGTTGTTGTTACTGAGACGAGTTGTAAATTCGAACTGTTTTATTCTCAAAACTTATGCACTATATATAGGAAACTCTAACATAATTAAACTAAGACCAACGCTAAGAAAAGAACAAATGTGCGGCACTTGTTCCCACGATCATCATTGATAGTGACAAGTGTGTGTGACTGTGCGACAAGTGTGTCGACAGATTTGGGTTCGACGCGACCCATGTAGATGACTTTATGGTCGATCCGATCCTAGATTTAGGTGTCCCTTTTCTCAAGTGGCCTCCTTCAAGTGGACTGTATTATTTATGGGGTGGCCTGTGTTGTTCCTGTTCATGTTTATGAACATCTTGCCCGCGATGCGCTAGAGTTGAGATAGCTGCGGGTTTGTAGGCCTCGTTCAAGATAACTGTATTTTGTGTTCGTTGTCTGCTGTTGGGTCCTGTTCATGTTTATAAACATCTTGCCCGCGATCGGCTAGAGTTGAGATAGCTGTGGGTGTGTAGGCCTCGTTCAAGAGGACTGTATTTGTCTGCGGCGTGAACTGCTGTCGGTTCTGTTCATGTCTATGAACATCTTGCCGCGGTCGGCAAGGTTTGTGATTATTGCACCGTGGTGTGGTGCTGCCCATGGTCCGCCAAGGTTGGGACTGTCGCTGTGTGGTGTGGTGTAGAGTTCTGTTCATGGTTTGAACATCTTTCCGGGGTACGAGGGGTTTATGTCGACTGTCTTTAAATTTGACCTTCTTCCGTACATACCGCTTCAGTGTGAAGAATCCGGAGTACTTCTTCTCGGGATGATTGCTGAGTACTTTTAGCTTTTGTAGTTTATCCTTGGGTTTTTTCCAAAAGTTCTTTTGAATCTTTTGAACCAGTTTCCACTTTTGAAGAGATGTTATGCCTACATCTTCTTTTGGAGCTGGTATTAGAAATGTAGATTTGCTAATTTGAAAATTTCCTGGTGTCAAAACATCTTTGCCATTTATATTGCTTGGTATATAAAATGGATGATAGTTTTTTTCCTTTTCCGGTATGATTTTGCACTGTTGTCGTTTCTTCTTGCTGATAAAGTATTCCTTCATTTGGGAGGTTTTCCACGATCTGAAGATTTTCGTTGCTGTCGAGCCAGTCGTGTCGCCTTTTTAACTTCACCCAGTTTGGAAGTGGTTTGGTTTCTGTGAACGTGCATTGGTAAGCATCGTTCGGCTCCATCGTTGCTTTTTCCTCTGTTGTATTGGTCGATATGGCGACAGGGATATCCAGGGATCCTTGGATCAATTCGTTGGACTTCCTTCCCGTCAGACTGGGACTTATGCTCGAGATATTTTCTATTATATTGGCGGGCAATTTTAAGTCTTTCTTAAGGGACAATCGTGCGGGTGAATAACGTCCGAATGTAAACTTCAGTGATGATCCGATATTGGCCAGGCTGTGGGTCACCCCACTGCTAGCTACCGGCATCGTCTCCGACCGTTGCATGCTCTGGCCGATCAGCGTCGACTCATCTAAGGTGGCACTGCGCTGTCTCCTGAACAGGATCGGCTTGTCGCTGTACATGTTGCCATCTGTCTGCGATTGCGTCTGCTGCTCCTTCTCCTGCTCCTGTGCCAGCCCTTCCTGTTTGTGCTGTGTGGGCATGCTCGTGGAGGAGTCCTCCTCGTTGAGGGCACCCAGCGGATCATTCTGAGTCACTGGCGTGTGCGAAGATATTTTGGTGGGACTCTGCACACGCTGGTGAGCCTTCTGGGCACCCGACACACCCTCATCATCATCATCATCGTCGTCGTCGTTTGCTATCTTTTCGTCGGCTTTTTGTTCTTCGACTGCTTCTTTAACCGATGATTCTTCGATTTTCTCTTCCTCCTTTGCATCTAGATGACAAGTTGGCATTTTTGTTTGATTGTCGTCTTTCTTCTGCTTCTGTTTTTGCACAGGCTTGCTGATCACCGGGATGGAAATATTAGCAGTTGACGCCACACGTGGAAAACGTGTGGGCTTCGGGGGGCCCATAGTGATACGAAGTGTGCTGCCGGTATTAGATTCCATATTGCACCGGCTTCTTAGAAATGCTGCTTTTGGCCCACATTCCTTGAAAGTTTCACGTTTCTTCTCGATGAGGTCTTTTGTGAGATGCGATAATTGAAGCCCATGAAATAGCTCTGATATTTTGGAAAATCCACTATTTATCCTCCGGATATCGTGTTCTGTTATATCATTAAAGGCTTTATCGTTTATATACTTATTAAGTTGGTCGCACTTGTATAACATAAGTGTTGCGTTTTCGAGAGATTTAGCTTTTTCCATTAAATATTGAAATATATTCCTTTCGAAATATTCCTCCTCTCCGTAACCATCGTTTACCAATTCCGAATGGTTTTTCTCGATGGCCTTTCTGATTCTTGCTAAATAGATCAGATTATTTTCCGAACTGCTCTGAGAAAATGGTTTGCTTAATGAACTCTTTTGTAGGAGCATCATGTTCGCTTCTAATTTATCCTGCTCCTCTAGCAATGTTTTCCGGATCGTGCCCATTTTAAAGGCTTGTTTTAAACTATCCTAAGTGAACCGTTGGGGTGTTTTTATTGTGGTTGATTTGTTGACCACGTTGTGCCACGACTCACAACTGATAAGTGTTCATTTAGGCTCAGGTGTTTGTGCGATTTTATATACTCGTCCCTTTTGGGAGGGATCAGAGTTTTAGTATCGACTTTTTTGGTTATTGATAACGACCTTGGCACTCAGTCCAAGGTTTTACGCTATTCTATCGATTTGCCGCTAGCGTCCTTGCTATATAAGACAAGGTTTTATGCGATTCTGCCTCTTACCACGGAGGGGGATGACAGGGGCTCGATGCTTCCGATAGCTACCCTGCTATAAAAGTCAAGGTTTTATGCTGTCGTGTTTAGTTGCCACTAGCTACCTTGCTATAAAAGTCAAGGTTTTATGCTATTCTGTCTCTTACCACTGGTGGGGGATAACAGGGGCTCTGGTGCTGATATGTCTGAATTTCTTACCACGGGTGGGGGAAACTCAGAGGCTCGATGGACCAAATGTTGTTGTTACTGAGACGAGTTGTAAATTCGAACTGTTTTATTCTCAAAACTTATGCACTATATATAGGAAACTCTAACATAATTAAACTAAGACCAACGCTAAGAAAAGAACAAATGTGCGGCACTTGTTCCCACGATCATCATTGATAGTGACAAGTGTGTGTGACTGTGCGACAAGTGTGTCGACAGATTTGGGTTCGACGCGACCCATGTAGATGACTTTATGGTCGATCCGATCCTAGATTTAGGTGTCCCTTTTCTCAAGTGGCCTCCTTCAAGTGGACTGTATTATTTATGGGGTGGCCTGTGTTGTTCCTGTTCATGTTTATGAACATCTTGCCCGCGATGCGCTAGAGTTGAGATAGCTGCGGGTTTGTAGGCCTCGTTCAAGATAACTGTATTTTGTGTTCGTTGTCTGCTGTTGGGTCCTGTTCATGTTTATAAACATCTTGCCCGCGATCGGCTAGAGTTGAGATAGCTGTGGGTGTGTAGGCCTCGTTCAAGAGGACTGTATTTGTCTGCGGCGTGAACTGCTGTCGGTTCTGTTCATGTCTATGAACATCTTGCCGCGGTCGGCAAGGTTTGTGATTATTGCACCGTGGTGTGGTGCTGCCCATGGTCCGCCAAGGTTGGGACTGTCGCTGTGTGGTGTGGTGTAGAGTTCTGTTCATGGTTTGAACAGTTCCCCTGACAATTGCTTGCGGGCTCGGATCTGGTCTTCCAATTGTTCAAAATACCGTGGTGGCAAGAAGAACGCTAAGAAATTCTGGCGGAAGTTTTCCCATGTGGAAATTTGTAGGCGGCTGGTGCGGAACCAACACCTGGCACGGTCTGTGAGAAGTTCGGCCATGGCCCGCGGCAGCTGGTTTGTGTCCACCCCATACGAGAGCGCGCGTTCTTCGAGTAGTTCAATGAATGATAGAGGGTCACCTTGGCCGTCAAACTGGATTCCCCATTTTCGGATGTTTTCCGCTATTAGGGCGGCGTGGTTGTAGTAGTGTCCTTCCATGGTCGGTCGATCGCTGGCAAGACCCTAGGTACGGGCTCTGGGTGAGTCTCTGTAGTTAGGGGCCATGGAAACGGGGCTGCGGGAGTGCGGCATTCGGTGGCTGCGGGGACTCGTAATCCGGTCTTAGGATCCATTTGGCGAGTGTCGTGTGGTCCAGGAGTAGTAGGCAGTGGTGACTTGGAGCGAGAGCGTGAGGCTGGTTTGGCATAGTGCCTTTCAAACTCTCCTAAGGGAACCCAGGCATCTTGCGCGAGTGGTCCGGCGTCAAATATCTTTCGGCGTTCATCGACCGTTCCTTCGCTGCCGAATCCGAATTCTTCGGCGAGGACTTCTAGCTCGTCCCGACAGAGTTTGTGGATCCAGCCGGTGCTGACCCCTGGATTGGAAAAGTGTCCCGCAGGGTATGCATCTTCTGGTTTTTCCACGTCGTGATGTTCCATGGTGGTTTTGTGTTGGTTTTGGCACTGATTCACGGTTAAACGGAACTTTTTAGGGTCGGCACTGGGTTTATTTTCGCGATTGTCTTCGCGCCCGGATTACGTTAGTGAATTATTTTTGAGTTTCAATTCAATTTTCCTTTTGCTGGCAGTGGGTTTTAAATCCGCTGTGAACTCAACATGTTGAATCGTTCGTAGGATCATAGTGCGAGCACGCCTTAGTTCTCCTGCGCAAAGTGTCGTTGTAGGTTCTCTATTAATTTGTTTAGCAGAAGCGAAACATGTACGCTACGATACGTTGTAGTTTGTTGAACGAGTTTCTATGTCTGCATGTGTATAACTCTTATCCGAGAGAGCTAGTTGCGATTGACAAGCTGACATGCTTAGCCTTTCTCTCGAGATTGCTGGGCTAAATGATGGGTGGTTTTGTCCATTTATCTCCTGATCCGTGCAAGAATAATGGTCCGTATAGCCATAGACTATGATCCCTTAGCTTGCTTGCTAGGATTCCTCTTGAAAGGACATCTGCTGCGTTGTTGGCTGATGAAACATGACGCCATTGTAATTGGTTAGTCAATGCCTGGATTTTGGCGATTCGATTTGCCACGAAGGTGTGGTATGTGGACGCCGATGCGTTAATCCAGGACAGTAAAACGGTGGAATCAGTCCAGAAGCTTCCTGATACTGTGTCAAGGTTCATATGGAGATCCCTTCTAACTCGATTGGTGAGTTCGGCACCTAACACTGCAGCGCACAGTTCTAGACGTGGTAGAGATTGTTTGGCGGTGGGTGCTACTCGAGACTTTGAGCATAATAGTCGTACAGAGACTTGATTGTTTTTGTAGGTGGCTCGTACGTACACTGCCGCACCATAGGCACGTTCCAATGCGTCTACAAAGGTATATAGATCCTGGGTGACTGGCACTTTTCCATCATATACGTGCCGGGGAATCTCCATTGAGTTTAATAATTGTAGGTCCTCCCGGTACTCCTTCCATTCGGTTTGGAGTTGTAATGGCAGTTCATCGTCCCAATCGAGTTTAATCTCCCATAGCTGTTGCATCAATATTTTTGCCTACTATCACTGGGGCAAAGAGACCCAGTGGGTCAAAGATTTGGGCCAATTCTGAGCACACGACCCTTTTGGTGATGCGTGTTGCATGGCTTTTTGTGGTTTGTCCTCGCAGTTGGTCTTGTTTTGGCATCCAAATGAGACCCAGCGTTTTCACGCTGTAATGCTCTAATGTTTCACCTAGTTTGACGTCGTTGACAACGTGCTCTTTAGGGATTCCTTGCAATAGCTGGTCGTTGTTGCTGTCGTTGAACGGTAGAAATATTTTATTAAGTTCTTGTTGAACTTGTATCGCTCCTGAATGGTAACCGCACCAGTGAGACAGTCGTCCACATAGAAATCGTTCTTCAATGCAGCAGATCCAAGTGGTAATCTGTTTTGGCTCCGGGTTGCCAACTGATCCAGACATTTCGTTGCTATGAATGGAGCAGATGTGGTCCCATATGTGACTGTTTTTAAGCGATAGTACCTGATATCTTCAGATGGATTGTTTCTCCAGACTATCATCTGATGAAATTGATCCTCGGGATTTATCCACACTTCTCGGTACATTTTCTCGATGTCCGCTGTGAATACATACTTATGTGTACGAAATCGTAGTAGAATGGACATAAGTTCACTCTGAACTGTGGGTCCGGCATGCAGAATGTCGTTTAGAGACTTTCCGCTTGTTGATTTGCATGATGCATCAAAAACGACCCGTAACTTTGTGCTGGTGCTCTCAGGTTTGAGTACACAGTGGTGTGGTATGAACTAATGTCTCTCCGGCACTTATGTAGCTGGGACCATTTCCATGTGTCCAAGTCCTTCATATTCATTCAAGAATTCCACATAGCCTTTCCAGGTTTCTGGTGAAATCTGTCGCTCTAATGCCAGGAATTTTTTCGTTGCAGTTTCCAAAGACCTCCCAGGGCTGAAAAGTGTTCGGAAAATGGGAGTTTTACTATCAACCTGCCATCCGATGCTGTTTTTAAGTTCTATATAAAGTGATTGGCGTGCGGGGTTTTTCTTCCGTTGTCCAGGGTCCAGAATTTTTACATTAGCTCGTTGAGTCCAATTGCACAAATGGATGAGGAGTTTTGTGCAGACCTGAATTTTCCTGCCACAATCCATCCCAATTTTGTATTTTGCTGCAACGGACATCCTGAATTTGGCTGTTTTTGATCTGGGAGTAGTAGTGAATAATAGTGCTCTGCTCCGATGAGCATGTCGACTTTTCCCGGTATATAGAAATCCGGATCTGCCAGTGGGCAATTGTTTGGTATGTTCAAGTTATTTTCATCGAGTGCCTGCGCTGGTTGATCAGCAATTATCTGAGGTAGTACGAATGCTTCAATTCTTTGCGTAAATCCGCCGTGAAGGGATTTTATTACAACATTTACTCGTGCTCTGCTGGCCTTTGACTGACCTCCAATTCCTTCGATGCGTAATGTTGTATCATTAAGTTTTACTGACAACATTGATGCCATTCGTTCAGAGATCAGGTTGATCTGTGATCCTGAATCCAGCAAGGCTCTGAAATTGGCTCTCTGTCCATTGTTTGCTTCCACTGCTAGTTTTGCTATAGCTAGCAGGTTGTAATTATTGTTAATTGCTGCGCCAACCGTCGGTGCTCTTGGTTCTGTACTTGCGCCCGATGGTATGTCCAGCAGTGTATTGTGTTTTTTGTCGCACTTGAAAAATGTCCGACCTGGGCATGCATTTGTTTTGTGGCTTGTGTAAAAACAGTTGACACACAATTTCTGCTTTTGTACCCAATTTAGTCGTCCAGATGGTGATTTGGAGCAAAACTCATTGCATCCGTAGAGCCAATGGCTTGCCTTCTTGCAGAATGAGCGGAGAGGCGTCTTCGATTTTCCAGTGTTTACGGTTGCACATGTTGTACCTTTTGGCTCTTTCCTTGACATTTGTGTCTTTTTGCCTGTTCCTAGAACTCGAACTCTTTGTTCTAGGAACTGAAGCAGTGTGTCCAGGGCCTGTATTTCCTTTGAGCTTCCCAATGATTGCTCGTACAAGGCTCTGTTAGTGAGAACCAGCTTATTTTTGATGACGGCAATCAATATTGGATCCCATGTGGATATATTGATGCCCAATCCCTTTAGTGATGCCAGGGATTCGATAGTTGTAACGTACAACTCTTTTAATGACTTGGAGTCGTCACTAACTGTATTATAATTTAGGAAGCGGTTCAATACCGTGCTAGCGACGTCTCTGGGATTGTTGTATGTATCAATCAGAATTTCCCAGGCGCTCACATAGTTTTCTTCCTTTAGATCGATATGTCGGATCAATCTTTCTGCCTCTCCTGTTACGGTTGTTTTCAGATACCACATCTTCCGAACTGTGGGCATGTTTGTTTCATGTATCATACATGAAAACAGGTCATAGAACTGGGACCATTTCAGTATGTCCCCATCAAACTTGGGAATGTTGATGCGTGGAAGCTGCACGTCATTATTGTTTGATGTGGCTGGTTTTGCCACTTTGTACCTCTTTTTCCATGGACAGGTAGGCTTCCATGTTGTATCCTCCTTCCTCTGGGTTGTCATATTCCTCGTGGATAGTAAAATGGACTTCTTGTGCTTGAGTCCATAGTGATTTTATCAAATCACTTGATGTTTGTCCTCCCGCCTCTGAGAATTGTCTCAGAGTACGTTTTATGGACTCTATTATGGCCTTTGTCGGCGACATAGTGACGGCAATTTGCTGTAAGCATCCGTGAATTGCTGGCTCCGATCATTGATTGTGGTTCGACATTTTGACCCACATGAGCACTTGATGCCTGATTTAGCTTATCCATGCTTTCAGTAAGGATCGTGTTTTACGTAAGTCCTCACGAAATTTAACGTAATGATCGGTTTTGTATGCCTTCGATATCTTGGTGTCGATTTTGTTAAATCGATTCCATGCATCATCGAGAGCCGCCTTTTTTGTTTGGAAGTACGTTTTAATATGATTCCTTTCTGGGGAATCTTTTTTGAAGTTCCTAATGATCTTTGAAATTTCCTCTCCAATTTCTTGCTGCTCATTTAATGCCTCTGTGGCGGCAGCGTGTTCCTCCTTGTGTGAATCCATTTTACCTAATACTTATTACTTTGGTCCGTTGGGAGTATTTTATTTGCTTTGCAGCTGGATCCTATTCCCAACCGATGTTGGTACAGACGGCGTACTGCATGGGGGATTGTGCTGTTCCAATAGTGAAACGCTCTTGTGATCTTGATCTTATTGATCGTTGATCTTGTTAGCTGACGATCTGAAAGTGACAGATCTGCCAAATTGTTCTACTTATTGGCAGGAGATTCTACCGTAAGTTTATGCTTGCTGCTAGTTTGTGTTGAAAAGTCCTGGTGACTTCTTCAGTGTAATCCGCAGGTTATATTCTTTCCTGTCGCTTGTTTGACAGTTTGTAGAGGATTTTCTGCGTCGGGGTCACCATTTCCTGCATACGGTACATAAACCGTTTACAAATTTGTCGTCGCAACTAGAACTTGAACCAGTTGGACTGCGGAGAGGATTTCCTACGTCGAGCAAATGAGGGTCTGAAGACACGGCGACAGCCTCTGTTGATTGCAGTTGTAGAGAATGCGTGAACAGGCAGTGATGGTACAGTTTCTGATACTGATTTTATTCAACAAACTTAAATTCTATTTATAGGTAACAAAAGGTACAGAAACTGCTGAGTCTAGTAAGAATATGGTAAAAGGGAATTGGAATTAATATTGAATTAATTCGGATTTGATATGATATTGTGTTATTGGAAAATTGTGATAGTCAGCAATTGCACCAGTGTTATTGCCCTCTGAAGAGCGATCGCATCGTTGGCAGAAATTGATGCAGAAGCGGTTATTGTTGACTCAGCTACAATGCTTTCTCGTTTTTTATTATGTCTCCCGTTACATGGGTCGACCTGACTTATTCGATAAGTGTATATTATGTAACATTATGAACAGGCACCATTATTGCAAAAGACCCTTTAAGGATGGGTAGCATCAGGTCGGTGTAGCAAACTTCTAACTGGAGAAGCCGCTTGCTGCGTCGCAACCAACTCACTGGAAGAAGAGTCTTTGTCTCAAATTGTCGAAAGACTTTGGGAGATAGATGCAACGTCAACCATGCTCAAACGAATTCAGCAGGGCAGCTGGCATGCGAAGAGTTTTTGAAAGCCATTCCCGGCAATTTACCGACCAGAAGGTTACAAATACCGTTGCCTTTTAAGACCGACTCAGTATCGTTGGGGTCGTCCTTCGAGGTCGCAAAACGTTGTTTCTTATCGTTAGAAGGACGAACGTTAAGAGAGAGTGAGCTGACAGACATGTATCTAAATTTCATGAAATAATATATCGAGCTCGCACATATGTCTCCGACAGACAACGCGCTTCCACCAGGACCACAATATTTTATACCACACCAGTGTGTCCTGAGGCCTGATAGCAGTTCCACCAAGATGCGGGTCGTTTTTGACGCGTCGAGCAAGACCACGACTGGGCGGTCATTAAATGATTTACTTATGGTGGGACCTATTATTCAGAGGGCACTATTTTTATCACTCGTTCGATTTCGGTTTGCTCGTTATGCATTAACGGCAGACGTTTCGAAAATTTGTAGGCAAGAGGAGTTGCCGAAAAAGACCGGAATTTCCAACTCATCGTGTGGCGAGAACATCCCACCGATCAATTTCAAGTTTTACAGTTGAACACAGCTACCTATGATACTTCCGCAGCACCTATCCTTGCCATTCGTTGTTCGCCACAGAGACACCCACAAGACGGGTTCTGAAGTGATCTGCAGTGATTTTTATGTAGACAACATGCTGACAGGAGCCGATGACATCGACACGCTAAAGTTATTTGCGATCAGGTGTCTGAGATTCTTGGCTCCGGATGGTTTCAGCTTTCGAAATGGTTTTCGAACCATCCAGAACTAATGGATGGAAACAATGAAGAGCAATCTCTATCATTTAGTGATGCCGATTCGACCAAAACATTGGTGATAAGGTGGAGTCCAAGAGCGGATACGTTCCGGTATCAATTGGAAGCTTCAAAAACTTGAATCCGACTAAGCGCACCATTTTGTCAATTAGTGCTCTACTGTTTTATCCGCTTGGGCTTGAGTCCAACCAGCATAACAGCGAAAATTTTCATCCACAAACTGTGGCAGCTTCAGCTGGATTAGGATGAAGCCATTCCAATGTCACTGCATACAAGCTGGGAGAGGCTAAAGCTAAATTTGTGTGGTCTTGACAAAATGGCCGTGCCTCGGTATGTTATGGCTATAGGATGCTTCGCGGACGCGTCTAGTCAAGCATATAGGCGCTGCATTTATGGGCGAGCGTTTTTCGAAGGTCAACTGTACGTTCGATTGAACGTTGGAAAAGCAGGAGTAGCTGACGTCAAAGACCATCCCGAAATTCCAATTGTGCGCCACAGCTTTATTGGCACAATTTTGGTCCTAAGTAAAGCAGGTTTTGTAAAATTGTCGATTTTAGAGCGTATTTTTCTGGACGGACTCACAAATAACGGTGCATTGGAGTAAAACACCACCGTCTTCACTAACAGTATGCGTTCCGAATAGAGTAACAATGATTCAAGAGCTGTGTCAGGGCATTACGTGGCATCATGTGCCTTCGCTGTCGAATCCAGCGGACTTGGCGTCTCGTGGATGCGAAGTGCCTGAGCTGCTTGAGTCCATTTGGCTAGAAGATCCGAAATTTGTATGTGAGCCTGAGCATTGTTGTCCAGAGAACGCGCATTTTAACATCCCAGATGAAGTGAAGAGTTCCGAGGCGAAAAACTCCGCCCGAGTACTAATTGGCGTTGAGGACTCGTTTTCTAGTTTTTCGTCGTACCCCTAATTAATTCGAGTTTTTGCGTATGTATACCGATTTTGTAATATCGGCAAGAACAAGGAAAGTTCCAGGGAGCTAACTGCAAAGGAATTGCAGCAATCGTCCCTAAAATTGATGGAGCTGGTTCAGTGAAGCGTCTTCTCAGAAGACTTTAAGAAGCTGAAGAAAGGACATACGCTGCATACGAGCCTGCAGATAATGGCCCCTTTTATCCAAAAAAAGTCAGAGGATGGGCGATTGTTTTCGCGGTCGGAGGAAAGCTGTAGCATGCTCCAGTCGCAATTGAGGCAAAGCTCCCGGTTCTACTTCCAGCCAAGAGTCACTTAATCGAACTCTACTTAACGAACCAACCTACAGGGACGCAGCCATTTGCAAGCCCCAGAGCCCAACATCAAGGTTGGCGCCATTGAGATTTGTTTAGTTGTATAAAAAGCCGTTTAATTTTAATTTTGGCGAGGAATTTATTGCCGTTTTTGAAAACAGAAAAGTCTGACTTTTCGTTTTGAAAACTAAATAACATTTTTTTTTGTGAAAGTAAAAATCCGGAGTTTGCATCTATACTATAAATTTTTTTTTTTAATGATGGCCAGAGAATGTTTCCTGTTTTGCACAAACAAATTTGTACTTTTCTATAAATAGGTTCCTCAAGAATTCAAAATGAATCAAAAAAATCTTAAATTTGGTCCAAAAGTGTGTGTTTGAACGTCTATTTTATTTCATTTCTCCGCAACTCGTGCACCAAATTGCATGCGGTTTTTTTTAAATGATAGCCAGAGAATGTGACCTGGTTTGCAAAAACAAATTTGTAGTTTTCTATAAACAGGTTCCTCAAGAATTAAAAATGAATCAAAATCTTAAATTTGGTCCAAAAGTGTGTGTTTGAACGCCTATTTCATTTCATTTCTCCGCAACGAGTGCACCAAATTGCATGCGGGTTTTTTTAAATGATAGCCAAAGTATGCGGCATTCTTTCTTTACAAAAGTTTTCACTTTTCTTTTTAACAAGTTAAAAAAATCGAAGAAATTTACATGAGAACATGTCTTGCACATGTAACTCGACAACAAGTACCTGATCAATGCGGCTACGTAGCTGGGATCAAAATCCAGTCATCCATGCGATGATCTAATCAAAAAAAAAAAAAAAAATCTCAAATTTGGTCTAAAAATGTGTGTTTGAACGCCTACTTCATTTCATTTTATGTCATTCTGTAGAACAAATTTGGTCTAAAAATGTGTGTTTGAACGGCTATTTCATTTAATTTTGTGTCATTCTGTAGAACAGAACATTTGATGATAGATTTTGTTTATTATAACTTTTTGTGTGAAAATTGGTTTCTGAAAAAATTGCAATTTGTGTAAGTACTACTATTTGTTGTATTTGAAAATGTGTGCGTTTTAAACCAGCTTGTGTGGTTTTTAAAGTTAAATGTCGAGACGATTAAATTTGGGTCGGCGAACGCGAAATTCGTTTCAAGTTGTGGCTTCAAGGAGCCGTGAAAGTAGCCAAGACATTACACATCGCAATGAAAATAATCGTCTACGCACAGCAAGGTCCCGTTCAAATCAATGGAACAATGATGCAACAACAACTGCAAATGAACGTCGTTATATTCAAAATCTACATGATGTTGCGTTCGCGTACAGTAGTGTCACCGATTACGCTTCTCATAGGCAAATTATAATTGGTCCAGTGAACGACCGTTGTCGCCATTGTCAGGCATTACAATTTAAAGGTGAAGCAGATGGGATGTGCTGTGCGAGTGGTAAAGTGAAATTGCCTGAATTAGGCAGCCCACCACAACCATTGAACACATTACTTAATAGATTTACTCCTGAGTCTAATCATTTTTTGAACAATATACGAAAGTATAATTCGAGTTTTCAAATGACACTTTTGGCGCCACAAATATTATAAGAGACAACTTCATGCCAACGTTCATGGTAATTAAATAGTTTTGTTTATGCAAATTGTACTCATTGTTCTCATTCTATCATATATTTTATTCAGATTCAAGGTCAAATATACAATCGAGCTGGCTCTTTGTTACCTTTCGACAACGCAGACCACCAATTTTTGCAATTATATTTTATCGTTTACCATTTTATTATTACCAACACGCGGAGACAAATTATTTTCATTTGCAAAATATGTTCCATGAGCACAACGAATTGGTTCAGGTTTTCAAAACATCGCTTGATCGAATACCATCTGACGATCATAAAATTGTTATTCCAGCTGATAAAACACCGGTTGACGAACATGCAAGGCGTTTCAATGCACAAACAGTTGACGAAGTGGCAATAGTCATAGTTGGTGAGCAATTTAATAATCGTGATATTGTGCTTCATCGTAGAAATGAACAACTTGAACGTGTATCCGAGACTCATCGCTGTTATGATCCACTACAATATCCCATATTGTTTTGGAGCGGACAAGATGGCTATAATTTCAACATTAAAATGATAAATCCAGTAAACGGTCGAGAAGGAACAAAGAATGTTAGTGCTATGAATTATTACGCATACAGGCTGCAGATACGGCAAAATCAAGACAACCACATATTGAGGTGTAGAGCACTTTTCCACCAGCATTGTTGACATGTATGCAAAAATTGAATCGGAAAGGTTAAATTTTCTTCGATTCAACCAAGCCAAATTATGTTCCGAGGAGTATGTTCATTTGCGTGATGCCATTAACAACGATGGTAATGCACAAAACGTTGGAACTATGTTGGAAGTCCACGTCATATGTTTCACCTTCATCACCTTCACGTGTAATCCGCAATGGGAAGAAATCTCGGAATTATTATTTGTTGGCCAAACATCGAAAGATCGCCATGATATTTTAGCACGTGTTTTTAGACAGAAATTGAAATCACTCATGGATTTAATTGTCAAACACGGTGCATTTGGGTCTGTTCAATTTTGGATGTATTCAATTGAATTGCAGAAACGAGGTTTGCCTCATGCGCATATTTTAATTTGGCTGATTGAAAAAATAAGGCCGAATCAAATTGAAAATGTGATTTCGGCAGAAATTCCAGATCCGACAGTGGATCCTGAATTGTTTGAAGTGGTCAACAAAAATATGATTCACGGTCCATGTGGTGCGTTAAATTTGAATTCACCCTGTATGGTTGAAGGGAAATGCTCCAAACGTTTTCCAAAAAAGTTGGTCTCCGATACAGTGACGGGCCACGATGGATATCCCGAATACCGGCGTCGATCAACTGAAGATAATGGCCATTCGGTAACTTTGAGAGTTAAAAATCAAGATTTGGAGATTGATAATCGTTGGGTTGTGCCATATTCACCGTTATTATCTAAGATTTCTAAAGCGCACATAAACGTAGAGGTCTGCAATTCAGTTCAATCTATTAAATAGATTTGCAAATACATCAACAAGGGCAGTGATATGGCTGTTTTTGGAGCTGTTGCTAATGTTACCGATGAAATGTATTGCGCATATTATCATTCCCGATCCCTGATAGGCATCCAACTGTAGTTAATTTAGCTGTTCATCTTGAAAACGATCAACGCGTTTTTTTCACACCCGGAAATGCACAACCACCAGCAGCAACTCTAACTGCATTTTTTTCGTTGTGTCAAGCAGATGATTTTGCGAAAACATTGCTATACGCCGAAGTACCCTAATATTATACGTGGAATAATTCGTCAAAATTTTTTCAAAGACGCGGAAAAGCCGTTCATGGTCAGCCAGTATTGTTTCACTCAGATGCGATAGAACGAATTTATACAGTTCGTCTTAACAATCAAGAGTGTTATTATTTGCGATTTTTGCTAATAAATGTTCGTGGACCAGCATCATTTGAATCTTTGCGAGCTGTTGATGAAGAATTTTGTGGGACGTATCGCGAAGCATGGGAACGATTGAATATGCTTGAGAATGACATGCATTGGGATCTTACACTTGAAGATGCAGCATTGTCATCAAGTCCACATAAATTCGGACACTTTTTGCAATTATTATAGCCACGTGCAGTCCAGCAATGCCAATTGAATTGTGGCAAAAACATCAAAATCATATGTCAGAGAATTTTTTACATCGATTGCGCCGTCAAACGGGTGATATCAACATGGACTATACGCCGGAAATACAACGAAGACCTATTGAAGACCTTTGCTTGATGATGGCAAGCAAAGCTTAGCTCAATTAGGTATGACAGCGCCTAATCATGATATACACAACCTTTTCAACAAAGATCTGGAGCGTGAACAGCAGTATGATCGTGCGGAGCTTAATGCGTTTGTGAAAAACAATGAGCCACGGTTAAATATCATCCAAAGAACGGTTTACGACTAAATATTGCGAGCTATCGAAGAACAACATGGTGGACTGTTCTGTTTCGATACAGCTGGAGGTACCGGAAAAACGTTTGTCATTTCGATTATTTTGGCTACCATTCGAGCACAAGGTAGAATCGCATTGGCTTTGGCTTCGTCTGCCACATTATTGGATGGTGGTCGCACGACGCACTCTGCCCTTAAGTTGCCCTTGAATATGAAGGCTGACGATAATCCAACATAATACATTGCAAAAAGATCTGCAATGGCGAGAGTGCTGCAGCAATGCTCTCTTATTGTATGGGATGAGTGTACTATGGCCAACAAGAAGTCACTGGAAGCACTTAATCGTACGTTGAAAGATATTCATGGAGTTAGACAAACAGTGCCTGCAGTCAAACTAGGAACTTCTGCTGATGAAATTAATGCGTGTTTGAAAACATCAAATTTGTGGCACTCTGTGAAAACACATAGATTGACTAAAAATGTACGTGTTCAATTGCAAAACAATGCTTCAGCAGATTTGTTTTCCAGACAACTGTTAGACATTGGTAATGGCATACTTCCCGTTGACAATTCTGGCTTCATAACGCTTCTAAATAGTTTCTGCACTTTTGTGTCATCGAAGGAATACTTGATTCAGAGCGTGTTTATACAAAATTATAGAAACCATGACTGGTTGAGGGAAAGAGCAATTTTGGCCGGAACGAATAAAGATGTCAATGAGATCAACGCATCTATTTTGAATTCCATCCCAGGAGAAATGGTTGCGTATAGGTCGGTTGATACAATTATCAATCAAGATGATGTTGTAAATTATCCAGTCGAATTTCTAAATTCATTGGACTTACCTGGATTGCCGCCATACTATTTACAAGTAAAAGTTGGAGCCACCACAATTATGCTGCGGAATCTTAATCCACCACGACTTTGCAATGGTACAAGACTTGCTGTGAAAAAAGTTATGACTAATTTACTTGAAGAAACTATTTTTACTGGGAAAGTTGTGGTGAACCCGCTTTAAATCCGAGAATTCCGATGATTCCGACTGACATGCCATTTGATTTCAAACGACTACAATATCCGATTCGTCTTTCTTTTGCTATGACTATTAATAAATCACAAGGACAGTCGTTGCAAATTTGTGGTTTAAATTTGGAGCATCCGATATTTTCACATGGTCAACTGTATGTGGCGTGCTCACGAGTAGGCAAACCTTCGGCATTAATTATTCATTGTACCCACGGGAAAACAAAGAATATTGTTTATCACAAAGCATTGCAATAAATAAAATATGTCATTACATCAAAATTATCATTATTTAATTTCAACGAATTCCTCAACATTACATTCATTTAGTAAGCAGCGAAGCGCGCGGGTCTTCTAGTATATATATAGATTTATAACTTTAAAATGATATAATGATGATACTAAAAAAAGATATGTTATGTTAAAATAGCATGTGGAAAGTTATTATGATATTTTTAAATGATTACAAATTTGTTGTATTGATTTATTTATGTATTTAGCTTTTTTTTTGTTTTCTATTTATTTATTTATTTTCGATGAACCTATTGAGCTTTAAGGTGGCTCAGAGGGGCCTAGCTGAGGCCACCGGACGGGTCGCAGGGTGCGGATAGCGAACGGCCTACCCTAGTGGGTAGGTCAGCTGTGAAAAAGCGGACATCCCAAAGAGAGCAATCCCAAGCAGGAGAAGGCAGTGGCCCAAAGGCCTGGCCTAACCCGCTCAATCGCAGGTAAATCCTGCTCGGTGGAAGGTACCGGTACGAACCCGGTGGGGTCCCATCCCGAATCCGGGGTGGGCGGCACTTCTAAACCCAAAACGGAAACCTTGGAGAGGGAGCTAAGCAATACTGCGGCTGCCCGACCTTCTGGTAAAGTGGAGGGAGACGATTTGCCGTCGACCAGTGCCCAAGCCAAATTTACATATGCCGAAAAGTGGAGTGCAGGCCATATAGTCCAGAGACCAGCCCGTCAGCCGACTGGCTGAAGAAGGCCACGGCGGTGCTCCCAGACTTCAGCATGAAGCCACCAAGGGAGGTTACTCAGCCTAAAAGGCAACGCTCCCAGGAGACGCCAGGACCTGCTGCAAAGCGCTCAAGGGTCCAGGCAAACATATCCTTCGCAAATTGCCAAAGAAAGGACACTTATGTCCTGGACAAAGGCAGTGCAGATGGAAGGATCCCAAGAAACCAGTGGAAGTGGGTGAAAGCAGTCTGCGAGGACATGGGACGGTTCCAGGGCAATACCAAAATTGTAGCCATCGAGGCACCCGATGACGAGCTGGGGCCGGAACAGGATAGCTACCTCACGGACTCAACCCTCATGAGGGAGTTCGAGGCAATGGACAATGGACTATAAGCTTACCGTAACCCAAACAGAAGGTAGAACTCGTACCTGCATCCTTGCAAAAAAAAACTCTCTAAAGACACACTCAATGGGGAGCTCGGACACAAATGTAAGGGGTCACTTTTCAGCTTCATCCTTAACTCGAATTTGGTTATTTGTAATCGGGGGAGCGCTCTACCTTCATTATAAAAACCGGCAGGAGCTTATCGACCTCACTTTAGTGTCTCACAAACTGTCAGACATAATTAAGAGTTGGAAAGTCCTCCTTCTCTGATCATAGGTATATCGAGACAGTTTTATCTCTCGAAAGCCCTAAACCCACTGACTATATAAACCCCAGGAAGGCCAACTGGGATATATATATTACAAAAATGGAGGAACTTAGCACCAAAATGTCCGGACACTCAAGGCGTCTAGTGGACAATATCACGAAAGCATGTAATAAAGCCTTCACGGCAGCATCCCCTCAACCAAACCTAGGGGGAGAAAGAAACCCCCCTGGTGGTAAAAAAAAAAATGGATATCTTATGTAAAGGCTGCAGGACTCTTTTCAATAGAGCCAAAAGCCATAACAAGGAGGAGCACTGGGCAAACTACAAAAGTAGTCTAGCCCTATATAAGAGGGAAACTAGGAGAGCAAAAAGTGCCTCTTGGCAAAAATTCTGCTCTGACATTGAGGAGACGTTGGAAGCCGCAAGGCTCCGTAAGATTCTCTCAAAAACAACCCCCTCGGTGGGGTACCTGCACAAATAACGAGCCGGCAGACCCCCCCCAGTGAATGCCCGGCAACATCGATGGCGCACATCCTCACAAAAAGGAACATCAGCTGGGCAATAAAATGTTTTAGTTCCTTCAAATCATCTGGTCCCGACCAGGTCATTCCGGCTCAATTACAAAAAGCCAGAGATACAGCCATTAACTGGTTGCAATGCATCTTCAGGAAGATACTGGTAGTGGGAAAAATTCCTCACGCCTGGCTAAAGGCGAAAATAGTCTTTATCCCCAAAGCAGGGAAAGCCTCACACTCAACCCCAAAACACTTCAGACCAAAAAGACCAACAGCTTGGAGAGACTAGTCGGACTACATCTGAGAACAACTATAAATCCTGTCAGGCGCACAACATGCCTACCGAAAAGGAAAAAGGTGGTGGGGGGGTATTGCCATCATCTTCTCGGGAAAATTACCTCAAACACTATACGATCTAATGACTGCAAAGCTCACGCGACTGTCTGAATGGACAAAGTCACGCGGACTGGGAGTCAATCCCTCGAAAACGGAACTGCAGTCTCTCAGCGACAATGCCATATACTTGGTGTTGGTAATTGACAAGAAGCTGTGTTGGAACCTGAATATCAAAGACAGAGTGAAGAAGGCCCTCTACACTTGCAAAACGGCCATTGGCTTGAAATGGGGCATGAACCTAAGCATAGTCTAATGGATATACCTAGCAATAGGCCAATACTACTCTACGGAGTCGCAGTGGGCCCTATCAAAAAAGACCATCACTAAACAACTGGACAAGGTACAACGAACTGCCGCCCTATGCATCAGTGGAGCCCTACGCACCACACCAAATGACGCGCTAAATGCCATCTTATGCCTCCAGAGCCTAGACCTTGCAGGCAGGGAGCAGGCAGAAATGGCAGCAATTCGTCTGAGAGACTCCGACCAACGGGTGTCTCGTGAACAATATCGTCCCCAGTTAAGCGGACTACTGCGTTCCGAGGAGTACATAGATACCCCTTTTGAAATAGTTATC
The DNA here is from genome assembly GCA_018150885.1 of Drosophila tristis. NCBI lineage: Eukaryota > Metazoa > Arthropoda > Insecta > Diptera > Drosophilidae > Drosophila > Drosophila tristis. The sequence goes on from JAECWT010000067.1 coordinate 2,828,484, forward strand.
CCCCACAGAAACAACTGGCTCGAGGGACCACCAGGCCTAGACGGAGCCATAAAAATCTTCACAGATGGCTCAAAACTGGACAATAAGGTCTTCCAAGCGGAAGTCATAGCGATCAATGAAGCTTTGAGTTGGTTGTGTGAAATTGTCACTACGGTTACTCATTTAAACATCTACAGTGACAGCCAAGCTGCGATCAAATCGCTAAATTCGATAACATCGAGCTCTGCTACCGTGGCAAACTTTCACAAATCTCTCCACGAGATGGCTCATCAGTTTGTTATTAGATTATTATGGGTTCCGAGCCACCAGGACATTGAAGGCAACTGCATTGCAGATGAGCTGGCCAGAACTGGTACTACAATTGCCCTTCTCCACGATAAGGAGGACATTTGTATGCCAATGGCCACTTGTAAGCACATTATAAAAGATGCACTGCACCGCAATGTCGCATAATATGGCAAACATGGCTTTGCAAGCTCAGTAGAAAAAGGTGCAGCTCAGTCATACGCTCCCTCACAGGACACAGGACATTGGCAAACAGGATGGGTGCCCCCTACAACGACTTCTGTCGTAGTTGTAGAGATGAGGACGAGGAAGAAATGGTGGAACAACTATTCTGCTCCTGTCCGGCTCTCAGTAGAAGGAAGCTACAATACATGGGAATGCCTTTCATAAACGACGTATCCGACATGTCTAATTTGAGTCCAAGAAGGATCGCAAACTTCATAAGGGCGTCCGGAAGGGACAACTGCTGATATAGTGTCTCACAAGGGAAGAAGACATGATCCACGCGGATTCACAACGGGCCGTAACCAGTCCAAGTGTGTCGGGCTCCTGGCGATCCAGACCACCGCCTCAACCTAACCTTTCCTATTTATTAATTATTTATTATTAAAATTTTGTTAACCATTTTGCTAGGCATTTTTCTAAGGCCACGAGATGAGATGATAAGTGTTCCGTTTCTTGTTGGGCACTTGGAGCGACTTAGAATGGCAGTATCATCAGCAAATGTCGAAGTTGTTGTTAGGCTGTTTGTCGGTAGATCTGCTGTGAATATGATATACAGTGTCGGTCCAAGCACGCTTCCTTGGGGTACACCAGCATCAATTGGATGATATTCAGAGAGGAAATCTTTGCATCGTACTGCGAAACTTCTTTGCTGTAGTTATGACTCCAATATTCCATGGATGTTGTAATTTAAATGTTCTTTTATTTTGAATGAAGGTATCCAGTGAGACATCCGTCTCTTTTGATATTAGTTTATTGAATGTTCATATGAAATATATCTTAGAATCTACTTGGCTAAAGCCGCGCAGCTGCGCTGCCAGAAACTCCGGCAGCGGAGCGGCCGCAATATGTATATGTTTATGTATATATGTATATATGCCCAGCGCTGCTGACAGCGAGGGTGCGAGGGAAGATGTATATGTATGTGTGTATGCATCTGCCGTCAAGTCATGGGAATATGTTGACGCTGCACTTATATCGCTCGAGACATTCTTTGGCGATCGTAATACGATAGCTCAAGTTATGTCTGGGACTTTTAATTACATAAACACTGCAACAAAGTGTTACAGTGTGTTTCCCTTAAGTACACTTGGTACAGTCGGTATTGGCTATGTGCGCATACTACAATGTTCTGTGTAAGTAATATTTTGATATCGTGGATTAAACCATCTAACCAAACGCGGTCGAAAGCCTGGGCGACATCCAGAAAAAGAGGGGAACAATACTCCCGTCCGCCAAATGCATTTTGTATCTCAGAGGTTATACGGTTTACTTGTTCAATGGTTCCGTGCTTTTCGTGAAATCCAAATTGGAGAGTCGGGATGGCACCGTTGATGTGTAGATGTTGTTTGATACGATTCAGGAGAACTTTTAAAATATCTTTGATAGGCAAGGCACTGATAGTTCTATGTGATGATGGCTTGGACTTGTCTTTTCCGCCTTTATGGATCATTGTGATGACTGATTTCCTCCATTCTGTAGGAGTATAGCCCCATTTCATCATGCTGTTGAATACGCGTTGTACGCGTTGTGTTTGCTTGTGAGAGCCGACGCTCGTCTTATTGCTGTTTCCGGGCTTGGATGATTTTGACTTTGGTTACAGTGCTTGTGCTCTTTACCGAGCTCCTGCTCTTATACGTTGAAATTTGACCACCTTTGACCAGGTCCAAACGGAGTTCCCGGCTGCATACTCCGGTACTGGGTGGACTGAAGATCTAGTTAGCTTTATTCTAAATCTTAATGTGTTTTCTAAAAAAAAAACTCCCTCTTTTGCCTGTTAAGTAACTTCTTGAGTACCTAAGTGCAGCCACCTAAACCCCTTATTTCTTTCACCATTTATCAATGATCTGACTTCATTATTCACAAAAAGTGGAGTACTCATGTATGCGGATGATGTTAAACTCTGTGAACAGTATAAAAACATTTCATTTCACTCTCGCTTGCAATCCGATCTCAATAACTCTCAGTCATGGTGTTGTGCAAATATGTTACACCTAAATGACTCGAATTGCAAAGTAATGACTTTTCATCCTACAGCCCTTTGTTAGCTCCTTACACCCTCTGCGGTGGTTCTCTTGAGTGAATTACCACGGTTGATGATCTTGGTGTTAAACTAGACCCCAAGTTAAAGTTTTCCGAACACATTTCTACCATGGTAAAAAAGGCCATGGGCGTGCTTGTGTTTATAAAGAGGTGCGACTCTTGTCTTGTGTTTCTATATAGAATCAGTCCAGAAAAACTTTTTACTTTGTTCTGCGTGGCCTTAACTGGGATGCAGGAGTGAGACTTTTGTCTTACCCTTGCTTTTAAAAAACATGCCCACCCTAGTAAGTCGTAGACAAATTCTTGCTGTGATTTTTATGCACAAGTTGTTGAACTTCCTATTAGAGCTTACGAATTTTTATTCGTTTGTTCTTTCAATTTTGTTCATTGAATGATTATAACTCGGATTATAATTCCCTCTACCATATAGAATCCAAGCGTTGCGAAGATAGCCCTTTACACACTTATTTTTTCTACATATTTATACTACACTTTTAGCTCTAGCTTTTGGTCTCTGAGAACAAGCGGACAAACAAGATGGAATGATGGACGGACAAAAATATATATTCTTTATGGGGTCGGAAACGTTTTCTTCTGTGCGTTTGTGAAGGAGCAAACGCTAGCAACGGCACTGACACCACCAATACTTAAGTAAACCCGACGAGAGAGAGCGCGAGAACGCAACGACGGCGGCCGCAACAAATATCAGCGCCAAGACAAGAGAGAGAGAGAGAGAGCGAGCGACAAATGCAGACGAAAACGTAGCAACGGCGCAGACTCCACGAAGACCGAAACTGAGTGGAGAGCGAAATGAAACCTGGATACCGGCAACGAGGCTGGAGATCGCGAGCACGAGAGATCGGAAAAGGCCGGTTCTAGAGTTCGAAACGAGGAAGACGTGCGCGCAAAGTGAAAACAGAGAAAAAGACTGACGGCCCTAGCGGAATGCGCAAATCGAAACATTACTTAAGGCGTACGCGGAAACACCAGAGGACGACGGTCTCCAGGGTATTCAACAGGGACGCTCTAGAGGAAGGATTGATTCTAAGCCAGTCTCACCGTCGTGAGTAGGCGGGTTGCGTTTGGCGGGATAAAAATGAGCCCAGAAAAGGGAAGCCACGAATAATGAATAAACGACACTGAAAGAACTACCAGCGCATCATGATTTCTCGTCGATCTCTACCGTTTTCCCCATTCCCCCGACCTATAGTTGCCCAGAGGTGCCGCCCGGCGATTGCCTCTGCCTCTGTCGATCTCTGTACATGTTTTCCACCCCGTAGACCAGTATCTTCCCCAAGATGCCACCCGGCGACTGCCCAGGTATTCTGGGGAAGTTCTCTGCCGTTCCACCCGCCCACTCGCCCCTTGTGGTTTCTTAGAGGTGCCACAGGCACCTGTATGAAGCTGCAAACTCCCTCGCATGTTTCTTTTGGCCATGGTACCCCCGAGACGAAACCACCATCCCATTGCCACTCAAGACTCGGAGTCCCGGCAAATTATAAATATTGCTGTAATTTCGACCCTGCCTTGACTGAGAGTTGTACCCAGCCTAGATCGCTTCCTAACATGTTACACACATCCACTTAGACCACAAATCTAATAGACAATAACAATAGAACACATTCTCCACTAGTGTTGCTGAGTAGCGTCGACGCCATTAGCAGCTAGAATGTCTGTTGAGCTATTAAGCTTTTTCAATATCCTAGATATAGATCAAAATTATAATTTGATTGAAATCCCGACACAGTTTGTTCCATTATATTTACTTTATTTTCCATGCAAGGATTATGGGGCGAGAATTAACAACAGGCGGACCCGTGGTGGACAGTGTTGTAGCGAGAAAAATAGTTTTTATAGAATTAAATGCAAAGATGTGGCAGTCAGGTCTCTGTGCACACCGACGATACGTTTGTTTTAGATGATAATAGATTTGGAAGTATCTTCTGTCTTTTCTGACGAGCCTCCCTCACGGGTGACGAACGCCGAGAAAGAGCAAAGCACCAGCAAGAGCATAAGCAAAGGCCAACACAACGGTGAAAGAGAGATGTACATTAAAAGATGCTCAACTGCTCTTTGTGCTGCCATGGGCCGGCGCTTAGCCGAACAATATCCTTTTTTTATAAATAAAAGATAGCATATGTAATACTGTTTTAAATAGATACTAGATGATACTAAATACATTTAACAATAAAATAACTTACATATGACATTAAGCCTTACACGGCTATTTATTGTTTGCGCCTTTAAGAAATCTACCCGGCATCTAAATGTTCCTGAGTCAGATGGTTGGGTGTTTTGGATTGAAAGTTTACCAGGCTCCTTGTCAAAAATAAAATAAGCTCTATCTCCAAAGACAGATTCATCAGACCATCTTTTTGGTGCTTTGGTAACACCTGCGCGTATATCAATACTAGAAAATATTAAAATATTATTAGAGGGGAAGGAATTTTATATACGGATTCAACTTATAAAATATTTTTTTATAATTTTTAAAATCTGGTATTTTTTCATGGTTTCTTTCAGATTTTAAAAATTTAGGAAAATTTTTAATTTTAATTTTTAATTTATAAACACCGAAATCCTTAAGAAAATTTGGGCCACAGCGTAAATGTCGTGTTGACTAGTGTAATAATACCTCTACTCTTAATCGGACACTATTCTAAATTCCCAAAAATTACATCCATACATACCATAATCACATACATACACATAGAATAAAAATAGAGATAAATAACATGTAAAAATAAATAGTCTTAACTTTTGTTCTAGCTCCGCAGTTGGGTACAGAATGTAAAAAGTTTAAGAAGTAATAAAAAATTTTTTAAAAACTATATTTTTTTTTTTTGTTTTTGGGGAGAAAAAAGAAAAGGGATAAAAAAAAAACAAAAGAGAAGAGAAAAAAAAAAAAAAAAATTTTTTTTTTTTAAATATATAAAAAAAAGGCAGTTTTTTTTTTTTTTTTTTTTTTTCTCCTTTTTTTTTTTTCTTTTTTAAAAAAGCAAAGGAAAAAAAAAAAGTTAGTTTAAAAAAAAAAAAAAAAAAAAAACACAAAAAGGCAGGGCAACCAAAATATAACTAAGATATGCAGAACAGAAGAACCATGGCTCTAGCCACGGTTCTCTACAAATAACGGCGTGTCAGCACCCGAAAAGAATTTAAATAATAAAAAGAAACTCAATTTAAATTAAATTAAAATATCCATACTATTTCGCAATCAGCGGAAAGAAAACCACAGCACAAAACTCTTAAGCAACCACAAACATTTCGCAATAACGGCGTGTCAGCACCCGAAGAGAATGAAAAAAATAAATATAATTAAAAATATCCATACTACACTATTTCGCAATCTGCGGAAAGAAAGCGCGAAACTCTTTAACAACCACAAACATTTCGCAATCGATGACCCATCAGAAATACCAATTGCGAAATGTTTCTCAAAATAAGTCAGCACAAATACAAAAACCTTTTCCTGAACACTACCGACCCCCTAGCAAACTGTCAACGAAGCACCACGCTTCGACCCAATTACTAGCCCCACACTTATTGTCGTAATCATAAGTTAGCAATAAACGATTATTTCCGGGTGCCAGCTACATAAAAAGGCCAAGCGCGGCCAAAGTCGGCACCCAGTCCACCGGCTCCGAGGCCAAGTAACTAGATCCGCGAGTTAAGTCATTGTAAACAAACAAAAATTAAATAATAAAAGAACAATGCAAAGAACAACAACAAAAACAACCAACCCCGACTTCTCAAAGTACTTTCGTCAGCAACACCCCGCTTCCCCCTATCACCTACCTCTCTTTCAGTCAGACAAGGCCGCTCCGAACCTGAGAGTACCAGCAATCTACAAATTTTCCTTGTAGAGAACCTTGGACAGACTGATGCATATCCCAGCCTGAGATAGGTCCTCACAAGTGGCGCCCGAGCAGGGACTTTTTGGTGACTTTAAGGTAACTAACACCTTAATACGGAGCTTTGTGGAGTAAAGACCCACGGCCACTGAAAGAGACTAGGCTAGCAAGGATCAATAACCGCCAAGCACAAAAACCCCGCCCACACTAAATCCGGTCGCGAACAAGTAGTGCCGCAGTGAAAGTATCAAACAGAAGTGCTACCACGCAGAAAAACAACCAAATCAAAAGTAAGTCAATACCACTAACCGCAGAAACACACCATGGAAGCCCACGGAGACGGTCAGCTCGACGAATTGTACCCAGAGGGACACCATACCAATCCAGGAGTCACCACCGGCTGGATTTACAAACTCCGTCGAGACGAGCTGGAGGCCCTTGCCGAGGAATTCGGCTTTGGCACCGAAGGAACGGTCGAGGAACGACGAAAGAGATTCGCCGCGTTAGTCGCCGGAACACTCTCGCAGGACGCCTGGGTTCGACTGGGAGACCTCGAACGGCTATACGCCAAACCAGCAGGACGCTCCAGGTCACCCATGCCCACCACTCCTGGACCATCTGACCAACGGAAAACAGACCCAAAAGCCGGGTTACAGGTCCCAACCGCGGCCGAATACAGCACACCCGCCCCCCCACGCATTGTAACACCGGCCGATTTGCCCAGACCTCCAGTTACGGAGACTAACCGCTCACCCACGCAGAGGATTGTACCGGCAATGGACCCGGCTATAGATGGACGCGACTACAACCACATCGCCCACGTCGCAGAGCAGGTTCGGAAATGGGGACTCAGGTTCGATGGACAGGACGACCCACTGGCATTTCTGGAGCTACTCGAAGAACGGGCGCTCTCCTATGGGGTGGACACCAATCAGCTGCCTCGGACCATGACGGAACTTCTCACCGATCGGGCCAGTCGCTGGTACCGCACCAGCCAACTACAAGGCAGCTCATGGGCATATTTCCGCCAATCATTTTTGACGTTCTTCCTACCGTCGAGGTACTTTGACCAATTGGAAGACCAGATCCGGGCCCGCAAGCAAGCGGCAGGGGAATCGTTCAAAGATTACCTCATCGAGATACGCCTACTCATGCACCACGCCGGATACGACGCTGACAAGGAGCTGAACAGGATCTACGACAACGCCCTGCCAGCATACCGAGTGTACGTGCGACGACACGAACTCCAAAGCTTGACGCAGCTCACAACGTTGGCCACCGAGTTCGAGAGCATCCAGGACTGGACCCTCCCGGCTCTCGCGCTCCCACAACACACACCAAGGTACACAAGGCCAGCTACAGAGCCAAGGAACGGAGACTCGTCCCGGCCGCCATTTCGGCGACCTCAATGGGAGTCGGCAGACTCGCCCAGGAGGCAACAAGCCAATTCGAACAGCCGGACGACTCCCACAGCGACACACCGCATGATCACGACTCCCATCGCCAGCCCACGCACAGCTTGCCGCCGGTGCGGTGATGACGGACATGGGGCATTTGCCTGCCAAAACCCATCGATACTATTCTGCTGGGAATGTGGCAAACGCGGCACGCGGACCGTAAATTGCTGCCGCCAAAACACGTCGGGAAACGACACGCGTCCCCAACTGACACGGGATCAGCCGGGAACGACGCTTCCCCCGACCCGCGACTAAAAAACCCACTACATGTGAAAAATGGTCGGATAGTGGCAATGGTGACAATAGGAGGATACGCAACCGAGGCTACTGTAGATACCGGGGCCTCCAAAAGCTTTATCAGCACCAACCTCGCCCGACAGCTAAACGATAACACCAACTTGCAAGATGACAACACCCGCATACGTCTGGCCGACGGTTCGGTCAGAGAGATCACCCAAGTTCTACGGGAGCCCATCAAGCTGGATCAACGAGAGGTACAAATACCACTCCTGGTTCTACCAAACATGTTGGACCAAGTTATTGTCGGCATGGACTTCCTATGCGCCATCGAAGCCACGATCAAGTGCGGAGGCACCCAACTGCAACTAAGCAATCAGTCGGCCACGCAAATTGCACCCGAAGATCCGACCAATCACATACCAGACCCCGCAACCAGACGCCCGAAACTTATGCCAACCACAACGCCACCACGCCCACGACCTACCCCAACGCTCACGACACCCAATAAAGCAACGCCGCACTTGACACCCAAACCAACGGCAACGAAAACGAAACGCCGGCCCACAACGGAGAACACGAATCCGAGGCCAACACCAACAAACCAAAAACAGGCAATCGGGAGAACGAGTCCCACGGTCACTATGGAACAACCACGCCCTAGGCGTACAACAGGGAACAAGCATCCCGAACAAACCACTAGGATCTCACCTACGAGACAAACAGACTTGCACCCGGCGCTCGACACAGGAAGCCCAGGTCCAAGACGAGCAACAGAACAAGCGCACAGAGAAGCCGCATCGGAAGAAGTGAACACGCGAACACCCTCAAAACCGACCGCCAGCAGCAAAAAAGGACAACGGCAACCATCATCCGACAGCCCAGCAACACGGGAAACAGCCACGCTAACCCCACGCTGGACGGGGCCCATAATCGAACTGATATCCACAGAGCCCCTCAACGAGGGCCCGGAAACCAGCACGATGCCCCCACGATGCCCAGACCGCCGTCCTGTCCTACCCACGGCCGACGCCACACCGATCCTCGCCAGCAAAATGGAGTACCTCCCACGTACTGACATGATTCTTAGCGCCATGCCACGAGCCATGCCTAGAGCCATGTCCGAGATCTTCGTCGCCCACACAAGTCGTTGCTGCGATACCAGAGGCATCATCGCGACCCACCTATTCACGCACCAGTCTGGCTATAGTATAACACGAGTACTACACCCGGCATACCAAAACATCATACCCACGGCCGACACCACACCGATCCTCGCCAACACAATGGAGTACCTTCCGCGTACCGACTTGACTGCTAGCGCCATGCACCGAGCCATGCCTAGAGCCAGGTCCGAGATCGTCGTCGCCCGAACCAGCTGTTGGCCCGACACAAGAGGCATCACCGAGACTCACCTGTGCATACGCCAAACGACCGCCAATACCACCCAAGTATTGCATCAGAGATACGAAACATATCTACCCACGGCCAACGCCACCACGATCGTCGCCCACATAAGCGACTACCAACGGAGGACCGAACCGCCCAGCGCCTTCGATACAACCCTCTTACCCGAAGACCCCAACCAGCCATTTGACTCCGAAACCGCCGACCCAACCGAACACGGGCCTGAACCAGTCCCGGAGCCATGGCCACCAGACTTGGCCCCGCAAATCCAAGCATTTCTAGATGAGGAACTACCGAAATTTAATGGCCTCCACGGGACGTCGGACATCGCCAAACACACTATTGTCATGAGGGATAACCGACCCATAAAACAGCGGTACTATCCTAAGAATCCAGCAATGATGCGAATAATTGATGAACAAGTGGACCAATTGATTTCGGAAGGCCTCATCGAACCCTCCCGGAGCCCCCACAGCGCCCCAATTGTACTCGTCCGCAAAAAGAACGGGAAATGGCGTATGTGCGTGGATTACCGGCAACTCAACACGCATTCCATCCCCGACGCATACCCGCTACCTAGGATCAACTATATTCTGGAACGGTTACAAAACGCGCGTTTCATCACCACCCTAGATCTAAAGAATGGGTACTGGCAGATCCCCATGGCCGACAACAGCAGAGAGGCCACGGCTTTCACCGTACCAGGACGAGGCCTCTACCAATGGAAAGTGATGCCTTTTGGACTACATTCGGCACCGGCAACCTTTCAGCGGGCCCTCGACACCGTGATTGGTGCAGATATGGAACCCTACGCATTCGCGTATCTGGATGACATCGTCATCGTGGGACGAGATTTCGGCGAGCACCTACGCAACTTAAAGGTGGTTCTATCACGACTACGAAGAGCAAATCTTCGAATAAATCCCGAAAAATGCACATTCTTTCAAACCCGGATCAAGTATCTGGGCCATATGATCAGTGACGAGGGCATCCATACCGACCCCGACAAAGTCGCCGCCGTCAAAGACCTCCGACCCCCCACAAACCTAAAAGAACTCCGTCAATGCATCGGGATGGCATCCTGGTACCGAAGGTTCGTACCAAACTTCGCGACCGTCGTCCAACCGATGTCTCGCCTGCTCAAAAAGGATCAACCCTGGGTATGGACCGACGAACAACAAGCAGCTTTTGATCTCCTAAAAGAACTACTCACGACCGCCCCCGTTCTGGCATGCCCGGATTTCAACGTGAAATTCTCGCTACAGACCGACGCAAGTAACCTCGGCGTGGGCGCCGTCCTTACTCAAGAAATCGAAGGCAAGGAGTGAGTTATAGCATACGTCAGCCGACGACTCAACGCAGCGGAAGAAAACTACTCCGCGACCGACAAGGAATGCCTGGCAGTCATCTGGGCCATCCGGAAACTTCGATGTTACCTCGAGGGATATCGATTCAACGTGGTCACCGACCACCTCGCACTGAAATGGTTGAACACACTGGAAAGCCCCTACGGTAGAGTAGCAAGGTGGGCACTAGAACTTCAACAATACCAGTACGACGTACATTATCGGGCGGGTAAGCAGAACGTAGTTGCAGATGCACTATCCCGACAACCCCTGGAAACCCTCGCACGAGTCGAGGAAGCGAAGGTAACCTGCCCCTGGCTCAAGCGCAGGATACAACAAGTTCAGGACGAACCCGAAAAATACCCCGATTACACCCACGAGAACGGGGAATTATATCGACACCTGGGCCGCGGCACAGAGGACAATGAGGACACCTCATGGAAACTTTGCGTACCAAAGGATCGTCGCGCAAGAGTCCTCCAGGAATGTCACGACCAACCCACGGCCGGCCATCTAGGAATCCGTAAGACCATAACCCGAGTATGTCAACGGTACTACTGGCCAGGGCTTTACCGGGACGTAAGGAAATATGTCCGCAGCTGCGCCAGCTGCCAGAAATTCAAAGCCCAACAACGTAAACCGGTGGGTAAGATGCTCAGTCGCAAAGTGGAAGAACCATTCGCAACACTATGCGCCGACTTCGTGGGGCCACTGCCTCGATCCAAGAAAGGAAACACCATGCTGCTTGTATTCCACGACACCTTTACTAAATGGGTAGAACTGATACCCCTGAGAAAAGCCACCACCGCCACTTTGGAACTAGCTTTCCGGGAACGCATACTCAGCCACTACGGAGTACCGAAACGATTTGTGTGTGACAACGGCACGCAATTTACGAGCCGGTCGTTCCAAACGTTTCTACAAACGGCAGGGATAGAGTTGCAACACACCGCACCCTACTGCCCCCAGGAAAACCCCACGGAACGGGCCAATCGGACGGTCAAAACCATGATCGCCCAATTTGTGGGAGAACACCAGAACACTTGGGACGAATTAATCCCGGAGATTTCACTCGCCGTAAACTCCAGTGTTTCGGAAACAACGGGATTTAGCCCAGCTTTTCTACTGTTCGGGAGAGAGCCTCGCTTACCGGGAACCCTATATGATGAAGTTACACCTGGCACAGGGAGCCCGCCAAACACAGCGCTCCAGAAGGCGGCACGACTCAAGGAAATATTCGCGATAGTGAAAAATAACATCCAGCGAGCCAACCACGAGCAGGCAAGGCATTATAATCTCCGCCGAAGACAATGGCACCCCACGGTGGGCACTTTGGTACTGATGCGACAACACCACCTGTCCAACGCAGCCGACGGTTTCGCTGCGAAATTAGCCCCGAAATATGACGGACCCTACAAAATAAAAGGTTTTAGCTCAGCAAACATCGTGAAATTACAACACATCGGCAGTCGGAAAAACAAAATCGCAAACATCAACGATCTAAAAAGATACCACGAACCCGACGCCGGAGAATCTGCAGATGATGCAGACACCACCAAGCAATAAACAAAGTGAAGAACAAACAAATATTCTACTGACCCGCACCTCATGGGGTAAACGAACCCGGCAAACGCCACACACATGACAGAAATGGCTGAACACGTAACCACATGAGGGCACTAACCCAAAAAAAAAAAAAAAAGCAAACGCCAAACACACGACCAAAATTGCTGATCGCAGAACCACGGATATAAATGAAGACACTGACCCCTAGGATGCAAACTCAGCACAAGCAAACGAAAGCGCTGAGCCTCACAACGAGAAAACAAGGAACCAACAGCAACCCGGAAGAAAAACCCGACCCAAAACAATGGCCAGAGATACCCTATATATAACTGGACCCCGATTCTAATCGAGCAATACATCTTCACCGACCACCGACTCACAAGTCAGCAAGCCAACACATCGCCAACTACTCACCCGAAGAGATATCTACACCATGTCGTCAGTCCTGATCGTCCTGATCCTCACCGTCACCACACAGGCCACGATAAAGCTTCATAACTACACCCACGCCAACTACGTGCCCATGGTGGACGGAGACGCCGTCCTGTGGGAGAAATATGGATACCTTCACCATATAACCAACGTAACCTCCTACGAGGCATATTTGGCGCAGGCGGAGGAGTCTGCCGCATTATTCCCTGGGAGCCGAATCGCCACCATCCTGGCTGTCGACCTGGAGCACGTCAGGACCCTCGTGGGAACATTAAAAACCCACCACCGACGAGCCAGGAGCCTAAACATCCTCGGAACCGCTCTAAAGGTCGTCGCCGGAACCCCGGACTTTGACGACTGGGAGCAAATTCGGTTCAAGCAAGGCCAGCTGATCGAATCCGAGGCGGAGCAACGGACGGTCAACTCAAAGGTACAGAACCGGCTCAACGAGCTGACTGGCTACATGAACAGCCTGGTAAAAGGAGAGGACACAGAACGACTACAGCTGACGGAGGTGATACTGGCAAAGAACCGCGTCATCCTAAATGACCTACAGAACCTGATTCTGGGTCTGACACTGGCCAAAATGAATGTCATCAGCCCGACGCTACTGGACGGAGCCGACCTCCGAGAATTTGAGGAACAGCAACTGACAGATATCAGGCTGGTCGAGCTACTGGGAGTTTCCAGCATTAGCGTATTCCAGAGCCCGGATTTGTTAACTTTCCTCATCAAATTTCCCCAACCAAAGCGGATCTGCCGGAGGATGACGATCTTCCCCGTGCAACACCAGCACAAGATCTTGGACTTCAGCGAAGGGAACGCCGTAGCGGAATGTGGAAGTCAAGCCGTCAGCTTGGGGACATGCGAAACCACCATCGGCGTCACGTTCTGCAAAGAACGACGGGAACCCACCTGCGCCCAACAACTAGTGGCCGGAACAACCGCCCATTGCACCACCTTACCCGCTCACCTGGACGCGATCACCATCGTGGATCATGGCACGCTCGTCATCAATAACGCCTTCGTGACCGTGGGGGACACAGCAGGCGAAATCCAAAACATCTCCGGCACATACCTCGTGGCCTACACCAGCCGAGTCTCTCTCAACGGGACATGGTATGTGAACCCCCTGGGCGAATCTCAGAAGAAAGCAATGGTCGCCTCAATGACAACCGTAAATGTCACAGGGCACCACGACAAACTAAGTCTGCCTTTCCTGAGAGAACTAAGCATGAAAAACTTGAAGCACATCGAAATGCTGACAGTCAAAAGTGCCGCTTCACACCTCCTCACCTGGATCATCGCCGTGATACTCTGCGTAAGCATATGGTGCTTACGCCGACGACTTCGCCGCCGGCCTACCAACAACAGCGCAACGAATATCGACGCAGCAATACCAGAACCATCCATCACCAACCCATCTACAACCACCACCGGCACCGAAGTAACGCTGACGAGGCAACCACAGCAGGCAAACCGGGCAAAGATTGGCCATACATTGCCAAACCGACCCAGCACTGGAAGCCACGCGGGCCCGACACATCGCCCCACCCGGGACGACTAAGGAACGCCGACTCCACCGAAAAGGAAAAGAGCTGACAACGACCTCTGCCCACGGCGCCAACATACCCAGCCGTGGACCCGAGGTATCGTCAGTAAGCGCCGGGCGCACAACGAACAGAAGACATCCACCAAACAGACCCACAACAACATGAACTCGACCACCATCATTGTAATATCCGACGACGAGTCTTGCAGCTCCACATCAGGAGCAAGGACCTGGAGCGACGCCGAAACAGCGTCCGCTCAGGACATCGTAATATCCGACGACGAGTCTTGCGGCTCCACATCAGGAGCAAGGACCTGGAGCGACGCCGAAACAGCGTCCGCTCAGGACACGGACCAAGAGGAGGACACAACGCAATACCCATCACGCTTCACGCGGGCCAACCTCTGGTCACCACCGCCACGGACGCCGTCGCCACCACCACCCTCATACTCACCGAGGCCGTGGGGCCCCTTCGGAGAAGCGCCCCCCACCAGTGAGGAAGAAGACTCCACCCCATCAAGCCAACCATCGACCCACTATCGGCGGGACCCCCGACACAGCCACGGGGTCTATCAGGACATTGACTCTGAAGAGGAACCCTCCCCAGAAGAGGGGGAGGAATCACCCTCAGAGAAGGAGGAGGAGTCATCTTCAGAAGGAGAAACCGTCTTCATCCACCAACTGGTCATGGACACCCAGACCACCAGCTACGTCCATACCCCATGGGGGGTCCGGACTACCACGACCCACACACGGGTCGTCGATAGCAGAAGGACGGTCAACAGGGAGGCAGCCGACGACGGAAACTTCGCCTCTAAGCGCCCCCGTCGCCACTAACACCCACCCGGAAGAAAGGGGGGGTGTAACGAACCATGGTTCTACCCATGGCTCGTTACAAACAACTCCCACAGCGACACCTCCACGGTAGGCAGCAACCAAAATTTAACTAAGATATGCAGAACAGAAGAACCATGGCTCTAGCCACGGTTCTCTACAAATAACGGCGTGTCAGCACCCGAAAAGAAGTTAAATAATAAAAACAATTTAAACTAAATTAAAATATCCATACTATTTCGCAATCAGCGGAAAGAAAACCACAGCACAAAACTCTTAAGCAACCACAAACATTTCGCAATAACGGCGTGTCAGCACCCGAAGAGAATGAAAAAAATAAATATAATTAAAAATATCCATACTACACTATTTCGCAATCTGCGGAAAGAAAGCGCGAAACTCTTTAACAACCACAAACATTTCGCAATCGATGACCCATCAGAAATACCAATTGCGAAATGTTTCTCAAAATAAGTCAGCACAAATACAAAAACCTTTTTACTGACCCCATAGAACAACTGTCAACGAAGAACCACAGCTTCGATGACTCCAAATACACAAGTTTCCAAAGTTTAGCGGAAGATATGCGGATTGGACTGACTTTTACTCTATATTCACCACCATCATCGACAATCATCGCGACTTAACCAACATAGTACATTGCAGCATCTGCGTTCTTTTCTGCGGACGGCAATTATAGTCCGCATTGTATTTGTTGGAAAAGAGATTTAATAGTTTACGTGTGGTTTGTCAGGCACACATCACTGAGATCCTGGTGCTCCAGGCTGAGAAACAAGGGTCAGTGGCTATGATTCGGGAACTATCGGACAGATTCAAATCTCACATCCGTGCTCTCCAGAGCTTCGGTATTCCTGAGCCGATCTCGGGATGCATCATCGTGCAGATTCTTCTTCGGAAACTGGATCCAGCAACTTAAGCAAAGTAGGAGGAGCCATTAGAGGACTCAAAAATCACCAATCTGATTCTGTCATGGGAGTCAATGGCCTCATTTTTGAAGCAGCGATGCAGGACATTGGAGACAGTGGATTTCGCTATGTCAACCTATTCGCCGAGCAGTTAGGTGGACAGGAGTAAAAGGCCTCATACTTTTAGACACATTTATCGACCATGCCCAGGATGTCCATTACTGTCCAAAGTCTAAACCCCTTTCCCCCGCAAATCGTTTTAAGGAAGCCAGGAGGCTTTCCCTGTGATCCCTAGAGGATCAGTGCCACTTGAAACACCGTGGGCATCTACACTGCCACATCATATCACTGTAAGGGATTGCCCTTACAACGAGCGTGTACATATGGGCATTTCTATGAAGTCAAACAGAACAGTCGTAAGCTTTGAAATTGGTAGAAAGTCCAAATAAGACGGATTTTCAAAACTGTTTTACCTTTATGATACACCTCTTGACCGGCCCTATAAGTGGTGCTAAGGTCGATGAAAAATATGCGTTTTCGAGATTTTCTCAACAAACCAAGCCATTCGCGCGGGACAAATATGGAGTGGTTTTGGCGTCGATAAATTAAAACTCGGATTTCCGGGAAAGTTGAGGGAATATGTTGGTGCAAATTTCAGTACATGTTGTGTATTGATGTATCTTTAAAATGGTAATAATTATACACGGGACAAAACTGACTAGGTTATTAACAGTTATAAATATACGGTTAGCCGGTATTGAATCATTTATCTCGTATTTTTTTTTTTTTTTTTTAAATAACTTTTTTCAAGAATGTGCTTTATAAGATATAATAGTAATGGAAAACAGTCTTAAAAACAAAACAAAAAAGAGAAGCAACGTGTGAGTCGCTTCTTTGGGCGCAACTCTACTTTTATACTCGTACTATATAAATATGTGAGCTTGCGATTTATGTAGAATTTGAAAATATTTTACATTTATATTTTTATACCCGTACTCAAAAAAGAATTAAGGGGTATATTAGATTTGTGGTAAAAGTGGATGTGTGTAACGTAGAGAAGGAAAATTTTCCGACCCCATAAAGTATTCTTGATCAGCATCAATAGCCGAGTCGATAGAGCCATGTCTGTCTGTCCGTCTGTCCGTCTGTCCGTCTTGTTTGACGCCTGGTTCTCAGAGACTATAAGAGTTAGGGCAACCAAATTTGGTTTCAAGACTCATGTTATATCACACTGCTACAAGTGTATTTCAAAATTTCGCCCCGCCCCCTTCCGCCCCCACAAAGGACGAAAATCTGTGGCAGGCACAATTTTAAAGATACGATAAAACTAAAAACGCAGTATCGTAGAGAATGCCCATATCTACCAGATTGCCGAATATGAATCAGATCGGATCATAATTATAGCCAGAATGAAGAAATTAATTTTCAGTTGCTTCCCCCGCCCCCAGCAAGACAAACACAACTCATTCTCTCTCTCGCTCGCACACTCTGCCACGTTCAGTGCGCGAGCAACCCCTATCGGTGGAGATGCAGAATATAAATGGTACATCTATAATCTACATTTTAGATGTAAAATATACATTGTAGATGTAGATGTAGATAACAGATGTAGCAAAAATGTAAAATGTAAAATTTTTTTTTTTTTCTAAAATTTTAAAAAATCATATCTCAAAAATGTATTTACTGACTGAGTACGGGTATAAGTAGAGTCGCGTCCCCAGAAGCGACTCACACGTTCCTTCTCGTTTTAGCTACATTTGTTGTCTATATATACATATATATATATATATATATATATATACATGCAAGAAGGCTGGGTCGCGCACACAAGTGCAGACCTCCCCGAGAGAGCTGAGAGCAGAGAGAGTAAAGAGGAGATCGCGAGAACGTCAGCCGACGCCGCTCAGAGGCCTCTCGCCATTCCGTAGTCAGTCGTCGTTTTCGTCAGTCGTAAATAATATCAGTCGTACTTAAATCAGTTGTCTTTCGCTTTAAAAACATATCTAACAAAGCTGTATCCATTACTTATATATCTCTTCAATAAACATACATTTAAATACAACCTTTCACATTTGGGGGCTCGTCCTGTTTTGAATGCGCGGTTAGTAATGATAAGTGAAAAAGTTGCCTAAAGTGGATGGAGCATTTTATTGTGATTTCAAATAAAGAAGTAAAGTTGTAAAGTTGTACAGTCGAACAGTTGTGAAATAACAGTATTTGCTCAAAAAAAAAAAATTGTTGTCGGTTGTTGTTTGTGTTGCGACGTGCATACACACATACGAAAGAACAGAAAAGGAGCGAAGAATAGTTCGGTCAACGTCGTTGTTGTCGGGGGTTGTTTTATACATACGATCGTGGAAAAGTAACGAAAGAGAACAGTTCGGTCGACGTTGTTGGTCCTCGCTGTTTTGTCTGTTCGTAATACAAACACGAACACAGACAATCGGAAAAGAAGAACGAAAGAGAACAGTTCAGTCGACGTCGTTGTTGTTGGTACTCGTTGCGTCAGTTCGCAAGAAGAAAGAAAAGAACAGCTCGGTCGCGTCACTCGCAATACACACACAAACGTAAAATAAAAAGGAAAATGCCAAGAACCAGACGTACGCCGTCGAAAAAAATCAACGAAGTGGAAGCAAGAATCGAAAAGGAGAATCTGCTGCTGCTGGATGAAAATTTGTCCGAGACGGAGCAAGACCGCGAAACCGGGTTGATCCCAGAAGAAAACAAGGTAGCAATGGCTGAGGGAAGCGTGGCAAACATCGACGCCAGGGTACAACAAATGATGCAACTGTTAACCCTGAAAATAGAGGTAGATGAACGCAGGGATAGTCAAGTGAAAATATCGGCGAGTAATTTCGAGAAAATTCTGAGCGACTTCGATGGATACTCTATCCCTGTGCAACAGTGGTTCGACATTTTCGAGAATAATGCGGAGGCTTACGAACTGTCGGATAAACAAAAATATGTTCAGGCCCGAGGCAAGATGTGTGGCGCTGCTAAGCTTTTTTTGGAATCCGAGTGCGTGTCTAATTTTGACGATCTGAAAGACAGATTAATAAGCGAATTCGAAAAGAGTACAAATAGTGCGGATATTCACCAAATGTTGAGAAATCGTAAAATGCTGAAGTCGGAAACATTCCATGAGTATATGCTAAGCATGAAAAAGTTGGCAAGCGTCGGCAGTGTTGAAGAGGAAGCAGTATTGCGCTATATCGTAGACGGGTTGCAAATAAAAAACGAGTTTAAAATCGCGATGCATCGGTGCCGGTCGTATAAAGCCCTAAAGGAAGAGTATGCCATTTACGAGCTAGTTCAAGGAAAACCCAGCGATGACAAGAACACAGTGGTGTACAAAAGTAAAGCGACGGTACCTGAAGGCAGAAAAGAATACTGTTTCAATTGCGGTTCTCCGGATCACAAACGAATGTCGTGTACAGCTGATACCAAATGCTTCCGTTGCAACGAGTACGGACATATTTCCCGTAACTGTCCGAAGAAAGATGGAAGGGTGAATATAATTATGGATCGCAGTCGCTTTAAGACAATACTCGTAAACGAATGTGAAGTGGAGTGCCTGGTTGACACTGGGTCGGACGTGACCTTGGTCAGAGAAGGAGTATTCAAAAATTTGAACGGTGTGCAGATGCTGGAAAGTGCAACAACCTTGCGTGGCCTGGGAAACAAGAATACAAAGCCAATTGGATTTTTTAACGCCGACATAGAAGTGGATCAGCTGCGAACCGAGCATAAGTTTCTGGTGGTTCCAAACAATTCGATGGAATGTGATGGAATTTTGGGCTACGATTTCATTAAGAAGTTCACACTTATGGCCGATTTAAACGGAGTCTCTTTTCTAAGCCTGGAACAGCAGAAAAAGTCGGAAGAAGAGTATAAAATGGTTTATAATGTCATCGAAACTCCAGGTAATTTTGATGCTCCACCCCAATATCAGAAGAACATCGAGCAGCTAGTGGAAAGCAGTTATAAGTCAGCCGAAGTACCCATAATATGTCCAATAGAGCTGAAGATCGTTCCAGATGGAGTTATAAAACCGTTTTGCCAGTCGCCAAGCCGTTTGTCTGGAGATGAAGCAGCAGCTGTAAAGAAGCAGATTGATGAGTGGCTCGATCTGGGTATTGTGCGCAAATCGACGTCTCACGTAGCGAGCAGAATCGTAATAGTCAAGAAAAAAGATCACACGTTGAGAGTCTGCGTTGATTATCGGAAACTGAATAGCATGGTGTTGAAAGATCGCTTTCCCGTGCCGATGATGGACGACGTTCTGGAAAAACTCAAAGCAGCAAAGTTTTTCAGCATTATGGACTTGGAAAATGGGTTTTTCCATGTGCCCGTGGAAGAGAATAGCAGAGCTTACACTGCGTTTGTTACTCGTGAAGGACTTTTTGAATTCAACAAGGCGCCGTTCGGCTTTACAAACTCCCCAGCAGCTTTCATACGGTTTGTAAATCACATATTCCAGCCGCTTATCAATGAAGACGTTATGCAGCTGTACATGGATGACATAATTATTTATGCCAACGACGTCGGAGAATGCATGACCAAAACAAAGAAAGTTCTAGAGAAAGCAGCTTCGTATGGAATGAAGATTAAGTGGAAAAAATGTAGTTTTCTGCAGCGGCGTATCAAGTTCTTGGGACACATTATCGAAAATGGTCAAATCTGGCCAGGAGAAGAGAAGTGTTCTGCTGTAAATCGCTTTGCTATGCCGAAAAACGTCAAGGCCATCCAAGCATTCCACAATATGCGCAGGTAGCACGTCCGCTTACAAATCTCTTAAAAAAAGACGTCGATTTTAAGATAGGACCAGAGGAAGAACATGCGATCAAACAGTTGAAATCCTTTCTTGTAACGGAGCCTGTTTTACGAATTTACATAAGGGATGCGCCAACTGAGCTTCACACTGACGCGTCCAAAGATGGATACGGCGCAGTTCTATTGCAGTTGTTCGATGGTAAGCTTCACCCGGTTTATTTCTGGAGCAAGAAGACGACGCAAGCTGAATCTAAGCAACATAGTTACATACTCGAGGTCAAATCTGCATATCTGGCATTGAAAAAGTTTAGACATTATTTGCTGGGGATAAGGTTTAAGCTGGTCACGGATTGCATCGCGTTTAAGCAGACGACGAGTAAGCTTGACATACCAAGAGAAGTGGCGCAATGGGTGCTCCATTTGCAGGACTTCGACTTCGAAATGGAACATCGAGCGGCAGACAAAATGAAGCATGTGGACTCTCTAAGTCGTTATCCTCAAGTCTACGTCGTTACATCAGAGATATCATCACGTTTAAAGAAGGCACAGCAGAGCGACGATGGGATAAGAGCAATTGTTCGAGTTCTACAAAACGGTGCATATGAGAACTACAAGCTGAAAGGTGGTCTACTTTATAAAGAAGTTGTCGGACACGAGCTACTGGTAGTCCCGAAACAGATGGAGCGCGAGGTGATCAAGACTGCACACGACACTGGTCACTTCGCAACGACAAAGACGATGCACAGTATTCAGCAGCAGTTTTACATCCCCCACTTAGAGGGGAAGGTAAATAATTTCATATCTAACTGTATAAGTTGTATTATTCACAGCAAAAAAACCGGTAAGCAAGAAGGCCTCTTGCATTGCATCGACAAGGGAGATGTACCACTCCATACGGTGCACATCGATCACTTGGGTCCGATGGATGCGACGTCTAAGCAGTATAAGTTTATTCTGGCAGTAGTGGATGGGTTTTCAAAGTTTGTCTGGCTGTTTCCAACGAAGTCTACAGGCTGTGAAGAGGTCATAACGAAGCTGAGCGAATGGTCCAACGTATTCGGATTTCCGAGGCGCCTGATAAGCGACAGAGGCGTTGCATTCACGGCCAACGCGTTTGCTGAGTTCCTCAGCGCTAACATGGTAGAACATGTCTGGTCAACAACTGGTGTTGCCAGAGGTAATGGTCAAGTTGAAAGGGTTAACCGCTCAATCCTTTCGATCATAGCAAAGCTGTCATCAGAGGAACCGTCAAGGTGGTTCAAGTATGTACCTTCTGTGCAAAGAGCGATTAACTCCCACATTCATATGTCGACGAAAGTATCACCATTCGAAATCATGTTCGGCATCAAGATGAATAGCAAAGCAGAAGATCGACTAATGGAACTACTGAATCAGGAGCTGGTAGAGAAGTTTAACGACGACCGTCTAATGTTGCGAAATGAAGCCAGGCAGAATATACAGCAAGCACAGAAGACCTACAAGGCCAACTTTGACAAGAAACGACGTGTCGAGCATGGCTACAGATTGGGCGATCTCGTCGCTGTAAAGCGAACCCAATTTGTTGCAGGTCGAAAGCTGGCGAGTTCATACCTTGGTCCGTATGAGATCGTCAACGTCAAGCGTAACGGACGATACGACGTTAAGAAAGCAGCCCCGGACATCGAAGGACCAAACGTGACAGCGACTAGTTGTGACAATCTCAAGCTGTGGAAGTTTGTCGAGGAAAACGAGGAGCTGTTGTCATCCGGGACGGATGACGAATGTCAGGATGGCCGAATGTAAGAAGGCTGGGTCGCGCACACAAGTGCAGACCTCCCCGAGAGAGCTGAGAGCAGAGAGAGTAAAGAGGAGATCGCGAGAACGTCAGCCGACGCCGCTCAGAGGCCTCTCGCCATTCCGTAGTCAGTCGTCGTTTTCGTCAGTCGTAAATAATATCAGTCGTACTTAAATCAGTTGTCTTTCGCTTTAAAAACATATCTAACAAAGCTGTATCCATTACTTATATATCTCTTCAATAAACATACATTTAAATACACGATTTTAGTTTAATCGTATCTTTAAAATTGTGGCTGCCAAAGATATTCCTCCTTTGTAGCGGCAGGGTAACAGTGTGATATCACATGAATCTGGAAAACAAAATTGTTAGCTCAAGCTATTATAGTCTCTGAGAACTAGGCGCTCATCAGGACATACATGACCATATCGACTCGACAAACAATACCTTAAGCGACGTCTAATTAATGCGTCTATCTAAAACTAAAAATGTTGGACAACAATTTTTTCTTCGAATTTTCCTGAGTTTTTAAAGCAGAGACCGGCAGCGTCTTATGCACTGTGCATAGGAAAAAATTTCGGTCAGCGCAGTCGGCACACGTACAGCGTAAAGACTTGTTGTGGTTTCGTTATTCTGTCAGATGACGTAGCGGCAGAGAAAATTCTGCTCTGCTGACGTCGCGGCAGAGAAACATGCTTCGGCCTATGCACAAACGGCGTCATATTCTACTCGCTTGCCTCAACGGCAGAGAAGCATTCGTGTGCCCTATGCACAATTGCTTGGATTTCGCAGCGGCAGAGAAATTAGTAACGTATTTGACTTCGTGTCTGTTGTCTTCGCACACAAACGCAAAAATGTGTGAGTCTGTGTGCCGACCCCTGTTTTAAAGTTAAGGCCTGTCTCCAGCACCGCGGAAAATTGCTGCAAGGAATTTTCTAGTTATTCCGTGAGGGTGTGGAACAGCTAAAACAGGGTTGATGAATCAGCTGTGTTTTGTAAACAGAGCCAACTGTAAAATTCTGCTAAAATTAAAAAAGGAAAAAAATGCACTCTGATGAGGAAATGATTGTGTTGGTGGCGGCATATATTGTTGCAAAACAAAAAAGAATAATTTGCATCCCTTTTTTTGGTTTTGCGAACAGTTACAGGCTACATCTTACACCATTCACTTCAGGAAGAATTGTAAAGTTTATATTCCTGTGCTGTGTATCAGCTGTTCTCTCAGTCCACACACGGTCCCGATAGGCAACTATCGATATAAATCTGTGGATTCCGCTCGTGTTGCTGGATACACACTCCAGAAATACGGAAACGAAACAGTCCTGTCACAGTTTTTTTTATATGGAGTTTGACAGGAATTTTTCGATTCCGCAGTGCTGGATACTATGCCTAAAACAAGAAGGAACGTGTGAGTCGCTTCTGGGGACGCGACTCTACTTATACCCGTACTCAGTCAGAATATACTGTAACAAACCATGGTTCTAGCCATGGCTCGTCACAAACGGCGGAGTGTCAGCGCATCCACGCTAGTCGGCAACAATAATCAAACTGATATACCCCAAGCCAACGAACCATGGCTCTAGCCACGGTTCTCCACAAATAGCAGTGTGTCAGCACCTTAAGCGATGAACACAATTAATTAAGAACTCTCGATCAACAACTCTACACATTCTTGTCCACACAACAATTTAAAAACACCCCACCTCTTGGGATATTTCGCAATCGACGATCTACATAAGAAATATCATTTGCGTTATTTCACACCTATCTGCTATCACCTTCCGCGATGCCGAGTTAGCAAAATGAATCCTAAACCCAATTCTCAACTGCGATGCAGTCTCAGCAAAACCTTTTCCTGAACACACTGACCCATTAAGAAATTGTCAACGAAGCACCCAGCTTCGACCCACTTGCAAGCAATTATTGCATAAGCAATTATTTCCGGGTCTAAGACAGGCGCGATCGCCAGCTGCATAAAACGGACAAGATCGGCCGAAGAAGGAGGCAGTCCATCAGCCCGAACACAAGATACTGCACTAGACTCAAGACACTACACTACGCACTCCACCAGCGCACTATACAATCAATCATAAACCAACAAGCACAAAAAAACCTGCCGCGTCATCAATTCTCCCTTGCTTACTACATTTCAAGCCAGCCCGAAACATGAAGTTCTCCTGCAATCTACAAATTTTCTTGTAGCGGACCCTGGTCAGTATTATGCATATCCCAGCCTGAAATGGGAACCTTACAATTCATTTTTGAGCATAATTTTTTAAAATTTTAGAATTTAAACAAAAATTTTACATTCTTTTGCTACATCTGTTATCTATATCTACATCTACAATGTATATTATAGCGAAAGAGTAGAATGTGTAGCGTGTCTCTGGCTCGGGAGGCGGGGGAAGCCCGCTATAATTATGATCTGGTCTGATTCTGATTCGACAATCTGGTAGATATGGTCATTCTCTACGATACTGCGTTTTCAGTTTTATCGTGCCTTTGAAATTGTGCCTTTTCGTTCTTTGTGGCGTCGGAAGGGGGCGGGGCGAAATTTTGAAATACACTTGTAGCAGTGTGATATCACATGAGCCTGGAAACCAAATTTGGTTACCCTAACTCTTATAGTCTCTGAGATCCAGGCGCTCAACAAGACGGACAGACAGACAGACGGACAGACAGACATGGCTATATCGACTCGGCTATTGATGCTGATCAAGAATATATATACTTTATGGGGTCGGAAACGTTTCCGTCTCTGCGTTACACACATCCACTTTTACCACAAATCTAATATACCCCTTAACTCTTTTTTGAGTACGGGTATAATAAACATGTCTGAAATAGGGATATGTATATGTAAATGTGCAATTTAAATAAATCAAACCAATAACATTTTTCATTTTAATATATTGTATTTATTTCCCACCCCCACCCACTCTGCCCATTCCTCATTTATGTTGCGGCAGGTCAGCTCAGGTCGCTACATCACATCATCACTCAAAACAAAACGAAAAACCAATTCAAGCGGCCAAAAATTGTAGAACCCACACAAGCATAGTATGTGTGAATCTCAAGCAACGTCGCGACGTTTAAAACCGACGCGTCGGTTTCGGCAGCTAAAAATTATTCTATGCATACAATCATATATTTTGGAGTGTACACGTACACAACACATGCATGCTTGCTGCCAGTCGGCTCGTGTGACGTCATGAGCCGAACGCGGCCATTCCCAGAACCGAAGATCTGGGAACGTACGCTGCAAACTCAGCTGCGACGCTTTCGTTGTATGAACTGGCACATCTATATACTGTATGGTTAGTGGCAGTACTCAGATCGAAAAACAAAAAGTCGGTATATACTGGAAAAGTATCAGAAATATTTGCTTGTTTTTTTTTTGTATGTTTCGACCCACCTCGAAAAAGATATCAATTTGATATCTTTTGCCAGCAAACACGAAGCAAACATTGCAATTAGAAAACAAAAAACCAAATGAAAAATTTTAATAATGAAGACAAATAGAATCTAATTAATGCAGCATTATATAAAGGACAATTATATGGATATTATAATATAATATTTTTATTATTTTTCATAAATATAAAACAAATATTTCTTTCAAAACAGTTTGTCTTCACGGTGGTCGGCACGGGTGGCGTCGCCATCTGCTTCTGCTGATAGCCAATAAAATGTTGGGGAGCCCAGGATATGCCTGGGGAAGAGCGGCCCCAGCCGAAGAACTGCATTTTATTAACTTTAAACAGAACCAAGCAGCGGTCTGAGCAGTGTAACCGTACGGAATGAAGTGCACACCTCTGATCACACCACTGGTCGCTCGAAAAATATATGACATCTGTTCGCTAGCAAACAGTTTTTCGATCTGAGTACTAGGCATTAAATTTCTTTTTCTATTTTTAAACACTTAATTTTCCCACATTGGTTTGGTATTTCTGGTCGCGCTGCGTCGCACTTTTGAGATTTTTTAGTGTTAAGAGAAAAGTGTTAAGACTAAAGCAGAACATGATGGACATGTTCGCTGCGTAAAAATAAAAACTATTAGGAATACAGTCCACTCAAAACCTTGGAAATAAATCGTTTGTGTTCCATGAAAATCGCAGTGGTTTAATCATCACCATATTGTTGGTCCTTCAACCGGGATAAGCTTATTGTTTAAAAATGGAAGACTTAAAGCTTGTGAAATCAGCAAGAAGCCGTGCGAAGGCAAGCATCACGCGTTTGCTAACGGCGTCACAAGATCCACGTGCGGGATCAAACTGGGACTTGGAGCAACGCCGCACAACCGGCAGTGCCCGCTTAGGAGTTGGGTTAGCCAAAAGTTGACCTCTCTATGCCTCCTGTTGACCCACCTACTGATGTCCGGAATTCTGCCACCTAGCTAGGCTTCTTTCCCTGGCCGCCGCCTTTAGCGATTATGCGTGGAAACGTCGAGCTCCAACGATATTTCCCTAGATTCCTCGGCTAGGTCTACCACAGGGTGCATTCCGGCGATGACCAGAGCCACATCTACCGAGATGGTTGGAAAGCCGCAGCAGACTCGCAGGGCTCCCAACCGGTGCGTCGCGTCTAGCCCTTTCCCGTAGGACTTGGACGGGTCAAGGCCCCGCCTAGGACTGCTGCCTTCTTGCTGGTTGCTTCGAGGTGCTCGCGGAAGGAGAGGCGAGGGTCCAGCAGTACCCCAGTACGGATTGCTCGCGAGGATGTGATCTCGACGGAGCCAACTCGCACCGTCGCAACCTCCACTTTCTTGCGGCTGGAAATCAACAACGCTTCCGTCTTGTGTTCAGCCAGCCTTAGCCAGCCCACTGATGTCAGCCACTCTTGGAACACGGCCACCGATTGGTTGCACCTGGCCTCCACTTCTCCGATGTGCTTGGCCACCACTACCAAAGCGACGTCGTCTGCAAAACAAACTGTCCGAGAATCACCAGGAAGTTGGAGCTTGAAGATAGCATCATACATTACGTTCCATAGGGTCGGGCCGAGGACAGAGCCTTGGCGAACGCCGCATGTGACCTGGTACTCCACTGTGCCGTAGACGGTGTCGAACAGCAGCCTCCGGCCTCGAAAGTAATCCTCGATGATAGCCACCAGGTAGTCTGATATTCCCAGCCGCTTGAGGGACCTGAGGATGACGTCCCACCTCGCCGAGTTGAATGTGGAATTCAGCCTAAGGGTATGCAAGGCTTTGCGTGATCATGCAAATTCTTGCACCCTTACAGCTGCTGCTTACTACGGTGGAGGAGTAGCCGATATGTGCCAGCTGCGAGTTTTGTCCACTATCCAGCACTGTCCGTCGCAGTGCAAAAATTGCGCCTGGAATTTCGGTTTGTTTGTTGTGTCCTGCTGGGAGAACACAGGAGGGAGCGTGGAAACAGTGATTGTGTGTCCCCTCCGCCCCTCCTCCTGGGATGGAGCACCGCTTTTTACCTTGTTCATGTGCTAGGAGATATTCCCCTGGCACGTATACCTGGCTCGGTACGTACCCCTTCCCTTTGGACTCCTCTTGCTCACTCTTACCCTGTTTTTAGGGTGGTACTTCCCCTGGAACTTGGCACTTTCACTGGAGGAATTTAAACACGTCCGTTCACTTTCGGTAATCATCCGTCTTCCCTGAACAGCTGCGTGGCTTTGCATGTGTGCAGCTCGCCGCGTGCCAACACTTATAATGTGTGTGTAAATATTATAATAAATTATGTAATTTTTTTGATTGTCTACTCAAACTACTGCTAATTTAGTTTATTACAATTACCAGTTTTTGGTATAATGTTCGCTATGCTTCTATTTGTGCCGCCATGGGTCTGCACTTAGCCGAACAGGGGTTTTTGGCATAAATGCAATGGCAATAATGTGTACAAATGGTTTGTTAGTTTTGTTTTGGCATTTTGAAGCCATGCCACCTGGTAGAACTACAAGTGACTACAAATGTTATCACAATTTTCACAATAAGTATGATCACGTTTGACGTAAAAGCAGTTTTACTGAAATGAGCTATTTTTTGTAATGCTTAATTAAAGAAAAACAGAATGCTTTCAATATAATTAATATTAAACTCAAGGATAATGCTGAGCACGCGTGGACCAAAGCAATGTCGTAGACTCCTGCTGACGAGTGTGACGAGATCGGTATTGCTCTTTGCGGCGCCAGTCTGGGCCAATGCTCTCAAAACGGCGAGCCAAGCCAGAGGATTGGTAGCCACGCACCGTCTCTCTTCGCTACGGATCATATGTGCTTCCGAACGGTCTCCGATGAGGCAGCCCATGTCCTCGCTGGAGTGGCACCCCTCAAGTACCTGGCGGACGAACGGTCCACCTACTATATGGAGACCCATGTCAGTGGCATCGCAGAGGCGGCGAAGCATCTGGTGCGCACGGCGTGCAAGCAGCAGACCCTAGAAAAATGGCAAAGCCGCTGGGATACGGCCTCCAAGGGACGCTGGACCCACCAGCTCATCCCGACTATCGAGCCGTGGCTAGCAAGGAAACACGGGTGGTGAAGTGTTGTGGTTCGGGTTTTCTCGACGTCCATTAATCGGAGTCAGGCTCGAAAAACTTCTGATTCAAAAGTCCTTCCTTGGTCCGAATGAAGAACGAATGGGACTCCGTACCGGCAAAATACCTCTTCCGTTATGGGGGCTCGCGCCACCATCTCTGCCGTCTGGTCCGGTAGAGCTAAACAATCTAGCCATTCGATAAAGTAGCACATGACGACAGGTATGTATCGGTTTTCGCCGGTGGTGGTGGGTAAGGAGCCCAGTATGTCGATGGCGATCCTTTTGAATGGGGCCCCGATTTTACTTGTTTGGAGCTTGTTGACTGTTCGTCTGATAAGACCGCTTCTGGCCTGATACGTCTAACAACGAGCGCAGTATATAGCTACGTCAGCGCTTGGACCAATCCCGTAAAACCGTTTCTTAGCCTTGGCCAGAGTTTTTTTGTATGCCGAAGTGGTCTCCGGTGAAAGATTGGTGCACTGTTTTAGGATTTCCGGCTGTACTGAAGTCGGGATTACTGGAACCTGAATGACGGTGTGTGACCATAAGCACCAGATCCTTCATCTGTAAATGAGAAAATATATGCCAGTAAGCTTTAACGTCGGGACTGTGACACCAAATTGAGTTCTTCAGCGGCCTCTCGCTTTCACCACCCATTCTTAGACAACTGCAAGGTCCGTGTCTTTCTTCTGGTGTTCACCTAAAGATTCTGGTACTGCTTCTAGATAAAGTACTCGACCAGCTATTTCTTCCGTTGCAGGGATGGCGAGATAGTCCGTCTTCATTACAGTGCCATTTACCAGATCGGTGTTGTATCTCCATATCGTACAGATGCAGCCTCTTGATCCATCTTGCAATTTGGTCTTAAGGCTCTCGAAATGTGAGGATCCATTTAAATGAAGCGTGATCCGTCCATACGAAAAATTTCCGGCCCTATAGATAATGGTGAAAGTGTTTGGTTGACTTAACTACGGCCTACAAGTCTTCAAGTCTAAAGTCTAAAGACGGTGTTGGATTAAATAGCTCGATTCCAAGACGATGTGCAGTGACTAAATCAATGGGTAGGCGGGCCGAATTGCCAGTGCCCTTATGCGAGTGAGAGAGCGACAGATCGAGAGAGTGATAGCGAAAGGCGATAGAAAGAAAGGTATGAGTTGAAGACGCGAGAGAACAGCAGCATAGTCTGCTACCGTGCGGGAGCATGAATATGTACATATGTATGTAGATGACAATAATAGATATTTACTCTACTGCTGCACCACTGACTATAATCTACTGATTATTTGGCTGCGTAACCAAACAACATAGTTTGATGATATTTTTTGTTTTCTATGGCAGAACTTTTTGTTGAAGAATTTTTGAAAACTGGTATTTTTTAAAGATTACAGATTATTTACTCTTTCCGAGTAGTGTAATAAAATTGCAAAAATTGCCAACAACTTGCCGCCACTACTCACATGCCAGGGTTGCCATAGATTACCTGACTTTGTGACGCCAACAAAAGTGCAGAGTTACCAAAAAACTCGAAAAAAAAATTTTCCTTATATTATATCGTTATTTCTCAAAATTCATTTCAATTATTTTTGGACTTAATGCCAAAAAAATCGAATATGGGACCATTATGTTCTGGAAAGAGTAGAATCGGAGCTGTCATTAACTTAGCCTTCAGTGTGCCGAAAGATTGTTCCGTAGCTGTAGTCCAGTTGAATGTAAAACTAGCCTCACTAACTACGTGGAACGGTTTCGCGATTGTTGCAAAGTCGTGGATAAACTTCCGGTAATATGAGCAGAGACCGAAAAATTAGTGCACCTCCTTCTGTTTTTGGGTTCGATGCCAGTCAGTGACCTTAGTTATCTTTGACGGATATACCCGCAGGCAGTGACTGCTCACAACATGTCCCAGGAAGTTCACTTGGTTTTTTGAAAAATAAAATTTCTTGCGGCTCAGTCATAGTCCCGCTTCTGCCAGTCGTTCGAAACCCCTTTCGAAATGATTTAAGTGCTCCTCAGCCGTGCTTAAATGCACAATTGGGCCAGCAAACAATACGTCAATAAGTCTCTCGAACGGCATCACGTTAAACTCGAACAATCCAACGCCACAGCCACAGTCTTGGGTCTGAAAATTGCATCCATTTCCATCCTGCCAGTTGCCGCTCTCCAGATCCATAATGGAGGACTAATCGGAACCGTGCAGTCCGTTAAACCGCTTATAACTCGAGAACGGCTGGACCTAAATGCATGGAATTTGATTTGTTGAATTTGTCTCCATTCTGGTTAACTGAAAAGCTTAAAAAACTATGGAAAAACGACCGCGCCTCGGAATATCGCAATTTTAGAACAGATGGACCGATTTTCATGGCATTTGATTTTTTGAATTAGTTTCCATCCAAGTAAACAAAATACCTTAAAAAGAACTATGGAATAGTTCTTCTCTTTCGTAGTGACCAGACGTGTTTTTGTTTTGCGCTCCGAATTTTCGTTTTATTTTACTTAAACAGCCGGTATTTAATCTTCAAATGAACTCTCTAACTAATTACCTTAAAATAAATCTTTAACTAGCGTGCATGCCTAATAATTGTGTAAAAACACAACTTACTCGATTAATTTTGTGCGTCGGTTAGTCGTGTGTTTTTGTTGTTGCTAAGTACGCCCTCTCACTATTATTCTCTCTCTATTACCTATATATCAATAACTGTTCTTTCTCTCTCGCTCTCGTAACATTCTGTGCAGTAACGCTCTCACTTATAAGCTGTTGCTGCAACCCCTCTCCTCGCTCGACTAAATTTTACCGATTTCGCTTAAAGCATCACTCTGCACATTGGTTTGAATTCGATTTGTTTTGAACTTTTTTTTCTCGAAATAAAACAACTAAAAGACATCATTATGGATTTTGCTGTCGTCGGAGCCAAAAAAAACCTTCAAGAAGCAAATTAACTCTAACCAGCCTAATATCCCTTGCTGGCTTTGTGTAGGAGATGCCATTTCCCAAATTCACGGCCTGCATTATAGTTGTGAGGAATACAGTGCTGTGGAAAACGACATGCGTTTGTTCATAAGGCAGACGCAGAAAGGCTTCAAAGAGCTGATCGTAGGCTTTAAACAGCAATATGATCGGCTCTTGGCCAG
Source organism: Drosophila tristis (assembly GCA_018150885.1). Lineage (NCBI taxonomy): Eukaryota > Metazoa > Arthropoda > Insecta > Diptera > Drosophilidae > Drosophila > Drosophila tristis. The sequence goes on from JAECWT010000067.1 coordinate 2,860,826, forward strand.
GGACACTCAGTTCAGGAGCTACAGCTGCTGGCTGAGTCACCGAGGCGCAAGAAGTCTACTCCGCGGGACTTGCAAGTGCCGACTGCCTCATGTCCGCCGGCAGCCGAAAAACTTACTCCGACCACCCTCTTAGTGCAGCAGTTGATTACGTTTACTACTCCAAGGGCAACGATCGCTGTTGGTGATGCAGATTCGGGAGCCGAATGAGTGACTTCGGATAGTATGCAGTTAGAAATGTCTGTAGCGTCCGTGTCCGTCGAGTCCGCACCCAACTCCTTAATAATCCCATCAGTTTCGCTCCCACCAGCTAATAGAACCACCGGATACTGCCATCATAGGTACTAGGCCTGTGGTGCCAACACCACTGGTGGGAGTCCCACCAAAGCGACAAGTTTTTGTCTCGCGGCTAGCCCCTGACCTCACATACAATGATGTAACCGCTTTTATACAAAGCAAAATAAAAGCCGTCGGCTTAAAGGTGGAAAAATTTAGCTTTTCTTACGGCAGGGAGATATCTTCCCTTAAGATAAGCGTCTCTCCGACTCAAGTTGACACCATTTGTTCAGCCAAGTTTAGGCCGGAGTATTTGGTAGTCAGGGAGTTTAAGGCAAGGCCCCGCCTTTACTCTTCCTAGTAGTCAGACCAGTGCTCCAACTCTATCCACATCTCCCACCCCTACTTCCACCAATCCAAAAAACTAACTTCCTCTCTTTAAGTTGCCTACCAGAATGCTTGAGGCTTGTGTAGTAAGCTCAGCACTCCTTTTCTTGATAGTCTCGAATTCGCGTCCCATGTTATTTTGTTTACCGAGACTTGGTTAAAGCCGGAAGTTTCCGAAGTTTTGGCAGGTCGGTACACAATCTTTAGAAATGACCGTTCGTCTCTACGTAGATGTGGGGTCCTCCTTGCAGTGGACTCAAACTTCACGTCTGAACACTTCATGGTCCAGGTTCAACAAGACCTGGAATTCCTGTGCGTAAAACTGATTCTCCCAGGCTTTTCCATTTTCATTACTTGCTCGTACATTCCACCTTCCTCGGATATCTTACTATACGAGTATCACCTGCCCGCTTTAAAAACTGTTTCTTCCTCGCCATCAGATAAAGATTTTGATTGGAAGGATTTTGATTGGTCCGCTCTGTATCTGTGCACTGGCGTTATGAAAGGCACAAACATTTTTTACAATGTACTTGACATATTTTTTGATTCTTGTGTCCCCTTTCTTGTCCGTTTAGATCTGGGCAGCCTCCTTGGCTTACCAAAAAGTTATCTAGTCTAAAAAACTTAAAATCAAGACTGTATTAAAAATTTCGAGAAGTCGGTTCTCGCTATGTAACAGCTCGGTCAAAGTTCTCCATTCTTAACGCTCAATGCTATAAAAATTACCTATCTCAATGCAGGATAGGATTTTTACGGGCCCTAAATAGTTTTACAGCTTTGTAAATAGTAAGTAATAGTAATATGTCAGCAAGCAATTATAAGGCAATTGCCGATCTTTTTGCCAATTCTCATGAAGCTACATCAGCCGTATCCATACAGTTTATCAAGGTCGAACGGCATTTTTAGCCCCTTTGTAAATGAAAGCTCACTACTTCAAGATCTTCGACTAGTTAAGCCGGTGTTTTCACCAGAACCTGACGGAGTTCCCGGCTGTGTACTCAGGTACTGTGCCGACGCTCTGTGTGGACCCCTAAACTATTCACCCTATCCATTAACTCTTTATGCTTCCCCCCATCAGGAAGGAATCTTTTATTATTCCGCTGCATAAAAAAGGTAGCAAGTCTTATGCAAATAATTTTAGAGATATATCTAAACTATCCGCTATTCCTAAACTGTTTGAAAAAATTTTAACTCCGCATTTGCAACATCTCTGCAAATCACTTATATCTCAGTCTAGGTCGGAAAGAGTCTTCTTCAAAAACTCCTTCTCTTCACCTATTAAGGTTACTTCTGGAGTACCACCGGGCAGTCATCTAGGCCCCCTACTATTCACACTCTTTATTAATGACCTGCCTTCAGTATTAACAAACTCTCGAGTACTCATGTATGCTGATGATGTTAAACTTTGAGTCCAGTATACGGACATTTCATTTCACTCTCGCTTTCAGTCACAATATGTTACACCTAAATGCCTCGAAATGCAAAGTAATGACATTTCATTGCTACAGCCAGTTGTTGGCTCTGTAAACCCTCTGTGGTGGTTCTATTGAGAGAATTACATTGGTGATGATCTTGGTGTTAAATTATACCCCAAGTTGATCCATTTCTTTTGCTTGGATTTATTAAAAGGTGGTCAAATGAGTTTGACGATCCCTATATAACGAAGACTCTCTATATCTCGCTTGTTCGTCCGATTTTAGAGTACGGATCTTGTGTATGCTGCCCCCATTACAAAGTACACCAGATTGCTTTTAATAAACCTTCCAACCTTAGTGTTTGAGATGCCAAGCTTTTTTGGCACCTATATTTATCCAACATCAGTTAAACGACCTTTAATTTAAAACGTTATAATGTTTATTTATACCGGCGGCTAGCTGAAGCAAATTGCTCGGTCTATTGCCCAGCCAGATAAATGTGCACAAGCGGGGGTCCGGTATGCAACCTATGCGGCGCGAGATTAGCATAGAACAGCTTGGGCCACGACGGTCGATCAATGCAAGAGCCGAAGCGGCAGGTGCAGAGCGCCCTTTAACAGGGAGAGCGCAGCAGCACTGCCGAACGCTGGGGACATACATAATCTTAGGTTTCGAATACTCTTATACACCTAGTTACAGCTACTTTAAATATTATCGTATACGCTTAAGTAGCCGCTGGCCCGAACATACTCCCCACGTTGGAAGCTCGCCTTTCAACTGACTTCTCAAGGGGCAGCAAACACAGCCGAGTAACGGCCCTCCTGATGGTTCCTGAAGCCGTCTTCAAATCAGCCACGCGGCATACTCCATCCTTGACTTTGATGATGTCGACCACTCTGGCCAGTGACCAACGCATTGGAGGAAGATTCTCATCCTTCACCAAGACGACATCGTTGACGCAGAGGTTTTTAGCAGGCATACGCCACTTCGAGCGCTCTTGCAACAGAGTCAGATACTCTTCGCGCCAACGCCTCCAGAATGTCTGCTGCAGTTGAGTGATTGAGTAATTGAGCTTTGTTAGGTCAGGCTCGAGAATTGTTTGATTCGGGCCTCCCAAAAGCAGATGAGCAGGCGTCAACACATCCAAGTCATCAGGATTTTCTGAAAGCGAGAGCAAAGGGCGAGAATTAACAATGGCCGCGATCTGGTAGATCAAGGTGCGGAGCTCGTCGAAGCTAAGGATGGATGGCCCAACTGAGCGGTACAGGTGATACTTTGCGGACTTCACGGCCGCTGGGCGCGGGGGGATGAAATGCCAGTCGATGGTGTCAGCCAAGCAGGATTCATGGACTTCCTTCATGTGCGAGTCGCTCAGGAAAAGCTTCTTCAGCTCCAGAAGCTCATTCTTAGCGCCAACGAAATTAGTCGCATTGTCCGACCAAATATGACTTGGCCTTCCTCGAGTGGACGTAAAACGTTGCAATGCGCCTAGGAACGCGGTGGTCAGATCTTTAACAAGCTCCATGTGTATGGCCTTAGATGTGAAGCAAATAAACACGCTCATGTAGCTCTTGATCGGAGGCCTCGTGCGGATTTCTTATCGGTAGAAAAAGGGTCCACAATAGTCCACTCCAGTTACTTCGAAGGCCCGCGATCGTTCCAGACGCTCCTTAGGCAAGTCTCCCATAATGTGCTCAACCATGCGCGGCCTCGTCCTGAATCGTCCTGAATCTTACACACTTGCTAACCGCTTTCGAGACGGCTTTGATTCCTCCAATAGGCCAATATTCTAATCGAATTTTAGCAAGCAAGGCGCGAGGTCCGGCATGGAGGTTTCGTTGATGATAATAGCTTATCATTGCAGATGTTACGGGATGCCCCTTGGGCAGGTGGGAAAAAGCCAGTCTACACACCTAAAGAAAACCTTTGTTGCCTCTAACTCTTCCGCCGACCCGCCTGGATGCCCTTTCTGCCATTCAGCGGGCCACGGAATATACTCGTGCAGCATCTTCACATATGTATCTCCTTTTCTGCGTCACAAGGAAGTGAATAAGCTGTCACTTTGTTTTAACTGCCTAAAATCGGGTCATCGGTCTCGTGCATGCACGGGTGGCCAGTGTAGAGTTTGCGGAAGGAGGCATACCTTGTTGCACTTCGACTCATCTATAGCGCAAAGCTCCCCAGCTGTTTCTCATCTAGAACGAGCAGTACAACCAGGAGCTATTACGCCGGTTCAGGATTCTGCCAGCAGCCCAGCAGCTTCAGCTTAGGAGAACTCAATCGTCTGCCGTTGTTTCTGGTCTGGGCGATACTAGCGTGTCCACTGAGGGATCCACCGTCAGTATTTGCATGCAGTCTCGCACTTCGGACTATTCGACCACACTCACCCACAATCACAGATAGCCAACCAAGTCTGGCAGTTAATGTAGCCGATTGGAACATTCCCTCCAATATTCAGCTTGCCGATCCTGCAGTCTTTAATCCTCAGCGTGTAGATCTGTAGATTGGCGCGAGCATATTCTATGACCTTCTCTGCGCAGGACAAATCAAGCTCATAGATGGATTGCCTCTTCTGCAGAAGACCTGGGTTGGGTGGATCGTATCTGGTGGTGGACAGAGGGTATCAAGCTGGTCGCTTTTGGCAACCCAAAATTCTCCGGATTCGGAGGATAGAATGAATGCAAGGTTGGATCGAACTCTTCGTATGTTTTGGGAAGTTGAGAATTGTGTGGAGGCTAGCTTGAGTACAAAGGAAGAAGTAGATTGTGAGGCGCATTTCGTAAACCACTTTTCACGGTTGCCATCAGGGCAGTACTCCATTCGCCTGCATTTAAAGCATGATGCTGATCACTTGGGAGAATCCTATACTCAGGCGTATCGACGATTTCTCAGCTTGGAGCGAAAACTGGATCGTAATCCCGCGCTCAAGGAGCGTTACTCAGCTTTTATGAAAGAGTATACTGATTTAAAGCATATGTCCAAAGTCCATCCTGACTCACTTAACCTCTGCAAGTATTTTCTGCCTCATCACTGCGTTTTAAAGGAGGATAGTACCACGACAAAACTCCGTGTCGTTTTCGATGGCTCTGCAGCTACATCAACTGGATGCTCCTTAAATGATGTGATGATGACAGGTCCTGTTATTCAGCCAGCATTGTTTAACATACTGATCCGGTTCCGCACATATCCCGTTGCTCTCACTGGTGACATTCGAAAATGTACCGCTGCGTAAAAGTATCTCCACCCGACAATTTTCTCCAGTGTATCCTATGGCGAGATTCCATCCAGTCTGCACGGCTCGCGTATGCAAGTTGACTGCGTCCGAAAACTCCCGAAGCCTTTTAGCAGAATGCGAATCTACCTTCTTGAGCCCAAGAATCTCCTTGATGTGTGCCTGGAAAACAAGTCGTTTATTATTAAAACGTTTGCTAAGTATGTCCAGAGCCACACGATAATTGGCACTGGAGAGCTCCAACGATCGAACCGAATCCAGGGCCGCATCTGAGAGACATGAGCGAAGATTTTGGAACTTCTCGATTTCACTGAGATCTGCATCCCCTTCGATGACCGAATTGAACATGGCAATAAAATCCGCATATTCCACATAGCCACCGGAGAAGCTAGGTAGCTTCAGCTCAGGAAGCCGCTGCTTGTGAGCCATGATGATGGTATGACCTCCTGAGCTATTTGGCATGCTAGTGGAATGAGCAGCTCCGCGCAAATGTCCTAGTTCGAGAGCCGCCAGCAGCTCGGCTTTCAAAGAAATATAGAGCGTATCGAACGTTTCACGCAGCTCACTTCCAATCTCATCTTCATCCAGTGATTCCAACTCATGATGGGACTTGTTGAACTCCTCACGCATTTCAGCCAACATATCGAGGCGCACATCTATTTCAGACGCACTTAGATTGTCGATTTTATTCCCCGAGAATGACTGGCCAAGACGTTGCAGCCGATCATGCCGAGACTGCACTTTACGCTTGTAAAGCTTCAGCCTTTTTTCCTCCATCGCAATATTTCCGCCCGCTCCTGTATTCGGCTCTTTGTCCATGCCAACCGGTGTAATGCAACGAAACAACGGAAAATGTAAGACCGCTTAAGCGACGGCGAAAGAACCGGAGCGAGAATAGAAGACACGGAAAGTCAAGGGCCGCGGCTGCAGCGACACAGAGCAAGAGCGAATCGGCGATTAAGCAACGAAATATTAGACGGCTGCAGTCTCACTGAACTTGCAGTTCAACTGTTCTTATTTGCACAAAATGTATTTGTTGGTCGTTAAACTGCACAGCAACGAATATCTTATTTGATTTTTATAGTTTTTTAAACGAAACGCGAATAAAAATTGTAGTTAAATCACGTCGGGGTCACCAATGTTTGAGATGCCAAGCTTTTTTGGCACCTATATTTATCCAAAATCAGTTAAAAGACCTTTGATTTAAAACGTTATAATGTTTATTTATACCGGCGGCTAGCTGAAGCCAATTGCTCGCTCTATTGCCCAGCGAGATAAATGTGCACAAGCGGGGGTTCGGTATGCAACCTATGCGGCGAGAGATTAGCATAGAACTGCTTGGGCCACGACGGCCGATCAATGCAAGAGCCGAAGCGGCAGGTGTAGAGCGCCCTTTAACAGGGAGAGCGCAGCAGCACTGCCGAACGCTGGGGACATACATAAGCTTAGGTTTCGATAGTCTTATACAACTAGTTACAGCTACATTTAATATTATGATAGACGCTTAAGTAGCCGCTGGCCCGAACACTTAGTTAGTCGTAGAAAAATGTTTGGGGTGATTTTTATTAACAACCTGATCAAGGATGACGTAGATAGCACTGACTTGTTGAGCCGCATAAACTTTACCATTCCAATTAGATTTACTAAAAACTAGAAACTAGAAAAAAAATATTTTTTTTGCTACATCTGTTATCTACATCTACAATGTATATTTTCAATCTAACATGTAGATTATAGATGTATCATTTAGATTCTACATCTCCACCGCTGGGGTTGCTCGCGCACTGAACGCGGCAAAGTGTGCGAGCGAGAAAGAGATAGAGTAGCGTAATTCTGGCTGAAGTAGGCGGGGAAACAAACTGAAAATTAATTTCTTCATTCTGGCTATCATTATGATCCAATCTGATTCAGATTCGGCAATCTGGTAGATACGGGCATTCTCTACGATACTGCGTTTTTAGTTTTATAGTATCTTTCAAATTGTGCCTGCCACAGATTTTCGTCCTTTGTGGTGGCAGAAGGGGGCGGAACGAAATTTTGAAATACACTTGTAGTAGTGTGATATCACATGAGTCTGGAAACCAAATTTGGTTGCCCTAGCTCTTATAGTCTCTGAGATCCAGGCGTCAAACAAGACGGACAGACAGACATGGCTCTATCGACTCGGCTATTGATGCTGATCAAGAATATATATACTTTATGGTGTCGGAAACGTTTCCTTCTCTGCGTTACACACATCCACTTTTACCACAAATCTAATATACCCCTTAACCCTTAAACTGTGTCAGAAATTTTTCGTTTATGTTTTCCTGGAGTGTGTATCCAGCGACACGGGCGGAATCCACAGATTTATATCGATAGTTGCCTATCGGGACCGTGTGTGGACTGAGAGAACAGCTGATACCCAGCTCAGGAATATATACTTTACAATTCTTCCTGAAGTGAATGGTGCAAGATTTAGGCAAAAACTGTCCGCAAAAGCAAAAAGAGAGATGAAAATTATTCTTTTTTGTTTTGCAACAATGTATGCCGCCACCAACACAATTACTTCAACATCAGAGTGCATTTTTTTCCTTCTTAAGTTTAGCAGAATTTTACAGTTTGCTCAGTTTACAAAACATAGCTGATTTATCAACCCTGTTTTAGCTATGTTCCACACCCTCACGGAATATCAAGAAAATTCATGGCAGGAATTCTCCATGGTGCTGGAGACAGGCCTTTAAAAAAAAAATTTACATTTTACATATTTTGCTACATTTGCTACATTTTACATCTAAAATGTAGCTTATAGATTTACCATTTATATTCTACATCTCCTCCGCTAGGGGTTGCTCGCGCACTGAACGCGGCAGAGTGTGCGAGCGAGAAAGAGAATGAGTAGCGGGTCTCTTTATGTAATGGGGTGGGGGAAGCAACAGAAAATTAATTTCTTCATTCTGGCTATAATTATGATCCGATCTGATTCAGATTCGGCAATCTGGTAGATTTGGGAATTCGCTACGATACTGCGTTTAGTTTTATCGTATCTGTTGAGCTATTAAGCGTTTTTAATAGCTATTTTAGGCCTAAGTTTAAGAAAAGAGCCGAGAAGTTTTATTTCAATAATTAATTTATTAGTATGTAGCGGCAGTACGCGTATTTAATAGGATTGGTAAAGGTATGTAGACCGATGGTTCTGAAGATCAATAATTGACTGTCAAAGGGCAGGCGGGCCGAATTGCCCGTGCCCTAATGCAAGCGAGAGAGAGAGAGCAAAATAAGCGATAGAAGCTCGGGCTGCTGCTGAGCCGAGTACGAGCGATAGATAGAGAGAAAGAATGCGAGAGAGCAGCAAGAGAAGAGAACGATAGCGAAAGAAAGCTGCAAGCGAGATGCATATATATACCGCGATTCGAGTGTCACCAATTGACCGAATATATGCGTATATATGCGACGACAGAAAAGTTGGAGGGATTGCAAAGGCATGCAAGTGCTGGACCAGATCATGACCATTGCGAAGGCATGTTAGTGCAGACGAACCTATGCCCGTGCCCTACGCGATGCTACGAAATAGAGAGCGAGGGAGTGTTAAAGAGAACGAGAGAGCTGATAGATCGAGAGAGCGATATAGTATATATATATATAGCGACATAGTAAAGTAAAGGAGAAAGGTACGAGTCGAAGAGACGAAAGAACGGTTGCATAGTCTATTAGATTGAGTAATTATAAGCGGTTACAATATTTATATGCAGTGGGCAATGCAAATAGCAAACAAAGGTAAAATTACGTTATTTTGCGCCACTGGCTATTATTCGAGGAATTTGTTGGGGAATTTCAAGCTGGGCAACCAGACCTTTGTTGGGACGGAAGGGGCGGGGTGAAATTTTGAAATATCAGTATCAGTGTGATATCACATGAGTCTCGAAACCAAATTTGGTTGCCCTAGCTCTTATAGTCTCTGAGATCCAGGCGTTAAACAAGACGGACAGACAGACTGACAGACATGGCTCTATCGACTCGGCTATAGATGCTGATCAAGAATATATAAAATTTATGGGGTCGGCAACGTTTCCTTCTCTGCGTTACACACATCCACTTTTACCACAAATCTAATATACCCCTTAACTCTTTTTTGAGTACGGGTATAAAAATACCGCAAGAAATGATGAAATTTGAATTTGAAAGCTTAATATCTTTCAGGCGTTAGGCTGCAGATACAAAGAGTCTGGGTCGGATTTATAGCTGCATTTGTCAGTTTTTCAGAACTACACAGTTCTATGCAACCAGATATAAGAAACTTAAGTTATGTGAAAAATAGAAGCACTACCTCTAAAAAAAAAACCATGAAAAAATACCAGATTTAAAAAAATCCTTTAAAAAAATGACACCATAAAAAAAATTATATAGTACCACAAAAATTTTTAAATCCCGATATCTATCGGAAAAGGCATTTTGGTTCACAGCCTTAATAAAAAGTTAAATTTTGTCGACTAGTGTAATTAATTATTTCCGGGTCAAACAGAGCGTGCAAAATCACGCGCACGTGTTTAAAAAGCCCAAGGCCAAAGAAGTAGGCAGTCCATCAGCCCTAACGCAGACCGATAAGCCTCACCTCCTTTCTACTCAAAACACTAGAAAAGCTGCTGGATCTACACATCAGAAACGATGTAGGGGGGCGAATGTCAACCAACCAGCATGCCTACACCAAAGGGAAATCGGTAGAGACGGCACTGCACTCGATAGTAGCCACCATCGAAAATGCCCTTCAAAATAAGAAGTATGCTCTAGGAGTGTTCGTAGACATATCCGGAGCATTCAATAATGTGAATACCAACGCAATAATGGACCGCCTAGAAGCGACCAACACACATCCCGCAATCAACCTCTGGATAAAGAACCTTCTAAGTTGTAGACGGGTGTACTCAGAGTGGGGCACCGCTTCCATGGTGAAAGGGGCACACAGAGGCACACCTCAGGGTGGGGTCCTGTCGCCCCTCCTGTGGAACCTGGCTCCATAATGGAATCAACACTCAGGGAGATATGTGAGTGGGCGGGAAAAGTAGGACTCAGTATCAACGCGGACAAGACGGACCTCATCCTCTTTACCAAGAGATACAAGGTACCGGCATGGATCCCCCCGAAAATTGAAAAAACCAGGCTGACCCCGAAAACACAAGTCAAATACCTCGGCATAGTACTGGACAGCAAGCTGGCATGGAGACCCAATGTTTTGGAAAGGGTGAAGAAGGCCACCATTGCGCTATATGCATCCAAGAAGATGCTCAGCAGCACATGGGGCCTTTCACCTGCTCTAATGCACTGGATCTACATCTCGGTGGTGCGACCAACTTTGCTGTATGGAGTCTTAGTGTGGTGGCAAGCGACAGAAAAGAAGACGTACAATAAGCTTATGGAAAGGACCCAGCGGCAGGCACTGCTCTGCATTACGGGGGCGCTGAGGTCAACCCCAACAAAAGCTCTCGAAACCATAATCGGAATCGACCCCCTGGACATCCACGCTCAACTGATTGCAGCAAAGGCGGCACAACGCCTAGTAGCATCAGGAAACATGTCTCTACAGGGATTCGGGCACAGCTCAATTGGCCGAGACATGACCAGTATATCTGACTACATGATCCCTCAAACTTGCCTGGACGTAAACACAACCTCATTTATGGGACCCGATGACTGGAAAAGGGGTCGGGACCAGATTCAACACCTCAACATATACACGGATGGCTCCAAGATGGAGGGAGGAGTAGGTGCGGGCATATATTGTACAGACCCTGACATAAGGCTGTCCTATAAGCTACCGGACCAATGCAGCATATTCCAGGCAGAAGTCTTTGCCATACGGAAAGCGGCAGAGGTTGCTCGATGTACAAAACGCCCACATAATGTGATCAACCTGTTCGTGGACAGCCAGGCGGCGATAAGATCCATGCAGTCGTCAGCGGTCAGTTCCAAAAATGTCCTGGCAAGCAGGGAGGCATTAGATTTCCTAAGCACGACAAAGTCAGTGCGGATCTATTGGGTTCCCAGCCACCAGGGCATCGAAAGCAACGAGACAGCAGACGTACTGGCTAAGGAAGGCGTCGGGCTGGCAAACGACAGGACTGAGAACGTGCCTGTCTCCCTCAGAGCGCTTCAAAGCGATCTAGAGAGGCGGGCACACATACAGGCCAGCAGCAGGTGGAGGAGAACCACCAACTGCAAGATCGCGAAAACCATGTGCAAGGAGAGCAATGGTAAACTCAGCCAATACCTACTGCACCTACCACGGAAGGACTGTAGGATGCTAATAGGTATACTTACAGGTCATTGCCTGGCTGCAGCACATGCAGTCAAACTAGGCATCACTAACAGTGACAAGTGTAGGAAATGTGATGAATCTGGGGCTATCGAAACCCTGGAACATCTAATCTGCCAATGCCCGGCCCTCTCAAGGGCAAGAAACATACATCTTGGCAGCCCGGTACTGGCATCGCTGGAAGATGCATCCAAGAGGACGCCAGCGAGACTCCTTGCCTTTGCAAAACTCTCCTCGATCCTCACGGATTTCGAAACCGCGTAAAAATACTCAGAAGATCCCTACGCACCAATCCGGACAACTAAGGGCCATACTGGCCTATGCATGGCCCCGTGAGGGCCGTCCGGGACAACCTAACTTAACCTATGTGATATCACACTGCTACAAGTGTATTTCTAAATTTCGCCGCGCCCCCTTCCGCCACCACAAAGAACGAAAATCTGTGGCAGGCACAATTTTAAAGATACGATAAAACTAAAAACGCAGTATCGTAGAGAATGCCCATATCTATCAGATTGCCGAATCTGAATCAAATCGGATAATAATTATAGCCAGAATGAAGAAATTAATTTTCAGCTGCTTACCCCGCCCCATCCGGCAAGAAAACAATCACTCATTCTCTTTCTCGCTCGGACACTTTGCCGCGTTCAGTGCGCGAGCAACCCCTAGCGGAGGAGATGTAGAATCTAAATGGTACATGTATAATCTACATGTTAGATGTCAAATATACATTATAGATGTAGATGTAGATAACAGATGTAGCAAACAAATTTAAAATGTCAAATTTTTTTTTAAATTCTAAAATTCATAAAAATTATATGCTCAAAAATGTATATACTGACTGAGTAGGGGTATAAGTAGAGTCGCGTCCCCAGAAGCGACTCACACGTTCCTTCTCGTTGGGTTTAGATAGACGCATAAATTAGGCGTCGTTTAAGGTTTTGCTCATTGAAACCTATGGATAAACGGCCAACTTGCAACCGTTTGACCAAAAATGGTATTTCGTATGCTTCGTTGACAATTGTCGGTCAATTGCGTTGAGGAAGTGTTTTGCTGTGACTGCATCACAGCAGGTGCGGGCTGCAGTTGACAATCGGGTTAAGAGTGCGATTTTGCTAACTCTGCATCGCAGAAGGTGATCGCTGAATTTGGGTCGGTAGGTCCAAAATTTGAGACCGACGTGAATGGTTGCGCAGTAACGCCAAGAAGTGGGTGACGGAGAATTTAGTGCTGTCTTCGCTGATTGCGAAATAATGAAAGAGATGGGTTGTTTTAAATTGGTGTGTGGACAAGAATGGGTAGAGTTGTTGATCGAGAGTTCTTAATTTTAGAAATTATGTGCGTTGCTTAAGACTATTTTATTTTCCGGAGCTGCTGACACACCGCTATTTGTAGAGAACCGTGGCTAGGCCATGGTTCGTTGGCTCTGTGTATACAAGTTCTATTTTTTTTCCGCACAGCGTAGATCTGCTGCCACTCCGCTGTTTGTGACGAACCATGGTTAGAGCTATGGTTCGTTACAATATAGTTCATAAGTTTTAAGAATAAAACATTTCGAATTTACATCTCGTCTCATCAACAACACCATTTGAGTCCACCGATCCGGATCCATTATTGAGAATAGTCTGGAGAATAGAGTCGCATCAACATGGTTATTTATGCCATATATGTCGGGACAGCGGGGACATTCAAATTTCATCCGAGCTCCATTAATATGTTTAAATTATTTATTGAAGGAGGCCAATTGAGAAAAGGATAACTAGATCTAGGAGCGGTTCGACCATAAAATCAGATGCATGGGTCGCTTCGAACCCGAATCTGTCGACACACTTGTCGCAGTCACAAACAGTTCCAATTTACATTCATTATTTAGAATAGTTTGGAGAATAGAAGTCGCATCAACAAGGTTATTTATGCTATATGTGTCAGGACAGCGGGGACATTATAATTTAATCCGTGCTCCATTAATATGTTTAAATTATTTACCTGTATATGGGAGTACCCTTATCATCTCTGTACCATAATACCAAAACAGGCTCATCGCCGTCATATGTAGTTACATTGCATGGAAGGAATATATTTTCTCCAACCAAAGATTCGATTTGGTGAACTGGTACTAGAAATAAAGGCATTGTTGTCTGATTAGAAAAATCCATGTTTTAATTTAAAAATGTGTTTACATGTGTTACCGTGCATATCGGAGAGAATGACCATATCTATCAGATTGCTAAATCTGGTACAGATCGGATCATTATTAAAACCAGAATGATGAAATTAATTTTTAGCAATTCCCATGGAGTATCTTATTACTGGGGAGTAATAATTATTCTTATAATTATTCGGTAACAGTTGTGGGATGGGGTTTGTAGGTCCGAAATTTGTGCTTAGTCGGCGATCTGACGGTGGGTCAGTGAATTGGTGTTTTCGGTCATTCTTTACGATAGTGCCTTGTAAGTTTTCCCGTATCTTTAAAATTGTGGATGACACAGAGTTAGTTTTTTGTGTTGGAGGAAGCGGACGGGTCGAAATTTTGAAATACTCTTGAAACAGTGTCATATGACATGAGTCTAAAAGCAAAATTTGGTTGCTCTAGTTCTTATAGTCTCTAAAATTTAGGCGCTCATCGGAACGGACAGACAGACATTGATTCGGGTATTGATCAAGGATATATATATGCCGGGGTCAGATGGCCTGGGTGCTCTTCTTCTTCCTGCATTGTGGCACTTGAACGCAGTGAGTCGCGATTATGTCTTTTCTCTTTCAAATCTATGAGCAAACTGAAAACTCATTTTCTGATCTTCTTTTTTCCGCTCACGCAATACATGTAGGGTGTCATCCATCATCCATTTGCTCTCCTTGCCAATTCCCTTTCGATCCTCCTCTCTATCAGAGGCAACTTATACACAACCGCTCCACACTCGTCTGAGACGACATTTTCTCGTACTCAATCCTCGCTCTCAGCAATAATGTGAATAGAAGGAACATCGGATAAATTGCTGCCTAGTTTTAGTTCTCCTTTATTGATATTATTTCTTAATTCTATACATTTCTGTTTACATTTTCATCATTTGTCATACATTTTCATCGGAAATGACGAAATACCAGACAACTTAAAACGCAGTATCGTAGGGAATGACCATATCTACCAGATCTGAAACAGATCGGATCATTATTATAGCCAGAACAGAGAAATATCAATATCTTTCTCGCTCGCACACACTCTGCCCAGTGCAATGCTCAACCTTTGCGGAGAAGAGGTAGAATCTACATCATGTATGTAGAATCTACATTTTAGATGCGGATTTAACATTGTAGATGAAGATAACAGAGTAGCAACAAAATTTAAGTTGATAAAATATTTTAAAATACTACATAAATCATAAGCTCCTGCACGGACTGAGCCTACCTCAGTCTGAAATAGTTCCTCACAAGTGGCGCCCTAACAGGGACTTTAAGGAAACTTATAGGAAGCCTTAGGATAGCCAACATAAAAAAACGCACCCACGCTAATCCGGTCTTGAACAAACTACCCAAGTATACGCAGTGCCGATCCTACGAGTTCCAATCAATAGTGATACAGTGTGAGGACCTATCTCAGACTGGAATATGCGTCAGTCTGTCCAGGGTCCGCTACAAGAAAAATTTGTAGATCGAGGACCTTTATTGGGAAGAAAAACCCAGGAACTTGGCCTGGAACTGAAAGAGAACGGGTTTTTTAAATCACAACACTTTTGTTTCTTTAAAGTATTAAATCGTTTTATTATTTCGGGTTATTGGTGATATTTGGTGGTATTCTTTATTGCCGATTGAAGGGCGCGACGTGTATTGACTCCCGCGATTGACTGCTGATTGACTGCCGATTGACTGGCGCGACGTGTATTGACTCTCGCGATTGACTCCCGATTGACTATGGCTGATGGACTGCCTATCGAATCGAAAGTGAAGGCAAAAGTTAATTGCCGATTTGCGAACTGCTGGCGAACTTCAAACGAACCGCCTTAGTACAGGGAGAACTATATATATCTGAGTTCTCCCTGTACCAAGGCGGTTCGTTTGGAGTTCGCCAGCAGTTTTTCAGCGTTTTCCTTTTCTTAATAGGGCCAGTGCTGCTATGTATGGGACATTGCACCGAGCCGGGCTCGGGTTTCGCTTTAGCGTGTTGATCGGCACTTTTCTATGCTATTGGTTGTATTTTGCTGCGTGGGGTGATCACATTTCCTTGACGTTCAATGGCTTCGGTTTTCCTGTCTGCTGGCCGAGCGTGTGCTGAGGTTCAGTGCTGATTGTCGTCTCGTAGGATGTTTCTATGTTCACTTTCTCCTTGGAGGAGATGGTACTTACATGCTCTGTTGCTGGACTCGGACCTGGGCTTCCTGTGTCGAGCGCCGGGTTCCAGTGCGTAAGTGCATGTCTCGTGGGTGAGATTTTCGTAGCTTCTTTGGGGTATGTATCCCTGTGGTTGGCCTCGGACGCGGTTGTTCCGTAGTGACCGTGGAACTCGTTTTCCCGGTTGCTTGTTTGTTGTTTCTTGGTGTTGGCTTCGGATTCGTGTTCTTCGCTGTTGCCCGACGTTTTGTCTTTGCTGGGGCTGGGCTGGGTTTCGTGTTCTTCGTGGCGATCTGGGTCAGTGTATTCGTTGGGGTAGGTCGTGGTCGCGTGTTTGCTGTTGCTGGTATCGGTGTCATGTTGGCGCTGCTGGGTGCCAAAATTGTTGGGATAGGTTGTGGACGTATGAAGGCTGCCGTTGGCTTTGGTTTCGGGTGTCGGGGTTCATCGCCTTGTACGCTGTTGCTTGGAACGTGGTGGATAGGTGGTATGGGGCACTGATCTCGTAATTGTTAAAGTGTGGTACCGCACTGGATCGTTGTTTCAAGGGCACATAGGAAGTCGTTGCCGACGATAACTTGATCAAACATGTTTGGTAGGACAAGGAGGGGTATTTGAACTTCTCTTTGATCCAGCCTGATGTGCTCCAGTAGAATCTGAGTGATCTCTCTGACCGAGCCGTCGGCCAGGCGTATGCGGACGCATGCATCTTGCAGGTTGGAGTTGTTGTTTAGTTGTCGGGCGAGGCTTGCACTGACAAAGCTTCGGGATGCCCCTGTGTCGACGGTGGCTTCCGTTGCCTGTCCTCCTATGGTTACCATTGCCACTATCCGGATCTCGTTCATTTGTAGCGGGCTATTTATTCGTGGGTCGGGGCAGACGTCGTTCCCGGCTGATCCCGTGTCAGTCGAGGACGCGAGTCGTTTGGACCCGTGCTGCATCTTTCAGTTCGTTGGTGTTGATATCTTCACCGGGGGTAGTGTTGGTTGTACCAACTGCTTGTTTCTTAGTACCACTAAGAACACGAAAACTAGTGCCAATAACAACAGAAGAGCACTATGAAATCCCGCGGCGAGCAAACACAATGCGAGTCATACCCTTAGGGACAATTTACCAATCCAGAGGTCAGCAACGGCTGATAGCACTGTTGGCCACAGAGCTTGAGACAACGAACCATCCCAACCAAACCACAGGGAACACGCATCCAAAACAAACCACGAAGATCTCACACACGAGACAAGCACCCACGTACTTGAACCAGGTGCTCCACACAGGAAGCCCAGGTCCAAGACTAGCAACATAGGACGAAAGCACAGTCTCCTCACGTAAAAAGTGATCACAAGCACACCTTCAAAGACCATGAAAACGACAACGATACCGGCAGCAACAGTGCGACATCCCAGCAACAAGGGAAATAGCCACGGTAACCGCACGATGGTCGGGACCAACAATTGGACTGATATCCACAGAGCCTCTCAGACAGGACCCGGAAACCAGGAGGATGACCTTCCGAAACACCGACCGCAGCCCTGACAAAATCATGGCCGACTCCACTCTGATCCTCGCCAACACAATGGAGTGCCTTCCGCGTACCGACGTACCTAGCGCCATGCACCGAGCCATGACTAGAGGCCTGTCCGAAATCTCCCTCGCCCAAATAAGGCGTTGGTCCGACAAAAGAGGCATCGTCGAGACCCATTTGTTTAGGTTTAACATGGACACAATAATACTAACGTATTCCACCAGACATACGAAAATATCGTAACCATGGTCGACGCCACACCAATTGTCGCCCATATAAGCGAGTTCCCCGTAGGATCGAATCACCCAGCGCGTTCGACGCCACCATCCTGCCAGAATACCCAAGTCAACACTTTGACCGGAATCACCGATCCAAATGAACACAAGCCAGAACCTGCCCCGGATCCTTGGCCACCCGACGTCGCGCCGCAAAACCGAGTATTCCTGGACGAAGAGCTACCATAGTGATGCCTTTCGCACTACATTCGGCGCCGGCAACATTCCCACGGGCCCTCAACACCGTAATAGGTGCTGATATGGAACCCAATGCAATCGCGTACCTCGACGACATTGGGCGCGATTTTAGCGAACATCGACACAAACTTAAAGTAGTTTTTTCTCGACTATCAAGAGCTAACCTATGAATAAATTCGGAAAAGTGCACTCTCTTTCAAAGTGGTGAAGAGGGCATCCACACCGAATCCGAAAAAATTTCCGCCGTCAAAAAACTCCAACAATACTAAAATAATTTCGTAAATGTATCGGGATGGCATTTTGGTACCGAAGATTTGTGCCAAACTTTGCGACAGTCGTCCAACCGATGTCCCGCCTGCTCAAGATGGAACAAACGTGGACCTGGGTCGAGTAACAACAAGCTGCCTTCGACCAGGCAAGGAACTTGTCACGACCGTAAACGGATGTTCCTTAGGGTTTTGTCGATCCGAAAATTTCACAGTTATTTCACCATCCATCTGGGATGTTCCTAATAACCTATTCCCACACAGCACATCTATGAGGTACGGTGCGAATATTTGACAGATGTGAAACTCCGATTCCCACTGGCACCATCCACCATCCATGAAAAATAGCTGTGCACACAATTTGGTGCGGCGGAAAATTTCTTCTTTTATAATTTAAATGAATATTAATAATATTGCAATGGTTGTGAATTTGATTCAGCGCCAAAATATGTTCTTGCATAATCTAATCATGTTGCTGGACATGGATGATGATAATAATGTGGTCAACATTGACGAGGAGAATTTATTGGAATGGATATCTGTTTCGAAAACAGCGAAAACACAAAACAGCGTGGTCATTTGTGACTGCTTCTACTAAATTCAATCAATGTTTTAAAAACAATTATATATTCTATGATTTTTGAAAAGCGGTTTGGAGTGAAGATATACCCGAAAACAACGAGGCGCTTTTTAAGGTAAGTTTTGTATAGCCTATGGCTATGGCATAGTATACTTTGGGTTCATTTTCTGAGTACAGAACAGTCGGAAAGCTGTCAGCAAAAAGCGTGTGCAATATACTGCATGAGAATTGCAGAGAATTCATAAAAGAATTCCCAGTCCACAAACTGAGTTTTTTCAAATGCAAATATAAATATTTGATATTCACAACAAAAAAGTGCAACTCACTACGAAAATGTAAATAATGACAGACAGAAAACTTGTAAAAAGCAACAACAAAACATCTGATATGTCAGAATTGTCTCTGGCAGAAAAACTCGGTTTGTGAACTATCTTCCAGAAATACTTTTATTTATGCTCTGCAAAACTCATGCAGGATATTGCACACGCCATTTGCTAACAGCCTTACGACTATTCTGTGATCAGAAAAAGAGCTCAAATTATACAATGCTAAGGCTATACAAAACATTGCTTAAAAAACGCCTCGTTGTTTTCGGGTCCATCTTTTTCCCAAAATGTCACAAACCGTTTCACAAAAAAAAAAGAATATTTATATGTCATAGAGACAGTAATGCTACCCTTTGCGGAATACGAAATGCAACTCGTATGGGTCTTTCAACAGGACAATGACCCCAAACACACCAGCAAGAAAGCAAAGGAATGGCTCAGGGCAAACTCTGTGAACGTTTTGGAGTCGCTTCACCTGAAATCAGTAGTCCGAAGTCAAAAAGGCAGTTGCAAGCCAACGACTATCGGATCACTTTGGAAAGAAAATAAAGAGTCCGGGTTCAAAATTCCCCTTAAACGATGCCAGGACTTGATTCTATGCCAAGACGCTGCGCAGCTGTTATTGCCAATAAAGGACACTGTACTAGATATTAAATGATAAAGCACAGTATCCAGCACAACGGAATCGAAAAACTCCCGTCAAACTCCATATAAAAAAAACTGTGACAGGAATGTCTCGTTTACGCATTCCTGGAGTGTGTATCCAGCAACACGAGCGAAATCCACAGATTTATATCGATAGTTGCCTATCGGGACCGTGTGAGGACTGAGAGAACAGCTGATAGCCAGCTCAGGCATATATACTATACATTTCTTCCTGAAGTGAATGGTGCAAGATTTAGGCAAAAACTGTCCGCAAAAGCAAAAAGAGAGATGAAAATTATTCTTTTTTGTTTTGCAACAAGGTATGCCGCCACCAAAACAATTACTTCATCATCAGAGTGAATTTGGTTTTCCTTTTTTAATTTCAGCAGAATTTTGCAGTTGGCTCTGTTTACAAAACACAGCTGATTCATCAACCCTGTTTTAGCTATGTTCCACACCCTCACGGAATAACTAGCAAATTCCTTGCAGCAATTTTCCGCGGTGCTGGAGACAGGCCTTAAATATAGATAAAGTATTAATTTTCCATTTTTTAAATTTTAAATCCATTTTTGAAGAGGGGTGCAAATATTTTTTTCGCCTTCGGACACTTGATGGGAGACGATTGCCTTCGGTAACCCTTGGGGACCGGGCAATCCACACACACGCGCAATCCGGAGGTTACGCAATAAATAACGAGAGGAAAAATGTGATTCGCTTCTGGGGACGCGACTTTACTTACCTGTACTCAGTCAGTATATAAATTTTTGAGCTTATAATTTTTTAAGAATTAAAAAAAAAAATAAATAAAAATTTTACATATTACATTTTTTTGCTACATCTGTTATCTACATCTACTATGTATATACTACATCTAACATGAAGATTCTAAATGTACCATTTAGAGGGCGCTTCCGTACATAACGGGGCAGTGTGCGAGTGAGAAAGAGAATGAGTGGTTGGATTCGAGCTGGAGGGTGCGGGGGAAGCAACTGAAAATTAAATTCTTCATTTTGGCTATAATTATGATCCGATCTGATTCAGATTCCGTAATCTGGTAGATATGGTACTCTCTACGATACCGCGTTTTTAGTTTTATTGTTTCCTTAAAATTGTGCTTGGCACAGATTTTCGTCCTTTGTGGCGGCGGAAGGTGCGGTGCGAAATTTTGAAACACACTTGTAGTCGTGTGATATCACATGTCACATGAACCAAATTTGGTATAAAAAAACTGGTATAAAAAAAAAATTACATCACACCCTCTAGACTGCTCACTCAAACTTAAATTCAACAGCTACTTAAAATGCTCAGTAGCTCAGAATTGGTGACCCCGACGTGATTTTGATATTAGCAATCAAGAATTTAAACATAATAATTTACCCTCAAGTGCCGTTCGTTCGTTTGATTTCGCTTGTCTGCTGTCAACCAGTGTCATCGACTACATAGCTGCTTACAAGCACATACACCGGCTGCCCTTACATATACGAATTGCACATAGCGCGGTATTCTTTGTGTGCCTCTTCCCCGTACCAGCGTTACTAACGGCGGGTGCTGCTATGGATGCTGCAAAATACATGCCAGTGACTAGGGAGCAATGGGACTTGGGACGATGAGGTGATTTTTACATGCTAGTGGTAAAGCTGGAGAAGATCGAGAAGCTGAACGGATAATTTAAGACTCTGCACAACGAGCTCGAGAAATTGGACTGCACCGAAATTTATAGGGGATTGTGCGACACTGGATTGGATGTTTGTGTTGCAGATTTGAAGCGTATGGTAGTGTATTTGGTTCTGTTTGACCATTATTGCTGATACTCCTTTCGATCTGTTGCCTGGGTGAGCCGATCATAATAAGTGTAACCGACTATGTATAAAAAAATTGGTTGAGTAATGTCTCTTCTATAGGCATAATAAGTATCAATATTAATTGCTTAAGAAATATTTTTGGTTCGTTATACTCTCTGCACACTGAGTCCATCCTGGGGGAACGGTGGGAATTTTTGAAAGATGTGAAACACCGATTCACATTGACACCATCCACCATCCACCATCCATGAGAAATAGCTGTGCACACAATTTGTTGCGGCGGAAAATTTCTTTTATAATTTAAAAGAATATTAATAATATTGCAATGGTTGTGAATTTGATTCAGCACCAATATATATTCTTGCATAATCTAATCATGTTGCTGGACATGGATGATGATAATAATGTGGTCAACATTGACGAGGAGAATTTATTGGAATGGATATCTGTTTTGAAAACACTGAAGCGTGGTCATTTGTGACTGCTTCTACTAAATTCAATCAATGTTTTAAATACAATTATATATTCTATGATTTTTGAAAAGCGGGTTGGAGTGAAGATATACCCAAAAAAAAAACGAGGCGCTTTTTAAGGAAAGTTTTGTATAGCCTATGGCTATGGCATTGTATACTATGGGTTGTTTTTCTGAGTACAGAGCAGTCGGAAAGCTGTCAGCAAACAGCGCGTGCAATATACTGCATGAGATTTGCAGAGCATTCATAAAAAATTCCCAGTCCACAGACCTGAGTTTTTCTGCCTGAGACAATTCTGACATATCAGATATTTTGTTGTTGTTTTTACCATTTTCCTGTCTGTCATTGTTTACATTTTCGTAGTGAATTCCGATTTTTTTGTTGTGAATGTCATATATTTATGGTTGCATTTGACAATTATCGAAAAAAATACCGCACTGAAACATGAGAATTAGGAACATCCCAGATGGATGGTGGAATAACTGGGAAATTTTCGGAACGGCAAAACCTTACGGACCATCCCAGAAATGGATGGTGGATGGTCCCCAGTGTGAAAAGGCTATTAGTTTTCTATATTGGAGTTTAATGGGTCAATAAGGTCGTGACAATGCTTCAATAAAATTTGAGACCATGATTATTGAACCAGTTTCCAAATCACTGCAATGATTGCAGTTACTTCAATTAAGTTTTCGACGAGATTAAGATCCAGTAACTGAGCTGGACCATGATGCAACTATATTAGGTGGCCTCGTCCGCTGTGGTTAGGACCATCCACATTTTCAACCGACTCTCTCGGCTATCACAAAGAGAAGCGCTAGAAAGAGATAGCAAACGTTTTGCATTCAGCTCTCTTCGTTTGCTATTGTTTTTGCTAAAGCCTAGTAATCAGACGCGCTAAATTGTCCGTCGACCGAAACAGAGCTGACATTCGTATGGAAACGATAAAAATGTATGTCTGTAATTCGGTTCACCGAAAATTTAGCAGCAGACGTTTCGCAGACCAGTACTGAGTTCGGAAAAAGATAATCCGAGAGTTAATTGAAAAGCACGCAATGGTATTTTCCCATCTACAGCGGAATATAGAATTAAGCTAACTTTCGTCGTCAAAAAACACACATAAACACACACAAACATTCAAAATTGTAGGAAACAAGTGTAAGCCAGCTAAAAATAACCAATCATCACATTATCGGATCTATCCAATACTGCGGTGTGCATTGTTGGCCTCCAGCTCCCCAGCGCCCACATTTCTGCTTGCTTTAATACAAAATTTGAAATTTTAACAGATTTCAGTTTGTAAACAAACACAAAACAGTACAACCGTAGACCAAAAACTTTTCCCACTGTGGTAACACTGGGAACCGCACGAAATATATAGCACTTTCGGTCGACGATGGCGCGTCTGAGTACTAGGCTTAAGATTCGTTTTGTTGGATAAAACAGCCGTTTTCTTTTCATTTTGACGAGGAATATGCCGCCGTTTTGAAAACTGGAAATTTTTGCGTTTTGTGAATGCGGGAGCCCGAAACTTTCCGTTTTCAAAAGTGAGAGATAATTAAGACATTTGTGTGTATTTGTGTGAAAAACTAACTAATGAAAAACTAAGCGATGGAATCGAATGTAACGGGATTTTTTCGGAATTCATCATTATTAAATTTTAAAGGCTAGAAATGTCCCAAAAAAGTGTTGAACGTTTTTAGGTGCGGCAAAGAACACAACTTTATGTACATACATATGTATGTAATAAATATCATGATTTGCCGCACTCCGTATTTCCACATTTCACATAGTAACAAATATTTTGGATTTTTCCATACAACACATTCTATTATATACATAAATATTATTCTTTTATTTATATATTCTCTATAAAAAGGTGTAAAATAATCTTATTCTAGTCCGTGAATATTTAGTTTAATATTTAATCTAAAATACATACATATGTATGTATGTATATATCTCTCTCAGACTTACCATCTTTGCTTGCGACGTTGTATCTTATTTGTTGAAATGTTAATATTAATAGAATTAATAGATCCATTTTGTATAACATCCTGGGTATTTGGTATTAAACATTTATATTTTTAGCTATCAGGCCTTTTTTTGTTTACTAATCCGACACTAAAACTTTAAATAAATTATATCTACAGGATTTTTTACTTTGTTATCAACCAAGTTTTTCGACAGATGAGGACACTTATTTACACTTACAAATGTATGTATGATTGTACACATCTAAATTTATATTTATACGTGAATAAATAGTTTACTTGCACAGAATATAAATATATGTATGTTGTGCATACATAAGTATATACTCATGTGCATAAACTAGTTAAATATTAGTTTTACTTAACATCTGTATGTAAATACATACTAATGCGCGTATCGCCATGAAAATTCTCAGGCTAAACAAATTCTGGGTTTCGTACGCATTCTTTTAGAAAATGTTTGAAATTTGGATTTAAAAACATTTCAGTTATGTTGATATACACATTTCCATATATATGTATGTATTTTATACGCAAATATCTTAAATAAATACAATACAGATAATTCTATTATTTAAACTGAGACTAAAACTGGTAATATATTTCACTCTCAGAAAGTTATTTTACTTATTTTCAAACCGCGAAGGGAAACTAACATGTAAATTCTCAATAGCATTACACCTACTAGCGATGACCAAAAAGCTTGACAATGAGCGCACGCGCCAAAGTTGAGCTTTTGATGTAAGCATTGCAACATGACACTTGTACTATATGAATAGGGTCGTTCAATGATATTATTGTTTAAATATAAATAGTATTTATCATAGGCTATCCAAATTTCAAGATACAAATATACATATATACAATCAATCAATCTCAGACTCAAGAAATTATTTTTAAAGAAAAACTTTCAGGATATATGTGATCAGCTCCGCCAAAACGTCCACACCACAAGGCCAAAAATCATGACATAAATAAAAACAGATTTCCACATACTCTTTCCCGACATTAGTTTATAAATTTATTATATAATTAACATGTCATTTCATTAACTTTGATGCGAAAATTTATTGAAATAAGCTAAAGTTGAGGTTTTTGGTATTTTTATACACATATTTTCTTGTCCTATTATCTCATAGAATAAAGATGATTCTTGATAAACGTTTTCCTCAATATGTCTGTAATATATTGACCTATCTAAACAAATTGACGGAACATTTGCGAATCCCGGCTAACGATTTATTTTTAAGCTTTAATTACCGCTGTAATTTGGTAACGTAACGCCATTAACTTCTCAATACATCATATATTGGGCCGAAAAATGTTATACAAATAGTCCTATCCAGTTCGCAAAGTTTTTAAATTTTGTACCCCAATCTCGAAAACCACTTCTGTTTTATATAACGCAACTTCAGGTCATATTGTAGCTTAAGGGCCTGTCTCCAGCACCGCGGAATCGGAAATCGGAAATCGGAAGCGAAAAAACCTGTCAAACTTCATATAAAAAAAACTGCGACTGGAATTTTTCATTTACGTTTTCCTGGAGTATGTATCCAGCAACATGAGCGGAATCCACATATTTAAATCGATAGTTGCCTATCGGGACCGTGTGTGGACTGAGAGAAGAGCTGACACCCAGCTCAGAAATATACATATGTTTAACAATTATTCCTGGATCGAATGGTGCAAGACATAGGTAAAAACTGTGCGCACTATTTACAGAACACAGCTGATTCATTAACCCTGTTTTAGCTATGTACCACACCCTCACGGAATATCTAGCAAATTGCTGATAAGAATTTTCCGCGGGGAGACACGCCTTGAGACAGGTCTTATATCTTTAAAGCCGTACGTTCGATTGTTGTTTTTTATCAAATCTTCTCTATTAGAGACTGACATAAAGTATGAAAATCTTAATCTAATACATTTATTTAATTAATTACACTTAGTTCGAGTTCGACTGACGTGCAGTACAGATGTGTTAGTACCGAGTTCCACCAATACATACATATTTCGAAGAAATCTGCAAACAATAAAAGATCAGCTGTTGGATAATCCAAGACTAAGGTGCTTACCAACATCTGACAACTGACACTGACTCTCCAACTGATCGGGCCGTGGATAATAACAACTTTATGTTTTTGTTGAAATCCATAATCTTAAAATCACTCAAATTTTGATCACGTGAGGAAAGGAGACGAGGAAAAAGCGCGAAATAAAAGTTTTCACTCAGCGTGTGAAGGAGAAAACAATTGCACCTTGCATTAGAGGTAACATTAGACAGCTGTCCAGCGATTGATACCGATATCCGAAAAGCTTGTCACAAATTCCACCAGAGGGCGCTCGCTCACCACATCAGATCCGTTGATCGGCAAAGCAGTTGTTAATGTGTGGTTGTGTGTGTGTTTTGGTATGCATACGGTACATAAACCGTCTACAAATTTGTCGTCGCAACTAGAACTTGAACCAGTTGGACTGCGGAGAGGGTTTCCTACGTCGAGCAAATGAGGGCCTGAAGACACGGCGACAGCCTCTGTTGATTGCAGTTGTAGAGAATGAGTGAACAGGCAGTGATGGTACTGTTTCTGATACTGATTTTATTCAACAAACTTAATTTCTATTTATAGGTAACAAAAGGTACAGAAAGTGCTGAGTCTAGTAAGAATATGGTAAAAGGGAATTGGAATTAATAGTGAATAAATTTGGATTTAATATGATATTGTGTTATTGGGCAATTGTAATAGTCAGCAATTGCACCAGTGTTTTTGCCCTCTGACGAGCGATCGCATCGTTGGCAGAAATTGCTGCAGAAGCGGTTATTGTTGACTCAGCTACAATGCTTTGTCGTTTGTTATTATGTCTCCCGTTACATGCTATCAATAGCATTGATATTGCTAGGGCAGCATAAGTAGCGATTTGATGATGCTGCACTGTGTTGAGATGGTGTGGCAGCCTTTGTTGATTGATTGCCACTAGTTGCAGGCGTAAATCTTCCAATTCTTGAAGATAGTCTGATGTCTGGTTCTCCAATTGTACAGTTTCTGGCGAAGGGGGTGTCGTTGGTAAGCGTATGTCCCCAAATCGAGTGTAGGTTGATTTGACTTCACTGATTGTTGTGCTGAAGGTACTGATGCTTATCTCTGTATTGCGAGCAGTGCATCCAGGTGACAGTGAGAGCAAGCCAGTTCCTTCCAGTTGTATAGTTGACGGAGACCCGTTGCAAACTGCCTGAAGTCTCATTGTAGAGTGTGTTGCAAAAATCCATTTATTTGCTTCCTGTGTTTTGTACCACACCATGTCCGCCTTCGTCTGTGTCACTTCACATAAAGGTGCCGTTGAAGACTCGTTGTCAGCAGAGTTAGTTGTGCTGTGAGCACTAGGTATGACTGAATTAGATGAGCGCCGTGATATGTTCCTCTTTCTCGGCTGAGGGTTGCCACTTGTTGTTCCAATACCTTTTGGCGGTTGTCCATGGCTGACTTATCCTTCCTGATCACGTTCATTGTGGAGTCGACAATTGACGTTTGATTTCGTAGTAGATGTAGCAGAAAGTCTTCGTTGGTTTGTACCCTTTCGATTACTTTGGCCATTTTCTCAGCATATGTAGAGTCAAGTACACCGAATAGCTGGTGTGCTACGTTTCCTACTATATCCAGAGGTGAACTGCGTTGTCGAGAGGCCTTCATTAGCATATTTCCTGTTTGTAGTTCTTCGTACAAATGTTGAAAGTGTTTAAATATGGAGTTGCACGCTGGAACATTTCTTAGTTCAGGGCACATGTGTCTTTGTTCGGACATTCCGGCTGACATGCATATCCTTCCAATATGGATTCAAGTCGTAGTATATAATCATGGTCGATTCGGAAGTGGTCATTCTTGGAGCGTTTTGTTGCTACCTCCTCTGAGAATAATGGGGCGAGACGACTGATGGGGCGTTTGTATACACCGGACGATGTTTTGACATCAACCACTCGTACATGGTTGTCTTGCCCAGGGTAAGTTTTCATGATGCGACCCATTGGCCACTTCATTACTGGAAGGTTGTCTTCCTTCACCAAAACTAATAATCCTTCGGTCACGTTTGGAGCGATGGTTTTCCATTTATGCCGAGTTTGTAGTTTGTGGAGGTATTCCGTAGACCATTGTTTCCAAAATGCATGTTTTAAGCGTGAAACCAATTCCCAGCGCTTAACCAGAGTTTTCTCTTGACGATCGGTGTTGACGTCAGGTGCTGCGGTCAAAGGTTCACCGATCAGGAAATGCCCTGGAGTAAGCGCACTTGTATCCGTTGGATCATTTGACATTGGAGTTATGGGTCGGGAGTTCAGAATTGCTTCAATTTCGATTATGACTGTGTTCAGCTCCTCAAACGTCAAGGATGATATTTCTGTGGTTGTAACTAACAGCCTTTTCGCTGATTTTACCGCAGCTTCCCAGAGGCCGCCAAACGATGGGGCCCGAGGAGGAATGAATTTAAAATCCACTTGTTTTTTATGCAATGATTTGTGATCAGAGCATGTGCCTTTTCGCTAAATATTGCTTCTTTCAATTCCTTTAGCTTGTTATTTGCGCCGACGAAATTTGTTGCGTTGTCGCAATGAATAGTCTGACACTTCCCGCGTCTGCTAAGGAATCGCCGGAGTGCTGCCAAGAATGCATCTGTGGTTAAGTCACTTACTAACTCCAGATGTACAGCCTTTGTGGAGAAGCAGCAGAATACGGCAATGTATGCCTTATCTGGCCGTTTTCCCCGGATTTTATGGTGGATCATAATTGGTCCACAGTAGTCAACGCCTGCATTAAGGAATGGGCGTGCTTGCGTGACTCTTTGTGCTGGAAGATTGCCCATGATCTGGTGCATCAGCTTTGGTCTGGCTCTGGTGCAACTAATACAGCTATGTATGATGCTTCTAGCCATCGTCTTGTCGTTGATAATCCAATATTGTTGTCTTGCGATTGCCCTTAATACTTGGGCACCGCAATGCAGATTTTCCTCATGAAGCTCTCGCATAATCATTTTGACTATTGGGTCGTTGTACGGTAGAAGGATTGGATGTTTTGCGTTGAACGGAATTTGAGCTTCTTCGAGTCTTCCGCCAACTCGGATGAGCTCATCATCTCCTAGTAAGGGAGATAACGAAATGATCGAACTCTTTTTATCCACTGTTTTATAGCGTTTTAATTGTTTTAAATCCGCTGTGAACTCAACTTGTTGAATCGTTCGTACGATCATAGTGCGAGCACGCCTTAGTTCTCCTGTGCAAAGTGTCGTTGTAGGTGCTCTATTAGTTTTGTAGCAGAAGCGAAACATGTACGCTACAATACGTTGTAGTTTGTTGAACGAGTTGCTATGTCTGCATGTGTTTAACTCTTCTCCGAGAGAGCTAGATGCGATTGGCAAGCTGACATGCTTAGCCTTTCTCTCGAGATTGCTGGGCTCAATGATGGGTGGTTTTGTCCATTTATCTCCTGATCCGTGCAAGAATAATGGTCCGTATAGCCATAGACTATGATCCCTTAGCTTGCTTGCTAGGATTCCTCTTGAAAGGACATCTGCTGCGTTGTTGGCTGATGAAACATGACGCCATTGTAATTGGTTAGTCAATGCCTGGATTTTGGCGATTCGATTTGCCACGAAGGTGTGGTATGTGGACGCCGATGCGTTAATCCAGGACAGTAAAACGGTGGAATCAGTCCAGAAGCTTCCTGATACTGTGTCAAGGTTCATATGGAGATCCCTTCTAACTCGATTGGTGAGTTCGGCTCCTAACACTGCAGCGCACAGTTCTAGACGTGGTAGAGATTGTTTGGCGGTGGGTGCTACTCGAGACTTTGAGCATAATAGTCGTACAGAGACTTGATTGTTTTTGTAGGTGGCTCGTACGTACACTGCCGCACCATAGGCACGTTCCAATGCGTCTACAAAGGTATATAGATCCTGGGTGACTGGCACTTTTCCATCATATACGTGCCGGGGAATCTCCATTGAGTTTAATAATTGTAGGTCCTCCCGGTACTCCATCCATTCGTTTTGGAGTTGTAATGGTAGTTCATCGTCCCAATCGAGTTTAATCTCCCACAGCTGTTGCATAAATATTTTTGCCTTGACTATCACTGGGGCAAAGAGACCCAGTGGGTCAAAGATTTGGGCCAATTCTGAGCACACGACCCTTTTGGTGATGCGTGTTGCATGGCTTTTTGTGGTTTGTCCTCGCAGTTGGTCTTGTTTTGGCATCCAAATGAGACCCAGCGTTTTCACGCTGTAATGCTCTAATGTTTCACCTAGTTTGACGTCGTTGACAACGTCCTCTTTAGGAATTCCTTGCAAGAGCTGGTCGTTGTTGGAGCACCATTTGCGAAGTTTAAGGCCGCACGGTAGCAATATTTTATTAAGTTCTTGTTGAACTTGTATCGCTTCCTGAATGGTATCCGCGCCAGTGATACAGTCGTCCACATAGAAACCGTTCTTCAATGCAGCAGATCCAATCTGTTTTGGCTCCGAGTTGCCAAATGATCCAGACATTTCGTTGCTAGTAATGGAGCAGATGTGGTTCCAAATGTGACTGTTTTTAAGCGATAGTACCTGATATCTTCAGATGGATTGTTTTTCCAGACTATCATCTGATGAAATTGATCCTCGGGATTTATCCACACTTGTCGGTACATTTTCTCGATGTCCGCTGTAAATACGTACTTATTTATACGAAAACGTAGTAGAATGGACATAAGTTCACTCTGAACTGTGGGTCCGGCATGCAGAATGTCGTTTAGAGACTTTCCACTTGTTGATTTAAATGATGCATCAAACACGACCCGTAACTTTGTGCTGGTGCTCTCAGGTTTGAGTATACAGTGGTGTGGTATGAAGTAGTGTCTCTCCGGCACTTGAGTTGCTGGGACCATCTTCATGTGTCCAAGTCCTTCATATTCATTCATGAATTCCACATAGCCTTTCCAGGTGTCTGGTGAAATCCGTCGCTCTAATGCCAGGAATCTTTTCGTTGCAGTTTCCAAAGACCCCCCCAGGGCTGAAGAGTGTTCGGAAAATGGGAGTTTTACTATCAACCTGCCATCCGATGCTGTTTTTAAGTTCTATATAAAGTGATTGGCGTGCGGGGTTTTTCTTCCGTTGTCCAGGGTCCAGAATTTTTACATTAGCTCGTTGAGTCCAATTGCACAAATGGATGAGGAGTTTTGTGCAGACCTGAATTTTCCTGCCACAATCCATCCCAATTTTGTATTTTGCTGCAACGGACATCCTGAATTTGGCTGTTTTTGATCTGGGAGTAGTAGTGAATAATAGTGCTCTGCTCCGATGAGCATGTCGACTTTTCCCGGTATATAGAAATCCGGATCTGCCAGTGGGCAATTGTTTGGTATGTTCAAGTTATTTTCATCGAGTGCCTGCGCTGGTTGATCAGCAATTATCTGAGGTAGTACGAATGCTTCAATTCTTTGCGTAAATACGCCGTGAAGGGATTTTATTACAACATTTACTCGTGCTCTGCTGGCCTTTGACTGACCTCCAATTCCTTCGATGCGTAATGTTGTATCATTAAGTTTTACTGACAACATTGATGCCATTCGTTCAGAGATCAGGTTGATCTGTGATCCTGAATCCAGCAAGGCTCTGAAATTGGCTCTCTGTCCATTGTTTGCTTCCACTGCTAGTTTTGCTATAGCTAGCAGGTTGTAATTATTGTTAATTGCTGCGCCAACCGTCGGTGCTCTTGGTTCTGTACTTGCGCCCGATGGTATGTCCAGCAGTGTATTGTGTTTTTTGTCGCACTTGAAAAATGTCCGACCTGGGCATGCATTTGTTTTGTGGCTTGTGTAAAAACAGTTGACACACAATTTCTGCTTTTGTACCCAATTTAGTCGTCCAGATGGTGATTTGGAGCAAAACTCATTGCATCCGTAGAGCCAATGGCTTGCCTTCTTGCAGAATGAGCGGAGAGGCGTCTTCGATTTTCCAGTGTTTACGGTTGCACATGTTGTACCTTTTGGCTCTTTCCTTGACATTTGTGTCTTTTTGCCTGTTCCTAGAACTCGAACTCTTTGTTCTAGGAACTGGAAGCAGTGTGTCCAGGGCCTGTATTTCCTTTGAGCTTCCCAATGATTGCTCGTACAAGGCTCTGTTAGTGAGAACCAGCTTATTTTTGATGACGGCAATCAATATTGGATCCCATGTGGATATATTGATGACCAATCCCTTTAGTGATGCCAGGGATTCGATAGTTGTAACGTACAACTCTTTTAATGACTTGGAGTCGTCACTAACTGTATTATAATTTAGGAAGCGGTTCAATACCGTGCTAGCGACGTCTCTGGGATTGTTGTATGTATCAATCAGAATTTCCCAGGCGCTCACATAGTTTTCTTCCTTTAGATCGATATGTCGGATCAATCTTTCTGCCTCTCCTGTTACGGTTGTTTTCAGATACCACATCTTCCGAACTGTGGGCATGTTTGTTTCATGTATCATACATGAAAACAGGTCATAGAACTGGGACCATTTCAGTATGTCCCCATCAAACTTGGGAATGTTGATGCGTGGAAGCTGCACGTCATTATTGTTTGATGTGGCTGGTTTTGACAATGCTCTTTGTATATCTTTTTCCAGGGTCAGGTAGGCTTCCATGTTGTATCCTCCTTCTTCTGGGTTGTCATATTCCTCGTGGATAGTAAAATGGACTTCTTGTGCTTGAGTCCATAGTGATTTTATCAAATCACTTGATGTTCGTCCTCCCGCCTCTGAGAATTGTCTCAGAGTACGTTTTATGGACTCTATTATGGCCTTTTGTCGGCGACATAGTGACGGCAATTTGCTGTAAGCATCTGTGAATTGCTGGCTCCGATCATTTGATTGTGGTTCGACATTTTGACCCACATGAGCACTTGATGCCTGATTTAACCTGTCCATGCTTTCAGTAAAGATCGCAACGTATGTTTTGAGTGTTTCACGAAATTTGGTGTAATGATCGGTTTCGTATCCCTTTGATATTTTAGTGTCGATTTCGTTAAATCGATTCCATGCATCCTCGAGAGCCGCCTTTTTTGTTTGGAAGTACGTTATATTTTGTTTCCTTTCTGAAGAGTCTTTTTTGAAGTTCCTGATTATCTTCGAAATTTCATCTCCAATTTCTTGCTGCTCATTTAATGCCTCTGTGGCGGCAGCGTGTTCCTCCTTGTGAGAATCCATTTCGCCTCTTATTTATACTTTGACCCGTTGGGAGTATTTTATTCGCTTTGCAGCTGGATACGCTCCTATTCGCAACCGATGTGGTTCAAAGTATAAGTACAAACGACGTACTGGATGGAGGATTTGTGCTGGTGAAACGCACTTGTGATCTTGATATTATTAATCGTTGATCTTGATGGCTTATGATCTGAAAGTGACAGATCTGCCAATTTGTTCTACTTATTGGTAGGAGATTCTACCGTAAGTATGTTAATATGTTGGGGTCGGGGTCACCAAATGTTAATGTGTGGTTGTGTGTGTGTTTTGGTATGCATACGGTACATAAACCGTCTACAAATTTGTCGTCGCAACTAGAACTTGAACCAGTTGGACTGCGGAGAGGGTTTCCTACGTCGAGCAAATGAGGGCCTGAAGACACGGCGACAGCCTCTGTTGATTGCAGTTGTAGAGAATGAGTGAACAGGCAGTGATGGTACTGTTTCTGATACTGATTTTATTCAACAAACTTAAATTCTATTTATAGGTAACAAAAGGTACAGAAAGTGCTGAGTCTAGTAAGAATATGATAAAAGGGAATTGGAATTAATATTGAATTAATTTGGATTTAATATGATATTGTGTTATTGGGCAATTGTGATAGTCAGCAATTGCACCAGTGTTATTGCCCTCTGAAGAGCGATCGCATCGTTGGCAGACATTGCTGCACAAGCGGTTATTGTTGACTCAGCTACAATGCTTTGACTTTTGTTATTATGTCTCCCGTTACATGAGTCGACCTGACTTATTCGATAAGTGTATATTATGTAACATTAATTAATGCATAAATAAGCGACTGAACAATGACCATATCTAACAGATTGGCGAATTTTTAGTTGCATCTCCAATACGAGACCACGTTACTTATTCTCTTTCTTGCTTGCACACACTCTACCCTGTGCAATGCGCAACCTTTGCGGAGAAGATGTAGAATAAATTGTGTATGTATAATCTACATTTTAGATGTGTAATCGACATTGTAGATGTAGATAACAGTTGTAGCAAAAATAAATAAAATGTAAAATATTTTAAAATTCTATAATATCATAGGCTCACATATTTATACACTGACTAAGTACTGGACCCGTATAAATGTAGAGTCGCGTCCACAGAAGCAACTCAGACATTCCTTTTCGTTTTTGTTTTAAATCAACCTCAAAATTCGATCTGAACAACAACAAATAATGATTTTCACCGAACAGCTGTGTCAGCCCGATTTGGCTATCGATAAGTCTCTGTATCCTTGAGTCAAATAAAATGACTTTTGTGGATTCCAGAACTCCCTGAAATGAAAAGTGTTCAAAGTGACCGCCGCGATATATAAGTTATCGATCTCAAAGCAACACTGCGCATGTACTGCTCCGACGATCTATCGACTCGAGAATTTCGTAAGTCTTGTTCCTATATTCCTCGTGAGTGCGTCTTTATACATTCTGTGTACACGTTATCACAAAAACATTTTCCTACTCAATAAATAACTTGAACCAAAAGTCTGACTTTTTGATGAAGAGTAAAACGCAAAGTGAAAACCGGAGCCTGTCTGAATGTTTTATATGGATATAAATGAAATGATAATGTAGAGCTAGCGAGCTTTTTCACTAGCTGTTGCAATTAATGTATTAGTCTAAAAAGTCGTTGGTTTTTTTAAAAATATATTATTTTATTTATTGCGCAGTAGAGGGGCCAGCAATGATCGAGATTATTTTGTGAGGGGATAATGCGATTCTTATGTCTATATAATGTATGCTGTTATGTATATACAATACGACGATATTAAGTGTGAGGGTAGATTCTTGCAGGTGCAGGACCAGATCAAGACGACAGAAATGAGTAGGAGTGGCTGTGACGATATTAACTGAACATCAGATCCAGATTAAAAGAAGGCAGGCGGACTAAATTACCAGTGCCCTAATGCAAGCGAAAGAGGGAACGAAAGAAGCGATAGAAGTTCGGGCTGCTGTTGAGCCAAGTTTGAGCGATAGATAGATAGAGAGAGATAGAGTTCGAGGGAACAGCATAGATTTTGCAACTTCAGTAGCGAAACGAAGAAGGCGATATAAAGATGCGAAAGATCGGCAGTGCGAATAGCAAACAAGGGTAGAATTAAGTTCTACTGCACCACTAGCCATTCCTTGAGGATGATGTTGTATAATATATTGGCGAGTTGTATTTGTGTATTTCAAAATTTCGTCATGGGGTGTGTAATAATCTCGGCGAGTATTGACTTTATCCTGATATTTTTGAAGACTTATCTATATCGAGGAAGGCCGCCAAAGCATATTTCTTAAAGCTAAGAGTCTTTTTAATGTGCCCATTAACTTCGTTTAGTGCGGTACTTAAAGATAAGCACACTGAGCTGTGCTGAACACTCGTTCACTTATGAATAAATTCATAAGTTTTCAACAAAATAGAGGACAGGCTTACGGGTCCTTAGGGGAAATGTGGTTTATCTTCCCAGAATTGGTAATCTGATCTTCCTCCATCGTTTAGTTACGTAACCAGTTATAAGGCATACTATGAAGATTCTCTGTTGCCATGGCAGTATATGTAGATCGCTTTGTGTCGGCGGCGGCGTTGGATGCGTCTCATTCGTGCTCATGAGGAGCTCTATGGATTGTTGGCAGTTCTGGTACCGTTCTGGCTGCGAAGCAGTCCTGGTTTAGTGGGTGCCTGTGACAGTATAAGCCGAAGCGTCTCTTGAGGTCTTAGTGGTGACATCTTTGTTATCGCAGAAGGATGCCAATGACTCCTTGTTCGCCTTCATACAGGTGTTATTGTAGGAATTTAAGCTGTGCAAAAGTTTTTCTGTGTGCTCGTGTCTGCCTTCCTGATTTCGCTTAACTGCCGTGTCTACCAACTGTTGTAATTTGGCTGGTCGGCCAGAAGTTAAGAGAAGCCTTTCTAAGTGATATCCTTCCTCGCTTTCTTTGGTGCTATCGTCTGAAGGATGTCCCCTTCCGGATGGTCGAATAGAACCTTCTTTACGGCTGATAAGGAGCGGATTCAGTCTCTCCGCTTAGGATTGCGGTAGACCTTGGCCCTCTTTTTTCTAATTTTATGTTTATATTATCTTGTAGTAGTCTGAATAAGTGCACTCGCTGACCACTTATCATTATTGATGGTGTCTATAACCTCTGCTCGGTGCCTCTTGGGGAATAATGGCTGGTCTCCCCTATTTCACACAACAAGATTTTGTGGACTGAATGTACTCCAACAACGAGTCTTCCCTGGAAATTTTGCCTGTACTCCTCCAGACGGAGCAAAAAATCATTTATGACTGTTTTTGTTGGAACCTGTTCCGTATGACTGCGCAGTGCTCAGCTCCTAGAGAAAGTTAACGTTTACCAAAGACTCGGACCGTAATTTTGAGAAGCTCGAAAGTTTTCTCGTTTCTACTGCTTTGGCTCCTTTGTATCATTTGATTCCCTTGAACTCGCAGACAAACAGGTTGTATGCGTGAAATACGGCATCTTTCATGGAGGTCGATATCTTCACCTCTGGGTGACTACGGTCGATGAGATCTACCTGCAGCTCTGGCGTTGATCCACGGCTGGCTATAATTTCCTCTGATTTAAGCTTTATGAAGTCAGGTTGGATATGCAACTTGAAACTTGAATCCCGACCACTCGGTTAAACCGATAACTCCTATTCTTCCTGATACCTTCTGGTCTTTCCCCGTCTGTTACTCGATGTCTTTGCGCTCTCTATTTCCATTCTGATTTTACAGACGAAGACGCTGAGGGTTTCCCCACCTTCGTATTTATACCAGCTACAACTGACGATAAAGTTGACGGTTGGTCGTCCTCTGTGTCCGCGGGATCGCGGTAACCGCTCGTCCCTCCGCACTTTAAGTCGTGACTTAAAGATTCGTGATCCGTGACTTCTAGCCTCGCCTTCTGCGGCTTCTCATTGTGCCCAAGGTAATAGAGGGCCTAAGCTAACTCTGCCTCCGACTCTGAGGGATCAGTGAAGAGGAAGCTCCGCCTGCTACCTCGGGTTTCCTATTAGTTTTTGAAGAGAAATCCATGCCTATTTGTATTCTTAATTATACCCGTACTCAAAAAAGAGTTAAGGGGTATATTAGATTTGTGGTAAAAGTGGATGTGTGTAACGCAGAGAAGGAAACGTTTTCGACCCGATAAAGTATATATATTCTTAATCAGCATCAATAGCCGAGTCGATATAGCCATGTCTGTCTGTCCGTCTGTCTGTCTCGATGAGCGCCTAGATCTCAGAGACTATAAAAGCTAGGGCAACCAAATTTGGTTTCCAGACTCATGGGATATCACACTGCTACAAGTGTATTTCGCCCCGCCCTTTTCCGCCACTAGAAAGGACGAAAACCTGTGGCAGGCACAATGTTAAAGATACGATAAAAATAAAAACGGAGTATCGTAGAGAATGCCCATATCTACCAGATTGCCGAATCTGAATCAGATCGGATCATAATTATAGCCAGAATGAAGAATTCCGAAAAGAGACCCGCTATTAGAATACTAGAATATAAGTTAACACATAAGAAAGAACATGACAGGAATTCGGCACGATGTTAAGAGCCACCCTAACGTAGCGCTTAAGGAAAATTAATAATCATGTGACGCCCTAACGTATCCGAGACTGATACTCAATACGCTGAGGAAGCAAATGTCATCGTAGCGGGCGGCGCCGTAATACCATTGGCCGCCAGCGATCGTATGATTCTGGCGTATGCTGCATCGTCAGCATTTTTCCTGTTATGCGCGGCCGGCTCGCCGGCTATGCTTCGGTTAGGTTCAGAAGTAGATTTCAGTTTAAGATTTTGTGAATAAACGAACGGAACGTTCGCATCAAACTCCGACAAAAGTCGTAAAGCATTTATTATGTAATTATACCGTTGAGTCTTAAGGGCCGGCGAGACAGAGGGCAGTCACCCTCTCACCGTAATCATCACTTAGTTGCCAAACGTCAACCACCCGCTCGTCACTAACAAAGTGGTCATGACTCATAATGAGGAGGCAGCTACCATTCTCAACGAGGAAATTAGGAATGATGCTTTACACGCATTCATAGCAGGCCTCAAGAGGCCGCTAAAATCGTTAGTTCTCTCGGTACAGCCCAAGGATTTGCCATCCGCCTTAGCTCTAGCTCGCGAGGCCGAAAATAGCATTGAGAAAAGCGCATTTGCCGCTACGTACGCAAAGTCGATCGAGGAAAAAAACCATTCAAGCGACGGCAATAGACAGGGTCATCGGACCCAGGCCAGGCAAGGTAGAGGTCAGGAAAAGAACCCACATTTTGTGGGAAAAAGTAGTCAAAATAGGCAGCAACAGAGCGATCCTTGGCCAAAGCCAAACGATAAAGAGGCCCCACAGCAAAACCAAGTGCAGCCTATGGGGGTTGACCCATCGATGTCCAGGTTTAGGCAACGCACCAATTGGGGGAAACCGCAGAGTGACGTCACACAGGGCGAAGCTCAGAAAAGGCGGAACACGTCAGATCGTATACCTGGGCAAAGACACCAACGGGTAAATAATATAATACAGCAGGCCCCTGACCAAGGGGAACAAGAATATGCAAGCTTAGAGGCCGCGGTTGCAGAAATTGACGAAGAAAGTGACTCGCTCCCAATTGCCGTTCGTCGAGCGACAGTTGGCTGGCAGAACACTAAAAATTTTAATCGATACTGGTGCGGCTAAAAATTACGTAAAGCCCGTAAAGGAGATAAAAAAGTTTACCTCCGGTCGACACCCCCTTCACCGTGAGCTCAATACATGGCTCCAGTGAAATAAAAAACAAGTGCCTAATGAAGATTTTCGGGCTTAACGCTCCATTTTTTTTGTTAGACACGCTAAGTACGTTTGATGCCATTATAGGTTCCGATTTGCTAACGCGAGAGGGAGCGGCATTGAACCTGCGCAGCAGAACAATCAGTAACGGAAACGTAAATGAACAACTTAGGTTCCCCGACTGTGACAATGTAAATTTCACCAAAGTCGATGACCTGGTGGTCCCAGGCTCAGTAAAATCCGAGTTTAAAAAGATGATACTGAAGAGAATTAAAGTTTTTTCGACCTCTAACGAGGCGCTTCCCTTTAACACCTTAGTCGTCGCCACCATCCGAACTGAGAATGACGAACCAGTCTACTCGAAATTATACCCCTACCCTATGGGAGCAGCAGACTTCGTAAATAAAGAAATCAAAGAACTGTTGAAGGACGGCATAATAAGACCATCTAGGTCGCCATACAACAGCCCAATTTGAGTTGAAGACAAAAAGAAATCTGACGCCAACGGTAACAGGAAAAAACGACTGGTAATCGACTTCAGGAAACTGAACGAGCGAACAATCGCCGATCGTTACCCTAGGCCAAGCATACCCATGATTCTAGCGAACTTGGGAAAGGCAAGATTTTGTAGTACCCTAGATCTAAAATCAGGGTACCACCAGATATACATGGCGGAAAAAGACCGTGGAAAAACTTCGTTTTCAATTAACGGAGGGAAATACGAGTTTTGCCGGTTACCCTTTGGACTAAAAAACGCTGGGAGCATTTTCAAAAGGGCAATCGACGATGTTCTACGAGAACAAATTAGGAAAATATGTTATGTCTATGTAGATGATGTCGTAATTTTTTACGAAAACGAAAATGAACACGTTAAACACATCGACACTGTGCTAGAACGCCTCTGCGATGCAAAAATGCGAGTGGCCCCAGAAAAGACAAAGTTCTTCAAGGAAAGCGTAGAGTCCTTAGGCTTCATAGTTACCAGGGGTGGAGCCAAAACCGACCCAGAAAAAGTAAGGGCAATAAAGGAATACACTGAACCCAAAACACTGTTCAGCCTCAGGTCATTCCTCGGGCTGGCGAGCTATTACAGGAGCTTTGTTAGAGATTTCGCGACAATAGCGAGACCCTTAACCGCATTACTCAAAGGAGAAAATGGCACAGTCAGCAAACACATGTCCAAGAAGGTTCCAGTTCAGTTCGGCGAAACGCAACGCAACGCATTCGACCGTCTGCGAAACATTTTGGCGTCAGAGGACGTCATACTTACCTACCCAGATTTCAAACTACCCTTCGATCTAACTACCGATGCCTCAGCAAGCGGCATTGGGGCGGTCCTGTCCCAAAACGGCAGGCCAATCACAATGATATCGCGCACACTTAAAGATTGTGAATTAAACTACGCCAAAAACGAAAGGGAATTGTTGGCAATTGTATGGGCTATATGGAAGTTACAAAATTACTTATACGGTACCAAGGAAGTAAGAATCTTCACAGATCACCAACCCTTAACATTTGCTGTGTGCGATAGGAACACAAATGCCAAAATCAAACGGTGGAAAGCCTTTATAGAGGAACATAACGCTAAGGTGTTCTATAAACCGGGTAAGGAAAACTTCGTGGCCGATGCCCTATCCCGACAAAACATAAATAACCTACAAGAAGAGCCTCAGTCCGATGCTGCCACGGTGCACAGCGAGCTCTCTCTGCTCAACTGTTTCAGAAACCAAATAATTCTGGAAGAAACTAGCCAGCCTCTGCGGCGAAACTTCATAATTTTCGGCGGCAAAACCCGCCACATTATTCACTTTAACAATAAGGACTCACTAATTAAGTCAGTAAAGGAGGTGGTCAAT
Source organism: Drosophila tristis (assembly GCA_018150885.1). NCBI lineage: Eukaryota > Metazoa > Arthropoda > Insecta > Diptera > Drosophilidae > Drosophila > Drosophila tristis. The sequence continues at coordinate 2,901,684 of JAECWT010000067.1, forward strand.
TCCAACGTCGTGAATGCAACCCACTGTGACCTTCCGACTTTAGCTATCCTCCAACATGCTCTGGTGCTGGAGTTCCCGCAACCAAGTTCTGGCATTGCAAAAACTTTGTGAACGATATCACGGACGCAAGCGAGCAGGCGGAAATAATTACAACCGAACACAATCGCGCCCATAGGGCCGCCCAAGAAAATGTTAAACAGATCCTTCGGGACTACTATTTCCCGAAAATGACCAAACTGGCTAACTAGGTAGTTATTAACTGCAAGGTCTGCACCAAGGCAAAGTATAACAGACACCCAAAAAAACAAGAGCTGGGGGTCACAGCTGTTCCGTCATACGCGGGAGAGTGTCTACACATTGACATTTTCTCCACAGACAAGAAACTTTTTTTGACCTGCATTGACAAGTTCTCAAAGTTTGCCATCGTACAGCCCCTCTCTTCCAGGGCTATAGTAGAGGTACGAGCCCCCATTATACAATTGATCAATTTTACCCGAATACCAGGACCATATATTGTGACAATGAGCTTTCTTTCAACTCCGAAACAATTACCTCTTTGCTTAAAAACCAATATGACATCGACATCGTAAATGCACCCCCTCTACATAGTAGCTCCAACGGGCAAGTAAAGAGATTTCACAGCACTTTGGCAGAGATAGCAAGGTGCATGAAAATTGAGGACACCGTCGAGCTAATCATGCACGCCACTTTAGAATACAACAGGACGCTACATTCGGTCATAGACAAGAGGCCTGTAGAAGCAATCCATGTAAGCAACGACGATCTTAAATTAGCGATTAGAACCAAAATTGACAAGGCACAAAAGGCCAATCTCGACAGGCTTAACATCTCGAGGCAGAACAGAGTCTTCGAAGTGGGCGTAAAGGTTTACCCAAGGAGTAACATAAGACTAGGGAACAAGCTAACCCCGCTGTACACAGAAGAACGTGTACAAGCGGACCTTGGAACGTCCGCTCTAATTAGGGAGAGGGTGGTCCATAAGGACAATCTACAGATCTAAGTTATCACTTCCGCAGGTTTGCCGGAATACTCCACCTACTCCTTTCTACCAGAAATGCGCGGATCACCGACTTTTCTCATGCAAACTGTATCCCTGTACTGGATGGGGATGTGTTGGTATGGGAACACCGTAACTACTTGAGGCACTCAACTAATTTGACCGAATTCACGAGCATTATAGATGACACCGTTAAAACGTTCGAGCTGTTCCCGCATTCGCATATGCGAAAACTATTAGAGGTAGACATAGAACATGCAAAAAATCTGTTGTCCGCTTTAACACTATTATTCATATTTTAGTAGAAAACCCCCAGGTTAAGATTATCTGTAAGAAGGTCCTAATGTTTCCGGAAGCGCATAACAACACCGTGCTACAAATGCACGACAACATCGTGGCGGAATGAGACGAGGGGATCCTAGCCGTCACCGAGTGCGCCACAACGAACTTCGTCACATTTTGCAAGAAGGCTACGCACGACACCTGCGCCCGCGAATTACACGCCGGCGGCTCAGCTTCATGCCGCACGCAACCCAGCGACCTGGAACCCATCACAGTAGTGGACGATGGCATAGTCATCATAAATGGGCAGCGGGCAACGATCAGCTTTGACAATGGACCCCTAATAACGACAAGAGGGGCCCACCTCATCACGTTTGAAGACAGAGCCGTGATCAACAGCACCCTGTTCTTAAACCTCAACAAAGCATTGAGGAAAGTTCCAGGCATCGCAGCTTCGCCTTTGCTGTCAATAACGGGGCACGATGAAGTCCTAAGCCTACCACTACTACAACGAATGAACGAGCACAACCTAAGGGTCATCCAAGATCTTAGAAGCGACGTGACATCCGGTGGGTCTCCCAAGATAGGCATCGCCGAGGACGGAGATGATTTAAGGGGGGAGTAGTTAACACATAAGAAAGAACATGTAAGGAATTCGGCACGATGTTAAGAGCCACCCTAACGTAGCGCTTAAGGAAAATTAATAATCATGTGCCGCCCTAACGTATCCGAGTCTGATACTCGATACGCTGAGGCAGCAAATGTCATCGTAGCGGGCGGCGCCGTAATACCATTGGCCGCCAGCGATCGCATGATCGCATGATCGTATGCTGCATCGTCAGCATTTTTCCTGTTATGCGCGGCCGGCTCGCCGGCTATGCTTCGGTTAGGTTCAGAAGTAGATTTCAGTTTAAGATTTTGTGAATAAACGAACGGAACGTTCGCATCAAAATCCGACAAAAGTCGTAAAGCATTTATTATGTAATTATACCGTTGAGCCTTAAGGGCCGGCGAGACAGAGGGCAGTCACCCTCTCACCGTAATCATCACTTAGTTGCCAAACGGCAACCACCACCCCCCCCGCTGCAAAAGCGGGCCCCTAGGACCAGATTGCTGCCACCGGAGCGGAAGCGACGGAGACCGCAGCGCGGACAATACAAATAAAGATAACACTAGTCAACACGATTTTTCCTCAAGGAACAAAACCAACTTTTTATTAAAGATTTGGGGCTTAGAAATGGTTTGATGATATTTTTTTTTTCTATTGCAGAATTTTTTTTGAAGAATTTTTTAAATCTGGTATTTTTTTTAAAGCTTTTTTCAGAGGTAGCGATAGTTTTTTTCACATAACTTTAGTATCTTACGTCTGGTTGTAAAGAACTGCTATTTTGAAAAGATAATTAAAACAGCTAGAAGTTAAGCCCAAACACTTTGTGATTACAGCTTACCGTCTGGGAAATATAAAGCATTGAAATGCAAAAATGATGATTTTTGTGCGGTATTTATTACGAAATTTTGACTTTAAAAACTCAGGAAAAGTCGAAAAAAATATCTTGTGTCCTCTATTTTTTTGTGTATAGGTGCGTTAATTTGGCGTCGTTTAAGGTATCGCTCATTAAAATCTATGGAGAGACTTTGGAGCTAAAATTCGTTAACCAAACCTAAAATATGGAAAAAATGCACAAAAAATACCTTTTTGAAGGCGGCGGGCCCAACTGCCAATTGGGAACAAAGCAAACGAAAAAGGGTTGTACATTTGGTACCTGTTCGCGTTCCTTTGGTATTAAATGTTGTTGACAGTTACTTTTTTCGTGACCTGAGGTAGAATACCTATTCAGGTCAAATGTTTCAGGTTGTAGCCATGTTAACGGGATTGCAAGGTGGTTACACAAAACACTGCTGCTTCCTGTGCCTATGGGATAATAGAGCTAGAGAACAGCATTATTCAACAAAACTCTGGCCAAAACGGGAGGAACATACTTTGGAAAATTACAATGTAAAGAATGCAGCTCTCGTGAAGTTTGAAGACGTTATTTTACCACCATTACACATTAAGCTGGGACTAATGAAAATTTTGTTAAAGCACTGGATAAGGAAGGTGAATCGACGAGTTACCTAAAAACTGTTTTTCCACGTCTGTCGCTGGCAAAAGTGAAAGAAGGAGTGTTTGATGGCCCCCAAATTCGAAAACTACTAAAAGATGATGGATTTGAAAATATTTTATCTACGAATGAAAAAGCAGCTTGGAACTCATTCCGAATGGTAGTAGCAAATTTTCTTGGCAACAGCAAGAGTGATGATTACGTTAATATCGTTCAAGACCTAATTGAGAATTATGAAAAAATTGAAGCCAACATTTCACTAAAAAATTTTTTTCCTATTAAATTATAAAAAACACTCCCACTTGGACTTATTTCCGACAAACCTAGGGGACGTTAGTGATGAACACGGAGAGAGATTTCACCAACAATTAAAGGCTATGGAACAACGCTATCAAGGTGTTTGGAGAGAAAACATGAGGGGCGACTATGTGTGGACTCTCATAGGGGAGTGGAATGGGGTGACGAAGGAAGACAGCCAGAAAACTTAAATTATTTTATGAACAGTAACAAGCAGTAAAAAATAAAAAGTTTGTATATCCTTAGAATTGACTAAAAAGTCTAAAAATTACTGATTGTTGTATGGGTTAGGGAATGAAATTCTATATCTCAGGTATTTCTACTTTGGTTTCTGTAGAAATTCGAAACTATTTTGTTTAATGCCTTTACTTAGGCTTGAGACGCGGGAATTAGTATTACAGACCAGAGCTGTGGGCGGCGATAAAGGGCGATCAAAATATAAACCGTGCGAAACGAAGTTCAATTTACGAGTGCTTTATTCCCACGCATCGCTTGTCGGCTATGCTGCGGGCGTGTAGTTACATGTTGCTTGGATTTACAGTGGCGGGACTTCATGCCGTAACCTTACGAACTACATTAAATTTCATACATAACTTCATTGACTTATTATTATTATTTATTATTATTATGGTGTAACGACATTCCGGCCGCCTTGAACGACCGCACGTCGGGCTTCAACTTATCGGCAAAAGTGCCAGCTTATGGATTGGGCGTCTAATCACGCCCCCTCCTGTTCGCACCTCGGCCACCCTGACCTTGCCGTCTGCTCCCACGACGACGCTGGTGACCCTGCCGGTGATCCACTGCTGCGGCGGCGTATGGTCGTTGTGGACCACCACCATGGCGCCGACCTCGATGTTGGCCTCTGGGGTTTGCCATTTGCTGCGTCCCTGCAGGTTGTGGACGTAGTCCTTCGACCAAGCCTGCCAGAACCGTCGTTTGAGCTCGGAGAGTAGTTGCCACCTCTTGGTAAAGGTGGTACCGCTGCTCCGTCCGTCTGGCTCGCACCCTTGCGGCAGCGAACGAAGGGGCTGGCCGATCAAAAAGTGGCCTGGCGTAAGCACCTCTCCGTCGTTTGGATCCGTGCTGGCTGGAGTGAGCGGCCTGGAGTTCATGATGGCCTCGGCCTCGGCCAACACGGTCCTCACCTCGCTCTCGGTGAGCGCGGCGTCCGCGACCTGCCGCACGATCAGGAGCTTTGCCGACTTGACGGCCGCCTCCCATAAACCGCCGAAGTGCGGGGCTCGCGGGGGGATGAACTTCCACTCCATCCCTTGCTCCGCCGCGAACGTCATCAGGCTGGACTGCTGCTCCTCGAACGCTTCCTGAAGCCTCTGCAGCTCGTTCCGGGCTCCGACGAAATTTGTCCCGTTGTCGGAATACATCCTCAGCGGAACGCCACGTCTTGCGATGAAGCTTTTTAGAGATAAAAGAAAACAATTAGTCGACAGGTCTGGGACAAGCTCTAAATGGACGGCCTTCGAAGCGAAACACACAAATACCGCGATGTACATTTTGAGCGGCTGACGACCTCGAATCCGAAGCGAGACGTTGATGGGACCACAAAAGTCTACCCCGCAAATCAAGAACGGACGACCTTCCCTAAACCTGTCTGCTGGAAGATTCCCCATAATCTGACCCATCAATTTAGGTTTGTATCGAAAACAGTGGATGCATCTCCTCACTATGCGAGTGCATTCTCGACGTGCATTTACTAGCCAAATCTCTTGTCTCAGCAAACTTACTAATGTCTTTGCATTGGCGTGACAATTTTTAAAATGCAGGTTCCTTAAATAGAGTTCGACGAATTGACTCTTGGCGGGAAGTAGAACCGGAAACTTAGCCTCTATTGGCACTGGAGCATGCAACAGCCTTCCTCCGACCCTGATAAGTGTAAACGATCGCCCCTCCTCTGATCTTTTTTGGATAAAAGGGGCCATCATCTGCAGGCTCGGTTGCAGCGTATGCCCTTTCTTCAGCTTCTTAAACTCTTCAGAGAAGACGCTTCGCTGAACCAGCTCCATCAATTTTAGAGACGATTGCTGCAACTCCTTTGCAGTTAGCTCCCTGTAACGTTCCTTGTTCTTGCCGATATTAGCAAATCGGTATACATACGCAAAAACTCGAACTAATTTGGGGTACGACGAAAAACGAGAAAATATTTCATTTGAAAACGAGTTCGCAACGCCAATTAGAACCTGGGCGGACCGTTTCGCCTCGGAGTTCTTCACATCATCTGGGATGTTAAAATGCGGGTTCTCTGGCCAACAATGCTCAGGCTCACATAAAAATTTCGGACCTTCTAGCCATATGGACTCCAGGAGCTCAGGCACTTCGCATCCGCGAGACGCCAAGTCCGCTGGATTCGACAGCGATGGGACATGACGCCGCGTAATGCCCTGACATAGCTCCTGAATCATGGCTACTCTATTTGAGACAAATACTGCAAGTGACGACGGTTGGGTTTTAATCCAATGTAGCGTTATTTCTGAATCCGTCCAGAAGAATACGCTCTCGATTCGACACTTTTCCAAAACTTGCTTTACGTAGGCCCAAAATTGCGCCAATAACGCTGCGGCGCACAATTCGAGCCTCGGGATGGTCTTTGTTTTTAGGGGAGCTACTCTTGCTTTCCCAGCGATCAATCGAACGTACGTTTGACCTTCGAAAAGCGCTCGCACATAAATGCAGCACCCATACGCTTGACTAGACGCGTCCGCGAAGCCATGCACTTGAATCGACGAGCACCCACTAGCCATAACGTACCGAGGCACGGCTATTTTGTCAAGACCACACAAGTTTAGCTTTAGCCTCTCCCAGCTTGTATGCAGTGACATTGGGATGGCTTCATCCCAATCCAGCTGAAGCTGCCACAGCTTCTGGAAGAAAATTTTCGCTGTTATGCTGATTGGACTAAGTAGCCCAAGCGGATCAAACAGTCGAGCACTAATTGACAGAATGGTGCGCTTAGTCGGATTCAAGTTTGTGAAGCTATCTTCCAAGTGATACCGGAACGTATCTGTTCTTGGACTCCACCTCATCCCCAATGTTTTGGTCGAATCGGCATCATTGAATGATAGGGATTTCTCCTCATTGTTTCCATCCATTAGTTCTGGATGGTTCGAAAACCATTTCGAAAGCTGAAACCCTCCGGAGCCAAGAATCTCAGACACCTGATCGCAAATCGACTTCAGCGTGTCTACGTCATCGGCTCCTGTCAGCATGTCGTCTACATAAAAATCACTGCAGATCACCTCAGAACCCTTCTTGTGGGTGTCTCTGTGGCGTACACCGAGCTCGTGCAAACAACGAATGGCAAGGAAAGGTGCTGCGGAAGTACCATAGGTAACTGTGTTCAACCGAAAAATTTGCAATTGATCGGTGGGATGTTCTCGCCACACGATGAGTTGGAAATTCCGGTCTTTTACGGCCACATCCACTTGCCTATACATTTTCGAAACGTCTGCCGTTAAAGCATACCGATTCACCCGAAATCGAACGAGTGATAAAAATAATTCCCTCTGAATAGTAGGTCCCACCATAAGTAAATCGTTTAATGACCACCCAGTTGTGGTCTTGCTCGACGCATCAAAAACGACTCGAAGCTTGGTGGAACTGCTATCAGGCCTCAGGACGCACTGGTGTGGTATAAAATAATGTGGTCCTGGCGGAATCGCGTTGTCTGTCGGAGACATATGGCCGAGCTCGATATATTCTTTCATGAAACTGAGATACATGTCTCTCAGCTCACTCTCTCTTAACGTTCGTCGCTCTAACGATAAGAAACGACGTTTTGCGACCTCGAAGGACGACCCCAACGATACTGGGTCTGTCTTAAAAGGCAACGGTATTTGAAACCTTCCGGTCGGTAAATTGCAGACATTGGCTTTGAAAAACTCTTCGCATGCCAGCTGCTCTGCCGAATTTGTTTGAGCATGTTTTTCTTCTGGCGTTGCATCTATCTCCCACAGTCTTTCGACCATTTGAGACAGAGAGTCTTCTTCCGGTGAGTAGGTTGCGACGCAGCAAGCGGCTTCTCCAGTCAGAAGCTTGCTACACCGACCTGAAGCTACCCAACCTAAAAGGGTCTTTTGCAACAATGGTGCCCCTTCACCCAGTTTTATTTGGCCTGTGCACAACAGATCGAAGAACGAGTCTGCTCCAATCAGCATATCTACCCTTTGAGGTCGATGGAATGCTGGATCTGCCAACTCCACATTCGCAGGAATTTTCCACTGCTTAATGGGCAGACTTCTGTCAGGCTGCTGATTGGTAATGCTGCTAAGAACCCAGAAATCTGCTACGAAACTATGGTTATTTAACCTGGAGTATATTGTCGTCGAGACTTCACTCCTCGACACCGAGCTTGACTTGCCTACAGATGTCACTGTCAGGCAACGGTTGACCCTTGCCAACCTTAGCGATTGCGCTAGACTTTCTGTCATGAAATTGACCTGTGAACCCGAATCCAACAACACTCTTGCTAAGTGAACTTGGCCAAATCTGTCCCGAACTCTTACCACTGCTGTGGCAAGGATGACATGCTCGGGCTCACTGGATGCCTGCTTCACCTGCGCAGGATGGGACGATGCTTGTACTCTTATTGCCTGACTTTCTGAATCTGCGCTCTGAGCTGCGTATCTATGCAAGAGGGTGTGATGCCTCTGTGAACAAACTCTGCACTTAGAGGATGTGCACTGAGATACCCTATGTCCAGATTGGAGGCAATTAATGCATAATTGCTTGCCTTTTGCGAACTCGAAACGCTCCAAGACGGGTATTGCCCCAAATCCCTGGCAGTTTCCGATCGAGTGGTTGGCGCCGCAATATACACACTTGGGGTCGATCGACTTTTCGGCCCTCGCGCAAGAAAATGACGATCTGCTGGTTTTCTTGCTGGTCGATGGCATGTCAAACTTTGGTTTGCCTCTCGCTTTGGATGACTCCTCTGCTGAAAGGTGTTGGTACCGGCGGTTCAACATTTTTGCACAATCCGACCAGCAAGGGAGCTCATCGTAGTTCAGCTGCTCCTCATACTTTGTTTTTGTGTATGGGTCCACCTTGGATAACACCAGATGTATTATCATGGCGTTAGCAACCTCTCGCTCGTCTCCTAACGATAAAAGCGACTCCAGAATGGCTGACACTGTATCTATAGTTGATCGCAATGCAGACGCTGACGGCTTGGTTACGGCAGGAATGTCAAACAACTGGGCAAGTGTCTCAAAGAATATTAAGCACTTGTTGTCGTACACCCTCTTCAAACTTTCTAACGCCTTTGGATAGTTGGCATCTGACATTTGGAACGCCTTAACGGTTCCCAAGGCTTCATCGGACAAGCACGATATGAGATGGTTGAACTTCTCTATATTGGACAACGACGGGTCGGAATCTACCAAACTTTCAAACAGACTAATAAACTGTTTGTAATCTGCATGCTTGCCGCTGAACTTCGGCAACTTCAATTTTGGCAAATTGGAGTGGTGGTGTGTGGGTGCTGAATTCATGTATGGTTGAGGGGATCTGTTGGTCGCTGCCGACATGTACAGAGCCTTTGTGATCACACACGTTTCTTCCAACGCCGCCCTATCTGAATTATCTGGGTCTAGTACATCGATCTCGGGCTGCAGGGCCATTGCTTTTTCAAGATAGGAGTTCAATATTTCCAAACGACATTGGATTTGTAATGGATCCAGCGAAATTGAACCCTCCTCAAATGCTATCCTCATTCGATTTATATCTTCGCTTATTTTCTCCAACCTCACATACAATTTTGTGAGCTTCGTGCTTCCACACATTCCGCTCCCAGTTGCCTTCTCTTCATCATGATCTTTAGACATGTTGATTAAATTACCAACGTTGGCTGTTCCTAACTTCTAAACTTCAAACTTGCTAAGCGAAGGCGACGATAACCTGAGGAAATGCACTGCGTTCAATAAGAACAATGTTTGACAGTACGGCAAAAGTATTCAAGTACCCACGTATAAACGTATTAGGTTCGATGCGACAACGACTGCAACAGTTAGAACAGACAAAACGCAACAAACGCAACCGAGCTCTGTCACGGCGAACCAAACTCGACCCACGTTCGATCCCCTACGAAACGGACGTCTGGAGTTCCAATGCGCGCAACGCTAAGCTAAGCGTACGCAACCAACACCAAGTTTGGCTCGACACACTGAGCTCGAGCCAAGTTCGAACCAATAAGCAAACGCAATTATAAAGCGCGCAACGCACTCGACTCCCAAATTAGAACAGCGTTCGACCCGAAAACTAGTTGGCGAACGATGTTTAATTGAGTGGCGCAATATAAGAGCGGATGATCAGCTCTCTGGCGCATACGACAAGCTCGGCGACACCAGCTAGAAAATTAGATGTCAAAGCGCACACAAATACCTAAATTAGAACAGCGTTCGACCCAAAACGAAGTGGCGAACGATGTTTCAATTGATTGGCACAATATAAGAGCGGATGATCAGCTCTCGTCACAAACGACAAGCTGGGCGAAACCAGTTAGAGAGTTGGATAACCACGAAGCTGCGGGAGCAAAGTTACGACGAGGGTACTGCACGAACGTAAACTTAAGAGAACCGTATGCTGTACATTAAAGAGCGCGAAAATTAGTTTACCGCTGCAAGGGTCAATGTTTTCTCAGCGAACGAAACGAAATGCGAAATAATGCTACCAAATGCGAAATGAGCGGTAAACTATGTCGCTGGCACCTTCTAATACTCTTCCCGAACTACCCAGCTATCACGAATAGTTAAACGGTAGGTGAATGTACATATGTACAATACTGTTCAATGCCAAGCCAATAGGTATTAAACGCTATTATTTTAGCCGCTATTGCTTTGGCATTGTTACCTGGTCGTCGGATGAATCCACTTCCCTGGGCGTTGGCAACTCAATGTCCATGTTCTGCTTCGGTTGTAGGTGTGGATGGCGGTCTCCAATGTGGTCTTCCGTGGATTCCGTGATCTTCCTCCTGGATTGTCGATTTGGCTCGGCGGTTTTTTCGCGGCTTTAACTCGCGAACAGCGTTCTGGTCGAACAACGATTAATTTAAAACGAAACTAATCCCAAGGTCCCTGTTCGGGCGCCATGTAGAAATTCGAAACTATTTTGTTTAATGCCTTTACTTAGGCTTGAGACGCGGGAATTAGTATTACAGACCAGAGCTGTGGGCGGCGATAAAGGGCGATCAAAATATAAACCGTGCGAAACGAAGTTCAATTTACGAGTGCTTTATTCCCACGCATCGCTTGTCGGCTATGCTGCGGGCGTGTAGTACATGTTGCTTGGATTTACAGTGGCGGGACTTCATGCTGTAACCTTACGAACTACATTAAATTTCATACATAACTTCATTGACTTATTATTATTATTTATTATTATTATGGTGTAACGACAGTTTCATTGAAATATGAATAGGTAGAAGCGACAAACGTCTAATTTGTGTAAAAATAAAGGTCAACATTTGACCTGAACAGGTACCCATACCTCAGATTGGGCACAACGAAAGAAAGATCCAATTTTTGTGGACCTGCACTTGTGAGAATATAAAGGAAACATTTGACCTGAATAGGTATTCTACCTCAGGTCACGAAAAAAGTAACTGTCAACAACATTTAATACCAAAGGAACGCGAACAGGTACCAAATGTACAACCCTTTTTCGTTTGCTTTGTTCCCAATTGGCAGTTGGGCCCGCCGCCTTCAAAAAGGTATTTTTTGTGCATTTTTTCCATATTTTAGGTTTGGTTAACGAATTTTAGCTCCAAAGTCTCTCCATTGATTTTAATGAGCGATACCTTAAACGACGCCAAATTAACGCACCTATACACAAAAGATATAATTTTTTTTCGACTTTTCCTGAGTTTTTAAAGTCAAAATTTCGTAAAAAATACCGCACAAAAATCATCATTTTTGCATTTCAATGCTTTATATTTCCCAGACGGTAAGCTGTAATCACAAAGTGTTTGGGCTTAACTTCTAGCTGTTTTAATTATCTTATAGCAATTATAGCAAAGTTCTTTACAACCAGACGTAAGATACTAAAGTTATGTGAAAAAACTATCGCTACCTCTGAAAAAAGCTTAAAAAAAATACCAGACTTCAAAAATTCTTCAAAAAAAAGTTCTGCCATAGAAAAAAACCATAATTCTTTAAAAAATTTTAAATCCCCATATCTATCAGAAAAAGTCGGTTTGGATCCTTGAGGAAAAAAAAATTCGATTTTGTCGAGTAGTGTTATCTGTTAACATTCAACTTGACCAGCTTCAGCTTAATATTAACTACCTCTTTAATCAGAATGTTCCGCTAAAGAGAGCAGCTGCCAAGCGAAAAGCAAATCCCTGGTTTTCAAATGACGTAAAGCTAGGAATTAAGAAGAGAAACCAAGCCTATAATAAGTGTAAGAGATACAAGACTGAAAATCATTTTAAAATTTACCAAGAAAATAGACAGAATGTGACAAAGAGAATTATCGAAGCTAAAAAATCGTACTATATGGTAAAACCACTAACCATACAGTATATAGATGTGCCAGTTCATACAACGAAAGGGGCGCAGCTGAGTTTTCTGTCCCAGGTCCCCTGGTCTTCGGCTTGTGGACCTGAGACGTTCGGGTCGGGGACCTGGGACGTTCGGGTGGCGGACCTGAGACGTATTTATTTACCACCCCCACCCACTCTGCCCATTCATCATTTATGTTGCGGCAGGTCAGCTCAGGTCGCTACATCAGCCCTCAAAACAAAACGAAAAACCAATTCAAGCGGCCAAAAATTGTAGAACCCACACAAGCATAGTATGTGTGAATACATGGCACACACATTTACGTAAACTGGAAACGAAACTCAAAACGCTTTCGGAAAATAAGAATTGATATTTTGTCGTGCCTGCGTACACTCATACATTTGCAATTCTCGGCTTGCTTTCGCATCTTGTCATGAATCGAACATGTCGAAAAAATGCCGAACGTCTCAGGTCCACAAGCCGAAGACCAGGGGAACTGGGACAGAAAACTCAGCTGCGCCCCTTTCGTTGTATGAACTGGCACATCTATATACTGTATGGTTAGTGGTAAAACTTAACGAAGCAATTACTTCTAAGCAAAAATGGCAAGCAATAAATAGTATAGGGATAGGGAAACAACAATCTGCGGCCCAAACAAATATTAATGTAGAAGAACTAAATATAAAATTTTCGCAACCTCCAGTGCCTGTCACTACAAACAATACAAGATTGAGTTCCGTACCTGCTAGTCATACATCATTTACAGACTTTAACTTCATCAGTGTGAGTCCGAGAGATGCTCTTGACTGTATTTGGAAAATAAAGTCCAACGCAACTGGTCTAGATAATATGAACCCCAAATTTCTCAAACTTATACTACCATATATTATAATGCCAATTACCCATACATTTAATACTGCTCTAATGACGTCCACGTTCCCTGAAAAATGGAAAGAAGCTAAGTCATACCCATCCCTAAACCAAATTCAAAAGATTATAGACCTATTTAGATTCTCCCAATGCTATCGAAAGCCTTTGAAAGCTTAATGGCAAAACAGATCAGTGATTATCTGACAGAGAACAAAATACTAAATGATAATCAATCTGGATTTAGGAGAAATAAAAGCTGTACAACAGCCATTTTAAAAATAGTAGAGGATATACAAATGGATGAAGGCAAAATAACATTCCTGACATTACTTGACTTTAGCAAGGCCTTTGACACCGTTGATCATGCAGTTCTAGTCGAAATACTACATAACGAGTGCAATTTCTCTCCAACGGCTGTAAAACTAATCACCTCATACCTGTGCAATACTTAGATGTCAAACAGTTGTCACTACAACTGCTAAGTCAGCGTCTTTATTTGTTAAACGTGGTGTATCCCAAGGATCCCCTGCCTTCTGTTTTGTCTGAGTCTATTTGTCATATGTATGCAGATGATGTCCAACTTTATGTTAGTCGACCTCTATGTGAACTAAATGATTGTATAAATGTGTGTAATAGGGAACTCGACAAATTTAGCAATTCGCAAGCAACTTAAGGTTTGTGATTAATAAATCATTAACATGGGTCGACCAAGTTAATAGAGCGTCACGAAGAACTTATGGAATACTAAGATCACTTAAATTTACGCAACGCTTTCTGCCAACCCAAACCCGCATGATGCTTGCAAAAGCATCCCTCATTCCTGCTCTCTTGCATTAAGTTGAGGTATTTGGAAATTGCGACTCTAAGAGTAGGCTGACCGTAGCATTTAATGATATAGCAAGATACATTTAAAAACACATACAATCATAACACATATAAAACTAAAAAAAAAAAAAAAAAAAAAAACACATATAATAAGAATAAAAATGAAAAATTTAGCTTAAATTAAAATATATTAAATACAAAAATTGATGAAATAAATCAATCTTTATGTATTTCAAATATGGTTTAGCAATAAGATTAAATATTGTAATTGTAACTATAACTCTTCTGTGACTAGTGCATTAAAAATAAGTTTTACTTGTAGCACTAGGAAAAATCAAAAATAAATACAAATTCTTCAAATTCTTATTTAGAGAACGGCCCTAACTAAGTATTACTGCTGGGTGGGGAGGTCCTTTTGCCGTATCGCGTATGGCTAGTGTGCCAAGTTAAAGACTGCGCAACTCTAGTTGGATAGGCCTGAAGCTTGACCTGATAATTTTCTTCAACCTCGGCAATTTTATCTTTAACTACATTTAAGTCTTTATGGATATTTTCATTCCGTACCATGGTGCCCCAGTGATAGTTCTTAGTATATTCGATTGAGCTCTCTGGATTATTTCTAAATTACTGACGCAAGCATTTCCCCATATCTCGGAGCCGTATGTCCAGATGGGTTTGAGAACTGCATTGTATAAAAGTACTTTGTATTCCAGTTTTAGTGGTGAACGAGTGTTTATTAGCCAATGTAGATTACTAGCTTTAAATTTAAGTATATTTCTTTTCGCTTCGATGTGTTTACGCCAAGTAAACCTTCTATCCAGATGAACATTAAGGTATATTACTTCGGTGGTTTGTGGAATGTTGATGTTGTATGTTTGTATGTTTAGGGTTAAGGTGACATGCTTGCACTTTTTCTCGTACATGCGCCAGTCTGTTATCCATTTTTCCAAGGCCACGAGATGAGATGATAATGATGGTGTTGGAGGTGCAGCTTTTCCAATATCTTTAATAGGCAAGGCAGTAGACTGAAAGTTCTATAAGATGATGGCTTGGACTTGTCTTTTCCGGATCTGTGGGCCAATATGTAGGCTTGCCCGGAGAGATAAATTCTAGCTTGTTTTGTGGCGTTATTATACCGTTATATAGTTGTCTTCCTTTCGGGTTGGTAAGGCGAGATCCCCAATGGGTGTGCTTGGCATTGTAGTCACCAGCTGCTATAAATCGGTCACCTAGTAGGTCAAAGAATGTTACAAATTCTGTTTCTGTTCTGTTTCTTGTTCTGAATTTCAATATGAATTTTGTTGCCTGTAGATAAGGTGTAGCAAATGAAGGCAATGGATAATGCCTGATGCGATGCTTGATCAAAACGCCAGTATCTCTGAGCCTTCCATCGGGATGATTTTTCGCATAGAAGTTATAGCCTTCGGGGTGAAAATAGATCTTAGTTTTTAGATGAGTCTCTAATATGAGCATGGCATGATATGTGCTGTGAAATGATATTTTCATTCCAGAAAGATATAATTAGACAGATTTCTGTTTGATTAGGAGCTACAGGAGGAGATTTTGGTTTCGCATCGTTTGTTGTATGACTACATTTGTGTTTGTTATATATAACTCAATTCCACTAGCCAATTGGGATGGATGTGCAGGGATATGCTGGACTGTAATTTCTGGGATCTGATTTGATGCCTGATGCTGCATTATTCTTGCTGGTTCCTGTTGGTTGAAGTGTCGGCTTAGAGACTGAGGCGTACGACCCGTTGTCGTAACTTAACGTCTGAGCAAAAGAAACTCCTGGAGTCGTAGTTGATGGAATATATGGTAAGTTTTGTCGGACGACCGGGTTCAGTCTGCAGTTAATTGTTAGTTTATGAAATTTTTCAATTCTTTATAGACCGGACCACCTCTATAGTTGGGAGTATTGTTCTCCCCCGTAGTTGCTACATTTTTTGGCAAATGGGTCATTATTATTTACGTGGCATACCTCAGTGAGATGAACATACCCACCGGCAACGCAGACTGCCCGTAGAGTACAATAAGTTTTCGTGTGTCCATATTCCTGGCAATTTGTGCATTGGAATATTTCGTTTGTGTGGTTCAGAAGATATTGAAGCTTATAGATTAGGTGAACTTAATTTTTATTTACATGCATACTGTCAGGTGTCAGCTCACCTTGAACATTGGCTGGGGAATTTTATTTCTAGATCCAGAGTTTTATAGACCTCAGCGTGTCGATCTTTTAATTGGCGCCAGTTTGTTCTACGAGCTTCTTTGTGCTGGTCAGGTCAAAGTACTGACAGGATTGCCATCAATTCAGAAAACTCGCTTGGGATTGGTCGTCTCTGGAGCTTGTGAGCTTGGAATATCTTATAAGTTGCGTTTCTACTTTGTTCCTCATTGCTAATTCTCGTTTCAAACATTGAGGTGGATGCACACGTATATTGCGGTTACGGGCTCAAGGCTTATAGTTCCGGTAGCTCAGTTAGGTCAAACTGTCAGCGCGTAGCCTATTTTCTGTCGCAAAGGGCTTTTGCGACTGAGCTGAGCTAGAACCCAGCATCCGCTTTCCAACTTCAATCTGGACTTTCACTGGACTTCTCTGATAGAAGTCCTACAATCATCTTTCCTACGAACCATCTGGTCAGCCTGTACGCCAAAATTAAAGATTTGTTGGAGCTAATTCCAATCAATTCCATCTTTTATCTCCCTATGGACCACTTAGAACCGCTTGAAATGGACGAGCTGAGGAGGCGTTTGGGACACATCGCGGATAGCACAAATCTCGATTTTCAATTTCAGAGAGCCCAGCCAAACGTGATGACCAAAGTAGTTCCATTTCTTTGTATGAATGACGGCCCTCCTGCTTCGTTTGATGAGCCACTCTGAACAAATCTGTGCTTTTGATGATCTGGATTACTGGCAATGTGAGGACTTCCAATAATATGTATCTGCAAAACCCTTCAGAGTCTGTTGAAAGTCAGGTTTCAACGGGGGGAGTATGTCGGGTTTCCCAGCCCGTTACATATCTAGCTATTTTACACTGGACGCGTCGGCTATCGATATCGGAAGAGACGCAATGAAGCAGAAAAGGCGTTTACATTGGCAGACGTGCTTTTTTGATCTACAAGTTTTTGTTGTTATTAGTGGTGATAGTTGCGCTGATAGGCAGAAAAGTGCAAAAATGTGCTGCTAAGCGCAAAAGCAATCGAATATATCGAATAGACGAACATGAATCAGAGACCGACGCAACTTTTTGCCACCACTAGGGCCCTATGTGTTCGGTCAAACTCTTAATGTCATAATATAATATAATATAATAATCACTTTAATGACCCTCGCGTTGTAGTACCTTACGCTCATTCTTACTCTCTCTGTTACGCTCTTGCATTAAATTTGTAATTGAATTCACCACATTAGAAGCCCGCTTATGCTCAGTGCTCATGCATTTAGAAACCGAAGAAACAGTGATTGGCTAGTACTCAACTGAACCCCCTCGACTTTCGGATTATTCTTGGATTATAGCAAATTTCTTCGCAGTTTAATTAGCTTATTGGAGATTTACACACCCCCACCCCCATCCTTGAACAAGGATATTGAGGAAAACGGTCCTCGATCAAACATTTTGGCGCCCAACGTGGGGCACATGTGTTAATTCTGTGAACAATTAAATTACTCGCATTTATGTATATTCCATCAAACAGTTTCGTAGGTACATAATTTGCAAGTGCAACAACTACACTTTCGTTTCGTCACGCAGTTGCCATCGAAATTGCTGAAAATCTTATCAGAAGCTAACTGATCGATCGCGGGTTCATTAACCTCTCGCGGTGCTCTCGCCATTGTCGCTTAATTCTATCATTCGCTTATCACCCAAATCGCATTTAACGGTGCTTGCGCTCTCGTTTCGTTTGCATTGCTGCTACCTGCTTTGGCCCATCGGTCAACGCAGTTATCTATCTCGTCGAATTTCTCCGCTTCACTTTCGCTTTCGCTTTCGTTGCCGTCGTTGAAATTTTTGCTCACTCTCTGGACTGGAATTGCGCTCAACCCTTTTTTGTCGCCGTCGCTCGCTTCTAAATTTGTTCTCTTGCTGCTGCTGATTTAGTGCCTTCTTGCTGTTGTTGCGTGCATTGAATTTCGAATCTCTAGTTCTGTGTGCGTGTAATTTACACTACACAACAAAATGACGACGCTCGAAGATTTGAAACGCCAACGGAGCAATATAAAGCGCAATATTTCGTATCAAATCTGTGGTGGAAGGAAAATCGGAAAACCCAATTTGTAATGATGAGCTTCTCTATCGCTTGAGCATCTTGGAAATGTATTTCAAGAAAATACTAAACGTTCAATCTACATCGAGGATCTTTGTCCGAACGATGAAGGACGTGCGAACTTGGAAGATACCTATATAGCAATAAAGCAATCCATAAAGTAAAAACTTGGAGGAGATCTGAACGCTAGCATATTGACGACGGATCACCACCCGCCGCCAGTGCGGTCATCGTTGCCGAGGTTGTCGCTGCCTACGTTTGACGGCACTTATGCGAATTAAAAGAATTTCATAAATTCGTTCGAGCAACTTATTGTGCGTGAGTCTGGACTGTCTAACATAGAAAGGTTTAATTATTTGCTGACCTGCCTAAAGGGGCCGGCGTTAGACACAGTTCAGGCATTCCAGGTTACCAGCGAAAACTATCCGAAGGCTCTTGAAAAACTCAAAGAACGTTATGATAATTCAGCTCTTTCGAATACATCTGCAAACCTGAGAATATTACTCAAGTTATGCTCATATACATCGTTATGGAGAAGTGTGATCAGCCAACTCTGATTAAGTGGAAGGAATCGCTGGACTACAAGACTCTGCTGACCTGGCTAAAATGCACACACTGTCAGTTTCTTCATTCATCTGGAACATCTGGCTATCAGCTAACTCTCCAGTTCAGAATAACCTCTCACATTGCCTACCAACCAGATAGTGAAGCTACCTGTCAATACTCCACTGGCAGATGAATCGTTCTTTAGGTCTAGGCGCATTGATTTTTTATTGGGAACCGAAGCCTTCTATGGAGCTCTTACTGTTGGCCAGATTCGCATTGGTCCCAATCTTCCCAAGTTGCAGAAGACTCTGTTCGGTTGGGTTGTTGCTGGGAGGTACCAACGCCAAAATAATTTACAGCCATCGTTGTGCTTGGTGACTGTAGAAGAGTCGATCGACCAAAACTCACAGCAGTTTTGGAAGGTTGACTCAATCGGCGATTCAAGAGCTAAAATTCTCCCAACTTCATCATCGCTGTGAGGAACACTTAGGGACAAAACACAGAAGGATGCCAGTGGGCGAATTGTCGTGCGCTTGCCATTCCAAGAAGACCCAAACTGTCTTGGAAATTCAGTCGATACAGCTCGTAATCGATTTATTGCCATTGAGAGACGTCTTGCTCGTTTACCGGAGATTCGCTCGCAGTATTTATCGTTTATGCAGGAATATGAAAGTCTTGGTCCATAGTACCGAAGCCAAACTTGGAAAAACCACATTATTATATTCCTCACCATTTCGTTCTCAAGCCAAGCAGCACATCGACGAAGCTCAGAGTCGTATTTGACGCTTCTTGCCGTACAATATCGCAGAAGTTACTTAACGATCTTCTATTAGTCAGTCCGACCATTAAGGATGAGTTGTACCTGCAATTGCTACGATTCCGCCTGCATAGGTTCGGCATCACTGCTGACGTCACTAAGATGTATAGACAGGTGGGGGAGAAGGATAGAAAATGCCAGTATATTTTGTGGCGAACGTCCCCAAATGCCGGACCGAGTCCGCCCCATTACTCGCAACTCATAGTTTGCATCACTTGGCGGATGATTGTAGGGATAAGTGGCCCTTAGGAGCTGCGGCTGTTAAACTTTTCAAACTTAAAACAGAAATCACAGCTATCCTCGCTTATGGCCAGTTTCCATTATGCAAATGGCATTCCAATCATCCAGGCGTGATGGAAGATGACTCTATTAAAGAACTAAACACATCAGAGAATGAGAGTAGTAGCACACTCGGCGTAACGTGGCATCAACAAATTGATGAATTTAGCTTTACCTTCACTCCCAAGGAAATCTTTGCCACCACCACAAAACGAACAATCTTATCCACTGCATCATCGTTATTCGATTATTCTTCAGGAGTTGTGGCTGTTAAAGCTGGATTGGGACGAGTCTACTCCACAGACTCTAATCAATGCATGGAGCAACTGTTTGGAGTCATTGAATTCACTCTCGTCACTATCGGTACTGCGGTTTTGTTTGCAGCCCGACGCCAGAACTATTCAACTGCATGGATTTTGCGACGCCTCGATTCGGGCATACGGCTGCAGTATTTATGTGCGCACTGAGAATTCGCTAGGACAGGTTGCAGTGAAATTGATCACGTCTAAGTCGAGAGTAGAACCAGTGAAGAAACAGTCTCTTCCGAAGCTTGAACTTTGCGGCGCACATTTCCTGTCTCAGCTTTTCTACAAAATCAAGGATATATTTTCTGAACACAACATCACGTCATATTTTTGGAGCGACTCACAGCTCGTATTGCATTGGCTGCAACAACACTCAATCACTTTATCGACCTTTGTTGGGAATAGGGTTTCTGACATACAGGAGATGACGTCTGGTGGGAAGTGGGGCTACGTCCCAACATATCAAAATCCAGCTGATCTTCTGTCGCGAGGCTGCAACGTCACCGAGCTTATCAAATCGACATGGTTTTCCATTCACTTATTTCTGCTGGAAGATTCGTTGAAATGGCCCACCAGCAATAAACAGCTTGTCATTGACATGGACGTGGTCAACGCGGAGAAGCGGAAAACTCGGTACAGGAGAAAAATTATATCCTCGAGATAGTCGATAATGTCAGCTCGTACAGTCATAGTCTTCGTCACATTGTCTGGATGGTAAGGTTCATAAGGAGATGTCGGAAGCAATCGACTCCTACCACATCCTCACCGACACCAGATGAGCTTCGTTTTGCTTCGCACTGCCTTATTTGGAATATTCAACAAACTCATTTCACAGAAGATATTCGTTTACTTTAGAAGCAAAAACAATTGAAGAGTAGCTTGAAGTTTTTTACTCCCCTTTTAGACGATTGGAATATTCAGACCTACCAGACGGTCAAAAACATCCGTTGCTGCTGCCTAGCCAGTCTAAACTTGTTTGGAATTATATTCGTCACTTGCATATTCGCAACTATCACGCTGGACCTAAGGCCTTAGTCGCTCTCATTCGTTTGGAATACTGGATCGTTAACGCCAGAGACTTGGCACGTCGAATTGTCCGCTCCTGTGTACACTGTGTTCGCTACAGACCAAAGCTGCTACACCAACTTATGGGCTCATTACCACCGTCTCGACTCTCTGCATTGAAGCGGATGGGAGGTCGTCGAAAGTTTCCGGCAGACACTTTCTGAATTAGTGCCACTAATTTTGTCGGGGCATCAAATCAACTGCTTGAACTCAAAAGGGCACCTCACTTCGGAGGCCTTTGTGAATCAGCCGTCAAGAGTGCAAAGGGACTCTTGAATCGAACATTGGCAAACACAAGGTTTACGTTTGAAGAACTGTGTACCGTAGTAGTGGAGATAGAAGCGATCCTTAACTCGCGCCCGATTTCGCTACTCTCGTCAGACCCGAACGACTTCAACGCTCTTGCGACTTGGTTGGCGAATCATTGCGTTCGTTGCCTGAGAGGTCCCTCGAAAACGTCAAGTTGTCAAATTTGGACCGCTACGACATGATCACCGCCGTCAAGCAACGGTTTTGGCAGCAATGGTCTATGGATTACGTCAACGAATCTTACTGAGGGCACAATGGTCATCATTCATGAGGACAACCTGCCCCCACTACGCTGGAAACTAGGCCGAGTGCAGTCTACAGTGCTCGGAAGGGATGGTCGTGTACGCGTGGTGCACCTCCGCACCGCGAATGGAACATGCTGCAGGCCAGTACACAAGTTGGCAATTCTTCCGGTAGTTTGAAAGCAATCCTTTCAACAGGGCCGGGATGTTCGGTCAAACTGTAAATGTCATAATATAATATAATAATTACTTAAATGACCCTCGCGTTGTAGTACCTTACGCTCATTCTTACTCTCTTTGTTACGCTCTTGGATTAAATTTTTAATTGAATTCACCACATTAGAAGCCCCCTTATGCTCAGTGCTCATGCACTTAGAAACCGAATAAATAGTCATTGGCTAGTACAATGCAATACAATACAGCAAATTTCTTTGCACCTAGTTTAATTAGCTCACTGGAGATTGACACACCCCCATCCTTGAACAACTATATTGAGGAAAACGCTCCTCGGTCAAACCTATGTAACCTATGTAAAAAAAACTGCGTCTCCGGAAAGACGCAAAGAAGCATGACACAGCCCCAATGTAAACAGCCTATTAGTTGTAAATTCTTTAGATAATAACTAGTGGAGCAGCCTAACGTAAAACATCTTCTTTGTTTATTATTTGCAATGTCCACTGTACAAATCACTGTTAATTAGCCTATGTCTATGCACGGCAGCGGCCGCTCTTTCATTTGTATTTTCATTTGTTGTTACAGTTGCAGCATCTAAGCTGGTCTCTCTCGCGTTCTATATGACGTTCGTGCTTGGCTTAGCATCTGCCCCGACCTGCTCTCCTTTCATCTCTCGCTTTCACTTTCTTTCAAGTCTTGCTGC
The DNA here is from genome assembly GCA_018150885.1 of Drosophila tristis. NCBI lineage: Eukaryota > Metazoa > Arthropoda > Insecta > Diptera > Drosophilidae > Drosophila > Drosophila tristis. The sequence continues at coordinate 2,924,302 of JAECWT010000067.1, forward strand.
ATAGGGCGCTGGCAAGTCGGCCCATCTGCCCTTGTAGTCAGTTGAGAGATAATCGCATCACCGAGCAAACACCCGTACCTCGCCACTTCGGTTTAGCGAGATCCGGAATCGCTGTCCGCCGTGTTCCTCCAGGATCCGTGTCCGTGGCGTGCTTCCCGCCTCCAGTCTTCGCTGGACTCCCACGATGAGGGTCTGGGGTACTCGCCGCATCGGCGTATCCACCTGCCATCCCGCGGGTGCCTCTGGCCACTCTCCTTCCTCTTGGACTGCTTCCAACGCTGGAAGCTGCTGGAAAAGTGCCATGAGATCGTCTGCGTCACTTCCATCCAACTCCTTTGTCTCCGCCTCACTGTCCTTCCACTCCCTGTAGGGCGGAGAAAGGTCTGGTGCCCTGATGCCGGGTCGTGGGCTGCTTTGTAGCGAGTGCGCAGAGTTAGGATCCGGGATGTGGCCATGGTGTCCCTATTGCTAGCCACGACCCATAAGCGGGCGGTGCTCCAGTCTCCTCGGGGCTTGATGGCGTTGACGGGATTTCCCCCTCGACCGTGGCCTGCTTGTCTATGCTGGTCACTACCGGGGCCGGGCATAGCTCCCTCGGTGTTTCCTCCGTCTCGTCCTTGCTAACGTTGGAGTACTGTAGCCCTTGGGCCCGCGCTGCATTCAACCACCGATGGAGCGTCTCAATATCAACAGCGTAAGGGGGCCCGCTGGGAATTTTTTCCAAAGTGCCCGTCGTTGAGGACTTCCTCGTCGCTCTCTTCAGCCATGGCGGGGATTCCCCACGTACTCTCGGTATACATGTTGCTCGTCTGTCATGGTGCGCCGTGTCGACCGCCGTCCCGCTCTTGGCCCAGTCGGCGGAGGCCGTCTGAGGTCTCGTCGCGTCGTTTCGAGGAGGTCGGTGGTGGTGGCGATGTCGGGTGTCTTCGTGGGTATCCGCCTTGTCGGCGAGGCTTCGGCTGGATTGTCCGGTCTAGAGAGGACCGGTCGTACCTTGGCCTAGGGGTAGCGATGGCGTGGACGTGGGTCTGCGGCCGGCAGTGCGCCCCTAGGATGTCCCGATGTGTCATCTTCTGCCCCTAGGGGCCGACTGTCATTCGCTCGTCCTCGTCGCATCGTAGAGTCTCTAGGGGAAAAAAATCTCGGGCGGTTAGATCCTATCTACTTCGCTGTTATAACCCTGTCCTGTCTGAGCGGTGCGACTTACAATATTTCTGGGGTCCCTGTCTTAATTACGTAGGTTACGGCTTCGTTGGCGATGCCCATTTCGGGGCGAGGACGTTATGGCAGCGCACTGCCATAAGCGGCCCTCATGATCGCTGCTGCTGGTCTGGTCGTCGACATTAGGGTTCCCTTGCTGCTCGCCGAGTCCAGCTGGTTCGGCGTCGACGTCGTCTTCGTCGATGTCAGGGCCGTTGAATGGCTTGAGATCCGCTATTCCGGCGGTCTTGCGTTGTTTTGCGTTTGGCGCCAGAAACTTTTTCACCTGGTATGGTCGCTCGTATTTAGGGGCCAACTCTGCCGCAAAGCTTTCGGCTACCTTGGATAGGTGGTGTGGGCACAACATTACGCAACATGAACCGATTGACGACTCGCGTCGTGGAAGATTATAAGCCCTGCTTTGCTCATGCGATGCTTGCTGTGTGTTGTCCTGAACCAGTTGGAATATGTCTTGGAGTCGGTCGGCCTTTTCCCATGGTGTTTCGGTGCTCTCTCCTTACCCTGGGATTGTATAGGGCCCCTGGTAACCGCGGCTCTCGGCCGAATACAATGAACGCCGGGCTGAATCCTATGGTGTCGGAGACGCTGCTGCTGATGGCTAAGCTGAGCTCGGGAAGGAGATTATCCCATGTCCATTGGTCCCCGTCGACTTATTGGACGATCATGGTTTTGATCGTCCGATTTTTCCTCTCGGTAGGGTTCTGTTGTGGCGTGTATGGGGTCGTATGCTTCAGTCCCATTCCAGCTTGTTTGCAGAAACTCTGAAAGGATCGACAGGTAAATTGGTAATTGTCGCAGACGAACCTTCTTGGGACCCCAAATCGACTGAGTATCCGTTCACGGAATGCCTTCTCCAACTGTGCCGTGGTGGCTTTACGAAGTGGCACCAGTTCCACCCATTTGCTGAACGCGTCAAAGAAGACCAATAGCATCGTATTGCCATGCTTTGACCGGGGTAGTGGTCCGACAAAGTCTGCGCACAGAATGTCAAGTGGACCCTGGAGCTGCCGCGTGTGCATTTGTCCGGCTGGTTTTAGTTGGCTCACCTTGAACTGCAGGCAGCTGGTACATTTGTTGACGTACCGAGCCACATCTCGATGGAGTCCAAGCCAGTAGTACCGTTGAGAAACGCGTGTCGCCGTCTTCCTGATTCCCAGGTATCCTGGTATTCAGGTATTCACCATTTTAAAGCCAAGTGGTCTGTGATTACGTCGAAGTGATACCCTTCCAGATAGCACCGAAGTTTCCGAATCGCCCAGACGATGGCCAGACACTCCTTTTCGGTGGCGGAGTAGTCCTCCTCCGCGTTTAGGAGCCGTCGGCTTGCGTAGGCGATGACTCGTTCTTCTCCGTCGATTTGTTGCGTTAGTACGGCCCCTAGGCCACTGGCATCCTCGAATGCAGCTTGTGGTCCTTCCTCAAAAAGCTAGTCATAGGCTGAACCAGCGTGGCAAAAATTGGTACAAATCTTCTGTACCACGAGGTCATCCCGAGACAGCGTCTCAACTCCTTCAGAGTGCCTGGCGGTGCTAACTTCCGTACTGCGATGATCTTTTCTGGGTCGGTGGGGGGGTAGGCACGGGCACTCCAGTAGCGGGGCTTCTTCTTCCGCATGCAGGACCGGTCAGATTCGAGATCTCCACTTCACTCTCGAGCCGCCCGTTTCGATGCGTGTTCGAACCCTTCTTTTTCAGGCAGCGTCTTTGCAGAGGAAATCCGGCTGTTTCCCGATCGTCCATCGGGATCGCGCTGTCTCCCTCTTTTCCATGTGTGGGGGTGGGTCCAGCCTTTGCTGAGAGTCTCTGTTGAAAGTCGCTGCTCAGTCCTCATTCCTCTGCTTGCTGCTCTGCCGCTGTATTCTGTCGCTGGGCTGTATTTTGAGCGAAGTCGCTCTCTCTGCTGCGTCGTTTCGGACCGTGACATATGTGTCTCTCTCTGTGGCGGTTTCTGCCCGTGACGTTTCTGCTTTCGCTGCTGCTGCTCTCTCCCGTAGATCGTAGTTTGCTGTGCTCGTTTGTCAGAGATGGCGAGTACTGTGATTGTTTCCTGGTTACGGTTTGCACCATGAATTTACGATGTCCTTCCTCGGCTTCCGTCTCTACCCTCCACTATATACAACTCTTAAGATTAGGTGTGAAAAATGAAAAACTTAGTCCTAGGGTGGATATGAAATGACTTACGAACTATAAAAATAATAAAAACTAATATAAAAATAACGAATTAAACGTTTGAGGTCCTACCTCCTCCTCCCTATACTTACATTGAAATTATAATTATTTTTCTTTAGACTTATCCCGAGTTTTTAAAGTCGAAATTTCGGGAAAAATACCGCAAAACAATGATGAAATTTGAATTTGAAAGCTTAATATCTTCCAGGCATTAAGCTGCAGATACAAGGTATCTGGGTGGAATTTATAGCTGCATTTGCCAGCCATTCAGAACTGCAAAGTTCTATGCAAGCAGATATAAGATACTAAAGTTATGTGAAAAATAAAAGCACAACCTCTGAAAAAAAACTTTAAAAAATTTTAGATCTTAAAAAATTTCTTTAAAAACAAAACTACACCATAAACATAAACCATAAACCAGCATCGCTAAGGAACGGCCACACTCAAATATTCAAACCCACGCCCCAATAGTGTAACACACATTCTCCTCGGAGCGCATTATCCTCCGCTCCAGATCTTCTCCTCGGAGCGCATTATCCTCCGCACCCGATCTTCTCCTCGGAGCGCATTATCCCCCAAGACCATATCCCGAGACGACCAGCAAGGATCGAGTAGCCCCGTGCGGCCCTGACGACCCTGAAGGAGCACCTCGAGGACGAGCCTGTAACCACCGCTATAGACACACCACAATCTCTAATTTTAAGATCAAGCATACCCGTCATAGTGGCGCCCGAGCAGGTTGTGGTAGCGTAGAATTAGGATCTCCCTTATGGTCAAGATGGGAATAGTGTGGATCAATCAGGTAACGAGAGGAGAATTGATCAATTACTGCGAAGTATTTGGACTGGATAAGATAGAAAGGAGGGAAAATTTGAGGAAACAACTAATCCAATCCACGGAAAGGACGCACCTAGACAAAGCAATCCTGGAGAGGCAGGAACACCTCAGTACCACACAGACGAGAGGCAGGAGCCCAAAACAATCACCGAAAGTAACACAAGCCAATCCAGCTATGGACGACCCTCAAGTGGAGATAAAAACAGCATAAATGGGAACACTGTTTCAAAACCAGATACGAAAAGATTCACTAGAGGCGGTGGCCATAATCGATAAAATACGGAAGTTAGGTCCCATTTCAAGATAAATGGAGAGCTGCTACAATTCCAAAGCCGAATGGAGGAATTAGCAGAGACATATGGGATCGAGGTTGACCACAAATACCATGCATTGGACTTGTGGCACACGAAACCCAGCCCCATCATGACATGGGAGAACGTGAAAACTTCAGGGAGAAGCGGAGACAGAAACCATTCGAGAATTTATACAAGATTTGAGGAAGTTGATCAGATTCCGGACGTACACCGAAAATGAAAAGTTGGACATGTCATACAGGAATTGCAGTCTGCCAATTAAGCAATACGTAAAAAGACGAGAATTCTACACGAAAGCGGAATTCATTATCAAAGCGGAAGATCTTGAGAAACTAGAGAGAGAGAGAAGCAGGCCTGTCCCAAAGCACAAGGAATATCCAATAGAATAACCAAACAACTTGGAAACGGCCACAATGTAGACAAGCGAAATGCCACCGATGTGGACAAATGGGACACAAATACAGAGGATGCACAAGGTAACCAGTACTATAGGGTTGGACATGCATTAAAGAAGGAGTGCGGACTATAGAATGCTGCAGGAAACCACATGAAAACGCACAGGGCCAGGGACAATCCCGCGAAACACCCAGAGCCCAAAGCATGCTGAGCGGAACACCACAGATTTAAGATACGAGGGAAACCAACTTCTAGGGATGGCCAGGATTGACGGGAAGAGCATGGAAGTAATCATTGATACGGGAGCGACAAGAATCATCGTGAACGAGAACGGAAGCACGGAGAAAACCACTCACAAGTTCTTAACAGAGGTAGAGCTAGGAGGCCAGGATACGAAGCTATCATTTCTAATAATGGCGGGTCTGCCAGACACCCCTCTGCTGGGAATGGACTTCTTAAGGGAAGCAGGAACCATCATTACGAGTGGAAGCAGTACAGTGGTGATCAGTGGAAAAACCAAAAAACCACAAGCAGAAGAAAAGGCGAGGAAAAATGGATAACGACAGAGGTCCAGAAGTTCGACGGTCTAGGAGGGATAAGCAACACAACAACGCATGGAGTATTCCTCAACGACGATTGACCGATCAAACAGCGGTACTATCCAAGGAACCCGGCGCAGATGGAAATTATCAACAGGGAGATAAACGAACTAAAATTCCTTATCCTGCTAGAGCCATAACGCAGTCCATTAAGCTCATAGTTTCGGTAAAGCTTAAGCTAAATTCATTGGCACGCTTAATTTAAAGTTAGGCTACTGGCAGATTCCGATGGAGAGGCAGAGCCGACAGTACACAGCCTTCACAAGCGCTCGTTTAGGCTTGTTCCAATGGACGGTAATGCCATTGGTTCTCACCACGGCACCCGCAACGTTCCAAAGGGCATTGGATTCTGTGACCAGACATGGTGTAGTATTAGGATTTTTGAGTAGAAAGACCTCCGTCTTTCTTGATATATATTTATTGAATATTCTTTTGTATCGTTCTTACATTCTACTTGGCTGAGGGCCAGCGTAGCTGCGCCGCCAGCAACGCCGGCAGCGGAGCGGCCGCATTTGTTTATTACATATATATACATGTGTATATGTGCATATGCCCAGCGCTGCTGGCAGCGAGGGCGCGAGGGAATATGTAAATGTATGTGTAGGCATGTGCCGTCAAGTCATGAGGCGTTCTTGGGCGATCGTAATACGATAGCTGAAGTTATGCCTGGGACTTTTAATTACATAAACACTGCAACAGAGTGTTACAGTGTGTTCCCCTTAAGTACACTTGGTACAGTGGGTATTGCCTATGTATGCATACTACATCTCCCTCCTTTTGAAAAATAACGTAATATATGTAGTTATTTTAAAAATGAAAATTAATTCTTATTATTATTATGTATTGATAATTGGAAAAATGTAGCAAAATTAATATTATATTTTGCTTTTACCAATATATATATATATTTAAGAAATCTTTAAATTTTTAATTGAATTATTGATTTGATTATTTGATTTGGTAAAGTTAAAATTAATACACTCATAAATGGGTAATGTAATATATTTTTTTTTTTGTTTTTAGGAAGTAAAAAATTTTAGCCTATTTTTATGAACTGTTTGTTTTTTATTTTTCTCATTCGAGATTATTATGTTATCTCTACCATCTATATTTTCTACCTTATAGAGCCCTGTGTATTTAAAGTCTAATTTATGTCCTACTTCGTTTTTTTAATAAAACCTTATCTCCTACTGCTATTTCTAAATCTTTTATTTTCGAGTCATATATAATTTTATTTCTTCTCTTATTCTCCTCGAGCATAGTTCTTGCTCTTTTATAAGCTATTTCTAACCTATATTTACTCTCTTTGGAGTAATCTTCTATGTTATATATAGGTGCTATATTATCTATACTATAAAATTGTGTTGGTATATTTGGTGTTCTACCGAATACCAATTCATATGGACAATAATTATGTGCCATTGATGGTGTAGTGTTGAAGCAGAAGACAAAATATTGGAGCCATACGTCCCAATCAGTCTTATCAACCGATATGTATGAACGTATGTACTCATTAAAAGTTCTATGACTTCTTTCTACTGTTCCTACTGTCTGGTGGTGGTGCGCTGTTGACGTTATGTTTTCTATTTTTAGATATTTACATAAGTCGTTAATGATTGAATTTTTATATTCTGTACCCATGTCCGTAATGAACGTCTTCATTGGACCGTACTTTAGAATAAATTTTTCAAAGATAGCTTTTGCTACCGTGTTTGCGCTTTTATTTGTTATTGGGATGGCAACTAGGTATTTTGTTAAATCACAGATTAAAGTGACTGCATATTCGTTGCCATTTTCTGATTTTGGTAATGGACCTATGGTATCCACTATCACTCTGTCAAAAGCATGTACAGGTGTATCAGTTATTGTTAATGGAGTTTTAGTATGCGTAGTTATTTTCGCTTTTTGGCATTTTGGACATTTTCGTATGTACTTGGTTATATCGCGAGTTAAACCTTTCCAGAAATAATATCTTTTGACCTTGGCCAAGGTTTTTGTTATGCCTGTATGTCCTCCTTGTATGGGATCGTCATGGTATGTAAACAGTATAGCTTCTTTTTCTTTCTCATTATTTATTTGGGTCACCGGCTTGAGTAGCGCTACTCTAAATGATTTTAGTATCTTATTGCCCATTGTTTTAAAAGATTCTATTGAAATAATTTCAAAGATCTTATCGCTCGGTGCCATCTTGAGTTGGCTGATTTTTAGTATACCGGCTTGTAATTCAAGCCTTTGGAAGAACTGACCTAAATCGAGAATTCCATTGGTGTACATATTACCAACATCAATTCTTGCTATAACTTTTTTTCCATGTTTTAGCAAACATTTTGAATCTGTTATTCGCAAGGTCACTACCTTTCGTACTTCGTCATTTACAGTGACTTCATATACGTTGGGCTGAGAAGCTTTATTTAGAGTTTGCCTAGGCAAATCTAATTTTTCTGTTCCTGCGCAGGAATTTTTCTGTTTACTTTGGTTTCTGGTAGTGACTTTTAGTATTGTTCCTGTTTTTTGTATTTCTTGTAAATCTTTGATGGTTATTCTTGATAACGCATCTGCTACGTAATTGTCTTTACCCTTTAGATATTCTACTGTGAAGTCATATTCTTCTAACTCGAGCCGCATGCGTGTAAGTTTTGAGCTAGGATTGACCATTGAAAATAAGTACGTTAGTGGTCTGTGGTCCGTTTTCCATAAATATATGGTCGAAAATGAGTAATTGCCCAATGAATTGCTGCTAATTCTTGTTCAGTTGTACTTTTGTTACTTTCGCCCTTGGTGAATGATCTGGACGCGTATGCAATAGGGAGTTGGAGATCTTTATGGTTTTGAGTTAAAACCGCTCCGCACGCTTGCTTACTTGCATCCGTTATTATACAAAATTCTTTTGTGAAGTCTGGGTATTGTAACAAAGTTGGCTTGATGAGTTGATCTTTTAAGTGTAAAAATGCATTTTGGCATTCATCTGACCACTCAAATGGAACATTCTTTTTACATAATCTAGTTATGTGCCGGGAATAGTCGGCGAAGTTTCTAATAAAACGTCTGTAATAATTGCAGAATGCAACGAATCTTCTAGCGCTGTCCGCGTCGTGCGGGACTGGATAATTTTTGATGACGTCATATTTCTTGTCGTCTGGCAAGATTCCTTTATCAGTGCATTTATGACCGAGAAAGGTCACTTCATGCATAAAAAATGAACATTTTTGTGGATGTAATTTTAGGTTGTGTTTCCTACATACCTCAAAAATATCTTGTAAGTTTTTGAGCATATGTTTTTCGGAACAACCAATGACTATAAGATCGTCCATATATAGGAATGCTTGCGAAGCTTCAAGTCCAGAGAATGCAATAGTCATCATTCTCTGAAATGAATTTGGCGCTATTTTTAAACCAAATGGTAATCGCGTGAAGCGATATGAGCCATTGCTCGTTGAAAAAGACGTTATGTTTCTTGAACTTTCTTCTAGTTCAATTTGATGAAAACCTGACATTAAGTCAAGGCATGAGAAATATTTTGCTCTACCTAGTTGATCTAAAATGTCATCAATTCTAGGTAGTGGAAATTTATCTGACAGGAGTTTTTTATTTATTTGACGATAGTCAATTACTAATCGCCATTTCTTTTGCTCTGTGCCCGGAAGGGCTTTCTTTGGTACAAGTAATAAGGGGCTATTATACTCTGATACGGAAGGTTCGACTATTTTGTCGTCTATTAATTTTCCTACTTGCTTCTGGATTTCCTCAACTTGGCTATGCGGGCTTCGATAGTTTTTTATGTATACTGGTTCATCATCCCTCAATCTCAATTTCTGTTTATAAAAATTATTTGTTGTTATTGATTCGGTGTCAAGTCCGAATATGTCACTATATTTGGAACATAATTCCGTTAATGGTTGTTTGAATGCAACTGGAAAGTTCTTTGTGAGCTGAGCTAGGACAGTTTGTTCCCTTATTTTAGGAGTTGGTTGAACTACATTGTAATTCGAAAGTGGTTCATATTTTAAATTATTTAAATTAATTAGCTGGTCTCTACTGGTTATATTCAGTAATCGGACAAATGCGTTTCGAGTGGTTGCAACGGTGTTTGCAACATAAATACCAGTTTGAATTTCCTGGTTTGGTATTAGCACACTATCTTCACTCGAAGTTAGTAATACTTTTCGGACAACTTGTGATCTTGCTGGTAGAAGTATTGTATTATTACCAGAACTGTATGTTATTGGAACATAAATTTGAATGTCTATATTATCTGGTCGTATTATAAACCAGTCTTCTGAAGGTTTCAGATCAATTTGGCAATTTAGTGATTTTATAAAATCGATTCCTATTATTCCATCACATGGGATTGCGAAATTTTTGTTAACTAAATGGAAATTGTGAGGAATTATGTATTTATCTGTCTGTAGCTCTATTGGTGCAAGGCCTAGGGATTTTATAATACCTTCACCTATACCTTGAATGTCTATTTTATTGTTTATTTGTATGTCGTTGAAGACATCTGAAGTTTCTTTTATTAGCGATATGTTCGCTCCTGTATCTACTAGGAATGTTAGATGTTTTCCTGTATTGGCATTGTTAAATGTCACGAAAATGTTAAGATTGAGATTGATGGTTTGAACCTTTGCTTTTAATAAGTTGGAGTATCTAAAGGTGCTTGGGAGTTTCCCGAAGCTGTCTGGGTAACACGGACATTGTTTTGTCGTGTACCTCTATTATTGTCGTATTGGTTGTTATAGGAGTTTCCGTTTCCACGGTTATTTCCTCTATAACCACCACGACCTCTATAGTTATTTGAATGCTGATTATTGTTATAACTGTTGATGTTGTTATAACCACGGCCATTTCCTCTACCACGATAGTTACTTTTATAGTTATTACCACGGTATGCCTGACCTCGTCTGGTATACAATATGGAACTTGCATTACCAGTCATGTCAGTGGAACATTGGATATATTTGGTTATGGCATCATTCATTGTATGGAATGTGCCTGCTTCTAGAATGGTTTTAAGTCTGCCATGCTCACAATTTTTAACCATTGTGCTAATGGCTTCTTTGCTGCTGAATTTATCAGCGTGCTCAGCTGGCAGACCCTCATCGATGTATGATGCTTCTAGAAGTTTTCTCATCTCGTCGATTTCGTTGGTAAATTGAGTGGCTGTTTTGCCTTTTTGGCATATTTTTGCCATTTTGGCCTTAACTACGTCAGATGTTTCACCGACAATTGTAGTTTTCAATTTTTGAATGATCGACGTGATGGTCGTTTCATTTTGGACTTTGTATAGTGTAGATCCGATTATTTTGGATTTTATCACTTCGACAGCTAGAGATTCATAAGGCCCTTTTGTCAAATTGACTAAGTTAATGGCAGTAATGAATCTCTGCATATGGATCTTTTGTCCATTGAATTCGGGTATGGCGTGCGAAATATCTTTGATATATGCCCGTTGGGCAACGGTTTCGTCTGCCATTGTGTCGGGTTTTTGTTCCACTATACTATTGAATGAATCGGAATCGGACAATTCCTGTTCTTGTACCTCATGTACATATATTCGAGCTCTAATATGCTCCTTGGGGTCGTTGAGACCAATTGTAAAATTCTGTTTTTAAAATTTGGGTCCCTGTTATAAACATTCCTTATTGCGTTTAGAGTTGTCATTATTATTCCTTTTCAAATTTTATATTTTGTCCAAATCATTAGCCTTACTCAAATATTTCTTTTTAAGGCATTTATTGTGTAGCTTATAAATTTTGAAAAAGACGTTAGCACACAAAATAACAACAATTATCATCAACAGGGTATTAGTAAAGCCTAAATCAATTTCTTTTGATTCTACTTTATTAATTACATTTGCAGTGGAATCCACTGTCTTGGTGTCTACTAAACCCATGTTGGTGACAATCTCTGTTTTTCTATGAAAAAGTATGCCATATATATATGGCTTATTTTCGGTGTTATTTCCTAACTTACTTATAGTATTGTCGTTCATTCATATTATTTTCTGAGATTTTTTTTTTCAATATCAAATCAAATTTCAAATCCAATTACAAAAAAAAATGTAAAAGTTTGGAAAAAAAAACTAATTTTTGAAAATAAGAAGATAGAGTGTTAGGGCATATGGCTGATTTACATTTTTTTTGCTCGATATAATTTCAATATCAGCCATATGTTGTTATTTAAAGCCTTTCGTTAAAAAAATTGGTTAGTTTTTTTTTTCAAGTAGCGTTTTCACGCAGCAACTTGAGTGGTTTTTTATTAAAATTAATGGCAAATGAAGGCAATGGCAAATGAATGCAGCCTTATTTGCGTTACTTTGCTCTTGCAAAGTTGGCGGAGGAATTTTGTTCTCCTTCCTCCCCGCTTTTTCTTCAGTTTGGGCTGCTGTTGCTGCTGCTGCCGTGCCCGGTACTCAGCTATTGTGAGTGGGCGTGGTCCATCGGTTGGACAAGCCTCTAACGCCTCCTGTAGGCTTGGCTTGTCCCTTTGCTCGATAGGAGCAGCGTTGAGGAGATCCGTCTCCAGTTTGTTTCCACCGATGGCGTAAGGGGCGAGAGGCCTCTCACGCTTAATGTTTGCCGCTGCAGTTGTCCGGGGCCTATGGGCTCAGGCGGTGCCGGTGCCGGTCATCGCACAGGTCGTTGTACGCTCTATGTAGCGCTGTCGGTGCCTTTTCAGGTCTTTTTCTTCTTTTACATTTGTGATTTGTTTGTTTCGGTTGGATTTTATTTTTGAAAATCCAGTAATTTATTAGAGGCAATTTAAACGTGAAATTCGGAAGTGCAGAATTATTTTTGGGTCTCACTGTTCACGGTCATTTGGAAGTGTATTTTAAATGCACATTTTCTTTTGTTTTTGCGTGAAAATTGTTTTTGCAGAATTATTTTTTTTTTTTGTCTCATTGTCACAATGTAGCCACATAAACTCGAGTATTGTTATATAGTTTGGTGTTTTTCACATTTGATTTTCACATTTTTCACTGATTTGAAGTGTAATCGAGTGTTCGCGAAATGTCACGGTCGCCATGTAGTATTAGGATTTTTGAGTAGAAAGACCTCCGTCTTTCTTGATATATATTTATTGAATATTCTTTTGTATCGTTCTTACATTCTACTTGGCTGAGGGCCAGCGTAGCTGCGCCGCCAGCAACGCCGGCAGCGGAGCGGCCGCATTTGTTTATTACATATATATACATGTGTATATGTGCATATGCCCAGCGCTGCTGGCAGCGAGGGCGCGAGGGAATATGTAAATGTATGTGTAGGCATGTGCCGTCAAGTCATGGGAATATGTTGACGCTGCACTTATGTCGTTCGAGGCGTTCTTGGGCGATCGTAATACGATAGCTGAAGTTATGCCTGGGACTTTTAATTACATAAACACTGCAACAGAGTGTTACAGTGTGTTCCCCTTAAGTACACTTGGTACAGTGGGTATTGCCTATGTATGCATACTACAATGGATCTAATCGTCATTGGGCGAAAGATAACTTCCAGAAACTCCAGGAAGTATTGGACCGCATCAGGAACGCCATCCAGCGCATCAACGCAGATAACTGTCACTTCTTCCAACAAAAATTAAAGTAACTGGGACACATGGTGAGCGCGGAAGGGATACTCACAGACCCGGACAAAGTGTCAGCCATCAAGGAACTAGTTGCGTCAATAACGCTAAACAAAAGTGCACAGTTTTCTAGGGCTAGCGTCGTGGTATCGGAGGTAAGGTTAGGTTTATAGGGCTGCTCGACCGAAGTCGAGGTCACTCGCAGGCAAGTCTGCCCATTGTGATGCACACACTCGGCACGGGATATTGTTCGGTGCCTAAGGAGGTTTCGCGAACCATCCCGAGGCCTCTAGTAATATCATCAGATTCTCTAGAGGCATGTTTGCCAGGCTGTCCAGGTCTTCATAGAAGGCGCCGCCGAGTATTCGGTGACGCCTCCCCATGAGTGCACGACAGTTGCAGAAAAGGTGCTGGATGCTCTCTATTTCCTTCTCGTCCTGATGCAGACGATGACACAGTACCCCGTTATAACTCCCGTCAGTGTTCGCACCCGACTCTTCCTGAAGCTTAGGAGAGTCTTGGTGCGCTTAGAGTCATAGTGGGGCCAAAGCGAGCGAAAGATCTCACAGTTGGGTGTGGTGTTCCACCTCCTGTCCGATCTCGTTCTTGCTCGGCCCATCATCTGCAAAATGATGTCTCGTAGTAGCCTCCGTACTACTTCTCGCACACTCGTCCGCACGGCTGTAAACCCCATGTTCGTCCAAAAGTCTTCCTACAGGTGTTTTTTTTTTTTTTTTTTTTTTTTTTTTTTTATAGGGGGGAAAGCATTGAAAGCCGAATAGTGTGGGACTTTCACCCACTAAAACCTGACCCTACTCTCCGTATATCCCTCCCGAGGCACTAAACCGTTAGGTATTACTTCGCGGGGGGGAGATGGCATGAAAGCCTCATCTAGATCTCATCTAGAGTTTGAATTCTGGTTGCGCAGTCTTTCAGCGCGACGCAAGGATTTGATTATCTCTGCACCTAAGTTGCTTATTGCAAGAAAATTGTTTTGCGAGCTAAGTCCATCAAGTCTGAGACTATGTATGGCCTCCCAATGCCTAGGCTTAGCTCTTGCCGTTCTGCAGAGAATCTAGGACAGACAAAAAGGACATGTTCTGCGTCTTCTATGGTCCGCGCACAGTGTGTGCAAAACGGATCCGTCTCGTGCTTAAACCTATATAGGTATGATTTAAAGCACCCATGGCCTGTCAAAAGTTGCGTCATGTAAAAGTCAACCTGTCCATGTCGTCTTCTGACCCATTGGCGTATGTCGGGGATAATACGCCTAGTCCAGCTCGCACTCTCCGTGTGGTTCCAGCGGTCCTGCCATCGGTCCAACGTGGCCTCTCGGATTGCCGTCGTTGTCGATTCTCCTGATCGTTCTTCAGCTGCCAAAAGGTCCAGTGGGATAAGTCCAGCCAAGACGAGCGCTGCATCCTCAGATACTGTGCGGAAGGCGCTCGTTACTCGCAGTGCACAGGTGCGGTACGTGGCTTTGCAAGGCTTTGCATAGGACTTGCATGCCATGGCGGGTGCCCAAACTGGTGCTGCATGATCGATTTGACCACGTTCATGATGAGCCAACGACTCCGCTGGCGAGGACCTCCGATGTTTGCCATCATCCTTGAAAGCGCTGTTGTTGCTTTTGCTGCTTTACTGGCTGTGTACTCTAGGTGGTGTTTAAACGTAAGCCGGTGATCCACTTTCACTCCCAAGTACAATATAGCTGGTTTGGAAGTGATTGAACAGCCTGCCACTTGTATTGTGGCCGCTTCTACGGCTTTCCTGCTGCTTACGAGTACCGCTTCGGTCTTGTGGGCGGCGAGAGAGAGAGATTTTTCGTCCAACCATTTTACGACCTGCTGTATTGTGCTGTTCGTCATGTTTTCAACCTCGTGCAGCTGTTTTGCTACTGCAACGATGGCAATGTCGTCTGCAAATCCCACGATGCGTGTTCCTTGCAGGGTGTCTAGACGTAGCACTGCGTCATACATGACATTCCACAGGACTGGGCCCAACACTGATCCTTGGGGCACGCCTACGGTAATTAGGTGTTTCCTTCTTCCTCCTGACGTTTCGTAGAGTAACACTCTGTCACGGAAATAACTGCTTATCAGACTTACAAGATATTCCGAAATTCCTTCTATGGCACTTCTAGCAATGCCAACCACAGCATTGACAGCGTCCACCGTACTTCTCTTTTTCCGGAACCCAAACTGCCAATTTGAGATTCCTTGCCGTTCGTCCAGCTCGCTCACGAGTCTGTTGCATATGATGCGCTCAAATAGTTTGCCGGTGACATCTAGCATACACAGTGGTCTGTATGTTGATGGATCCTCTGCTGGCTTTCCTCCCTTGGGCAGTAGGACCAGCTTCTGCAGCTTCCACCTCTTCGGAAACACGCGATTCCTTATGCAGGTATTAAACAGATCTGCAAGAATCGACGGCTGTAACTGCGCAAATTTTCCCACAACGTGTGGCGTGGCGGTGCCTTATCCGCTTTTATACGGGTCGCCTCCACTTTAACTTCTGCAGCATCCGTATACGTGGATTCCGCAGTGGTTGTAGCGAACGGAAACGGCGCAGTTGGCTGCTTTGGGAACAGCGTTTCCACTATTGCTTCGAGCTGTTCTGGGTCCACCGGCATTGGGCGTCTGCACAGTTTCCCCATCACAAGCTTGTATGCTGAGCCAAATGGTTGTGCGTTTGCTTCATCACACAGGTCTTTCCAACATTTATTCTTTGCCCATTTAATGGCCTTGGAGAGTATACCTCGCTTATGGCGGTACTCAGCGAGCACCAGCGGGAGACTAGGTCTGTCTCGGGACCGCTTAACTTGCCTTCTTGCTCGGATACACTCTCTTCGCGCATCCGCGATGTCCGTATTCCACCAGTAGACTGCCTTCCGCGAACTGGTTCCTCTACGTTTCCTTAGCATAGTAGCATCGCAAATCTTGGTTAGGGCGATTGCCACGTTGTTGGCAAATACATCCGGGTCAGCGCTGGGCAAGATCTGCGCACTGTTTATCGCTACTTGTAGGGCCTGGTCATCCATAGAGTTTTGGCACCAGCTTGTCGAGTTTATCCTGATAGTTTGCACTTGCTGCCTTCTGATAGTGCACAGTATAGCTGCATGGTCGCTGTGCGTATAGATGTTGGTTAAGGTCCATACTGCAGTCCTTGCGAGCATAGGACTTGCAAACGCTACGTCTATGACGGATCCTCTTCCCGCTCTGCTGAATGTGTGCGTGTTGCCTGAATTGAGTAGCGACACGTTCAGCGTGGCTAGCACGTCGAGCAGAATTCTGCCCTTCGGGGTGGTTCTTGTGCTCCCCCATTCAACTGCCCAGGCGTTGAAGTCACCAGCGATGAACAGTGGGGAACGGCCTCTCGCATCGCATGCGATTTCATCCACTAGCTCTGCAAACTCCATAGTTGACGTGCTGGGGGCTATGTAGCAACTGTATACATGGATGCCATCCACCTTCGCTCTGACATAGCCTCCAGCGGCACTCACGTTTGAGAAGTGCATTGCTGGCTGTCCACAGCTCCACAGGGCTGCTGCTGCACTTGGGTTCTGCACCCAGCTTCCATCGAGCTTTGGTCTATAGGGCTCGCTGAGGATGGCAAGGTCCACCTTCAGTTCCTGGACTGTTTGCTGGAGAAGATCCTGAGCCGCTCTGCGATGGTTTAAGTTTAGTTGTATAAACCTAATCCTGTATTTTCTTTGCCGCCTTCACGTATTGCGGGCACGCTTTGCTGAGCGTGTGGTGTGCCACGTTCTTTTCTCCTGCTCTTGCGCACAATATGCAGCACGCTTCATTTTTGCACTCTGCGGATGAGTGCCCATCTCCACCGCATTTAAAGCACTTGTCAGAAGAATTAAACTTGCTTCTGCATCTGGCTGCAGTGTGGCCGAAATCCAGGCATTTAAAACATCTTCTTGGTTCCTTCTTGCTGCGCACGCGACACACTGCCCATCCAATACGGACGTTTCCTGCCGCAAGGAGCGTGTTCGCTACTGTGAAGGAGCAGACGCTCCCCCACATTATTTTTTTCACCAAGAAGGATCTCTTTTTATTAGTTATTATTATTTTGTTATTATTATTTTTTATGTTCATTATTAGGTTAAGTGACGGCATTTGTTAGTAAGTAAGCAAGCTCATAGCATTTAATCAAAATTATTTTTAAGTACTTGCTCAGTCGTGACTTAGATGGGAGGGAGAAGCACAGTGATCGCTCGAGCATCACTAATAGAACTGATAAAAAGCTCCAGAGTTGAGACATGAACCTCAACCACCAACATCAGTGGAGACACGAACCACAACCACCAACAGCTGCACAGAGAGCGGGAGAGCAGAGAGCGAAAGCTCTCCCACCAGCAGAACAAGGGTGGGTTTATAAGATCGCGAGGAGATGGAAAACGGGGAGATTATTCCAGACCAGCGAACTGAACAGACGTGCGAGTGGAAGCCAAGAAGAAGACAGATTTGGACGGCGAGCAAGGAAAGGGTGAGCAAGTCTCACCGTCGTGAGGAAGAGGGCGAGAGAGCGGTGCGGTTAGGCAGGCTGGGAGGAAGAAGAAGAACAGTGTAAATAAAACGTAATTTAAATAACTACCAGCGCGTCTTCATCTGACCAATTGTGCGTGTTTCCCCTCCTTCCCCTTTCCACGTTGTTCCCCTTAGGTGCCGCCCGGCGACTGCCCAGGCATCCTCTGGCGAGCTATGCCCGTCTCCCTTCCCCCGCAGACCCACGGCTTCACCGAAGTACCGCCCGGCGACTGCCCAGGTATCTTTGGGGAGTCTCTGCACCCACTCTCCTTCCCATTTCCCCGTAGTTTCCCTTAGGTGCCGCCCGGCGTCTGCCCAGGCATCCTCTGGCGAGCTATGCCCGTCTCCCTTCCCCCGCAGACCCACGGCTTCACCGAAGTACCGCCCGGCGACTGCCCAGGTATCTTTGGGGAGTCTCTGCACCCACTCTCCTTCCCCTTTCCCCGTAGTTTCCCTTAGGTGCCGCCCGGCGACTGCCCAGGCATCCTCTGGCGAGCTATGCCCGTCTCCCTTCCCCCGCAGACCCACGGCTTCCCCGAAGTACCGCCCGGCGACTGCCCAGGTATCTTTGGAGAGTCTCTGCACCCACTCTCCTTCCCCTTTCACCGTAGTTTCCCTTAGGTGCCGCCCGGCGATTGCCCAGGCATCCTCTGGCGAGCTATGCCCGTCTCCCTTCCCCCCGCAGACCCACGGCTTCACCGAAGTACCGCCCGGCGACCGCCCAGGTATCTTTGGAGAGTCTCTGCACCCACTCGCCTTCCCCTTGCCCTGTAGTTTCCCGTAGGTGCCGCCCGGCGACTGCCCAGGCACTCTGCAGAAGATCTCGGCTGTTCGATCCCCCTTTCGCACGTTTCCCTTGGCCTTGGCATCCCCGGGACGAAATCTCCGTCCCATTGCCGCTCATGACCCGGAGTCCCGGCACATTATAAATATTGCTGTAATTTCGACCCTGGCCTGACTGAGAGTTATACCCCAGCCTAGATCGCATCCTTACAGATGGCGCCCGAGCAGGGACTCCGAGACTTCTGAGGTGTTTTGAGTGGCCAAGGGGTGTGTTAGTGAGCTAGAGGGGAAAGAACGGGGGGTTCCTGCCAGTTGAATCAGGTTCTTCCAGTGGCCCGCGTGGCAGTCATGCCAGCGTGCCGGACGCGCAGCGGCGGGGTCGGTCGACGGTAATAGGAGTAGAATGGTATTGTCGTTGTCGTTGCTAGCCGCACGTAAAGTTGCCCAAATTTTCACGTACGGCCGAGCCTGGCTTCCCTAACCTCTCGAGACGCAGTCAGCAGCAGAGACGCAGTCAGCAGCAGAGACGCAGTTAGCAGCCGGGCTATATATTTCGGACACCGGGCCAGAAGCCAGCAGTCAGTAGCAGCCTCACACGGAGACACAACGCCATCGATCAGGCTAGCCAGCAGTCAGTAGCAGCCTCACACGGAGACACAACGCCATCGATCAGGCTAGCCAGCAGTCAGTAGCAGCCTCACACGGAGACACAACGCCATCGATCAGAGAAGCCAGCAGTCAGTAGCAGCCTCACACGGAGACACAACGCCATCGATCAGAGAAGCCAGCAGTCAGTAGCAGCCTCACTTGAGACACAACGGACACGGGACTAAAAGACCATCGATCACGAGCACAAGGAGCAGCGACGACCAGGATCACCAGCAGACCAGCAACGATCAGGATAGCCAGCAGTTAGTAAGCAGCCTCAACTGGAGACCCAACGCACACGGGACCAAGGACCATCGATTATGAACACAAGGAGCAGCGATTACAAAGGTCATATGGGCTTGCAGTGGATTTCATATAGGCACAAGGACGAGCTGCAGACCATAGCCGTAGAGCTTGGCCTTGATCCAAACGGCAGCAAGGACGAGTTACGTAGCCGGATTTTAACATTTATCTCACGGGGAGAATACCCGGAGACGGTCAAACAACGGATAAAGGAACTAGGAACGATGTACAGCAGTGCTCCGAGTACCAGTAGGCACAGAACTCCTCCCCCGTCACCTGGACCCAGCAGCCGAGCCGAGAAGGAGGGCGCCCAACTGCAGCAACCCTTATTAATCGACATCCCACCGTTGCTTAAAGAACCCGGACCCCAGGACTTTAACCACCAGGAAGCCACGTCCGAACGGAAACTCAGCGAAGACAACTTCGAGCTACACTCTGCCGAAGGATTCCGAGCTTCGCGGCCCGGTAGGGAAGAAATCTCGTACGCCATACTTGCCGACAAATTACGCAGCTGGGGATTGAAGTTCGACGGACACTCGGACGCGTTAGCGTTCATCGAACGACTAGAAGAGCGTGTGGAGTCCTATGGTGGGAGCCCCGAACAGCTGCCTCGAGGCATCTCTGGACTGCTAACCAACAAAGCGGAAGGATGGTTTAGATCGTTCCAGATGCAAGGGAAGCCCTGGAACGAATTCCGACAGGAGTTCCTCGATTTCTTCTTGCCGCCAAGATATTTCCAGCGTCTAGAAGACACGATCCGAAGCCGGTACCAACGACCCAATGAGGCATTCCAGGATTACCTGATTGACCTCCGACTCATGATGCAACGTGCACAATATACTCCGGACAGAGAGCTGGACAGGATCTACGAGAACCTGAGACCCGAATATCAACTTTTCACCAGGAGATACGAGTTCGAGACTTTGAAGGAGCTCTCGCAATTGATAGTGGCATATGAGTCGACTAGAGACCGCGGAAAGGCCCACTCGATCAGCAACCTCACGGATACCAAACCAAGAGTGCCCTCGCACCAAGGACGCGGAACATTGGCCCCGCAGCGGACCGCATCCGACGAGACAGGAGCTTCCCGAGGTACCGAGACAGCTAACCGCGTGACGACTCAGGATGGAGCCAGACCGGTGGACGTACGACGGGCCTGCCGGAATTGCGGCGAGGATGGCCATTTCAGTAGCACCTGCAGGAATCGACGTGTGTTATTTTGCTGGGAGTGTGGACGCCGTGGTATCCGGACAATCGAATGCTGCCGTCAATCCGGGCCGGGAAACGGACTGAGTCTCCGTCCGGCAGGGACCCGAACGGAGACACCCATCCAGGACCCCCAGGAGTAAGGCATCCCCTAAGCTTGGAGGGGGTTAGGATCGCCGCACTAGTAACCATCGCCGGAATACCATTGTCAGCGACCCTTGACACAGGGGCAACCCGCTCTTTCGTCAGCCAGCGGACTGTGAAGGAGCTAAGCAAGGAAGGGAAGATACGAAACGTAAGGACACGGGTCCGCCTGGCCGACGGGGCAACGAAGGAGGTGACACAAGCAGTGACAGTCAAGGTAGGACTAGATCAACTTGAAACACAGGTGACACTGCTGGTACTACCTATGGTGGTCGATGATGTCATCCTGGGACTCGACTTCCTATGCGGCATCAAGGCCAAACTACAATGCGGGCGAGCATACTTACAGTTGACTCGGGAAACCAGCCCGTTACAGCCCACAACGCCACGCACCGTGACCTTCCGCGACGACCCTTCTCCACTCAAACCTTCTATAGCTAATGCTAGTTCCTGTACCAACCCCACAACTATCACTAGGACAATGCCTACGACACAATTAGACCATTCTACGAAAAACAACGCTCAAGCCAGACCCGCAGCACAGACACAACAGGATTCGACCAAGCCAGACACAAGAATCACGGAACTTCGACGGAGACGACTGCGACACCACTGGTTGCACCCAGGGCCAGTCCGTCTACTAGCAACGCAACGCCAGACACACACAGGAATCCCGGAACTTCGACGGAGACGACTGCGACACCGCTGGATGCACCCAGGGCCAGTCCGTCTACCGAAACGTCAAACGTCAACGTCAAACGTAAGCAGGAGCAACAGGACTGCGGGGAAGACAACTACGACACCGCTGGGCACTCCCAGGGCTAGTTCATACACCCACCAGTCCAATTTACACAACGCCAGGAACTTTGAAACTTCAGCGGAGGCGGCTGCGACACCGCTGGACACTACCAGGGCCAGTCGACCTACTCCGAAGACAATGCAAAACGAGCATACTGGGACAACGCCGAGGGCCCCGCACGACGCCAGCATCAGACCAGCCCACGACAGACAGACCCAGAGGGACTACCCTGACCATAACACCCGCATGAACTACCAGCTAGCACCATTGGCCGATGCGGCAATGGGCAAACAGCGGAATCCGTTTCACAGGACAGGCCAGACCACCCATCCCACCGTAAACCTAGCGGCTGTTACCACCACACAGTCCGAAGAACCTCCGCTACAGAAGAACCTGATCCACGAACCGCCACCAACTCCGTGGGTAGCAGCGTTCCTGGAAGAAGAGTTGGCCAAATTCGAGGGTCTAGCAGGTATTTCTCACATAGCACAGCATACAATCTATATGAAGGACGACAAACCCGTGAAACAACGGTATTACCCGAAAAACCCGGCCATGCAGAAGATAATAGACGACCAAGTCGACGAGTTACTGCGGGAAGGACGTATCGAAGCTTCAAAGAGCCCACACAGCGCGCCTATAGTACTCGTAGGGAAAAAGACAGGCGAGATGCGCATGTGCGTCGACTACCGACAACTCAACGCCAGATCTGTACCGGACGCCTATCCGCTCCCCAGGATCAACCACATCCTCGAGAGACTCCGCGATGCCCACTACATCTGACCTACATTGGACCTGAAGAATGGGTATTGGCAAATCCCGATGGCGGAGGGAAGTCGGGAATGCACTGCATTTACCGTGCCAGGTAGAGGACTGTTCCATTGGAAAGTCATGCCGTTCGGACTGCACTCAGCACCTGCAACGTTTCAGCGAGCCCTGGACAGCGTTATTGGACCGAAGATGGAACCGTACGCCTTCGCTTACCTCGATGACATCATTGTCATAGGAAAAGCCTTGGATGACCACGTCAATAATCTGCGAGAAGTATTCCGAAGGCTGCGGGAAGCGAATCTGAGACTGAACAAAGACAAATGCAGTTTCTTTCTGGGCCATCAGAAAGTTACGGTGCTACTTAGAGGGCTATCACTTTGACGTCGTTACGGACCATCTTGCCTTGAAATGGTTAAATTCGATAGATAATCCTACAGGACGCATCGCCCGATGGGCTTTGGAACTTCAACAGTACCGTTTCGATATCCACTACCGCCGAGGGAGCCAAAATATAGTAGCAGATGCCCTTTCGCGCCAACCCATCGAGGCACTGAAGCGAACGTTAGAGGACCCACCCACATGCCCCTGGATTACAAGGTTGCTCAAAAGGATCAAGGAACAACCAGAGAAGTGCAACGACTTCCTTATCGAGAACGGACAGCTCTACAAGCACACAGGATGCCGACCGGACGAGGAAGACTCTCAACCGTGGAAACTATGTGTCGCCAGTGACCATCGTCGGCGGGTGCTGGAAGAATGCCATGACCATCCCACCGCAGGACACCAAGGTATACGGAAGACCGCTGACCGGGTGACCCGGCGATATTACTGGCCGGGACTCTACAGAAACGTCGCCCAGTATGTCCAACGATGCGAAAACTGCCAAAAGTTCAAAGTGAGTCAAAGAAAACCAGCAGGGAAAATGTATACACGACAAGCCAAGGGTCCGTTCGACATTTTGTGCGCGGATTTTGTGGGACCCTTACTACGTTCAAAGCAAGGCAACACGATGCTCCTCGTTTTCTTTGACTCGTTCTGCAAATGGGTTGAACTGGTTCCACTTCGGAAGGCTACCACCGCCCTCTTGGAGAAAGCATTTCGGGAATGGATACTCAGCAGGTTCGGCATCCCTAGGAAGTTTGTGTGTGACAACGGGACACAGTTCACGAGCCGCTCCTTCCGGAAGTTTTGCGAACAAGTAGGAATGGTATTGGAACACACGGCACCGTATACGCCACAACAAAATCCCACCGAGAGGGCAAACAGGACCATAAAGACGATGATAGCACAATACCTTGAGGGCGACCAACGAACATGGGACGACCTACTCCCAGAATTGAGTTTAGCCATAAATAGCAGCACTTCCGACACCACAGGCTTCAGTCCAGCATTCCTCGTGCTAGGACGGGAACCGCGACTACCAGGATCACTTTACGACGAAGTAACTCCAGGAATGGGAGAAGAAGCAGAACCCGCACATGACAAGGCAACGCGACTGCAAGAAATCTTCAAGGTGGTACAGGCGAACACCCAGCGGGCATCGCAAGAACAGAAGAAGACTTACGGCTTGCGGAGACGAGAATGGCGACCTACACTTGGGACGCTGGTACTCCTTCGCCAGCACCACCTGTCCAAAGCATCGGATAGCTTCGCAGCGAAACTAGCACCTAAATACGACGGACCGTACAAGGTCGTCAAATTCTTAGCTTCCAATATAGTGCGGCTACAAACACTCGAGGGACGACAAAGGAAGACTGCAAGCTTGATGGATCTCAAAGAATTCCACGGGACCGGAGACATCGAACCCACCGAGACAACACCGAATACACCGGCATGATCACCGATCCACGAGGGCCACTTACGGTAGCGCGCTATCGTAACGTCCCCGCTCCAAGAGAAAAAAAAAAAACCCCAATAGCCATAAGTTTCTTTACGTATATATCCCCTTATGGGATTAATTAAGTACCAACATATTAACATTCGCAAAAGCACCGCTCAAGCAGGATTAGGGGGGGGAGGGTACCATTTCCATAATTTCCATCAGGCAGGCACTAATCTTAAGGAGTTTCTTCCTAGACGGGATCAATATGAAGCGGAACAGCAACGGGCGTATCACTGGACGCCAAGGAGCATACGGCTACGGTCCGACCACAACCCCAAGCGGAGAGCAGCGACCGGAAGGCAGAGCGTTCACCACATCGGCAAATACTACGGCACCGACCAGCCGTAGTTATGGCTTATACAGACCAGCGGGCCATCCAACATACGATTGCTCCCGACTCCAACAGGAAGCCTTCGACGACTACCACCGGATCCCACTGGACCAGCGTTTGGCAGCCGTGGCAGGATGGCTAGACCAGAACCATCAAGCCGCTCGAGACACCGACACCGAAGGGGAGGTAGAACCAGATGGACGCTTCGCAACCACCGGGGTCCGACTGGCACCCAACCACGATGTCGAGGCATTAAATCGCCGTTTGTTCGGACACTATGGGCCAGCCATAGACGAAGACAACGTTGCCACGGACACGGACGACCAGAGCACCATCTTGTACGGTCAGGGCAGCCTTGTGTCCACCCTTGTGGATGCCGGACCATGCGGTCAGGCATACGCCGATGCACCAAGCATTGGGCCAACCACTCCACCCCCTCTCGCCAATTGGGAGTCAAACTTTTGGGCTGAGTGGGACCTGATGAGTCAGCAGCGGGCCGAACCAGCAGCGGAGCTACAGGAGGAAGGACCACACTACTCCGATATCTCCGACGCTGGAGACGCGAACGAAGAGTTAGCGGGTCGTAACAAAGAACCAGAATCGGACGTAATGTCACTGATGAGCCTGAGCTTCGCACCCCAAAGTGACGCTCCATTTCTGCCGCCAACCAGTGACACTCCCCCACCCGTAGCCCAAGAAGAGCTAATACCACCACTTTTCGGAGAAGAGCCGGCAGAATCGGATTGCAGCATTCCACTATCGTTCGAGGAGCATGCCGACTTACTGCAGCTAGTTCGACTCCACCCGGGAGTAGCGGTGGTACAGGACGAGGCAGGCTGGGCAGAAGCACCAGTGGAGTGGCGGATCAACACGACGGACCGACATTTGCCCTTAGACCTGATCAGCAACATCACAGTCTATCTGCGCAAGGCCACGGGCCGGTCAGGAGTAAGGCGACTGGAGGTACACGACGGACACTGCTTCCGCATCAAAATAACGCGACGCCACGCTGTCACCGTTACTATTCGGACCCCCCGAAGTGAGGAGGGCGTGTGAAGGAGCAGACGCTCCCCCACATTATTTTTTTCACCAAGAAGGATCTCTTTTTATTAGTTATTATTATTTTGTTATTATTATTTTTTATGTTCATTATTAGGTTAAGTGACGGCATTTGTTAGTAAGTAAGCAAGCTCATAGCATTTAATCAAAATTATTTTTAAGTACTTGCTCAGTCGTGACTTAGATGGGAGGGAGAAGCACAGTGATCGCTCGAGCATCACTAATAGAACTGATAAAAAAGCTCCAGAGTTGAGACATGAACCTCAACCACCAACATCAGTGGAGACACGAACCACAACCACCAACAGCTGCACAGAGAGAGCGGGAGAGCAGAGATCGAAAGCTCTACCACCAGGATCAACACAGAGAGCGGGAGAGCAGAGAGCAAAAGCTCAACCACCAGCAGAACAAGGGTGGGTTTATAAGATCGCGAGGAGATGGAAAACGGGGAGATTATTCCAGACCAGCGAACTGAACAGACGTGCGAGTGGAAGCCAAGAAGAAGACAGATTTGGACGGCGAGCAAGGAAAGGGTGAGCAAGTCTCACCGTCGTGAGGAAGAGGGCGAGAGAGCGGTGCGGTTAGGCAGGCTGGGAGGAAGAAGAAGAACAGTGTAAATAAAACGTAATTTAAATAACTACCAGCGCGTCTTCATCTGACCAATTGTGCGTGTTTCCCCTCCTTCCCCTTTCCACGTTGTTCCCCTTAGGTGCCGCCCGGGTGCCCAGGCATCCTCTGGCGAGCTATGCCCGTCTCCCTTCCCCCGCAGACCCACGGCTTCACCGAAGTACCGCCCGGCGACTGCCCAGGTATCTTTGGGAGTCTCTGCCACTCTCCTTCCCATTTCCCCGTAGTTTCCTTAGGTGCCGCCCGGTTCCCAGGCATCCTCTGGCGACTATGCCCGTCTCCCTTCCCCCGCAGACCCACGGCTTCACCGAAGTACCGCCCGGCGACTGCCCGGGTATCTTTGGGAGTCTTGCACCTCCTTCCTTTCCCCGTAGTTTCCCTTAGGTGCCGCCCGGCGTCTGCCCAGGCATCCTCTGGCGAGCTATGCCCGTCTCCCTTCCCCCCGCAGACCCACGGCTTCACCGAAGTACCGCCCGGCGACTGCCCAGGTATCTTTGGGGAGTCTCTGCACCCACTCTCCTTCCCCTTTCCCCGTAGTTTCCCTTAGGTGCCGCCCGGCGATTGCCCAGGCATCCTCTGGCGAGCTATGCCCGTCTCCCTTCCCCCCCGCAGACCCACGGCTTCCCCGAAGTACCGCCCGGCGACTGCCCAGGTATCTTTGGAGAGTCTCTGCACCCACTCTCCTTCCCCTTTCCCCGTAGTTTCCCTTAGGTGCCGCCCGGCGATTGCCCAGGCATCCTCTGGCGAGCTATGCCCGTCTCCCTTCCCCCCGCAGACCCACGGCTTCACCGAAGTACCGCCCGGCGACCGCCCAGGTATCTTTGGAGAGTCTCTGCACCCACTCGCCTTCCCCTTGCCCTGTAGTTTCCCGTAGGTGCCGCCCGGCGACTGCCCAGGCACTCTGCAGAAGATCTCGGCTGTTCGATCCCCCTTTCGCACGTTTCCCTTGGCCTTGGCATCCCCGGGACGAAATCTCCGTCCCATTGCCGCTCATGACCCGGAGTCCCGGCAAATTATAAATATTGCTGTAATTTCGACCCTGGCCTGACTGAGAGTTATACCCCAGCCTAGATCGCATCCTTACAGATGGCGCCCGAGCAGGGACTCCGAGACTTTTGAGGTGTTTTGAGTGTGCCAAGGGTGTGTTAGTGAGCTAGAGGGGAAAGAACGGGGGTTCCTGCCAGTTGAATCAGGTTCTTCCAGTGGCCCGCGTGGCAGTCATGCCAGCGTGCCGGACGCGCAGCGGCGGGGTCGGTCGACGGTAATAGGAGTAGAATGGTATTGTCGTTGTCGTTGCTAGCCGCACGTAAAGTTGCCCAAATTTTCACGTACGGCCGAGCCTGGCTTCCCTAACCTCTCGAGACGCAGTCAAAACAGCAGAACGCAGTCAGCAGAGACGCAGTCAGCGGCAGAGACGCAGTTAGCAGCCGGGCTATATATTTCGGACACCGGGCCAGAAGCCAGCAGTCAGTAGCAGCCTCACACGGAGACACAACGCCATCGATCAGGCTAGCCAGCAGTCAGTAGCAGCCTCACACGGAGACACAACGCCATCGATCAGGCTAGCCAGCAGTCAGTAGCAGCCTCACACGGAGACACAACGCCATCGATCAGAGAAGCCAGCAGTCAGTAGCAGCCTCACACGGAGACACAACGCCATCGATCAGAGAAGCCAGCAGTCAGTAGCAGCCTCACTTGAGACACAACGGACACGGGACTAAAAGACCATCGATCACGAGCACAAGGAGCAGCGACGACCAGGATCACCAGCAGACCAGCAACGATCAGGATAGCCAGCAGTTAGTAAGCAGCCTCAACTGGAGACCCAACGCACACGGGACCAAGGACCATCGATTATGAACACAAAGAGCAGCGATTACAAAGGTCATATGGGCTTGCAGTGGATTTCATATAGGCACAAGGACGAGCTGCAGACCATAGCCGTAGAGCTTGGCCTTGATCCAAACGGCAGCAAGGACGAGTTACGTAGCCGGATTTTAACATTTTATCTCACGGGGAGAATACCCGGAGACGGTCAAACAACGGATAAAGGAACTAGGAACGATGTACAGCAGTGCTTCCAGTACCAGTAGGCACAGAACTCCTCCCCGTCCACCTGGACCCAGCAGCCGAGCCGAGAAAGAGGGCGCCCCCCTTAAATTAATCGACATCCCACCGTTGCTTAAAGAACCCGGACCCCAGGACTTTAACCATCAGGAAGCCACGGCCGAACGAAAACTCAGCGAAGACAACTTCGAGCTACACTCTGCCGAAGGATTCCGAGCTTCGCGGCCCGGTAGGGAAGAAATCTCGTACGCCATACTTTCCGACAAATTACGCAGCTGGGGATTGAAGTGTGACGGACACTCGGACGCGTTAGCGTTCATCGAACGACTAGAAGAGCGTTGGGTATGGAGGGAGCCCCGAACAGCTGCCTCGAGCCTCGATTTCTTCTTGCCGCCAAGATATTTCCAGCGTCTAGAAGACACGATCCGAAGCCGGTACCAACGACCCAATGAGGCATTCCAGGATTACCTGATTGACCTCCGAATCATGATGCAACGTGCCCAATATACTCCGGACAGAGAGCTGGACAGGATATACGAGAACCTGAGGCCCGAATATCAACTTTTCACCAGGAGATACGAGTTCGAGACTTTGAGGGAGCTCTCGCAATTGATAGTGGCATATGAGTCGACTAAAGACCGCGGACAGGCCCACTCGATCAGCAACCTCACGGATGCCAAACCAAGAGTACCCTCGCGCCAAGGACGCGGAACATTGGCCCCGCAGCGGACCGCATCCGACGAGACAGGAGCCTCCCGAGGTACCGAGACAGCTAACCGCGTGACGACTCAGGATGGAGCCAGACCGGTGGACGTACGACGGGCCTGCCGGAATTGCGGCGAGGAAGGCCATTTCAGTAGCACCTGCAGGAATCGACGCGTGTTATTTTGCTGGGAGTGTGGCCGCCGTGGTATCCGGACAATCGAATGCTGCCGTCAATCCGGGCCGGGAAACGGACTGAGTCTCCGTCCGGCAGGGACCCGAACGGAGACACCCATCCAGGACCCCCAGGAGTAAGGCATCCCCTAAGCTTGGAGGGGGGTAGGATCGCCGCACTAGTAACCATCGCCAGAATACCATTGTCAGCGACCCTTGACACAGGGGCAACCCGCTCTTTCGTCAGCCAGCGGACTGTGAAGAAGCTAAGCAAGGAAGGGAAGGTACGAAACGTAAGGACACGGGTCCGTCTGGCCGACGGGGCCACGAAGGAGGTGACACAAGCAGTGATAGTCAAGGTAGGACTAGATCAACTTGAAACACAGGTGACACTGCTGGTACTACCTATGGTGGTTCATGATGTCATCCTAGGACTCGACTTCCTATGCGGCATCAAGGCCATAATACAATGCGGGCGAGCATACTTACAGTTTACTCGGGAAACCAGCCCGTTACAGCCGACAACGCCGCGCACCGTGACCTTCCGTGAAGACCCTTCTCCACTCAAACCTTCTATAGCTAATGCTAGTTCCTGTACCAACCCCACAACTACCACTAGGACAATGCCTACGACACAATTAGACCAAGCCACGCTCAAGCCAGACCCCGCAGCACAGACACAACAGGATTCGACCAAGCCAGACACAAGAATCACGGAACTTCGACGGAGACGACTGCGACACCACTGGTTGCACTCAGGGCCAGTCCGTCTGCCAGCAACGCAACGCCAGACACACACAGAAATCCCGGAACTTCGACGGAGACGACTGCGACACCGCTGGATGCACCCAGGGCCAGTCCGTCTACCGAAACGTCAAACGTCAACGTCAGACGTAAGCAGGAGCAACGGGACTGCGGGGAAGACAACTACGACACCGCTGGGCACTCCCAGGGATAGTTCATACACCCACCAGTCCAGTTTACACAACGCCAGGAACTTTGAAACTTAGCGGAGGCGGCTGCGCACCGCTGGACATCTACCAGGGCCAGTCGACCTGCCGAAGACAATGCAAAACGAGCATACTGGGACAACGCCGAGGGCCCCGACGACGCCAGCATCAGACCAGCCGACAGACAGACCCAGAGGGACTACCTGCCAACGTTTTACCCGCATGAACTACCAGCTAGCACCATTGGCCGATGCGGCAATGGGCAAACAGCGGAATCCGTTTCACAGGACGGGCCAGACCACCCATCCACCGTAAACATCGATTGTACACCACACAGTCCGAAGAACCTCCGCTACAGAAGGACCTGATCCACGAACCGCCACCAACTCCGTGAGTAGTAGCGTTCCTGGAAGAAGAGTTGGCCAGATTGAACAAAGTCAAATGTATTTCTTTCATAGCACAGCATACAATCTATATGAAGGACGACAAACCCGTGAAACAACGGTATTACCCGAGAAACCCGGCCATGCAGAAGATAATAGACGACCAAGTCGACGAAGTTACTGCGGGAAGGACGTATCGAAGCTTCAAAGAGCCCACACAGCGCGCCTATAGTACTCGAAGGGAAAAGCTGAGGCGAGATGCGCATGTGCGTCGGCTACCGGCAACTCAACGCCAGATCTGTACCGGACGCCTATCCGCTCCCCAGGATCAACAATCACCAGCCTTCGAGAGACTCCGCGATGCCCACTACATCTGCCGACATTGGACCTGAAGAATGGGTATTGGCAAATCCCGATGGCGGAGGGGAAGTCGAGACATGCACCTGTCATTTAGCATGCCAGGTAGAGGACTGTTCCATTGGAGAAGTCATGCCGTTCGGACTGCACGCCAGCACCTGCACGGTTTCAGCGAGCCCTGGACAGCGTTATTGGACCGAAGATGGAACCGTACGCCTTCGCTTACCTCGATGACATCATTGTCATTGAAAAAGCCTTGAAGATGACCACGTCAATAATCTGCGAAAAGTATTCCGAAGGCTGCGGGAAGCGAATCTGAGACTGAACAAAGACAAATGCAGTTTCTTTCTGGGCCATCAGAAAGTTACGGTGCAACTTAGAGGGCTATCACTTTGACGTCGTTACGGACCATCTTGCCTTGAAATGGTTAAATTCGATAGATAATCCTACAGGACGCATCGCCCGGTGGGCTTTGGAACTTCAACAGTACCGTTTCGATATCCACTACCGCCGAGGAGCCAAAATATAGTAGCAGATGCCCTTTCGCGCCAACCCATCGAGGCACTGAAGCGAACGTTAGAGGACCCACCCACATGCCCCTGGATTACAAGGTTGCTCAAAAGGATCAAGGAACAACCAGAGAAGTGCAACGACTTCCTTATCGAGAACGGACAGCTCTACAAGCACACAGGATGCCGACCGGACGAGGAAGACTCTCAACCGTGGAAACTATGTGTCGCCAGTGACCATCGTCGGCGGGTGCTGGAAGAATGCCATGACCATCCCACCGCAGGACACCAAGGTATACGGAAGACCGCTGACCGGGTGACCCGGCGATATTACTGGCCGGGACTCTACAGAAACGTCGCCCAGTATGTCCAACGATGCGAAAACTGCCAAAAGTTCAAAGTGAGTCAAAGAAAACCAGCAGGGAAAATGTATACACGGCAAGCCAAGGGTCCGTTCGACATTTTGTGCGCGGATTTTGTGGGACCCTTACCACGTTCAAAGCAAGGCAACACGATGCTCCTCGTTTTCTTTGACTCGTTCTGCAAATGGGTTGAACTGGTTCCACTTCGGAAGGCTACCACCGCCCTCTTGGAGAAAGCATTTCGGGAATGGATACTCAGCAGGTTCGGCATCCCTAGGAAGTTTGTGTGTGACAACGGGACACAGTTCACGAGCCGCTCCTTCCGGAAGTTTTGCGAACAAGTAGGAATGGTATTGGAACACACGGCACCGTATACGCCACAACAAAATCCCACCGAGAGGGCAAACAGGACCATAAAGACGATGATAGCACAATACCTTGAGGGCGACCAACGAACATGGGACGACCTACTCCCAGAATTGAGTTTAGCCATAAATAGCAGCACTTCCGACACCACAGGCTTCAGTCCAGCATTCCTCGTGCTAGGACGGGAACCGCGACTACCAGGATCACTTTACGACGAAGTAACTCCAGGAATGGGAGAAGAAGCAGAACCCGCACATGACAAGGCAACGCGACTGCAAGAAATCTTCAAGGTGGTACAGGCGAACACCCAGCGGGCATCGCAAGAACAGAAGAAGACTTACGGCTTGCGGAGACGAGAATGGCGACCTACACTTGGGACGCTGGTACTCCTTCGCCAGCACCACCTGTCCAAAGCATCGGATAGCTTCGCAGCGAAACTAGCACCTAAATACGACGGACCGTACAAGGTCGTCAAATTCTTAGCTTCCAATATAGTGCGGCTACAAACACTCGAGGGACGACAAAGGAAGACTGCAAGCTTGATGGATCTCAAAGAATTCCACGGGACCGGAGACATCGAACCCACCGAGACAACACCGAAGACACCGGCATGATCACCGATCCACGAGGGCCACTTACGGTAGCGCGCTATCGTAACGTCCCCGCTCCAGAAAGAAGAAAAAAAAACCCCAATAGCCATAAGTTTCTTTACGTATATATCCCCTTATGGGATTAATTAAGTACCAACATATTAACATTCGCAAAAGCACCGCTCAAGCAGGATTAGGGGGAGGGTACCATTTCCATAATTTCCATCAGGCAGGCACTAATCTTAAGGAGTTTCTTCCTAGACGGGATCAATATGAAGCGGAACAGCAACGGGCGTATCACTGGACGCCAAGGAGCATACGGCTACGGTCCGACCACAACCCCAAGCGGAGAGCAGCGACCGGAAGGCAGAGCGTTCACCACATCGGCAAATACTACGGCACCGACCAGCCGTAGTTATGGCTTATACAGACCAGCGGGCCATCCAACATACGATTGCTCCCGACTCCAACAGGAAGCCTTCGACGACTACCACCGGATCCCACTGGACCAGCGTTTGGCAGCCGTGGCAGGATGGCTAGACCAGAACCATCAAGCCGCTCGAGACACCGACACCGAAGGGGAGGTAGAACCAGATGGACGCTTCGCAACCACCGGGGTCCGACTGGCACCCAACCACGATGTCGAGGCATTAAATCGCCGTTTGTTCGGACACTATGGGCCAGCCATAGACGAAGACAACGTTGCCACGGACACGGACGACCAGAGCACCATCTTGTACGGTCAGGGCAGCCTTGTGTCCACCCTTGTGGATGCCGGACCATGCGGTCAGGCATACGCCGATGCACCAAGCATTGGGCCAACCACTCCACCCCCTCTCGCCAATTGGGAGTCAAACTTTTGGGCTGAGTGGGACCTGATGAGTCAGCAGCGGGCCGAACCAGCAGCGGAGCTACAGGAGGAAGGACCACACTACTCCGATATCTCCGACGCTGGAGACGCGAACGAAGAGTTAGCGGGTCGTAACAAAGAACCAGAATCGGACGTAATGTCACTGATGAGCCTGAGCTTCGCACCCCAAAGTGACGCTCCATTTCTGCCGCCAACCAGTGACACTCCCCCACCCGTAGCCCAAGAAGAGCTAATACCACCACTTTTCGGAGAAGAGCCGGCAGAATCGGATTGCAGCATTCCACTATCGTTCGAGGAGCATGCCGACTTACTGCAGCTAGTTCGACTCCACCCGGGAGTAGCGGTGGTACAGGACGAGGCAGGCTGGGCAGAAGCACCAGTGGAGTGGCGGATCAACACGACGGACCGACATTTGCCCTTAGACCTGATCAGCAACATCACAGTCTATCTGCGCAAGGCCACGGGCCGGTCAGGAGTAAGGCGACTGGAGGTACACGACGGACACTGCTTCCGCATCAAAATAACGCGACGCCACGCTGTCACCGTTACTATTCGGACCCCCCGAAGTGAGGAGGGCGTGTGAAGGAGCAGACGCTCCCCCACATTATTTTTTTCACCAAGAAGGATCTCTTTTTATTAGTTATTATTATTTTGTTATTATTATTTTTTATGTTCATTATTAGGTTAAGTGACGGCATTTGTTAGTAAGTAAGCAAGCTCATAGCATTTAATCAAAATTATTTTTAAGTACTTGCTCAGTCGTGACTTAGATGGGAGGGAGAAGCACAGTGATCGCTCGAGCATCACTAATAGAACTGATAAAAAGCTCCAGAGTTGAGACATGAACCTCAACCACCAACATCAGTGGAGACACGAACCACAACCACCAACAGCTGCACAGAGAGAGCGGGAGAGCAGAGATCGAAAGCTCTACCACCAGGATCAGCACAGAGAGCGGGAGAGCAGAGAGCGAAAGCTCAACCACCAGCAGAACAAGGGTGGGCTTATAAGATCGCGAGGAGATGGAAAACGAGGAGATTATTCCAGACCAGCGAGCTGAACAGACGTGCGAGATTTGGACGGCGAGAAAGGAAAGGGTGAGCAAGTCTCACCGTCGTGAGGAAGAGGGCTAGAGAGCGGTGCGGTTAGGCAGGCTGGGAGGAAGAAGAAGAACAGTGTAAATAAAACGTAACTTAAATAACTACCAGCGCGTCTTCATCTGACCAATTGTGCGTGTTTCCCCTCCTTCCCCTTTCCACGTTGTTCCCCTTAGGTGCCGCCCGGCGACTGCCCAGGCATCCTCTGGCGAGCTATGCCCGTCTCCCTTCCCCCCGCAGACCCACGGCTTCACCGAAGTACCGCCCGGCGACTGCCCAGGTATCTTTGGGGAGTCTCTGCACCCACTCTCCTTCCCATTTCCCCGTAGTTTCCCTTAGGTGCCGCCCGGCGTCTGCCCAGGCATCCTCTGGCGAGCTATGCCCGTCTCCCTTCCCCCCGCAGACCCACGGCTTCCCCGAAGTACCGCCCGGCGACTGCCCAGGTATCTTTGGGGAGTCTCTGCACCCACTCTCCTTCCCCTTTCCCCGTAGTTTCCCTTAGGTGCCGCCCGGCGACTGCCCAGGCATCCTCTGGCGAGCTATGCCCGTCTCCCTTCCCCCCGCAGACCCACGGCTTCCCCGAAGTACCGCCCGGCGACTGCCCAGGTATCTTTGGAGAGTCTCTGCACCCACTCTCCTTCCCCTTTCCTCGTAGTTTCCCTTAGGTGCCGCCCGGCGATTGCCCAGGCATCCTCTGGCGAGCTATGCCCGTCTCCCTTCCCCCCCCAGACCCACGGCTTCACCGAAGTACCGCCCGGCGACTGCCCAGGTATCTTTGGAGAGTCTCTGCACCCACTCGCCTTCCCCTTGCCCTGTAGTTTCCCGTAGGTGCCGCCCGGCGACTGCCCAGGCACTCTGCAGAAGATCTCGGCTGTTCGATCCCCCTTTCGCACGTTTCCCTTGGCCTTGGCATCCCCGGGACGAAATCTCCGTCCCATTGCCGCTCATGACCCGGAGTCCCGGCAAATTATAAATATTGCTGTAATTTCGACCCTGGCCTGACTGAGAGTTATACCCCAGCCTAGATCGCATCCTTACACTACCTCTTTTTGGAGGATCATGGTAGCGATCTGCGTACCTCTATAGCCCCTGCGTAGTTTTGGGGCCGCCTCCCCTGGTAGATCTTCCCTCAGCTTGGTGAAAATTGCTTGCAGTCCACTCGGGTATGTCCCTGATCTCCAGCAGGACCTTTTCTGTGATCATCTTAACGGATGCGCTATCTCCGAGGACATCTTGAACTGCATGCTGCAGCTTAGCAGTGACCTCATCAGATGGCCACTCACGTGCTCCTTGTATAGCTGAAGCGTAGCTGGCCGGGTCACTGCACTTGACCACTATGGCATCAGGACGCTGCTTGTTCCTGGCTTTTGGCTTCGTCTTACTCTTGACCTTCTGCCATGCATTAGGCCTCTTTCCCTTGTCAGCTTTTGGTGATTCGCCTCCGCTGCTGCAAGTTGGCTTCTGCGGTGCCGTTTCGCCATCCTTACTTGGAATTCCGTTGTCAGGATTCTTTCCTGGCTTAGGACCGGCTGCCTTGGTGGTTCTACTTTTTAGAATTTTTGCGTAACTGCTTGCAGTGGTCGGCGGCGTCCTTTGGGTCGCCTTATCCGCCGTTTGGCAAATCTGTGCCTTGCAGGTTTTTGGTGTCTCTTTGACCGTGTGCAAGTGCTCCACTACTGATCTCTGTAGGGTCAGCATCTTCCCCAGGCTATCCTTCATTCCCTGGTTAACATGGCGAACCACCGGTTTCTTCTCTGTTACCAGAAAGATTAAATCCTCCAGTAACTTACCCAGCTCAGCCATCTCTGCCATTGGGGGCGGAGGCTGCTCTCGGGCTTTTTTGGGAGGTGTTCTCCTTACAGGACCCTCGGGATCTCGTCCTCTTTTCGGCGTATCATTCGCCTCCTCCTGTGCTGAACCAGTCGGCTTTGGCGGGATATTTCCTGCCGATCCAGTTGGCGGTGATCTCCGTACTCGTTCACTTTTAGTGAATGGGTTTAATGCATCATCCTTATCACTTGTCGCTTGGTCCGCTGCGCCGGCCAAGTGGGCCACCGTCGCAGTAGTTGTTGGGTGGTAGGGGGGTGTTGGGGCCTCCAGAATCCTAGGTCCATCCATGGGTGGATGTTCGCGTAAGCCGTTGGTTCCGGTTCCGGTTCAGGGCGGTTGCTCACCACTGGTCGGAACCTTTTCCCGTCGGTCTGGCAACGCTGTTACGCTACGATCGGTCGTTTCGCCACACTTTTTCTGTGCGTCTGATCTGGCAGCGCCTTGTCAGCTGTTCCGTTGTCGTTCCCTAACACCACTCGCGGTATTTGGCCAAAATTAGCACAAAATACAGGGACTAGCAAGTGGCGCCAATAAAGGAATAGAGGCAAGGAAGGGAAATCAGGCGCTTACCTGCGGTTCCTTCCCCCCTCTCTTCGACCGTGGACCGTGGGCGTCAATGTTTCCCAGTTGGAGTTGGGGACAAATAGCCGCTTCCCGACCTGTGCGCGTGGCGTGGTTTGCTGGTAAGTACCGCAGCACTGCCGTGGCTCTCGATAAACTCTGTTTGCTTTTCCAGGCTGGATCCGACGAATTTAGTCGTTTTCAACGGAGCGGGACAAAAAACGCGTCCGCACTCACAGAACAAAACACTCATCCTACAGGTGTAGAAAGCTGCCATTGCCTTTTTCTTCCTTATCAGGAGAGTTTGGAGTCAAGGATGACACCAAGATACTTGGCTTCGCACGATAGCTCGAGTGTCGTTCCACCAATTTCCGGTAGTTTGAATCTCGGTATTTTAAATCTTCGTGAGAACAGCACCAGTTCTGTTTTTTGAGGATTGACGTTGGATTGTCGATGGATTTGTCACCGGTGACATCTAAGCAGACCGGAAAAAGAATACTCATGAGGAGCTCTAGGGATACTTGGCTGCTCTCTGCAAAGGTAACAACGTCCTGGCTGCGGAGCAGGCTTCGTGTGGTGGGTGGCTTGGACAGTGACCGGTGAAGCCTTAAGGCCTCAGTGGTACCATCTATGGCATCGCAGAAGGCTGCCCATGACTTCCTCTTCGCCTTCTTAATCGTGTTCTTGTAGGTATTAGAGCTGCGGCGATAATCTTCCCAACTTTCCTGTATTTTGTCACTTGTGCTTTGTTGAAGAGTTTCCTCGATTCCTTTCTGACTTCGCTCCCGTGTCCACCACGGGTTGTGATTGGACTTTCGGGGTCGGCTGAGAGAGCAGGATTTGAGAAACGCTATCTGCAGAGCATTAGTAACGTTCTGCGTAACTTCCTCTAGTGATCCCGCTTGAAGTATGTACCCTTCGTCCTTCCTCTCACATAGTGCCATCGTTGGGTCCGGAGTGGTGTACCCGGACGAAAACAGAAAATTAAGCTCGTTCCTTACCACGATACAGGTTCTTAGCTTACCCGCGGGATGTGGCGTGAGAAGGCGGTATCCGCCGATCCAGGGCTCTTGGATGAGGGCCACGTCCACCGCCTTCTTCTCCATAAACCGCAGCAGGTCCGCCGATGGTACCGAAAGTCCGTTGCAAGGAGTTTGGCAAGGCTTTCCTGACCAATACTGATCCAGAGTGATGGTCCAGTCAGATGTTCTGTGCCTTGATCAGAACGAGTGTGTCCTCATACGCCTTGATCGTGGGAGGAATCCACACCTTCATGATTGTTCTCATGGGAATCTGATCCGTGGGTATCACGCAGAGTGACGCTCATGGCCAAAGTTCACAAAAACTCAAGAGTTTCTGCATTGCCTCATGGCCACTGCTTTGGCTTTCTTATACCACTTGATACCCTTGAACTCGCAGACAAACGGGTTATCAGCGCGCATTCTTAGTGCCTTGGCACTCGCCATGTTCTGCGTCGGAGGTGTGGTCTTACCCTTCTGCTTTCCTGACGCATTTTTCCCCTTTCTTCCTAGCGCGTTCGCATTCGATGACGTTGAGGGTCCGTCCGAATTCATCCTCGTGCCAGCTGCTGCTGACGCTAAAGTCGATGGTTTGGGGCCTCTGTCAATGCTGCGAGTGTGCTCGATGGGCTTGGTCTCCGTTGGTAGGAGAGACTCTGTTTTGCCGCACGTTTGTGTCGGCACTTCGGTCAGGGTATACTCGCCGCGCCGGGGTTAAATGAAATTTGTTTGATCACTGGATGTGGTAGCTGAAAGAAAAGTCCTCTTGGTTCAAGAATACAAGAACACAAGAAAAGTGGAAAAAAAAGGTTTTTATCTTTATTGATCTTAAAATTAGAGATTGTGGTGTGTCTAGCGGTGGTTACAGGCTCGTCCTCGAGGTCCTCCTTCAGGGTCGTCAGGGCCGCAAGTGCATACCCGATACGTGCTGGTCGTCTCGGGATATGGTCTTGGGGGATAATACGCTCCGAGGAGTAGATCGGGTGCGGAGGATAGTGCGTTCCGAGGAGAAGATGTGTTGCGGAGGATAATGCACTTAGAGTAGAAAGGGGAGGCGGAGGAAAATGCGCTCCGAGCGGAAGGAAGGCAGCAAAGATTAAAGTGTAGATGAATCGAACGCTCTAGCACATTACCCAATGTATTCCAAATGTACGGTAGTACTTAGATAGTAGTACTAGTACCAGTACTCATATCAACAAAAAAAAAGGTCGGTATATACTGGAAAAGTATCCGAAGGAATTTTCTTGTATTGCTGGTATGTTTCTACCCCCCTCGAAAGTTATATCAACTTGATATATTTCGCAACCAAACACGAAGAAAACATTGCTATATGAGAACGAAAAACCAAATGAAATATTTAAATAATGAAGACAAATATAATCTAACTAATGCAGCATTATATGAAGGACAATTATATGGATATTTTAATATATTATTTTAATTAATTTTCATAAATATAAAAATATTGTCTTGAAGGTGGTTGGCATTCGAGACGTCGCCATATGCTGCTGCTGATAGTCAGACACATTACCTTGCGATTAAAATATTGGGGAGCCCAGGATATGCCTGGGGAAGATCGACCCCAGCCGAAGAAGTGCATTTTATTAACTTTAAACAAAACCAAGCAGCTGTCTGAGAAGTGTGCAGTGCACAACTCTGGTCACACCAGTGGTCGCAAGAAGAATATATGAAATTTGAATGAAATTTGAATATATGAAAAACAGTTTTAGGTTCTGATTATTAGGCTTTAGGCATGAGTCAGCACATTGATGCTTGACTCGAGTTTGGTTTTAAAGTTGTTATTTGTTTGTATTTCACAGTGGGGACTCAGCCGAAAAGAGGTGGCAAAAATAAAAAATTTTTTATGAACGCTTTGAATAAAATAAATTTACACATCTAATAGAAAATTTTCTAATCTAATTTTCATGATAATTTTAGTTTAGGAGATATGAGCACTTAAAGTTGAAAATGGATTCAGTGTAAAATAATTTATTGAACTCTTATTGTCTTTATAATTAAGCAAGCTATGCCCACTGTGCGCTGCTGCGCTGTCTCGAACATTCTCGCTGACGAACAGAAAAAGCCGTCGGGCAGCAGCGGTCTCCAGCTCGCTCGGCTCGTGGCTGACGAACAGACGAAGACGATGGGCAGCGGAGTCGCGGTCAGAGACGAGGTATAGCCGAAAAGAGAATTGAAAC
This sequence comes from Drosophila tristis, assembly GCA_018150885.1. Lineage (NCBI taxonomy): Eukaryota > Metazoa > Arthropoda > Insecta > Diptera > Drosophilidae > Drosophila > Drosophila tristis. Next base: position 2,964,527 of record JAECWT010000067.1, read on the forward strand.
CCTCTGTTCATGGAGCGTACCAGTAAACCCCGCCATAGAACTGCTTTTTGGTCGCTCATCCAGCATCTTGGTAATGTATGCACTGTGCATAGGAAAAAATCTCGGGCAGCCAGGCAATTATGCATAGGGCACATAGGGAAATTTTTTCCTATGCACAGTGCATACGACGCTGCCGGCCTCTGGTTTAGAAGTAACTTAACGATTTTGCTTTCCTGTTTAAGAGTTATCAGCACAGCTAAGTTACATCCATAGCTGTGTGTTTACTTGCACCGGTGTTTAATTTTATACCCGTACTCAAAAAGAGTTAAGTGGTATATTAGATTTGTGGTAAAAGTGGATGTGTGTAACGCAGAGAAGGAAACGTTTCCGACCCCATGAAGTATATATATTTTTTATCACCATCAATAGCTGAGTCTTTGTATGTCTTGATAAAGCCTAGTACTTAGATCGAAAAAAGCACCCATTAGGATGAAACCCATGACATTTTTTCGGGAAAAAACTGTTTTCTGGGCTCTGTACGGAAGGCAGTACTCTACGCAGTATCGTAGAGAATGACCATATCTACCAAAAAAATGTAAAATATTTTAAAATTCTACATAAATCATAAGTATAACAGTACAGTCGCGTCCAAAGAAGCGACTCACGTGTTCCTTCTCGTTAGCATAAAGTTGTTGAATTCGATATCAAAAGAAATACCTTTTTGAGATTTCATTTTATTGACACCAACCAAATTTGTACTGGTGATTGTTGAATTTAAAAAATGTCATTTCCTAAATGTAGTCTAGATATAATCAATCCGTTCATCAGCCGTACTCATATATGGAAAAAAGGGTGATACCCAAATCCGAACCATTGCTAATTTGTTCAAGACGATTTAATAAGTTCCACACTAATGCAAATTTGTAGAACTAAACGATATAAGAAAAAACAATTTTGTTCAAAACTAATCTCAATGTTAATTTTTATTGAACTTACATTTTCTAGTTATTGAATTTCACTACCGATCTCATCATATTGTTCTTCATCGATGCTTTCGTCAATTTCGTTAGCTTCATGCATTTTTATGTAATTTATACGCTCCAAATCCCGTAGTTCTGCGTGTAGTTCTTCACGTCTGCTTTGAATAAAACATTCTACATAAGTTTTACATTCAAGTAGGAGTTTCTCTGTACGCGAGGTGTGCATTTGTGGCCGAAAAAATAAATGCGGTTTAGTTTTTGTTCTAATTTGATTTTTTTGATAAGTGATGTTTGTCTCCCAAGATTTAAAATCCTTTAGTCTAGACATTTTATATTCCAATGCTCTGATTTCAAATTGCTTTCGTTTTTTATTTAAAAACAAAGTTTCTCGTTCTTTTCTTAGCATGGCCCTTTCTTGAAGTTCTTGTCTCTCCAGTTTCTTCTCTATTTCAGCTTTTTTATCTTCTTTGATCTTTAGACGTGACTCCTCTTGGCAGAATTTTTGTAATGTTCCAATAAGAGATCCGAACATGCGACGATTTCGAGCTATAGACTCGGAGTCGGTCCCTTGAGCTTCAACAACTTCTTTTCTAGATGGTAATTCTCGAATTACTCGAGAGTTGATCCTTGCCGAGCGCGTTTCGGTCTCGTCTACAGTGAAACGAGTATCAGCATAGTTCGAATCAAACATACGACGCTTATCTTTATATGATCTTTCGTTATGATCGTTCTTTTTGGCTTCATCGGCATGTTTGTATTTCTCTATTCTAAAAATATATACAGGGAGAAATATTTGTTGTTTACACACCAATTAACAATTGAATGTGTTATATACATACCTCAACTCCTTTGGTACGCGACCAACAAATCGACGAATATTATCATTTAATATAATTAGGGACTGCTTAGCTAGGACAAGTTTTTGCTCTACATCATCAACTGATGATAAGCAACAATCATTAACCATTATTCTGAATTGATCGAATATTAAAAAAAAAAATTAAAATCTATGATGTCTAGAGATGTTTTTTTGCGCTGTTTCTGTCTTAATTTGGAATATATATCGATATCGATAATAACTTTATGTTATAACGAAATTATGAAAGTTTTCCATTCATTTGGAACAGTGGAAGAGAAGGAAGTTTTATTTATTTTTTATTTGTGATTACATCATCGCATGGATGACTGGGGTTTGATCGCAGCTACGTATATTTCCGCATTGATCAGATACCGGTGGTTAAGTCGTAGGTTCAGGATATATTCGTATATTGAATTTTTTCCGTGTATCGACACGTGTCTAACACTTTTTGTTGAGGTTATGTTTTTTCCGCCAACGCAGCTATTTCCAACAATGCAGTACGAACTGTAGGATTTATGCTCTGTTCTCTTTTGTTTTTAATATTATATTTTATAAAATATAAATCGCGAAAGCGAATATGGTGGCCGCATGACTCTAATAGCCTATTCGCACAGGCCAACATCCATGTCGGGGATGGTCCGTAAGGTTTTACCGTTCCGAAAATTTCCCAGTTATTCCACCATCCATCTGGGATATTACTAATTCGCACGTTTCTGTGCGGTATTTTATCGATAATTGTCAAATGCAACCATAAAAATATGACATTCACAAAATCGGAATTCACTACGAAAATGTAAACCACTTCCGTTTTGGCAACCGTGGGTGACAGACCTATCAGGGCACCCTTTCAGTGTTCGTTTTCACTCCTTCCGACCAGGTTTATTCTTTGTGAGCAATCGATCTTGTAATAAAGGGCTTTGTTTTTATACGTTTTCTTTTTGTGCGCGACTTTAGCTATTTTTAAATAAACGAAGAGGGTAAGTCGTTGGCAGGCTGGTGAAGTCACCAGTGAAGATGGCTGACGCCAAGCTATTGGCGTCAGGCGCTAAGCGTTTGTCTGAGTCCGTTTCAGACAGGAAAATTGATTCAAAACGATTTCTGGCAGATTCGAATAATGTAATACAAGGTGAAAATATAATTCAAAGGAGAGGCAAGTGTACTTCTATCGAGCAAAAGAAGCAATTTGTTTGTAAAAAAAAATATTAAAAGCGACCTATACTTATTTGAAAAAATTAGACACATCAATCTTGTTGGGCTTAAGCGCATAACCCCTCTTGCTACCACTCGTTATAAACTTTATTACATTGGCCCTCATGAAGCCAATAAGAGGGTTCTAAACGATGAATTTAAAAAATTAAACATTATATTTATTCCGAAAAATTTCACTGAGTCTGTGGGTGTCATCAGGGGTATTCCAACAAATATCTCAGAGATGAAACTGCTGGACAATCTTAATTCAATAATTAAGATAAACACAGTTGAAAGAATGAATCTGTGCTCGTCCCAACAGAGACAGTTAAAATTGCTTTTGCGGGTACTGAAATTCCATCGTCCGTTCAAATTTATGACATTTGCTCGCTAAAGGTTACCCATTACATTCCTGCGATTAGCCAGTGCTATAACTGTGGTCGCTTGGGTCATACAGCCTCGCGTTGTAAGTCATAAAAGCGTTGCAAGAAATGTGGCAATAACACGTGCAACGAAAACTGCAATACCAACAAGTGCATCTAATGTCAAGGTGATGGGCACAATGCGTTTGAGAGGAACAAGTGTCAGGTGTGGGCCAAAGAAGGCGACAAAAATAAAATCATGGAAGCTCTAGAGCAATTTTCCTTTCAACAAAACTATGATCAGATTCGAGACTGAAGCCTAGTACTCAGACGCGCTAAATTTTCCATCGACCGAAATCAGGGATGATATTCGTATGAAACCGATAAGAAATCATCCCTGTTTTTCGGTCGACCGAAAATTTCGTAGCAGGCGTTTCGCAGACCGGTACTCAGTTCCAAGAAAAAGCCATTCGATACATACTAGAAAAGCAACCGATGGTATTTTCCCATCTCGATCGGAAATTTGAAATATTTCATTTTCCGTCGTCTAATGACAAATGACAGGACACAAAAACGCACACAACACACAGACTTTAAATATGGAGGGAAAGGTATTAAAAAACAAGCGGCTTGCCGAGTTCTCACAGGAGTGCAAAATACTTTTAATAAAGTCGGTAGAGAAAAGGCCAGTGATATGGGACCTGGCCAATAAAAAACATTTCGACTCCATAGCAACCAAAAATGCTTGGGATTCTGTGGCTAGAGATATAAACAAGGACGGTAAATATAATTTAGGTCAGTTATTTATTTATTGATAGTAGCACTTGTGCTCCAGTGACTATTTGCCATACTGGGATTCCATGCTCAACTCGTTGCCGTTGGAGGACAAGGCAGAAGTCGAGGAGGATATAACCCAGTATTTAATACAAAAGAAGAGGTCATTAAGAAAATCTGCTGAGCAAATGAAGTAGCTATAAGCTTTAGTAAAATGTATTCTTTAATATGAAATACAAAAATTAACATTCCTAATTTATAATGTTTTGAACGCCAGCAGCTTCATGTTGCCAAGAAACCGACCCAGCAGGGCTGTTGACATAATTTTTTAAATTATTTCTTATTGCCTTGCTGTTTAATAAATTTTCTCTGAATTTGCACATAGTAACAAAAGTAAACAAAACAACAGTGTAACCGTAGAGCATGAAATTTTCCCACTTTGGTCACACTGGGTCTCGAGCGGAATAAATAGCACTTTCGGTCGACGGAAAATTTAGTGCGTCTGAGTACTAGGCTTATGACAAAAACTTTCCTCAAATGATAAATAAAAATAAAAACAACAACAACAACAACAACAATTCATGTGAGCAAATACCGCAAGTTATGAGCAATAACGAACAAGCCAACCAGGTATTAAAAAAACATTCATATAGTAGCAGAGTGATTCAACGCACTGTAGGTGTCGTTACACCATAGAATAATAGTCAATAAGTAGAAAGCAATGAAGTTATGTATGAAATGTAATGTAGTTCGTAAGGTTACGGCATGAAGTCCCGCCACTGTAAATCCAAGCAACATGTAACTACACGCCCGCAGCATAGCCGACAAGCGATGCGTGGGAATAAAGCACTCGTAAATTGAACTTCGTTTCGCACGGTTTATTTTTTGATCGCCCTTTATCGCCGCCCACGGCTCTGGTCTGTACTGCTAATTCCCGCGTCTCAAGCCTAAGTAAAGGCATCAAACAAACAAAAATAGTTTTGAATTTTCTACATGGCGCCCGAACAGGGACCTTGGGATTAGTTTCGTTTTTAAATTAATCGTTGTTCGACCAGAACGCTGTTCGCGAGTTAAAGCCGCGAAAAAACCGCCGAGCCAACAATCGAAAATCCAGAAGGAAGATCACGGAATCCACGGAAGACCACATTGGAGACCGCCATCCACACCTACAACCGAAGCAGAACATGGACATTGAGTTGCCAACGCCCAGGGAAGTGGATTCATCCGACGACCAGGTAACAATGCCAAAGCAATAGCGGCTAAAATAATAGCGTTTAATACCTATTGGCTTGGCATTGAACAGTATTGTACATACATTCACCTACCGTTTAACTATTCGTGATAGCTGGGTAGTTCGGGAAGAGTATTAGAAGGCGCCAACGACATAGTTTACCGCTCATTTCGCATTTGGTAGCATTATTTCGCATTTCGTTTCGTTCGCTGAGAAAACATTGACCCTTGCAGCGGTAAACTAATTTTCGCGCTCTTTAATGTACAGCATACGGTTCTCTTAAGTTTACGTTCGTGCAGTACCCTCGTCGCAACCTTGCTCCCGCAGCTTCGTGGTTATCCAACTCTCTAACTGGTGTCGCCCAGCTTGTCGTTTGTTACGAGAGCTGATCATCCGCTCTTATATTGGGCCAATCAATTGAAACATCGTTCGCCACTTCGTTTTTGGGTCGAACGCTGTTCTAATTTAGGTATTTGTCTGCGCTTTGACATCTAATTTTCTAGCTGGTGTCGCCGAGCTTGTCGTATGCGCCAGAGAGCTGATATATCTCCGCTCTTATATTGTGCCGCTCAATTAAACATCGTTCGCCACTTAGTTTTCGGGTCGAACGCTGTTCTAATTTGGGAGTCGAGTGCGTTGCGCGCATTAGAATTGCGTTTGCTTATTGGTTCGAACTTGGCTCGAGCTCAGTGTGTCGAGCTAAACTTGGTGTTGGTTGCGTACGCTTAGCTTAGCGTTGCGCGCATTGGAACTCCAGACGTCCGTTTCGTAGGGGATCGAACGTGGGTCGAGTTTGGTTCGCCGTAACAGAGCTCGGTTGCGTTTGTTGCGTTTTTGTCTGTTCTAACTGTTGCAGTCGTTGTCGCATCGAACCTAATACGTTTATACGTGGGTACTTGAATACTTTTGCCGTACTGTCAAACATTGTTCTCATTGAACGCAGTGCATTTCCTCAGGTTATCGTCGCCTTCGCTTAGCAAGTTTGAAGTTTAGAAGTTAGGAACAGCCAACGTTGCTAATTTAATCAACATGTCTGGTTGCGAATGAGTGGACTGTATTAATCTTTATGTATTTTTATTTGATTCATATGTAATATTAGTTGTTTAAATGTTATTTGCACAGCGGGTTATATACAAAGCGGGGGCGACGAATACGCGTGCGGGTACTCTCAAGTATAGTTTGGTACTGACTCAACTCCACCAATAAAGTCAAGCCCAAAAGGGAATTAGAAGATCACGCAATGCGACACTCCAATACCAAGACGGTGCACATCGATGTCTTCGTGTGCAGCTGCGCGTTTTGGCTATACGCGTGAGAATGTTACAGTTAAGTTTTTGGACATAAGCAATAAGAACAGCGGGCAAAACAATCGCGAGCATATGATTAGGGCAACTATTATATGAATGAATATTGACTTAAAACTAAGCGATTAATTCCTCAACATACCGGCCCCCCTGAACGACTGTTCAGTTAAAGGGAAGCACAGCAATTTTGGTGATAGGTCTCTTGTATACTCCTCGGGCAGTTTTTACGGTGACCACTCGAACTCTCTCGTCTTGACCAGGATGAACTTCGGTGATGCGGCCAAGCAGCCACTTGCTAGGAGGTTGATTCGGCTCCTTCAGTACCACAAGCGTATCCACTGTTATGTTGTTGGTCTCCTGCTGCCATTTGGTGCGCGACTGCAAGGAAGAAAGGTATTCAAGATTCCAACGTTTCCAGAACCCTTGAACCTTGGCTTGCAGTTGTCTCCAACGCTGCAGTCTGTTAATGTTCACGTCCAAGAACGATGGCTCTGGCACCGACATATGAGGTTGACCTGTAAGAAAATGAGCGGGGGTAAGGGGATCCAGGCTGTGATCGCTGGGAGCGCACAGTGGGCGAGAGTTTAGTAGACCCTCAATCTGGGTTAAAACGGTGGAATATTCTTCGAAAGTTAATGCACTGCTACCAATTACTCGGCGAAGGTGAAGTTTAATTGATCGTACGCCAGTCTCCCAAATACCTCCAAATGCGGGGCAGACTGCGGAATGAAGTGCCAGTTGATTTCCTGACTCGTCAGAAAACTTGCAATGTCCTCATCTTGACTTTGAGATACAGCCATCCGTTGCATTTCCGTTAATTCCCGTCTGGCTCCGTGGAATGTTGTGCCATTGTCTGAGTATAAATCGGATATAGGTCCACGTCGAGACCAGAATCGTTTGAAAGCTGCGATAAATGCGGAAGTCGTCAAATCACTGACGAGTTCGATATGAATTGCTTTGGTGGACAGACAAACAAAGATAGCAAACCTAGCTTTGCCAAACTTCGGTGTCCGACCTACCGATGTCTTGATAATAACTGGTCCAGTGTAATCCAATCCAGAATGCAGAAAACAGTGGGTGGGCTGAACCCGAAAAGCGGGAAGATCAGCCATGAGTTGTGTGCTCGTACCTTTACGCTGGAGGAAACAAATCTTGCAGTTGAATACGATTTTCCGGACTATGTTGCGGGCACCGAGAATCCAATACTTCTGTCTCAAAGTGTGGAACATAAATTCAACTCCAGCGTGTAGCGATGTGACGTGCTGGTGTCTAGCTAATAAAACAGCGACTGGTGATTTCTTTGGAAGAAGTATGGGATGTTTTGCATCGTAAGTTGCCATTGAATTGTCAATGCGTCCTCCTACGCGCATTGTTCCTTGGTCGTCAATAAATGGAGTGTAGCGAATCAGTTTGGATTTTTGAGAAAGTGGTCGTCCAGTGCTTAGCTGCTTGTACTCCACTTGGAAGAACTCCATCTGGACGTGTTTGATTATCCTAGAGCGTGCATATTGAAGCTCCCATGATGATAAAAACGATGACAGGCGTTCCTTGCAGCGAAGACGGTGTACAAAACGAAAGCAGTAGCTTATTGTCCGCAAGAGATGTGACCAGGAGGAAGCCTTGTTAATCATACATTGAAGATCATTTCCTTCATCGGAAATGTGTAGATTAACTTGAGGCTTGACCTTAACTTCCATGTGCGCAGCCTCCTCAGTCGACAGTGCAAACTTTGCCTTAGCAGGTGGCCAAGTGAGCCGTGATTGTGAAAGCCACGGTGGTCCATTCCACCACAGTTGATGGTCTACAAGATCCCTCGGTAAAAGTCCGCGTGATGCACAGTCCGCGGGATTGTCCCCAGTGCGAATGTGATTCCAGCAACTACGTGAACAAGCATCTAGAATCTCAGCAGTCCGATTGCAAACATAAGTGTTCCAAGTCCGAGGGGGTGATGAGAGCCAATGCAGCACAACTTCTGAGTCAGACCAACATGAGGTACTGGAAATAGGAATAGTTAGTGCTTGCTTAACCAGAGACATCAATTTTGAAAGAAGATGGGCTGCATTAAATTCGAGCCGCGGAATGGATACAGGTTTGATGGGCGCAACACGGGTTTTTGCGGCGATCATTCTGACAACATAGTCCTTATTGAGTTTCACGCGACTGTAAATAACAGCGGCGTATGCATGAGAAGACGCATCGGCTCCGCTGCTTGAAGTGGTGAGGATATGTAGCGAGATATGCGACACGTTTCCAATAAATGAACTTCTGCTACAAACTGTTGCCAACGTGAGCATAACTGCGGCGGTAGTGGCTCGTTCCATTCGACCGAGCTCAGCCAACTATCTTGAAAGAGAACCTTTAGAAATACAGTACTGGGGGCAAGCAAACCCAGGGGATCGTAGATCTTGGCAAGCTCCGACAGCAAAATCCGTTTTGTCAGAGCAGTTGTGGCGTCGGGAATGGTCAGCTTGAAGGAAAGATTGTCAGCAGCCGGGTCCCAACGTATTCCAAGAACCTTCACATGTTGAGCTGGGCTCTCTTCCTTTGGCAGCGATTGTAGTAGTGGCCAACAGTTTAAAGTCCACTTTCGAAGTTTAAATTGAGCTCGACTCAATAACAAAATCAATTCATCCTTGAGTGCAATGAGTTCGTTCATATTATCGCATCCCGTAGGAATATCATCCACGTACGCGCCCCTTACCAACACCGCAGCAGCATTCGGATACATCTCGGCATGATCTTGAGCGATTTGCTTGAGAACTCTAACAGCCAGAAACGGTGAAGAAGCTAAACCATAAGTCAAACCATAAGCAGTCGGTAATGATCAAGTGTAGCAGTCTCCTCCTTTCGCCAGACAATACGTTGGTACTGCGTGTGTTCTTCTGAAACTAGGATGCCTCTAAACATTTTCTCAATGTCTGTACAGAACACATAACGATGCTGTCGGAACCGTAAACAGACTCCAAGTAAATCCCTTTGAATAGGTGGTCCAATGTGTAGTCGTGAAATGAGTGAATATCCCTTGCAGTCCTCCCCAGAGCCATCGAACACAACTCGTCATCTCGTAGTGGTGCTGTCTGGTTTAAATACTGCGTGGTGTGCTAAATAATTGTGACTGGCGAGATCCTCGGCTAAGGTAGTAGGAGGAATCAACTCCATGTGTCCTCGTTGTAAGTAATCCTCCATAAAGTCGACATATTGTTGTTTAAGTGCCGGAAACTTTCGAAATTTCCGTTCGAGAGAAGAAAAGCGGCGTATGGCTTGCGGCAATGTGGACCCCATCGGCGGAGCGGAATCCTTGAATGGATATTGGACGACGTACACTCCATCGTCTCTGCGGGAATGCGTTTGAACGAAGTGTTGTTCAGCGGGATCACTAGCGTCAATGGTAGCGCTACTTGGTTGAACTTGGTCCATGTCCATGAACGATCGGACTAAAGTATCCAGACCCTCGTGAGCATGATGAGCTAGTGCGTGGGTGTGATCATCAATACCGAGATGGTAGCTGCCTGTAATTTAGTATGAAGTATGAAGTGCAATAGGATATGCGAAACCAAACTCTTTGCGTTCTCCAGTGTATATGTTGCAAAGTTAATCAGGTCGATTTCACCTGGTGTCCCAAATGTAGGGTCTGCTAAGGGTAGATCAAAAATCTTTCCCCACATCGGGGTGTTCGACTCAATCCTCTGTGCTGGAATCGAGAATGTTAAAGTACTCATAATCAGACCTGTTACCACTACTGATGTTGTGCTTATGCGCGAGAGCAGCGTGAACGTGGCGCGACCTCGAGTAACGCCAGCCGGGCTTGCACCTAGGCCAACAACTGGTATACGAGCATGCGTGCGCGACAGCCCTATCCGTTGAATAAACGACTCGGAGACCATCGTTATCGTCGAACCAGTATCCATCAAGATCCTGCAGGTTGTCTCATTGCCCCAGGAGTCGACTATAGTGGCTAAAATTGTTGGCAATATAGCTTGACTAGTGGCCAATACTCCTCTCTCCAATGTATGATGGCTGACCACGGCAGGATCAGCCTCAGCAGCATGCATGGGCGAGCGCAAGTTTGGGTCAGCGGATGTATTGACAGCAACACTCGGGGTGGTGCGAATCTCTTCTGGATGGACAAGAGTGTGGTGCCTCGACTTGCACAGACGGCACGTATTTGTGGAATTACAATCCTTTACTTGATGAGATCGACTTAGGCAGTTGAAGCACAAATTACCCTCCATTGCAAACGTGCGACGATCCACGACGTTCATAGCTTTAAATTGAGTGCACACATACAGACTGTGTGGCCCGTGACAATATACGCAACCACGAACAGATGTAGTTGGCACGTCCACATGATGAGAAACTGCACGACTTTTGGGAGAATCATGAACTACTGTTAGATCTTGACAGGACTCCAGCGCATCAAACCGGGCGAAGAGAAAGGCGAACAGGTCATTTATGGTCACATTTTCCTTGCACGATTCACTGGACGTAGCCCAAGCTTCCTTGCATTCAGGGTCTAATTTTGAGAGCAAGATATGGATAAGCCAGCGCGTGTAGACCACGTATACTCTCGTCCGCGGTGTCGACTATGTTACGCAACTCGATTATGTTTGAACTTTTTGCAGTTGGCAGCGAAAGAAAGTTTTGAACGAACGACCGCGCAATCAGTGATTTTTTATTATAACGATTTTTTAGCCTCTCCCATGCGTCCTGGTAATTATCGTCAGTAATGGGAATATGTTTAATCAGGGACAAAGCTTCACCATCTAGATACGACTTTAAATAATGGAACTTTTGACAGTTGGAAAGACTACTCTTCTTGTCGACTGAGCCTAAGAACAGATCACTAAACTGACACCAATCTTCGTATCTTCCAGAAAATGTAGGAAGGCGTATTTTTTCGAACTGCAGCTCAGCGGGTCGCGCTGACTCCCGAATCTTCTCCAAAAATTTCTTATGGTTGCGAATGAGTGGACTGTATTAATCTTTATTTATTTTTTTTTGATTCATATGTAATATTAGTGGTTTAAATGTTATTTGCACAGCGGGTTATATACAAAGCGGGGGCGACAATAGCGGTGCGATGATGAATACGCGTGCGGGTACTCTCAAGTATGGTTTGGTACTGACTCAACTCCACCAATAAAGTCGAGCCCAAAAGGGAATTAGAAGATCACGCGATGCGACACTCCAATACCAAGACGGTGCACATCGATGTCTTCGTGTGCAGCTGCGCGTTTTGGCTATACGCGTGAGAATGTTACAGTTAAGTTTTTGGACATAAGCAATAAGAACAGCGGGCAAAACAATCGCGAGCATATGATTAGGGCAACTATTATATTAATGAATATTGACTTAAAACTATGCGATTAATTCCTCAACAATGTCTAAAGATCATGATGAAGAGAAGGCAACTGGGAGCGGAATGTGTGGAAGCACGAAGCTCACAAAATTGTATGTGAGGTTGGAGAAGATAAGCGAAGATATAAATCGAATGAGGATAGCATTTGAGGAGGGTTCAATTTCGCTGGATCCATTACAAATCCAATGTCGTTTGGAAATATTGAACTCCTATATTGAAAAACCAATGGCCCTGCAGTCCGAGATCGATGTACTAGACCCAGATAATTCAGATAGGGCGGCGTTGGAAGAAACGTGTGTGATCACAAAGGCTCTGTACATGTCGGCAGCGACCAACAGATCCCCTCAACCATACATGAATTCAGCACCCACACACCACCACTCCAATTTGCCAAAATTGAAGTTGCCGAAGTTCAGCGGCAAGCATGCAGATTACAAACAGTTTATTAGTCTGTTTGAAAGTTTGGTAGATTCCGACCCGTCGTTGTCCAATATAGAGAAGTTCAACCATCTCATATCGTGCTTCTCCGATGAAGCCTCGGGAACCGTTAAGGCGTTCCAAATGTCAGATGCCAACTATCCAAAGGCGTTAGAAAGTTTGAAGAGGGTGTACGACAACAAGTGCTTAATATTCTTTGAGACACTTGCCCAGTTGTTTGACATTCCTGCCGTAACCAAGCCGTCAGCGTCTGCATTGCGATCAACTATAGATACAGTGTCAGCCATTCTGGAGTCGCTTTTATCGTTAGGAGACGAGCGAGAGGTTGCTAACGCCATGATAATACATCTGGTGTTATCCAAGGTGGACCCATACACAAAAACAAAGTATGAGGAGCAGCTGAACTACGATGAGCTCCCTTGCTGGTCGGATTGTGCAAAAATGTTGAACCGCCGGTACCAACACCTTTCAGCAGAGGAGTCATCCAAAGCGAGAGGCAAACCAAATTTTGACATGCCGTCGACCAGCAAGAAAACCAGCAGATCGTCATTTTCTTGCGCGAGGGCCGAAAAGTCGATCGACCCCAAGTGTGTATATTGCGGCGCCAACCATTCGATCGGAAACTGCCAGGGATTTGGGGCAATACCCGTCTTGGAGCGTTTCGAGTTCGCAAAAGGCAAGCAATTATGCATTAATTGCCTCCAATCTGGACATAGGGTATCTCAGTGCACATCCTCTAAGTGCAGAGTTTGTTCACAGAGGCATCACACCCTCTTGCATAGATACGCAGCTCAGAGCGCAGATTCAGAAAGTCAGGCAATAGGAGTACAAGCATCGTCCCATCCTGCGCAGGTGAAGCAGGCATCCAGTGAGCCCGAGCATGTCATCCTTGCCACAGCAGTGGTAAGAGTTCGGGACAGATTTGGCCAAGTTCACTTAGCAAGAGTGTTGTTGGATTCGGGTTCACAGGTCAATTTCATGACAGAAAGTCTAGCGCAATCGCTAAGGTTGGCAAGGGTCAACCGTTGCCTGACAGTGACATCTGTAGGCAAGTCAAGCTCGGTGTCGAGGAGTGAAGTCTCGACGACAATCTACTCCAGGTTAAATAACCATAGTTTCGTAGCAGATTTCTGGGTTCTTAGCAGCATTACCAATCAGCAGCCTGATTGTCTGCCCATTAAGCAGTGGAAAATTCCTGCGAATGTGGAGTTGGCAGATCCAGCATTCCATCGACCTCAAAGGGTAGATATGCTGATTGGAGCAGACTCGTTCTTCGATCTGTTGTGCACAGGCCAAATAAAACTGGGTGAAGGTGCACCATTGTTGCAAAAGACCCTTTTAGGTTGGGTAGCTTCAGGTCGGTGTAGCAAGCTTCTGACTGGAGAAGCCGCTTGCTGCGTCGCAACCTACTCACCGGAAGAAGACTCTCTGTCTCAAATGGTCGACAGACTGTGGGAGATAGATGCAACGCCAGAAAAAAACATGCTCAAACAAATTCGGCAGAGCAGCTGGCATGCGAAGAGTTTTTCAAAGCCAATGTCTGCAATTTACCGACCGGAAGGTTTCAAATACCGTTGCCTTTTAAGACAGACCCAGTATCGTTGGGGTCGTCCTTCGAGGTCGCAAAACGTCGTTTCTTATCGTTAGAGCGACGAACGTTAAGAGAGAGTGAGCTGAGAGACATGTATCTCAGTTTCATGAAAGAATATATCGAGCTCGGCCATATGTCTCCGACAGACAACGCGATTCCGCCAGGACCACATTATTTTATACCACACCAGTGCGTCCTGAGGCCTGATAGCAGTTCCACCAAGCTTCGAGTCGTTTTTGATGCGTCGAGCAAGACCACAACTGGATGGTCATTAAACGATTTACTTATGGTGGGACCTACTATTCAGAGGGAATTATTTTTATCACTCGTTCGATTTCGGGTGAATCGGTATGCTTTAACGGCAGTCGTTTCGAAAATATATAGGCAAGTGGATGTGGCTGTAAAAGACCGGAATTTCCAACTCATCGTGTAGCGAGAACATCCCACCGATCAATTGCAAATTTTTCGGTTGAACACAGTTACCTATGGTACTTCCGCAGCACCTTTCCTTGCCATTCGTTGTTTGCACGAGCTCGGTGTACGCCACAGAGACACCCACAAGAAGGGTTCTGAGGTGATCTGCAGTGATTTTTATGTAGACGACATGCTGACAGGAGCCGATGACGTAGACACGCTGAAGTCGATTTGCGATCAGGTGTCTGAGATTCTTGGCTCCGGAGGGTTTCAGCTTTCGAAATGGTTTTCGAACCATCCAGAACTAATGGATGGAAACAATGGGGAGAAATCCCTATCATTCAATGATGCCGATTCGACCAAAACATTGGGGATGAGGTGGAGTCCAAGAACAGATACGTTCCGGTATCACTTGGAAGATAGCTTCACAAACTTGAATCCGACTAAGCGCACCATTCTGTCAATTAGTGCTCGACTGTTTGATTCGCTTGGGCTACTTAGTCCAATCAGCATAACAGCGAATATTTTCCTCCAGAAGCTGTGGCAGCTTCAGCTGGATTGAGATGAAGCCATCCCAATGTCACTGCATACAAGCTGGGAAAGGCTAAAGCTAAACTTGTGTGGTCTTGACAAAATAGCCGTGCCTCGGTACGTTATGGCTAGTGGGTGCTCGTCGATTCAAGTGCATGGCTTCGCGGACGCGTCTAGTCAAGCGTATGGGTGCTGCATTTATGTGCGAGCGCTTTTCGAAAGTTAAACGTACGTTCGATTAATCGCTGGGAAAGCAAGAGTAGCTCCCCTAAAAACAAAGACCATCCCGAGGCTCGAATTGTGCGCCGCAGCGTTATTGGCGCTATTTTGGGCCTACGTAAAGCAAGTTTTGGAAAAGTGTCGAATCGAGAGCGTATTTTTCTGGACGGATTCAGAAATAACGCTACATTGGAT
The DNA here is from genome assembly GCA_018150885.1 of Drosophila tristis. Classification (NCBI taxonomy): domain Eukaryota; kingdom Metazoa; phylum Arthropoda; class Insecta; order Diptera; family Drosophilidae; genus Drosophila; species Drosophila tristis. The sequence continues at coordinate 2,979,951 of JAECWT010000067.1, forward strand.
TAAAACTTAACCGTCGTCACTTGCAGTATTTGTGTCGAATCGAGAGCGTATTTTTCTGGACGGATTCAGAAATAACGCTACATTGGATTAAAACTTAACCGTCGTCACTTGCAGTATTTGTTTCAACTAGAGTAGCCATGATTCAGGAGCTATGTCAGGGCATGTCCCATCGCTGTCGAATCCAGCGGACTTGGCGTCTCGCGGATGCGAAGTGCCTGAGCTCCTGGAGTCCATATGGCTAGAAGGTCCGAAATTTTTATGTGAGCCTGAGCATTGTTGGCCAGAGAACCCGCATTTTAACATCCCAGATGATGTGAAGAACTCCGAGGCGAAACGGTCCGCCCAGGTTCTAATTGGCGTTGCGAACTCGCTTTCAAATGAAATATTTTCTCGTTTTTCGTCGTACCCCAAATTAGTTCGAGTTTTTGCGTATGTATACCGATTTGCTAATATCGGCAAGACCAAGGAACGTTACAGGGAGCTAACTGCAAAGGAGTTGCAGCAATCGTCTCTAAAATTGATGGAGCTGGTTCAGCGAAGCGTCTTCTTCGAAGAGTTTAAGAAGCTGAAGAAAGGGCATACGCTGCAACCGAGCCTGCAGATGATGGCCCCTTTTATCCAAAAAAGATCAGAGGAGGGGCGATCGTTTACACTTATCAGGGTCGGAGGAAGGCTGTTGCATGCTCCAGTGCCAATAGAGGCTAAGTTTCCGGTTCTACTTCCCGCCAAGAGTCAATTCGTCGAACTCTATTTAAGGAACCTGCATTTTAAAAATTGTCACGCCAATGCAAAGACATTAGTAAGTTTGCTGAGACAAGAGATTTGGCTAGTAAATGCACGTCGAGAATGCACTCGCATAGTGAGGAGATGCATCCACTGTTTTCGATACAAACCTAAATTGATGGGTCAGATTATGGGGAATCTTCCAGCAGACAGGTTTAGGGAAGGTCGTCCGTTCCTGATTTGCGGGGTAGACTTTTGTGGTCCCATCAACGTCTCGCTTCGGATTCGAGGTCGTCAGCCGCTCAAAATGTACATCGCGGTATTTGTGTGCTTCGCTTCGAAGGCCGTCCATTTAGAGCTTGTCCCAGACCTGTCGACTAATTGTTTTCTTTTATCTCTAAAAAGCTTCATCGCAAGACGTGGCGTTCCGCTGCGGATGTATTCCGACAACGGGACAAATTTCGTCGGAGCCCGGAACGAGCTGCAGAGGCTTCAGGAAGCGTTCGAGGAGCAGCAGTCCAGCCTGAGGACGTTCGCGGCGGAGCAAGGGATGGAGTGGAAGTTCATCCCCCCGCGAGCACCGCACTTCGGCGGTTTATGGGAGGCGGCCGTCAAGTCGGCAAAGCTCCTGATCGTGCGGCAGGTCGCGGACGCCGCGCTCACCGAGAGCGAGGTGAGGACCGTGTTGGCCGAGGCCGAGGCCATCATGAACTCCAGGCCGCTCACTCCAGCCAGTACGGATCCAAACGACGGAGAGGTGCTTACGCCAGGCCACTTTTTGATTGGCTTCGTTCGCTGCCGCAAGGGTGCGAGCCAGACGGACGGAGCAGCGGTACCACCTTTACCAAGAGGTGGCAACTAATCTCCGAGCTCAAACGACGGTTCTGGCAGGCTTGGTCGAAGGACTACGTCCACAACCTGCACGGACGTAGCAAATGGCAAACCCCAGAGGCCAACATCGAGGTCGGCGCCATGGTGGTGGTCCACAACGACCACACGCCGCCGCAGCAGTGGATCACCGGCAGGGTCACCAGCGTCGTCGTGGGAGCAGACGGCAAGGTCAGGGTGGCCGAGGTGCGAACAGGAGGGGGCGTGATTAGATGCCCAATCCATAAGCTGGCACTTTTGCCGATACGTTGAAGCCCGACGTGCGGTCGTTCAAGGCGGCCGGAATGTCGTTACACCATAGAATAATAGTCAATAAGTAGAAAGCAATGAAGTTATGTATGAAATGTAATGTAGTTCGTAAGGTTATGGCATGAAGTCCCGCCACTGTAAATCCAAGCAACATGTAACTACACGCCCGCAGCATAGCCGACAAGCGATGCGTGGGAATAAAGCACTCGTAAATTGAACCTCGTTTCGCACGGTTTATTTTTTGATCGCCCTTTATCGCCGCCCACAGCTCTGGTCTGTACTGCTAATTCCCGCGTCTCAAGTTCTCTAGTTCTGTGTGCATGTAATTTACACTACACAACAAAATGACGACGCTCGAAGATTTCAAAACGCCAACGTAGCAATATAAAGCGCAATATTTCTCGTATCAAATCTGTGGTGGAAGGCAAATCGGAAAACCAAATTTGTAATGATGAGCTTCGGTATCGCTTGAGCATCTTGGAAATGTATTTCAAGAAAATACTAAACGTTCAATCTACATCGAGGATCTTTGTCCGAACGATGAAGGACGTGCGAACTTGGAAGATACCTATATAGCAATAAAGCTATCCATAAAGGAAAAACTAGGAGGAGATCTGAACGCTAGCATATTGACGCCGGATCACCACCCGCCGCCAGTGCGGTCATCGTTACCGAGGTTGTCGCTGCCTACGTTTGACGGCACTTATGCTCTTATTGTGCGTGAGTCTGGACTGTCTAACGTAGAAAGGATTAATAATTTGCTGACCTGCCTAACGGGGCCGGCGTTAGGGACAGTTCAGGCATTCCAGGTTACCAGCGAAAACTATCCGAAGGCTCTAGAAAAACTCAAAGAACGTTATGATAATTCAGCTTATTCGAATACATCGTCAAACCTGAGAATATTACTCCAGTTATGCTCATATACATCGTTATGGAGAAGTGTGATCAGCCAACTCGGAAGACTGCCTCTGGGGAGCTGCTGCTTAGGATGCAGCAACCCTCCAACCCAGCCACTCAGGAGCTACAGACGGCCATACAAGAAGCGCTTGGTGACAAGACAGCCGTGAAGGCCATGCAGGAGACAGCCGCGATCGAAGTCGTCGACCTAGACGAGCTTACGACAAGCGAGGAAGTATGGGAGGCTATAGCCGCAGCGATCGGCGACAACCCACCCCAACCAGTTGCCCCGAACATGCGAAAGGCCTATGGGGCCACACAAGTAGCCACGCTGAATCTTCAGCCCGCCATCGCCCACAAGCTCCTCGACCTTGGCAAGGTGCGAATCGGCTGGGTGGTGTGCCGCATATGACGACGTCTAGCGCCACCCCGGTGCTTTAGGTGCATGGCCTACGGACACACCGCAGCTAGGTGCAGGTCCAAGCGTCCCGTGTCAAGAGACGCCTGCTACAATTGTGGAGGGGCACAAGCACAACCAGTACAGCAAGCCACCAAACTTCCTACTATGCGCGGGCAAGCCTGGAGACACCCACTCAGCAGCACACTCGGTCCTCAGCCGCGCCTCTCCCGAGTACAAGACGGCCTTGTCTAAGCTGATTGATGGTTAAGCTCCTGCAGCTTAACCTCAACCACTGCCGAGCTGCCCAGGACCTGCTGGCGCAAACGGTCCTGGAGCAGAAAATAGACCTAGCCATACTTAGCGAACCGTATGCGAGCAAACACGAAGGAGTCTGGCAGCAAAGCTCAGACGGAGGAGCAGCAATCTGGAGCTGTGGCCCGCGACCAGGCCAACTCACGCACAGAGCATCCAGAGTGGGCTATGTGAGAGCTAAACACAACGGAGTATTTGTTTATAGCTGCTACATAGCTCCAAGATTCATGCAGCAAGAGTACAAGGAGATCGTCAGCAACATCGCCAACGACGCACGAGGAAAATCGCCAGGGCCACGACCTGGGGCAGTGCTAGGAACACGTCTCGAGGGAGCTCTTAAACATAGGAAGCGCCCCGACGTATAGTAAGGCAGGCCGTGAGTCTATCATCGACCTAACGTTTGCAAGCCCGGAGATCGCACGCGGTTCCAAGTGGCGAGTACTGAGCGTGTACACACACAACGACCACCTAGCGGTGCTGACGGATATCTCTGCCACCAGGAACACCGTATGGAGCAAAAGAGCACTTCAGACAGGCTACAAGGAAGAAACAGTCGACAGAGGCGCGCTCCTCTCTGCAGCAGGAAGACTAACAGCCACCGGGGATGCAGAAGCATGTTCGAGCGCCATATCCAGGACCGTCATAGCGGCATGTGATGCAGCTATGGAGGGAAGGAAGATCGGAGGAAGCTGTCACCGCCCTGTACCATGGTGGAACGAACATATCTCGCAAGCCAGGAGGGAGTGCTGTGTGGCCCGGCGCGCCTATCAGCGATCTAGAGGCACCCTGCAGTTTGTGAGCAAAGGAGTGGCATTCAAGGCCAAACGGCGAGCCTTAAGAGATGCCATTAGAAGCAGAAAGGCCAAATGCTTCCAGGAGCTCTGCGATGCGGCAGATGCCGAACCCTTCGGGGGAGCTTACAAGCTGGTCATGGGAAAGCTGAACAGACAGCCTATGCCCAAGTGCCCCACCCAGTTGAAGGAAATCGTCGACGCCCTCTTTCCCTGGCAACCACCACTATAAGAGGGAGTGAACGAGGAAATCACGGAAGTCACTGAGCGAATGGACAACACCATCACCGCTAGAGAGCTGTTAGAGGTCACGGCCAAGCTGAAGAACGGCAAAGCGGCAGGACCAGATGGAGTGCCTAATGCGGCATTAAAATGCTTAATCAGCGCACATCCTGACGCATTCACACGGATGTACAATCAATGCCTAGCGGAACGGACAGTGCCGCGAGCGTGGAAGCGGCAAAGGCTTGTCCTGCTACCCAACCATACCTGCCGCTATGCATGCTGGACACCATGGGCAAAATTTTCGAGAGGCTCATATGCAATCGCCTAGAGGCTGAACTGGCTGAGCGCCACGGCCTTTCCGACCTGCAATTCGGGTTTCAAAAACAGAGAAGCACCACAGACGCCATCAAAATGGCAACGGATCTGGCCAGAGCTGCCATTGCGGGATCGCGATGGGCTGGAGGCACCAAAGAATTTTGTTTAGTATGCACGCTAGACGTACGGAACGCCTTCAACTCAGCCAGCTGGAGGAGCATACTGGAAGTCCTGACGAGGAGAGGCATATCTTTGTACCTTATAAAAACGCAGAAAAGTTATTTTACAGATCGAGTCCTGCTCTAGGGAGGGAGCAAAGCAACACGGCATCACGGGTGGCGTTCCCCAGGGTTCGGTCCTAGGCCCTATTCTACGGAACGTCATGTATGACGATATCCTGCGGCTCGCACTACCGGAAGGATGCACTCTGGTGGGCTTTGCTGACGATATCGCACTGGTGACAGTAGCAAAGCACAGTAGAGACACTGAAGCCAAATGCAACGAGGCAGTCGGAAGCATAGTATCCTGGCTTGCAGAGAATGGACTGTCCCTGGCGGAGAAGAAGACGGAGGCTGTGCTTATAAGCAGCAGAAAGAAGGTCGAGCAGGCATGCGTGAGGGTCGGAAGCACCACCATCGTGGCCAAACCTGCGGTAAAATACCTTGGGGTGATGCTGGATCAAAGGCTATCCTTCAAGGCCCACCTTGCATACGCAAACGCGAAGGCAGCCACAGCAACTGCAGCAATAAGCAGGATGATGGACAACACAGGAGGACCACGACAGATGTACGGATGTACGGATCGACCGTGTGGGCGCCAGCAATGAGGGTGCCTTCGTACAGTGCAGGCAGCAGAAGTACATACAGACGCTGCGCTCTTCGAGTTGCGTACTGCTTTCGGACGGTGTCAGAAGACGCAGCATTGGTTATGGCAGGCATGGTCCCGCTGGACCTTCTGGCGGACGAGCAACAGAGCGGAACGTCGGTAGTTAGCGAGCGGCGAGATGGCAGCAGCGCTGGGATTAAGCTGTTAACGGAAGGTGGACGAGAAGGCTCATCCCTCAGCTTGGCCAATGGCTGAAACGAAGGAAAGGACAGATGGACCACTACCTGGGCCAACTGTTAACGGGGCATGGCTGCTTCAAGTACTACCTCCCCATCGCTTCAAGCACGCCGACAACCCCTACTGCAGCCATTGTGGGCCTAGAGTAGTGGAAGACGCAGAACATGTGTTTTTCTCCGGCCCCCGCTTCTTGCAAGAACGCGCGAGGCTACTAGAGACGAGCCCAGGTGCCAACCCAGACAACTTAACTGCACGGATGGTAGCGGACGAGACGATATGGAAGACGGTCGCCACGATGGCAGCAACCATCATCCGGGAGCTGCGTAGGTTGCAGCGAAGCCGGGCCGGCTAACTCTGCCTGCTTAATTTCCCCACCCCTCCGCCCATCGAAGTAATTCTTAGCGGCAGTCCCGCGGGTGCGGATTCAACCAACCAACCAACCAAAAAAAAAAAAAATATATAAGAAATGAAGCACGAATGTTCATGTGCCACCCTAACGTAGCGCATAAGAAATATGAATAATCATGTGCCGCCCTAACCTATCCAAGTCTGATACTCAAGACGCTGATGCAGCAAATGCCGCCGTAGCGGGCGGCTCCCTAATCCCATTGGCCGCCAGCGATCGCATGATTCTGGCGCATGTTGCATGGTCAGCATTTCCTGTTATGCGCGGCCGGCTCGCCGGCTCGCCGGCTATGTTTCGGTTAGGTTCAGAATTAAGTTTCAGTTTAAGATTTGACAAGTAAAGTCGGAGCGCTCATGTTAACTCCGACACGAGTCGTAAAACCTTTATTAACATAATCATTTTGTTGAGCCTTAAGGGCCAACGAAATAGGGGGCAGTTACCCTCTCAACTCCTCCGTTTGGGGCCGGGATGCTCGGTCAAACTCTTAATATCATAAAATGTTCAGTTGTATGTTTGAAGTTAAATGAATAATCACTTAAATGGCCCTCGCGTTTTAGTACCTTACGCTCATTGTTACTCTCTTTTTTAAACTCTTTCATTAAATTTGTAATTGAATTCACCACATTAGAAGCCCGCTTATTCGCAGTGCTCATGCACTTAGAAACCGAATAAATAGCCATTGGCTAGTACTCAACTGAATCCCCTCGACTTTCGGATTATTCTTGGATTACAGCAATTTTCTTCGCATCGAATATAATTAGCTCACTGGAGATTGACACACTGGGGTTTCCTCGAACAACTATATTGAGGAAAACGCTCCTCGATCAAACATTTTGGCGCCCAACGTGGGGCTCGTGTGTTGATTCTGTGAACAATTAAATTACTCGCATTTATGTATATTCCATCAAACGTTTCGTGGGTACATAATTTGCAAGTGCAACAACTGCACTTTCGTTTCGTCTCACAGTTGCCATCAAAATTGCTGAAAATCATATCAGAAGCTAACTGATCGATCGCAGGTTCATTAACCTCTCGTTAACCATTCTTCCTTAATTCTATCATTCGCTTATCACCCACATCGCATTTAACGGCGCTTGCGCTCTCGCTTCGTTTGCATTGCTGCTACCTGCTTTGGTCCATCGGTCAACGCAGTTATCTATCTCTTCGAATTTCCCCGCCTCACTTTCGCTTTCGTTGCCGTCGTTGGAATTTTTGCTCACTCTCTGGACTGGAATTGCGCTCAACCCTTGTGTTTTTGCCGCCGTCGCTCGCTTCTAAATTTATTCTCTTGCTGCTGATTTGGTGCCTTCTTGCTGTTGTTGCGTGCATTGCATTTGGAATCTCTAGTTCTGTGTGTGTGTAATTTACACTACACAACAAAATGACGACGCTCGAAGATTTGAAACGCCAACGGAGCAATATAAAGCGCAATATTTCTCGTATCAAATCTGTGGTGGAAGGCAAATCGGAAAACCCAATTTGTAATGATGAGCTTCGGTATCGCTTGAGCATCTTGGAAATGTATTTCAAGAAAATACTAAACGTTCAATGTACATCGAGGATCTTTGTCCGAACGATGAAGGACGTGCGGACTTGGAAGATACCTATATAGCAAGCTATCCATAAAGGAAAAACTAGGAGGAGATCTGAACGCTAGCATATTGACGCCGGATCACCACCCGCCGCCAGTGCGGTCATCGTTGCCGAGGTTGTCGCTGCCTACGTTTGACGGCACTTATGCTCTTATTGTGCGTGAGTCTGGTGTAGAGTTAGGATTTTAAAGAAAAAGACATCCGTCTTTTTTGATATAATTTTATTGAATGATCTTTTGTATGTTTCTTAAATTCTACTTGGCTGAGGGCCAGCGTAGCTGCGCCGCCAGCAACGCCGGCAGCGGAGCGGCCGCATTTATTTATTTCATATATATACATGTGTATATGTGCATATGCCCAGCGCTGCTGACAGCGAGGGCGCGAGGGAATATGTAAATGTATGTGTATGCATGTGCTGTCAAGTCATGGGAATATGTTGACGCTGCACTTATGTCGTTCGAGGCGTTCTTGGGCGATCGTAATACGATAGCTCAAGTTATGCCTGGGACTTTTAATTACATAAACACTGCAACAGAGTGTTACAGTGTGTTCCCCTTAAGTACACTTGGTACGGTGGGTATTGCCTATGTATGCATACTACATCTCCCTCCTTTTGAAAAATAACGTAATATTTTGGAGTTATTTTATACAAGTTATTAGTTATAAAAATTATTGTAATAATAGTATGTAGAAAAAGGAATAATAGTATGTATTAAGTATAGGAGTTTAAAAGAAATTTTCTTTGAGCAAATACATATATATGATTAAAGATTTCCAAAATAAAGTTGTTCACATTTTTCTTTGAATTATTGAATTTGAATTAATATTGCTAAGATTAAAATTGATACGCTCGTGAATGGGTAATAAAATTTCAAATGTTATAAAAATTCCTAAATGTTAATTTTTCCTATGCATGGCCATGCTACAAATGATTAAGGGTTAAAAATTTTTATCCTATCCTTATGCACTTTTTGTTTCTTTTTTCTATCATCAGAGATTATGATGTTATCTCTTTCTCCAATGTTTTCTACTGTATAAGGACCTGTATATTTGGGATCTAGTTTATGTCCTGATTCGTTTTTTAATAGAACTTTATCTCCTATTGATAGAGTTATGTCCCTAGTTTTTAAATCATATACTTACTTATTTTTCTGCTTATTTAATTCGAGCATATTTCTTGCTCTTTTGTATGCTACTTCTAATCTATACCTACTTTCTTTAGCGTAGTCAGCTATGTTATATAAGGGTTCTATATTACTTATACTATTAAATTGTTTTGGTAAATTATTTGTTTTACCAAATACTAACTCATATGGACAGTAATTATGTGCCATTGAGGGGGTCGTGTTGAAAAAAAACAACGAAATATTGAAGCCATACGTCCCAATCAGCTTTATAAACTGATATATAAGATCGTATGTATTCATTAAAAGTTCTATGACTTCTTTCGATTGTCCCAACTGTCTTGTGGTGGTGCGCTGTTGACGTTATGTTTTCTATTTTTAGATATTTACATAAGTCGTTAATGATTGAATTTTTATATTCTGTTCCCATGTCCGTAATGAACGTCTTCATTGGACCGTACTGCTACCGTGTTTGCGCTTTTATTTGTTATTGGGATGGCAACTAGGTATATTTTGTTAAATCACAGATTAAAGTGACTGCATATTCGTTGCCATTTTCTGATTTTGGTAATGGACCTATGGTATCCACTATCACTCTGTCAAAAGCATGTACAGGTGTATCAGTTATTGTTAATGGAGTTTTAGTATGCGTAGTTATTTTTGGTTTTTGGCATTTTGGACATTTTCGTATGTACTTGGTTATATCGCGATTTAAACCTTTCCAGAAATAATGTCTTTTGACCTTGGCCAAGGTTTTTGTTATGCCTGTATGTCCTCCTTGTATGGGATCGTCATGGTATGTAAACAGTATAGCTTCTTTTTCTTTCTCATTATTTATTTGGGTCACCGGCTTGAGTAGCGCTACTCTTAATGATTTTAGTATCTTATTGCCCATTGTTTTAAAAGATTCTATTGAAATAATTTCAAAGATCTTATCGCTCGGTGCCATCTTGAGTTGGCTGATTTTTAGTATACCGGCTTGTAATTCAAGCCTTTGGAAGAACTGACCTAAATCGAGAATTCCATTGGTGTACATATTGCCAACATCAATTCTTGCTATAACTTTTTTTCCATGTTTTAGCAAACATTTTGAATCTGTTATTCGCAAGGTCACTACCTTTCGTACTTCGTCATTTACAATGACTTCATATACGTTGGGCTGAGAAGCTTTATTTAAAGTTTGCCTAGGCAAATCTAATTTTTCTGTTCCTGCGCAGGAATTTTTCTGTTTACTTTGGTTTCTGGTAGTGACTTTTAGTATTGTTCCTGTTTTTTGTATTTCTTGTAAATCTTTGATGGTTATTCTTGATAACGCATCTGCTACGTAATTGTCTTTACCCTTTAGATATTCTACTGTGAAGTCATATTCTTCTAACTCGAGCCGCATGCGTGTAAGTTTTGAGCTAGGATTGACCATTGAAAATAAGTACGTTAGTGGTCTGTGGTCCGTTTTCACTGTAAAGTGTTTTCCATAAATATATGGTCGAAAATGAGTAATTGCCCAATGAATTGCTGCTAATTCTTGTTCAGTTGTACTTTTGTTACTTTCGCCCTTGGTGAATGATCTGGACGCGTATGCAATAGGAAGTTGGAGATCTTTATGGTTTTGAGTTAAAACCGCTCCACACGCTTGCTTACTTGCATCCGTTATTATACAAAATTCTTTTGTGAAGTCTGGGTATTGTAACAAAGTTGGTTTGATGAGTTGATCTTTTAAGTGTAAAAATGCATTTTGGCATTCATCTGACCACTCAAATGGAACATTCTTTTTACATAATCTAGTTATGTGCCGTGAATAGTCGGCGAAGTTTTTAATAAAACGTCTGTAGTAATTGCAAAATGCAACGAATCGTCTAGCGCTGTCCGCGTCATGAGGGACAGGATAGTTTTTGATGACGTCATATTTCTTGTCATCTGGCAAGATTCCTTTATCTGTGCATTTATGACCTAGAAAGGTCACTTCATGCATAAAAAATGAACATTTTTGTGGATGTAATTTTATGTTGTGTTTCCTACATACCTCAAAAATATCTTGTAAGTTTTTGAGCATATGTTTTTCGGAACAACCAATGACTATAAGATCGTCCATATATAGGAATGCTTGCGAAGCTTCAAGTCCAGAGAATGCAATAGTCATCATTCTCTGAAATGAATTTGGCGCTATTTTTAAACCAAATGGTAATCGCGTGAAGCGATATGAGCCATTGCTCGTTGAAAAAGACGTTATATTACGTGAACTTTCTTCTAGTTCAATTTGATGAAAACCTGACATTAAGTCAAGGCATGAGAAATATTTTGCTCTACCTAGTTGATCCAAAATGTCATCAATTCTAGGTAGTGGAAATTTATCGGACAGAAGTTTTTTGTTTATTTGACGATAGTCAACTACTAATCGCCATTTCTTTTGTTCAGTGCCCGGAGGGGCTTTCTTTGGTACAAGCAGAAGGGGGCTGTTGTATTCTGACACTGATGGTTCGACTATTTTGTCGTCTATTAATTTCCCTACTTGTTTCTGTATTTCTTTCACGTGGCTATGCGGGCTTCTGTAGTTTTTAATGTAAATTGGTTCATCATCTTTAAGTCTTAAAGTTTGTTTATAAAAATTATTTGTCGGTTTCGAGTCCGAACACATCAATATACTTGGTGCATAATTCTGTTAGTTGACTTTTGAATTGTTCTGGAAAATTTTTCTGTAATTTTGAAAGTACTTGTTGGCTTCTTTTTTTTTTTGGATTAGTTGTATGAATGTCGTAATCTGTTAAATTTTCATATTGGAGTTTGTTTACTTTGACCAATTGGTCGAAATTAGTTGTGTTTAGAAGGCGAATGTATACATGTTTGGATGCTGCTATTGTGTTTGCAACATAAACTCCATTATGTATTTCTTGATTAGGAACGAATATATGATCATTTAATGTATTAATGTCTATTTTTCGAATTACTTGGGATCTGGCTGGCAGAAGAACTGTATTGTTGCCAGCACTATATGTTATCGGAACATAAATAGGATAATTTAAATTTTGAGGTCTAATTATAAACCAGTCTTCACTTGGTTTGAAATCTAATTGACAATTGAATTTTTTTAATAAAATCAATTCCATCACACGGTATTGAAAAATCTGAATCTACTAAATGAAATTCGTGTGGAATAATATATTTTGTTGATTGAAGTTCTATTGAAGTTTTTTCTTGAGATTTTATTGGATGTTTATAATTTTTTCTTTTTGAATTTTTAAATTATGTGAATTTATTTTTAAAAGTGAGATATCTGCACCAGTTACCGCCTCGGTTTTAATTGTTGTGGTTGTAATTTCTGCCACGATTATAACCTCGGCCTCCTCTATTATTGATGTTTACACCTCGTCGACTATACAGGACAGTGTTACTTTGACCTGTTATCTCCGTGCAACTATTGACAAATTTGGAAACGGCATCATTCATGTGGGGGTTTTGGTTTAATATTAAGTTTAATAATTGAAATATGATATTTGGTACAAGAAATAGAATTTAAGCGTCGTTCGTCGTCTGGTCTCTTTCCACAACCTTCTCACGTCGGCAGCTGGATCGAAACTCTCTCGGCCTCTCTCTTCCCGATCTGCTTTGTGCAGATGTCTTAATTCGCCATCGGTCGTGCTTGCTGTTGTGCTTTGGGAATTCGCTTGGGAGCGAATTCGCTCACGCTCGTTTTGTCTAGGGATTTGCAAAACACAACCCACATCCGGCCGTCCTGACTATGCACTCGCCTCGAATGCATCGTCGCTTTCGTCGTCGTTGCTCGTGGACCATGGCTTCAGATACTCCGCACACGAAGAAGAGTGCTTAGGCCCATCGGAATTGCCAACTTTTTTGACGTCGTAAGCATTGTTATGTTTCACCTTGATGATCTGGTACGGACCCAAAAACTTTGGTTTTAGTTTGAGTCCGCTACCAAACTGAGTCCTCTTTATGGCTACTAGGTCGCCAACGTCATACTGCCTGGCTGCTTTACGTCGCAGGTTATACGTCTTCTTGTTTTCGTCTTGCAGATTCAGAATTTGAGTCTTTGCTTTTGCCCGTAGCTCATTGCGGTCGTCTTCAAATGCAATGATGGACTCTTTCTGGATCAAACTCTGAAGCTGCTGGTCATCTTTGGTGCGCATCTTGACACCCATCAAAAGTTCGAAAGGTGTGGTATCGATGCTTCTGGTGTATGTCGAGTTTATTGCTCGCTGGACTCGATCTACGTGCTTAAACCATTTGGAAGGGTCGTCTATACTGAGCTTGGCAAGCACGGAGATGAACACTGCGTTGAGCCTTTCCACCTGTCCGTTTACCCGTGGAAGTCCTGTAGTCGTCTTCACCAGTTTGATGTTTTCGTCTTCGCAGTACTGCAGAAAGTCTTGGGCGGTAAACGCTGAGCCTCTATCTGAAATTATACAAGCAGGGTTGCCAAACGTCACGCTTTGGCTGCGTAGCTTTAATATGACCTCGTTAGATGTAGTTGACTTTGTAGGGTATAACCAGCAAAACTTCGTGAAAGCGTCGATAACAGCTAGTATATGTTTATAGCTCTTGCTGGTTGACTCTAGTGGACCCAAAAAGTCAATGTGGTACGTCTGCAGCGGCACGTCATCTTTTTGCAGGGGGTGCAGAAGACCTTCTTGTTTACCTCGCTTGCGATTGATTAATATGCAAGGTATACAGCAGTCGATGTACTTCTTGATTTTGTCGTCTAAATTTGGTATGTAGTACTCCTTGCAGATTAACTCCTTCGTCTTCTTGATAGCGAAGTGGCCTCTATCGTGAGCCTTGCCTATGATAGTTTTCTGCATATCCCTTGGAACCACCATCAATTCAGCATCTTTGACTAATTTGTAAAGAATTCCGGCCTTCATAAAGTAGTCGTCGTATTGTTGATTGTCGTCGTTGATGAGCTTCATGATCGTCTTCAAATGTTCGTCTTGTTTTTGCGACTGTTCTATGCCAGCTAAAATGCTTCCGTCACTTATGTGCATAACGGGATATCGTGAGAGTGCGTCCACGTGACGCATTCGGGATCCTGCGCGATGCTCAACTTTATAGTTGTACTCCTGCAAAAGCATTATCCACCTGGCCACCCTTGTACATAGATTCTGTTTCTCTAGTGTTTTGGTGAACGCGTTGCAGTCCGTTATGATCTTAAATGGTATGCCCAATAGGTATACTCGAAATTTCGTCAATGCCTCAATGACCGCAAGTATTTCCAATTCATAGCTAGTGTATTTGCGCTGTGCATCCGTCGTTTTCTTGCTCATGTAGTATACTGGATGCAATTGGTCGTCGTCCGGTGATTTTTGCATCAACACGGCTCCAAAACCGTCTATGGATGCATCCGTATGGAGTTCTGTCTCGTACTTCTGATTATACATGGCTAGTACTGGGTTTGATGTCAAACATTTCTTCAACACGCCAATAGCGTTCTCTTCGTCTGGGCCAATTACAAACTTTGCATTGTTCTTTGTAAGGTCAGTCAATGGTTTCGCTATAACCGCGTAATTGTAGATAAACTTTCTGAAATAGCCTGTAAGACCCAAAAAACTCTGAAGCTGTTTCAGTGTCTGCGGCGTCTTGAACTTAGCAACGGCTTCAATCTTCAACGGGGTCGGATACAGCTTTTTATTTTCGATGATATGGCCAAGAAACTGGATTCGTGTTTGTAAAAAATGACACTTTTTAAAATTCAGCTCAAGCCCATACTCTTCAAACGTTTTGAGAACTTCTTTCAGATTTGTTCGTCTTTGGCTGGAATGATTACGTCGTCAACATATGGTAGTGCTATTCCTTTTCTAGTCAGCTGTCGAAAAATTGCACCAATGTGCCTTTGGAATACTCCGGGAGAATTCGACATTCCAAACGGCACCTTGCGGAACTGGTACTGGCCGCTTTGCGTCACAAATTAGGTGTACTTCCTACTCTCTTCGGCTACAGGAACATGGAAAAACCCATTCTTCAAGTCAATTGTACTGAATATTGCAGCGTCTTGCAAACGATCTAGCTGGTCATCTATTAACGGCAGCGGGAAATGATCTTTTACGATGACTTTATTGATACGTCTAAAGTCAATGCATAGACGTGGCGTGCCGTCGTTCTTCTTCACCAATACAACTGGACTCGTGAACTCTGACTCTGACTCTTCAATTATCTTTTGCTGCAGCCACTCGTCGATCTGGTCTTCTATGATGCGTGTTTCATTTATCGCAAATCGCCGAGGCCGCGAAACTATTGGCGTTTCGTCTTTTAGAATTATTTTCATTTCAATATTCGTTGTTTTTGATTTTTCCGGTTTATACGTCGATATAATTTCGCGTACTTTGCTTTGTGTAAACTCGTTTACCGCGTTGTTTATGTTCAGCTGAGAGTTGTCTACCGCTACGTCGATTCTCATTATGCACGATTCGTCATAAGGATCTTCTTTATTTTCATTTGGCATTTTACTCACTTTCACTCCATTGCGATTGAACGATATTTCTGCATGCAAACAAAGCTCTTCCCCTATTATCAGTTTTATGTCCATGAACCTTGCAGCAACAACATAAAAGTTTAACACATATTCTTCATCGTCAATATGTATGCTATGGTTCACCTGACCAATCGGCTTGATATTGTCAGCTTTGCTCTCACTTCCGAAACCGACCAAACATACTCTGCAGTCTTGTAATTTTGGCATACGAAGTTCGTTGTATAAATCTTCGCGTATAATGTTAAATTTACTGCCAGTGTCAAATAATGCCATACACTTTGTATTTTTAATCGAGACTTCTTTAGACGTTAATTCAGTCTTATTGGAAACTACGCGCATGTTTTGTTTTTCATCGATTTGTTTCTCAATATTTTCCTTGCAACTTTTAGATATGTGCCCAAACTGATTACACTTGAAACACTTTCTTCCTTTTCCTTTGTTTGCGCAACTGTTAGACAAATGTCCCTTCTCTCCACAGTTGAAACAAACTACGTCTTTTTTGCCAACCTGTGTATTATTTTGTCCAAACTGCAACTTTTTATCTTTTCCAATTTTATCACTCTTCTTAATTTTCTCGCTTATTTTCTCATAATCATTTAATTTGCTTTTAAAGTCACTCATCGTTTTTGCACCATATAAAATTGTTTTATTTAATGCCATCTCGTCAACACCGTCAATAACGTATTGCATAAGTGCGTCGTCTTCCACATTGCCTCTCGAAGCAATATCTCTCATGCGATAAAAATATTCCAGAACACTCTCTTTGGGTCGTCGTTTACTCTCGTTGAGCTGCATGTGTATTTGTTTGCTACTGATTTTCGACTTGAATTCGTTCAACAGCGCGTTCTTCAACGTTGTCCATGAGTTCAAATGTTTTTCACTCAAAACAAATAGTCGGGCAATGCCCTTTAGCGACTTCTTTGCGAAAATAAGTTTTTGTAAATCTGTCCAACACATGAACTCTGCCTGTTCCTCAAAATCTGTTATCCATTCTTCGACAGCCATATCATCAGAGCCATCGAACACTCGGATAGACTCTTCTATATCGCGAAAACTTATGGCAAAACGGGGTGCGGCCTGCTCATCATAGTTCTGCCTTTGCTCGTTGCTTCGTTGTATATTCCTTTGTCGACTTGTTGTTGGGATCTCTCTTGTGTGCATGTCGTTATAGTTTTCTCGCTCACTCCCGCGTCTCTCAAGCACCGCTTCTACATCGTTCTCTTGATCTTCGTTTTCGTCTTTTCCCTCTTCGTCGTCCTCTTTATCAGTGTCGTCTTCATCATCGTTGTCCTCATCGTCGTTGTTGTTTTGCAGCAGCTCTCCTTCCATCAGATTCCTAAAAATATGGAGTACCATATTTTCTGCATTGTGATTTATGTTCAATGTAACACATATTGAAACAAGATCACGGTCCGTTAGCTTTGCATGTACATATACGCGCTTCGCTGCAAATCTGGCGTCGTCTTCGTCGTATTCGAAACCACTAAAATCTCGCAACCTGCTTCTGTTTTTTCGGTCTCCGTCTTGTTCATACACGAATTTGTGCAATGCACAAATGCTTGACTTCGTTGCCCGTCGAAGGCTTTTTGGAATTAACTCGTTTAAACACGTCATTTTGCTGAGATAAAAAAAATCGTCTATTTTATTTTCTCCGCTTTTTAAATTTGTTAATATCCACGTCGTTTTGGTTCTCAAGCTCCAAACTTGTACCGCCGTCGTCGTACCGTCAACTATAAATGTTTCCTTAATTCTCACACGCGTTCCTTAAAACTTTTCCGCTCAAATCCGGGACGAGTCTCCAAAAATGTGGGGGTTTTGGTTTAATATTAAGTTTAATAATTGAAATATGGTATTTGGTACAAGAAATAGAATTTAAGCGTCGTTCGTCGTCTGGTCTCTTTCCACAACCTTCTCACGTCGGCAGCTGGATCGAAACTCTCTCGGCCTCTCTCTTCCCGATCTGCTTTGTGCAGATGTCTTAATTCGCCATCGGTCGTGCTTGCTGTTGTGCTTTGGGAATTCGCTTGGGAGCGAATTCGCTCACGCTCGTTTTGTCTAGGGATTTGCAAAACACAACCCACATTCATATTTGTGAATGTGCCTGCCTGCATGATAAGTTTTACCTTATCAATTGAGCAATTTTGGGTCATAGCTTTTGCAGCTGTTGTAGTGCTGTATTTGTTTGCAAGTGATTGGCTTAGACCTTCACTGATATAGGCGCCTTCAAGGGCCTTTGCCAGTTTTTCCACCTCTTGGGTGTATTGGTTAGCCGTTTTGTTTTTCTGTTGCAGATTAAGAAGCTTAGCAGATACAACTTCTACCGATTCTCCTTTTACTGCATTTGATAGTTGCGTAATGATTGCAGCAATTTTCTGCTCATTACTTATTAAATTTCTCGCATGGCCTTTTAGCTTTGTTTTTATAAGGCTTATGGCTGTTAGATCATGTGTGCCTTTTAAGGTTTCTAATAGATTCAAAGAATCTAGAAAACTTTGTAGATTTTCCGGCTTACCGTCAACCTCTGTTATCAGAGATGTGGCTAGCTTGATAAACTCTACAACTGTTTGTGATTGTTATTGTTGTTGATTCAGAGATTGTTATTATTTCCGGTTTGGTTTCGATTGGATCGCTTTGATATTGTGAAGACACGTCCGGCTGATGTCGTGTCGAAGTGAGTGGCGTATAGTTCACTACCATGTGGATTTTGAGCCTGAGCTGGAAAATATACGCGTGCGTATGGGCATATTGTCAAATCACACAAATATATTGTTCAATTGTTCACAAACAAAAAATTTGAGAAGGATTTAACTGTACTGTGTGGACAATCGAAAATTGGAATTGATTACAAAATATCCATAAAGTGTGTTGGAATTATATCGAACGCAGAACCACGCTTTTTGCAAGTGCTAAATCTTATTTTGCGCCGCTCCATGAAGGGTCTGAAGCTTGAGTTAGTTGGACGCAATCTTTGTGATCCACTCGCAAAGATACCGATCCGAGATCATCAAATGGAACTCTGACCTGGAGTAAGAACGGTTGTATGATAAATTAGACCCTATCTAGATTTATGGCTCTACTCATGTATCTTTTCTTGATAATTTTATTATGTTTAACATATAATGTTAGCCAAAATTGTAGCGTACTGACTATGGTCAGTATTAGAAGTAATACAAACAAGGCTTGTATACCATCTGTGTGATCAATAATTTTTACATTATTGACCACATTGGCCGTATTGTCTTTCGTCTGACTGTCGTCAGAACCAAACCAGCCCATGCTTGTATACTTCCGCTAATCGGGTTTGAAATTTAATTTGAAATTGGATTGTAATGGATTGCCATGTAATATTGGATTCTATTTTGGAAATGTAAAAAAAAAGGAAATTTGAAAAGTAAGGGTATATATGTATTCGCCTTTTTAAAAAAAAAAATTTTTTTTTGAAAATATTATGATAGACAAGTCATATGGCTGATTTACATTTGTTTGCTCGATATAATTTCAATATCAGCCATATGTTGTTAGTTAAAGCCTTTCGTTAAAAAAAATTGTTTAGTTTTTACAAGCAGCGTTTTCACGCATCTACTTGTGGTTTTTAAAATTATTTTATATTAATGGGAAATTAAGGCATTTGCATTAATGCAGCCTTATTTACGTTTCTCCGCACATGTGCGAAGTTCCGCATTAATTTTTCTGTTTGGGCTGCTGTTGCTGCTGCTGCCGTGCCCGGTACTCAGTTATTGTGAGTGGGCGTGGTCCATCGGTTGGACAAGCCTCCAGAGCCTCCTGTAGGCTTGGCTTGTCCCTTTGCTCGATGGGAGCAGCGTTGAGGAGATCCGTCTCCAGTTTGTTTCCACCGATGGCGTAAAGGGCGAGAGGCCTCTCACGCTTAATGTTTGCCGCTGCAGTTGTCCGGGGCCTATGGGCTCAGGCGGTGCCGGTCATCGCACAGGTCGTTGTACGCTCTATGTAGCGCTGTCGGTGCCTTTTCAGGTCTTCATCTTCTTTTACATTTGTGATTTGTTTGCTTCGGTTGGATTTTTTTTTTTTGAAAATCCAGTAATTTATTAGGGGCAATTTAAACGTGAAATTTGGAAGTGCAGAATAATTTTTTTTTTTTTTTTTTTTTGGTCTCACTGTTCACGGTCATTTGGAAGTGTATTTTAAATGCACATTTTCTTGTTTTTGCGTGAAAACTGTTTTTGCAGAATTATTTTTGTTGCGTTAGCCACATAAACCCGAGCTTATAATGTTTCCAGTTTCATTCTCATGAATGAATTCTCCTTTTGTTGTTGTTATATTATTGTTATATAGTTTGGTGTTTTTCACATTTGATTTTCACATTTTTCACTAATTTCGAAGTGTAATCGAGTGTTCGCGAAATGTCACGGTCGCCATGTAGAGTTAGGATTTTAAAGAAAAAGACATCCGTCTTTTTTGATATAATTTTATTGAATGATCTTTTGTATGTTTCTTAAATTCTACTTGGCTGAGGGCCAGCGTAGCTGCGCCGCCAGCAACGCCGGCAGCGGAGCGGCCGCATTTATTTATTTCATATATATACATGTGTATATGTGCATATGCCCAGCGCTGCTGACAGCGAGGGCGCGAGGGAATATGTAAATGTATGTGTATGCATGTGCCGTCAAGTCATGGGAATATGTTGACGCTGCACTTATGTCGTTCGAGGCGTTCTTGGTCGATCGTAATACGATAGCTCAAGTTATGCCTGGGACTTTTAATTACATAAACACTGCAACAGAGTGTTACAGTGTGTTCCCCTTAAGTACACTTGGTACAGTGGGTATTGCCTATGTATGCATACTACACTGGACTGTCTAACGTAGAAAGGATTAATTATTTGCTGACCTGCCTAACGGGGCCGGCGCAGTTCAGGCATTCCAGGTTACTCAAAGAACGTTATGATAATTCAGCTATTTCGAATACATCGTCAAACCTGAGAATATTACTCCAGTTATGCTCATATACATCGTTATGGAGAAGTGTGATCAGCCAACTCGGAAGACTGCCTCTGGGGAGCTGCTGCTTAGGATGCAGCAACCCTCCAACCCAGCCACTCAGGAGCTACAGACGGCCATACAAGAAGCGCTTGGTGACAAGACAGCCGTGAAGGCCATGCAGGAGACAGCCGCGATCGAAGTCCTCGACCTAGACGAGCTTACGACAAGCGAGGAAGTATGGGAGGCCATAGCCGCAGCGATCGGCGACAACCCACCCCAACCAGTTGCCCCGAACATACGGAAGGCCTATGGGGCCACACAAGTAGCCACGCTGAATCTCCAGCCCGCCATCGCCCACAAGCTCCTCGACCTTGGCAAGGTGCGAATCGGCTGGGTGGTGTGCCGCATACGACGACGTCTAGCGCCACCCCGGTGCTTTAGGTGCATGGCCTACGGACACACCGCAGCTAGGTGCAGGTCCAAGCGTCCCGTGTCAAGAGACGCCTGCTACAATTGTGGAGGGGAGGGGCACAAGCACAACCAGTTCAGCAAGCCACCAAAGTGCCAACTATGCGCTGCCAAGCCTGGAGACACCCACTCAGCAGCACACTCGGTCCTCAGCCGCGCCTGTCCCGAGTACAAGAAGGCCCTGATTGATGGTTAAGCTCCTGCAGCTTAACCTCAACCACTGCCGATCTGCCCAGGACCTGCTGGCGCAAACGGTCCTGGAGCAGAATATAGACCTAGCCATACTTAGCGAGCCGTATGCGAGCAAACACGAAGGAGTCTGGCAGCAAAGCTCAGGCAGAGCATCCAGAGTGGGCTATGTGAGAGCTAAACACAATGGAGTATTTGTTTATAGCTGCTACATAGCACCAAGATTCACGCAGCAAGAGTACGAGGAGATCATCAGCAACATCGCCAACGACGCATTTAACGCCTGGGCCACGACCTGGGGCAGTACTAGGAACACGCCTCAAGGGACAGCGCTCTTGGACGAGCTCGCAAACGTAAATGTTTGCCTCTTAACCACAGGAAGCGCCCCGACGTATAGTAAGGCAGGCCGTGAGTCTATCATCGACCTAACGTTTGCAAGCCCGGAGATCGCACGCCGTTCCAAGTGGCGAGTACTGAGCGTGTACACACACAGCGACCACCTAGCGGTGCTGACGGACATCTCTGCCACCAGGAACACCGTATGGAGCCAAAGAGCACTTCAGACAGGCTACAAGGAAGAAACACTCGACAGAGGCGCGCTCCTCTCTGCAGCAGGAAGACTAACAGCCACCGGGGATGCAGAAGCATGTGCGAGCGCCATCTCCAGGACCGTCATAGCGGCATATGATGCAGCTATGGAGGGAAGGAAGATCGGAGGAAGCTGTCACCGCCCTGTACCATGGTGGAACGAACATATCTCGCAAGCCAGGCGGGAGTGCTGTGTGGCCCGGCGCGCTTATCAGCGATCTAGAGGCACCCTGCAGTTTGTGAGCAATGGAGTGGCATTCAAGACAAAACGGCGAGCCCTAAGAGATGCCATTAGAAGCAGAAACGCCAAATGCTTCCAGGAGCTCTGCGATGCGGCAGATGCCGAACCCTTCGGGGGAGCTTACAAGCTGGTCATGGGAAAGTTCAATAGACAGCCTATGCCCAAGTGCCCCACCCAGTTGAAGGAAATCGTCGACGCCCTCTTTCCCTGGCAACCACCACCACAAGAGGGAGTGAACGAGGAAATCACGGAAGTCGTTGAGCAAATGGACAACACCATCACCGCTAGAGAGCTGTTAGAGGTCACGGCCAAGCTGAAGGGCCAGATGGAGTACCCAATGTACCCAATGGAG
This sequence comes from Drosophila tristis, assembly GCA_018150885.1. Lineage (NCBI taxonomy): Eukaryota > Metazoa > Arthropoda > Insecta > Diptera > Drosophilidae > Drosophila > Drosophila tristis. Next base: position 3,002,209 of record JAECWT010000067.1, read on the forward strand.
TAAAATGCTTAATCAGCGCACATCCTGACGCATTCCCACGGATGTACAACCAATGCCTAGCGGAACGGACAGTGCCGCGTGCGTTGAAACGGCAAAGGCTTTTCCTGCTACCTAAGCCAGGCAAGGAGCTAAGCGACCCATCTGCATTCCGGCCGCTATGCATGCTGGACACCATGGGCAAAATATTCGAGAGGCTCATATGCAATCGCCTAGAGGCTGAGCTGGCTGAGCGCCACGGCAGAGAAGCACCACAGACGCCATCAGAGCAGCCAATGCGGGATCGCGATGGGCTGGAGGCACCAAAGAACTTCAACTCGGCCAGCTGGAGGAGCATACTGGAAGCCCTGACGAGGAGAGGCATATCTTTGTACCTTATACAAACGCTGCGAAGTTATTTTACTGAACGAGTCCTGCTCTATGACACGGAAGAGGGAGCAAAGCAACACGGCATCACGGGTGGCGTTCCCCAGGGTTCGGTCCTAGGCCCTATTCTATGGAACGTCATGTATGACGATATCCTGCGGCTCGCACTACCGGAAGGATGCACTCTGGTGGGCTTTGCTGACGATATCGCACTGGTGACAGTAGCAAAGCACAGTAGAGACACTGAAGCCAAATGTAACGAAGAAGTCGGAAGCCTGGCTTGCAGAGAATGGACTGTCCCTGGCGGAGAAGAAGACGGAGGCTGTGCTAATAAGCAGCAGAAAGAAGGTCGAGCAGGCTTGCGTGAGGGTAGGAAACACTACCATCGTGACCAAACCTGCGGTAAAATACCTAGGGGTGATGCTGGATCAAAGGCTATGCTTCAAGGCCCACCTTGCATACGCAATCGCGAAGGCAGCCACAGCAACTGCAGCAATAAGCAGGATGATGGCCAACACAGGAGGACCACGACAGCGCAGCAGAAAGCTCATCGCCGGGGTGGTTACCTCCATAATCATGTACGGATCGACCGTGTGGGCGCCAGCAATGAGGATGCCTTCGTACAGTGCAGGCAGCAGAAGTACATACAGACGCTGCGCTCTTCGAGTTGCGTACTGCTTCCGGACGGTGTCAGAAGACGCAGCATTGGTTATGGCAGGCATGGTCCCGCTGGACTTTTTGGCGGACGAGCGACAGAGCGGAACGTCGGTAGTTAGCGAGCGGCGAGATGGCAGCAGCGTTTTTCTCCGGCCCCCGCTTCTTGCAAGAACGCGCGAGGCTACTAGAGACGAGCCCAGGTGCCAACCCAGACAACTTAACTGCACGGATGGTAGCGGACGAGACGATATGGAAGCCGGTCGCCACGATGGCAGCAACCATCATCCGGGAGCTGCGTAGGTTGCAGCGAAGCCGGGCCGGCTAACTCTGCCTGCTTAATTTCCCCACCCCTCCGCCCATCGAAGTAATCCTTAGCGGCAGTCCCGCGGGTGCGGATTCAACCAACCAACCAACCAACCAAAAAAAAAGAAAAATATAAGAAATGAAGCACGAATGTTCATGTGCCACCCTAACGTAGCGCATAAGAAATATGAATAATCATGTGCCGCCCTAACCTATCCAAGTCTGATACTCAAGACGCTGATGCAGCAAATGCCGCCGTAGCGGGCGGCTCCCTAATCCCATTGGCCGCCAGCGATCGCATGATTCTGGCGCATGTTGCATGGTCAGCATTTCCTGTTATGCGCGGCCGGCTCGCCGGCTAAGTTTCGGTTAGGTTCAGAATTAAGTTTCAGTTTAAGATTTGACAAGTAAAGTCGGAGCGTTCATGTTAACTCCGACACGAGTCGTAAAACCTTTATTAACATAATCATATTGTTGAGCCTTAAGGGCCAACGAAATAGGGGGCAGTTACCCTCTCAACATAATCTTCAGTAGAAGACCTAGTTGCCAAACGGAAACCACCGCCCACCGCTACAAGAGCGGGCCACGGGAACCCAATCGCGCCCGATTTCGCCACTTTCGTCAGACCCGAACGACTTCAACGCTCTTACGGCTGGTCACCTCTAGGTTGGCGAATCATTGCGTTCGTTGCCTGAGAGGTCCCTCGTAAACGTCAAGTTGTCAAATTTGGACCGCTACGACATGATCACCGCCGTCAAGCAACGGTTTTGGCAGCAATGGTCTATGGATTACGTCAACGAATTGCGATCTCGCACGAAATGGACAGCACACTCAACGAATTTTACTTAGGGCACGATGGTCATCATTCATGAGGACAACCTGCCCCCACTACGCTGGAAACTAGGCCGAGTGCAGTCTACACCGCCGTCAAGCAACGGTTTTGGCAGCAATGGTCTATGGATTACGTCAACGAATTGCGATCTCGCACGAAATGGACAGCACACTCAACGAATTTTACTTAGGGCACGATGGTCATCATTCATGAGGACAACCTGCCCCCACTACGCTGGAAACTAGGCCGAGTGCAGTCTACAGTGCTCGGAAGGGATTATCGTGTACGCGTGGTGCACCTCCGCACCGCGAATGGAACATGCTGCAGGCCAATACACACGTTGGCAATTCATCCGGTAGTTTGAAAGCAATCCTTTCAACGGGGCCGGGATGCTCGGTCAAACTCTTAATATCATAAAATGTTCAGTTGTATGTTTGAAGTTAAATGAATAATCACTTAAATGGCCCTCGCGTTTTAGTATCTTACGCTCATTGTTACTCTCTTTTTTAAACTCTTGCATTAAATTTGTAATTGAATTCACCACATTAGAAGCCCGCTTATGCTCAGTGCTCATGCACTTAGAAACCGAATTAATAGCCATTGGCTAGTACTCAACTGAATCCCCTCGACTTTCGGATTATTCTTGGATTACAGCAATTTTCTTCGCATCGACTATAATTAGCTCACTGGAGATTGACACACTGGGGTTTCCTTGAACAACTATATTGAGGAAAACGATCCTCGATCAAACACTATTCTTATTTATACAAAAAATAAAAAAAATTACTAATATGTATTGTTAATGAATAAATTAACTATTTTTTATTTCTGAAATTTACAAAAAAAAATTATTATAATAAAAAAAATATATGTATGGAAACCCTATTATTAATGAATTGCCTGATAAAAAGGGTTACCTTGATAAGGTAAATAATGCAGTCTATTGCATTCATTAACAGATTTGGTTGTTTTTTATAAGGACTTCATATTTAATAGAATTAAACTATTTCTAAAAGTATCAAAAACTTTTGTGCATCATACGCCAAAACATATTTACTTATATGTAAACAGATAAGCTAATTAAGCTACTGGTCGGTAACTTCATAAAGGTTATAATCCTTTTCTTTTTAATTTGTAATAATTCTTCAAAAATTGTATTTATCACAATTATAATTATTGGGACATTAATTACAGTAAAATCAAACTCTTGGTTAGGAGCTTGAATAGGTCTTGAAATTAATTTGTTATCTTTTATCCCCCTGCTAACCACATAAACAGAAGCTTCTTTAAAAGATTTTTTAGCCCAAGCTTTAGCCTCAACTGTCCTTTTATTTTCTTCTATTATTCTTATGCTAAAAAATAATATAAATATTTAATTAATGACTCATTTACTTCAATGATTACACTAGTCAACACGACAATTAGGCTGTGGCCCAAAATGACTTTTTCTTATAGATACCAGATTTTAAAAATTCTTTAAAAAAAAATGACACCGTCAAAAAAAAATAAAGTACTACAAAAATTTTAAAATCCCGAAATCTATCAGAAAAACTTTTGGTGCACAGCCTAAATAAAAAGTTCAATTGTGTTGAGTAGTGCAATAAGTGCCCTGCAATTATATTGGCAGTTAATCGTACAGCTAAAGTTCCTGGCCGGATAATATTACTAGTAGTTTCGATACAGACCATAAAACGCATTAAGATGCCTTTTGTGGTACTAAATGCGCGTATATAGTATGTTGAGTGTGGTTGATTGACCCAAATAATATAAAAAATATAAGTGGCTTGTTCTTTTAAAAATGTACGAGAATAATCCTATAAAAATTTTTAAAACAAATTAAAGAAAATAATGAAATAAAAATAAATGTGGAACCGTTATGGCCTGAAGGTCCTAATAATGTTTTAAATTCATTGTGTAAAGTGGTTAAGAGATGGCATTAATCAGTAAGCTGATGGGATTATTAAAAGTCCTAAAAATGCTCTTAGTCAATTTAAGGATAAATCGAAAATGGCAGATGGGTCGAACACAGAAAATAAATTTGTTATCATTGTCAATTTATTGAATTTAAATTAATATTTTTTAATTCATTAGATTTAGGTGAAGATGGTATGTAAGAATAATAATTCATTGAACAAAATAAAATGAATGTAATAGAAAATACAATAAATAGAAGTAGTCATCTAATTGGGGCTATTTGTCATATATTTAACTAATTTTTTTTATTAGAAGTAATTGCTAATTATTGCTTAATTTAAGAGACCAGAGACTTGCTTTCAGTCAACTAATGAAGAATTTACTCTATTAGAAATGCATTTAATAAAATAAATTACAGGAACACTTTCGATTACAATAGGTAGAAAACTATGATTTGCCCCGCAAATTTCTGAACATTGTCCATAAAATAAACCAGGTCGGTTGATAAAAAAATTAGTTTGGTTTAGTCGTCCAGGGGTTCCGTCAACCTTAAGACCTAATGCTGGCACTGTTCATGAATCAATTACGTCTGCTGCTGTCACTAAAATTCGAATTTAATAATTTATAGGTAAAACAATTCGGTTATCTGCGTCTAATAGTCGAAAACCGTCGTTAGATAACTCATTTGTTGGAATTATGTAAGAATCAAATTCAACATTGTTAAAATCAGAATATTCGTAACTTTAGTATCATTGATGGCCAATTCTTTTTAGAGTAATTAATGGTTCGTTAATTTCGTCTAATAACACTACTCGACAAAATCGAACTTTTTTTTCCTCAAGGATCCAAACCGACTTTTTCTGATAGATATGGGGATTTAAAATTTTTTAAAGAATTATGGTTTTTTTTTCTATGGCAGAACTTTTTTTTGAAGAATTTTTGAAGTCTGGTATTTTTTTTTTTAGCTTTTTTCAGAGGTAGCGATAGTTTTTTTCACATAACTTTAGTATCTTACGTCTGGTTGTAAAGAACTTTGCTATTTTGAAAAGATAATTAAAACAGCTAGAAGTTAAGCCCAAACACTTTGTGATTACAGCTTACCGTCTGGGAAATATAAAGCATTGAAATGCAAAAATGATGATTTTTGTGCGGTATTTTTTACGAAATTTTGACTTTAAAAACTCAGGAAAAGTCGAAAAAATCAGTAATTTTTAGACTTTTTAGTCAATTCTAAGGATATACAAACTTTTTATTTTTTACTGCTTGTTACTGTTCATAAAATAATTTAAGTTTTCTGGCTGTCTTCCTTTGTCACTCCAATCAGATTCCCTTATGAGAGTCCACACATAGTCGCCCATCATGTTTTCATTCCAAACACCTTGATAACGTTGTTCCATAGCCTTTAATTGTTGGTGAAATCTCTCTCCGTGTTCATCACTAACGTCCCCTAGGTTTGTCGGAAAAAAGTCCAAGTGGGAGTGTAGGAAATGGATTTTTAGTGACATGTTGGCTCCAATTTTTTCATAATTCTCAATTAGGTCTTGAACGATATTAACGTAATCATCACTCTTGCTGTTGCCAAGAAAATTTTCTACTACCATTCGGAATGAGTTCCAAGCTGCTTTTTCATTCGTAGATAAAATATTTTCAAATCCATCTTTTAGTAGTTTTCGAATTTGGGGGCCATCAAATACTCCTTCTTTCACTTTTGCCAGCGACAGACGTGGAAAAACAGTTTTTAGGTAACTCGTCGATTCACCTTCCTTATCCAGTGCTTTAACAAAATTTTTCATTAGTCCCAGCTTAATGTGTAATGGTGGTAAAATAACGTCTTCAAACTTCACGAGAGCTGCATTCTTTACATTGTAATTTTCCAAAGTATGTTCCTCCCGTTTTGGCCAGAGTTTTGTTGAATAATGCTGTTCTCTAGCTCTACTATCCCATAGGCACAGGAAGCAGCAGTGTTTTGTGTAACCACCTTGCAATCCCGTTAACATGGCTACAACCTTCAAGTCACACGCGACCACTGGTGTTCTTTATATTTTATGTTTACAAACAACTTAGCCATTGTTTGATATGTTTCCTTCATATTAACAGCATGGGCGATAAGAACAGACGGCTTTTGGTTTCCATTATGTAGCAAAACAGCCTTTAAACTTTCCTTACTGCTGTCAACAAATAACCTCCAATCTTTTGGGTCGTACGCTTCACCAAGTTGCTTGAAGAGTCCGAAAATGTCGTGGCAAACGCACATGTCATCCTTCGTCATATAAAATTGTGCGTGAACCAAATGACCAAATGACCAAATGACGGGCGGCTCCCTAATCCCATTGGCCGCCAGCGATCGCATGATTCTGGCGCATGTTGCATGGTCAGCATTTCCTGTTATGCGCGGCCGGCTCGCCGGCTATGTTTCGGTTAGGTTCAGAATTAAGTTTCAGTTTAAGATTTGACAAGTAAAGTCGGAGCGTTCATGTTAACTCCGACACAAGTCGTAAAACCTTTATTAACATAATCATATTGTTGAGCCTTAAGGGCCAACGAAATAGGGGGCAGTTACCCTCTCAACATAATCTTCAGTAGAAGACCTAGTTGCCAAACGGAAACCACCGCCCACCGCTACAAGAGCGGGCCACGGGAACCCAATCGCGCCCGATTTCGCCACTTTCGTCAGACCCGAACGACTTTACCGCTCTTACGGCTGGTCACCTCTAGGTTGGCGAATTATTGCGTTCGTTGCCTGAGGGGTCCCTCGTAAACGTCAAGTTGTCAAATTTGGACCGCTACGACATGATCACCGCCGTCAAGCAACGGTTTTGGCAGCAATGGTCTATGGATTACGTCAACGAATTGCGATCTCGCACGAAATGGACAGCACACTCAACGAATTTTACTTAGGGCACGATGGTCATCATTCATGAGGACAACCTGCCCCCACTACGCTGGAAACTAGGCCGAGTGCAGTCTACAGTGCTCGGAAGGGATTATCGTGTACGCGTGGTGCACCTCCGCACCGCGAATGGAACATGCTGCAGGCCAATACACACGTTGGCAATTCATCCGGTAGTTTGAAAGCAATCCTTTCAACGGGGCCGGGATGCTCGGTCAAACTCTTAATATCATAAAATGTTCAGTTGTATGTTTGAAGTTAAATGAATAATCACTTAAATGGCCCTCGCGTTTTAGTACCTTACGCTCATTGTTACTCTCTTTTTTAAACTCTTGCATTAAATTTGTAATTGAATTCACCACATTAGAAGCCCGCTTATGCTCAGTGCTCATGCACTTAGAAACCGAATAAATAGCCATTGGCTAGTACTCAACTGAATCCCCTCGACTTTCGGATTATTCTTGGATTACAGCAATTTTCTTCGCATCGACTATAATTAGCTCACTGGAGATTGACACACTGGGGTTTCCTTGAACAACTATATTGAGGAAAACGATCCTCGATCAAACACTATTCTTATTTATACAAAAAATAAAAAAATTACTAATATGTATTGTTAATGAATAAATTAACTATTTTTTATTTCTGAAATTTACAAAAAAAATTATTATAATAAAAAAAATATATATATGGAAACCCTATTATTAATGAATTGCCTGATAAAAAGGGTTACCTTGATAAGGTAAATAATGCAGTCTATTGCATTCATTAACAGATTTGGTTGTTTTTTATAAGGACTTCATATTTAATAGAATTAAACTATTTCTAAAAGTATCAAAAACTTTTGTGCATCATACGCCAAAACATATTTACTTATATGTAAACAGATAAGCTAATTAAGCTACTGGGTTCATACCGACTTCATAAAGGTTATAATCCTTTTCTTTTTAATTTGTAATAATTCTTCAAAAATTGTATTTATCACAATTATAATTATTGGGACATTAATTACAGTAAAATCAAACTCTTGGTTAGGAGCTTGAATAGGTCTTGAAATTAATTTGTTATCTTTTATCCCCCTGCTAACCACATAAACAGAAGCTTCTTTAAAAGATTTTTTAGCCCAAGCTTTAGCCTCAACTGTCCTTTTATTTTCTTCTATTATTCTTATGCTAAAAAATAATATAAATATTTAATTAATGACTCATTTACTTCAATGATTACACTAGTCAACACGACAATTAGGCTGAGGCCCAAAATGACTTATAGATACCAGATTTTAAAAATTCTTTAAAAAAAAATGACACCGTCAAAAAAAAATAAAGTACTACAAAAATTTTAAAATCCCGAAATCTATCAGAAAAACTTTTGGTGCACAGCCTAAATAAAAAGTTCAATTTTGTTGAGTAGTGCAATAAGTGCCCTGCAATTATATTGGCAGTTAATCGTACAGCTAAAGTTCCTGGCCGGATAATATTACTAGTAGTTTCGATACAGACCATAAAACGCATTAAGATGCCTTTTGTGGTACTAAATGCGCGTATATAGTATGTTGAGTGTGGTTGATTGACCCAAATAATATAAAAAATATAAGTGGCTTGTTCTTTTAAAAATGTACGAGAATAATCCTATAAAAATTTTTAAAACAAATTAAAGAAAATAATGAAATAAAAATAAATGTGGAACCGTTATGGCCTGAAGGTCCTAATAATGTTTTAAATTCATTGTGTAAAGTGGTTAAGAGATGGCATTAATCAGTAAGCTGATGGGATTATTAAAAGTCCTAAAAATGCTCTTAGTCAATTTAAGGATAAATCGAAAATGGCAGATGGGTCGAACACAGAAAATAAATTTGTTATCATTGTCAATTTATTGAATTTAAATTAATATTTTTTAATTCATTAGATTTAGGTGAAGATGGTATGTAAGAATAATAATTCATTGAACAAAATAAAATGAATGTAATAGAAAATACAATAAATAGAAGTAGTCATCTAATTGGGGCTATTTGTCATATATTTAACTAATTTTTTTCATTAGAAGTAATTGCTAATTATTGCTTAATTTAAGAGACCAGTACTTGCTTTCAGTCATCTAATGAAGAATTTACTCTATTAGAAATGCATTTAATAAAATAAATTACAGTAACACTTTCGATTACAATAGGTAGAAAACTATGATTTGCCCCACAAATTTCTGAACATTGTCCATAAAATAAACCAGGTCGGTTGATAAAAAAATTAGTTTGGTTTAGTCGTCCAGGGGTTCCGTCAACCTTAAGACCTAATGCTGGCACTGTTCATGAATCAATTACGTCTGCTGCTGTCACTAAAATTCGAATTTAATAATTTATAGGTAAAACAATTCGGTTATCTGCGTCTAATAGTCGAAAACCGTCGTTAGATAACTCATTTGTTGGAATTATGTAAGAATCAAATTCAACATTGTTAAAATCAGAATATTCGTAACTTTAGTATCATTGATGGCCAATTCTTTTTAGAGTAATTAATGGTTCGTTAATTTCGTCTAATAACACTACTCGACAAAATCGAACTTTTTTTTTCCTCAAGGATCCAAACCGACTTTTTCTGATAGATATGAGGATTTAAATTTTTTAAAGAATTATGGTTTTTTTTCTATGGCAGAACTTTTTTTGAAGAATTTTTGAAGTCTGGTATTTTTTTTTTTTAGCTTTTTTCAGAGGTAGCGATAGTTTTTCGTACGCTTCACCAAGTTGCTTGAAGAGTCCGAAAATGTCGTGGCAAACGCACATGTCATCCTTCGTCATATAAAATTGTGCGTGAACCAAATGACCAAATGACCAAATGACGGGCGGCTCCCTAATCCCATTGGCCGCCAGCGATCGCATGATTCTGGCGCATGTTGCATGGTCAGCATTTCCTGTTATGCGCGGCCGGCTCGCCGGCTATGTTTCGGTTAGGTTCAGAATTAAGTTTCAGTTTAAGATTTGACAAGTAAAGTCGGAGCGTTCATGTTAACTCCGACACGAGTCGTAAAACCTTTATTAACATAATCATATTGTTGAGCCTTAAGGGCCAACGAAATAGGGGGCAGTTACCCTCTCAACATAATCTTCAGTAGAAGACCTAGTTGCCAAACGGCAACCACCGCTCCCCGCTACAAGAGCGGGCCACGGGAGCCCGATCGCGCCCGATTTCGCCACTCTCGTCAGACCCGAACGACTTTACCGCTCTTACGGCTGGTCACCTCTATGTTGGCGAATTATTGCGTTCGTTGCCTGAGGGGTCCCTCGTAAACGTCAAGTTGTCAAATTTGGACCGCTACGACATGATCACCGCCGTCAAGCAACGGTTTTGGCAGCAATGGTCTATGGATTACGTCAACGAATTGCGATCTCGCACGAAATGGACAGCACACTCAACGAATTTTACTTAGGGCACGATGGTCATCATTCATGAGGACAACCTGCCCCCACTACGCTGGAAACTAGTCCGAGTGCAGGCTACAGTGCTCGGAAGGGATTATCGTGTACGCGTGGTGCACCTCCGCACCGCGAATGGAACATGCTGCAGGCCAATACACACGTTGGCAATTCATCCGGTAGTTTGAAAGCAATCCTTTCAACGGGGCCGGGATGCTCGGTCAAACTCTTAATATCATAAAATGTTCAGTTGTATGTTTGAAGTTAAATGAATAATCACTTAAATGGCCCTCGCGTTTTAGTACCTTACGCTCATTGTTACTCTCTTTTTTAAACTCTTGCATTAAATTTGTAATTGAATTCACCACATTAGAAGCCCGCTTATGCTCAGTGTTCATGCACTTAGAAACCGAATAAATAGCCATTGGCTAGTACTCAACTGAATCCCCTCGACTTTCGGATTATTCTTGGATTACAGCAATTTTCTTCGCATCGACTATAATTAGCTCACTGGAGATTGACACACTGGGGTTTCCTTGAACAACTATATTGAGGAAAACGATCCTCGATCAAACACTATTCTTATTTATACAAAAAATAAAAAAATTACTAATATGTATTGTTAATGAATAAATTAACTATTTTTTATTTCTGAAATTTACAAAAAAAATTATTATAATAAAAAAAATATATATATGGAAACCCTATTATTAATGAATTGCCTGATAAAAAGGGTTACCTTGATAAGGTAAATAATGCAGTCTATTGCATTCATTAACAGATTTGGTTGTTTTTTATAAGGACTTCATATTTAATAGAATTAAACTATTTCTAAAAGTATCAAAAACTTTTGTGCATCATACGCCAAAACATATTTACTTATATGTAAACAGATAAGCTAATTAAGATACTGGGTTCATACCGACTTAATAAAGGTTATAATCCTTTTCTTTTTAATTTGTAATAATTCTTCAAAAATTGTATTTATCACAATTATAATTATTTGGACATTAATTACAGTAAAATCAAACTCTTGGTTAGGTCTTGAAATTAATTTGTTATCTTTTATCCCCCTGCTAACCACATAAACAGAAGCTTCTTTAAAAGATTTTTTAGCCCAAGCTTTAGCCTCAACTGTCCTTTTATTTTCTTCTATTATTCTTATGCTAAAAAATAATATAAATATTTAATTAATGACTCATTTACTTCAATGATTACACTAGTCAACACGACAATTAGGTTGTGGCCCAAAATGACTTTTTCTTATAGATACCAGATTTTAAAAATTCTTTAAAAAAAATGACACCGTCAAAAAAAAATAAAGTACTACAAAAATTTTAAAATCCCGAAATCTATCAGAAAAACTTTTGGTGCACAGCCTAAATAAAAAGTTCAATTTTGTTGAGTAGTGCAATAAGTGCCCTGCAATTATATTGGCAGTTAATCGTACAGCTAAAGTTCCTGGCCGGATAATATTACTAGTAGTTTCGATACAGACCATAAAACGCATTAAGATGCCTTTTGTGGTACTAAATGCGCGTATATAGTATGTTGAGTGTGGTTGATTGACCCAAATAATATAAAAAATATAAGTGGCTTGTTCTTTTAAAAATGTACGAGAATAATCCTATACAAATTTTTAAAACAAATTAAAGAAAATAATGAAATAAAAATAAATGTGGAACCGTTATGGCCTGAAGGTCCTAATAATGTTTTAAATTCATTGTGTAAAGTGGTTAAGAGATGGCATTAATCAGTAAGCTGATGGGATTATTAAAAGTCCTAAAAATGCTCTTAGTCAATTTAAGGATAAATCGAAAATGGCAGATGGGTCGAACACAGAAAATAAATTTGTTATCATTGTCAATTTATTGAATTTAAATTAATATTTTTTAATTCATTAGATTTAGGTGAAGATGGTATGTAAGAATAATAATTCATTGAACAAAATAAAATGAATGTAATAGAAAATACAATAAATAGAAGTAGTCATCTAATTGGGGCAATTTGTCATATATTTAACTAATTTTTTTCATTAGAAGTAATTGCTAATTATTGCTTAATTTAAGAGACCAGAGACTTGCTTTCAGTCATCTAATGAAGAATTTACTCTATTAGAAATGCATTTAATAAAATAAATTACAGGAACACTTTCGATTACAATAGGTAGAAAACTATGATTTGCCCCGCAAATTTCTGAACATTGTCCATAAAATAAACCAGGTCGGTTGATAAAAAAATTAGTTTGGTTTAGTCGTCCAGGGGTTCCGTCAACCTTAAGACCTAATGCTGGCACTGTTCATGAATCAATTACGTCTGCTGCTGTCACTAAAATTCGAATTTAATAATTTATAGGTAAAACAATTCGGTTATCTGCGTCTAATAGTCGAAAACCGTCGTTAGATAACTCATTTGTTGGAATTATGTAAGAATCAAATTCAACATTGTTAAAATCAGAATATTCGTAACTTTAGTATCATTGATGGCCAATTCTTTTTAGAGTAATTAATGGTTCGTTAATTTCGTCTAATAACACTACTCGACAAAATCGAACTTTTTTTTTCCTCAAGGATCCAAACCGACTTTTTCTGATAGATATGGGGATTTAAATTTTTTTAAAGAATTATGGTTTTTTTTCTATGGCAGAACTTTTTTTTGAAGAATTTTTGAAGTCTGGTATTTTTTTTTTTAGCTTTTTTCAGAGGTAGCGATAGTTTTTCGTACGCTTCACCAAGTTGCTTGAAGAGTCCGAAAATGTCGTGGCAAACGCACATGTCATCCTTCGTCATATAAAATTGTGCGTGAACCAAATGACCAAATGACCAAATGACGGGCGGCTCCCTAATCCCATAACACCTAGTTGCCAAACGGCAACCACCGCTCCCCGCTACAAGAGCGGGCCACGGGAGCCCGATCGCGCCCGATTTCGCCACTCTCGTCAGACCCGAACGACTTTACCGCTCTTACGGCTGGTCACCTCTATGTTGGCGAATTATTGCGTTCGTTGCCTGAGGGGTCCCTCGTAAACGTCAAGTTGTCAAATTTGGACCGCTACGACATGATCACCGCCGTCAAGCAACGGTTTTGGCAGCAATGGTCTATGGATTACGTCAACGAATTGCGATCTCGCACGAAATGGACAGCACACTCAACGAATTTTACTTAGGGCACGATGGTCATCATTCATGAGGACAACCTGCCCCCACTACGCTGGAAACTAGGCCGAGTGCAGTCTACAGTGCTCGGAAGGGATTATCGTGTACGCGTGGTGCACCTCCGCACCGCGAATGGAACATGCTGCAGGCCAATACACACGTTGGCAATTCATCCGGTAGTTTGAAAGCAATCCTTTCAACGGGGCCGGGATGCTCGGTCAAACTCTTAATATCATAAAATGTTCAGTTGTATGTTTGAAGTTAAATGAATAATCACTTAAATGGCCCTCGCGTTTTAGTACCTTACGCTCATTGTTACTCTCTTTTTTAAACTCTTGCATTAAATTTGTAATTGAATTCACCACATTAGAAGCCCGCTTATGCTCAGTGTTCATGCACTTAGAAACCGAATAAATAGCCATTGGCTAGTACTCAACTGAATCCCCTCGACTTTCGGATTATTCTTGGATTACAGCAATTTTCTTCGCATCGACTATAATTAGCTCACTGGAGATTGACACACTGGGGTTTCCTTGAACAACTATATTGAGGAAAACGATCCTCGATCAAACACTATTCTTATTTATACAAAAAATAAAAAAATTACTAATATGTATTGTTAATGAATAAATTAACTATTTTTTATTTCTGAAATTTACAAAAAAAAATTATTATAATAAAAAAAATATATATATGGAAACCCTATTATTAATGAATTGCCTGATAAAAAGGGTTACCTTGATAAGGTAAATAATGCAGTCTATTGCATTCATTAACAGATTTGGTTGTTTTTTATAAGGACTTCATATTTAATAGAATTAAACTATTTCTAAAAGTATCAAAAACTTTTGTGCATCATACGCCAAAACATATTTACTTATATGGAAACAGATAAGCTAATTAAGCTACTGGGTTCATACCGACTTCATAAAGGTTATAATCCTTTTCTTTTTAATTTGTAATAATTCTTCAAAAATTGTATTTATCACAATTATAATTATTGGGACATTAATTACAGTAAAATCAAACTCTTGGTTAGGAGCTTGAATAGGTCTTGAAATTAATTTGCTATCTTTTATCCCCCTGCTAACCACATAAACAGAAGCTTCTTTAAAAGATTTTTTAGCCCAAGCTTTAGCCTCAACTGTCCTTTTATTTTCTTCTATTATTCTTATGCTAAAAAATAATATAAATATTTAATTAATGACTCATTTACTTCAATGATTACACTAGTCAACACGACAATTAGGCTGTGGCCCAAAATGACTTTTTCTTATAGATACCAGATTTTAAAAATTCTTTAAAAAAAAATGACACCGTCAAAAAATAATAAAGTACTACAAACATTTTAAAATCCCGAAATCTATCAGAAAAACTTTTGGTGCACAGCCTAAATAAAAAGTTCAATTTTGTTGAGTAGTGCAATAAGTGCCCTGCAATTATATTGGCAGTTAATCGTACAGCTAAAGTTCCTGGCCGGATAATATTACTAGTAGTTTCGATACAGACCATAAAACGCATTAAGATGCCTTTTGTGGTACTAAATGCGCGTATATAGTATGTTGAGTGTGGTTGATTGACCCAAATAATATAAAAAATATAAGTGGCTTGTTCTTTTAAAAATGTACGAGAATAATCCTATAAAAATTTTTAAAACAAATTAAAGAAAATAATGAAATAAAAATAAATGTGGAACCGTTATGGCCTGAAGGTCCTAATAATGTTTTAAATTCATTGTGTAAAGTGGTTAAGAGATGGCATTAATCAGTAAGCTGATGGGATTATTAAAAGTCCTAAAAATGCTCTTAGTCAATTTAAGGATAAATCGAAAATGGCAGATGGGTCGAACACAGAAAATAAATTTGTTATCATTGTCAATTTATTGAATTTAAATTAATATTTTTTAATTCATTAGATTTAGGTGAAGATGGTATGTAAGAATAATAATTCATTGAACAAAATAAAATGAATGTAATAGAAAATACAATAAATAGAAGTAGTCATCTAATTGGGGCTATTTGTCATATATTTAACTAATTTTTTTCATTAGAAGTAATTGCTAATTATTGCTTAATTTAAGAGACCAGTACTTGCTTTCAGTCATCTAATGAAGAATTTACTCTATTAGAAATGCATTTAATAAAATAAATTACAGGAACACTTTCGATTACAATAGGTAGAAAACTATGATTTGCCCCGCAAATTTCTGAACATTGTCCATCAAATAAACCAGGTCGGTTGATAAAAAAATTAGTTTGGTTTAGTCGTCCAGGGGTTCCGTCAACCTTAAGACCTAATGCTGGCACTGTTCATGAATCAATTACGTCTGCTGCTGTCACTAAAATTCGAATTTAATAATTTATAGGTAAAACAATTCGGTTATCTGCGTCTAATAGTCGAAAACCGTCGTTAGATAACTCATTTGTTGGAATTATGTAAGAATCAAATTCAACATTGTTAAAATCAGAATATTCGTAACTTTAGTATCATTGATGGCCAATTCTTTTTAGAGTAATTAATGGTTCGTTAATTTCGTCTAATAACACTACTCGACAAAATCGAACTTTTTTTTTCCTCAAGGATCCAAACCGACTTTTTCTGATAGATATGGGGATTTAAAATTTTTTAAAGAATTATGGTTTTTTTTCTATGGCAGAACTTTTTTTTGAAGAATTTTTGAAGTCTGGTATTTTTTTTTTTTTAGCTTTTTTCAGAGGTAGCGATAGTTTTTCGTACGCTTCACCAAGTTGCTTGAAGAGTCCGAAAATGTCGTGGCAAACGCACATGTCATCCTTCGTCATATAAAATTGTGCGTGAACCAAATGACCAAATGACCAAATGACGGGCGGCTCCCTAATCCCATTGGCCGCCAGCGATCGCATGATTCTGGCGCATGTTGCATGGTCAGCATTTCCTGTTATGCGCGGCCGGCTCGCCGGCTATGTTTCGGTTAGGTTCAGAATTAAGTTTCAGTTTAAGATTTGACAAGTAAAGTCGGAGCGTTCATGTTAACTCCGACACGAGTCGTAAAACCTTTATTAACATAATCATATTGTTGAGCCTTAAGGGCCAACGAAATAGGGGGCAGTTACCCTCTCAACATAATCTTCAGTAGAAGACCTAGTTGCCAAACGGAAACCACCGCCCACCGCTACAAGAGCGGGCCACGGGAACCCAATCGCGCCCGATTTCGCCACATTCGTCAGACCCGAACGACTTCAACGCTCTTACGGCTGGTCACCTCTAGGTTGGCGAATCATTGCGTTCGTTGCCTGAGAGGTCCCTCGTAAACGTCAAGTTGTCAAATTTGGACCGCTACGACATGATCACCGCCGTCAAGCAACGGTTTTGGCAGCAATGGTCTATGGATTACGTCAACGAATTGCGATCTCGCACGAAATGGACAGCACACTCAACGAATTTTACTTAGGGCACGATGGTCATCATTCATGAGGACAACCTGCCCCCACTACGCTGGAAACTAGGCCGAGTGCAGTCTACAGTGCTCGGAAGGGATTATCCGCGAATGGAACATGCTGCAGGCCAATACACACGTTGGCAATTCATCCGGTAGTTTGAAAGCAATCCTTTCAACGGGGCCGGGATGCTCGGTCAAACTCTTAATATCATAAAATGTTCAGTTGTATGTTTGAAGTTAAATGAATAATCACTTAAATGGCCCTCGCGTTTTAGTACCTTACGCTCATTGTTACTCTCTTTTTTAAACTCTTGCATTAAATTTGTAATTGAATTCACCACATTAGAAGCCCGCTTATGCTCAGTGTTCATGCACTTAGAAACCGAATAAATAGCCATTGGCTAGTACTCAACTGAATCTCCTCGACTTTCGGATTATTCTTGGATTACAGCAATTTTCTTCGCATCGACTATAATTAGCTCACTGGAGATTGACACACTGGGGTTTCCTTGAACAACTATATTGAGGAAAACGATCCACGATCAAACACTATTCTTATTTATACAAAAAATAAAAAAATTACTAATATGTATTGTTAATGAATAAATTAACTATTTTTTATTTCTGAAATTTACAAAAAAAATTATTATAATAAAAAAAATATATATATGGAAACCCTATTATTAATGAATTGCCTGATAAAAAGGGTTACCTTGATAAGGTAAATAATGCAGTCTATTGCATTCATTAACAGATTTGGTTGTTTTTTATAAGGACTTCATATTTAATAGAATTAAACTATTTCTAAAAGTATCAAAAACTTTTGTGCATCATACGCCAAAACATATTTACTTATATGTAAACAGATAAGCTAATTAAGCTACTGGGTTCATACCGACTTCATAAAGGTTATAATCCTTTTCTTTTTAATTTGTAATAATTCTTCAAAAATTGTATTTATCACAATTATAATTATTTGGACATTAATTACAGTAAAATCAAACTCTTGGTTAGGAGCTTGAATAGGTCTTGAAATTAATTTGTTATCTTTTATCCCCCCTGCTAACCACATAAACAGAAGCTTCTTTAAAAGATTTTTTAGCCCAAGCTTTAGCCTCAACTGTCCTTTTATTTTCTTCTATTATTCTTATGCTAAAAAATAATATAAATATTTAATTAATGACTCATTTACTTCAATGATTACACTAGTCAACACGACAATTAGGCTGTGGCCCAAAATGACTTTTTCTTATAGATACCAGATTTTAAAAATTCTTTAAAAAAAAATGACACCGTCAAAAAAAAAAATAAAGTACTACAAAAATTTTAAAATCCCGAAATCTATCAGAAAAACTTTTGGTGCACAGCCTAAATAAAAAGTTCAATTTTGTTGAGTAGTGCAATAAGTGCCCTGCAATTATATTGGCAGTTAATCGTACAGCTAAAGTTCCTGGCCGGATAATATTACTAGTAGTTTCGATACAGACCATAAAACGCATTAAGATGCCTTTTGTGGTACTAAATGCGCGTATATAGTATGTTGAGTGTGGTTGATTGACCCAAATAATATAAAAAATATAAGTGGCTTGTTCTTTTAAAAATGTACGAGAATAATCCTATAAAAATTTTTAAAACAAATTAAAGAAAATAATGAAATAAAAATAAATGTGGAACCGTTATGGCCTGAAGGTCCTAATAATGTTTTAAATTCATTGTGTAAAGTGGTTAAGAGATGGCATTAATCAGTAAGCTGATGGGATTATTAAAAGTCCTAAAAATGCTCTTAGTCAATTTAAGGATAAATCGAAAATGGCAGATGGGTCGAACACAGAAAATAAATTTGTTATCATTGTCAATTTATTGAATTTAAATTAATATTTTTTAATTCATTAGATTTAGGTGAAGATGGTATGTAAGAATAATAATTCATTGAATAATATAAAATGAATGTAATAGAAAATACAATAAATAGAAGTAGTCATCTAATTGGGGCTATTTGTCATATATTTAACTAATTTTTTTCATTAGAAGTAATTGCTAATTATTGCTTAATTTAAGAGACCAGTACTTGCTTTCAGTCATCTAATGAAGAATTTACTCTATTAGAAATGCATTTAATAAAATAAATTACAGGAACACTTTCGATTACAATAGGTAGAAAACTATGATTTGCCCCGCAAATTTCTGAACATTGTCCATAAAATAAACCAGGTCGGTTGATAAAAAAATTAGTTTGGTTTAGTCGTCCAGGGGTTCCGTCAACCTTAAGACCTAATGCTGGCACTGTTCATGAATCAATTACGTCTGCTGCTGTCACTAAAATTCGAATTTAATAATTTATAGGTAAAACAATTCGGTTATCTGCGTCTAATAGTCGAAAACCGTCGTTAGATAACTCATTTGTTGGAATTATGTAAGAATCAAATTCAACATTGTTAAAATCAGAATATTCGTAACTTTAGTATCATTGATGGCCAATTCTTTTTAGAGTAATTAATGGTTCGTTAATTTCGTCTAATAACACTACTCGACAAAATCGAACTTTTTTTTTCCTCAAGGATCCAAACCGACTTTTTCTGATAGATATGGGGATTTAAAATTTTTTAAAGAATTATGGTTTTTTTTCTAGTAGCGATAGTTTTTTTCACATAACTTTAGTATCTTACGTCTGGTTGTAAAGAACTTTTGAAAAGATAATTAAAACAGCTAGAAGTTAAGCCCAAACACTTTGTGATTACAGCTTACCGTCTGGGAAATATAAAGCATTGAAATGCAAAAATGATGATTTTTGTGCGGTATTTTTTACGAAATTTTGACTTTAAAAACTCAGGAAAAGTCGAAAAAATCAGTAATTTTTAGACTTTTTAGTCAATTCTAAGGATATACAAACTTTTTATTTTTTACTGCTTGTTACTGTTCATAAAATAATTTAAGTTTTCTGGCTGTCTTCCTTTGTCACTCCAATCAGATTCCCTTATGAGAGTCCACACATAGTCGCCCATCATGTTTTCATTCCAAACACCTTGATAACGTTGTTCCATAGCCTTTAATTGTTGGTGAAATCTCTCTCCGTGTTTATCACTAACGTCGCCTAGGTTTGTCGGTAAAAAGTCCAAGTGGGAGTGTAGGAAATGGATGTTTAGTGACATGTTCGCTCCAATTTTTTCATAATTCTCAATTAGGTCTTGAACGATATTAACGTAATCATCACTCTTGCTGTTGCCAAGAAAATTTGCTACTACCATTCGGAATGAGTTCCAAGCTGCTTTTTCATTCGTAGATAAAATATTTTAGTAGTTTTCGAATTTGGGGGCCATCAAATACTCCTTCTTTCACTTTTGCCAGCGACAGACGTGGAAAAACAGTTTTTAGGTAACTCGTCGATTCACCTTCCTTATCCAGTGCTTTAACAAAATTTTTCATTAGTCCCAGCTTAATGTGTAATGGTGGTAAAATAACGTCTTCAAACTTCACGAGAGCTGCATTCTTTACATTGTAATTTTCCAAAGTATGTTCCTCCCGTTTTGGCCAGAGTTTTGTTGAATAATGCTGTTCTCTAGCTCTACTATCCCATAGGCACAGGAAGCAGCAGTGTTTTGTGTAACCACCTTGCAATCCCGTTAACATGGCTACAACCTTCAAGTCACACGCGACCACTGGTGTTCTTTATATTTTATGTTTACAAACAACTTAGCCATTGTTTGATATGTTTCCTTCATATTAACAGCATGGGCGATAAGAACAGACGGCTTTTGGTTTCCATTATGTAGCAAAACAGCCTTTAAACTTTCCTTACTGCTGTCAACAAATAACCTCCAATCTTTTGGGTCGTACGCTCCACCAAGTTGCTTGAAGAGTCCGAAAATGTCGTGGCAAACGCACATGTCATCCTTCGTCATATAAAATTGTGCGTGAACCAAATGACGCGTCCGGAAATGAGTTATTTTGACACCTTCCTTCAATAAACGGGCATCCTTTAAAAAAGATCCAAGCAGCTCGGATTTATTTTTAGGAAGATCCAGGATCCTCACCAAATCGTTCAATTGTTCCTGTGAAATAGGATTGCAAAATTTCCATTCTCCTGAATAGTTATTGCTTGAATCCGTTGTTCCATTCGACGAAGAAGATACCTCTCCTTTTTGGCGTTTTAGGGGCGGTATTTCCTCGGAAGGAGCAGGAAGGGTAAAGCCGAAGCCAGATTGTTTCGGGTAAACTATTTTCAAGTGTTTCCCAATTCCAGTTTTCTTTACTGAACAAAAGAAACATTCGGCGCCGTGAATATCTGTTTTTTTCCACATCATTGGACTACCAAAGTTAAATTGTTTTCAAAAAAAAATTGTAAGAAAAAAATAATGTTTAGACTTTTGGGAAAAGTTAATAGTTTTGTGGATTAGAGTTACTTACTTTTCGTCGTAATCATATGCTGTTAAATTCAATCTACACATTTGACATATATAGCTTGGTGCCCACTTTTCAACAAAACTTTCGGGTTTGATTTTAAAGTTTTCTTCATACTGTTTTTGGAGAGTTTCGGTAAAAGCGATTTTTATTTCGTTGATCATCATGTACTTACCACATATGTAGCAAAATGAGTCTGCTTGGAAAGCACATGCAAATGATCGGCCAGAGGTATCCATGGCAATTGATTTGAATTAATTGTTAGATGTTTTGGTAAACACACGATCGTATTCTGAGGGAAGTCAGAACTACACTAAGGCACAGACACTATAGGCACAGCGTTATATATCCATGACTATGATTAGGTAGACGCGACAAGATCCAATTTTTGTGAGAATATAAAGGAAACATTTGACCTGAATAGGTATTCTACCTCAGGTCACGAAAAAAGTAACTGTCAACAACATTTAATACCAAAGGAACGCGAACAGGTACCAAATGTACAACCCTTTTTCGTTTGCTTTGTTCCCAATTGGCAGTTGGGCCCGCCGCCTTCAAAAAGGTATTTTTTGTGCATTTTTTCCATATTTTAGGTTTGGTTAACGAATTTTAGCTCCAAAGTCTCTCCATAGATTTTAAGTGTTGATGTTACTGAGACGAGTTGTAAATTCGAACTGTTTTATTCTCAAAACTTATGCACTATATATAGGAAACTCTAACATAATTAAACTAAGACCAACGCTAAGAAAAGAACAAATGTGCGGCACTTGTTCCCACGATCATCATTGATAGTGACAAGTGTGTGTGACTGTGCGACAAGTGTGTCGACAGATTTGGGTTCGACGCGACCCATGTAGATGACTTTATGGTCGAACCGATCCTAGATTTAGGTGTCCCTTTTCTCAAGTGGCCTCCTTCAAGTGGACTGTATTATTTATGGGGTGGCCTGTGTTGTTCCTGTTCATGTTTATGAACATCTTGCCCGCGATCCGCTAGAGTTGAGATAGCTGCGGGTTTGTAGGCCTCGTTCAAGATAACTGTATTTTGTGTTCGTTGTCTGCTGTTGGGTCCTGTTCATGTTTATGAACATCTTGCCCGCGATCGGCTAGAGTTGAGATAGCTGCGGGTTTGTAGGCCTCGTTCAAGAGGACAGTATTTGTCTGCGGCGTGAACTGCTGTCGGTTCTGTTCATGTCTATGAACATCTTGCCGCGGTCTGCAAGGTTTGTGATTATTGCACCGTGGTGTGGTGCTGCCCATGGTCCGCCAAGGTTGGTACTGTCGCTGTGTGGTGTGGTGTAGAGTTCTGTTCATGGTTTGAACATTTTTCCGGGGGTACGAGGGGTTTATGTCGACTGTCTTTAAATTTGACCTTCTTCCGTACATACCGCTTCAGTGTGAAGAATCCGGAGTACTTCTTCTCGGGATGATTGCTGAGTTCTTTTAGCTTTTGTAGTTTATCCTTGGGTTTTTTCCAAAAGTTCTTTTGAATCTTTTGAACCAGTTTCCACTTTTGAAGAGATGTTATCTTCTTTTGGAACTGGTATTAGCAATGTAGATTTGCTAATTTGAAAATTTCCTGGTGTCAAAACATCTTTGCCATTTATATTGCTTGGTATATAAAATGGATGATAGTTTTTTCCTTTTCCGGTATGATTTTGCACTGTTGAAACTGTTCTTGCTGATAAAGTATTCCTTCATTTGGGAGGTTTTCCACGATCTGAAGATTTTCGTTGCTGTCGAGCCAGTCGTGTCGCCTTTTTAACTTCACCCAGTTTGGAAGTGGTTTGGTTTCTGTGAACGTGCATTGGTAAGCATCGTTCGGCTCCATCGTTGCTTTTTCCTCTGTTGTATTGGTCGATATGGCGACAGGGATATCCAGGGATCCTTGGATCAATTCGTTGGACTTCCTTCCCGTCAGACTGCGACTTATGCTCGAGATATTTTCTATTATATTGGCGGGCAATTTTAAGTCTTTCTTAAGGGACAATCGTGCGGGTGAATAACGTCCGAATGTAAACTTCAGTGATGATCCGATATTGGCCAGGCTGTGGGTCACCCCACTGCTAGCTACCGGCATCGTCTCCGACCGTTGCAGGCTCTTGCCGATCTGCGTCGACTTATCGAAAGTGGCACTACTTTGTGCCCTGAACAGGATCGGCTTGTCGCTGTAAATGTTGCCATCTGTCTGCGATTGCGTCCGCTGCTCCTTCTCCTGCTCCTGTGTCAGCCCTTCCTGTTTCTGCTGTGTGGGCGTGCTCGTGGAGGAGTCCTCCTCGTTGAGGGCACCCAGCGGATCATTCTGAGTCACTGGCGTGTGCGAAGATATTTTGGTGGGACTCTGTACACGCTGGTGCGCCTTCTGGGCTCCCGACACACCCTCATCATCATCATCATCGTCGTCGTCGTTTGCTATCTTTTCGTCGGCTTTTTGTTCTTCGACTGCTTCTTTAACCGATGATTCTTCGATTTTCTCTTCCTCCTTTGCATCTAGATGACAAGTTGGCATTTTTGTTTGATTGTCGTCTTTCTTCTGCTTCTGTTCGGTGTCTCTCTTCTGCTCCTGTTCTTGCACAGGCTTGCTGATCACCGGGATGGAAATATTAGCAGTTGACGCCACACCTGGAAAACGTGTGGGCTTCGGGGGGCCCATAGTGATACGAATTGTGTTGCCGATATTAGATTCCATTCCATTCCACCGGTTTCTTAGAATTGCTGCTTTAGGCCCATATTCCTTGAAAGTTTCACGTTTCTTCTCGATGAGGTCTTTTGTGAGATGTGATAATTGAAGCCCATGAAATAGCTCTGATATTTTGGAAAATCCACTATTTATCCTCCGGATATCGTATTCTGTTATATCATTAAAGGCTTTATCGTTTATATACTTATTAAGTTGGTCGCACTTGTATAACATAAGAGTTGCGTTTTCGAGAGATTTAGCTTTTTCCATTAAATATTGAAATATATTCCTTTCGAAATATTCCTCCTCTCCGTAACCATCGTTTAACAATTCCGAATGGTTTTTCTCGATGGCCTTTCTGATTCTTGCTAAATAGATCAGATTATTTTCCGAACTGCTCTGAGAAAAAGGTTTGCTTAATGAACTCTTTTGTAGGAGCATCATGTTCGCTTCTAATTTATCCTGCTCCTCTAGCAATGTTTTCCGGATCGTGCCCATTTTAAAGGCTTGTTTTAAACTGTCCTAAGTGAACCTAAGTGTCCTAAGTGTCCACGTTGTGCCACGACTCACAACTGATAAGTGTTCATTTAGGCTCAGGTGTTTGTGCGATTTTATATACTCGTCCCTTTTGGGAGGGATCAGAGTTTTAGTATCGACTTTTTTGGTTATTGATAACGACCTTGGCACTCAGTCCAAGGTTTTACGCTATTCTATCGATTTACCGCTAGCGTCCTTGCTATATAAGACAAGGTTTTATGCGATTCTGCCTCTTACCACGGAGGGGGATGACAGGGGCTCGATGCTTCCGATAGCTACCCTGCTATAAAAGTCAAGGTTTTATGCTGTCGTGTTTAGTTGCCACTAGCTACCTTGCTATAAAAGTCAAGGTTTTATGCTATTCTGTCTCTTACCACTGGTGGGGGATAACAGGGGCTCTGGTGCTGATATGTCTGAATTTCTTACCACGGGTGGGGGAAACTCAGAGGCTCGATGGACCAAATGTTGATGCGACTTCTGTTCTCCAGACTATTCTGAATAATAAATCCGGCTCGAAGGACCAAATGTTGATGCGACTTCTGTTCTCCAGACTATTCTGAATAATAAATCCGGATAGAAGGACCACAAATGTTGTTGTTACTGAGACGAGTTGTAAATTCGAACTGTTTTATTCTCAAAACTTATGCACTATATATAGGAAACTCTAACATAATTAAACTAAGACCAACGCTAAGAAAAGAACAAATGTGCGGCACTTGTTCCCACGATCATCATTGATAGTGACAAGTGTGTGTGACTGTGCGACAAGTGTGTCGACAGATTTGGGTTCGACGCGACCCATGTAGATGACTTTATGGTCGAACCGATCCTAGATTTAGGTGTCCCTTTTCTCAAGTGGCCTCCTTCAAGTGGACTGTATTATTTATGGGGTGGCCTGTGTTGTTCCTGTTCATGTTTATGAACAATGAGCGATACCTTAAACGACGCCAAATTAAAGCACCTATACACAAGAAAATAGAGGACACAAGATATAATTTTTTTTCGACTTTTCCTGAGTTTTTAAAGTCAAAATTTCGTAAAAAATTCCGCACAAAAATCATCATTTTTGCATTTCAATGCTTTATATTTCCCAGACGGTAAGCTGTAATTATCTTATCTGTAATTATCTGGGCTTATCTTCTAGCTGTTTTAATTATCTTTTCAAAATAGCAAAGTTCTTTACAACCAGACGTAAGATACTAAAGCTATGTGAAAAAAACTATCGCTACCTCTGAAAAAAGCTTAAAAAAAAATACCAGATTTAAAAAATTCTTCAAAAAAAAGTTCTGCCATAGAAAAAAAAAAATATCATTAAACCATTTCTAAGCCCCAAATCTTTAATAAAAAGTGGGGTTTGTTCCATGAGGAAAAATCGTGTTGACTAGTGTAATCGAAGAGCAGGCATAGCAATAAATAAGAGAATAATAGCTGGTAAAATAGTTCAATTTATTTCAATTAATTGTCCATGTATAAGGAATCGATTTACGTAGCTGTTAAAAAACAATATAAATATTAAATATCCCACTAAAACAGTAATTATTATAAAATTTAATAGTGCGTGATCGTGGAAAAAAATGCACCATCAAGTGGCCCATGCGACACTGAGCCGAAGCCTGTTACGCGCAGTACCCAGGCAGAAACGCAGACCCACCTCCCGCCAAACCGAGGAGGGTAAATTACTTTTCGTTGGGATACTAAACTTTCTCAAAAAAAGAAAAAAAAAAAAAAATTCTTAAAAATGAGAAAAAAAACCATTTTTTAAAAAATCTTTTTTTTGGAATTATATTAATATAAAATTTTTTTTTTTTTTTTTTTTTTTTCTAATTAATCCAAACTCTTTTTAAAAGAAAAAATTTTATTTTTTTAATAAATAAAATAAAAAAATTAATTTTTTTTTATTTTTTTTTTTTTTTTAAAAAAAAAATAAATAATGATTGTGGAAAAAAAGTTAATTAATAATAAAAAAAAAAAAAAAAAAAAAAAAATTATATTTTATTTAATTTTTTTAATTAAAATTAAAAAAAAAAAAAAAAAAAAAAAAAAAAAAATTGTGTTCTTGCTTCGCTGGTTTATCCTCAATTGTCTCTGTTTTAGAGTTGCCGAATGGTGGTGCTTATGAATGGTAGCGTTGCCGTATGCGCCTACGTGGCTGTTATGGTTTAAATTTAAATTTCGTCGGAAACATTACCCCCCCCCCCCCTTGAAGGTCATTCGGATCTTCACCTTCTTTAAAGCCGACGTCCAAAACTGCTATTTTGGCCACTGGGCGGACCATTATCCCTTTGGGTGTCCATACTGTAGCTCTGCGAACTTGTCCATCTTTGGCTGTTACTACGTCACTAATACGCCCTTTTGGCCACAGGTTCCTAGGCAGCTGGTCGTCAATAACGATGACTATGTCTCCTATAGCTAATGGTGGGCCTTTGGTGAACCACTTGTTGCGTCTAGTCAGAGTTGGTGTGTACTCCTTTACCCAACGCTTCCAGAATTTATCGACGAAAAGTTGCGATTGATGCCAGCGCAACCTTAGATCAGTGTTGTCTTCTGCCATTGGTTTGTAGCCATTTGGTGATCCCAGAAGCAGGTGATTTGGAGTAAGGGCATCATCGTCTGCTGAATCTAGGGAGACAAAGGTTAGTGGTCTGGAGTTAATAATGGTTTCAGCTTCCATTAGAGCGGCTCGGAGGGTCTCGTCATTAAAATTATTTGATGGCCAGATCGATTTTAGGACAGTCTTCACAGATCTAACTAGTCGTTCCCACGCTCCGCCCATGTGGGGTGCAGCTGGTGGGTTGAAGCGCCATTTAATAGCTTCGTAGCGGATGGTGATTTCATCAAAGTCGATTTGCTTAAGTTCCTCCTTTACGATCTTTTCAGTGGCTTTGAAGTTGGTCCCATTGTCGGAGAAGAATTCTTTTGGAGTTCCACGGAGGGCCATGAAGTTCTTCAGGCACATTATACAAGAGCCTACGTCAAGCTTGAATGCCACTTCTAAATGTACTGCTCTTAATGTGAGGCATGTAAATAGGACTCCCCAACGCTTTTCCTTGTGCCTTCCAACGTTCACTAATATGGGGCCGAAATAATCGACACCCGTGTATGTAAATGGTCTTTCGAAACAAGCCAGTCTGGCAGCTGGTACAGGTGCCATTTGGGGTACCTTTGGTGTCGAATTGGTGATTTTGCATTTTTGGCATTCCTTACGCACAGTTTTGTACAATACTCGTAGACGTGGTATATAAAATGTGCTTCGAATTAGGTTGATAGTTGGCTCGTGGAGCATGTGGTGAGATTTTTCGTGGTAGTACTTTGCAACTAAAAAAGCGACTCTGCAGTTTTTTGGCAATACGATGGCGTTTTCTTTTGGATTCAGGCGATCTGCTCTTCCTTGTACACGTAGGATGTCTTCTGCATCTAGGTAAACGTTCAGAGCACTAAACGTAAACGTTCACTAATATGGGGCCGAAATAATCGACACCCGTGTATGTAAATGGTCTTTCGAAACAAGCCAGTCTGGCAGCTGGTACAGGTGCCATTTGGGGTACCTTTGGTGTCGAATTGGCGATTTTGCATTTTTGGCATTCCTTACGCACAGTTTTGTACAATACTCGTAGACGTGGTATATAAAATGTGCTTCGAATTAGGTTGATAGTTGGCTCGTGGAGCATGTGGTGAGATTTTTCGTGGTAGTACTTTGCAACTAAAAAAGCGACTCTGCAGTTTTTTGGCAATACGATGGCGTTTTCTTTTGGATTCAGGCGATCTGCTCTTCCTTGTACACGTAGGATGTCTTCTGCATCTAGGTAAACGTTCAGAGCAATTAATGGGCTTGACTTGTCCACAGCTGAATGGTGTTTAAGGGCACTGATTTCCATAGAATACGCCTTTGACTGCGACTGTTTAAATAGCCACGACTTTGCTGCATGTATGATTTCAGGACTTAGGAATTTTGGCAGTGATTTTCTGGCGCATTTTGCTTTCAGCCTTTGGATGTATAGGATGAAGGTAGCTACGGCTCTATATAGACGTCTCCAGTCCGAAAAGTAATCCACTGCAAAATCAAAATGCTTTAGTTTCGTTATTATGAAAACATGCTTACGTAATTCGGATTGGTCGTTATTTTGATCAAAAACGATGTCTTGTTGTGGCCATTTATCTTCCGATTGTCTAAGGAATTGTGGACCTTGGATCCACCTGGATTCATCGGGAGTTTTGAAGAATTTTGTAGCTGAGTCTGCAACATTTTCCTTCGTAGGAATCCAGCGCCACTGTTTACGGCTGGTGTTATCTATGATCTCACCAACTCTATGCATAAGAAAGGATTGAAATTTTCGAGGGTCCATAGTTAACCATTGAAGAACGGTTTTAGAGTCGGACCAGTATGTGCTTGAATTGATTCTAAGTCCTCGAGTGTTCATGGTACTTTTTGCTAGTCCCACTCCCATTACGGCTGCCAAAAGCTCCATGCGTGGTATTGAGACGGGTTTCAATGGTGCGACTTTAGATTTGGCTGCAACTAATACCGTGTCGATGTCCTCTCCTCTCTTTATGCGAAGGTAGGTGACTGCGGCATAGGCGTCTTCACTTGCGTCTACGAACGTATGCAAGTCGATCTGGTCTGCATTTGGCAGCAGGTATGAGTAGTAGCGAGGGAATTCCAGCTCTCCAGCTTGGAGAAGTACGCTTTTCCATTGTGTCCAAAAAATAAGGAGTGTATTTGGAATCTCCGCGTCCCATGTTATACCAGCTCGCCAGAGTTTTTGGAGTAGCATCTTCAGACCAATAGTGTAGCATGATAGCAAGCCCAGTGGGTCGAATACGGACATCAATACTTGTAAGGCTTCGCGTTTTGTTGGAGCTGTTTCACCATTCAAAACGTCTCTTTTCAATCTTGCCAATCTAAAAATATACATAAAAACGTCTCTGGAGGGTTCCCAGTACATACCAAGCACCTTTTCAGGCCCCCCTAATTCTTTTGGGTGTTGGTTATCCAATTGTCGTTCTCCAAAGTATTGAAGTACAGGGGTCGAGTTGGAGCTCCAGTTTCTTATGGTGAATCCTCCCTTGGCATGGATGTCTCGGATTGCGGATGCAACTGCAATTGCTTCATCGTCGTCTTCGTAGCTGTCAATGAGATCGTCTACGTAGTGCGCTTTTGTAATGGACTCGTATGCTCGTGGATTTAGATTTTTGAATTCCTGTGCGTTTTTGTCGCGAACATGGTGAGCAATGCAAGGGGCGCAGCTAATTCCAAATGTCATTAAGCGCATGACGAATATTGTTGGAGTCTGATTATCCTTGTGGAACCATAAAAATCGTTGCGCATGCATGTCGCTATCTTGAATGTTAATCTGATGACACATTTCGGCAATGTCTTCACACACGGCTATTCTGCCGACTCTGAATGCCATTAGAACATCGGTTAATGGAATAAGATAGTCAAGTCCGTTTAAAATAAAATCATTAAGTGATTTTCCATGGCTCTTGGCTGCTGCATCCCAGACTAGCCTTATTTTACTTGGTTTATTCGGATTTAAAGCAATAAAGATCGGTAAATACCATACGCGATCCATCTGCTTAGCTGCGTCTTTGGGCTCAAGTTCAAAAGCGTACCCCTTTGATATCAGATTATCAATTTGGACCTGTATTTTTTCGAACAGGTCTGGGTCTTTTCTGATTTTAGCTCGTAGACATTCAAGGCGCTTCATAGTGGCGGAGTAGCTTTCCGGCAGAATGGCTTCCTTATCTCGCCAAAGCAGGCCGACTTGATAATGGCCGTTAACCTTTTTACAAGTATCCTCGAGAATACGCATAGCCTTTTTGTCATCTTCAGAGTGGAGCTGCCTTGGTGTGCTTGGATCTACGTTAAAACTCTCCTTAACCGCTTTTTCGATTTCACTCCAATTACAGCTACAATGATGAAGGAAATATCTCTGTTTGTATTAATTGTTCCTTGGATGCTCCATCCTAGTGTACACTTCGATGCGATGGGTGCATTTCGTCGTCCTTCACGAATTTTACGGGGTACTGCCAAAGTCCAGTTATTGGCACCAATTAGCAGCATTGGTTGTGCGTTGGAGTACGATTTTATTGGCAATCCTTGGAGGTGGGAATATTCGTTGCACAGTTTGATGACATCGACGCTTTGTTTTGGTAGCGCGAGATTTGTGACTGAACGTACATTATTGAGCCATAGCATTTTGTGGCTTCCCGGTTCTGATACTTTAATATGAGCTCTAGCGGATGTATTCTCCATTCGAGTGGTTTCGCTGGTCCATTGCAGGCAAAGAGGATCGGGAGTCGAGGAAACCTGAAGAATTCCCATAATGCTGTCAAACTTAACTCCGTTTCCGTGCAGTGTGACGGGCAAAATTCGGAAGTATTGTTCTTCTATGCTGCTTTCCTTAAGGTGGGCACTGACGAGTTCGGCCTTGGGTGCTTCTCTATGAAGAAGTGGGTGATGCTTAGATTGGCAGTTATCGACGCCACAATCTCGTTTAGAGAAACATTTGCGGCGGTGGTTCTTAAGACATCTATAGCACGCCTTGGTGTCGTTGATAATGTGGTGCCTCTCCTCGACGGTCAACATCTGAAATTTCTCGCACGGGGCGGCGTGGTGCTTGGCGGATTTGCACATTATACATATGAGAAACGAAGTAGCTTGTTGTTGCTGATCTTCTTCTGGCTTAGAGTTTTCGTTGTTGTCCAATCCATGGCGAACCTGTGCGTGAGTGTTGACGGTGCTGGCCCTTGAGCTTGGTACAGGTATAACAGTGGATGCTGCTTCGGCTAACTTGTATATCCAATCGCTGAATGATCTGATGACTGGGATGCCGTCACTGCGAGGGTGCATGGCCCAGTTTAATTTTTGTTGAGTGGGCAACTTATCGACGAGTTCGCGAAGCAGTAAGGGGTTGTCCAGGTGTGAGTTTAATTTGCAGGCCTCCATAGTTGCACACGCGTTGCGTACTGCCATTGCAAAATCTATAAGAGATTCCAATTTGTCTTTGTGTACGTTGATTTTTCTAATTTTATCAATCAAACGGTCAAGGATTTGTTCCGGTCGCCCAAAGAAAGTTTTTAGGGTATCGATCACTTCTGGGACTAATGCTAGCAGCAGCAGCTTATCACGCACCAACTCATAAGCTTTGCCCTTAAGACACTTCTGAAGCCGAAGCATGTTTTCTGCATTTGAAAAGCCGGCCACTGCGCAGCTGTTCTCGTACATGCTGAAGAAAATCGGCCAGTCCTCCGCATTGCCGTTAAAGGTGGGTAGATCTGGTGGTAGCACTTGTCTTGCGGCTAACTGGGAGGCACTTGGTCCAATTGATGGGAATGAAATAGCCTGTGTTCCCTGCTCCTGTGCAAGCACCATGTATTTCTTCTCTATGTACCTTTTTTCAGCTTCGCGTGTCTCTTCCAGCATTGCCAACATCAAGGAATTCGAGCTAGTATGTGTGTGTGTTTGCTCGGTCAGCTTGTGCAGATTTATTTCTGGAGGTGGCTTTAATATATTGCAATTGACTTGGTCAACTTGCAAGGTGTTCCAGGGATTGATATTTTCCGGAGCTTGGGGCCGTCTGCCACCTTGCTGGTTGAAGCTTGATCACTTGCTGGGGCCTTGCATGCTGGGCATGTCCATTCCAACTGCGCAATGGTGCTGTTCACACCAACACAGTCAAAGTGGTGCCAAATCTTGCATTTGTCGCATTGCACCCAGTTTTGGATGCCTTCTGAAATACGGTTCTTTCTGCAAACGCCACAGACCGTATCATCTCGTTCTATAGGCATGTTTATATACGCATATGTTATTGACTTGTGCACTTTAACTTGGTTTTACTGTGTGTTCCCACGTTCCTTGTATTCGGCGCGATCTACTACAGCAAGGTTCTTACACATACAAGGCTTTTACACTTATGTGTGTGTATGTAGGCTATTGTTTATGCGAGCGTCTTGTGTATTTCGCAATTTGTTGAAATCCAAGCGTAGTTCACGATTAGTTTGTTGTTTGTGCGTAATTAAAAGTTTTTTAAAGAAATGTTGAGGCACTGGCGTTGAATATTTCGAAGCAATAAAGGGTAAACAAATTTATATAGCATTCCAATTTATTATGTGAGTTTAATAATAATAATAAGAGAGAGCTTTAAAAAACTTTGTGTTCTTGCTTCGCTGGTTTATCCTCAATTGTCTCTGTTTTAGAGTTGCCGAATGGTGGTGCTTATGAATGGTAGCGTTGCCGTATGCGCCTACGTGGCTGTTATGGTTTAAATTTAAATTTCGTGGGCAACAATGGGTATCAGTGAATAAAGCCAGCTATAATAGCAAATACAGCTCCTATAGATAATACATAATGGAAATGTGCAACAAATGTGCAAAACTATTCCAGTTAATCCTCCAACAGTGAATAAAAATACAAATCCTAATGCTCATAAAATAGCAGGAGAATAAGTAAGTTGAGCTCCATGAAGGGTAGTTAATCAACTAAAAATTTTAATCCCTGTAGGTACAGAAATAATTATAGTCGCAGAAGTGAAGTAAGCACGGGTGTCTACATCTATTCCCACCGTGAATATATGATGTGGCTCATACAATAAATCCTAAAAACCCAAAGGAAAAAAGGGGTAAATTATTACCTTTTTTTTTTTTGCATTTCATTGGGTTTTGGGCCCGCAACGTATTTTTTGTCTATTTTTTCACTTTTGAAGTTTATACATTTTTGAGTATATGATTTTTTTAAATTTAAGAATTAAAAAAAATTATACATTTTACATTTTTTTGCTACATCTGCTATCTACATCTAAAATGTATATTCTACATCTAACATGTAGATTATAGATGTTCCATTTAGATTCTACATCTCCTCTGCTAGGGTGTGCGAGCGAGAAAGAGATAGAGTAGTGTGTCTCTGGTTGAAATAGGCAGGGGAACCAACAGAAAATTAATTTCTTCATTCTGGCTATAACTATGATCCAATCTAATTCAGATTCGGCAATCTGGTAGATATAGGTATAGGTTTTATAGTATCTTTAAAATTGTGCCTGCCACAGATTTTCGTCCTTTGTGGTGGCAGAAGTGGGGCGGAGCGAAATTTTGAAATACACTTGTAGCAGTGTGATATCACATGAGTCTTGAAACCAAATTTGGTTGCCCTAGCTTTTATAGTCTCTGAGATCCAGGCGCTCATCAAGACGGATAGACGGACGGACAGACGGAAAATGCTATATCGACTCGGCTATTGATGCTGATCAAGAATATATATACTTTATGGGGTCGGAAACGTTTCCTTCTCCGCGTTGCACACATCCACTTTTACCACAAATCTAATATACCCCTTAACTCTTTACTTAACTTAACTTCACCTTAAAAAACAACTGTAATTCGTTAAAAATTTAAAAAACCAAAATCTATAAGAAAAATTCATTTTGGGCCACAGCCTAATTGTCTTGTTGACTAGTGTTATAGACCTTGACCTTTAACAGGAGCAATTAGTGCTAAAACAACTATATCAGGAATAGTAAAATGATTTCATCAATATGATATTTCATTATTTTGTTTAGGAAATGTATTTACTATTTTAACAGTTTATCAGTGATGACGAAGTGGGTCACGAGAAGGAACATATCAAGGATTACATACTTACGCCGTAACTATTGGATTACGATGAGGAATAATTTTATTTATTTTATTTTTCGTAAGATTTTTTTGAGCTTTTTTTCACAGAAGATTATCTCTAGCACTTGAAATTGGAGCTTCTTGACCCCCAATAAGAATTATTTCTTTTAGCCCATTCCAAATTCATCTATTAAAACAGCAATTTTATTAGCCTCAGGGATTACAGTAACTTGAGCACACCACAGATTAATGGAAAGAAATCATTCACAAACCTGCTGCCGCTGGTTGTTCTGGTCGTTGGTCCTTGCAATCGTTGATCCTGATGCGCGATGCTATTTGTAATCCTGGTCGTTGGTCCCTGTAATCGCTGATCCTTCGGGTCGGTGCTGCTGGTTATCCTGGTGATCATTAGTCGCTGGACTGTTGTCTCGGTCTTAAGCTGCGTGTTCACTGTCCCGGTTTGAAGTTGAGTGCTCACTGCCCTCCTTCTAGCTCGGGGTCGGAAATTTATAGTCCCAGCGTCTGATGCTGCTGCTGCCGGCGGCGTCCCTGCTGCTGCCAGCGTCTCTGCTGATCGCTGCTTCCCTGCTGCTTCCCTGCTGCTGCTGGCTGCATCTACACGAGTGGAACATTAAATGGATCACATTGATTGATTGATTTAATTGATCGTTTTGATTGAATTGGTTGATTGATGGAGTGATTTATTTTTTCCACAATCTGTAAATTTATTTTTTGACAAGAAAATCATTAATTATTTTTGGTGCGGTGTCCGTGTCACTTCCGTCCGCCGTCCATCCGTCTTCCATCCGCCAATAACCCGGTTCTGCTCACGATTGCGTCAAAGGGGTAAACGGAGGATCATCGCACTAACAATATTTCCCGAAATATTGCCACCACCAGTGTGACCGTTCCTCTCCTCAGCTCGGCTCAATATAAGGTCACTCATTGTTTGGGACCTCCCACCTACCGGTGATCTCAAGCAATCCGAGTCGATCTGATTATTGCTTTCCTGCTAGCTTGAGGCCTCTTTCTCTGCCAGCCGTCCGTAACTGGGTTATCATTTCGAAACGATTTGGTTGCCTGACGGTTTTTTCGGGTCACTTCGACTCAGACCAGTCTCCTGTCTCTCCAAGACTTCCAAATCCGATTTTCTGTGCGTGTGTGAGTTCGGAATATGCCAACAGGTCACAAGGACGGCAACCAGCTTTTGCCTGTGACCTCTTCCAACCGGCTACGCACCTCGTCCGCTTCTGGAACTACGCCGACTCAGAAAATCAAGGCACCCCTCACTCCGAGAGCAGCCAGTAGCAGCCCTGCGGGAAGGACCAAATCGGTTCTGTTCCCGTCTCCTGTCACTCTTAAGGTTCCAGCTGTGACCAAACAAGATCCGAAGGGCTCCTTCGTCAGCAGCCCCGTCAGCTCTCGCCACTGTATCACAATGGCTCAATCCGCCACCTCAGTCGCTCGGACCAAATTGGTCGCCGCTATTGGCCGACTGTCGCACCTGGCAGAGCGCATCACCGCCGCCCCATCCGCCTCTTTGTCCGAGGTCCGTCGAGGCCAAATCCTCAGCATGTGGACGGACGTCGAGGCCGAATATAAGGCCTGCTCCGCGGTGATGACTGACGAGGAGCCAGAAATCCAAGCGGACATCCGTGACACATACGGTCGAATGCTATGGGGTATTTGAGCAGTGCCTCAGTGACCTCAATGCCCAACTGGCCACATCCACAGTCCTTCCTCCTTCACAGCCAGTCCAACAGGGCGGCTGTCGACTGCCTCCCGTCAATATTGAAGGCTTTCTCCGGGGACTACGTCCGCTGGCCCACATTCCGGGATCTGTTCCACTGCGGTCGTGATCAACAATCCTAGATTGTCTCCGGTAGAGAGGTGGTACTACCTCACCGAGAAGACCCGGGGCGATCCGAAGGCCATCGTAGAGAAATCCCCCCTCACTAATGACGGTTTCGAGTCCGCATGGTTGGCTCTCCGCAGCCGATATGAAAATAATCGGCTTCTGGTGACCAACCAAATCAACATCCTCCTCTTTTTGCCCCGCGTAACATCCGAATGCAGTCGTGCCTTGAAGGATCTTCAAAGTACGATGCAGGGAGTCCTAAATGCGCTAGCGGTCTCCAACGTCTGCACGGACAACTGGGATAGTCTGCTTGTCACCATCTGCGCTTCCAAATTGCCGAAGTTGAGCCGGGCGTTGTGGGAAGCGTCCGTAACGGACAAAAAAGAGGTGCCGCCCTGGAAGGAAATCGACTCCTTCCTCACTCAGCGCTATCTGACGCTCGAGGCTATTGAGAGCGACCCTTCCACCTCACGAGGGGCTACGAATCCGCCTCCCTCCAAGGGCGTCCAAAATCCACCCACCTCTCGAAACCACTCCAATCCATTCCGTTCGCAAGGCAGTCCGACGCCAAACAAGGTTCACTCTTTCAATACTCAAGTGAGTCCGAAGAAGCGAACGTGTGACCTCTGTTCCAAAGAGAATCACCCGATTCGAGTATGTCCCCGCTTTCTCAACATGTCCGTTGATGCACGTTCCAGCTGCATTAAGAAAAAGCAGCTGTGCCTAAATTGCTTCGCAAGAGGTCATCTGCTTCGCGACTGCTCCAGCAGCCACAATTGTTCCACTTGTGGGGCCAGGCATCACACGCTTCTGCATCGTGCCGCTCCTTCATCCAGCGAAGCGGCTTCGACTTCCGCCCAAGCCCCCAGCTCATCCGAACCTCAGCCCAACGTACAGAGCTATTTCGCCTCCAGCACAAGTACCGTTCTTCTGGGCACGGCACTCATTAATATTTGTCACCTGGGGACCAATTTCCGTGCCCGCGCACTGATTGACTCAGGCTCCGAGGCGACGTTCATCACTGAACGCCTCTTCAACATTATTAAGCCACCGTTCGAATCCATACAGGCTCAAGTCGCAGGCTTAAACCAAACCGTAGCGGCTAAGGCGCAAAGGCGCTGTCACTTCATGATCGGGGCCGCCTCCAGGCCTGGCCTCAAAATCGAGACCATGGCATATGTTCTGCCTCAATTAGCAGGTAACCTTCCCTCATATCCGATACCGCAGCACTTCTTGGACAAGCTTCCAAACCTTCCGCTGGCAGACCCCTCCTTCCACCGAAGCTCGCAGATTGATGTGCTTTTAGGCGCTGACATCCTTCCTTCTATCCTGTTGAGCGGCTTCCGGTCTGACATTTGCGGCTCGCTGCTAGGACAAGAGACCATCTTCGGATGGGTCCTATCCGGTCCGGTATCAGCTGACTCGACTCGGACGGTTTCCGCCTTCACCACGAAGCTCTCGTTAGATTCGGACGTCCGACTCGAGAAGCTTCTCACCAAATTCTGGGAGGTGGAGGACCTTCCGGGGAGACCGACGAGTGAGTCAGATTCTGTGTGCGAGGAGAACTTCCGCAAGACCACTAAACGAGCCCCCGATGGGAGGTATATTGTTACTCTCCCTTTCAAGTGTCCAGAAAATGTCGATCTAGGACACTCCAGGTGCGCGGCACAGGCCCAGTTCCTTAAAAACGAGCAGCGTCTGCAGCGGAATTTGCCGCTCAAAGAGCAGTACGACGCCGTTATCCAGGAATATTTAGAGCTAGGCCACATGACAGCGGTTACACCCAGTCATGACTCCGGCCATTACTACCTTCCACATCACGCCGTGTTTAAACCCGACAGCACCACAACCAAACTGCGCGTGGTCTTCAACGCCTCCAGCCCGTCTTCCAACGGGAAAAGCCTCAACGACACATTGCATTCGGGGCCAGTCCTTCAGTCTGACTTGACTATGCAAATCCTGAGGTGGCGAGTCTTCCGCTATGTCTTCAATGCCGACATCAGCAAGATGTACCGCCAGATCCTAGTGTCTTCCCAACACACGCCCTATCAGCGAATACTCTTTCGCGACCGTAATGGGGACGTGTGTGACTACGAGCTTGCCACTGTCACCTTCGGAGTCAATTGCGCACCGTACCTCGCCCTTCGCGTCATTAAGCAACTCGCACAAGAGGTGCGCTCACAGTTGCCAATGGCAAGCGACATCCTGGAGAGCTACATGTACGTGGACGACGTGCTGGCTGGTGCTCACACTCAGTCGCAGGCAATCTCCGCCATTTCAGAATTACGCAAAGCGCTCGACTCCGCAGGGTTTCCACTCCGAAAGTGGACAGCGAACCACAAGGGCGTACTGCGCGACATTCCGGTCGACCACCTACTTCGAGCTGACTTCCTAGAGCTTGACGAAAGTAGCATCGCTAAGACATTGGGGATCCGATGGCAAGCCAGTGCCGATGAATTCTTCTTTGCTCCTCCCGAAGTACTTCAGCGGGAGTCCTGCACGAAGCGCAATGTGCTATCGCAGATTGCGCAGCTGTTCGATCCAGCGGGATGGCTTGCCCCCTTTGTCATCCAAGCCAAAATGTTCATGCAGGAAATTTGGCTAAGAGAGTTAGGGTGGGATGACGTCCTCCCTAGCGATCTATCTCACACCTGGGAGACGTTCCTGAAGAGTTTTCCGGCCATCCAGGATATCCGCATTCCGCGGTGGTTGCACGTTTGTCCAATGGCCAAGGTGCAGATACATGGCTTCTGCGACGCGTCTCAACGTGCCTATGGGGCAGCGATTTACATCCGAGTTGAGCGACCGCAGGGCATTGTCTGTGCCCTTCTCACAGCTAAAACCCGCGTGGCCCCCGTGAAAACGGTTTCCTTGCCTCGACTCGAACTGTGCGGAGCCGTCCTTCTGACAGAGCTTTCCGAGGCCATCCTTCCACAACTGCCACTGGACACCAGCCAAGTGTCCTTCTGGACCGATTCCACGATTGTGTTGGCCTGGCTGAACC
This sequence comes from Drosophila tristis, assembly GCA_018150885.1. Taxonomy (NCBI): domain Eukaryota; kingdom Metazoa; phylum Arthropoda; class Insecta; order Diptera; family Drosophilidae; genus Drosophila; species Drosophila tristis. Next base: position 3,041,232 of record JAECWT010000067.1, read on the forward strand.
GACCTGCATGCGATTGGACCACTTTCGTGGGCAATCGAGTAGCCAAAATCACTCGATGTTGGCCCAGCGAGCGATGGAGCCACGTCCGATCCGAGGACAATCCGGCCGACCTGGCCAGTCGAGGGCTAGGACCCTCTGACCTGGTTGGAAGTGATATGTGGTGGCATGGCCCTGCTTGGTTGCGTGGTCCAAAATCGGAGTGGCCATGTCCGCGGGACTCAGTCCTTGAGACTGACCTGGAGAAGCGAGTCGTCAAGGTGCACCATGCCACCAGCAGCGCCTCCGACATCCTCAGCCGTTTCTCCGACCTCGGGCGCGCTCTGCGCGTGATCGCCTACGTTCGGCGGTTCACTCAGCGAGTTAAAGGGCAGACGACCCATGTCTCCAAGGAGCTGAACGGAAATGAGGTCGCTGCCGCTCTCCAGGCGGTCACACTGACAACCCAACGCTTCCATTATGCTGGGGAGCATCGGTGCCTGCTAAACAAACAGCCACTCCCTACTACGAGTTCTCTTCTGAATCTTAATCCGTTCCTTGACCAGAACGGAGTCATGCGGGCATGTGGCCGAGTCCAAGCCTCGGCGTCCATGTCCTACAACGAACGGCACCCAATCCTGTTGCCACCCGCATGTCTCCTGGTTCGCCTGCTGGTTCGATTCACCCATCATATATCGCTACATGGTGGGAACCAGCTGGTCATCCGCCTTATCCGGGCAACATACTGGATCCCTCGACTACGTCACGTAGTGAGGGCAGTGATTCATTCTTGTAAGGTTTGCGTCCTCCATCGTAAACGACTCCAAACCCAACTAATGGGCGACCTTCCTGCATCACGAGTCACATTCTCCAGACCGTTCACATACACCGGAGTCGACTTCGCCGGCCCCTTCGACGTTAAAAGCTTCACAGGTCGCGCATGTCGCATCTCAAAGGGGTATGTGTGCGTGTTCGTCTGCTTTTCCACGAAGGCCATCCACTTAGAGGCCACGTCCGACTTATCCACCGACACCTTCCTAGCCGCCTTCGCTCGTTTCGTAGCGAGACGAGGGTGTCCTCATGAAGTTCAATCCGACAACGGCAGGAATTTTGTCGGCGCGTCCCGCTCTCTGGCTGTGGATCTTCTCGAGGCCATTCGCACTCGGACTTCTGCGGTGTACAGCCAGCAGGGGCTATCGTGGCGGTTTATCCCTCCCGGAGCCCCACATATGGGGGGCTTGTGGGAAGCAGGTGTGAAGAGCTTCAAGGCTCTGTTCCAACGGTCGATGTGTACGTCCAAATATACATTAGAGGAGTTCGCGACCTTACTTTCGAAAATTGAGGCATGTCTTAACTCGCGACCAATCTCTCCTATGTCTGAGGATCCAACGGATCCGTTGGCCTTGAGCCCAGGCCATTTCCTGATTGGTGGTCCGCTATTATCCGTGGCAGAGCCAGAAATACAAGCGAGCGCCTCCTCCATCCTAAACCGCTGGCAACATCTCAAGGCTCTCAACCAGCAATTCTGTTCGCGCTGGAAGACAGAGTACCTGCGAGAGTTGCACAAGCGCAACAAATGGCAGCATCCGACAAGAGACCTCGAGGTTGGAGACCTCGTGGTGATCAAGGAGGAGAACATCCCCGCTCAGGAATGGCGTCTCGGCCGTGTGCAGAACGCGTATCCTGGAGCCGATGATAAGGTCCGTGTGGTAGACCTACTCACGGCCCGCGGCCTTATCAAGATACCAATCACGAAGGTGGTTCTGCTGCCTATGGAATCGGATGTCCTTTCCACCTACTCTCGCGGAGGCTCCGATTCATAAGCCTCCGTACTTTTGTTCTGCTTAAATCCAGCGTAGTTATCCGTACCCGTATCCGTATCCGTATGCCAACCCATGCCAGCTGTTTACTAAAGCTCCGGTGATTCCTTTCTTTCATCCTAGTTTTTTCCAGAAGGCAGATATGGCCCCTCAGACCTCATCACGTTCCCGATCCAGCCGCAGGTCGGATCGCTCACGGGCACGAGGAAAGACTTCCTTCCAGTGTCGAGTGTGTCCCGGAGTTCACCCACTGAGGAACTGCCGGAAATTTATCCGTTTGAGCGTCGAGCAGAGGCTCCGAGCCGTCCTCCTGCATAAATACTGCTCGAACTGCCTGGCTCACGAGCACTCGGGCAAGGACTGCCGCAGTGGGGACCTATGTAAGGTGTGCTCCCGTAACCACCACACTCTGCTCCACCTGCCCGGGTCTCGGCGCCCTGCTGGCTCCTCTTCGGCTCCATCGTCTTCACCTCCGTCTTCCCGCGCCAAACCACGCCCTCGTCTTCCGGTCAGCCGCCCTGTCGTCGGAAATCCAGTCCCGACAGCAAACTCCTTGCTCCAGCACCGGAGCATCAACGTCCTCCCTACGGCAATGGTGGTCCTCGCAGGCACTAAGGTGTTGAGTGCGCTGATCGACCCCTGCACGCCGGTCAGCTGCATCGACGCCGAGGTGGCTATGGAGCTGAAATTGCCCACCACTTGCATTGGGTACGAGAAGGTGTGCACCGCCATGATCCGAGCGAAGACAGGAGAGTTTAAAGTGGAGGCCGTCTTCAAAATCGAGCCCCGTCTGCGCGTCCGTACGCCGATCCGTCCACTGAGCGACACCGTCCGTGCTCGCTTCGACGACTTGAAGTTGGCCAACGAGCAGTTCCACAAGCCGACCACTATCTCGCTCGTCTTGGGTGCAGATTTGTATCCAAGGGTCATCCAACCGGGGTTCCTCGCCCGCGCAGACGGCCTTCCCGTGGCTCAAAGCACGGTGTTTGGATGGATCGTGTCTGGTGCGTGCACGCAGACGTAAAAATCTTTGCACTCCTGCAAGGGGGGGAGAATGTTCAGAGTGAGGATGGCGCTGGCGGGGCAACCGCTTTGTGGGCATTCCAGCCACACATCGCTGTTAGCGTTCCAGCTACCCAAGCGGTCGCCCTCGCTCTCGCCCTCGTACTTAAGAGCATTTTTCCCCCCGGCGACGCGCTCTCGCGCGCATATTCACCACGCCCCGCCCACGCTCACGCTCCCGCTCTCGCCTCCGACAGCCCTCGGCAGCTTGAATACCACCGTTTTAATTTTAATGCGCTTCTTCAACCACAAGAAAACGGCCGGCTTTTGCACGCGATTACCTACATTTACATTACGAATAAAATCCTACGAATATACTTGAAGAACTTGGACTCTACCGCCTTTTATTTTGGGAAACCATCTGTGGAGCTTCGCACGCCTCTACGCTCAAACAACAATAAATCAAAAATTATTAAAAAGTCAATTTGTTATTATATTTATTGGAGTAAATTTAACATTTTTCCCACAGGAAAAAGGCTTAGGCTTAGCAGGAATACAACGACGTTACTCAGATACTTACACCACATGAAACGTAGTTTCAAAAATTGGATCTTCAATCTCATTATTAGGAATTTTATTCTTTTTTACATTATTTGAGAAATTTTAGTATCCCAACGAAAAGTAATTTACCCTCCTCGGTTTGGCGGGAGGAGGGTCTGCGTTTCTGCCTGGGTTCCGCGCGTAACAGGCTTCGGCTTAGTGTCGCATTGGCCACTTGATGGCTAATTACTGTTTTAGTGGGATATTTAATATTTATATTGTTTTTTAACAGCTACGTAAATCGATTCCTTTTACATGCACAATTAATTAAAATAAATTGAACAATTTTACCAGCTATTATTCTCTTATTTATTGCTATGCCTGCTCTTCCATTAATTACTCTAAAAAGAATTGGCCATCAATGATACTAAAGTTACGAATATTCTGATTTTAACAATGTTGAATTTGATTCTTACATAATTCCAACAAATGAGTTATCTAACGACGGTTTTCGACTATTAGACGCAGATAACCGAATTGTTTTACCTATAAATTATTAAATTCGAATTTTAGTGACAGCAGCAGACGTAATTGATTCATGAACAGTGCCAGCATTAGGTCTTAAGGTTGACGGAACCCCTGGACGACTAAACCAAACTAATTTTTTTATCAACCGACCTGGTTTATTTTATGGACAATGTTCAGAAATTTGCGGGGCAAATCATAGTTTTCTACCTATTGTAATCGAAAGTGTTCCTGTAATTTATTTTATTAAATGCATTTCTAATAGAGTAAATTCTTCATTAGATGACTGAAAGCAAGTCTCTGGTCTCTTAAATTAAGCAATAATTAGCAATTACTTCTAATGAAAAAAATTAGTTAAATATATGACAAATTGCCCCAATTAGATGACTACTTCTATTTATTGTATTTTCTATTACATTCATTTTATTTTGTTCAATGAATTATTATTCTTACATACCATCTTCACCTAAATCTAATGAATTAAAAAATATTAATTTAAATTCAATAAATTGACAATGATAACAAATTTATTTTCTGTGTTCGACCCATCTGCCATTTTCGATTTATCCTTAAATTGACTAAGAGCATTTTTAGGACTTTTAATAATCACATCAGCTTACTGATTAATGCCATCTCTTAACCACTTTACACAATGAATTTAAAACATTATTAGGACCTTCAGGCCATAACGGTTCCACATTTATTTTTATTTCATTATTTTCTTTAATTTGTTTTAAAAATTTGTATAGGATTATTCTCGTACATTTTTAAAAGAACAAGCCACTTATATTTTTTATATTATTTGGGTCAATCAACCACACTCAACATACTATATACGCGCATTTAGTACCACAAAAGGCATCTTAATGCGTTTTATGGTCTGTATCGAAACTACTAGTAATATTATCCGGCCAGGAACTTTAGCTGTACGATTAACTGCCAATATAATTGCAGGGCACTTATTGCACTACTCAACAAAATTGAACTTTTTATTTAGGCTGTGCACCAAAAGTTTTTCTGATAGATTTCGGGATTTTAAAATTTTTGTAGTACTTTATTTTTTTTGACGGTGTCATTTTTTTTAAAGAATTTTTAAAATCTGGTATCTATAAGAAAAAGTCATTTTGGGCCACAGCCTAATTGTCGTAGTCAACATTGAAGTAAATGAGTCATTAATTAAATATTTATATTATTTTTTAGCATAAGAATAATAGAAGAAAATAAAAGGACAGTTGAGGCTAAAGCTTGGGCTAAAAAATCTTTTAAAGAAGCTTCTGTTTATGTGGTTAGCAGGGGGATAAAAGATAACAAATTAATTTCAAGACCTATTCAAGCTCCTAACCAAGAGTTTGATTTTACTGTAATTAATGTCCCAATAATTATAATTGTGATAAATACAATTTTTGAAGAATTATTACAAATTAAAAAGAAAAGGATTATAACCTTTATGAAGTCGGTATGAACCCAGTAGCTTAATTAGCTTATCTGTTTACAAATAAGTAAATATGTTTTGGCGTATGATGCACAAACGTTTTTGATACTTTTAGAAATAGTTTAATTATATTAAATATGAAGTCCTTATAAAAAACAACCAAATCTGTAAATGAATGCAATAGACTGCATTATTTACCTTATCAAGGTAACTCTTTTTATCAGGCAATTCATTAATAATAGGGTTTCCATATAAATATTTTTATACCCGTACTCAAAAATGTGTTAAGGGGTATATTAGATTTGTGGTAAAAGTGGATGTGTGTAACACAGAGAAGGAAAATTTTCCGACCCCATAAAGTATATATATTCTTGATCAGCATCAATAGCCGAGTCGATAGAGCCATGTCTGTCTGTCCGTCTGTTCGTCTTGTTTGACGCCTGGATCTCAGAGACTATAAAAGCTAGGGCAACCAAATTTGGTTTCCGGACTCATGTGATATCACACTGCTACAAGTGTATTTCAAAATTTCGCCCCGCCCCCTTCCGCCCCCACAAAGGACGAAAATCTGTGGCAGGCACAATTTTAAAGATACGGTAAAACGCAGTATCGTAGAGAATGCCCATATCTACCAGATTGCCGAATATGAATCAGATCGGATCATAATTATAGCCAGAATGAAGAAATTAATTTTCTGTTGGTTCCCCCGCCTCCTCCAGCCAGAGACACAGTACACATTCTCTCTCTCGCTCGCACACTCTGCCGCGTTCAGTGCACGAGCAACCCCTAGCGGAGGAGATGTAGAATCTAAATGGTACATCTATAATCTACATGTTAGATGTAAAATATACATTGTAGATGTAGATGTAGATAACAGATGTAGCAAAAAAATGTAAAATGTAAAATTTTTTTTTTAATTCTAAAATTCTTAAAAATTATGCTCAAAAATGTATATACTGACTGAGTACGGGTATAAGTAGAGTCGCGTCCCCAGAAGCGACTCACACGTTCCTTCTCGTTTTTTTATTATAATAATTTTTTTTTGTAAATTTCAGAACTAAAAAATAGTTAATTTATTCATTAACAATACTTATTATTAATTTTTTTATTTTTTGTATAAATAAGAATAGTGTTTGATCGAGGAGCGTTTTCCTCAATATAGTTGTTTAAGGAAACCCCAGTGTGTTAATCTCCAGTGAGCTAATTATAGTCGATGCGAAGAAAATTGCTGTAATCCAAGAATAATCCGAAAGTCGAGGGGATTCAGTTGAGTACTAGCCAATGGCTATTTATTCGGTTTCTAAGTGCATGAGCACTGAGCATAAGCGGGCTTCTAATGTGGTGAATTCAATTACAAATTTAATGCAAGAGTTTAAAAAAGAGAGTAACAATGAGCGTAAGGTACTAAAACGCGAGGGCCATTTAAGTGATTATTCATTTAACTTCAAACATATAACTGAACATTTTATGATATTAAGAGTTTGACCGAGCATCCCGGCCCCGTTGAAAGGATTGCTTTCAAACTACCGGATGAATTGCCAATGTGTGTATTGGCCTGCAGCATGTTCCATTCGCGGTGCGGAGGTGCACCACGCGTACACGATAATCCCTTCCGAGCACTGTAGACTGCACTCGGCCTAGTTTCCAGCGTAGTGGGGGCAGGTTGTCCTCATGAATGATGACCATCGTGCCCTAAGTAAAATTCGTTGAGTGTGCTGTCCATTTCGTGCGAGATCGCAATTCGTTGACGTAATCCATAGACCATTGCTGCCAAAACCGTTGCTTGACGGCGGTGATCATGTCGTAGCGGTCCAAATTTGACAACTTGACGTTTATGAGGGATCTCTCAGGCAACGAACGCAATGATTCGCCGTAAGAGCGTCTTCTACTGAAGATTAAAAAAAAATCTTAAACTGAAACTTAATTCTGAACCTAACCGAAACATAGCCGGCGAGCCGGCCGCGCATAACAGGGAATGCTGACCATGCAACATGCGCCAGAATCATGCGATCGCTGGCGGCCAATGGGATTAGGGAGCCGCCCGCTACGGCGGCATTTGCTGCATCAGCGTCTTGAGTATCAGACTTGGATAGGTTAGGGCGGCACATGATTATTCATATTTCTTATGCGCTACGTTAGGGTGGCACATAAACATTCGTGCTTCATTTCTTATATTTTTTTTTTTTTTTTTGGTTGGTTGGTTGGTTGAATCCGCACCCGCGGGACTGCCGCTAAGGATTACTTCGATGGGCGGAGGGGTGGGGAAATTAAGCAGGCAGAGTTAGCCGGCCCGGCTTCGCTGCAACCTACGCAGCTCCCGGATGATGGTTGCTGCCATCGTGGCGACCGGCTTCCATATCGTCTCGTCCGCTACCATCCGTGCAGTTTAGTTGTCTGGGTTGGCACCTGGGCTCGTCTCTAGTAGCCTCGCGCGTTCTTGCAAGAAGCGGGGGCCGGAGAAAAACGCTGCTGCCATCTCGCCGCTCGCTAACTACCGACGTTCCGCTCTGTCGCTCGTCCGCCAAAAGGTCCAGCGGGACCATGCCTGCCATAACCAATGCTGCGTCTTCTGACACCGTCCGGAAGCAGTACGCAACTCGAAGAGCGCAGCGTCTGTATGTACTTCTGCTGCCTGCACTGTACGAAGGCATCCTCATTGCTGGCGCCCACACGGTCGATCCGTACATTATTATGGAGGTAACCACCCCGGCGATGAGCTTTCTGCTGCGCTGTCGTGGTCCTCCTGTGTTGGCCATCATCCTGCTTATTGCTGCAGTTGCTGTGGCTGCCTTCGCGCTTGCGTATGCAAGGTGGGCCTTGATCCAGCATCACTCCTAGGTATTTTACCGCAGGTTTGGTCACGATGGTAGTGTTTCCGACCCTCACGCATGCCTGCTCGACCTTCTTTCTGCTGCTTATTAGCACAGCCTCCGTCTTCTTCTCCGCCAGGGACAGTCCATTCTCTGCAAGCCAGGCTTCCGACTTCTTCGTTGCATTTGGCTTCAGTGTCTCTACTGTGCTTTGCTACTGTCACCAGTGCGATATCGTCAGCAAAGCCCACCAGAGTGCATCCTTCCGGTAGTGCGAGCCGCAGGATATCGTCATTCATGACGGGAACGCCACCCGTGATGCCGTGTTGCTTTGCTCCCTCTTCCGTGTCATAGAGCAGGACTCGGTCAGTAAAATAACTTCGCAGCGTTTGTATAAGGTACAAAGATATGCCTCTCCTCGTCAGGGCTTCCAGTATGCTCCTCCAGCTGGCCGAGTTGAAGTTCTTTGGTGCCTCCAGCCCATCGCGATCCCGCAATGGCTGCTCTGATGGCGTCTGTGGTGCTTCTCTGCTTTCGAAACCCGAATTGCAGGTCGGAAAGGCCGTGGCGCTCAGCCAGTTCAGCCTCTAGGCGATTGCATATGAGCCTCTAACTCCACTTCTGGGTTGGGTCAGTGCGTTCTGCCTTTTTTATCTACTTTTTGGTCCCCTCTTGCCGGATGGTGTCCAGATGGCCTTGCCTGGGCTTGGCGCGAGCGCTCTTCTCCTCAGTTTGCGTCGCCTTAGTCGCACTGGGCTTCCTGGGGTGTGGATCACAATTGACCATGGGTAGTGAGCCTGCAGGTTGGCAGTGTCACTGGCAGTCTCCTGGCTCTGTCCTTTCCTCCGCTGGCGCCTTCAGCTGGGACCTGACTTCCATTTGCATCTCCTTCATTCGCCCGATCATCTTCTTGATGGCCTTGATTACTTGATTACTAGACCTTTGGCGCTTCTCGTTCATTTGATGTAGGAGATCATCCAGTATTGCTCCCGTCTCATCGATGTCTTGGGCGCTGGTCCTGCTCCTCTTAGGGGGTATTTCTCACGCTACTCGCTGGAGAAGGGGTCCCGCGGCCTCTTTAGGGTATCGGCGTCCTTTAAATCATCCTGTGGCGGCCCGCTGGCAAAGCCGCGTATCGAGCTTTGCTTCATGGGCGGCGCTGAGGCTGCTACTTGGTGTGGCGGTGTTCGGGCCACCTTTGTGGCTTTTGGAAAGCCATTGCTCCGTTGCTTGTCATGCTACTTGCTTCGCCGGCCAAGTGTGCCACAGGCAGAGCAAGGTTGGGGGAAATGATTGCTGGGGCCTCCAGAATTCCACCAGCGGGTGGGAAGTTATATGGTTTGGATGGAGCGTAAGCCGTATAAATGTTCCCGCCTAGGAGGTAGGCAGTACTTCCGTCGTCCTCTGGTGTTTCCAAGTACACCTTGAGCAGTGCGTGTCGATTTGCGCCCTCCGCGGGGGAAGCAACTGAAAATTAATTTCTTCATATGATTATGAATTATTATTATGATCATACAATTATGATCATATCTGATTCAGATTCGGTAATCTGGTAGATATGGTCATTCTCTACGATACTGTGTTTTTAGTTTTATCGTATCTTTAAAATTCGTCCTGCTACAGATTTTCGTCCTTTGTGAGGGCAATATTTTGAAATACACTTGTAGCAGTGTGATATCACATGAGTAGGGGTATAAAAACCACCCTAAGTGCGAGGCTGGAGTCGAAAAGGTACATATTTTGGCGGGTGTTTTGTTTTTTGCGCAAGTGCACTGCATTGTTAACAAATTGAACAGATTTAAAAAAATTTCGACGGCCTTACGGTTATTAAGGCCATACTTTATTGGGGAAATTCATCACTTATTAAGGCCTTACTTTCGGTTAGTGATCGCTTACTATGTCATCGCTTATATTCCTAGCACATCCCTGTGTTATGCCTAGTTCTCAGATCCCAAAACTGTTTGCTAGCACACAAGTGTCATATATTCTTCTAGCGGCAAGTGGTGTGACCAGAGGTGTGCACTGCATTCCGTACGGTTACACTGCTCAGACAGCTGCTTGGTTTTGTTTTTGTAATAAAATGAACTTCGGCTGGGGTCGGTCTTCCCCAGGCAAATCCTGGGCTCCCCAATATTTCATTCGCAAAGTAATGTGTCTGACTATCTGCAGCAGCAGATGGCGACGATGTCCACTTTCATTTGGTTTTTTTTTGTATAAGAATATTGAAATTTTTGCTTCGTTCTTGCTGAAAAAATATATCAAATTAAAATAGCTTTCGAGGGGATGAAACATACCAGCAATATCAGTAAATACTTTCGGATACTTTTCTAGTATTTGCCTTCCGTACCTTCCGAGCCTAGAAAACAGTTTTTGCCCGAAAAAATTACTTATCGGTTTCATACGAATATTAACCGTGATTCTGTTCGCGAGCCCATCGTATGGCAGATCATCGCTTATGTCATAGAGCTGCGTGACGTTGCCATCGATATGTGGTTGCTTACACATCGTACTGCAAGGTAAATATCCCTACTTAGCACCAGAAACTAAACTATGTACATAATTACTCGAAATCTAATCTCAAATAAGATTAATAGCCTATTCCCACACAGCACATCTATGAGGAACTGTGGGAATATTTGACAGATGTGAAACTCCGATTCCCACTGCCACCATCCACCATCCAAGAAAAATAGCTGTGCACACAATTTGGTGCGGCGGAAAATTTCTTCTTTTATAATTTAAATGAATATTAATAATATTGCAATGGTTGTGAATTTGATTCAGCACCAATATATATTCTTGCATAATCTAATCAAGTTGCTGGACATGGATGATGATGATAATGTGGTCAACATGGGCGAGGAAAATTTATTGGAATGGATATTTGTTTTGGAAATATTGAAGCGTGGTCATTTGTGACTGCTTCTACTAAATTCAATCAATGTTTTAAATACAATTATATATTCTAAGATTTTTGAAAAGCGGTTTGGAGTGAAGATATACCCGAAAATAACGAGGCGTTTTTTAAGGAAAGTTTTGTATAGCCTATGGCTATGGCATAGTATACTTTGGGTTCTTTTTCTGAGTACAGAACAGTCGGAAAGCTGTCAGCAAACAGCGTGTGCAATATACTGCATGAGATTTGCAGAGCATTCATAAAAGAATTCTCAGTCCACAAACTGAGTTTTTCTGCCTGAGACAATTCTGACATATCAGATGTTTTGTTGTTGTTTTTACCATTTTCCTGTCTGTCATTGTTTACATTTTCGTAGAGAATTCCGATTTTTTTGTTGTGAATGTTATATATTTATGGTTGCATTTGACAATTATCGAAAAATACCGCACAGAAACGTGCGAATTAGGAACATCCCAGATGGATGGTGGAACTGGGAAATTTTCGGAACGGCAAAACCTTACGGACCATCTCCGAAATGGATGGTGGATGGTGGCCTGTGGGAATAGGCTATTAGTTTCTATTGCTTTAATCTTTAAGTTAGGGGCGGATTTATCATTTTCGCTCAACTGTTAATAATAATAATAATAAATGCTTGTTGATTGTGTGCAATCAAAAGATTTCTAAAGAAATTTTGAGGCACAGTCGTTGAATATTCCGAAGCAATAAAGGGTAGACAAATTTATATAGCAATTCCAATTTATTAAGTGAGTTTAATAATAATAATGAGAGAGAGAGCGCTTTACGAAACTTTGTGTTCTTGCTTCGCTTGTGTATCATTAATTGCCTGGCTATTTTCATCGTTGCCACCCACGTCATTTTGTAGAGTTGCCTTATGGTAGTGTTTATGCATGGTGGTGTTGCCGTATGCGCCTACATGTCGGTCATGGTTCAAATTTCATCGGCAACAGTAGCAAACTACGGGAATTTTGTCTAGAGGCGAGTTCCTCTGAGGAAATGGTGTTCGAACGTCCCTGCTATCCTCGATGGCGTTCCGGAAAAGGAGAAGAAATTTTATTTGAACTTCGACAATGGTAGCGATTTTATCAAAATATAAGGACTTGCCTGGGATCCGATGTCTGATCAACCTTTATTCTCCTTTTCTTCCCTACATTCGTCTTCGCATCCCTGCGGCGTTTCGTCTTGTCCACAATAGCGCGACTCTACGACCCCGAGGATTAGCTGGACCTGTAATTACAAAGGCCAAAATCTTTCTCAAGCAGTTGTGCAAGAAGAAGTTGTCCCTGGATGAAACCTTGCCATCAGCACTGAACATGAACAGATTCGACGCTATGAATTTCTTCGGTTCGTACTTATTCCGAATTTTGAGCTAGAAATTCACGGATTTCGCGACGCCAGCGTTGAGGTTTATGGTGCCTGCATTTATGTTGTGTCGAAGCAGTCACTTACATTGTGCAAAATTTCGTGTTGCTCCATTGAAGTGACTTACTGTACCAAAGTTGGAGATTTGTGTAGCGGAGTTGCTAGCTAGGCTTATATCTGAGAGAGGCGGAATAAAGGTATTTAAAGGGAAGTGTTACTGTTGGTGAGATTCGGCTGTTGCGGTCTCTTGGATTCGGGACGAGCCGTCAAGATTCAACGTATTTGTCGCAAATAGAGTGGCAACGATACAACGAACTTACTGCCCAAATAGAATGGCACTATGTTCCCACAGCATTGAACCCGGCCGATATTCTCTCGCGAGGGGCTCTTCCAGTAGAGTTGAGCGTGTCACCTCTTTGGGCTCAAGGACCTCCCGTTCCTTGCGGATCCTCTGATGACTGGCCACCCACGGTGCTACCTGTTAAGCCAACCCTGGAGCTTCGTCGGAAGGTTCTCCTGGTAAAATCGCCCTACGTAGACATCGTATCTGATTCCAATTATGCGAACTCTTTTGCTTCCTTTCAACGCGTTTTTGGAAACATTTACAAATTTTTCAACCGGATTCGGCACCCCGGCATCCTCATCTAGTTCACTCGTATCGTTGAATCCTTTCAATGATCATATCGAACTTCTCAGAGTTGATGGCCAGCTGAAGAACTCTTCGTTGGAGAGGTTGGATCCGTCATTCCATCATATTGCCCAGCAGTCATCCGCTTATTTTTTTAATCATTTCTCACTTTCACGAACAGAATCTGTATGCTGGACCTCGAGCTCTGCTTGGATTAATCCGATCCCAATATCGGCCTATTTGGGGGAGGAAGACGGTAAACAAGGCAGTAAACAAGTGCGTAAAATGCTTTCGAATTAAGCCTGGAATATTGGAGCACATCATAGCGGATCTTCCGAAGGCTGTTCATTTAGAGCTGATCAAGAATTTCGGGATTCAATAATTGATTTCGGGATTTTAAAATTTTTGTAGTACTTTATTTTTTTTTGACGGTGTCATTTTTTTTTAAAGAATTTTTAAAATCTGGTATCTATAAGAAAAAGTCATTTTGGGCCACAGCCTAATTGTCGTGTTGACTAGTGTAATCATTGAAGTAAATGAGTCATTAATTAAATATTTATATTATTTTTTAGCATAAGAATAATAGAAGAAAATAAAAGGACAGTTGAGGCTAAAGCTTGGGCTAAAAAATCTTTTAAAGAAGCTTCTGTTTATGTGGTTAGCAGGGGGATAAAAGATAACAAATTAATTTCAAGACCTATTCAAGCTCCTAACCAAGAGTTTGATTTTACTGTAATTAATGTCCCAATAATTATAATTGTGATAAATACAATTTTTGAAGAATTATTACAAATTAAAAAGAAAAGGATTATAACCTTTATAAAGTCGGTATGAACCCAGTAGCTTAATTAGCTTATCTGTTTACAAATAAGTAAATATGTTTTGGCGTATGATGCACAAACGTTTTTGATACTTTTAGAAATAGTTTAATTATATTAAATATGAAGTCCTTATAAAAAACAACCAAATCTGTAAATGAATGCAATAGACTGCATTATTTACCTTATCAAGGTAACTCTTTTTATCAGGCAATTCATTAATAATAGGGTTTCCATATAAATATTTTTATACCCGTACTCAAAAATGTGTTAAGGGGTATATTAGATTTGTGGTAAAAGTGGATGTGTGTAACACAGAGAAGGAAAATTTTCCGACCCCATAAAGTATATATATTCTTGATCAGCATCAATAGCCGAGTCGATAGAGCCATGTCTGTCTGTCCGTCTGTTCGTCTTGTTTGACGCCTGGATCTCAGAGACTATAAAAGCTAGGGCAACCAAATTTGGTTTCCGGACTCATGTGATATCACACTGCTACAAGTGTATTTCAAAATTTCGCCCCGCCCCCTTCCGCCACCACAAAGGACGAAAATCTGTGCAGGCACAATTTTAAAGATACGGTAAAACGCAGTATCGTAGAGAATGCCCATATCTACCAGATTGCCGAATATGAATCAGATCGGATCATAATTATAGCCAGAATGAAGAAATTAATTTTCTGTTGGTTCCCCCGCCTCCTCCAGCCAGAGACACAGTACACATTCTCTCTCTCGCTCGCACACTCTGCCTCGTTCAGTGCACGAGCAACCCCTAGCGGAGGAGATGTAGAATCTAAATGGTACATCTATAATCTACATGTTAGATGTAAAATATACATTGTAGATGTAGATGTAGATAACAGATGTAGCAAAAAAATGTAAAATGTAAAATTTTTTTCTTAATTCTAAAATTCTTAAAAATTATGCTCAAAAATGTATATACTGACTGAGTACGGGTATAAGTAGAGTCGCGTCCCCAGAAGCGACTCACACGTTCCTTCTCGTTTTTTTATTATAATAATTTTTTTTGTAAATTTCAGAACTAAAAAATAGTTAATTTATTCATTAACAATACTTATTATTAATTTTTTTATTTTTTGTATAAATAAGAATAGTGTTTGATCGAGGAGCGTTTTCCTCAATATAGTTGTTTAAGGAAACCCCAGTGTGTTAATCTCCAGTGAGCTAATTATAGTCGATGCGAAGAAAATTGCTGTAATCCAAGAATAATCCGAAAGTCGAGGGGATTCAGTTGAGTACTAGCCAATGGCTATTTATTCGGTTTCTAAGTGCATGAGCACTGAGCATAAGCGGGCTTCTAATGTGGTGAATTCAATTACAAATTTAATGCAAGAGTTTAAAAAAGAGAGTAACAATGAGAGTAAGGTACTAAAACGCGAGGGCCATTTAAGTGATTATTCATTTAACTTCAAACATATAACTGAACATTTTATGATATTAAGAGTTTGACCGAGCATCCCGGCCCCGTTGAAAGGATTGCTTTCAAACTACCGGATGAATTGCCAATGTGTGTATTGGCCTGCAGCATGTTCCATTCGCGGTGCGGAGGTGCACCACGCGTACACGATAATCCCTTCCGAGCACTGTAGACTGCACTCGGCCTAGTTTCCAGCGTAGTGGGGGCAGGTTGTCCTCATGAATGATGACCATCGTGCCCTAAGTAAAATTCGTTGAGTGTGCTGTCCATTTCGTGCGAGATCGCAATTCGTTGACGTAATCCATAGACCATTGCTGCCAAAACCGTTGCTTGACGGCGGTGATCATGTCGTAGCGGTCCAAATTTGACAACTTGACGTTTATGAGGGATCTCTCAGGCAACGAACGCAATGATTCGCCGTAAGAGCGTCTTCTACTGAAGATTAAAAAAAAATCTTAAACTGAAACTTAATTCTGAACCTAACCGAAACATAGCCGGCGAGCCGGCCGCGCATAACAGGGAATGCTGACCATGCAACATGCGCCAGAATCATGCGATCGCTGGCGGCCAATGGGATTAGGGAGCCGCCCGCTACGGCGGCATTTGCTGCATCAGCGTCTTGAGTATCAGACTTGGATAGGTTAGGGCGGCACATGATTATTCATATTTCTTATGCGCTACGTTAGGGTGGCACATGAACATTCGTGCTTCATTTCTTATATTTTTTTTTGGTTGGTTGGTTGGTTGAATATGCACCCGCAGGACTGCCACTAAGGATTACTTCGATGGGCGGAGGGGTGGGGAAATTAAGCAGGCAGAGTTAGCCGGCCCGGCTTCGCTGCAACCTACGCAGCTCCCGGATGATGGTTGCTGCCATCGTGGCGACCGGCTTCCATTTCGTCTCGTCCGCTACCATCCGTGCAGTTTAGTTGTCTGGGTTGGCACCTGGGCTCGTCTCTAGTAGCCTCGCGCGTTCTTGCAAGAAGCGGGGGCCGGAGAAAAACGCTGCTGCCATCTCGCCGCTCGCTAACTACCGACGTTCCGCTCTGTCGCTCGTCCGCCAAAAGGTCCAGCGGGACCATGCCTGCCATAACCAATGCTGCGTCTTCTGACACCGTCCGGAAGCAGTACGCAACTCGAAGAGCGCAGCGTCTGTATGTCCTTCTCCTGCACTGTACGTAGCCATCATCTTGCTGCTTATTGCATTATTATGCAGTTGTCTGTGTTGCTGCTTGCTTCTGCGCGCTTGCGTATGCAAGGTGGGCCTTGATCCAGCATCACTCCTAGGTATTTTACCGCAGGTTTGGTCACGATGGTAGTGTTTCCGACCCTCACGCATGCCTGCTCGACCTTCTTTCTGCTGCTTATTAGCACAGCCTCCGTCTTCTTCTCCGCCAGGGACAGTCCATTCTCTGCAAGCCAGGCTTCCGACTTCTTCGTTGCATTTGGCTTCAGTGTCTCTACTGTGCTTTGCTACTGTCACCAGTGCGATATCGTCAGCAAAGCCTACCAGAGTGCATCCTTCCGGTAGTGCGAGCCGCAGGATATCGTCATTCATGACGGGAACGCCACCCGTGATGCCGTGTTGCTTTGCTCCCTCTTCCGTGTCATAGAGCAGGACTCGGTCAGTAAAATAACTTCGCAGCGTTTGTATAAGGTACAAAGATATGCCTCTCCTCGTCAGGGCTTCCAGTATGCTCCTCCAGCTGGCCGAGTTGAAGTTCTTTGGTGCCTCCAGCCCATCGCGATCCCGCAATGGCTGCTCTGATGGCGTCTGTGGTGCTTCTCTGCTTTCGAAACCCGAATTGCAGGTCGGAAAGGCCGTGGCGCTCAGCCAGTTCAGCCTCTAGGCGATTGCATATGCCTTTTTTATCTGCTTTTTGGTCCCCTCTTGCCGGATGGTGTCCAGATGGCCTTGCCTGGGCTTGGCGCGAGCGCTCTTCTCCTCAGTTTGCGTCGCCTTAGTCGCACTGGGCTTCCTGGGGTGTGGATCACAATTGACCATGGGTAGTGAGCCTGCAGGTTGGCAGTGTCACTGGCAGTCTCCTGGCTCTGTCCTTTCCTCCGCTGGCGCCTTCAGCTGGGACCTGACTTCCATTTGCATCTCCTTCATTCGCCCGATCATCTTCTTGATGGCCTTGATTACTTGATTACTAGACCTTTGGCGCTTCTCGTTCATTTGATGTAGGAGATCATCCAGTATTGCTCCCGTCTCATCGATGTCTTGGGCGCTGGTCCTGCTCCTCTTAGGGGGGGTATTTCTCACGCTACTCGCTGGAGAAGGGGTCCCGCGGCCTCTTTGGGGTATCGGCGTCCTTTAAATCATCCTGTGGCGGCCCGCTGGCAAAGCCGCGTATCGAGCTTTGCTTCATGGGCGGCGCTGAGGCTGCTACTTGGTGTGGCGGTGTTCGGGCCACCTTTGTGGCTTTTTGGAAAGCCATTGCTCCGTTGCTTGTCATGCTACTTGCTTCGCCGGCCAAGTGTGCCACAGGCAGAGCAAGGTTGGGGGAAATGATTGCTGGGGCCTCCAGAATTCCACCAGCGGGTGGGAAGTTATATGGTTTGGATGGAGCGTAAGCCGTATAAATGTTCCCGCCTAGGAGGTAGGCAGTACTTCCGTCGTCCTCTGGTGTTTCCAAGTACACCTTGAGCAGTGCGTGTCGATTTGCGCCCTCCGCTAGGGCCGTCAGCAGTCTTTTTCTTTTATTTTCACTTTGCGCGCACTTCTGCCTCGTTTCGAATTCCAGAACCGAATTTTTTTCGATCTCTCGTGCTCGTTGCCGGTCTCCCGGTTTCCTTTCGCTCTTTGCTACATCCTCACGCTATCTCTTCGCTCAGTTACGGTCTTCGTGGAGTCTGCGCCGTTGCTATGTTTTTGTCTGCTTTTCTCGCTCGCTGTCTATCTTTCTTCTGTCTTGGCGCTGACATTCGTTGCGGCCGCCGTCGTTACGTTCTCGCGCTCTCTCTCGTCGGGTTTACGTTAGTATTGGTGGTGTCAGTGCCGTTGCTATGGTTTCGTCTGCTTCGTTCGGGTTCTCTCTCTCTCTGCGTGACGTTTTGGACGTTCTCTTGGCGCTAATATTCGTTGCGGCCTCCGTCGTTACACTCTCGCGCTCTCTTAACGTAGAAAAACGGAATGTTGTCCCTTCCGTGGGAATGATGGGAACTTATGGCTGGGTGGTTCCCTTCAAGGGAGATAAATTTCCGCTAGAGGGCGCTCGCAAACATAACGAGGCAGAGTGTGCGAGCGAGAAAGAGAATAAGTAGCACGCTCTTGCTGGAGGGGGCGGGGGAAGCAACTGAAAATTAATTTCTTCATATGATTATGAATTATTATTATGATCATACAATTATGATCATATCTGATTCAGATTCGGTAATCTGGTAGATATGGTCATTCTCTACGATACTGTGTTTTTAGTTTTATCGTATCTTTAAAATTCGTCCTGCTACAGATTTTCGTCCTGTGATATCACATGAGTAGGGGTATAAAAACCACCCTAAGTGCGAGGCTGGAGTCGAAAAGGTACATATTTTGGCGGGTGTTTTGTTTTTTGCGCAAGTGCACTGCATTGTTAACAAATTGAACAGATTTAAAAAAATTTCGACGGCCTTACGGTTATTAAGGCCTTACTTTATTGGGGAAATTCATCACTTATTAAGGCCTTACTCTTGGTTAGTGATCGCTTACTATGTCATCGCTTATATTCCTAGCACATCCCTGTGTTATGCCTAGTTCTCAGATCCCAAAACTGTTTGCTAGCACACAAGTGTCATATATTCTTCTAGCGGCAAGTGGTGTGACCAGAGGTGTGCACTGCATTCCGTACGGTTACACTGCTCAGACAGCTGCTTGGTTTTGTTTTTGTAATAAAATGAACTTCGGCTGGGGTCGGTCTTCCCCAGGCAAATCCTGGGCTCCCCAATATTTCATTCGCAAGGTAATGTGTCTGACTATCTGCAGCAGCAGATGGCGACGATGTCCACTTTCATTTGGTTTTTTTTTGTATGAGAATATTGAAATTTTTGCTTCGTGCTTGCTGAAAAAATATATCAAATTAAAATAGCTTTCGAGGGGATGAAACATACCAGCAATATCAGTAAATACTTTCGGATACTTTTCTAGTATTTGCCTTCCGTACCTTCCGAGCCTAGAAAACAGTTTTTGCCCGAAAAAATTACTTATCGGTTTCATACGAATATTAACCGTGATTCTGTTCGCGAGCCCATCGTATGGCAGATCATCGCTTATGTCATAGAGCTGCGTGACGTTGCCATCGATATGTGGTTGCTTACACATCGTACTGCAAGGTAAATATCCCTACTTAGCACCAGAAACTAAACTATGTACATAATTACTCGAAATCTAATCTCAAATAAGATTAATAGCCTATTCCCACACAGCACATCTATGAGGAACTGTGGGAATATTTGACAGATGTGAAACTCCGATTCCCACTGCCACCATCCACCATCCAAGAAAAATAGCTGTGCACACAATTTGGTGCGGCGGAAAATTTCTTCTTTTATAATTTAAATGAATATTAATAATATTGCAATGGTTGTGAATTTGATTCAGCACCAATATATATTCTTGCATAATCTAATCAAGTTGCTGGACATGGATGATGATGATAATGTGGTCAACATGGGCGAGGAAAATTTATTGGAATGGATATTTGTTTTGGAAACATTGAAGCGTGGTCATTTGTGACTGCTTCTACTAAATTCAATCAATGTTTTAAATACAATTATATATTCTAAGATTTTTGAAAAGCGGTTTGGAGTGAAGATATACCCGAAAATAACGAGGCGTTTTTTAAGGAAAGTTTTGTATAGCCTATGGCTATGGCATAGTATACTTTGGGTTCTTTTTCTGAGTACAGAACAGTCGGAAAGCTGTCAGCAAACAGCGTGTGCAATATACTGCATGAGATTTGCAGAGCATTCATAAAAGAATTCTCAGTCTACAAACTGAGTTTTTCTGCCTGAGACAATTCTGACATATCAGATGTTTTGTTGTTGTTTTTACCATTTTCCTGTCTGTCATTGTTTACATTTTCGTAGAGAATTCCGATTTTTTTGTTGTGAATGTTATATATTTATGGTTGCATTTGACAATTATCGAAAAAATACCGCACAGAAACGTGCGAATTAGGAACATCCCAGATGGATGGTGGAACTGGGAAATTTTCGGAACGGCAAAACCTTACGGACCATCTCCGAAATGGATGGTGGATGGTGGCCTGTGGGAATAGGCTATTAGTTTCTATTGCTTTAATCTTTAAGTTAGGGGCGGATTTATCATTTTCGCTCAACTGTTAATACTAATAATAATAAATGCTTGTTGATTGTGTGCAATCAAAAGATTTCTAATGAAATTTTGAGGCACAGTCGTTGAATATTCCGAAGCAATAAAGGGTAGACAAATTTATATAGCAATTCCAATTTATTAAGTGAGTTTAATAATAATAATGAGAGAAAGAGCGCTTTACGAAACTTTGTGTTCTTGCTTCGCTTGTGTATCATTAATTGCCTGGCTATTTTCATCGTTGCCACCCACGTCATTTTGTAGAGTTGCCTTATGGTAGTGTTTATGCATGGTGGTGTTGCCGTATGCGCCTACATGTCGGTCATGGTTCAAATTTCATCGGCAACAGTAGCAAACTACGGGAATTTTGTCTAGAGGCGAGTTCCTCTGAGGAAATGGTGTTCGAACGTCCCTGCTATCCTCGATGGCGTTCCGGAAAAGGAGAAGAAATTTTATTTGAACTTCGACAATGGTAGCGATTTTATCAAAATATAAGGACTTGCCTGGGATCCGATGTCTGATCAACCTTTATTCTCCTTTTCTTCCCTACATTCGTCTTCGCATCCCTGCGGCGTTTCGTCTTGTCCACAATAGCGCGACTCTACGACCCCGAGGATTAGCTGGACCTGTAATTACAAAGGCAAAAATCTTTCTCAAGCAGTTGTGCAAGAAGAAGTTGTCCCTGGATGAAACCTTGCCATCAGCACTGAACATGAACAGATTCGACGCTATGAATTTCTTCGGTTCGTACTTATTCCGAATTTTGAGCTAGAAATTCACGGATTTCGCGACGCCAGCGTTGAGGTTTATGGTGCCTGCATTTATGTTGTGTCGAAGCAGTCACTTACATTGTGCAAAATTTCGTGTTGCTCCATTGAAGTGACTTACTGTACCAAAGTTGGAGATTTGTGTAGCGGAGTTGCTAGCTAGGCTTATATCTGAGAGAGGCGGAATAAAGGTATTTAAAGGGAAGTGTTACTGTTGGTGAGATTCGGCTGTTGCGGTCTCTTGGATTCGGGACGAGCCGTCAAGATTCAACGTATTTGTCGCAAATAGAATGGCACTATGTTCCCACAGCATTGAACCCGGCCGACATTCTCTCGCGAGGGGCTCTTCCAGTAGAGTTGAGCGTGTCACCTCTTTGGGCTCAAGGACCTCCCGTTCCTTGCGGATCCTCTGATGACTGGCCACCCACGGTGCTACCTGTTAAGCCAACCCTGGAGCTTCGTCGGAAGGTTCTCCTGGTAAAATCGCCCTACGTAGACATCGTATCTGATTCCAATTATGCGAACTCTTTTGCTTCCTTTCAACGCGTTTTTGGAAACATTTACAAATTTTTCAACCGGATTCGGCACCCCGGCATCCTCATCTAGTTCACTCGTATCGTTGAATCCTTTCAATGATCATATCGAACTTCTCAGAGTTGATGGCCAGCTGAAGAACTCTCCGTTGGAGAGGTTGGATCCGTCATTCCATCATATTGCCCAGCAGTCATCCGCTTATTTTTTTAATCATTTCTCACTTTCACGAACAGAATCTGTATGCTGGACCTCGAGCTCTGCTTGGATTAATCCGATCCCAATATCGGCCTATTTGGGGGAGGAAGACGGTAAACAAGGCAGTAAACAAGTGCGTAAAATGCTTTCGAATTAAGCCTGGAATATTGGAGCACATCATAGCGGATCTTCCGAAGGCTGTTCATTTAGAGCTGATCAAGAATTTATCTTCAATCTCTTTTCTGCACGGTCTAAAGCGGCTCATATGCACCAGACGAAAGCTGCGAGAAATTTAGACAGACAACGCAACCAGGAACGAGCTTGTCTGGTTTCCCAGCTTGAAATTCCCCAACAAATTCCTCGAATAATAGCCTAGGCGCAAAATAACGTAATTTCACCTTTGTTTGCTATTTGCATTGCCCACTACATATAAATATTGTAACCGCTTATAATTACTCAATCTAATAGCCTATGCAACCGTTCTTTCGTCTCTTCGACTCGTACCTTTCTCCTTTACTTTACTATGTCGCTATATCACTCTCTCGATATATCAGCTCTCTCGTTCTCTCGAACACTCCCTCGCTCTCTATTTCGTAGCATCGCGTAGGGCACGGGCAATTCGGTCCGTCTGCCCTAACATGCCTTCGCAATGGTCATGATCTGGTCTAGCTCTTGCATGCCTTTGCAATCTCTCGAACTTTTCTGTCGTCGCATATATACATACGCATATATTCGGTCAATAGTTGACACACGAATCGCGGTCTATATATGCATCTCGCTTGCAGCTTTCTTTCGCTATCGTTCTCTTCATCTATGCTGCTCTCTCGCATTCTTTCTCTCTATCTATCGCTCGTACTCGGCTCAGCAGCAGCCCGAGCTTCTATCGCTTATTTTGCTCTCTCTCTCGCTTGCATTAGGGCACGGGCAATTCGGCCCGCCTGCCCTTTGACAGTCAATTATTGATCTTCAGAACCATCGGTTTACATACCTTTACCAATCCTATTAAATACGCGTACTGCCGCTACATACTAATAAACTTCTCGGCTCTTTTCTTAAACTTAAACTAATAGCCTATTCCCACAGGCCACCATCCACCATCCATTTCGGGGATGGTCCGTAAGGTTTTGCCGTTCCGAAAATTTCCCAGTTATTCCACCATCCATCTGGGATGTTCCTAATTCGCACGTTTCTGTGCGGTATTTTTTCGATAATTGTCAAATGCAACCATAAATATATGACATTCACAACAAAAAAATCGGAATTCACTACGAAAATGTAAACAATGACAGCAGGAAAATGGTAAAAAAAAAAACAACAAAACCCATTCGCACCCGAGAAAGCAAACAAAAATTATTAATTCAAAATGGATAAGGCAGAAAATGGCGGTGGTAAGTTTAATAGATGTATTTTTAATTTATAACAATATCATTAATACTACATAACAATGCAGCAAACAAAAGAACAGCTGGTGGCAGGTTGAAGTGGTCTGCCGAGATGGAGAACCTGCTTATAGATGTCTGGCAGGAGAAGATCGACGATATTCGCGGACCACGGAAGAATTCCCATATATATATGGAGATGGCCCATTCCATGAAGGAGGCTGGGCTCGACATGGAGTGGCCAGAAGTTCGAACCAAGATCGAAAATTGGACGAAAAAATACAAGTTATTTATTTATTTATATTGTAAACAAAAAATTGTCAAGAGTACTAATATTCATATTTTGCAGGACGGAAAAAAATAGAATTGGACCAAGCGGGGGTGCTCCATCGGGATGGCAGCATTATGATAAGCTAAACTCGTTCCTTGGATCATTTCGTATAAACAATGTTGACCAAAATACATTAGACAACCACAGTAAGTTAAATAAATTTTGTGTTCTTTAAAATATATTAATAAAGACGTTGATTTGCAGACACTGACGAATACTTTTTGGAGTCTGTCGAGGTAGACCCTGACGGCTCAAACTGCAGTTCAAGCATAGTTTCTGCGGCCAGTGCGCCCCCGACCAAGCGCTCAAAACAGGACGCCCAGACAGAGCTGCTGAGCATTGCACGGGAAAGGCTGGACATACAAAAAGCGCAGCAAAAAACAGACGACACACGGACAGAAATACTCCAGCAAATGGCGAGCAGCAACGATACATTTCAAAGTGAACTGCTGCAATTTCTTTGAGAGTCCAAGGCCAACAATAATTAATTCCTAATATATTTAATACTACTTATAATGAATATTTACATAAGAAACAAGAATATAAATATGTTGTTTTAAAAGTTTGATTAATTGTTTCTATTTAAGCAATATGTTGCTACCTCTACATGACATGTAACTTATGATACCTACTTATAATACCGGTACCTGGCTAATAGCCCGAAACCGATATTGCCTACTTTCAGGCACTATCAAAACGACTTCCTACAAGCGCTCACTACAACATGTGTGTGTGTCTAAGCTGTGTTGGCGCTTGTGTATGCTGGGCCTGGCTGACCGACCGATAGACACCCAATTGAATTGCGAGGCACGCTTGACAAATTGACAGTTGGATACTTTCCACCAATACTATATACCCGACGCAGAAGTGTTGCTTGTATCTGGTTGTTCCTGTAGCTCATTTGTATTTGTAGACCAATTGTCATTAATTGAACTGTTGTGCACATTCAAAATATTGTGTAATATACAACAAGCCAATATAATGGCGCTATTATTTTTGGTGTGGCTATCCAAACCTTTGCCAATAAATCGAAATCTGGCTGTTTGAGCGTAGAGGCGTCTCAGGGTGTCCACCAGATAGTCCCAAGATAAAAGGCGTTAGAGTCCGGGTTCTTCAAATATATATTTCGGGGGTTTGTTCTGTGCTTATATATTTATGTATTTATGTCGCGAGCAAAAGCCGGCCGTTTTGCTTAGGGTGGAATAGCGAATTAATGCTCGATCGGTTGTACTCCAGCTGCCGAGGGCTGTCGGCGGCGAGAGCGGGAGCGTGAGCGTGGGCGGGAGCGCAAGCGTGGTGAATATGCGCGCGAGCGCGCTTCACCGGGGGGAAAACCGCTCATAAGCGTGAGAGCGAGAGCGAGGGCAACAGCTTGCGTAGCTGGATTGCTAACAGTGGTGTGGCTGGAATGCCCACAGAGCTGTTGCCCCCCCAGCACCCTCCTCACTCTGAACATTCTCCCCCCCCTTGCAGGATTGCAAAGACCCTACATGCTCCGATTTTAAAAGCAAGGAGGTTGCTGATGAATCCGGGATTCCTATGACGGGGCGGCTCACAGGAAGACGAGGGCGCACATCGGCGCTGTACGCTGAAGATGAAGGCGGCGGTGCCGCAGAGGAGCCAGATGGGTGCCGAGACTCGGGAAGGTGGAGTAACGTGTGGTGGCTCCGGTTACACACCTTACACCGATCACCGCTTCGGCAATCCTGGGCGGAATGTCGGTGAGCCAGGCAATTGGTACAATAGTTGAAGTGGAGGACAGCTTGGAGCCTCCTTTCGGAATCCAGGCGGAGAAAGCGGCGGCATTTCCGTAGAGGATGGATTTCAGAGCAGACTCGGCATTGGTAGGACTTAATACCCCGTGAACGTCTGCTCTCCACGGTGCGGTCGAAACGGGGTCGAGAACCCATGTCTGTATGTGAATGGCTAGGGCGAAATGAAAAAGTCGAAGAAGCATTAGAAGTGAGCTTGGAACGGATGACGGGCACATTTGGGACATTAGAAGCTACTCTGGAAATTTGACAAGAAAAGGATGCAACTTGATGGCTCGCCGTATTGGACACGGGACCAGTGAGCACCCAACCAAAAATGGTTTCTTGGCCGAGAAGAGAGCCACATATGTTGGGCTGTAAGCCGCTTGACATTACCGATGGTAGGATATCGGCTCCAATCAGGACATCGATTGGTGAGCTCTCGAAGAATGTAGGATCCGCCAATGGAAGACTCGGCAAATCTTTCAAGAAACTTGGCGAGATAGGATGCAACGGAAGGTTCTTTGCCAATTCGGGGATAACATAGGCTTTGGCGTTTAATTGTAAACCAGGCCTCGTTGGAGAGCGAATGGAAAACTGACAGAGCTTATCGGACTGAGCGGATACTGTCTGATTGATGCTGGAGATCTGTGTCTGAATTCGTTGGAAAGGCAATTGAATCGTGTTGAAAAGGCGTTCCGTAATGAACGTTGCCTCGGAGCCCGAGTCGATCAGAGCGCGGGCGCGGAAAGTTTTCCCAAGGTGGCAAATATTAATAATTGCCGTGCCGAGAAGGACAGAACTTGTGCCGGAAGCGAAATACGTTTGAACATTCGTCGAAGGTTCGGAAGAATTTGAATTTTGTGCGGCGGGTGCTTGCCGTCTTACGTCTGGCCAAGCTGTGGAATTAAGTACGGATGTGGAATTGGGTACGGATGTGGAATGTGACTCGCTGGTAGCTGGATCGCCACGATGCAGAAGCGTGTGGTGTCGTCCTCCACAAGTGTTGCAATTGTGGGAGCTTTGACATTCTCGAAGCAAATGGCCTTTTGCGAAGCAATTTAAGCAGAGCTGCTTTTGCCTTATGCAGCTGGAGCGAGCATCAACGGTCATTTGTAGGAAATGAGGACATAGTCGGATTGGGTGATTCTCCTTGGAACAGAGATCACATGTGCTCTTGCTCGGATTCATGTTGCTTTGGAACGAGTGCGCTGTCCTTGGAACAGGATTGCCTTGGGAAAGGAACGGATTGGACTGGCTTCGGGAGGATGGCGGATTCTGACTGCCTTTGGCGGGTGGCGGATTCGGAGCGCCTTGGGAAGTGGAAGGGTCGCACTCGATAGCCTCTAGCGTTAGGTATCGCTGAGTCAAGAAGGAGTCGATTTCCTTCCAGGGCGGCACCTCCTTTTTGTCCGTTACGGACGCTTCCCACAACGCCCGGCTCAACTTCGGCAATTTGGAAGCGCAGATGGTCACAAGCAGACTATCCCAGTTGTCCGTGCAGACGTTGGAGACCGCTAGCGCATTTAGGACTCCTTGCATCGTACTTTGAAGATCCTTCAAGGCACGACTGCATTCGGATGTTACGCGGGGCAAAAAGAGGAGGATGTTGATTTGGTTGGTCACCAGAAGCCGATTATTTTCATATCGGCTGCGGAGAGCCAACCATGCGGACTCGAAACCGTCATTAGTGAGGGGGGATTTCTCTACGATGGCCTTCGGATCGCCCCGGGTCTTCTCGGTGAGATAGTACAGCCTCTCTACCGGAGACAATCTAGGATTGTTGATCACGACCGCAGTGAACAGATCCCGGAATGTAGGCCAGCGGACGTAGTCCCCTGAGAATGCCTCAATGTTGACGGGAGGCAGTCGACAGCCGCCCTGTTGGACTGGCTGTGAAGGAGGAAGAACTGTGGATGTGGTCAGTTGGGCATTGAGGTCACTGAGGCACTGCTCAAATACCCCATAGCATTCGCCGTATGTGTCACGGATGTCCGCTTGGATTTCTGGCTCCTCGTCCGTCATCGCCGCGGAGCAGGCCTTATATTCGGCCTCGACGTCCGTCCACATGCTGAGGATTTGGCCTCGACGGACCTCGGACAAGGAGGCGGATGGGGCGGCGGTGATGCGCTCTGCCAGGTGCATCAGTCGGCCAATAGCGGCGACCAATTTGGTCCGAGCGACTGAGGTGGCGGATTGAGCCATTGTGATACAGTGGCGAGAGCTGACGGGGCTGCTGACGAAGGAGCCCTTCGGATCTTGTTTGGTCACAGCTGGAACTTTCAGAGTGACAGGAGACGGGAACAGGACCGATTTGGTCCTTGCCGCAGGGCTGCTACTGGCTGCTCTCGGGGTGAGGGGTGCCTTGATTTTCTGAGTCGGCGTAGTTCCGGAGGCGGACGAGGTGCGTAGCCGGTTGGAAGAGGTCACAGGCAAAAGCTGGTTGCCGTCCTTGTGACCTGTTGGCATATTCCGAACTCACACACGCACAGAAAATCGGACTTGGAAGTCTTGGAGGGACAGAAGAATGATCTGAGTGAAACAAATATAACCCACTTATGGAAGGCTGTCAGGAAAAAGGCCTCGAGCTTGTTGGAAAACAATAGTCGGGTCGACTCGGATTGTTTGAGATCACCGTGAAGTGAAATTTCTCAAACAATGAGTGACTTGTATTGCACTGAGCCGAGGAGAGGACCGGTCACACTGATTTTGGCAATATTTTGCAAATATTGTTAGTGCGGGCTCCTCCGTTTACCTCTTTGACGCAGTCGTGATCAGAACGGGGTTATTTGCGGATGGACGGCGGACGGAATGGCATTTATATCCTCGATAGTTGATTGGAATGGGCGATAGTTTGCTCTTTATGTCAGTTTGGATCGACAAAGTGCAGATAAACCTAGTCGCCGTAATCGTTACCGGAAGCTACAGTCAAGAATATGACTGTGGATGGGCGCTGGAGAACTATCGGGAGAAATACCGAAGGAAAAAAGAAAAAATCGGAAAAAGGATGACGAAACGGTTTAGATTAGAAATCGTGGATCGTTCAATTTATTCCTATAGTGTCGGTGTGTTTGTTTGGAAATTGTCTTTTTTTTATATTTTTTTTTTTATTTATTTTTGGTCGAACGCAAAACTTGGTTACGATACCGATATTTTTGGATTGCGCCACCTCTAATGAACGGAACAAAAAAACAACAACAAAAGATCGAAACAACAATTTGCCAATTGGCAGTGGAAATTGCCAAATAATTATTATAATTGCGCAGTGCTTTAGTCGCGAGTAATTTATTTGGAAAGTGGAGAATTTACAAAATCGCGAATTTTATATTAAATTTGGCACTTTCGCGCAGTATGTATGTAGTATGGAGTGCGGTATTTTTCTACGGGGAGTGGTATTTTTTTTGTATGGAATATTGTTATGGATATAGTTGGCAATATATTGCGGCCAACTATGGAAATAAATGTATGAATGTATGGAAATAAATATATATGTGTTTATATGTATGGAAATAAAACACTTGATGTGATTGTAGTTGCACTCGGAGTGTGCCAAAGTATATATTTTATTGGGGTGGGTCGTGCTGGAATGCACCTGTAGAGACACGGATGTAGATGTGTGTGTATGTACGCAAGCCGCTCTTATGGGCTGGAATGTGCGTACATACAGATGCTCGGAATGCACTATTTTTTTTGGTTTAATTGTTGTCACAATTAAACAAAACGGAATTGAAAAACTACCGTAGCACTGGTAGTTGGAGTTGGACAACGGAGAACGGCCTGAATCGCCGATAATATGGCGGCGTCGAAAAGAACGAAGCGACACGGAAAACGGATGGCACAGTAAGAAGAAATAAGTACATATATAAGAATATATATATGTACCTATATCGCGGAACTCGGACTCTGCGGAAATTGGAAACACAAATCGCGAATGGAAGGGATTTGTGGCACACGAAAGTAGTACTTATCTTAGGATCGTAGTGGTGAAGGCGATGCCGTGCTCGAATGCTGGATATGCTTGGGGAAGGCGAAGTATATCCGGCTCGAAGGACCAATGTTTGAGCGTAGAGGCGTCTCAGGGTGTCCACCAGATAGTCCCAAAATAAAAGGCGTTAGAGTCCAAGTTCTTCAAGTATATATTTCGGGGGTTTGTTCTGTGCTTATATATTTATGTATTTATGTCGCGAGCAAAAGCCGGCCGTTTTGCTTAGGGTGGAATAGCGAATTAATGCTCGATCGGTTGTACTCCAGCTGCCGAGGGCTGTCGGCGGCGAGAGCGGGAGCGTGAGCGTGGGCGGGAGCGCAAGCGTGGTGAATATGCGCGCGAGCGCGCTTCACCGGGGGGAAAACCGCTCATAAGCGTGAGAGCGAGAGCGAGGGCAACAGCTTGCGTAGCTGGATTGCTAACAGTGGTGTGGCTGGAATGCCCACAGAGCTGGTGCCCCCCCCAGCACCCTCCTCACTCTGAACACTGGCCTTCAAGTGGCCAAACGCGTTTTCTACTACTCTCCTAGCCTTCGAAAGGTTATAATTAAATGTTCGCTGTTCCTCAGAAGCGGCTAAGGAAAATGGGTATGGCTTCATTAGTTTTTTAGAGAACCTGAAGGCCGAGTCCCCGATCAACATTACTGGAACCTGCACTCCGCAAATTTCCTTCGATTTTTCATCGAGCAATGCGCAAGCTTCGACCCGTTGTGCAAGGCTCGACTTTTGGTAAATAGTAGAGTCGTTGCATCTCCCCACAGAGCCGATGTTCACATAAGTAAATCTATATCTGAAGTAAATTGAAATGAAATACATTTAGAAGACTATAAACCACTTAATAAATAAATCTTTATACTTACCTATAATCTACAAGGGCAAATAACACCATTGAGTACCATCCCTTATAATTATGGTGGTCGACTGCCTCATCTGCTGGTGGCTTTATTTTAATATGACATCCATACACATACATATTAAGTGTATATGAAAATGTATGAACATTTTGATTGATTTCTTACCAATGGCACCTAGGCACTGAGGAAAACCAATTTCTTCAAAGCCCTGGACACACTCATCAATTTTTTCTGATGTTAGGTAGTTGGGGGACAAATACTCGTCCGCAAACTGATTAATTATAGCTCCGCAAAATTCATGAAGAATTTTGCACACCATGTTGGATGAAACTCCGAACAGCCTGCCAACTACTCGGTATTCAGAAGAAGATCCCAATGTGTATAAGGCAATTGCAATACGTTTTTCCAACGGAATTGCATTACGCCAGTTGGTGTCCTTTTTCCGAAGAATTTCAAGCCGGCTGACCAATAAACAGAAAGTGGGCTTTTCCATTCTGAAGCGCCTATTTTTTAGCCTTGTATCAATAAATATACATACGCGCACTGCCGCTCCTACATTCTAATAAAATATTATTTTTACTAAATCCTCTCGGCCCTTTTTATTTAAATCAAAACTCAAAATCAAAGCTATGAAAAACGCTTAATAGCTTAACACTAACAAAGAACAGAATAAGAGTTTTCGCTTGAAAAAAAAATAAAAATTTTTGTTCAAATTGGACCAGCCTAATGGGTATTTATTTTAAGACATGTAAAAAAAATATGGAATGCAAAGCGCGACGGTAAAATGTCATAAGTTTAATTCAGAAAAATAAGATTTTCTGAAAACCAAATTTGTAACTCACTTAGGTCGATTTGAAGGCGTGTGTGCAAGTACCAATCAGAATAGTCGAGACATATTTTCACATCCTCAGTTTGTTATGACTTTAGGGAGATCATTCACAAATAAAATGAACAGAAGTGGGTCCACTCTGGCACTCCTGATTAACATTAACGACATTTGACAATACATTAGTGTGGGAATTCAATGCACAGGAGAGCGGCATGTAGCGGTCAGAAATATTAGGCGTTGTTGTAAAATGCAACCTTGATAATCGGCTCACGTAGAAATATCGCATGGCTCAAGAAGGAGAAGAAGAAGGGAAGCGGGAGAATTTGTCTGTGGAAGATAGAGCAGAAACATCGCCGAATAATTAAATAATAAATAAAAATAAATAATAATAAACTCATTATAATAGTATATAATTAAAGTATAAGAAATTGTAAAACAAACAAATAAACGGAAAGCAGTTCAAACCATGAAAGCTTAGACAGATAATAAAACATTAAGTAGTTCAAACCCTAAAGGTTTAAAACTCACATTAGCATAAAAAACACTTTGTGTGTGGTAAGAAAGATATGAAGATATCCAGATAAAAAGATTAGGTACTGAAGAAGCTCAGTAGCTCAACAAGGTTGTTATTGTTATTATGAGGAATTTTCAACCTTGGAGATTTGCTTAAAAATTTGAGGCCAAGGTACTGGGATTCCATGGCAAGAAACTCGTTGTGAGGTACGAATGACAAGATTAAGAAATCCAGTTCGAGTCTGCCTCATAAAACAAGACCAAGACAGAGACCGATACGTTTTCAGATGAGATCACTTTGCCGACACCAGCTCATTTTATGTTAGAAAAATTTTCGCATAGCCAGCAACTCAGAACTCGGTGTACTTCAAACAATAGCCAATGAGTGGACGATGCAACGGATGATGCGTGAGAACGCTGAGCACCTAGAGCGATCCAAAGTAAATAGCACAAACAATTCCCTGCATAAAAACAATGTTAGTCAACATTTTGCATGCACATTCGATTGCCGCCGAAAAGATTATAGTTTAATAAATCATTGATGGCCTCAAAACACCGACTTTACACGAGTATTATTAAGTATGAAGTAGCGCTCAACTTGCATTTTTAAAACCAATTGAGATAAAATAAATTCAAACTTGTAGCCTCTTTCAAGAAACCGCTGAAGCAGCCATACACAATTCAGGATTGTTCTACGTGCAATTTGTATGCACATTCATCTTTCAGGTCAAATAAGCAGTGAACTATGGCATGTGAGGTGTAGCATATTGGATACATCTCGAGGCCATTTTTTGGTTTTTCCCCAAAAGGCTGAGCAGGTGGTGGTTCGGTTCCCGTCCGGGCACGTGCTTGTTCCGGCTTCCGTCTCATCGGCAAGAAATGGGGGGGGTTATCCCTAAAAATCGGACGGGACACGGCTCTACTCCAACAACATTCACACCGATACAGTCACTCTATTAAAAAATTCACGTGCAAGAGATATATTGGGTACAAACACAATAACGAGCAAATCTACACCTAACCACACACACACGGATGCATACACACTTACAGACTCGGGTCACGATGAAGTTTTGACCCCGTATGCCCACCCTACCATGATCACCACTCCCGTCTCGTCCGGTGATCCCTTCTAGAAAGCCTTCACAGCCTCCTAAACACTCCCATTACTACCCTTATCTTCCCGGCATGGTCCCCGCATACTAAGATACTAACAATTCATAATTTTACAAGCAACCAACAAATAAATTTAATGACGATTTCTTAGGGCTAAACATTTTTTTTTTCCTCTTATCTTATAAACAAATGCAACCAAACGCTTTGCATGCGCTGGCAATTAAATTCGATTCAATTCCCCTCCCCGCAAGCAAAACCAAAACATAAACCTACTGGCGTTATTCGAAATTTCAACGCATGTTCGTCGCTGACCGGCACCACGGTGCAAGCATAAGCTTCGTAAAGCCGAGAGAGACAGAAGGCCGCTCTCGATCGGTTCGGTCGTATACCGTATAAGAGAATTGTTTTTTTTTTCTCTGGGTTTCTCCTCTACCTAGTACCCTGTACGGTCATTGGGGTAAGGGTGGACTTATGGGACCTGGCTTGGGCACTAATAATTTAACCTCTAATTTTCGGACTCACCCATTCCAATACTTCGACGAAAGCGCTTTCCTCGGGTATTGCTGGTTCGCTGAAATTAAGAATAGAAGAACAAACAATGGAACAAAGTCAAACCTAGCCTAAAATTGGCATACCCGGGTCTCCCCCATTAGCCACCGTACCAATGCCCTACAGAGATAGGTGTCGGGCTACCGGCGCGTTCCTTGCGTCGCTTCTCCGTTTTATGCGTGCATCTGCCTATTTGCGCGGGCAAATTTAGCCTACGCGTCTATTCTCGCTCTCCCGCTGATCCCGCTACTTTAAGGGCAATCTACGTCAGCGCTCTCGCGGCCGATGCACTCTGCGAGGAGTTACTCTTCTATCATTCTCCCTACTCTACCGTGGTACTACTTATGACTTCTTATGCACTACGAATATATAAGCAAGAAAAAAGATTACAAAAAAAAAAATTTTAACTACCTATAAATATGGACAGATATGTATGTTAATACTTAAATACTACAAAAAATTTGGTTCTTCCTATATATTTTTGTGTACTAATGGCTTTAGCTGTGCCCCCTCCCCATAGAGCGCGGGCCCTGCTCGCTTCCACGGCTTCTTCCGCTCCACCTCCTTCTTGGCCTGCTGATGGATAGCAACAACAACAGCGTCTATGCGTAGGAGAAGTACCGCCGATAAACGGAATGCTGCATCCGCAGTCTGACGGCGTCTTGACTCGTCCGTTTTGCGCTGGCGGCCTCGGCACCTGTATG
This sequence comes from Drosophila tristis, assembly GCA_018150885.1. Classification (NCBI taxonomy): domain Eukaryota; kingdom Metazoa; phylum Arthropoda; class Insecta; order Diptera; family Drosophilidae; genus Drosophila; species Drosophila tristis. Next base: position 3,075,313 of record JAECWT010000067.1, read on the forward strand.
AGCATATACATACATACATAAACAGGCCCATATGCACACCCACCGCCCGCTTGGTAGCCCTCTACTCACCCCTGTGCACCACGCTGATCAGCGGATTATCAGGAACTTGCCCCTTTTCGGCCTATAACTGTGGTCCTCGAGAGCTGGCACAAACACACGGTTTTATTTATTTATTTTTTTTTTTGCTCGATCGCGATATATATATATATGTTTAGGTCTGGTAGGTCTGCACTTGGTATTTTTAATCTTCGTACACTTTCGCGTCTAGTTCCCTCCGTTGGTAAGACTCGACAGACCGAGCAACTCTCGACCAACGCCAAGCAACCCACGCTTCCCAATCCGAAACCGAAGGGCCTTTCGCCTTACTGTTTCGTTGGTGGTCTGCTGCTCTTGAGCCAAAAATTTTCTCTTTCACACTGTTTGAGCGAAGAGGCGTCTCAGGGTGTCCACCAGATAGTCCCAAGATAAAAGGCGGTAAATTCCAATTTCGTCTCGTATATATTTCGGGGGTTTGTTCTGTGCTTATGCATATGTATATGTATTTATGTCGCGAGCAAAAGCCGGCCGTTTTGCGTTGGGTGGAATAGCGAATTAAATTAGCTCGGTGGTACTCTAGCTGCCGAGGGCTGTCGGAGGCGAGAGCGGGAGCGTGAGCGCGGGCGGGAGCGCAAGCGTGGTGAATATGCGCGCGAGCGCGCTTCACCGGGGGGAAAACCGCTCATAAGCGTGAGAGCGAGAGCGAGGGCAACAGCTTGCGTAGCTGAATTGCTAACAGTGGTGTGGCTGGAATGCCCACAGAGCTGTTGCCCCCCCAGCACCCTCCTCACTCTGAACATTCTCCCCCCCCTTGCAGGATTGCAAAGACCCTACATGCTCCGATTTAAAAGCAAGGAGGTTGCTGATGAATCCGGGATTCCTATGACGGGGCGGCTCACAGGAAGACGAGGGCGCACATCGGCGCTGTACGCTGAAGATGAAGGCGGCGGTGCCACAGAGGAGCCAGATGGGTGCCGAGACTCGGGAAGGTGGAGTAACGTGTGGTGGCTCCGGTTACACACCTTACACCGATCACCGCTTCGGCAATCCTGGGCGGAATGTCGGTGAGCCAGGCAATTGGTACAATAGTTGAAGTGGAGGACAGCTTGGAGCCTCCTTTCGGAATCCAGGCGGAGAAAGCGGCGGCATTTCCGTAGAGGATGGATTTCAGAGCAGACTCGGCATTGGTAGGACTTAATACCCCGTGAACGTCTGCTCTCCACGGTGCGGTCGAAACGGGGTCGAGAACCCATGTCTGTATGTGAATGGCTAGGGCGAAATGAAAAAGTCGAAGAAGCATTAGAAGTGAGCTTGGAACGGATGACGGGCACATTTGGGACATTAGAAGCTACTCTGGAAATTTGACAAGAAAAGGATGCAACTTGATGGCTCGCCGTATTGGACACGGGACCAGTGAGCACCCAACCAAAAATGGTTTCTTGGCCGAGAAGAGAGCCACATATGTTGGGCTGTAAGCCGCTTGACATTACCGATGGTAGGATATCGGCTCCAATCAGGACATCGATTGGTGAGCTCTCGAAGAATGTAGGATCCGCCAATGGAAGACTCGGCAAATCTTTCAAGAAACTTGGCGAGATAGGATGCAACGGAAGGTTCTTTGCCAATTCGGGGATAACATAGGCTTTGGCGTTTAATTGTAAACCAGGCCTCGTTGGAGAGCGAATGGAAAACTGACAGAGCTTATCGGACTGAGCGGATACTGTCTGATTGATGCTGGAGATCTGTGTCTGAATTCGTTGGAAAGGCAATTGAATCGTGTTGAAAAGGCGTTCCGTAATGAACGTTGCCTCGGAGCCCGAGTCGATCAGAGCGCGGGCGCGGAAAGTTTTCCCAAGGTGGCAAATATTAATAATTGCCGTGCCGAGAAGGACAGAACTTGTGCCGGAAGCGAAATACGTTTGAACATTTGTCGAAGGTTCGGAAGAATTTGAATTTTGTGCGGCGGGTGCTTGCCGTCTTACGTCTGGCCAAGCTGTGGAATTAAGTACGGATGTGGAATTGGGTACGGATGTGGAATGTGACTCGCTGGTAGCTGGATCGCCACGATGCAGAAGCGTGTGGTGTCGTCCTCCACAAGTGTTGCAATTGTGGGAGCTTTGACATTCTCGAAGCAAATGGCCTTTTGCGAAGCAATTTAAGCAGAGCTGCTTTTGCCTTATGCAGCTGGAGCGAGCATCAACGGTCATTTGTAGGAAATGAGGACATAGTCGGATTGGGTGATTCTCCTTGGAACAGAGATCACATGTGCTCTTGCTCGGATTCATGTTGCTTTGAAACGAGTGCGCTGTCCTTGGAACAGGATTGCCTTGGGAAAGGAACGGATTGGACTGGCTTCGGGAGGATGGCGGATTCTGACTGCCTTTGGCGGGTGGCGGATTCGGAGCGCCTTGGGAAGTGGAAGGGTCGCTCTCGATAGCCTCTAGCGTTAGGTATCGCTGAGTGAGGAAGGAGTCGATTTCCTTCCAGGGCGGCACTTCCTTCTTGTCCGTCACGGACGCTTCCCATAAGGCGCGGCTTAGCTTCGGCAATTTTGAAGCGCAGATAGTTACAAGCAGACTATCCCAATTGTCCGTGCAAACGTTGGAGACCGCTAGCGCATTTAGGACTCCCTGCATCGTACTTTGAAGTTCCTTCAAAGCACGACTGCATTCGGAAGTTACGCGGGGCAAGAAGAGGAGAATGTTAATTTGGTTGGTCACCAGAAGCCGATTGTTCTCATATCGGCTGCGGAGAGCCAACCAGGCGGACTCGAAACCGTCATTCGTGAGGGGGGACTTTTCTACAATGGCCTTTGGGTCGCCCCTGGTCTTCTCGGTGAGGTAGTATAACTTCTCTACCGGAGATAATTTTGGATTGTTTATCACGACCGCGGTGAACAGATCCCGGAATGTGGGCCAGCGGACGTAGTCCCCTGAGAAAACCTCAATATTGACGGGAGGCAGTCGACAGCCGCCCTGTTGGACTGGCTGTGCGGGAGGAAGGACTGCGGAGGGGGCCAGCTGGGCATTGAGGTCGCTGAGACACTGCTCAAACACCCCATAGCATTCGCCATATGTTTCCCGGATGTCCGCTTGGATTTCTGGATCCTCGTCAGCCATCACCGCGGAACAGGCCTTGTATTCGGCCTCGACGTCCGTCCACATGCTGAGGATTTGGCCTCGGCGGACCTCGGACAGAGAGGCGGATGGGGCGGAAGTGATACGCTCTGCCAGGTGGGATAGTCGGCCAATGGCGGCTACCAATTTGGTCCGAGCGGCAGAGGTGGCGGATTGAGCCATTGTGGTGAAGTGGCGAGAGCTGACGGGACTAGTGATGCAGCCTTTCGGATCCTGTTTAGTCACCGATGGAACCTTAAGGGTCACCGGAGACGGGAATAGGACCGATTTGGTCCTTGTAGCAGGGCTGCTACTGGCTGCTCTCGGAGTGAGGGATGCCTTGATTGGCTGTGTCGGAGTAGTTCCGGAGGCGGACGAGGTGCGTAGCCGGTTGGACGAGGTCACAGGCAAAAGTTGTTTGCCGTCCTTGTGACCTGTTGGCATAATTTAAAAGGACCCACGCGAGAAAAAAATCGTTTTTTTTTTTTTTTTTTGAAGTCTGTGAGGGACTGCAGACTGGTCTGAGTAGAGTTGACTCGGAACTCAGGAAACACCCGTAACCCAAACACGGACTATCAGACAAAAGGCCTCAAGCTAGCTGGAAGGCAATAATCGGAACGACTCGGATTGTTTGAGATCACCTGTAGGTGAGAAATCTCAAACAATGAGTGACCCTATATTGAGCCGAGCTGAGGAGAGGAACGGTCACACTGGAGTAGCAATATTTGGAAATATTGACTGAGCGATGCTCCTCCGTTTACCCCTTGACGCAGTCGTGAGCGGAACTGGGTTACTATCGGATGGAAGGAAGCAATGGAAGCAGACACGGACACCTCACAGAAACGGAACAACAATAATTTATTTATCGAAACAAAAAAAATATTTTTTTTTGTTTGTGAACCAAAAAAAAAGACTTGGAGGTTTTTCTTGGACGTGGTCGGAGTATTTAATTATTGAACGAATTTAATTTTTTTTCTCTATTCGGATGAACACCGGGTTCGGATGCCGATAGTTTTTGGGCCACCTCTCACTCTCGAAAAAAAAAATACCAAAACACGCAACACAATTTGCCAATTTGTAATGTAAATTGCCAAATAATTACGGAAAATGCGCCGTGCCTGGGTCGCGAGTAATTAATTTGGACTCTGGAGAATGTGGGAGAAATTGGGACCTTGCGAAAAGTGGCTGGAGGGCACGAATTTCACTTAATCGCGGATTTTCAAATATGGCACTTGCGCGGAGTGGTGGAATGCGGTATTTAATTGTTTGGTATTTTTGTTGAATGTGTGTATGTATGTATATAGTTGGGAGCCAACTATGCAAGTAAATGTAATAAATAAATAAATAAAATAAATAATAAATTTAATTAAGAAAACACAGGTAGCTGGATGGATACTTTTATTGCTGCTGTAATGTGTATATAGGTTGGTATGTGTGTGTGTTCACTTGCACTTGGAGTGTGCCAGTGTATATTGTATTAGGGTAGGGCGCGGATGGAATGCTCTTGGAGACCTGTATATTAATGTAGGTGTGTGGGAATTCACTTGCACTTGGATCGTGCCAATGTATGTATTATTGGGGTAGGCCGCGAATGGAACGCACTGAAGAAATATTAATGTATGTGCGTGTGAATTCACTTGCACTTGGATCGTGCCAATGTATGTATTATTGGGGTAGGCCGCGAATGGAACGCACTGAAGAAATATTAGTGTATGTGTGTGTGAATTCACTTGCACTTGGAGCGTGCCAAGGTATATTTTATTGGGGTGGATCGTGCTGGAATGCACCTGTTGAGACACGGATGTAGATGTGTGTGTATGTACGCAAGCCGCTCTTATGGGCTGGAATGTGCGTACATACATATGCGCGGAATGCACTTATTTTGGTTTTAATTAATTTTTTTTTTATTTAATTTGTCCGCAAATCATGGACAGACACAAGTAATCGGAAAAAACTACCGTATCACTGGTAGTTGAAGGTGAATGACGGGAGAACGGCAGGAATCGCCGATAATATGGCGGTGTCGAAAAAGGAAGAGACACGGATAACGGATGGCACAGAATGAAGGAATAAGTGCATATATAAGAATATATATATGTACTTATATCGCGGAACTCGGACTTTTCGGAATTTTGGAACACAAATCGCGAACGAAAGGGACTTGTGGCACACGAAAATCGTACTTATCTTGGGATCCTGGTGTGGTGAAGGCGATGCCGTGCTCGAAGGCTGGATCTAGTTGGGGAAGGCGAAGGAATCCGGCTCGAAGGACCAATGTTTGAGCGAAGAGGCGTCTCAGGGTGTCCACCAGATAGTCCCAAGATAAAAGGCGGTAAATTCCAATTTCGTCTCGTATATATTTCGGGGGTTTGTTCTGTGCTTATGCATATGTATATGTATTTATGTCGCGAGCAAAAGCCGGCCGTTTTGCGTTGGGTGGAATAGCGAATTAAAATTAGCTCGGTGGTACTCTAGCTGCCGAGGGCTGTCGGAGGCGAGAGCGGGAGCGTGAGCGCGGGCGGGAGCGCAAGCGTGGTGAATATGCGCGCGAGCGCGCTTCACCGGGGGGAAAACCGCTCATAAGCGTGAGAGCGAGAGCGAGGGCAACAGCTTGCGTAGCTGAATTGCTAACAGTGGTGTGGCTGGAATGCCCACAGAGCTGTTGCCCCCCCAGCACCCTCCTCACTCTGAACACACACCATCCTAAGATACATTTAAAAAAAAGTTACGTAGCCTGCTTTCGGGTGGAATCTAGATATTCTTCAACGCTACAAGCCACTTCAAATCCCCCCTACCAAAATCGCACTTTGGGGCCAACAGCAAAAAATGGTGATTCCAGCTTGGAGCGATCAACCACTATCCTTGGAGCCTACTGTTTGATGTCTTTTGCATGAAATTTTCCGATCAAACGTCCCTGCAAGTCTTCTAACTCGTAGTAGGCTTGACCCCATCTTCGACTTACCCGAGACTTCACAAAAGTTGGAGCCAACTTAGCATTAAACCCTTTCACGAAATTGCTTTGTTGAAAATTCCGCCGATATACTTCCTGGCCAACAGTGAAGGAAACATCTCTACTTCGCAGATTGTACGTCCTTTCATTCCGCTCGTGCTGAGCCCTCATCGCATCTTTTGCCGTGCTACGCATCAAGTCGAACGAGTCGTCCCGCGAAAACTGCACCCAGCGATCTTCTAACAACTCCAGCTGCCGTAACAGCTGATATGTGCTACCATTCGTAACCATCTGTTGCCCAAACGCAAGCTGATACGGGCTCGCCTTTACTGCACTGTGCACCGCAGATCTTAACGCACAAGCTATACTGCTGAGCTGTTCATCCCAGTTAGCTTGATCAGTATTTATATAGGCTTTGATAGCTGCCAGAACTGATCGGTTCACTCGCTCCGACGCGTTTGCTTGCGGTGCATAAACTGCCGTGTAAGCGTGCTGTATGCCATATTTCTGCAGTAAAGCGTTAAAAGCATGGGATTTAAACTGGACGCCGTTGTCCGAGACTAGCTTTTCAGGCACTCCAAAACAGTGAAACAATTGTTCCTCAAGAAATGGTATAATGGCATCCGCGGTAAACTTTTTAACTGGTTTAATAAAGGGAAATTTGGAAAAGTGATCCAACACCACAAATATTCCTATATTCCCACTGCGACCTCTAGGATAAGGTCCTAGGAAGTCTACGTAAAGCTTCTGAAAGAGACGCTCGGTTTCTCCTGTTTTCGCCAGAGGTGGTCTTAATGGTCTATTTGGGTACTTAGTGCACTTATAGATTTCAAACCCGTTAATGAAATCCTTAACATCCTTTAGCAACGTCGGCCAATAATAGTGGCGCCGAATCTTTTCAAGCGTTTTATTTATGCCTCCGTGCGCAGATAACGGGTGCTCGTGAGCCATCTTTAAGGCCGTATTTACGAGACCTTTGGGCACCCAAAGTTTCCAGCACAATTCGTCTGCTACCCTTTCGCCTGTCACGTGCTCGGTGCGACGATATATGTGGTTGCCTATCACCTTTACGTCGGGCATTTGAGCTTGGTTACCGGCGACTTTAGCCCGAAGAGCAACGTACTCCGACGAATTAAAATGTTCTGACTCTAACTCGATCTTTTCTCCGGGTTCGATTGCTGCCAGATCTGGGGAAAAGACCTGCGACAAGGCGTCTGGAACAATGTTTCGAGAACCTTTTCGGTGGCTAATACTAAAAGAATACCCATGAAGCTTTAAGGCCCATCGGGCCAATCTGCTACTCAAATCTGATTGGGACATCAGCCACTTCAAAGAAGCATGGTCGGTTATCACCGTAAACTGATGTCCTTCCACATATGCGCGAAATTTCTTAATACTTAGAATAGCGGCCAAACATTCCTTTTCTGTCACCGAATAAGCACGTTGGCACTTATTTAGTTTACGCGACATGAATGCAATGGGTACTTCATCGCCCTCGTCGTTGACCTGCATCAGCACCCCTCCTACACCTGTATGACTGGTGTCGCAATGGATATAGAATGGCTTTTCAAAATTCGGGGTGTGTAAGACGGGCGCTTCACACATAGCATTCTTCAAAGCGGTGAATGCTGACTCTGCCTCATCGGACCAAATGAACTGGCGCTTCTGTTTTAAAGTGTCCGTCAGCGGAGACGCAATGGCGGCAAAATTCTTTATAAATTTGTGGTACTATCCCGTCATACCCAAGAATCGACGCACTTGATTTATCGACTTCGGAGCAGGATATTCCTTAATCGCCTCTATCTTGTCCAGATCCATCCCTATAGTTCCGTGGCCCACAATATGCCCCAGGTAATGGACTTCTGGCACACAGAACTTGCTCTTCTGTATATTCAAGGTCAGCCCTGCTTCCGACAACTTCTCGGCTAATACCTTTAGCACGCTCAGATGTCTTTCTAGGGTGTCTGACACTATAAGCAGGTCATCCAAGTATATAAAAACTTCATTTCGAAGATGTGCTGGGATGATGCGGTCCATCAGCTTGGACATAGTAGATGGCGCATTGGTTAGCCCAAATGGCATAACTTTGAATTGGTACAGCGCTCGTCCAGGCACCGTGAACGCTGTTTTGTCCCTAGACCCTTCTTCCAGCGGTATCTGCCAGTAGGCATCTTTGAGATCTAGGCTGGTGATATATTCTGCCTTGGGCAACCGGCTTAGTATCGCATCTATGATTGGCATTGGATAAGCGTCTTTCCGCGTTACCTCGTTCACCTTGCGACTGTCTATACAAAGACGAACTTTTTCCGGCTTCCGGACAAGTAGTACCGGACAGGACCACGCACTGTTGGATTCTTCGATGACCCCTAGCGCAAGCATACGATCTATCTCTTCATACATCAATTTCTCGATAGCTGGGGACACTGGATAGTGGCGTTGCTTAACGGGCCTTGCCTCTCCTACATCTATGGTGTGGGACAACAAGGTGGTCTTCCCTAAGCCCTTTTTCGCGAAAGACGGAAAACACTCTATAACTTTATTCAGTTGTTCTCGTTGCCCCTCCAATAACGAATGTTGTTCGTCTGGCTTGCTCACCTCGTCACAATTGTTTCTTGTGTCACTAGGCCCTTTTTGTTGATGCAAACCGATTTTCTCTTTTCTTTTCTCTCTAGCCTTTGATTTTTAACAAATTCGTCCCGGCGCAGTTTAGCTCGCCTCTCTCGGTTGGATCCTTCATGAACTGCCCGTTGTATTTCCTTATTATCTACGCGTACATTACTATCTATTATATTATCTATTTGCCCGTTGGATTCTTTTGGGGACTGCGTGGTAGCCTCTACTGAAACTCCTCGGTGTTCGTCGCTTTAGACGCGGTCGGTCTGCGTGCACTTTTCAGAGGTGCACGCCCTTGGGTGTTTTTTGGGGCCTGGCACTTTTGGCACGACGGCTTGTAGGTGTCTGGAAGACCACAACCATAGCAAAACACCCGTCGTTCTGCTACACAATCCTGATAGCTATGACCATTACCCATGACGGCAATTCCAACAAACTAAATTAAAAGCTGCTATTTCCAGATCACTTTCCTCCGACTCATCTTGCACTGGGCTTTCCACAGCGTGAACTAACCGTCTTGGTGCTGGACGAGGCCTAGTCACCGGATCTTTGCCAACCGTTTGCATGAACAACTCTCGGGTCTTCACCAAGTGCCTTAACTGTGCAATACTAAATATCTTTTCGTACAGGAGCTCGTGTTGAATCTCCGGCAATAAATTGGACCGGAGTGACTCCATCAGGGACGATTCTAGCAAGGGCGTTGACAACGTATCTGCCAATCGGACAATAGCTTCATAGAACACATAAAAAGATTCGTTCTCCTTCTGTTTCCTTCGGTCTATTGCAGCTCGAATGTAGACGTCTGCTTCTCATCCTTAAACTGTATCAACAATGCAGCTTTGAGGTCGACCCAACTGATCGTCCTTACACTCTTATGGTAGCGCCAATATAAGTCACTGGCACTTCCGTCAAAAAGATTGCTGACGCAGTCGCGATTGCCTGGCTTAACATCTCCGTTTGCCTCAACGAGGCTTGAGCCAACATTTCAGATTGGCGAACGGATGCAGCAGCCATGGCCTCGGCTATGGTTCTCTGCAGATCACTACTAGTCGGGGCCGTTACCACCTGTGGACCAGCTTCCCTACTTTGTGGGGGATTGGCTGAACCAGAAGGTGACGCTCCCTGTGGCGTAGCCAAATTGACTCTCCTTCTTGTGTCCGGCATATTTGTCTCTTCTAGGTTTTCGGAGGTGTTACCAACTGTGTCGTCTATAAGACTCGACGTCGAGGTCTGCAAGGACCTTTTTCACACGGGACAAACCTTCTTGATACCTACTCTAGTACTGAAGCAGGCCCTATGAAAGCAGTGACCACAAGAAGTAGTGAGAAGTTGAGCCACAAATTCGACCTGAGAATGGCAAATCAGACACTCTCTGGTTTGAACTTCTTCGTTTGCTAAATTCTCGCAGCTGCCAAATACGGGCATTCTTTCCTAGGAATATTGCAGACTCCTACTTTCCCCTATTTTCTAGCAAAAACTACTAACTTGAACTTATCAAACAAAAATATAAATATGTAAAGCAACGAAAAAGAGCTTGGTATGTATATAAATAAGTATAGAATAATAATAATAATAAATAAATAAATATAAAGAAAATAAATAAAATACCTAAAAGTATAACACCAAAAAAAATAGAAAATAGCTAAAAAATGTATAAATAAAATAAATAAAAAAAAAACTTCAAATAACTGCTAGGACCATGCCCCAAAGAACATAAAACCAATAATGGGGTGTATCTCTATCGATACGTATGCTGGCCTTTTCCGTGTGCTACATTTACTCAATACATATACGACACAGGACACAATCCATACTCGCAGCTACCGGCGATCACACTATTTCGCGGTAGACCGTAGTTTGGTACCACGTTTCTATCCGGCGATAGCAGACACACGGCATAATGAGTATGGGGTATGCCCACGCCCACTAACCTCTCTTTCCCCTCCTTGAAGCATCTCTCTCCATTTGCCTGATCGGAAATCCTAACCGGAACAACGGGAGTGTGCCCCAGTAATGGCGGAAAGATAAGTTTGAAGAAAAGAAGGAATAAAAAAGGTTGACGAATCGGGATGGTGCGAAATATTTCGTGCAACCATCATTCCAGCGTCCATCATAGACCCACATGGTCACTTTATCAGGTGGCAATAGTTTGTTCACCCACTGCTAGTCCAATAACAAAGTGACTACCAGACAAAGAAACAAAAAAAAACAGTATGAAACAACAAGGACAATGTAGACAAACACCACGTTTGACCCAATATAGATTTTAAATGTAAGGTGACACTACATTCAAGAATATTTTTAAAACATTTGGGCCTTGCCGGTTGGTTGTCGAATATGACAACTCGGGCCCCACGTTGGGCGCCAAATAATAAAATAACTGTAGCATATTGGATACATCTCGAGGCCATTTTTTTGGTTTTTCCCCAAAAGGCTGAGCAGGTGGTGGTTCGGTTCCCGTCCGGGCACGTGCTTGTTCCGGCTTCCGTCTCATCGGCAAGAAATGGGGGGGGGGTGTTATCCCTAAAAATCGGACGGGACACGGCTCTACTCCAACAACATTCACACCGATACAGTCACTCTATTAAAAAATTCACGTGCAAGAGATATATTGGGTACAAACACAATAACGAGCAAATCTACACCTAACCACACACACACGGATGCATACACACGTACAGACTCGGGTCACGATGAAGTTTTGACCCCGTATGCCCACCCTACCATGATCACCACTCCCGTCTCGTCCGGTGATCCCTTCTAGAAAGCCTTCACAGCCTCCTAAACACTCCCATTACTACCCTTATCTTCCCGGCATGGTCCCCGCATACTAAGATACTAACAATTCATAATCTTACAAGCAACCAACAAATAAATTTAATGACGATTTCTTAGGGCTAAACATTTTTTTTTTTCCTCTTATCTTATAAACAAATGCAACCAAACGCTTTGCATGCGCTGGCAATTAAATGCGATTCAATTCCCCTCCCCGCAAGCAAAACCAAAACATAAACCTACTGGCGTTATTCGAAATTTCGACGCATGTTCGTCGCTGACCGGCACCACGGTGCAAGCATAAGCTTCGTAAAGCCGAGAGAGACAGAAGGCCGCTCTCGATCGGTTCGGTCGTATACCGTATAAGAGAATTGTTTTTTTTTTCTCTGGGTTCCTCCTCTACCTAGTACCCTGTACGGTCATTGGGGTAAGGGTGGACTTATGGGACCTGGCTTGGGCACTAATAATTTAACCTCTAATTTTCGGACTCACCCATTCCAATACTTCGACGAAAGCGCTTTCCTCGGGTACTGCTGGTTCGCTGAAATTGAGAATAGAAGAACAAACAATGGAACAAAGTTAAACCCAGCCTAAAATTGGCATACCCGGGTCTCCCCCATTAGCCACCGTACCAATGCCCTACAGAGATAGGTGTCGGGCTACCGGCGCGTTCCTTGCGTCGCTTCTCCGTTTTATGCGTGCATCTGCCTATTTGCGCGGGCAAATTTAGCCTACGCGTCTATTCTCGCTCTCCCGCTGATCCCGCTACTTTAAGGGCAATCTACGTCAGCGCTCTCGCGGCCGATGCACTCTGCGAGGAGTTACTCTTCTATCATTCTCCCTACTCTACCGTGGTACTACTTATGACAACTTATGCACTACGAATATATAAGCAAGAAAAAAGATTACAAAAAAAAAAATTTTAACTACCTATAAATATGAACAGATATGTATGTATGTTAATACTTAAATACTACAAAAAAATTTGGTTCTTCCTATATATTTTTGTGTACTAATGGCTTTAGCTGTGCCCCCTCCCCATAGAGCGCGGGCCCTGCTCGCTTCCACGGCTTCTTCCGCTCCACCTCCTTCTTGGCCTGCTGATGGATAGCAACAACAACAGCGTCTATGCGTAGGAGAAGTACCGCCGATAAACGGAATGCTGCATCCGCAGTCTGACGGCGTCTTGACTCGTCCGTTTTGCGCTGGCGGCCTCGGCACCTGTATGAGCATATACATACATACATAAACAGGCCCATATGCACACCCACCGCCCGCTTGGTAGCCCTCTACTCACCCCTGTGCACCACGCTGATCAGCGGATTATCAGGAACTTGCCCCTTTTCGGCCTATAACTGTGGTCCTCGAGAGCTGGCACAAACACACGGTTTTATTTATTTTTTTTTTTTTTTGCTCGATCGCGATATATATATATATGTTTAGGTCTGGTAGGTCTGCACTTGGTATTTTTAATCTTCGTACACTTTCGCGTCTAGTTCCCTCCGTTGGTAAGACTCGACAGACCGAGCAACTCTCGACCAACGCCAAGCAACCCACGCTTCCCAATCCGAAACCGAAGGGCCTTTCGCCTTACTGTTTCGTTGGTGGTCTGCTGCTCTTGAGCCAAAAATTTTCTCTTTCACACCATCCTAAGATACATTTAAAAAAAAGTTACGTAGCCTGCTTTCGGGTGGAATCTAGATATTCTTCAACGCTACAAGCCACTTCAGTGGTTATCATTTTGGTACATATTTTTAGTTGTATTTATAGGTCACATTGTTCAATAAAAAACAATTGGATTGTTGGAAAGACTCTTAAGGAAATTTTATTATACGAACTATCTATTTTTTGGATATTTTTCAACTTTGATATCATGTAGAAAATTACTTCTTCCATCTTCTCGCGAGATTTTTTATACCCGTATTCGAAGAGTTAAGGTGTATATTATATATTATGGATGTGTGCAACGCAGAGAAGGAAACGTTTCCAACCCCATAAAGTATATATGTTCTTAATCAGCATCATTAGCCGAGTTGATATGGCTATGTCTGTCTGTCCGTCTTGATGAGCGCCTAGTTCTCAGAGACTCAGAGCTAAAGCTTCAGACTCATGTGATATGTATAACACGGCTACAAGTGTATTTCAAAAAGAGAATGAATATATCTACCAGATAGCCTAAAAGGAATCAGGTCGGATCATGAAGAATTAAGAAATTCTTTTTCAGTTTCTTCCACACCTCCTCCAGCACGAGATCACGCTACTCATTGTCCTACTCGCTCGCACACATTCTGCCCTGTGCAATGTGCAACCTTTTCGTAGAAGATGTAGAATCTACATTGTGTATGTAGAATTAACATTTCAGATGTAGCATCGACATTGTATATGTAGAATTAGATAACAGATGTAGCCAACAAATGTAATATATTTAAAACTCTATATAAATCATAAGCTCATAAATTTGTATTCTGACTGAACACGGGTATAAAAGTAGAATCGCGTCCACAGGAGCGACTCATACGTTTCTTCTCGTTTTTATACCCGTACTCAAAAAAGAGTTAAGGGGTATATTAGATTTGTGGTAAAAGTGGATGTGTGCAACGCAGAGAAGGAAACGTTTCCGACCCCATAAAGTATATATATTCTTGATCAGCATCAATAGCCGAGTCGATATAGCCATGTCCGTCTGTCCGTCCGTCTGTCCGTCTTGATGAACGCCTGGATCTCAGAGACTATAAAAGCTAGGGCAACCAAATTTGGTTTCAAGACTCATGTGATATCACACTGCTACAAGTGTATTTCAAAATTTCGCCCCGCCCCCTTCCGCCACAACAAAGGACGAAAATCTGTGGCAGGCACAATTTTTAAGATACGATAAAACTAAAAACGCAGTATCGTAGAGAATGACCATATCTACCAGATTGTTGAATATGAATCAGATCGGATCATAATTATAGCCAGAATGAAGAAATTAATTTTCTGTTGGTTCCCCCGCCTCTACCAGCCAGAGACACGATACTCATTCTCCTTCTCGCTTGCACACTCTGTCGCGTTCAGTGCGCGAGCAACCCCTAGCAGAGGAGATGTAGAATATAAATGGTACATCTATAATCTACATGTTAGATGTAAAATATACATTGTAGATGTAGATGTAGATAACAGATGTAGCAAAAAAATGTAAAATGTAAAATTTTTTTTTTTTAATTCTAAAATTCTAAAAAATTATATCCTCAAAAATGTATACCGACTGAGTACGGGTATAAGTAGAGTCGCGTCCCCAGAAGCGACTCACACGTTCCTTCTCGTTTTTTTTTAATTTTCCTTGCATATTTTATAACCTTAATAGGTCGTTTTTGCGGAGTTTTGCAACAGGTCCGTCTAGATCGATTTGTGTCGCAACCTCGCAAAAAATCTGAAAAATCCAATTAAGGTACAAAATAGATACAAAATTATGTTCTATTGTAAAATAAACGAGAAGGAACGTGTGAGTCGCTTCTGGGGACGCGACTCTACTTATACCCGTACTCAGTCGGTATACATTTTTGAGGATATAATTTTTTAGAATTTTAGAATTAAAAAAAAAAAATTTTACATTTTACATTTTTTTGCTACATCTGTTATCTACATCTACATCTACAATGTATATTTTACATCTAACATGTAGATTATAGATGTACCATTTATATTCTGCATTTTTTTTGTCTGGACGTTGATATGCAATGACTGCACCATCAAGTGGCCCATGCGACACCAAGCCGAAGCCTGTTACGCGCGGAACCCAGGCAGAAACGCAGCCCTCCTCCCGCCCAACCGACCGAGGGGCGCTGCCGCATGACGCGCGACGCGTGTTACAGAACCGATCGCGAGCATGCAGGAAAGATAGGCGTTAGACTAAAAATTCGAGGAAAATTAGAGCTAAACACAACTCAAAGAGCTAAACATGCAAAGATAGCTAAGAAATATAACTAAGTACGGGAAAGGTATGTTAGTATTAGTGATTTAAGAAGAGGAAGGGAATTAGTAGTTGATATTATGTGGTAGAGGGAATTGAAGTCCGAGCAAAGTATCCTAAATGGTTCATGCAAGGAGTAATTCGATCTACAAAGCGGAAGGAACAAAGGAATGAAGTTTCTAGTAGATCTAATAGGAATCGTAAAGTTTATGCGGCTCAACAAGTCAGGGCTATCTACGTCACCCTTGATCAGGTTGTGCATAAAAATCACGCCAAGCATTTTTCTACGACTAACTAAGGTTGGAAGGTTTATTAAAAGCAATCTACGAGGATAAGATGGCAGTCTCACACCTGCATCCCAGTTAAGGCCACGCAGAGCAAAAAGTAAAAAGTTTTTCTGGACTGATTCTATACGGTCCTGGTGTACTTTGTACTGGGGGCACCATACACAAGAGCCGTGCTCTAAAATCGGACGAACAAGCGAGATGTAGAGAGTCTTCGTTATATAGGGGTCGTCAAATTCCTTTGACCACCTCTTTATAAACCCAAGCACACCCGTGGCCTTATTTACCATGGTAGAAATGTGTTCAGAAAACTTTAACTTTGGGTCTAATTTAACACCAAGATCATCAACCAAGGTAATTCTCTCAAGAGAACCACCGCAGAGGCTATAAGGAGCCAAAAGGGGGCTGGAGCGATGAAATGTCATTACTTTGCATTTCGAGGCATTTAGGTGTAACATATTTGCACAACACCATGATTGAAAGTTATTGAGATCGGATTGCAAGCGAGAGTGAAATGAAATGTCCTTATACTGGACACAAAGTTTAACATCATCCGCATACATGAGTATACATACATACATGAGAATACTGAAGGCAGATCATTAATAAAGAGTGTGAATAGTAGGGGGCCTAGATGGCTGCCCTGTGGTACTCCAGAAGTAACCTTAACAGGTGAAGAGAAGGAGTTTTTAAAGAGGACTCTTTGAGACCTAGAACGAAGGTAGCTAGAAATCCATCTCAAAAGATTAGGTGGAAACCCTAAAAGGTCGAGTTTTTGTGCTAAAAGGGAATGGTTTACAGAATCGAATGCTTTACTAAAATCAGTGTAAATGACATCCGTCTGCAAGTTACCTTGAAAGCCTTTGATGATAAAAGAGGTAAACTCTAATAAATTTGTGGTTGTTGATCGTCGCCTTATAAATCCGTGCTGGGACGGAGATATAAGTGATTTGCAGAGATGTTGCAAGTGCGGAGTTAAAATTTTTTCAAACATTTTAGGAATAGCGGATAACTTGGATATACCTCTATAATTATTTGCATCAGACTTGCTACCTTTCTTATGGAGCGGAATAATAAAAGATTCCTTCCAGATGGGGGGAAGCATGAAGAGTTAATGGATAGGGTGAATAGTTTAAGCAAGGGTCCACACAGAGCGTCGGCACAGTACCTAAGTACACAGCCGGGAACTCCGTCGGGACCTGGTGAAAACACCGGCTTAACTAGTCGAAGATTATGAAGCAGTGAGCTTTCATTTAACAAGGGGCTGAAGATGCCATTCGACCTTGGTAAACTGTATGGATACGGCTGACCAGAGTAGCTTTCATGAGAATAGGTAGTTTGGAAAAATTTGGCAAAAAGATCGGCAATTGCCTGATCATTGTTTGCTGACATATTGAGAAAAGATAACGAGGATGGATGTGCGGACGTTCTACGCTTACTATTTACGAAGCTGTAAAACTGTTTAGGGTCCTGTGAAAATCGTATCCTGCATCGAGATAGGTAGTTTTTATAGCATTGAGCGTTAAGAACGGAGAAATTTGGCCGAACATAGTGAGAAAGAGAAGAGGGAGAACCAACTTCTCGAAATTTTTTATAAAGTCTTGATTTTAAGTTTTTTAGACTGGATAACTCTTTGGTAAACCAAGGAGGCTTTTCAGATCTAACCGGACAAGAAAGTGGGACACAAGAATCAAAAAATGTGTCAAGTACATTGTAAAAAATGTTTGTGCCTTTCACAACGTCAGTGCACAAGTACAGAGCGGACCAATCAAAATCCCTAATAAGGTTATTAAGCTTCGTAAACTCGGCTTTACGAAAGCAGCGGACACGTTCAGATAGCCTACCCATTCGATCCAATTCAGTAGGGCCAATATCGACTGACACTTCGAATGTAGGATGGTAGGAGTCTTCAGGTATACTGAGCGGAAGGGCTCGGGTTAACAACGCTATGGTCGGATCCGAGACAAAGCACAGATCAAGCAATCGACCCAAGGAATTTTTCACATGGTTGACTTGAGACAGGGATAGATCTAGCAAGCCGTCGATAAAGTCATGTCGTGACATGGGCACAAGGTTATTAGACTCGTTTACCGAAGACCAAACAGTACCTGGCAAATAGAAATCACCAAGAACTATTATATGGTCTTTATCTGATAGCGAGGAAGAAACAGTTTTTAAAGCGGACAGGTGATGCTCGTATATTAAGTTATCCGAGGAAGGTGGAATATACGAGCAAGTAATGAAGATGGAAAAGCCTGGGAGAATCAGTTTTACGCACAGGAATTCCAGGTCTTGTTGAACCTGGACCATGAAATGTTCCGACGTGAAGTTTGAGTCCACTGCAATAAGGACCCCACCTCCCCGTCGAGACAAACGGTCATTTCTAAAAATTGTGTACCGACCTGCCAAAACTTCGGAACTAAGGATGTCCGGCTTTAACCAGGTTTCGGTGAACACAATAACGTGGGATGAGAATGCGAGACTCTCAAGGAAAAGAGTGCTGAGCTTACTACGCAAGCCTCTAGCATTCTGGTAGGTAACTACAAGAGAGGAAGTTAGTTTTTTGGATGGGTGGAAGTAGAGGTGGAAGATGAGGATGGAGATGGAGCACTGGTCTGGATGCTAGGAAGAGTAATGGGGGCCTATTCTTTTTCTTAGCCTTAAACTCTTTAACCACCAAATGCTCTGGCCAAAACTTGGCGGAACAAATGGTTTCAAATTGAGTTGAGGAGACGCTTATCTTGAAGGAAGATATCTCCCTGGCGTAAGAAAAGTTAAATTTTTCCACCTTTAAGCCGACGGCTTTTATTTTGCTTTGTATAAAAGCGGTCACATCATTGGATGTGAGGTCAGGGGCTAGCCGCGAGACAAAAACTTGTCGCTTTGGTGGGACTCCTACCAGTGGTTTTGGCACCACAGGCCTAGTACCTGTGATGTCAGTATCCGGTGGTCCTGGACATCTATTAGCTGGTGGGAGCGAAGCTGAGGGGATAGTTAAGGGTGCGGACTCGATGGACACGGACTCTACAGACATTTCTAACTGCATACTCTCCGAAGTGACGCATTCGGCTCCCGAATCTGCATCACCAGCAGCGATCGTTGCCCTTGGAGTAGCAAACGTAATCAACTGCTGCACTAAGGGGGTGGTCGGAGTAAGTTTTTCAGATGCCGGCGGACATGAGGCAGTCGGCACTTGTAAGTCCCGCGGAGTAGACTTCTTGCGCCTCGGAGACTCAGCCAGCAGCTGTAAACTGCTGAACTGAGTGTCCATGGCCAAGAGCCGATCATACTGCTGTTTAAAGCCTACGATCAGCTCTTTGAAGCCACTCCGCGTCTGCCTCATGAACGAACGCATGTCGTTTTCCACAGCACGGCATTCCTCACAACTATAATGCAGGCCGTTTTTTTGTGAAATGGCGTCTCCTACACGGCCCGAGACCCCTACACATTTTGCGTGCACTACGCTTTCGCAAAGCCAGCAGGGGATATTGGGCTGGTCATAGGTGATCTGCTTCTTGCAGGTTTTTTTGGCACAGACAACAGAATATTCCATATTATGTCTTTTATTTTTTTTTACTTCGGAAAAAAGTTCAAAACAAATAGCAATCAGACCACTGTGCAGAGCAAATGCTTAGAGCAATGCTTAAAGCGAAATCGGTAAAAGATGAGAGAGGAGAGTGGTTGCAGCAACAGCTTATAAGTGAGAGCGTTACTACACAAAAAGTTACAAGAGCGAGAGCGAAAGAACAGTTATTGAGAGGTAGGTGATAGAGAGAGTGATAGACGGCAGTAACTACGACAAAAGAGCGGCTGATGTAATGAGAGGGCGTACTTACGAAAAGCAACAACACAAACACACGAATACCCGACGCACAAAATTAATTAAATAAGTTGTGTTTTTACACAATTATTAGGCAAGCACCCGCGGTAAAAGTTGATTTTAGTGTAAGTTAGTTAGAAAGTTAAATTACAGATCAAAAATCTCCTCCGCATCTCCTCCGCTAGGGGTTGCTCGCGCACTGGACGTGGCAGAGTGTGCGAGCGAGAAGGAGAATGAGTATCGTGTCTCTGGCTGCAGGAGGCGGGGGAACCAACAGAAAATTAATTTCTTCATTCTGGCTATAATTATGATCCGATCTGATTCATATTCGGCAATCTGGTAGATATGGGCATTCTCTACGATACTGCGTTTTTAGTTTTATCGTATCTTTAAAAATGTGCCTGCCACAGATTTTCGTCCTTTGTGGGGACGGAAGGGGGCGGGGCGAAATTTTGAAATACACTTGTAGCAGTGTGATACCACATGAGTCTGGAAACCAAATTTGGTTGCCCTAGCTCCTATAGTCTCTGAGATCCAGGCGTCAAACAAGACGGACAGACGGACAGACAGACATGGCTCTATCGGCTCGGCTATTGATGCTGATCAAGAATATATATACTTTATGGGGTCGGAAAATTTTCCTTCTCTGTGTTACACACATCCATTTTTACCACAAATCTAATATACCCCTTAACTCTTTTTTGAGTACGGGTATAAAAAAATAAAAAATTTTATCCACAAAAAAAATATACTATTATCTATTACAAATCTAAAAAAATTAAAAATTTGTATCCACAAAAAAAATTCACTGGCAACAGAGTTAAACTTTGAGAATTAATTGTAAATCTTCTAGACATTGTAGCACCATGTCCTCTTGGGGAGTACATTTTAAAAGTTTTTCTTTAAAATGCAGTTTATTTCATGAAGATATCTCAATTTGTTCAGAAGTTATTATTTTGGCAAGCTGAAATGGCCGAAGGCCCAGCTGTGCGACGCCAACATCATGGCATATAAAAGAGCAAATGCCTTCTTTAAACGAGCAGTAACAGAAGCAAAGCGATAAAGCTTTTAACATTTACCTTCAACTTAACTCCCCATTTCTCAACCGAAAGAATTTGGTCTGATGTAAAGGCTCTGCTCTCACCCAGCCGGTGAAACGCATTAAAACTGAGGACCACCCGGATTAACTACTAAAAACATCATTGAATATCGCTAACGAATTTGCTAAAAACTGGTTCGAATATTCAAAAGATAGATACTTCTCGAATATGTGCGCACTCCCAACAGTCTCACATTGCCAGCCAGGAAACTTGAATACGACTTTCTCTTCTAGAAAAAATCCTACAAAAATCCGAAGGCAAAACACCCGACCATGACCGAATATCTTATCCGATGCTATAGCATTTATCGTCCTCTGGCAAGATGGGGCTTTTGGGAGTATTTACCTCAGGGAAAGAAGTATATGTGCACTTTTTAATTTGCTTATATTTTCTATAAACATAACGGTATATTTTTTGTAGGTATGCAAGCTTGTACTCTTATCTATTATAAAGATCTCCCACTCCAATGTTCCTCTTTGCGCTTCACTCTTTGTACCGTGTTAAATAAAATGTGTAACAACTCGTGGTTTTCAAAGGCAATAAGTATATGTGCAAGCTTAGATTATTGTGCTATCGCGTGCGGGTAAGCTAAGAAGTGTGATCCAAAAAAGTTATTTAATCAGCAGAATGTAAGTAAACTTGTTTTTATACGTTTGGAGACATAAATGTTTGTTATAATTATGATTTTACGGCAGAATGCCACGTGGAACACATTTGTCGGAGGAAGATCGCGGTCTGATTGCCGCCAGACTAAATCGGCATAGAAACACAATAGCAAACTTTCTCAAAAATCCGGAAATGTATGGAAAAATAAAGCGAAGCGGCAGACCCACTGAAATCGATACGCGGTGCAAGAGGCAAATTCGTCGTCTAGCCGTTCAAAACAACAAGTCTTGCATGGAGATCAAAGGTCAACTGAAGCTTGACATATCCAAAAGACGTAGAAATCAAATTTTAAACGAAATCGAAATGGTTACATATGCTTCCCGCGACGCTGTACCGAGGTTATTGAAGCGCCACATAACCGCTCGACTAGAATTTGCTGAGAAGTACAAATTTTGGTCAGAGGAGTTCACTAAGTTATATTTTCGGATGAAAAAAATTTAACTTGGACGGTCCTGACTCCTGCCAAAAGTATTGGCGCGACAAAAGGCAACCACGGTAGCACTGCCATAAACGAAACCACGGTGGAGGATCATTAATGGTTTGGGGTGGATTTGGGTATGCTGGGAAGTCCCCACTTTGTTTTATACCCACCAGAACAAATGCAGAAATGTATGTAGAGTTGTTGGAAACAATACTCATTGAATTTGCTGGAAACCTTTACGGGGATGAGTGGATCTTCCAGCAGGACAACGCGCGCATCCACACGGCACGGAAAACAAAAAACTTTTTGAAAGCGATCAGTCCGGACCTTAACCCAATAGAGGATCTTTGGGGAATATTATCCAAAAAAATTTATAAGAATGGACGCCAGTTTGATACGGTAAATGACCTCAAAAAAGCATTGCTCCAGGAATGGGATCAAATTAACCCTACAATTCTTAAAAACTTGGCAACCTTTAGAATGCACATATACTTATTTCATATGAATGGAAAGTTATTCATTTAATATTTAGTTATTCTTAAAGTTTATGAAAATAATATTGTTATTTTTTTGTTAATATATACCTTTACTATATATTTAAAAAAAAGTTTAAATCATTCTCTTTGTTTTTAATGGTTTTTTGTAAGTAATATCAATGCACATATACTTCTTTCCCTGAGGTAGTTCCATCTTTAATAAAGGTCGTAAGCCCAAACACAGCACCATGGCCTCCCTTTTGGATTTGCAGGACTTCGTGTCAGATGCTCTTTCAATCATGTCACCCTATTGGCAACTGATTTCGAAAAAGCGTTTGATCGCGTGGGCGTCCACACTGTTCTTCAAAAATTGTCGAATTGGGGGGTGGGTATAAAAGTATTCAATACAGTCAAGGATTTTATGACCCGGCGCTCATTCCGAGCCAAAATTAACAATGTGTTCTCCGAATATTATAACCTACATATATAACGGCATACCCCAAGGATCACTACTATCTGTAGTCTTATTCACAATAACTTTCAAACAAATTAACAAAACTTTACTAAAACACAAAAAAATTAAACTTATCATGTCCGCCAAAAATGCCATAATTTTAAGTAAAATGAAAAAACTTGCAAAACTGAATGAATTTTTCAATATTATACTGAATGATATTCACGAATGGGCTCTGGCGCTACTCTCTCCCCAAGCAAATTTTCTCTGAACGGATTGCCAGCTCGACATCTTTTCAACAGAAATATAAGCTTGTTAATCTTAACCACGAACAATTTCGTTACCCAAGCAGTTGTCCTCGATCGAGATGTCGTATATTTTTGTACGCCTTCGGATCGGACACAGCAACGCAACCCCCAATATCTAAGTAGTATCTACACATCCGTCGGCAGTCTCACCCTATAATTTAAATAGAATATACAATTTCAGAAGAACATGAATATACTTGGTCAAATTAAAAAAAAGAAAGTAATACATTTGTGGAATGAAACATTCATTAATTCACATTTATTGTGCTTGTCACTAAGATGGTCTTGTTAATGAATTTTAAAGAGCTTGGCACAAGACCAAGGTAAGTAGGCATACATACATTATATTACTCCTTAGACAACCTAAGCAATCTGGTTCGATGTCCGTTTACAATGTAGTGAGTGTTTTGATTTCCGTCCGGTTCAACTTGCCTTTGTATAAACGCTTTTAAATTTAAAATAATAGTAAGTTGGCCTCAGTTTAGGACATGGACATCCATCCAAAATCCCCACACACGTGGCCGACGACCATTAGCCGGATAAACATATCGTTCCATCCTTAAGCTGAAAGTTACATTTGGCCACATCATGGGTAAACTTTACAGATGTAAATTGTAACACTCGTATCGTTTGCAAGGATCGTTATCCTATCCAATGTGTTCAATACAAATTACTGATAAATAAAACAATAGAGATGTGTTTATAAATATAATATAAGTCTTACAAATTGTAATTGTGGATTTAGTATGCTTTTGAAATCTAAAGCAATTTTTATACACAAAAAATACCTAATAAGATTTGACGTATTTTATTAGAATGCTTTTACAATTCGTCATGTTCACTCTGCTCTTTGTCTTGCTTAGATTCATCCTTCTCATCTTCATCATCATCTTCCTCCTCGTCATCCTTATCCGAAACCTTTTTCGCCTCTTCTTCATCTTTTTTTCTTTGGACTTCATCTTGAATCTCTTTCATTTTTTTTTCACCAGCTTGAGTGTTTTTTACAACAGCTGCTGTGTTTTGTGCCAACTCAATATCATCGGTAATGAGGACATTATCAAAAATTGTTCCAGATTTAACTTGCCATAAATCGAATCCTAATTTGCATATTTCATTGCGTAAATAAAGCTTATTATCTGGTATGTATTCAGGATTATCGATTTCGGGATGCTCCCAAGCCCCTTTGTAGTTTGGATTATCCAATTGTTTTGGTTGCCACTCCCCCTTATACTCAGGGTTATCTACCATCGGCGGCTCCCATTCACCATCCATTTCATCATCCCAATCTTCTGGTTTTGTAGCATCTGGGTCTGGTATATGTTCTGCTTTATCCCAATCCTCAGGTTTCTTATCGTCGGGGTCAGGGATTGTAGGCTGATTTGCAATAAATTAAAACAATTTTGAAAGGTATATTAATATGCATATCAGAATGTATATGCATACATATGTATGTAGCCGATTTACGTTTTATAAATTTGTATATGCATACCTTATCATCCCAATCCTCCGGTTTCTTCGCATTAGGATCTTTAATTTTTTTTGGTGCTAAAAAGTCCCAATCATCTTCCAAGTTACCAGATTCCACTTTTTCGTTATCAATTAAAACTTCATAGGTGTTGTCAGGCCTTACTATAAGCGTGTAAAAATGAGTGTACACGTCATCCTTACATCTTACATCTTTGTTTATCAAGTGATTCTTTCCTTTGTAACTGAAAATGACGTGGACTTTTTTTGTACCGGGTCCACAAATATCTGGCCCAAACATAATTTCGTAGGGTGACTCGCCGTGCATGTCTGTTTGGTCCAGTGAGCAGTCAAAGAGTTTAACGTAACCACCCCCACAGTCAATATTTTGTTCGTGTTTTACCGAAAATTGAACAACAAGCGGTTTATCTTCATTAGAAAATGCTTCGAATTTCCGGGAAACTGCGTAGAAACGTGCATCCTGCGAAGTTTGAATGCCTATTGGAATATGCAAACGGAAACAATTATATATATAGAATATATTTAGATAGTCAAAGAAACACATTTTGTGAAAATAGGCCTACGTGTTAATATGAAAATATATTAGCACCGCACCTCAAATTAATAATCAATATGCAAATACCATAATCATATTGATACTTTTAAAATAGAACATACCTTTATCTGATTCAGCATCGTTAAAGAATGAACCGGAAGAGTGGACAAATTTTCCAAATTCCTTACCAGGATGTTTGCTATAAATCCACGTATCATCCCAATTATCTAAAAAAAAGAAGCGAATAGAATGAAAGCAGATCACAGGCGAAATAAGTACACCGGCGTTTCCTAATACCATTTTCAAATTTTTCTTCTAAATATATGTGTGCATTTATCAATCCGACTATTGCCAGTAAGGCAAGAATTATAATTCTATAACACATCGCGTGAATGTTCTTACTCAACTAAAGTAAGTTTGTCCAGCGGAGTTACTAAATGCCGGCAAGCAATATAAAACTGAACCAAGCTATTTCTTTAAGTGTTAAAAAGAGATGGCAATAATCCACTTGAAATTTGCGCTGGAGCGTTTTGATTGGGTGACTCTAGACCAATAGCGTTGGTCTACGTATCTCTTAACATGTAATCTTTTCACAGTGTTGCTTTCGATATGCATTTTATAATTAATGAGTGGGGTATTCCCGTAATAATTTCAGCCTTGTAGTCAAACAAAATACACTTCCCGGTGAACATTCGAAACAGTTACACTAATTAGTCAGCTGAGCTTAACTTACAAAAACTTATCCTGTACAAATTTTAAAGTGCATCAAATCATACTTCGTGAAAAGAAATGGAATTCTTTTCTCCATTTATATTTAAAAAATGTATGCTCCATATAACAGAATTACATACAATTTATTTTCATAATTTTATTTTTCTCTTATTATACCTGGTACTCGAAGAATTTAGTGTGTAACGCAGATAAGGAAACGTTTCCGACCCCATAAAATATATATATTATTGATCAGCATCAATAGCCGAGTCGTTATAGACATGTCTTTCTGTCCGTCCATCCGTCTTGTTTGGTAGTTCTCAGATTCTAGAGTAACCAAACTATGTATTAGTCTCCTGTGATATCACACTGTTACAAATGCATTTCCAAATTTCACCACGTCCCATTCCACCAATAAGAACAAAAATCTGTGGCATTGAAAATTTTGAAGATACGAGAAAACCGAAAAGACAGTATCGTAATGAATGACCGTATCTATCGGATTGCCGAATCTGGAATAGATCAAAACATTATTATACACAGAATGAAGCAATTCATTTTCAGTGCCTAGCTTACCCCTTCCAGCCCTTACTCGTTGCCGCGTGCATGGTGTGCCTTCTGGCGGCGGATATCAAGTTAAAAGTGAAAGAGGGCGCTTACTAATAAATTGGGTCAAGGTGCTGGTTGTAGACACATTTCTGTTTTTGTCTGATTACTTTTGACCAAGTTCATAATACCAACATATCTGTACCAATTAAAAGCTAGAGGTATTTAGTAACGTCAGTCCAGGAACTAAACTAAATCCTTCATATAATAACGTAATCAAAACTTTAGTGGACTGACATTTTTTAGAAAATAAAATACATGCCCTGTGTTTGATCGAGGAGCGTTTTCCTCAATATAGTTGTTCAAGGATGGGGGTGTGTCAATCTCCAAGTGAGCTAATTAAACTCGATGCGAAGAAATTTGCTGGAATCCAATAATAATCCGAAAAGTCGAGGGGGTTCAGTTGAGTGCTAGCCAATGACTATTTATTTGGTTTCTAAGTGCATGAGCACTGAGCATAAGCGGGCTTCTAGTGTGGTGAATTCAATTACAAATTTAGTGCACGAGCGTAACAAAGAGAGTAAAATGAGCGTAAGGTACTACAAGCGAGGGTCATTTAAGTGATTATTATATTATATTATGGCATTAAGAGTTTGATCGAACATCCCGGCCCCGTTGAAAGGATTGCTTTCAAACTACCGGAAGAATTGCCAACTTGTGTACTGGCCTGCAGCAAGTTCCATTCGCGGTGCGGAGGTGCACCACGCGTACACTACCATCCCTTCCGAGCACTGTAGACTGCACTCGGCCTAGTTTCCAGCGTAGTGGGGGCAGGTTGTCCTCATGAATGATGACCATTGTGCCCTCAGTGAGATTCGTTGAGGGTGCTGTCCATTTCGTGCGAGATCGCAATTCGTTGACGTAATCCATCGACCATTGCTGCCAAAACCGTTGCTTGACGGCGGTGATCATGTCGTAGCGGTCCAAATTCGACAACTTGACGTTTTCGAGGGATCTCTCAGGCAACGAACGCAATGATTCGCCAACCAAGAGGTGACCAGCCGTAAGAGCGTTGAAGTCGTTCGGGTCTGACGAGAGTGGTGATATCGGGCGCGAGTTAAGGATGGCTTCTATCTCCACTACGACGGTGCTCAGTTCTTCAAACGTAAACCTTGTGTTTGCCAATGTTCGATTCAAGAGCCCTTTCGCACTCTTGACGGCCGCTTCCCAAAGGCCTCCGAAGTGAGGTGCCCTGGGAGGAATAAAGTGGAAATTAATAAAATCTGTGGCGCAAAATCTATAAATTTCATCTTGGGTCTCCTTTTTGAACATAAACCTTTTGAGTTCAAGCAGTTGATTTGATGCCCCGACAAAATTAGTGGCATTATCGCAGAAAATGTCTGCCGGAAATTTTCGACGACCTCCCATCCGCTTCAATGCATTCAAGAACGCCTTCGTTGATAAGTCCGAAACTACTTCAATGTGAACGGCCTTGGTGAGAAGGCAAACGAACACGGCCAAGTACGTTTTTGTAGGCCCCTTTCCTCGAATCCGTAGATAGGATTTATGGGTCCACAAAAATCCACTCCACAGCGTTCAAACGGTCGGGCAGGAGAGAGTCGAGATGGTGGTAATGAGCCCATAAGTTGGTGTAGCAGCGTTGGTCTGTAGCGAACACAGTGTACACAGGAGCGGACAATTCGACGTGCCAAGTCTCTGGCGTTAACGATCCAGTATTCCAAACGAATGAGAGCGACTAAGGCCTTAGGGCCAGCGTGATAGTTGCGAATATGCAAGTGACGAATGTAATTCCAAACAAGTTTAGACTGGCTAGGCAGCAGCAACGGATGTTTTTGACAGTCTGGTAGGTCTGAATATTCCAATCGTCCACCAACCTTGACGAGCTCGAATCCATTTACGAGTTCTAAAAAGGGAGTAAGAAACTTCAAACTACTCTTCAATGGTTTTTGCTTCTGAAGTAAACGAATATCTTCTGTGAAATGAGTTTGTTGAATGTTCCAAATAAGGCAGTGCGAAGCAAAACGAAGCTCATTTGGTGTCGGTGAGGATGTGGTAGGCGTCGATTGCTTTCGACATCTCCTTATGAACCTTACCATCCAGGCAATGAGACGAAGACTATGACTGTACGAGCTGACATTATCGACTATCTCGAGGATATAATTTCTCTCCTGTACCGCGGTGAACATGCTTTTCCGCTTCTCCGAGTTGACCACGTCCATGTCAATAACAAGCTGTTTACTGCTGGTGGGCCATTTCAACGAATCTTCCAGCAGGAATAAGGGACCAGAAAACCATGTCGATTTGATAAGCTCGCTAACGTTGCAGCCTCGCGACAGAAGATCAGCTAGATTTTGATCTGTTGGGACGTAGCGCCACTTCCCACCAGACGTCATCTCCTGAATGTCAGAAACCCTATTCCCAACAAAGGTCGATAACGTGATTGAGTGTTGTTGCAGCCAATGCAATACGAGCTGTGAGTCGCTCCAAAAATATGACGTTATGTTGTGTTCAGAGAATATATCCTTGATTTTGTAGAACAGCTGAGACAGCAAATGTGCGCCGCACAGTTCAAGCTTCGGAAGAGACTGTTTCTTCACTGGTTCTACTCTCGACTTAGACATGAACAATTTCACTGCGACCTGTCCTAGCGAATTCTCAGTGCGCACATAAATACAGCAGCCGTATGCCGAGGCGTCGCAAAATCCATGCAGTTGAATAGTCCTGGCGTCGTGCTGCAAACAAAACCGCGGTACTGATAGTGACGAGAGTGAATTCAATGACTCCAAACAGTTGCTCCATGCATTGCTTAGAGTCTGTGAAATAGACTCGTCCCAATCCAGTTTTAACAGCCACAACTCCTGAAGAATAATCTTAGCGACGATGACTAGCGGCGACAGCAGACCGATCGGATCGAATAGCGATGATGCAGTTGATAAGATTGTTCGTTTTGTGGTGGGGGCAAAGATTTCCTTGGGAGTGAAGGTAAAGCTAAATACATCAATTTGTTGATGCCACGTTACGCCGAGTGTGCTACTACTTTCATTCTCTGATGTGTTTAGTTTCTTAATAGAGTCATCTTCCATCACGCCTGGATGATTGGAATGCCATTTGCATTAGGGAAAGTGACCATAAGCGAGGGTAGCAGTTATTTCTGTTTTGAGTTTGAGAAGAGTTTGTATTTCATCAGCCCCTCCCAGAAGATCATCAACATAAAACGCCTTTTTAACAGCTGCAGCTCCTAAGGGCCACATATCCTTACAATCATCCGCCAAGTGATGCAAACTACGAGTTGCGAGGTATGGGGCGGACGCGGTCCCATATGTTACGGTATTGAGTTGATAGGTTTGAAGCTAGGCATTTGGGGACGTTCGCCACAAAATATACTGGAATTTTCTATCCTTCTCCCCCACAAGCACCTGTCTATACATCTTAGTGACGTCAGCAGTGATGCCGAACCTATGCATGCGGAATCGTAGCAGTTGCAGGTAAAAATCATCCTGAATGGTCGGACCGACTAACAGAATATCGTTAAGTGACTTCTGCGATGTTGTACGGCAAGAAGCGTCAAATACGACTCTGAGCTTCGTCTGTGCTGCTTGGCTTGAGAACGAAATGGTGAGGAATGTAATAATGTGGTTCCTCTAAGTTTGGCTTCGGTACTATGGACATGTGACCAAAACTTTCATATTCCTGCATAAACGATAGATACTGCGAGCGAATCTCCGGTAAACGGGCAAGACGTCTCTCAATGGCATAAAATCGATTACGAGCTGTATCGACTGAATTTCCAAGACAGCTTGGGTCTTCTTGGAATGGCAAGCGCACGAAAATTCGCCCACTGGCATCCTTCTGTGTTGTATCCCTATAGTGTTCCTCACAGCGACGATGAGTTGGGAGACTTTTAGCTCTGGCGCCGATTAATTCAACCTTCCATAACTGCTGTAAGTTTTTGTCGATCGACTCTTCTACAGTCACCAAGCACAACGATGGCTGTATATTCTGCTGCTCAATGCGCCTAGACCAAAAGAACGATTCATCTGCCAGTGGAGTATTGACAGGTAGCTTCACTATCTGGCTGGTAGGCAATGTGAGAGGTTATTCTGAACTGGAGAGTTAGCTGATAGCCAGATGTTCCAGATGAATGAAGAAACTGACAGTGGCGTTCCAAAAGATGTGTGCATTTTAGCCAGGTCAGCAGAGTCTTGTAGTCCAGCGATTCCTTCCACTTAATCAGAGTTGGCTGATCACACTTCTCCATAACGATGTATATGAGCATAACTTGAGTAATATTCTCAGGTTTGCAGATGTATTCGAAAGAGCTGAATTATCATAACGTTCTTTGAGTTTTTCAAGAGCCTTCGGATAGTTTTCGCTGGTAACCTGGAATGCCTGAACTGTGTCTAACGCCGGCCCCTTTAGGCAGGTCAGCAAATAATTAAACCTTTCTATGTTAGACAGTCCAGACTCACGCACAATAAGTTGCTCGAACGAATTTATGAAATTCTTATAATTCGCATAAGTGCCGTCAAACGTAGGCAGCGACAACCTCGGCAACGATGACCGCACTGGCGGCGGGTGGTGATCCGGCGTCAATATGCTAGCGTTCAGATCTCCTCCTAGTTTTTCCTTAATGGATAGCTTTATTGCTATGTAGGTATCTTCCAAGTCCGCACGTCCTTCATCGTTCGGACTAAGATCCTCGATGTCAGATTGAACGTTTAGAATTTTCTTGAAATACGTTTCCAAGATGCTCAAGCGATAGCGAAGCTCATCATTACAAATTGGGTTTTCCGATTTGCCTTCCACCACAGATTTGATGCGAGAAATATTGCGCTTTATATTGCTCCGTTGGCGTTTCAAATCTTCGAGCGTCGTCATTTTGTTGTGTAGTGTAAATTACACGCACACAGAACAAGAGATTCCAAATTCAAATGCACGCAACAACAGGAAGCAGGCACCAGATCAGCAGCAGCAAGAGAACAAATTTAGAAGCGAGCGACGGTGAAAAAAAAGGGTTGAGCGCAATTCCAGTCCAGAGAGTGAGCAAAAATTCCAACGACGGCAACGAAAGCGAAAGTGAAGCAGAGAAATTCGAAGAGATAGATAACTGCGTTGACCGATGGACCACAGCAGGTAGCAGCAATGCAAACGAAACGAGAGCGCAAGCGCCGTTAAATGCGATGTGGGTGATAAGCGAATGATAGAATTAAGCGAGAATGGCGAGAGCACAGTGAGAGGTTGATGAACCCACGATCGATCAATTCGCTTCTGATATGATTTTCAGAAATTTCGATGGCGACTGCGAGACGAAACGAAAGTGTAGTTGTTGCACTTGCAAATTATGTACCGACGAAGATGTTTGATGGAATATACATAAAATGCGAGTAATTTAATTGTTCACAGAATTAACACACGTGCCCCACGTTGGGCGCCAAAATGTTTGATCAAGGAGCGTTTTCCTCAATATAGTTGTTCAAGGATTGGGGTGTGTCAATCTCCAAGTGAGCGAATAAAACTCGATGGGAAGAAATTTGCTGGAATCCAATAATAATCTGAAAAGTCGAGGGGGTTCAGTTGAGTGCTAGCCAATGACTATTTATTTGGTTTCTAAGTACATGAGCACTGAGCATAAGCGGGCTTCTAGTGTGGTGAATTCAATTACAAATTTAGTGCACGAGCGTAACAAAGAGAGTAAAATGAGCGTAAGGTACTACAAGGCGAGGGTCATTTAAGTGATTATTATATTATATTATGGCATTAAGAGTTTGATCGAACACCCTGTTCTAGACATCTTGAAAAATTTTAATCATCGTAATCAGAATCGGAATGCTTGTATGTGAAGTAGCTGGCACGCATATCAGCGTACGTTAAATGCACCGGACGACTACACACATTACATTTAATAGAGTTTTGGGGCGGTCAATTTCCTTGGCAGAAGGTGAAGACAGACAGACTTGTTGCGATTTTTTAGGTAGAGTTTCCATGGTGCGATTAGTGTATGGCTAGTATTGCCTTCCGTCCACGATTTTTCTAGGGAGAAACTGATACCTGCATATTTACTAGCTTAGCATATTCCTTAGCTGCTCTTTCCTTCAAAGAAGCAATGTATTTTGGATAAGTAAGCACGGAGCTTTCCATAGGCTTTCTACCATGATTTTTTACTGTATCCGCTTGCAGAGAACGAATTTCTTCCATAGGCAGCTCGTTGAAGATGCTACTGATGATAACGGTGCCGAAGACTGAATTCCAAAATCTGATCCAAGCCCGACGATCCTTTGCATCAATACAAGTCTCATCCAAAGCTTCTACCACAATTTGCTCAACACTTTGAACAAAGTAAAATCCTTCGAAGAAGGAGGTAGGTCTCTCAGTGTGATCGGAGACCATACCCTTTCAAGTGGTTGTTCCATCCGGAACTGGGTGTTTGTACCACTGTATGTTGGGCTGGGTTGTGTCATGACTTGTCTCCAATAGGAAACCATGATGTTCTGGTTAGGCATAGTTGCTGTTTCCTCATCCAAAATTTCCGCCGTGCCACAGAATTCCGAGCGATTTCATTTTTCTTAGCATTGTAAAAACCAAATTCGAACTTAAGCTAGGGTGACAACTTTCAAGATTCAATTCGAATAGGGGTCATTATGCAGTTTAATTAATTTTATCATATCCAAGATATTTTTCTTTTTTTCTTTTATGATATATAATAACGACTTTTCAAAGCTGTACTTTTATAATTTCAAAGCAAAAAAACATCCCATATCGTGCGCGTCAAACAAAACACTGTACTTGGAAACTTCAGCAGTTATCTGGCAACTCTCCATGCATGGCAGCAATCAGCTGTTCAAAATAAACAGTCAAATGAATGTTACGGTAAACTTAATTAGAATGCTTTTACCGAGACCATTGGCCATCGAAAAACTACGGAGGCAACATACTAGAATACAAACCTTGTAGCGCAGGCTTCTCTGATGCGCTTCGGACTCGTTTTCGCGTTTAACGATACGTATGTGGTTTTTGTGATTATCTTCTCAGACTACTGCTGATTTAGTTAATTAAAATTACCAGTTTTTGGTATAATGATCGCTCTGCTTCTATTTGTGCTGCCACGAGTCTGCACTTAGCCGAACAGGTGTTTTTGACATAAATGCAATGGCAATAATGTGTAGAAATGGTTGGTTCTGCTTTGGCATTTTGAAGTGATACCACCTGGTAGAAATACAAACGACTACAAATGTTTTCACAATTTGCACAAAAAGTATGCACACGTTTGACGTAAAGGAAGTTTTACTGCAATGAGCTATTTTTTGTAATGCTTAATTAAATAAAAACAGAATTCTTTCAATATAATTTATATTAAATATATTTCTACGAATTCGGCTTAAAAAAGGTGGCATTACTGCATTAACTTCGAAAGACCGAATCGCCCTAGGTGGCCACCTCGGTCTGCAGCGGATTGAGACCGGAATCGTTAAGTGAAATTCAGTGAGCGGATTGAATAGTGATTTACTAAAATGCTTATTTATTAACTTAACATGTATAATGTTAAATCATTTGGATGAGGGTTAATCACCAATTGAACAACCTTTCTGGGAAAGTAAGATTCGAATCATTTTAGGTGTGTATTTATGGGTGTATTTAATCAAATCGCTGGATAATTTGTGAGCGATTTTGATTCCGTATATAATTTCAGAAGCATGCCGAGTGCCATGTCACGAGTGATTTCACTCATGGCCAGAGCTCGCAAATAACAGTTGACCGTTTCTCGTTGTCCGAAAATAACTGTTATTTACAGACCCTTTGAGCATAGAGTCAGAGAAGAACCGTTCATATCGGCTCTCGAATAAATCGGTCTTTGCTCAACCAAAAACATTTTTTTTGCTTCCCTTTTGCTCTGCTCATTCGCAGACCGTTTTGTCGCGAGCGAAGAAAATAAAGGTCTTTTGCTTTTGTATGCGTGTATGTGCGAGTGATGCGTCTATTTAGGCTTGTCCGTCACAAGCCACACTTGCTTTTCTCAATTAAGTGCGTTCGGATTTTCTGAAAAAAAGCGCCGAGATCAAAATAAAAGAGTGCATTATTTTTTTTTATTTTGATGAAAA
This sequence comes from Drosophila tristis, assembly GCA_018150885.1. Lineage (NCBI taxonomy): Eukaryota > Metazoa > Arthropoda > Insecta > Diptera > Drosophilidae > Drosophila > Drosophila tristis. The sequence goes on from JAECWT010000067.1 coordinate 3,109,675, forward strand.
AAAGTCTCAATGCAACGTATGCGGTACGAAATTTGCGGGCTCAAACGCAACAAATTTAAAACTCCATTTAACAAAAATACATGCGGAAATATTTAAAGAATTGGATAGCAACGACAATATCAAAGTGCAGCAAAATATTAAAAAATGAAAAGTAACTTATGAAACAAGTGAACTTAATGAGCGAGCGCTCAGTCGGATCGCTCTCTATGAGTTTGTTATTGAACGAGCAGAACACGAATAGCTCAACTGAGAACCATCAACCGAAAACCAAAACGAAGACAAACGAAGGGTTATGTTAGGAGAGAGAGCAAGCGTGCATGGGTTTTTCGGTTATGCTCATGAGCAGACCGCAAAGGGAAAAACGGTCAACTGTTATTTGCGAGCTCTGCTCATGGCTTATACGCCACTGGTGAAATCACTAGAGAATTCAGTGAAAATTTCATATGAAGTTTCACAAGTGAAAAAAGCCCATACAAATTTCATCTGGAGTTGCACTAGTAAGTCACCACCAGAGAACTGCAAAAATCACATTTTTCTTGATTTACTCATGAGCTAACGTTTTTACTCACATGCAAACGCTCAAAAATACTCAGCGTTGAATAAACTCTTCTTGCACTATCAGACGCTTCGCTCGGATCACTTTCTTGCTTAGGGTGTTTCTTGCTGTACTCATATATACAGGGGTGCCACAGAAATCACTTCCGCTGGAAAATTACCTGAATTTCATTCCGCGGTGCCACACACAGACTTTTCAGCGGAATCAAAATCGCTCACAATTTATTCAGCGATTTCATTAAATACACCCATAAAACACACCTAAAATGATTTGAATCTTACTTTCCCATAAAGGTTGTTCAATTGGTGATTAAGCCAAATAATTTAACATTATACATGTTAAGTTAATAAAATAAGCATTTTAGTAAATCACTATTCTATCCGCTGACTGAATTATCCCCAACGATTCCGCTCTCGATCCGCTGCAGACCGAGGTGGCCACCTAGGGCGATTCGGACTTTCGAAGTTGATACAGTAATGCCACCTTTTTTAAGCCGAATTCGCAGATATATATTTAATATAAATTATATTGAAATAATTCTGTTTTTCTTTAAATAAGCTTTTTTGTGCAAATTGTGAAAACATTTGTAGTCATTTGTAGTTCTACCAGGTGGCATCACTTCAAAATGTCAAAGCAGAACCAACCATTTCTACACATTATTGCCATTGCATTTATGTCAAAAACACCTGTTCGGCTAAGTGCAGACTTGTGGCAGCACAAATAGAAGCAGAGCGATCATTATACCAAAAACTGGTAATTTTAATTAACTAAATCAGCAGTAGTCTGAGAAGACAATCACAAAAACCACATACGTATCGTTAAACGCGAAAACGAGTCCGAAGCGCATCTGAGAAGCCTGCGCTACAAGGTTTGTATTCTAATATGTTGCCTCCGTAGTTATTCGATGGCCAATGGTCTCGGTAAATTCTAATTAAGTTTACCGTAACATTCAGATGACTGTTTATTTTGAACAGCTGATTGCTGCCATGCACGGAGAGTTGCCAGGTAACTGCTGGAGTTGACAAGTACAGTGTTTTGTTTGACGCGCATGATATGGGATGTTTTTTTTGCTTTCAAACTATAAAAGTACAGCTTTGAAACATATTGTTTTGATATGATGAATCAATAAAACTGCAAAATGAACCCTATTCGAATTGAATCTTCAAAGGTGTCCACCCAAGCCTTAGTTCGAATTTGGTTTGTCACAATGCTAAGAAAAATGAAATCGCTCAAAATTCTGTGGGACACAAACATCGACACAAATTTTTGTAAATTTTCCATAACAATCTTTTTCACTTTTGTGTAAAGTTTCGCCAGAACAAGCAAAGTTGTAAAATTTTACCTGCCAATTTCATACAAAACAGGTGGTACATAATCACAAACAAAATTTTAAATTACTTGCTGCGCTGAAGGCAGTGGGATTAGCGACTCAAAATAAATTATAAATAAATAAATAAAAATTTAAATTCAAATATTTACCAGATGCCGAATCTGAATTAGATCGGATCATAATTATAGCCAAAATAAAGAAATTCATTTTCATTTGCTTCCCCCACCTCCTCCAGCAAGAGACCGCGTTACTCATACTTTTCTCGCTCGAACACTCTGCCTCGTTATGTACGCGAGCGCCCGCTGGCGGAGATGTAGGATCTAAAATTAAGATTCTAAATAGTAGATGTACCTATATTTTATATGTAGAATATGCATAGTAGATGTAGATAACAGATGTAGCAAAAATGTAATATGTAAAAAATTTTAAAATTCTACATAAATCATAAGTACGGGTATAGTACGGGTATAAAAGTATAGTCGCGTCCAAAGAAGCGAATCACACTTTCCTTCTCGTTTTGATTTCTCGTATCTTTAAAATTGTAGATGCCACAGATTTTCGTCGTTTGTGGTGGAGAAAGGGCTTATTTCGATAGATGACGTATTGATTCGAAGACGCACTTAATCGCGAAGAAAATAAATAAACAAAGCCAAATTAATAAACAACCATAAAATTGTTAAATTCTTCGACTTTACGAAGAAATATGCCAAATTTACGTGCCGGTTTCGTGGTACGAGTCGCGAATCTTCGAAGACAATATCGATAGGTTCTGAGCCGATTATATTAACGACGTCGTGATAAAAAGTATGCATCAAACATGATGGCTGAGATCCATCTGAGATCTTTCGGATTTTTCGGGGAATACGGAGAACCCCTCCAGCGAAACTCTATACACTGTTGCACCTCCGATAGTAAATAATTGACAATAATGTTGGGAAAATTTCAACCTGTATTTTATACAAAATATTAGAATTAAAGAATATACATTTTGACTATTAGTTAAAATTTAATTTATATAGACATTAAGCTTTTCTGTACCCAGCGTGGCAATGCAAATGCTGCATCATGTACTTCCGGAGAATAGTACTTTAAATTCAAATCTTCGATATCAAAATTTTCTATTTCATTTACAGAGTTAATGAACTTTTGATTCTTGTTTAAAGAACCTAAAACAAAACCTATATGACCACATGGATAAGACGGAACTGAAGTTATTGCATAGGAAACTTTTGGAAAGTGCTCTTTGCAACCCGACATTGTTTTTTTTATATAACTTAAGTCTAGCCAAAAGCTACCTCCTTGCGAGCACACGATTCCATCTTCATCATTAAACAGGCTTACTGCTGGACCAATTGGATCCGAGCTATCCGTTATAATGACATCAAATTCATTTTTATGTTTTATCATGTACTCAAAACCATCGCCAATAGTGAGCTTTAACTTTTTGCTCTTAAAGCCGCATGCCATTGAAGGTAAATGTTGTTTTGAAAGCTCCACAACGCGTTCGTCTATTTCTATTTGATGGACTTCCTCAACCAAGGGATGTTTTACAACTTCACGCGCCACGCCACCATCACCGCCGCCAACAATCAATACTTTCTTGGGATTCCGATGAGAAAAAAGAGGTAGAAAGGCTATCATTTCCTGGTACGAAAATTCATCTCTGGACGTACATTGTATCATTCCATCTAATATTAAGCACTTCCCATATGTTTCACTGAAAACAGAAAAAAAATACTGTAATTTTAAAAACCAAAAGATCAGAATATAACAGTTCCCCGTTCGGAAGGTACTGATGTTTGCTGATTCTACATACATATGTTATTTTCGAAAAATCTGAATTTCAAAGGTCTTAGGATCTTAAAAATTTCCTTTTGCTATGAAACAATAAAATAACGAGAAGGAACGTGTGAGTCGCTTCTGGGGACGCGACTCTACTTATACCCGTACTCAGTCAGTAAATACATTTTTGAGATATGATTTTTTAGAATTTTAGAAAAAAAAAAAATTTTACATTTTACATTTTTTTGCTACATCTGTTATCTACATCTACATCTACAATGTATATTTTACATCTAACATGTAGATTATAGATGTACCATTTATATTCTGCACCTCCGCTAGGGGTTGCTCGCGCACTGGACGTGGCAGAGTGTGCGAGCGAGAAGGAGAATGAGTATCGTGTCTCTGGCTGCAGGAGGCGGGGGAACCAACAGAAAATTAATTTCTTCATTCTGGCTATAATTATGATCCGATCTGATTCATATTCAGCAATCTGGTAGATATGATCATTCTCTACGATACTGCGTTTTATCGTATCTTTAAAATTGTGCCTGCCACAGATTTTCGTTCTTTGTGGGGGCGGAAGGGGGCGGGGCGAAATTTTGAAATACACTTGTAGCAGTGTGATATCACATGAGTCTGGAAACCAAATTTGGTTGCCCTAGCTTTTATAGTCTCTGAGATCCAGGCGTCAAACAAGACGGACAGACGGACGGACGGACGGACGGACGGACGGACGGACAGACAGACATGGCTCTATCGACTCGGCTATTGATGCTGATCAAGAATATATATACTTTACGGGGTCGGAAAATTTTCCTTCTCTGTGTTACACACATCCACTTTTACCACAAATCTAATATACCCCTTAACTCTTTTTTGAGTACGGGTATAAAAATTAAAAATGTTATTTGTTTGATTTATTTGTAATTGCACATTTACATATACATATCCCTGTTTTGGACATGTACATATATACTGTCGGTGGTCCCACGGAGTTGCCTTCAACGGCCGATATACCCCAGAGAAGCAGGTTTTTCGTAAGCCCGTTTTATTCTGGATAAGAAAAGATGGTCACATAACCTCTTAGAAGTCTCACAATATTCTTACCGCAGTATTTCCTCCTGCTCTAACCACGCGACAATACAAAAGTGCAGCTTAAAAATATGGCGGCAATTCATCGTGGCCGAAAATATGCCCGTTCATTCCAGGGCTCAAAATCCATACATTTCAATATACTAGATGTTCTAAAATACCTATCGCTACAAACTATCGTCCCGCGACATCCCCGACCCCGTGAAGAACCACTTCACTCAAATCCAAAACCGCCAGTTTGGAGACGGGATGCATCATAATCCTGGATAGGCCGCAGTCGTTCACGCGCACACTAGCGCGTCTAATGACTCCATCAACTCCTTTGTAGACCTCCTCCACGATGCCCTTACGCCACTCTCTTCGCGGCAAGGCTGGATCGCAGATGAAGACCACGTCACCCTGGCGAATCGCCTCCGTCCTTTGGCACCATTTCTCTCGGCGCACGAGTGTAGGCAGGTACTCCAAGACCCACCTCTTCCAGAAACGGTCCCTCATTAGTCGCGCTATACTGCTTGCGTGTAGCGCACTCCTTGGGCAGCTCCACATCTTCGCCAGGCGTGTCCGGCAAGTTAGCTATTCCTCTGAGCAGATCATTTGGTGTTAGCGGGGCTTCCTGGTCCGCCTCCACCGGCAAGTGGGTAAGCGGACGCGAATTCACTATGTTCTCCGCCTCGATCAGGAAACTCACCAGTACATGATCCCTCGGCGCCACCTCCTTTAACGTGTGGCGCAGGACCCTCTTGACGCACTGCACCATGCGTTCCCAGACTCCTCCTTCAGATGGATTCACTGGGCAATTGAATACCCATTCGATACCTCTGCTCGACAGCTCATCCTGGACTCTCTCCATTTCGAAAACGTCACCAAATCGTCTGGCCTCCCTGTCAGCTCCCACGAAGTTCTTGCCGTTGTCGCTGCGTAGTCTATGTACTGGCCCTCGACGAAAGACGAAATTCCGTATCGCAATTATACAGGAATCCGTAGACAGGTCATAGATGAATCGCCCTGGTCGTCAAGCATGTGAACAGGGCAACCCATCGCTTCTCCTTGTGACGCGCCACCGTCACCAACAGTGGTCCGAAGTAATCTAGTCCCGTATTCTTGAACGGCCAACCATGGGCCTCCAAGCGATCTTCCGGCAGAGGTCCCATTATTGGCGGCGTCGGCCGCGCCCTATGCAACTTGCACACGTTGCATGCTGAGATCACCCTTTGTAGTACACGTCTGAGCTTCGTAATCCAGAACCTCGTCCGGATCTCCGTAATCGTAGCATCCACATTTTGGTGCTTCATCTTGACGTGGAAATGATGCACAATCATCTCCGTGAGACTGTGCCTGTGGGACAGAATTATCGGCCTCCTCGCACTGTACGGCATACAAAATGCGGCATCAACTCTGCCATAGGCTCGCAGAACTCCAAGGTCATCTATGTAGGGTGACAGTCCTCGAGTGTCGCTCCCGCCGGCAACCATCTTGCCGTCTTCTGCCGACCGCATCTCGTTTGGAAACGCTTCACGTTGTGCCCGTCTGATCAACAGGTTCTCCGTGGCCTCACACTCTGATGCAGTAAGGCCGTACTTCTCGAGCTCACTTCTTTGTCCACGGCACCAGCGCGTGAACCTTAAGACCCAGGCTGTAGTCCTGAGTAGCCTACTGTAGCTCGAGAATCTCTGAAAGGAAATACAAAAGTCGTTCGCACCAACAAGCGAAAACTCACTTGGCATCTCCTCGTCGTCGTTACCATCCGAACCTGGTTCAGTTCCAGATTCAGGCTGTGGCCAGCTGCCCGCTGGCTGCCTCAAAAATGCTGGTCCGCCTAGCCAACGTGACTTTTGGCTGAGGTCCACATGGCATTGCGAACGTGTTGCGTCATCCGCCGCATTGTCGGCTGTTGGCACCCATCTCCATTGGGATACCTTCGTCGACTCCAAGATCTCCGCCACACGATTGCCGACAAACTGCTTATATCGGCGGTGGGTGCTACCAATCCATCTTAGCACCGTCTTGGAATCGGTCCATAACACGATGTCACTGATGGCCACACTGTGTTCCTTTTTAACAGTGTCCATCAGCCTAGTTCCAAGAACTGCTGCCTGCAGCTCCAGCCGTGGGATTGACATTATTCTCATGGGCGCGCACTTCGTCTTGGCACATACGAAGCTCACCAGAACGTTATAATCTTCATAAGTGACCCTCCAGTAGGCCACAGCCGCAAATGCAGACTGACTTGCATCGACGAAGACGTGCATTTCTATAGCTCGCACGAGTCCATTCCCGAAATAATGGCGAGGGCCTCTGAACTGTCCCACGGTGTCCATTTCCTTGCGCCAATTCACAAAGGCTCTATATATCTCATCCGGAAGTGGTTCATCCCACTGGATCGTCTGCCTCCAAATCTCTCGTAGCAATAACTTGGCTGTTATCATGAGGCAACACAAGAATCCGAGGGGATCGAACGTAGACATGACCAAGCTCAAATATTCCCTCTTGGTAGGGACTCGATCGCCGTTCAATACGCTGCTAGGAACTCGATGATACTTCACATTGAACCTGAAGTCATCTGTGGCTTCTTGCCAACACATTCCCAGAATCTTTGGACCCAATGCAGCCTCCACAATGGATGAGCTGGATGAAAATTGGCATAGCTCGAATCCAGCGTTCGCATGTATCTCCTTTACTCGGGTAGATACACTGATGGCTTCGCTCTCGGTAGCAAAGCTGTCCACATAGTCATCCACATAATGACAGTCGATGATGGCCTTGACTGCTCTTGGATCCGAATGACGAAACTGTTCAGCATTTACAGTTTTCACGTAATGCGCAGCGCTTGGCGAGCAGGCTGCTCCAAAGGTCATTACAAGCATCTCGTAGATGTCAGGATCCCTTCTGTCATCTCCATCTCTCCACAGAAAGCGTTGGGAGCATCTATCTTCGAGTCGGATCAAAACTTGGTGGAACATCTCCTTGATGTCGCCACAGACTCCGACGGCACCTTCTCTAAAATGAAAGAGCACAGCTGGCAAGGGTTTATAATGTTGCGGCCCTTTGGCCAGTGCCGAATTTAGTGATGTTCCACCAACTCTGGCCGCAGCGGCGAAAACCAGCCTAATCTTTCCCGGCTTGTTTGGGTTTTCTACTCCAAAGTGTGGCAGATACCATAGCCTGCCACTTTCCACTGCGACCTCATGAGGCTTCAACCGTCGAGCGTATCCTTTAGACACGTAATCATTGATGATCCTAGTGTATTCCTGCGCGAACTGGCCGTTGCGCTTCATCTTCTTCTCGACGTTGAGCAACCGCTTGTACGCCATGTCATAGCTTTGTGGAAGCCCAATGGAGTCATCCTTCCATAATAAACCTGTCTGGTAACGTGGCCCCACTCTCACCGTGGTATCTTCCAATGTCTTCTGCGCCCGCACGTCGTCGCTGCTGGCAACTGGTGGCGCAAGCTTCACACCAAAGTTCTCGACATCAAAATAATCTTCCACCATTCTCTGAATAGTGTCATCCAATGAAACAGCTAGGAAGCAGGACCTCGGCGTAGTTGATTGTCCACTTGTCGGCCCAAAGACAACCCAGCCCAGCTTGGTTGCGGCCGCATAAGGTCCCTGTCTGGAAAACCGTCTCGTTTGAAGTGGAAGTCCCAAGTGTCCGTGATCCAGTCTAATGAGCAGTTTCGGCACCACATTGCTGTAGGGTGTCATTGGCAGGCGGGCATCCTTGTGCACGCCCTGGACATCTCGTCGGTGTAGAGTCTGCATCGGCAGGCTCAGGTTCGAAACGGAAAACACGTTTCGCAACGCATGGCGAATTGGCTTGCCTGCTCCACTGATTTGCAGACTTACCACGTTGGTAGGCTCCCTGGTGGATCTACCGCCAAACCACTGCCTTCGCTGACTGCAAGAAGGCAGTGAGATTGCTCACACGAGTTGCGAAGGGTACAATCTTCGCCAGGTTGTGCTCCGAAATGGAAGGGACCTCTCGAATTCCATTTAGCTGGCTGCGTATAAGTTGCTCCGGTCGGCCATACCTAAAGCGCAGCTGCTCGATCACAGCGCTGACGTTACTTCGATGAATCAGGAGCGACTTGACGGTCTCACGAGCTTCATCCTTCAGCGCCTTCATTAAGCGTTGGTTATTCTCCAGATCAGTACAATTATACGCGTGAGTGGTTTCCGTAAACGCACAAAGAAAGATCGGCCAATCTTCTGGCTGACCTCCTAGTACTGGCAGATCTGGAAGCTTGCGTGGCATATAGTTTCCACTGCTTCCATTCGGAGTCGTCCAGGCGTAGGACCCCGCTAGTGAAGTCGGCGTTATGACGTTATGGATCCCTACACCCGGTGGCACAACTACTCGCGCTGTCTGGGCGGTGCTGGTTGCACAAAATGGCGTAAAATAGCTGCTGCTCATAAGCAGGGATGGTCCGCTACATGATGGTGGTTCCATACGTGCTGCACTGCTCGCACCGGCTCCGTTATATGGGATCGGATCGCTACTGATCGAAAATGGCGTATCGCTCCAAGATGGCGTCAGCAGTGACGCCGCACTACTCACGCCGACATCGCTCGATATTACGGTATCAGTGGCAGTGTTCCCGTTGTTTCGGGCTCTTTCCCTTTCCAGCTCTTTCTCCAAAGCTGCGATTTTCTCCAAGAGATCCGGGTTTGGGGCTGGCTGGGCCTGTCCTGGTACTGAAACGTCAGCTGTGGTGTAACGAACTGTTTCTGTCCGTCTAAATCAGCGAGGCTGGCTCAGCGGCCGACGGTTCGTTGCAACAAATTTGTATGTTGCCTCACAGACACGAAAGAATGCACGGGTGGGTTTAATTACTGGCTGTGGGTACTTTATTGGTATCTTATAACTATGGGATCTTACTATAACAACGAATCGTTTCCTTATTACTCTACGTTCTCGCGCCACCGGCCCCTCAGGCTCCTCGCTAGTGCTGTGGCTATGCGTCCGACCCGGCTCACGCCTGATCTATACACACAACTCCGCACCTACCGAGTCGCTTTTGACGGCCTTGGCGATAGTGGTACCTGTCGTCCCTCCTTTGGCACTACGCAGACCTTGTTCCCCTGGTTGGGTCGTACTGCTGCCTGTCGGTTGGGCCGCTTATATTCTTCCTTGTATTCTCCCGTTGACTTTCCTTGTCAGTTGGTCTCTCGTACTCGCTTGGGTTCGCGCTTTTTCCTCCTTGCTTGCACTCTACTGACTGTCTTCCTTCACTGTTGCCGGGCTCCTCTTATACCCTCGCTTCGACGCTAGCGTCCGCGCCTCTGCCTAGCAACAGCGGTAAATCCGTGCGCCACTGGTAATTTTCCATCGGCCTCTTCGCTTGATTCCCTCACGTTCTTAACGGGACCGGGCTGGTGGCGTGATCTCATGTCCATACATGGACATGCGCTGGACCGCTGCCGGCCCGCTCCCGCCGTTCCTAGCCTGACGTGAGCGCCGCTCCTTGCGGGCTCCTCCATTCCCGACTCCCTCCACGGGCTCGTACCGGAGGCATGATCTCATGCCCATATATGGTCATGCGCTGGACCCCTGCCACTCTAACGGCACCCGGCTCTCACACTCTTGCGAATTCGCCGTGAATTCTCGTCTTAACCCTTACTTGGTTCCCTTGTGAGGAAACTCCATTCCTCACACTTCCCCCTTTCTTTACCAGAGGAAAACTCCCTTCGTTTTCCTTCCGGCCACCTTCCCATTTGAATTCAAGCGTGCGCGCGGGCACGCACTCACGCTGGTTTCGGACTGGTTCCTCCATTGCCCGATCGGTTCGCCACCTATCGGATCGGGTCTGCCGATGTAGTTCCGGAACCAGCCCCGTGCATGATTCTCCCGATAGCTGCGCGCATCGTGTGAACGATATGTGCGCCTCTGATCATGCTGCCAGACCCTCTTCATGTGTTGCCGGATCGCTCCCCTTTTCACGTGTTGCTTCCGCTTGCGGTACCTATTGTATACGCTGGCCGGCTGCGTTTTCGCGTAAGTTTTTATGTTACTGCCCTCGTGGGCTCTGTGTACCTCGCGTGTAACCCCACGACTAGCCCGACATCAAGCTGCCATGCCCGGGGTAAGTTATTTTCCCCTCCCCCCCTTCATACCTCGACGGACACCTCGACCTGGTTTGCCGACGCCGATAACCGGTACCGCACCCCGCGCATCCTCACGAGACGCTTTACGCGTCGGCCGATCCGGCGTGTGCCTCCCGCGCCACTGCCTCCGGCCATTCTCCGATATCCACATGTCGCCAGCGGACATTCTCCCCCGTCGGCTCCTCCACCGACTGCTGTCTCTGCAGCTGTGGCCGGGCGACCTCAGCCCTGGGATCCGGGCACGACGATTGCCGCACTAGGACAGGCCTAGCCTTGGCTTTCGCAGGTGAGGGCCACACCCACGGACCGCGCTCCCATCTCTCACCTTCTGTGTCCGCTGCCGGTTCTTTCGGCGCCGTTGCTGGCGTTGCCGGTTCCTCCGTCACCGTCTCTGCCGGTACCTCCGTCGCCGTCGCTGGTGCTGCCGCCTCTTCCGTCGCTGCCGCTGTCGGTGCCTCTGTCGCTGCCGCTGTCGGTGCCTCTGTCGCCGTCGCAGCCGGTGCCTTCGCCGCTGCGTGTGCTCCCGCTGCCGCTGGCTCCCGCGCCTCCGGCGCCGTCTCCTCCGCCATCCTGGCCTCTGCCTGCCTCCGGTGCTGCCGTGGATCACGCGCGTTGCTTCGCGGGGCTGGTTCCTCTTCCCATACCTTCCGTTCTTCCTGCGCCTCCGATGGTGCGGGTCCCGACGCCCACGTTATGTGGATAACTTGGTGGTGCCATATCATGCCATTTCTTACCGCCGTGTGCACGTTTTGCGACACAAATGGCCCGCACACCGCGTTCTCCGGACCGCCCCACTGGGGCTGCTGGGCCTCTTCCTGTGGCGGCTCCTTCGGTGCCTCCTCCTGTCGTGACGACGACTGTTGTGGCGGTGCGTTCGGTGGTGGCGATTTTGGTGGCGGTGACTGCGGGGGCGTTGGCTGTTGTGTGCTCTATGGCTGCGGCGGTGGCTCGGGATGCCGGCGTTCCCATAAGGGTGCCTCCTCACCCTGTTGGGGTTGCTGCTGCCCCGCCGGTCCGCTAAACAGACCCGTATTCACCTGGAGGAACCTCGGAGGAGGCGGAGCCTCCTCCTCGTTCCTCTCGTGAGCTTCGGCTTCACGCCGCGTGGCCTCCCTCTGCCGTTGCAGGGCGGCCTGTGCTTCCCGCATTATGGCTTTGTTCAGCGCCGCCTCCCTTCGCGCCTTCTCCGCTGCCTTGCTTCGGGCCTCCTCCTCATGTCGCCGCTCTTCCTCGCGTCGTCGCTCCTCCTCGCGTCGCCGCCCCTCTTCGCGTCGCCGCTCCTCCCCGCGTCGCTGGCGGCTGCGCTGCTGGCGTCGCCATTGGCTGCTCTGCTGGCCTCGCTGTCGGGTGTGCTGAGGCCTGCGCTCTCCGTTGCAACGGTACCTCTGCCGTCCGTCTCTGCTGCGCTGCTGCTGGCCTTGACGTCGGCTACGATGGCGTCGCTGGCGGCATGGTTTTCATCGGCTGCTGCGGCTCCCGTTGCCCTGCAGCTTCACGCTTCTGCTCCCCCAAATAGCGCTCCGCCGATCGGATGGCGATGCCGGGGAACGCTGCGTCGCGTCGCAGCTCCTGCTCCCGTGCCCGCTTCTCCTCGTCGTTGAGCTGCATTCTCCGGAGCTCGGCTCTCCTTGGAGCCGGCTCGACGGAGACCACCACCACGTCGCTGTCTTCGCTGTCCTCCTCCTCCGTTGCTCCTGGCGACACTTCCGGCTCCCGTCTGCTTCGAGGAGACGCCCACGAGGACCACTCGCTCCTTGGGGATGCCATGGGGCTCGTAAATGGGGACGCCATGAGCTCCAACTCTGGAGTCTCGCTCCGCCGATCGCACCGCTCACCTCGCGAGGGCTCCGCCCCCAAGTAAAATTCCAACATGGCGATTTTTCTTCTTTTTTTTTCCCTCTCTTTTTAAATCCGCGCTTGCGTCTGTGTCTACCTCTGGCTCGTGACTGATCGACAGCTCCAGCCTCTGCCGCCGTCGAGCCCTTGCTGTTTTTCCCGTCGTTCCGTCGTACGGTAGTTGGGCATTCCTTCTCCCGCTCTCTCGAAGGTTCCTGCCTCTCAGCACTGGGTCTCTTCGCCGCGTTAACCCTTCCGCGGCCGGTGGGGGTCTACTCGCACCCAATCATACCTGATCCCACCCCCTTTCGTTTGTAGAAATTTTATATATATTTTATATTTTCTTTTCTTTCCTTAGGCTTTGACGCCCGGCTTCCCCTCCCCCCGAGCTGATCGAATTCCCCCTTCGGCCCATGTGATTACTGTGAATGTGCGCTATCCTTCAATAACTTTGGGTTATTTTCCAGCCCATCCTGCATCCTTGGTCCGCGATGCCGATCTTCATAAATGCCTGACTAACAGGTCCTCCAACCTTTCGCCCGGCTGCATCATGACGATCGGCCCTGGCTTGTCACCTCATTGCCGCCTTCGGTTTGGCCTTTGGAGTGACCTCAGCCCCATGCAGCTGCTCCGGACCCGAGGGTCATCCGACCCCTCGCCCGTAAGCAACGCGTGGGTAGTGCCTTCTGCCCGGCCAAACCCGACGGTTGTAGATGACCCAGGAATCCCGAACCCCAGGACTAGGATTATCCTTCACACTTCACTGGTGCCCCGAGGGTATCTCTCCGCCCGGGTCTCGGTCAACCGAACGACTTGGGCTTCGGGTATGTTGCTCCTACCAGTTTTTCTCTTTTCTATCCTTTCAATTTTCTTCCAGATTTGGACTTCCGTCGTCTGTACGTGCCGCCTCCTTCCAGACTTTTATATATACGGGTTGGTGTCGGCTCTTGACGGCGTCCTGTGAGACCCAATTCAGAGCCTCTGCCCACGCTCACACCCTCTTAGCCTTAAGTAGTTCTTGACTCCGGCCCCCCCTTTGCCTGTTCTCACTCATCCGCTTCCTTTATCCCTGTCCATTTCTGATTCCTTATTTTCCTTCGTCGTTTGCCTGTGGCTTTAGGTCTCCAATATGTGCCGTCCGTGTATGCTTATCGCTGTCTCTCCGCAGCTTGTATATCACCGGTGACACGAAATCAGTGATCTGGTAGGGACCGGCATACCTTGGGGCCAATTTTGCTGCGAACCCCTCGGCTGCGTTCGACAGCTGGTGCTGTTTAACCCACACCTGTTCTCCGACCTTGGGCTTCCAAGCTCTTTTCCGCAAGTTGTAATATCTTGCCTGATCCTGGGCTGCTCTTTCCAAATTCCGCCTCACCAGCTGAAAAAGTTCTTTCAGTTTTACCGCGTGTTCGTCCGGAGTGTTTGTCTCCTGACCCGTGCCGAGTGTTTCCTCATCGTACAAAGCCTTCGGTAGCCTGGGCTCTCTCCCTTGCACTATGAATGCTGGTGCGAATCCAGTGGACTCCGTGACCCCAGAGTTCACGGCCAACATCAACTCGGGCCACTTCTCGTCCCAGCATCTCTGGTCTCCTTCGGTGAACTGCGCGATCATAGTTTTCACCGTTCTGTTGGTTCGTTCCGTTGGGTTTTCTTGCGGCGTGTACGGTGCTGTAAACTGGTGTCGAACTCCCACCTGATCCAGAAACTTTTTAAACGCCCGACTGGTGAACTGGACCCCATTGTCGGTGATCATCACCTTGGGTACGCCGAACCGGGCCAATATTCGTTCTCTGAAATCCTTTATCAGGGCTTCTGCCGTGGCCTTTCTCATTGGCACCAGCTCGGTCCATTTTGAAAACCGGTCTACCAGCACCAACAGCATGGCGTTCCCATGTTTTGATCTGGGCAATGGTCCCACAAAATCCGCGCACACCGTCGCCCATGGTTCCTCTGGTATTTGTGTCAGCATCTTCCCGGCCGCCTGTGCCTGAATTGGCTTGAAACGCATGCAGGTGTCACATTTCCTGACATACGTTCTCACGTCTCGGTGCATCCCCGGCCAGTAGTACCTGGCAGCTATCCTTGCCATCGTCTTCCTGCCGCCGGCGTGACCCGCCTCCGGAATATCGTGGTTTTCCCGCATGACCCGCTCCCGTCGGTCCTTCGGCACGCAAAGCTTCCACGCTACTACTTCTTCGTCGCCGGCCCGGTGCGGGATATGCCGGTACACCCCGCCTGCCTCCTCCACATAATCTGGTAACTTGGCCGGCTCCTTTCTCATCTTCTCCTTGACCTTTTCTATCCATGCGCATTGTTCTTCGGGCTCCTGTCCAACGTCCTCCGCTCGCATACATCGCTCTTCCATGGGCTGTCGAGATAGCGCGTCAGCCACCACGTTCTGCTGTCCCTTCCTATACGCTATTTCGAAGTCGTATTGCTGTAACTCCAGCGCCCATCTCGCGATTCTCCCCGTCGGGCTCTCTATGCTGTTGAGCCATTTCAATGCCATGTGGTCGGCTTCCAAATAGGGTTTGAGCTTCCTGATGGCCCACACAATCGCCAGGCATTCCTTCTCAGTAGCCGAGTAATTCTTCTCCGCACTGTTCAGCGTCCGGCTGGCGTATGAGATCACCCTTTCGCCCTTCTCCCCCTCTATATTGGAATGTGTCTGGTCTTCCGTCGCTGGTGCCGTCACTTTCGCTTTTGTTTGTCCAGCTACGGTGGCCGGCTCGTCCTTGCACCTCCGGCACACTACAGTCGCGGCCGACTTTGAAAAAGGATTTGCCGCCTTCGCTCTTCCCGCTGGACTCTCCTTCTAGAACTCTACGCGATCCCTCTCCAGTGCCTCGAACTCATCCGCTAACATCATCATGTGGTCCAGGTCCTTGCACCTATGTGGCCTGATGAATATACGCAGATCTGGCATGCTGTTCTCGCGGATGAGCTCCATCTGCTCCTCAGGAGTACATTTGAGGGGTCTCATGAGGGTCTGCATGTCCACCATGTAGCTCTTGAATGGCTCTCCCCATTTTTGCTTCCTTTGCCGTACCTCTTGGAGCAACTTCTCGAAGTACCCCCTCGGCAAGAAGTAGGCCTGGAAGCTTGTTGCGAAGGCTTCCCATGTTTGCCACTGCCGGTTATTGGCGATGAACCACATCAACGCCTGGCCCTTCAGCAACTCTGGCATCGCTCTGGGAATCAGATTCACGTCCAGCCAGTACATATCAGCCGACCATTCGACCTGCTCCAGAAACTCCAGGGGCTTCGCCGTCCCATCGAAACGGAACGACCATTCCCTTACCTGTTTGGCTACATTCGCGTATAGTATGCGAGACTGCCTCCCGGCCTGCGCCTCGGGAACTTCCCGCCCCTCTTCGTTGCGGCTTCTCGATGGTTCTCGTGTCGCGGTGTTTCGGGCCTCCGCTGGATCCACACTCTTTGGCCGTGGCCTACTGACGGACGGCCTCGGGGAGCGGCTCCTGTCTGGTATCGCCAGGCTTGCTATGAGGTCCTCCGCCGGCATTTTCCACACCGATGACGCGCCCGCACCTCCCGGCAATGGCAGACGCTCATACGCGTCGGGCCTATCTTCCGCTGGCAAGGGTGACGCTCTACCTGTCCGGAGCTCCCAGGCCTCCAGCAGGTCTGCGCACTCTGGATCCGCCTCGTGCTTCTGCACCCAGTCCTTAAACTGTCTCCGCATTTCGGACACGGTGCCTTCCAGTTCCAGCCCAAACTCTAGGGCACACCGGACCAGTTCTTCCTTCCTCATGGAATGGATCCATTATCGGCTCCTCATGGTGTATAGATACCTCGCTCAGTACCGCCCTTCCCAATGCACTCCGTTCTTTGCTTGTCGTGAGGCCCCACGTTGGGCGCCAGTTGTAACGAACTTCGCGCTTGGGTTCGCGCTTTTTCCTCCTTGCTCGCACTCTACTGACTGTCTTCCTTCACTGTTGCCGGGCTCCTCTTATACCCTCGCTTCGACGCTAGCGTCCGCGCCTCTGCCTAGCAACAGCGGTAAATCCGTGCGCCGCTGGTAATTTTCCATCGGCCTCTTCGCTTGATTCCCTCACGTTCTTAACGGGACCGGGCTGGTGGCGTGATCTCATGTCCATACATGGACATGCGCTGGACCGCTGCCGGCCCGCTCCCGCCGTTCCTAGCCTGACGTGAGCGCCGCTCCTTGCGGGCTCCTCCATTCCCGACTCCCTCCACGGGCTCGTACCGGAGGCATGATCTCATGCCCATATATGGTCATGCGCTGGACCCCTGCCACTCTAACGGCACCCGGCTCTCACTCTCTTGTGAATTCGCCGTGAATTCTCGTCTTAACCCTTACTTGGTTCCCTTGTGAGGAAACTCCATTCCTCACAGTGGTCGTAACACTTCCAAGTTGGGAAGCTACTACGGTAACAGCGGTGGTCGTGTTGGGAATCAGCGGCACCGATGTTACTTTCGGCTTTGGCAGCTTCTTTCCTGCACCACTGCTTCCAGGTTGGGAAGCCGCGCTCATTGTTGTTGGAGTCGCTTGCTCCTCGTTCAACCGGCTACTTCGTCTGGGAGAATGTTGCATCCTTCTATTCTACCCAATGCTCCGGCTAATCGGCGCTGCCTGCGTCTACTCTGGGTCGCTGTCTGCCGCTCGTCCAATCAACGCTGTCCGCGTCTCTGGCGACTCTCTTGCTTGAGGTGGCTGACTGCCTGTATTCAAGCGCAAGTTGCCCTTGCAGTCGACTTGCCTAGGACTGCGAATAAAAGATCATGTCAGTGGTCCCACGGAGTTGCCTTCAACGGCCGATATACCCAAGAGAAGCAGGTTTTTTGTAAGCCCGTTTTATTCTAGATAAGAAAAGATGGTCACATAACCTCTTAGAAGTCTCACAATATTCTTACCGCAGTATTTCCTCCTGCTCTAACCACGCGACAATACAAAAGTGCAACTTAAAAATATGGCGGCAATTCATCGTGGCCGAAAATATGGCCGTTCATTCCAGGGCTCAAAATCTATACATTTCAATATACTAGATGTTCTAAAATACCTATCGCTACAAACTATCGTCCCGCGACATATACTAAATTAAATGTTACATATGCAAATTAATATTGTCTGTTTTAAAGAATTTTTTAAAATCTGGTATTTTTGTAACGTTTTTTTTTCAGAGGTAGTGCTTCTATTTTTCACATAACTTAAGTATTTTATATCTGGTTGCATAGAACTTTGAAGTTCCGAAAAGCTGACAAATGCAGCTAAATGCAGCTTTAAAAAATTCTTACAAAAAAACTAAACCATAAAAAAAAACCATAGTTTGCATATATGTATAAATATATATAAAAAGCGAGAAATATATATAGAAAAGTTCTCTGAAAAAGGGGATTTATTGAAAAAGTTGTAGAGTCGAAAGCACACAATATTAATGTACATATGTACCATTTAATTTAGTATATATGTACATGTCTAAAACAGGGATATGTATATTTAAATGTGCAATTTCAAATAAATAACATTTCTTATTTTTATACAGGGGTGCCACAGAAATCACTTCCGCTGGAAAATCACCTCAATTCCATTCCGCCGTGCCACACACCGATTTTTCAGCGGAATCAAAATCGCTCACAATTATCCAGCGATTTCATTAAATACACCCATAAAACACACCTAAAATGATTTGAATCTTACTTTCCCATAAAGGTTGTTCAATTGGTGATTAAGCCTCCAAATAATTTAACATTATACATGTTAAGTTAATAAAATAAGCATTTTAGTAAATCACTATTCTATCCGCTGACTGAATTATCCCCAACGATTCCGCTCTCGATCCGCTGCAGACCGAGGTGGCCACCTAGGGCGATTCGGACTTTCGAAGTTGATACAGTAATGCCACCTTTTTAAGCCGAATTCGGAGCAAGATATTTAATATTAATTATATTGAAAGCATTGTTTTTCTTTAATTAAGCATTACAAAAAATAGCCCATTGCGGTAAAACTTCCTTTATGTCAAACGTGTGCATACTTTTTGTGTAAATTGTGAAAACATTTGTTATCATTTGTAGTTCTACCAGGTGGCATCACTTCAAAATGCCAAAGCAGAACCACTAACCATACAGTATACTGTATGGTTAGTGGCAGAACCAACCATTTCTACACATTATAGGCATCGCATTTATGTCAAAAACCCCTGTTCGGCTAAGTGCAGACCCATGGCAGCACAAATAGAGAGATAGCGATCAATATACCAAAAACTGGTAATTAAAATGAACTAAATTAGCAGTAGTTTGAGAAAACAACCACAAAAACCACATACGTATCGTCTGAAGGAGAAAACGAGTCCGATGCGCATCTGAGAAGCCTGCGCTACAAGGTTTGTATTCTAATATGTTGTCTCCGTAGTTATTCGATGGCCAATGGTCTCGGTAAAAGCATTCTAATTAAGTTTACCGTAACATTCAGATAACTGTTTATTTTGAACAGCTGATTGCTGCCATGAACGGAGAGTTGTTTTGTTTGACGCGCATGATATGGGATGTTTTTTTTTCTATCAAACTATAAAAGTACAGCTTTGAAACATATTGTTTTGATATGATGAAATCAATAAAACTGCAAAATGAACCCTATTCGAATTGAATCTTCAAAGGTGTCCACCCTAGCCTTAGTTCGAATTTGGTTTGTCACAATGCTAAGAAAAATGAAATCGCTCGAAATTCTGTGGGACACAAACATCGACACAAATTTTTGTAAATTTTCCATAACAATCTTTTTCACTTTTGTGTAAAGTTTCGCCAGAACAAGCAAAGTTGTAAAATTTTACCTGCCAATTTCATACAAAACAGGTGGTACATAATCACAAACAAAATTTTAAATTACTTGCTGCGCTGAAGGCAGTGGGATTAGCGACTCAAAATAAATTATAAATAAATAAATAAAAATTTAAATTCAAATATCTACCAGATGCCGAATCTGAATTAGATCGGATCATAATTATAGCCAAAATAAAGAAATTCATTTTCATTTGCTTCCCCCACCTCCTCCAGCAAGAGACCGCGTTACTCATACTTTTCTCGCTCGAACACTCTGCCTCGCTATGTACGCGAGCGCCCGCTGGCGGAGATGTAGGATCTAAAATTAAGATTCTAAATAGTAGATGTACCTATATTTTATATGTAGAATATGCATAGTAGATGTAGATAACAGATGTAGCAAAAAATGTAATATGTAACAAATTTTAAAATTCTACATAAATCATAAGTACGGGTATAGTACGGGTATAAAAGTATAGTCGCGTCCAAAGAAGCGAATCACACTTTCCTTCTCGTTTTGATTTCTCGTATCTTTAAAATTGTAGATGCCACAGATTTTCGTCGTTTGTGGTGGAGAAAGGGCTTATTTCGATAGATGACGTATTGATTCGAAGACGCACTTAATCGCGAAGAAAATAAATAAACAAAGCCAAATTAATAAACAACCATAAAAATTTTTAAATTCTTCGACTTTACGAAGAAATATGCCAAATTTACGTGCCGGTTTCGTGGTACGAGTCGCGAATCTTCGAAGACAATATCGATAGGTTCTGAGCCGATTATATTAACGACGTCGTGATAAAAAAGTATGCATCAAACATGATGGCTGAGATCCATCTGAGATCTTTCGGATTTTTCGGGGAATACGGAGAACCCCTCCAGCGAAACTCTATACACTGTTGCACCTCCGATAGTAAATAATTGACAATAATGTTGGGAAAATTTCAACCTGTATTTTATACAAAACATTAGAAATAAAGAATATACATTTTGACTATTAGTTAAAATTTAATTTTATAGACATTAAGCTTTTCTGTACCCAGCGTGGCAATACAAATGCTGCATCATGTACTTCCGGAGAATAGTACTTTAAATTCAAATCTTCGATATCAAAATTTTCTATTTCATTTACAGAGTTAATGAACTTTTGATTCTTGTTTAAAGAACCTAAAACAAAACCTATATGACCACATGGATAAGACGGAACTGAAGTTATTGCATAGGAAACTTTTGGAAAGTGCTCTCTGCAACCCGACATTGTTTTTTTTATATAACTTAAGTCTAGCCAAAAGCTACCTCCTTGCGAGCACACGATTCCATCTTCTTTTAAAGCATGTTTCATTAAATTATAATAGCTTTCATTAAACAGGCTTACTGCTGGACCAATTGGATCCGAGCTATCCGTTATAATGACATCAAATTCATTTTTATGTTTTATCATGTACTCAAAACCATCGCCAATAGTGAGCTTTAACTTTTTGCTCTTAAAGCCGCATGCCATTGAAGGTAAATGTTGTAAAAGCTCCACAACGCGTTCGTCTATTTCTATTTGATGGACTTCCTCAACCAAGGGATGTTTTACAACTTCACGCGCCACGCCACCATCACCGCCGCCAACAATCAATACTTTCTTGGGATTCCGATGAGAAAAAATAGGTAGAAAGGCTATCATTTCCTGGTACGAAAATTCATCTCTGGACGTACATTGTATTATTCCATCTAATATTAAGCACTTCCCATATGTTTCACTGAAAACAGAAAAAAAATACTGTAATTTTAAAAACCAAAAGATCAGAATATAACAGATCCCCGTTCGGAAGGTACTGATGTTTGCTGATTCTACATACATATGTTATTTTCGAAAAATCTGAATTTCAAAGGTCTTAGGATCTTAAAAATTTCCTTTTGCTATGAAACAATAAAATAACGAGAAGGAACGTGTGAGTCGCTTCTGGGGACGCTACTCTACTTATACCCGTACTCAGTCAGTAAATACATTTTTGAGATATGATTTTTTAGAATTTTAGAAAAAAAAAAAAAATTTTACATTTTACATTTTTTTGCTACATCTGTTATCTACATCTACATCTACAATGTATATTTTACATCTAAAATGTAGATTATAGATGTACCATTTATATTCTGCATCTCCTCCGCTAGGGGTTGCTCGCGCACTGGACGTGGCAGAGTGTGCGAGCGAGAAGGAGAATGAGTATCGTGTCTCTGGCTGCAGGAGGCGGGGGAACCAACAGAAAATTAATTTCTTCATTCTGGCTATAATTATGATCCGATCTGATTCATGTTCAGCAATCTGGTAGATATGGTCATTCTCTACGATACTGCGTTTTTAGTTTTATCGTATCTTTAAAATTGTGCCTGCCACAGATTTTCGTCCTTTGTGGGGGCGGGGCGAAATTTTGAAATACACTTGTAGCAGTGTTATATCACATGAGTCTTGAAACCAAATTTGGTTGCCCTAACTCTTATAGTCTCTGAGAACCAGGCGTCAAACAAGACGGACAGACGGACAGACGGACAGACAGACATGGCTCTATCGACTCGGCTATTGATGCTGATCAAGAATATATATACTTTATGGGGTCGGAAAATTTTCCTTCTCTGTGTTACACACATCCACTTTTCCCACAAATCTAATATACCCCTTAACTCTTTTTTGAGTACGGGTATAAAAAGTTGTAACCCGATTGGTAAATCAGTCTGATCACTAACCATACAGTATATAGATGTGCCAGTTTATACACCGAAATGGGAAATAAATACAATATATAAAAATTAAAAATGTTATTTGTTTGATTTATTTGTAATTGCACATTTACATATACATATCCCTGTTTTGGACATGTACATATATACTAAATTAAATGTTACATATGCACATTAATATTGTCTGTTTTAAAGAATTTTTTAAAATCTGGTATTTTTGTAACGTTTTTTTTTTCAGAGGTAGTGCTTCTATTTTTCACATAACTTAAGTATTTTATATCTGGTTGCATAGAACTTTGAAGTTCCGAAAAGCTGACAAATGCAGCTAAATGCAGCTTTAAAAAATTCTTACAAAAAAACTAAACCATAAAAAAAAACCATAGTTTGCATATATGTATAAATATATATAAAAAGCGAGAAATATATATAGAAAAGTTCTCTGAAAAAGGGGATTTATTGAAAAAGTTGTAGAGTCGAAAGCAGACAATATTAATGTACATATGTACCATTTAATTTAGTATATATGTACATGTCTAAAACAGGGATATGTAT
This sequence comes from Drosophila tristis, assembly GCA_018150885.1. NCBI lineage: Eukaryota > Metazoa > Arthropoda > Insecta > Diptera > Drosophilidae > Drosophila > Drosophila tristis. Next base: position 3,132,452 of record JAECWT010000067.1, read on the forward strand.
ATTTAAATGTGCAATTTCAAATAAATAACATTTTTTATTTTTATACAGGGGTGCCACAGAAATCACTTCCGCTGGAAAATCACCTCAATTCCATTCCGCCGTGCCACACACCGATTTTTCAGCGGAATCAAAATCGCTCACAATTATCCAGCGATTTCATTAAATACACCCATAAAACACACCTAAAATGATTTGAATCTTACTTTCCCATAAAGGTTGTTCAATTGGTGATTAAGCCTCCAAATAATTTAACATTATACATGTTAAGTTAATAAAATAAGCATTTTAGTAAATCACTATTCTATCCGCTGACTGAATTATCCCCAACGATTCCGCTCTCGATCCGCTGCAGACCGAGGTGGCCACCTAGGGCGATTCGGACTTTCGAAGTTGATACAGTAATGCCACCTTTTTTAACTATAAAAGTACAGCTTTGAAACATATTGTTTTGATATGATGAAATCAATAAAACTGCAAAATGAACCCTATTCGAATTGAATCTTCAAAGGTGTCCACCCTAGCCTTAGTTCGAATTTGGTTTGTCACAATGCTAAGAAAAATGAAATCGCTCGAAATTCTGTGGGACACAAACATCGACACAAATTTTTGTAAATTTTCCATAACAATCTTTTTCACTTTTGTGTAAAGTTTCGCCAGAACAAGCAAAGTTGTAAAATTTTACCTGCCAATTTCATACAAAACAGGTGGTACATAATCACAAACAAAATTTTAAATTACTTGCTGCGCTGAAGGCAGTGGGATTAGCGACTCAAAATAAATTATAAATAAATAAATAAAAATTTAAATTCAAATATCTACCAGATGCCGAATCTGAATTAGATCGGATCATAATTATAGCCAAAATAAAGAAATTCATTTTCATTTGCTTCCCCCACCTCCTCCAGCAAGAGACCGCGTTACTCATACTTTTCTCGCTCGAACACTCTGCCTCGTTATGTACGCGAGCGCCCGCTGGCGGAGATGTAGGATCTAAAATTAAGATTCTAAATAGTAGATGTACCTATATTTTATATGTAGAATATGCATAGTAGATGTAGATAACAGATGTAGCAAAAAATGTAATATGTAAAAAATTTTAAATTCTACATAAATCATAAGTACGGGTATAGTACGGGTATAAAAGTATAGTCGCGTCCAAAGAAGCGAATCACATTTTCCTTCTCGTTTTGATTTCTCGTATCTTTAAAATTGTAGATGCCACAGATTTTCGTCGTTTGTGGTGGAGAAAGGGCTTATTTCGATAGATGACGTATTGATTCGAAGACGCACTTAATCGCGAAGAAAATAAATAAACAAAGCCAAATTAATAAACAACCATAAAAATTGTTAAATTCTTCGACTTTACGAAGAAGTATGCCAAATTTACGTGCCGGTTTCGTGGTACGAGTCGCGAATCTTCGAAGACAATATCGATAGGTTCTGAGCCGATTATATTAACGACGTCGTGATAAAAAAGTATGCATCAAACGCGTTCACCAGAACTCAAAACATGATGGCTGAGATCCATCTGAGATCTTTCGGATTTTTCGGGGAATACGGAGAACCCCTCCAGCGAAACTCTATACACTGTTGCACCTCCGATAGTAAATAATTGACAATAATGTTGGGAAAATTTCAACCTGTATTTTATACAAAACATTAGAAATAAAGAATATACATTTTGACTATTAGTTAAAATTTAATTTTATAGACATTAAGCTTTTCTGTACCCAGCGTGGCAATGTAAATGCTGCATCATGTACTTCCGGAGAATAGTACTTTAAATTCAAATCTTCGATATCAAAATTTTCTATTTCATTTACAGAGTTAATGAACTTTTGATTCTTGTTTAAAGAACCTAAAACAAAACCTATATGACCACATGGATAAGACGGAACTGAAGTTATTGCATAGGAAACTTTTGGAAAGTGCTCTCTGCAACCCGACATTGTTTTTTTTATATAACTTAAGTCTAGCCAAAAGCTACCTCCTTGCGAGCACACGATTCCATCTTCTTTTAAAGCATGTTTCATTAAATTATAATAGCTTTCATTAAACAGGCTTACTGCTGGACCAATTGGATCCGAGCTATCCGTTATAATGACATCAAATTCATTTTTATGTTTTATCATGTACTCAAAACCATCGCCAATAGTGAGCTTTAACTTTTTGCTCTTAAAGCCGCATGCCATTGAAGGTAAATGTTGTTTTGAAAGCTCCATAACGCGTTCGTCTATTTCTATTTGATGGACTTCCTCAACCAAGGGATGTTTTACAACTTCACGCGCCACGCCACCATCACCGCCGCCAACAATCAATACTTTCTTGGGATTCCGATGAGAAAAAAGAGGTAGAAACGCTATCATTTCCTGGTACGAAAATTCATCTCTGGACGTACATTGTATTATTCCATCTAATATTAAGCACTTCCCATATGTTTCACTGAAAACAGAAAAAAATACTGTAATTTTAAAAACCAAAAGATCAGAATATAACAGATCCCCGTTCGGAAGGTACTGATGTTTGCTGATTCTACATACATATGTTATTTTCGAAAAATCTGAATTTCAAAGGTCTTAGGATCTTAAAAATTTCCTTTTGCTATGAAACAATAAAATAAAAAGTTGTAACCCGATTGGTAAATCAGTCTGATCACTAACCATACAGTATATAGATGTGCCAGTTTATACACCGAAATGGGAAATAAATACAATATATAAAAATTAAAAATGTTATTTGTTTGATTTATTTGTAATTGCACATTTACATATACATATCCCTGTTTTGGACATGTACATATATACTAAATTAAATGTTACATATGCACATTAATATTGTCTGTTTTAAAGAATTTTTTAAAATCTGGTATTTTTGTAACGTTTTTTTTCAGAGGTAGTGCTTCTATTTTTCACATAACTTAAGTATTTTATATTTTATATTTTATATAGAACTTTGAAGTTCCGAAAAGCTGACAAATGCAGCTAAATGCAGCTTTAAAAATTCTTACAAAAAAACTAAACCATAAAAAAAAACCATAGTTTGCATATATGTATAAATATATATAAAAGCGAGAAATATATATAGAAAAGTTCTCTGAAAAAGGGGATTTATTGAAAAAGTTGTAGAGTCGAAAGCAGACAATATTAATGTACATATGTACCATTTAATTTAGTATATATGTACATGTCTAAAACAGGGATATGTATATTTAAATGTGCAATTTCAAATAAATAACATTTTTTATTTTTATACAGGGGTGCCACAGAAATCACTTCCGCTGGAAAATCACCTCAATTCCATTCCGCCTGCCACACACCGATTTTTCAGCGGAATCAAAATCGCTCACAATTATCCAGCGATTTCATTAAATACACCCATAAAACACACATAAAATGATTTGAATCTTACTTTCCCATAAAGGTTGTTCAATTGGTGATTAAGCCTCCAAATAATTTAACATGTTAAGTTAATAAAATAAGCATTTTAGTAAATCACTATTCTATCCGCTGACTGAATTATCCCCAACGATTCCGCTCTCGATCCGCTGCAGACCGAGGTGGCCACCTAGGGCGATTCGGACTTTCGAAGTTGATACAGTAATGCCACCTTTTTTAACTATAAAAGTACAGCTTTGAAACATATTGTTTTGATATGATGAAATCAATAAAACTGCAAAATGAACCCTATTCGAATTGAATCTTCAAAGGTGTCCACCCTAGCCTTAGTTCGAATTTGGTTTGTCACAATGCTAAGAAAAATGAAATCGCTCGAAATTCTGTGGGACACAAACATCGACACAAATTTTTGTAAATTTTCCATAACAATCTTTTTCACTTTTGTGTAAAGTTTCGCCAGAACAAGCAAAGTTGTAAAATTTTACCTGCCAATTTCATACAAAACAGGTGGTACATAATCACAAACAAAATTTTAAATTACTTGCTGCGCTGAAGGCAGTGGGATTAGCGACTCAAAATAAATTATAAATAAATAAATAAAAATTTAAATTCAAATATCTACCAGATGCCGAATCTGAATTAGATCGGATCATAATTATAGCCAAAATAAAGAAATTCATTTTCATTTGCTTCCCCCACCTCCTCCAGCAAGAGACCGCGTTACTCATACTTTTCTCGCTCGAACACTCTGCCTCGTTATGTACGCGAGCGCCCGCTGGAGGAGATGTAGGATCTAAAATTAAGATTCTAAATAGTAGATGTACCTATATTTTATATGTAGAATATGCATAGTAGATGTAGATAACAGATGTAGCAAAAAATGTAATATGTAAAAAATTTTTAAATTCTACATAAATCATAAGTACGGGTATAGTACGGGTATAAAAGTATAGTCGCGTCCAAAGAAGCGAATCACATTTTCCTTCTCGTTTTGATTTCTCGTATCTTTAAAATTGTAGATGCCACAGATTTTCGTCGTTTGTGGTGGAGAAAGGGCTTATTTCGATAGATGACGTATTGATTCGAAGACGCACTTAATCGCGAAGAAAATAAATAAACAAAGCCAAATTAATAAACAACCATAAAAATTGTTAAATTCTTCGACTTTACGAAGAAATATGCCAAATTTACGTGCCGGTTTCGTGGTACGAGTCGCGAATCTTCGAAGACAATATCGATAGGTTCTGAGCCGATTATATTAACGACGTCGTGATAAAAAAGTATGCATCAAACGCGTTCACCAGAACTCAAAACATGATGGCTGAGATCCATCTGAGATCTTTCGGATTTTTCGGGAATACGGAGAACCCCTCCAGCGAAACTCTATACACTGTTGCACCTCCGATAGTAAATAATTGACAATAATGTTGGGAAAATTTCAACCTGTATTTTATACAAAACATTAGAAATAAAGAATATACATTTTGACTATTAGTTAAAATTTAATTTTATAGACATTAAGCTTTTCTGTACCCAGCGTGGCAATGTAAATGCTGCATCATGTACTTCCGGAGAATAGTACTTTAAATTCAAATCTTCGATATCAAAATTTTCTATTTCATTTACAGAGTTAATGAACTTTTGATTCTTGTTTAAAGAACCTAAAACAAAACCTATATGACCACATGGATAAGACGGAACTGAAGTTATTGCATAGGAAACTTTTGGAAAGTGCTCTCTGCAACCCGACATTGTTTTTTTTATATAACTTAAGTCTAGCCAAAAGCTACCTCCTTGCGAGCACACGATTCCATCTTCTTTTAAAGCATGTTTCATTAAATTATAATAGCTTTCATTAAACAGGCTTACTGCTGGACCAATTGGATCCGAGCTATCCGTTATAATGACATCAAATTCATTTTTATGTTTTATCATGTACTCAAAACCATCGCCAATAGTGAGCTTTAACTTTTTGCTCTTAAAGCCGCATGCCATTGAAGGTAAATGTTGTTTTGAAAGCTCCATAACGCGTTCGTCTATTTCTATTTGATGGACTTCCTCAACCAAGGGATGTTTTACAACTTCACGCGCCACGCCACCATCACCGCCGCCAACAATCAATACTTTCTTGGGATTCCGATGAGAAAAAGAGGTAGAAACGCTATCATTTCCTGGTACGAAAATTCATCTCTGGACGTACATTGTATTATTCCATCTAATATTAAGCACTTCCCATATGTTTCACTGAAAACAGAAAAAAAATACTGTAATTTTAAAAACCAAAAGATCAGAATATAACAGATCCCCGTTCGGAAGGTACTGATGTTTGCTGATTCTACATACATATGTTATTTTCGAAAAATCTGAATTTCAAAGGTCTTAGGATCTTAAAAATTTCCTTTTGCTATGAAACAATAAAATAAAAAGTTGTAACCCGATTGGTAAATCAGTCTGATCACTAACCATACAGTATATAGATGTGCCAGTTTATACACCGAAATGGGAAATAAATACAATATATAAAAATTAAAAATGTTATTTGTTTGATTTATTTGTAATTGCACATTTACATATACATATCCCTGTTTTGGACATGTACATATATACTAAATTAAATGTTACATATGCACATTAATATTGTCTGTTTTAAAGAATTTTTTAAAATCTGGTATTTTTGTAACGTTTTTTTTCAGAGGTAGTGCTTCTATTTTTCACATAACTTAAGTATTTTATATTTTATATTTTATATAGAACTTTGAAGTTCCGAAAAGCTGACAAATGCAGCTAAATGCAGCTTTAAAAAATTCTTACAAAAAACTAAACCATAAAAAAAAACCATAGTTTGCATATATGTATAAATATATATAAAAGCGAGAAATATATATAGAAAAGTTCTCTGAAAAAGGGGATTTATTGAAAAAGTTGTAGAGTCGAAAGCAGACAATATTAATGTACATATGTACCATTTAATTTAGTATATATGTACATGTCTAAAACAGGGATATGTATATTTAAATGTGCAATTTCAAATAAATAACATTTTTTATTTTTATACAGGGGTGCCACAGAAATCACTTCCGCTGGAAAATCACCTCAATTCCATTCCGCCTGCCACACACCGATTTTTCAGCGGAATCAAAATCGCTCACAATTATCCAGCGATTTCATTAAATACACCCATAAAACACACATAAAATGATTTGAATCTTACTTTCCCATAAAGGTTGTTCAATTGGTGATTAAGCCTCCAAATAATTTAACATGTTAAGTTAATAAAATAAGCATTTTAGTAAATCACTATTCTATCCGCTGACTGAATTATCCCCAACGATTCCGCTCTCGATCCGCTGCAGACCGAGGTGGCCACCTAGGGCGATTCGGACTTTCGAAGTTGATACAGTAATGCCACCTTTTTTAACTATAAAAGTACAGCTTTGAAACATATTGTTTTGATATGATGAAATCAATAAAACTGCAAAATGAACCCTATTCGAATTGAATCTTCAAAGGTGTCCACCCTAGCCTTAGTTCGAATTTGGTTTGTCACAATGCTAAGAAAAATGAAATCGCTCGAAATTCTGTGGGACACAAACATCGACACAAATTTTTGTAAATTTTCCATAACAATCTTTTTCACTTTTGTGTAAAGTTTCGCCAGAACAAGCAAAGTTGTAAAATTTTACCTGCCAATTTCATACAAAACAGGTGGTACATAATCACAAACAAAATTTTAAATTACTTGCTGCGCTGAAGGCAGTGGGATTAGCGACTCAAAATAAATTATAAATAAATAAATAAAAATTTAAATTCAAATATCTACCAGATGCCGAATCTGAATTAGATCGGATCATAATTATAGCCAAAATAAAGAAATTCATTTTCATTTGCTTCCCCCACCTCCTCCAGCAAGAGACCGCGTTACTAATACTTTTCTCGCTCGAACACTCTGCCTCGTTATGTACGCGAGCGCCCGCTGGCGGAGATGTAGGATCTAAAATTAAGATTCTAAATAGTAGATGTACCTATATTTTATATGTAGAATATGCATAGTAGATGTAGATAACAGATGTAGCAAAAATGTAATATGTAAAAAATTTTAAAATTCTACATAAATCATAAGTACGGGTATAGTACGGGTATAAAAGTATAGTCGCGTCCAAAGAAGCGAATCACATTTTCCTTCTCGTTTTCATTTCTCGTATCTTTAAAATTGTAGATGCCACAGATTTTCGTCGTTTGTGGTGGAGAAAGGGCTTATTTCGATAGATGACGTATTGATTCGAAGACGCACTAAATCGCGAAGAAAATAAATAAACAAAGCCAAATTAATAAACAACCATAAAAATTGTTAAATTCTTCGACTTTACGAAGAAGTATGCCAAATTTACGTGCCGGTTTCGTGGTACGAGTCGCGAATCTTCGAAGACAATATCGATAGGTTCTGAGCCGATTATATTAACGACGTCGTGATAAAAAAGTATGCATCAAACGCGTTCACCAGAACTCAAAACATGATGGCTGAGATCCATCTGAGATCTTTCGGATTTTTCGGGGAATACGGAGAACCCCTCCAGCGAAACTCTATACACTGTTGCACCTCCGATAGTAAATAATTGACAATAATGTTGGGAAAATTTCAACCTGTATTTTATACAAAACATTAGAAATAAAGAATATACATTTTGACTATTAGTTAAAATTTAATTTTATAGACATTAAGCTTTTCTGTACCCAGCGTGGCAATGTAAATGCTGCATCATGTACTTCCGGAGAATAGTACTTTAAATTCAAATCTTCGATATCAAAATTTTCTATTTCATTTACAGAGTTAATGAACTTTTGATTCTTGTTTAAAGAACCTAAAACAAAACCTATATGACCACATGGATAAGACGGAACTGAAGTTATTGCATAGGAAACTTTTGGAAAGTGCTCTCTGCAACCCGACATTGTTTTTTTTATATAACTTAAGTCTAGCCAAAAGCTACCTCCTTGCGAGCACACGATTCCATCTTCTTTTAAAGCATGTTTCATTAAATTATAATAGCTTTCATTAAACAGGCTTACTGCTGGACCAATTGGATCCGAGCTATCCGTTATAATGACATCAAATTCATTTTTATGTTTTATCATGTACTCAAAACCATCGCCAATAGTGAGCTTTAACTTTTTGCTCTTAAAGCCGCATGCCATTGAAGGTAAATGTTGTTTTGAAAGCTCCATAACGCGTTCGTCTATTTCTATTTGATGGACTTCCTCAACCAAGGGATGTTTTACAACTTCACGCGCCACGCCACCATCACCGCCGCCAACAATCAATACTTTCTTGGGATTCCGATGAGAAAAAAGAGGTAGAAAGGCTATCATTTCCTGGTACGAAAATTCATCTCTGGACGTACATTGTATTATTCCATCTAATATTAAGCACTTCCCATATGTTTCACTGAAAACAGAAAAAAATACTGTAATTTTAAAAACCAAAAGATCAGAATATAACAGATCCCCGTTCGGAAGGTACTGATGTTTGCTGATTCTACATACATATGTTATTTTCGAAAAATCTGAATTTCAAAGGTCTTAGGATCTTAAAAATTTCCTTTTGCTATGAAACAATAAAATAAAAAGTTGTAACCCGATTGGTAAATCAGTCTGATCACTAACCATACAGTATATAGATGTGCCAGTTTATACACCGAAATGGGAAATAAATACAATATATAAAAATTAAAAATGTTATTTGTTTGATTTATTTGTAATTGCACATTTACATATACATATCCCTGTTTTGGACATGTACATATATACTAAATTAAATGTTACATATGCACATTAATATTGTCTGTTTTAAAGAATTTTTTAAAATCTGGTATTTTTGTAACGTTTTTTTTCAGAGGTAGTGCTTCTATTTTTCACATAACTTAAGTATTTTATATTTTATATTTTATATAGAACTTTGAAGTTCCGAAAAGCTGACAAATGCAGCTAAATGCAGCTTTAAAAAATTCTTACAAAAAAACTAAACCATAAAAAAAACCATAGTTTGCATATATGTATAAATATATATAAAAAGCGAGAAATATATATAGAAAAGTTCTCTGAAAAAGGGGATTTATTGAAAAAGTTGTAGAGTCGAAAGCAGACAATATTAATGTACATATGTACCATTTAATTTAGTATATATGTACATGTCTAAAACAGGGATATGTATATTTAAATGTGCAATTTCAAATAAATAACATTTTTTATTTTTATACAGGGGTGCCACAGAAATCACTTCCGCTGGAAAATCACCTCAATTCCATTCCGCCGTGCCACACACCGATTTTTCAGCGGAATCAAAATCGCTCACAATTATCCAGCGATTTCATTAAATACACCCACACATAAAATGATTTGAATCTTACTTTCCCATAAAGGTTGTTCAATTGGTGATTAAGCCTCCAAATAATTTAACATTATACATGTTAAGTTAATAAAATAAGCATTTTAGTAAATCACTATTCTATCCGCTGACTGAATTATCCCCAACGATTCCGCTCTCGATCCGCTGCAGACCGATGTGGCCACCTAGGGCGATTCGGACTTTCGAAGTTGATACAGTAATGCCACCTTTTTTAACTATAAAAGTACAGCTTTGAAACATATTGTTTTGATATGATGAAATCAATAAAACTGCAAAATGAACCCTATTCGAATTGAATCTTCAAATGTGTCCACCCTAGCCATAGTTCGAATTTGGTTTGTCACAATGCTAAGAAAAATGAAATCGCTCGAAATTCTGTGGGACACAAACATCGACACAAATTTTTGTAAATTTTCCATAACAATCTTTTTCACTTTTGTGTAAAGTTTCGCCAGAACAAGCAAAGTTGTAAAATTTTACCTGCCAATTTCATACAAAACAGGTGGTACATAATCACAAACAAAATTTTAAATTACTTGCTGCGCTGAAGGCAGTGGGATTAGGGACTCAAAATAAATTATAAATAAATAAATAAAAATTTAAATTCAAATATCTACCAGATGCCGAATCTGAATTAGATCGGATCATAATTATAGCCAAAATAAAGAAATTCATTTTCATTTGCTTCCCCCACCTCCTCCAGCAAGAGACCGCGTTACTCATACTTTTCTCGCTCGAACACTCTGCCTCGTTATGTACGCGAGCGTCCGCTGGCGGAGATGTAGGATCTAAAATTAAGATTCTAAATAGTAGATGTACCTATATTTTATATGTAGAATATGCATAGTAGATGTAGATAACAGATGTAGCAAAAAATGTAATATGTAAAAAATTTTAAAATTCTACATAAATCATAAGTACGGGTATAGTACGGGTATAAAAGTATAGTCGCGTCCAAAGAAGCGAATCACATTTTCCTTCTCGTTTTGATTTCTCGTATCTTTAAAATTGTAGATGCCACAGATTTTCGTCGTTTGTGGTGGAGAAAGGGCTTATTTCGATAGATGACGTATTGATTCGAAGACGCACTTAATCGCGAAGAAAATAAATAAACAAAGCCAAATTAATAAACAACCATAAAAATTGTTAAATTCTTCGACTTTACGAAGAAATATGCCAAATTTACGTGCCGGTTTCGTGGTACGAGTCGCGAATCTTCGAAGACAATATCGATAGGTTCTGAGCCGATTATATTAACGACGTCGTGATAAAAAAGTATGCATCAAACGCGTTCACCAGAACTCAAAACATGATGGCTGAGATCCATCTGAGATCTTTCGGATTTTTCGGGGAATACGGAGAACCCCTCCAGCGAAACTCTATACACTGTTGCACCTCCGATAGTAAATAATTGACAATAATGTTGGGAAAATTTCAACCTGTATTTTATACAAAACATTAGAAATAAAGAATATACATTTTGACTATTAGTTAAAATTTAATTTTATAGACATTAAGCTTTTCTGTACCCAGCGTGGCAATGTAAATGCTGCATCATGTACTTCCGGAGAATAGTACTTTAAATTCAAATCTTCGATATCAAAATTTTCTATTTCATTTACAGAGTTAATGAACTTTTGATTCTTGTTTAAAGAACCTAAAACAAAACCTATATGACCACATGGATAAGACGGAACTGAAGTTATTGCATAGGAAACTTTTGGAAAGTGCTCTCTGCAACCCGACATTGTTTTTTTTATATAACTTAAGTCTAGCCAAAAGCTACCTCCTTGCGAGCACACGATTCCATCTTCTTTTAAAGCATGTTTCATTAAATTATAATAGCTTTCATTAAACAGGCTTACTGCTGGACCAATTGGATCCGAGCTATCCGTTATAATGACATCAAATTCATTTTTATGTTTTATCATGTACTCAAAACCATCGCCAATAGTGAGCTTTAACTTTTTGCTCTTAAAGCCGCATGCCATTGAAGGTAAATGTTGTTTTGAAAGCTCCATAACGCGTTCGTCTATTTCTATTTGATGGACTTCCTCAACCAAGGGATGTTTTACAACTTCACGCGCCACGCCACCATCACCGCCGCCAACAATCAATACTTTCTTGGGATTCCGATGAGAAAAAGAGGTAGAAACGCTATCATTTCCTGGTACGAAAATTCATCTCTGGACGTACATTGTATTATTCCATCTAATATTAAGCACTTCCCATATGTTTCACTGAAAACAGAAAAAAAATACTGTAATTTTAAAAACCAAAAGATCAGAATATAACAGATCCCCGTTCGGAAGGTACTGATGTTTGCTGATTCTACATACATATGTTATTTTCGAAAAATCTGAATTTCAAAGGTCTTAGGATCTTAAAAATTTCCTTTTGCTATGAAACAATAAAATAAAAAGTTGTAACCCGATTGGTAAATCAGTCTGATCACTAACCATACAGTATATAGATGTGCCAGTTTATACACCGAAATGGGAAATAAATACAATATATAAAAATTAAAAATGTTATTTGTTTGATTTATTTGTAATTGCACATTTACATATACATATCCCTGTTTTGGACATGTACATATATACTAAATTAAATGTTACATATGCACATTAATATTGTCTGTTTTAAAGAATTTTTTAAAATCTGGTATTTTTGTAACGTTTTTTTTTCAGAGGTAGTGCTTCTATTTTTCACATAACTTAAGTATTTTATATCTGTTTGCATAGAACTTTGAAGTTCCGAAAAGCTGACAAATGCAGCTAAATGCAGCTTTAAAAAATTCTTACAAAAAAACTAAACCATAAAAAAAACCATAGTTTGCATATATGTATAAATATATATAAAAAGCGAGAAATATATATAGAAAAGTTCTCTGAAAAAGGGATTTATTGAAAAAGTTGTAGAGTCGAAAGCAGACAATATTAATGTACATATGTACCATTTAATTTAGTATATATGTACATGTCTAAAACAGGGATATGTATATTTAAATGTGCAATTTCAAATAAATAACATTTTTTTATTTTTATACAGGGGTGCCACAGAAATCACTTCCGCTGGAAAATCACCTCAATTCCATTCCGCCGTGCCACACACCGATTTTTCAGCGGAATCAAAATCGCTCACAATTATCCAGCGATTTCATTAAATACACCCATAAAACACACCTAAAATGATTTGAATCTTACTTTCCCATAAAGGTTGTTCAATTGGTGATTAAGCCTCCAAATAATTTAACATTATACATGTTAAGTTAATAAAATAAGCATTTTAGTAAATCACTATTCTATCCGCTGACTGAATTATCCCCAACGATTCCGCTCTCGATCCGCTGCAGACCGAGGTGGCCACCTAGGGCGATTCGGACTTTCGAAGTTGATACAGTAATGCCACCTTTTTTAAGCCGAATTCGGAGCAAGATATTTAATATTAATTATATTGAAAGCATTGTTTTTCTTTAATTAAGCATTACAAAAAATAGCCCATTGCGGTAAAACTTCCTTTATGTCAAACGTGTGCATACTTTTTGTGTAAATTGTGAAAACATTTGTTGTCATTTGTAGTTCTACCAGGTGGCATCACTTCAAAATGCCAAAGCAGAACCACTAACCATACAGTATACAGTATACTGTATGGTTAGTGGCAGAACCAACCATTTCTACACATTATTGGCATCGCATTTATGTCAAAAACCCCTGTTCGGCTAAGTGCAGACCCATGGCAGCACAAATAGAGAGATAGCGATCAATATACCAAAAACTGGTAATTAAAATGAACTAAATTAGCAGTAGTTTGAGAAAACAACCACAAAAACCACATACGTATCGTCTGAAGGAGAAAACGAGTCCGATGCGCATCTGAGAAGCCTGCGCTACAAGGTTTGTATTCTAATATGTTGTCTCCGTAGTTATTCGATGGCCAATGGTCTCGGTAAAAGCATTCTAATTAAGTTTACCGTAACATTCAGATAACTGTTTATTTTGAACAGCTGATTGCTGCCATGCACGGAGAGTTGTTTTGTTTGACGCGCATGATATGCGATGTTTTTTTTGCTATCAAACTATAAAAGTACAACTTTGAAACATATTGTTTTGATATGATGAAATCAATAAAACTGCAAAATGAACCCTATTCGAATTGAATCTTCAAAGGTGTCCACCCTAGCCTTAGTTCGAATTTGGTTTGTCACAATGCTAAGAAAAATGAAATCGCTCGAAATTCTGTGGGACACAAACATCGACACAAATTTTTGTAAATTTTCCATAACAATCTTTTTCACTTTTGTGTAAAGTTTCGCCAGAACAACCAAAATTGTAAAATTTTACCTGCCAATTTCATGTAAAACAGGTGGTACATAATCACAAACAAAATTTTAAATTACTTGCTGCGCTGAAGGCAGTGGGATTAGCGACTCAAAATAAATTATAAATAAATAAATAAAAATTTAAATTCAAATATCTACCAGATGCCGAATCTGAATTAGATCGGATCATAATTATAGCCAAAATAAAGAAATTCATTTTCATTTGCTTCCCCCACCTCCTCCAGCAAGAGACCGCGTTACTCATACTTTTCTCGCTCGAACACTCTGCCTCGTTATGTACGCGAGCGTCCGCTGGCGGAGATGTAGGATCTAAAATTAAGATTCTAAATAGTAGATGTACCTATATTTTATATGTAGAATATGCATAGTAGATGTAGATAACAGATGTAGCAAAAAATGTAATATGTAAAAAATTTTAAAATTCTACATAAATCATAAGTACGGGTATAGTACGGGTATAAAAGTATAGTCGCGTCCAAAGAAGCGAATCACACTTTCCTTCTCGTTTTGATTTCTCGTATCTTTAAAATTGTAGATGCCACAGATTTTCGTCGTTTGTGGTGGAGAAAGGGCTTATTTCGATAGATGACGTATTGATTCGAAGACGCACTTAATCGCGAAGAAAATAAATAAACAAAGCCAAATTAATAAAACACCATAAAAATTGTTAAATTCTTCGACTTTACGAAGAAATATGCCAAATTTACGTGCCGGTTTCGTGGTACGAGTCGCGAATCTTCGAAGACAATATCGATAGGTTCTGAGCCGATTATATTAACGACGTCGTGATAAAAAAGTATGCATCAAACGCGTTCACCAGAACTCAAAACATGATGGCTGAGATCCATCTGAGATCTTTCGGATTTTTTCGGGGAATACGGAGAACCCCTCCAGCGAAACTCTATACACTGTTGCACCTCCGATAGTAAATAATTGACAATAATGTTGGGACAATTTCAACCTGTATTTTATACAAAACATTAGAAATAAAGAATATATATTTTGACTATTAGTTAAAATTTAATTTATATAGACATTAAGCTTTTCTGTACCCAGCGTGGCAATGCAAATGCTGCATCATGTACTTCCGGAGAATAGTACTTTAAATTCAAATCTTCGATATCAAAATTTTCTATTTCATTTACAGAGTTAATGAACTTTTGATTCTTGTTTAAAGAACCTAAAACAAAACCTATATGACCACATGGATAAGACGGAACTGAAGTTATTGCATAGGAAACTTTTGGAAAGTGCTCTCTGCAACCCGACATTGTTTTTTTTATATAACTTAAGTCTAGCCAAAAGCTACCTCCTTGCGAGCACACGATTCCATCTTCTTTTAAAGCATGTTTCATTAAATTATAATAGCTTTCATTAAACAGGCTTACTGCTGGACCAATTGGATCCGAGCTATCCGTTATAATGACATCAAATTCATTTTTATGTTTTATCATGTACTCAAAACCATCGCCAATAGTGAGCTTTAACTTTTTGCTCTTAAAGCCGCATGCCATTGAAGGTAAATGTTGTTTTGAAAGCTCCACAACTCGTTCGTCTATTTCTATTTGATGGACTTCCTCAACCAAGGGATGTTTTACAACTTCACGCGCCACGCCACCATCACCGCCGCCAACAATCAATACTTTCTTGGGATTCCGATGAGATAAAAGAGGTAGAAAGGCTATCATTCCTGGTACGAAAATTCATCTCTGGACGTACATTGTATAATTCCATCTAATATTAAGCACTTCCCATATGTTTCACTGAAAACAGAAAAAAAATACTGTAATTTTAAAAACCAAAAGATCAGAATATAACAGATCCCCGTTCGGAAGGTACTGATGTTTGCTGATTCTACATACATATGTTATTTTCGAAAAATCTGAATTTCAAAGGTCTTAGGATCTTAAAATTTCCTTTTGCTATGAAACAATAAAATAACGAGAAGGAACGTGTGAGTCGCTTCTGGGGACGCGACTCTACTTATACCCGTACTCAGTCAGTATATACATTTTTGGGATATGATTTTTTAGAATTTTAGAAAAATTACTTTAGAATTTTACTTTTTACATTTTTTTGCTACATCTGTTATCTACATCTACATCTACAATGTATATTTTACATCTAACATGTAGATTATAGATGTACCATTTATATTCTACATCTCCTCCGCTAGGGGTTGCTCGCGCACTGAACGCGGCAGAGTGTGCGAGCGAGAAAGAGATATAGTAGCGTGTCTCTGGCTGGAGGAGGCGAGGGAACCAACAGAAAATTAATTTCTTCATTCTGGCTATAATTATGTTCCGATCTGATTCATATTCAGCAATCTGGTAGATATGGTCATTCTGTACGATAGTTTTATCGTATCTTCAAAATTGTGCCTGCCACAGATTTTCGTCCTTTGTGGGGGCGGAAGGGGGCGGGGCGAAATTTTGAAATACACTTGTAGCAGTGTGATATCACATGAGTCTTGAAACCAAATTTGGTTGCCCTAACTCTTATAGTCTCTGAGATCCAGGCGCTCAACAAGACGGACAGACGGACGGACAGACGGACATGGCTATATCGACTCGGCGATTGATGCTGATCAAGAATATATATACTTTATGGGGTCGGAAACGTTTCCTTCTCTGCGTTGCACACATCCACTTTTACCACAAATCTAATATACCCCTTAACTCTTTTTTGAGTACGGGTATAAAAAGTTGTAACCCGATTGGTAAATCTGTCTGATCACTAACCATACAGTATATAGATGTGCCAGTTTATACACCGAAATGGGAAATAAATACAATATATAAAAATTAAAAATGTTATTTGTTTGATTTATTTGTAATTGCACATTTACATATACATATCCCTGTTTTGGACATGTACATATATACTAAATTAAATGTTACATATGCACATTAATATTGTCTGTTTTAAAGAATTTTTTAAAATCTGGTATTTTTGTAACGTTTTTTTTTCAGAGGTAGTGCTTCTATTTTTCACATAACTTAAGTATTTTATATCTGGTTGCATAGAACTTTGAAGTTCCGAAAAGCTGACAAATGCAGTTAAATGCAGCTTTAAAAAATTCTTACAAAAAAACTAAACCATAAAAAAAACCATAGTTTGCATATATGTATAAATATATATAAAAAGCGAGAAATATATATAGAAAAGTTCTCTGAAAAGGGGATTTATTGAAAAAGTTGTAGAGTCGAAAGCAGACCATATTAATGTACATATGTACCATTTAATTTAGTATATATGTACATGTCTAAAACAGGGATATGTATATTTAAATGTGCAATTTCAAATAAATAACTTTTTTATTTTTATACAGGGGTGCCACAGAAATCACTTCCGCTGGAAAATCACCTCAATTCCATTCCGCCGTGCCACACACCGATTTTTCAGCGAAATCAAAATGGCTCACAATTATCCAGCGATTTCATTAAATACACCCATAAAACACACCTAAAATGATTTGAATCTTACTTTCCCATAAAGGTTGTTCAATTGGTGATTAAGCCTCCAAATAATTTAACATTATACATGTTAAGTTAATAAAATAAGCATTTTAGTAAATCACTATTCTATCCGCTGACTGAATTATCCCCAACGATTCCGCTCTCGATCCGCTGCAGACCGAGGTGGCCACCTAGGGGGATTCCGGACTTTGTTGAAATAAAAAAAAAAACCCCCTTTTTTAAAGCAAAAAAAAAAAAAAAAATATTTATTAATTTAAAAAAAAAAATTTTTTTTTTTAAAAAAAAAAAAAAAAAAAAAAACCGGTAAAACTTCCTTTATGTCAAACGTGTGCATACTTTTGTGTAAATTGTAAAAAAATTTTTGTTTTTTTTTATTTTAACAGGGGGGAAAACTAAAAAAAACAAAAAAAAAAAAAAAAAAAAAAAAATAAAATATAATGGTTGGTAGAAAAAAAAAAAAAATTTTAAAAATAATGGCAACCAAATTTAAAAAAAAAAAAAAGAAAAAACCTAGGGCGATTCGGACTTTCGAAGTTGATACAGTAATGCCACCTTTTTTAAGCCGAATTCTGAGCAAGATATTTTATATTAATTATATTTAAAGCATTGTTTTTCTTTAATAAAGCATTACAAAAAATAGCCCATTGCGGTAAAACTTCCTTTATGTCAAACGTGTGCATACTTTTTGTGTAAATTGTGAAAACATTTGTTGTCATTTGTAGTTCTACCAGGTGGCATCACTTCAAAATGCCAAAGCAGAACCACTAACCATACAGTATACAGTATACTGTATGGTTAGTGGCAGAACCAACCATTTCTACACATTATTGGCATCGCATTTATGTCAAAAACCCCTGTTCGGCTAAGTGCAGACCCATGGCAGCACAAATAGAGACATAGCGATCAATATACCAAAAACTGGTAATTGTAATGAACTAAATTAGCAGTAGTTTGAGAAAACAACCACAAAAACCACATACGTATCGTCTGAAGGAGAAAACGAGTCCGATGCGCATCTGAGAAGCCTGTGCTACAAGGTTTGTATTTTAATATGTTGTCTCCGTAGTTATTCGATGGCCAATGGTCTCGGTAAAAGCATTCTAATTAAGTTTACCGTAACATCCAGATAACTGTTTATTTTGAACAGCTGATTGCTGCCATGCACGGAGAGTTGTTTTGTTTGACGCGCATGATATGGGATGTTTTTTTTGCTATCAAACTATAAAAGTACAGCTTTGAAACATATTGTTTTGATATGATGAAATCAATAAAACTGCAAAATGAACCCTAATCGAATTGAATCTTCATAGGTGTCCACCCTAGCCTTAGTTCGAATTTGGTTTGTCACAATGCTAAGAAAAATGAAATCGCTCGAAATTCTGTGGGACACAAACATCGACACAAATTTTTGTAAATTTTCCATAACAATCTTTTTCACTTTTGTGTAAAGTTTCGCCAGAACAACCAAAATTGTAAAATTTTACCTGCCAATTTCATGTAAAACAGGTGGTACATAATCACAAACAAAATTTTAAATTACTTGCTGCGCTGAAGGCAGTGGGATTAGCGACTCAAAATAAATTATAAATAAATAAATAAAAATTTAAATTCAAATATCTACCAGATGCCGAATCTGAATTAGATCGGATCATAATTATAGCCAAAATAAAGAAATTAATTTTCATTTGCTTCCCCCACCTCCTCCAGCAAGAGACCGCGTTACTCATACTTTTCTCGCTCGAACACTCTGCCTCGTTATGTACGCGAGCGCCCGCTGGCGGAGATGTAGGATCTAAAATTAAGATTCTAAATAGTAGATGTACCTATATTTTATATGTAGAATATGCATAGTAGATGTAGATAACAGATGTAGCAAAAAATGTAATATGTAAAAAATTTTAAAATTCTACATAAATCATAAGTACGGGTATAGTACGGGTATAAAAGTATAGTCGCGTCCAAAGAAGCGAATCACACTTTCCTTCTCGTTTTGATTTCTCGTATCTTTAAAATTGTAGATGCCACAGATTTTCGTCGTTTGTGGTGGAGAAAGGGCTTATTTCGATAGATGACGTATTGATTCGAAGACGCACTTAATCGCGAAGAAAATAAATAAACAAAGCCAAATTAATAAACAACCATAAAAATTTTTAAATTCTTCGACTTTACCAAGAAATATGCCAAATTTACGTGCCGGTTTCGTGGTACGAGTCGCGAATCTTCGAAGACAATATCGATAGGTTCTGAGCCGATTATATTAACGACGTCGTGATAATAAAGTATGCATCAAACGCGTTCACCAGAACTCAAAACATGATGGCTGAGATCCATCTGAGATCTTTCGGATTTTTCGGGGAATACGGAGAACCCCTCCAGCGAAACTCTATACACTGTTGCACCTCCGATAGTAAATAATTGACAATAATGTTGGGAAAATTTCAACCTGTATTTTATACAAAACATTAGAAATAAAGAATATACATTTTGACTATTAGTTAAAATTTAATTTATATAGACATTAAGCTTTTCTGTACCCAGCGTGGCAATGCAAATGCTGCATCATGTACTTCCGGAGAATAGTACTTTAAATTCAAATCTTCGATATCAAAATTTTCTATTTCATTTACAGAGTTAATGAACTTTTGATTCTTGTTTAAAGAACCTAAAACAAAACCTATATGACCACATGGATAAGACGGAACTGAAGTTATTGCATAGGAAACTTTTGGAAAGTGCTCTCTGCAACCCGACATTGTTTTTTTTATATAACTTAAGTCTAGCCAAAAGCTACCTCCTTGCGAGCACACGATTCCATCTTCTTTTAAAGCATGTTTCATTAAATTATAATAGCTTTCATTAAACAGGCTTACTGCTGGACCAATTGGATCCGAGCTATCCGTTATAATGACATCAAATTCATTTTTATGTTTTATCATGTACTCAAAACCATCGCCAATAGTGAGCTTTAACTTGCTCACTTTGCTCTGGCTTTGCTCTTAAAGCCGCATGCCATTGAAGGTAAATGTTGTTTTGAAAGCTCCACAACGCGTTCGTCTATTTCTATTTGATGGACTTCCTCAACCAAGGGATGTTTTACAACTTCACGCGCCACGCCACCATCACCGCCGCCAACAATCAATACTTTCTTGGGATTCCGATGAGAAAAAAGAGGTAGAAAGGCTATCATTTCCTGGTACGAAAATTCATCTCTGGACGTACATTGTATTATTCCATCTAATATTAAGCACTTCCCATATGTTTCACTGAAAACAGAAAAAAATACTGTAATTTTAAAAACCAAAAGATCAGAATATAACAGATCCCCGTTCGGAAGGTACTGATGTTTGCTGATTCTACATACATATGTTATTTTCGAAAAATCTGAATTTCAAAGGTCTTAGGATCTTAAAAATTTCCTTTTGCTATGAAACAATAAAATAACGAGAAGGAACGTGTGAGTCGCTTCTGGGGACGCGACTCTACTTATACCCGTACTCAGTCAGTATATACATTTTTGGGATATGATTTTTTAGAATTTAAAAAAAAAAAAAAATTTTACATTTTACATTTTTTTTGCTACATCTGTTATCTACATCTACATCTACAATGTATATTTTACATCTAACATGTAGATTATAGATGTACCATTTATATTCTACATCTCCTCCGCTAGGGGTTGCTCGCGCACTGAACGCGGCAGAGTGTGCGAGCGAGAAAGAGATATAGTAGTGTGTCTCTGGCTGGTGGAGGCGGGGGAACCAACAGAAAATTAATTTCTTCATTCTGGCTATAATTATGTTCCGATCTGATTCATATTCAGCAATCTGGTCGATATGGTCATTCTGTACGATACGGCGTTTTTAGTTTTATCGTATCTTCAAAATTGTGCCTGCCACAGATTTTCGTCCTTTGTGGGGGCGGTGATATCACATGAGTCTTGAAACCAAATTTGGTTGCCCTAACTCTTATAGTCTCTGAGATCCAGGCGCTCAACAAGACGGACAGACGGACGGACAGACGGACATGGCTATATCGACTCGGCTATTGATGCTGATCAAGAATATATATACTTTATGGGGTCGGAAACGTTTCCTTCTCTGCGTTGCACACATCCACTTTTACCACAAATCTAATATACCCCTTAACTCTTTTTTGAGTACGGGTATAAAAAGTTGTAACCCGATTGGTAAATCAGTCTGATCACTAACCATACAGTATATAGATGTGCCAGTTTATACACCGAAAGGGGAAATAAATACAATATATAAAAATTAAAAATAATTGCACATTTACATATACATATCCTTGTTTTTGTACATATATACTAAATTAAATGTTACATATGCACATTAATATTGTCTGTTTTAAAGAATTTTTTAAAAATCTGGTATTTTTGTAACGTTTTTTTTTTCAAAGTAGTGTTCTATTTTTCACATAACTTAAGTATTTTATATCTGTTTGCATAGAACTTTGAAGTTCCGAAAACCGCCAAATGCATCTAAATGCGTTTAAAAATTTTTTAAAAAAAAAAAAAATAAAAAAAAAAACTAGTTTGCAATATATGTATAAATATATATAAAAAGCGAGAAATATATATAGAAAAGTTCTCTGAAAAGGGATTTATTGAAAAAGTTGTAGGAGTGAGTAAATGTACATATGTACCATTTAATTTAGTATATATGTACATGTCTAAACAGGGATATGTTATATTTAAATGTGCAATTTCAAATAAATAACATTTTTATTTTTATACAGGGGTGCCACAGAAATCACTTCCGCTGGAAAATCACCTCAATTCCATTCCGCCGTGCCACACACCGATTTTTCAGCGGAATCAAAATCGCTCACAATTATCCAGCGATTTCATTAAATACACCCATAAAACACACCTAAAATGATTTGAATCTTACTTTCCCATAAAGGTTGTTCAATTGGTGATTAAGCCTCCAAATAATTTAACATTATACATGTTAAGTTAATAAAATAAGCATTTTAGTAAATCACTATTCTATCCGCTGACTGAATTATCCCCAACGATTCCGCTCTCGATCCGCTGCAGACCGAGGTGGCCACCTAGGGCGATTCGGACTTTCAAGTTGATACAGTAATGCCACCCTTTTTAAGCCGAATTCGAGCAAGATATTTAATATTAATTATATTGAAAGCATTGTTTTTCTTTTAATTAAGCATTGCAAAAAATAGCCCATTGCGGTAAAACCTTTATGTCAAACGTGTGCATACTTTTTGTGTAAATTGTGAAAACATTTGTTGTCATTTGTAGTTCTACCAGGTGGCATCACTTCAAAATGCCAGCAGAACCACTAACCATACAGTATACAGTATACTGTATGGTTAGTGGCAGAACCAACCATTTCTACACATTATTGGCATCGCATTTATGTCAAAAACCCCTGTTCGGCTAAGTGCAGACCCATGGCAGCACAAATAGAGACATAGCGATCAATATACCAAAAACTGGTAATTGTAATGAACTAAATTAGCAGTAGTTTGAGAAAACAACCACAAAAACCACATACGTATCGTCTGAAGGAGAAAACGAGTCCGATGCGCATCTGAGAAGCCTGCGCTACAAGGTTTGTATTTTAATATGTTGTCTCCGTAGTTATTCGATGGCCAATGGTCTCGGTAAAAGCATTCTAATTAAGTTTACCGTAACATCCAGATAACTGTTTATTTGGAACAGCTGATTGCTGCCATGCACGGAGAGTTGTTTTGTTTGACGCGCATGATATGGGATGTTTTTTTTGCTATCAAACTATAAAAGTACAGCTTTGAAACATATTGTTTTGATATGATGAAATCAATAAAACTGCAAAATGAACCCTATTCGAATTGAATCTTCAAAGGTGTCCACCCTAGCCTTAGTTCGAATTTGGTTTGTCACAATGCTAAGAAAAATGAAATCGCTCGAAATTCTGTGGGACACACACATCGACACAAATTTTTGTAAATTTTCCATAACAATCTTTTTCACTTTTGTGTAAAGTTTCGCCAGAACAAGCAAAGTTGTAAAATTTTACCTGCCAATTTCATACAAAACAGGTGGTACATAATCACAAACAAAATTTTAAATTACTTGCTGCGCTGAAGGCAGTGGGATTAGCGACTCAAAATAAATTATAAATAAATAAATAAAAATTTAAATTCAAATATCTACCAGATGCCGAATCTGAATTAGATCGGATCATAATTATAGCCAAAATAAAGAAATTCATTTTCATTTGCTTCCCCCACCTCCTCCAGCAAGAGACCGCGTTACTCATACTTTTCTCGCTCGAACACTCTGCCTCGTTATGTAGATGGAGATGTAGGATCTAAAATTAAGATTCTAAATAGTAGATGTACCTATATTTTATATGTAGAATATGCATAGTAGATGTAGATAACAGATGTAGCAAAAAATGTAATATGTAAAAAATTTTAAAATTCTACATAAATCATAAGTACGGGTATAGTACGGGTATAAAAGTATAGTCGCGTCCAAAGAAGCGAATCACACTTTCCTTCTCGTTTTGATTTCTCGTATCTTTAAAATTGTAGATGCCACGGATTTTCGTCGTTTGTGGTGGAGAAAGGGCTTATTTCGATAGATGACGTATTGATTCGAAGACGCACTTAATCGCGAAGAAAATAAATAAACAAAGCCAAATTAATAAACAACCATAAAAATTTTTAAATTCTTCGACTTTACGAAGAAATATGCCAAATTTACGTGCCGGTTTCGTGGTACGAGTCGCGAATCTTCGAAGACAATATCGATAAGTTCTGAGCCGATTATATTAACGACGTCGTGATAAAAAAGTATGCATCAAACGCGTTCACCAGAACTCAAAACATGATGGCTGAGATCCATCTGAGATCTTTCGGATTTTTCGGGGAATACGGAGAACCCCTCCAGCGAAACTCTATACACTGTTGCACCTCCGATAGTAAATAATTGACAATAATGTTGGGAAAATTTCAACCTGTATTTTATACAAAACATTAGAAATAAAGAATATACATTTTGACTATTAGTTAAAATTTAATTTATATAGACATTAAGCTTTTCTGTACCCAGCGTGGCAATGCAAATGCTGCATCATGTACTTCCGGAGAATAGTACTTTAAATTCAAATCTTCGATATCAAAATTTTCTATTTCATTTACAGAGTTAATGAACTTTTGATTCTTGTTTAAAGAACCTAAAACAAAACCTATATGACCACATGGATAAGACGGAACTGAAGTTATTGCATAGGAAACTTTTGGAAAGTGCTCTCTGCAACCCGACATTGTTTTTTTTATATAACTTAAGTCTAGCCAAAAGCTACCTCCTTGCGAGCACACGATTCCATCTTCTTTTAAAGCATGTTTCATTAAATTATAATAGCTTTCATTAAACAGGCTTACTGCTGGACCAATTGGATCCGAGCTATCCGTTATAATGACATCAAATTCATTTTTATGTTTTATCATGTACTCAACCATCGCCAATAGTGAGCTTTAACTTTTTGCTCTTAAAACCGCATGCCATTGAAGGTAAATGTTGTTTTGAAAGCTCCACAACGCGTTCGTCTATTTCTATTTGATGGACTTCCTCAACCAAGGGATGTTTTACAACTTCACGCGCCACGCCACCATCACCGCCGCCAACAATCAATACTTTCTTGGGATTCCGATGAGAAAAAAGAGGTAGAAAGGCTATCATTCCTGGTACGAAAATTCATCTCTGGACGTACATTGTATTATTCCATCTAATATTAAGCACTTCCCATATGTTTCACTGAAAACAGAAAAAAAATACTGTAATTTTAAAAACCAAAAGATCAGAATATAACAGATCCCCGTTCGGAAGGTACTGATGTTTGCTGATTCTACATACATATGTTATTTTCGAAAAATCTGAATTTCAAAGGTCTTAGGATCTTAAAAATTTCCTTTTGCTATGAAACAATAAAATAACGAGAAGGAACGTGTGAGTCGCTTCTGGGGACGCGACTCTACTTATACCCGTACTCAGTCAGTATATACATTTTTGGGATATGATTTTTTAGAATTTTACTTTTTACATTTTTTTGCTACATCTGTTATCTACATCTACATCTACAATGTATATTTTACATCTAACATGTAGATTATAGATGTACCATTTATATTCTACATCTCCTCCGCTAGGGGTTGCTCGCGCACTGAACGCGGCAGAGTGTGCGAGCGAGAAAGAGATATAGTAGCGTGTCTCTGGCTGGAGGAGGCGGGGGAACCAACAGAAAATTAATTTCTTCATTCTGGCTATAATTATGTTCCGATCTGATTCATATTCAGCAATCTGGTAGATATGGTCATTCTGTACGATAGTTTTATCGTATCTACAAAATTGTGCCTGCCACAGATTTTCGTCCTTTGTGGGGCGGAAGGGGGCGGGGCGAAATTTTGAAATACACTTGTAGCAGTGTGATATCACATGAGTCTTGAAACCAAATTTGGTTGCCCTAACTCTTATAGTCTCTGAGATCCAGGCGCTCAACAAGACGGACAGACGGACGGACAGACGGACATGGCTATATCGACTCGGCGATTGATGCTGATCAAGAATATATATACTTTATGGGGTCGGAAACGTTTCCTTCTCTGCGTTGCACACATCCACTTTTACCACAAATCTAATATACCCCTTAACTCTTTTTTGAGTACGGGTATAAAAAGTTGTAACCCGATTGGTAAATCAGTCTGATCACTAACCATACAGTATATAGATGTGCCAGTTTATACACCGAAATGGGAAATAAATACAATATATAAAAATTAAAAATGTTATTTGTTTGATTTATTTGTAATTGCACATTTACATATACATATCCCTGTTTTGGACATGTACATATATACTAAATTAAATGTTACATATGCACATTAATATTGTCTGTTTTAAAGAATTTTTTAAAATCTGGTATTTTTGTAACGTTTTTTTTTCAGAGGTAGTGCTTCTATTTTTCACATAACTTAAGTATTTTATATCTGGTTGCATAGAACTTTGAAGTTCCGAAAAGCTGACAAATGCAGCTAAATGCAGCTTTAAAAAATTCTTACAAAAAAACTAAACCATAAAAAAAACCATAGTTTGCATATATGTATAAATATATATAAAAAGCGAGAAATATATATAGAAAAGTTCTCTGAAAAAGGGGATTTATTGAAAAAGTTGTAGAGTCGAAAGCAGACCATATTAATGTACATATGTACCATTTAATTTAGTATATATGTACATGTCTAAAACAGGGATATGTATATTTAAATGTGCAATTTCAAATAAATAACTTTTTTATTTTTATACAGGGGTGCCACAGAAATCACTTCCGCTGGAAAATCACCTCAATTCCATTCCGCCGTGCCACACACCGATTTTTCAGCGGAATCAAAATGGCTCACAATTATCCAGCGATTTCATTAAATACACCCATAAAACACACCTAAAATGATTTGAATCTTACTTTCCCATAAAGGTTGTTCAATTGGTGATTAAGCCTCCAAATAATTTAAAATTATACATGTTAAGTTAATAAAATAAGCATATTAGTAAATCACTATTCTATCCGCTGACTGAATTATCCCCAACGATTCCGCTCTCGATCCGCTGCAGACCGAGGTGGCCACCTAGGGCCATTCGGACTTTCGAAGTTGATACAGTAATGCCACCTTTTTTAAGCCGAATTCTGAGCAAGATATTTTATATTAATTATATTGAAAGCATTGTTTTTCTTTAATTAAGCATTACAAAAAATAGCCCATTGCGGTAAAACTTCCTTTATGTCAAACGTGTGCATACTTTTTGTGTAAATTGTGAAAACATTTGTTGTCATTTGTAGTTCTACCAGGTGGCATCACTTCAAAATGCCAAAGCAGAACCACTAACCATACAGTATACAGTATACTGTATGGTTAGTGGCAGAACCAACCATTTCTACACATTATTGGCATCGCATTTATGTCAAAAACCCCTGTTCGGCTAAGTGCAGACCCATGGCAGCACAAATAGAGACATAGCGATCAATATACCAAAAACTGGTAATTGTAATGAACTAAATTAGCAGTAGTTTGAGAAAACAACCACAAAAACCACATACGTATCGTCTGAAGGAGAAAACGAGTCCGATGCGCATCTGAGAAGCCTGCGCTACAAGGTTTGTATTTTAATATGTTGTCTCCGTAGTTATTCGATGGCCAATGGTCTCGGTAAAAGCATTCTAATTAAGTTTACCGTAACATCCAGATAACTGTTTATTTTGAACAGCTGATTTCTGCCATGCACGGAGAGTTGTTTTGTTTGACGCGCATGATATGGGATGTTTTTTTTTCTATCAAACTATAAAAGTACAGCTTTGAAACATATTGTTTTGATATGATGAAATCAATAAAACTGCAAAATGAACCCTATTCGAATTGAATCTTCAAAGGTGTCCACCCTAGCCTTAGTTCGAATTTGGTTTGTCACAATGCTAAGAAAAATGAAATCGCTCGAAATTCTGTGGGACACAAACATCGACACAAATTTTTGTAAATTTTCCATAACAATCTTTTTCACTTTTGTGTAAAGTTTCGCCAGAACAAGCAAAGTTGTAAAATTTTACCTGCCAATTTCATACAAAACAGGTGGTACATAATCACAAACAAAATTTTAAATTACTTGCTGCGCTGAAGGCAGTGGGATTAGCGACTCAAAATAAATTATAAATAAATAAATAAAAATTTAAATTCAAATATCTACCAGATGCCGAATCTGAATTAGATCGGATCATAATTATAGCCAAAATAAAGAAATTCATTTTCATTTGCTTCCCCCACCTCCTCCAGCAAGAGACCGCGTTACTCATACTTTTCTCGCTCGAACACTCTGCCTCGCTATGTACGCGAGCGCCCGCTGGCGGAGATGTAGGATCTAAAATTAAGATTCTAAATAGTAGATGTACCTATATTTTATATGTAGAATATGCATAGTAGATGTAGATAACAGATGTAGCAAAAAATGTAATATGTAAAAAATTTTAAAATTCTACATAAATCATAAGTACGGGTATAGTACGGGTATAAAACGGGATATAGTCGCGTCCAAAGAAGCGAATCACACTTTCCTTCTCGTTTTGATTTCTCGTATCTTTAAAATTGTAGATGCCACAGATTTTCGTCGTTTGTGGTGGAGAAAGGGCTTATTTCGATAGATGACGTATTGATTCGAAGACGCACTTAATCGCGAAGAAAATAAATAAACAAAGCCAAATTAATAAACAACCATAAAAATTTTTAAATTCTTCGACTTTACGAAGAAATATGCCAAATTTACGTGCCGGTTTCGTGGTACGAGTCGCGAATCTTCGAAGACAATATCGATAGGTTCTGAGCCGATTATATTAACGACGTCGTGATAAAAAAGTATGCATCAAACGCGTTCACCAGAACTCAAAACATGATGGCTGAGATCCATCTGAGATCTTTCGGATTTTTCGGGGAATACGGAGAACCCCTCCAGCGAAACTCTATACACTGTTGCACCTCCGATAGTAAATAATTGACAATAATGTTGGGAAAATTTCAACCTGTATTTTATACAAAACATCAGAAATAAAGAATATACATTTTGACTATTAGTTAAAATTTAATTTATATAGACATTAAGCTTTTCTGTACCCAGCGTGGCAATGCAAATGCTGCATCATGTACTTCCGGAGAATAGTACTTTAAATTCAAATCTTCGATATCAAAATTTTCTATTTCATTTACAGAGTTAATGAACTTTTGATTCTTGTTTAAAGAACCTAAAACAAAACCTATATGACCACATGGATAAGACGGAACTGAAGTTATTGCATAGGAAACTTTTGGAAAGTGCTCTCTGCAACCCGACATTGTTTTTTTTATATAACTTAAGTCTAGCCAAAAGCTACCTCCTTGCGAGCACACGATTCCATCTTCTTTTAAAGCATGTTTCATTAAATTATAATAGCTTTCATTAAACAGGCTTACTGCTGGACCAATTGGATCCGAGCTATCCGTTATAATGACATCAAATTCATTTTTATGTTTTATCATGTACTCAACACCATCGCCAATAGTGAGCTTTAACTTTTTGCTCTTAAAACCGCATGCCATTGAAGGTAAATGTTGTTTTGAAAGCTCCACAACGCGTTCGTCTATTTCTATTTGATGGACTTCCTCAACCAAGGGATGTTTTACAACTTCACGCGCCACGCCACCATCACCGCCGCCAACAATCAATACTTTCTTGGGATTCCGATGAGAAAAAAGAGGTAGAAAGGCTATCATTTCCTGGTACGAAAATTCATCTCTGGACGTACATTGTATTATTCCATCTAATATTAAGCACTTCCCATATGTTTCACTGAAAACAGAAAAAAAATACTGTAATTTTAAAAACCAAAAGATCAGAATATAACAGATCCCCGTTTGGAAGGTACTGATGTTTGCTGATTCTACATACATATGTTATTTTCGAAAAATCTGAATTTCAAAGGTCTTAGGATCTTAAAAATTTCCTTTTGCTATGAAACAATAAAATAAAAAGTTGTAACCCGATTGGTAAATCAGTCTGATCGCTAACCATACAGTATATAGATGTGCCAGTTTATACACCGAAATGGGAAATAAATACAATATATAAAAATTAAAAATGTTATTTGTTTGATTTATTTGTAATTGCACATTTACATATACATATCCCTGTTTTGGACATGTACATATATACTAAATTAAATGTTACATATGCACATTAATATTGTCTGTTTTAAAGAATTTTTTAAAATCTGGTATTTTTGTAACGTTTTTTTTTCAGAGGTAGTGCTTCTATTTTTCACATAAGTTAAGTATTTTATATCTGGTTGCATAGAACTTTGAAGTTCCGAAAAGCTGACAAATGCAGCTAATTGCAGCTTTAAAAAATTCTTACAAAAAAACTAAACCATAAAAAAAAACCATAGTTTGCATATATGTATAAATATATATAAAAAGCGAGAAATATATATAGAAAAGTTCTCTGAAAAAGGGGATTTATTGAAAAAGTTGTAGAGTCGAAAGCAGACAATATTAATGTACATATGTACCATTTAATTTAGTATATATGTACATGTCTAAAACAGGGATATGTATATTTAAATGTGCAATTTCAAATAAATAACATTTTTTATTTTTATACAGGGGTGCCACAGAAATCACTTCCGCTGGAAAATCACCTCAATTCCATTCCGCCGTGCCACACACCGATTTTTCAGCGGAATCAAAATCGCTCCCATAAAACACACCTAAAATGATTTGAATCTTACTTTCCCATAAAGGTTGTTCAATTGGTGATTAAGCCTCCAAATAATTTAACATTATACATGTTAAGTTAATAAAATAAGCATTTTAGTAAATCACTATTCTATCCGCTGACTGAATTATCCCCAACGATTCCGCTCTCGATCCGCTGCAGACCGAGGTGGCCACCTAAGGGCGATTCGGACTTTCGAAGTTGATACAGTAATGCCACCTTTTTTAAGCCGAATTCTGAGCAAGATATTTTATATTAATTATATTGAAAGCATTGTTTTTCTTTAATTAAGCATTACAAAAAATAGCCCATTGCGGTAAAACTTCCTTTATGTCAAACGTGTGCATACTTTTTGTGTAAATTGTGAAAACATTTGTTGTCATTTGTAGTTCTACCAGGTGGCATCACTTCAAAATGCCAAAGCAGAACCACTAACCATACAGTATACAGTATACTGTATGGTTAGTGGCAGAACCAACCATTTCTACACATTATTGGCATCGCATTTATGTCAAAAACCCCTGTTCGGCTAAGTGCAGACCCATGGCAGCACAAATAGAGACATAGCGATCAATATACCAAAAACTGGTAATTGTAATGAACTAAATTAGCAGTAGTTTGAGAAAACAACCACAAAAACCACATACGTATCGTCTGAAGGAGAAAACGAGTCCGATGCGCATCTGAGAAGCCTGCGCTACAAGGTTTGTATTTTAATATGTTGTCTCCGTAGTTATTCGATGGCCAATGGTCTCGGTAAAAGCATTCTAATTAAGTTTACCGTAACATCCAGATAACTGTTTATTTTGAACAGCTGATTGCTGCCATGCACGGAGAGTTGTTTTGTTTGACGCGCATGATATGGGATGTTTTTTTTGCTATCAAACTATAAAAGTACAGCTTTGAAACATATTGTTTTGATATGATGAAATCAATAAAACTGCAAAATGAACCCTATTCGAATTGAATCTTCAAAGGTGTCCACCCTAGCCTTAGTTCGAATTTGGTTTGTCACAATGCTAAGAAAAATGAAATCGCTCGAAATTCTGTGGGACACAAACATCGACACAAATTTTTGTAAATTTTCCATAACAATCTTTTTCACTTTTGTGTAAAGTTTCGCCAGAACAAGCAAAGTTGTAAAATTTTACCTGCCAATTTCATACAAAACAGGTGGTACATAATCACAAACAAAATTTTAAATTACTTGCTGCGCTGAAGGCAGTGGGATTAGCGACTCAAAATAAATTATAAATAAATAAATAAAAATTTAAATTCAAATATCTACCAGATGCCGAATCTGAATTAGATCGGATCATAATTATAGCCAAAATAAAGAAATTCATTTTCATTTGCTTCCCCACCTCCTCCAGCAAGAGACCGCGTTACTCATACTTTTCTCGCTCGAACACTCTGCCTCGTTGTGTACGCGAGCGCCCGCTGGCGGAGATGTAGGATCTAAAATTAAGATTCTAAATAGTAGATGTACCTATATTTTATATGTAGAATATGCATAGTAGATGTAGATAACAGATGTAGCAAAAAATGTAATATGTAAAAAATTTTAAAATTCTACATAAATCATAAGTACGTGTATAGTACGGGTATAAAACGGGTATATAGTCGCGTCCAAAGAAGCGAATCACACTTTCCTTCTCGTTTTGATTTCTCGTATCTTTAAAATTGTAGATGCCACAGATTTTCGTCGTTTGTGGTGGAGAAAGGGCTTATTTCGATAGATGACGTATTGATTCGAAGACGCACTTAATCGCGAAGAAAATAAATAAACAAAGCCAAATTAATAAACAACCATAAAATTTTTAAATTCTTCGACTTTACGAAGAAATATGCCAAATTTACGTGCCGGTTTCGTGGTACGAGTCGCGAATCTTCGAAGACAATATCGATAGGTTCTGAGCCGATTATATTAACGACGTCGTGATAAAAAAGTATGCATCAAACGCGTTCACCAGAACTCAAAACATGATGGCTGAGATCCATCTGAGATCTTTCGGATTTTTCGGGGAATACGGAGAACCCCTCCAGCGAAACTCTATACACTGTTGCACCTCCGATAGTAAATAATTGACAATAATGTTGGGAAAATTTCAACCTGTATTTTATACAAAACATTAGAAATAAAGAATATACATTTTGACTATTAGTTAAAATTTAATTTATATAGACATTAAGCTTTTCTGTACCCAGCGTGGCAATGCAAATGCTGCATCATGTACTTCCGGAGAATAGTACTTTAAATTCAAATCTTCGATATCAAAATTTTCTATTTCATTTACAGAGTTAATGAACTTTTGATTCTTGTTTAAAGAACCTAAAACAAAACCTATATGACCACATGGATAAGACGGAACTGAAGTTATTGCATAGGAAACTTTTGGAAAGTGCTCTCTGCAACCCGACATTGTTTTTTTTATATAACTTAAGTCTAGACAAAAGCTACCTCCTTGCGAGCACACGATTCCATCTTCTTTTAAAGCATGTTTCATTAAATTATAATAGCTTTCATTAAACAGGCTTACTGCTGGACCAATTGGATCCGAGCTATCCGTTATAATGACATCAAATTCATTTTTATGTTTTATCATGTACTCAAAACCATCGCCAATAGTGAGCTTTAACTTTTTGCTCTTAAAGCCGCATGCCATTGAAGGTAAATGTTGTTTTGAAAGCTCCACAACGCGTTCGTCTATTTCTATTTGATGGACTTCCTCAACCAAGGGATGTTTTACAACTTCACGCGCCACGCCACCATCACCGCCGCCAACAATCAATACTTTCTTGGGATTCCGATGAGAAAAAAGAGGTAGAAAGGCTATCATTTCCTGGTACGAAAATTCATCTCTGGACGTACATTGTATTATTCCATCTAATATTAAGCACTTCCCATATGTTTCACTGAAAACAGAAAAAAAATACTGTAATTTTAAAAACCAAAAGATCAGAATATAACAGATCCCCGTTCGGAAGGTACTGATGTTTGCTGATTCTACATACATATGTTATTTTCGAAAAATCTGAATTTCAAAGGTCTTAGGATCTTAAAAATTTCCTTTTGCTATGAAACAATAAAATAAAAAGTTGTAACCCGATTGGTAAATCAGTCTGATCACTAACCATACAGTATATAGATGTGCCAGTTTATACACCGAAATGGGAAATAAATACAATATATAAAAATTAAAAATGTTATTTGTTTGATTTATTTGTAATTGCACATTTACATATACATATCCCTGTTTTGGACATGTACATATATACTAAATTAAATGTTACATATGCACATTAATATTGTCTGTTTTAAAGAATTTTTTAAAATCTGGTATTTTTGTAACGTTTTTTTTTCAGAGGTAGTGCTTCTATTTTTCACATAACTTAAGTATTTTATATCTGGTTGCATAGAACTTTGAAGTTCCGAAAAGCTGACAAATGCAGCTAATTGCAGCTTTAAAAAATTCTTACAAAAAAACTAAACCATAAAAAAAACCATAGTTTGCATATATGTATAAATATATATAAAAAGCGAGAAATATATATAGAAAAGTTCTCTGAAAAAGGGGATTTATTGAAAAAGTTGTAGAGTCGAAAGCAGACAATATTAATGTACATATGTACCATTTAATTTAGTATATATGTACATGTCTAAAACAGGGATATGTATATTTAAATGTGCAATTTCAAATAAATAACATTTTTTATTTTTATACAGGGGTGCACCGGAAATCACTTCCGCTGGAAAATCACCTCAATTCCATTCCGCCGTGCCACACACCGATTTTTCAGCGGAATCAAAATCGCTCACAATTATCCAGCGATTTCATTAAATACACCCATAAAACACACCTAAAATGATTTGAATCTTACTTTCCCATAAAGGTTGTTCAATTGGTGATTAAGCCTCCAAATAATTTAACATTATACATGTTAAGTTAATAAAATAAGCATTTTAGTAAATCACTATTCTATCCGCTGACTGAATTATCCCCAACGATTCCGCTCTCGATCCGCTGCAGACCGAGGTGGCCACCTAGGGCGATTCGGACTTTCGAAGTTGATACAGTAATGCCACATTTTTTAAGCCGAATTCTGAGCAAGATATTTTATATTAATTATATTGAAAGCATTGTTTTTCTTTAATTAAGCATTACAAAAAATAGCCCATTGCGGTAAAACTTCCTTTATGTCAAACGTGTGCATACTTTTTGTGTAAATTGTGAAAACATTTGTTGTCATTTGTAGTTCTACCAGGTGGCATCACTTCAAAATGCCAAAGCAGAACCACTAACCATACAGTATACAGTATACTGTATGGTTAGTGGCAGAACCAACCATTTCTACACATTATTGGCATCGCATTTATGTCAAAAACCCCTGTTCGGCTAAGTGCAGACCCATGGCAGCACAAATAGAGACATAGCGATCAATATACCAAAAACTGGTAATTGTAATGAACTAAATTAGCAGTAGTTTGAGAAAACAACCACAAAAACCACATACGCGTATCGTCTGAAGGAGAAAACGAGTCCGATGCGCATCTGAGAAGCCTGTGCTACAAGGTTTGTATTCTAATATGTTGTCTCCGTAGTTATTCGATGGCCAATGGTCTCGGTAAAAGCATTCTAATTAAGTTTACCGTAACATCCAGATAACTGTTTATTTTGAACAGCTGATTGCTGCCATGCACGGAGAGTTGTTTTGTTTGACGCGCATGATATGGGATGTTTTTTATACCCGTACTCAAAAAAGAGTTAAGGGGTATATTAGATTTGTGGTAAAAGTGGATGTGTGCAACGCAGAGAAGGAAACGTTTCCGACCCCATAAAGTATATATATTCTTGATCAGCATCAATAGCCGAGTCGATATAGCCATGTCCGTCTGTCCGTCTGGGCGTCTGTCCGTCTTGTTGAGCGCCTGGATCTCAGAGACTATAAGAGTTAGGGCAACCAAATTTGGTTTCAAGACTCATGTGATATCACACTGCTACAAGTGTATTTCAAAATTTCGCCCCACCCCCTTCCACCCCCACAAAGGACGAAAATCTGTGGCAGGCACAATTTTGAAGATACGATAAAACTAAAAACGCAGTATCGTACAGAATGACCATATCTACCAGATTGCCGAATATGAATCGGATCGGATAATAATTATAGCCAGAATGAAGAAATTAATTTTCTGTTGGTTCCCCCGCCTCCACCAGCCAGAGACACACTACTCATTCTCCTTCTCGCTCGCACACTCTGCCGCGTTCAGTGCGCGAGCAACCCCTAGCGGAGGAGATGCAGAATATAAATGGTACATCTATAATCTACATTTTAGATGTAAAATATACATTGTAGATGTAGATGTAGATAACAGATGTAGCAAAAATATGTAAAATGTAAAATTTTTTTTTTTTTCTAAAATTCTAAAAAATCATATCTCAAAAATGTATATACTGACTGAGTACGGGTATAAGTAGAGTCGCGTCCCCAGAAGCGACTCACACGTTCCTTCTCGTTTTGCTATCAAACTATAAAAGTACAGCTTTGAAACATATTGTTTTGATATGATGAAATCAATAAAACTGCAAAATGAACCCTATTCGAATTGAATCTTCAAAGGTGTCCACCCTAGCCTTAGTTCGAATTTGGTTTGTCACAATGCTAAGAAAAATGAAATCGCTCGAAATTCTGTGGGACACAAACATCGACACAAATTTTTGTAAATTTTCCATAACAATCTTTTTCACTTTTGTGTAAAGTTTCGCCAGAACAAGCAAAGTTGTAAAATTTTACCTGCCAATTTCATACAAAACAGGTGGTACATAATCACAAACAAAATTTTAAATTACTTGCTGCGCTGAAGGCAGTGGGATTAGCGACTCAAAATAAATTATAAATAAATAAATAAAAATTTAAATTCAAATATCTACCAGATGCCGAATCTGAATTAGATCGGATCATAATTATAGCCAAAATAAAGAAATTCATTTTCATTTGCTTCCCCCACCTCCTCCAGCAAGAGACCGCGTTACTCATACTTTTCTCGCTCGAACACTCTGCCTCGTTGTGTACGCGAGCGCCCGCTGGCGGAGATGTCGGATCTAAAATTAAGATTCTAAATAGTAGATGTACCTATATTTTATATGTAGAATATGCATAGTAGATGTAGATAACAGATGTAGCAAAAAATGTAATATGTAAAAAATTTTAAAATTCTACATAAATCATAAGTACGGGTATAGTACGGGTATAAAAGTATAGTCGCGTCCAAAGAAGCGAATCACACTTTCCTTCTCGTTTTGATTTCTCGTATCTTTAAAATTGTAGATGCCACAGATTTTCGTCGTTTGTGGTGGAGAAAGGGCTTATTTCGATAGATGACGTATTGATTCGAAGACGCACATAATCGCGAAGAAAATAAATAAACAAAGCCAAATTAATAAACAACCATAAAAATTTTTAAATTCTTCGACTTTACGAAGAATATGCCAAATTTACGTGCCGGTTTCGTGGTACGAGTCGCGAATCTTCGAAGACAATATCGATAGGTTCTGAGCCGATTATATTAACGACGTCGTGATAAAAAAGTATGCATCAAACGCGTTCACCAGAACTCAAAACATGATGGCTGAGATCCATCTGAGATCTTTCGGATTTTTCGGGGAATACGGAGAACCCCTCCAGCGAAACTCTATACACTGTTGCACCTCCGATAGTAAATAATTGACAATAATGTTGGGAAAATTTCAACCTGTATTTTATACAAAACATTAGAAATAAAGAATATACATTTTGACTATTAGTTAAAATTTAATTTATATAGACATTAAGCTTTTCTGTACCCAGCGTGGCAATGCAAATGCTGCATCATGTACTTCCGGAGAATAGTACTTTAAATTTAAATCTTCGATATCAAAATTTTCTATTTCATTTACAGAGTTAATGAACTTTTGATTCTTGTTTAAAGAACCTAAAACAAAACCTATATGACCACATGGATAAGACGGAACTGAAGTTATTGCATAGGAAACTTTTGGAAAGTGCTCTCTGCAACCCGACATTGTTTTTTTTATATAACTTAAGTCTAGACAAAAGCTACCTCCTTGCGAGCACACGATTCCATCTTCTTTTAAAGCATGTTTCATTAAATTATAATAGCTTTCATTAAACAGGCTTACTGCTGGACCAATTGGATCCGAGCTATCCGTTATAATGACATCAAATTCATTTTTATGTTTTATCATGTACTCAAAACCATCGCCAATAGTGAGCTTTAACTTTTTGCTCTTAAAGCCGCATGCCATTGAAGGTAAATGTTGTTTTGAAAGCTCCACAACGCGTTCGTCTATTTCTATTTGATGGACTTCCTCAACCAAGGGATGTTTTACAACTTCACGCGCCACGCCACCATCACCGCCGCCAACAATCAATACTTTCTTGGGATTCCGATGAGAAAAAAGAGGTAGAAAGGCTATCATTTCCTGGTACGAAAATTCATCTCTGGACGTACATTGTATTATTCCATCTAATATTAAGCACTTCCCATATGTTTCACTGAAAACAGAAAAAAATACTGTAATTTTAAAAACCAAAAGATCAGAATATAACAGATCCCCGTTCGGAAGGTACTGATGTTTGCTGATTCTACATACATATGTTATTTTCGAAAAATCTGAATTTCAAAGGTCTTAGGATCTTAAAAATTTCCTTTTGCTATGAAACAATAAAATAAAAAGTTGTAACCCGATTGGTAAATCAGTCTGATCACTAACCATACAGTATATAGATGTGCCAGTTTATACACCGAAATGGGAAATAAATACAATATATAAAAATTAAAAATGTTATTTGTTTGATTTATTTGTAATTGCACATTTACATATACATATCCCTGTTTTGGACATGTACATATATACTAAATTAAATGTTACATATGCACATTAATATTGTCTGTTTTAAAGAATTTTTTAAAATCTGGTATTTTTGTAACGTTTTTTTTTCAGAGGTAGTGCTTCTATTTTTCACATAACTTAAGTATTTTATATCTGGTTGCATAGAACTTTGAAGTTCCGAAAAGCTGACAAATGCAGCTAATTGCAGCTTTAAAAAATTCTTACAAAAAAACTAAACCATAAAAAAAAACCATAGTTTGCATATATGTATAAATATATATAAAAAGCGAGAAATATATATAGAAAAGTTCTCTGAAAAAGGGGATTTATTGAAAAAGTTGTAGAGTCGAAAGCAGACAATATTAATGTACATATGTACCATTTAATTTAGTATATATGTACATGTCTAAAACAGGGATATGTATATGTAAATGTGCAATTTCAAATAAATAACATTTTTTATTTTTATACAGGGGTGCACCGGAAATCACTTCCGCTGGAAAATCACCTCAATTCCATTCCGCCGTGCCACACACCGATTTTTCAGCGGAATCAAAATCGCTCACAATTATCCAGCGATTTCATTAAATACACCCATAAAACACACCTAAAATGATTTGAATCTTACTTTCCCATAAAGGTTGTTCAATTGGTGATTAAGCCTCCAAATAATTTAACATTATACATGTTAAGTTAATAAAATAAGCATTTTAGTAAATCACTATTCTATCCGCTGACTGAATTATCCCCAACGATTCCGCTCTCGATCCGCTGCAGACCGAGGTGGCCATCTAGGGCGATTCGGACTTTCGAAGTTGATACAGTAATGCTACCTTTTTTAAGCCGAATTCTGAGCAAGATATTTTATATTAATTATATTGAAAGCATTGTTTTTCTTTAATAAAGCATTACAAAAAATAGCCCATTGCGGTAAAACTTCCTTTATGTCAAACGTGTGCATACTTTTTGTGTAAATTGTGAAAACATTTGTTGTCATTTGTAGTTCTACCAGGTGGCATCACTTCAAAATGCCAAAGCAGAACCACTAACCATACAGTATACAGTATACTGTATGGTTAGTGGCAGAACCAACCATTTCTACACATTATTGGCATCGCATTTATGTCAAAAACCCCTGTTCGGCTAAGTGCAGACCCATGGCACCACAAATAGAGACATAGCGATCAATATACCAAAAACTGGTAATTGTAATGAACTAAATTAGCAGTAGTTTGAGAAAACAACCACAAAAACCACATACGTATCGTCTGAAGGAGAAAACGAGTCCGATGCGCATCTGAGAAGCCTGCGCTACAAGGTTTGTATTCTAATATGTTGCCTCCGTAGTTATTCGATGGCCAATGGTCTCGGTAAAAGCATTCTAATTAAGTTTACCGTAACATCCAGATAACTGTTTATTTTGAACAGCTGATTGCTGCCATGCACGGAGAGTTGTTTTGTTTGACGCGCATGATATGGGATGTTTTTTATACCCGTACTCAAAAAAGAGTTAAGGGGTATATTAGATTTGTGGTAAAAGTGGATGTGTGCAACGCAGAGAAGGAAACGTTCTTGATCAGCATCAATAGCCGAGTCGATATAGCCATGTCCGTCTGTCCGTCTGGGCGTCTGTCCGTCTTGTTGAGCGCCTGGATCTCAGAGACTATAAGAGTTAGGGCAACCAAATTTGGTTTCAAGACTCATGTGAT
The DNA here is from genome assembly GCA_018150885.1 of Drosophila tristis. Taxonomy (NCBI): domain Eukaryota; kingdom Metazoa; phylum Arthropoda; class Insecta; order Diptera; family Drosophilidae; genus Drosophila; species Drosophila tristis. The sequence continues at coordinate 3,172,987 of JAECWT010000067.1, forward strand.
ATCACACTGCTACAAGTGTATTTCAAAATTTCGCCCCACCCCCTTCCGCCCCCACAAAGGACGAAAATCTGTGGCAGGCACAATTTTGAAGATACGATAAAACTAAAAACGCAGTATCGTACAGAATGACCATATCTACCAGATTGCCGAATATGAATCGGATCGGATAATAATTATAGCCAGAATGAAGAAATTAATTTTCTGTTGGTTCCCCCGCCTCCACCAGCCAGAGACACACTACTCATTCTCCTTCTCGCTCGCACACTCTGCCGCGTTCAGTGCGCGAGCAACCCCTAGCGGAGGAGATGCAGAATATAAATGGTACATCTATAATCTACATTTTAGATGTAAAATATACATTGTAGATGTAGATGTAGATAACAGATGTAGCAAAAATATGTAAAATGTAAAATTTTTTTTTTTTCTAAAATTCTAAAAAATCATATCTCAAAAATGTATATACTGACTGAGTACGGGTATAAGTAGAGTCGCGTCCCCAGAAGCGACTCACACGTTCCTTCTCGTTTTGCTATCAAACTATAAAAGTACAGCTTTGAAACATATTGTTTTGATATGATGAAATCAATAAAACTGCAAAATGAACCCTATTCGAATTGAATCTTCAAAGGTGTCCACCCTAGCCTTAGTTCGAATTTGGTTTGTCACAATGCTAAGAGAAATGAAATCGCTCGAAATTCTGTGGGACACAAACATCGACACAAATTTTTGTAAATTTTCCATAACAATCTTTTTCACTTTTGTGTAAAGTTTCGCCAGAACAAGCAAAGTTGTAAAATTTTACCTGCCAATTTCATACAAAACAGGTGGTACATAATCACAAACAAAATTTTAAATTACTTGCTGCGCTGAAGGCAGTGGGATTAGCGACTCAAAATAAATTATAAATAAATAAATAAAAATTTAAATTCAAATATCTACCAGATGCCGAATCTGAATTAGATCGGATCATAATTATAGCCAAAATAAAGAAATTCATTTTCATTTGCTTCCCCCACCTCCTCCAGCAAGAGACCGCGTTACTCATACTTTTCTCGCTCGAACACTCTGCCTCGCTATGTACGCGAGCGCCCGCTGGCGGAGATGTAGGATCTAAAATTAAGATTCTAAATAGTAGATGTACCTATATTTTATATGTAGAATATGCATAGTAGATGTAGATAACAGATGTAGCAAAAAATGTAATATGTAAAAAATTTTAAAATTCTACATAAATCATAAGTACGGGTATAGTACGGGTATAAAACGGGTATATAGTCGCGTCCAAAGAAGCGAATCACACTTTCCTTCTCGTTTTGATTTCTCGTATCTTTAAAATTGTAGATGCCACAGATTTTCGTCGTTTGTGGTGGAGAAAGGGCTTATTTCGATAGATGACGTATTGATTCGAAGACGCACTTAATCGCGAAGAAAATAAATAAACAAAGCCAAATTAATAAACAACCATAAAAATTTTTAAATTCTTCGACTTTACGAAGAAATATGCCAAATTTACGTGCCGGTTTCGTGGTACGAGTCGCGAATCTTCGAAGACAATATCGATAGGTTCTGAGCCGATTATATTAACGACGTCGTGATAAAAAAGTATGCATCAAACGCGTTCACCAGAACTCAAAACATGATGGCTGAGATCCATCTGAGATCTTTCGGATTTTTCGGGGAATACGGAGAACCCCTCCAGCGAAACTCTATACACTGTTGCACCTCCGATAGTAAATAATTGACAATAATGTTGGGAAAATTTCAACCTGTATTTTATACAAAACATTAGAAATAAAGAATATACATTTTGACTATTAGTTAAAATTTAATTTATATAGACATTAAGCTTTTCTGTACCCAGCGTGGCAATGCAAATGCTGCATCATGTACTTCCGGAGAATAGTACTTTAAATTTAAATCTTCGATATCAAAATTTTCTATTTCATTTACAGAGTTAATGAACTTTTGATTCTTGTTTAAAGAACCTAAAACAAAACCTATATGACCACATGGATAAGACGGAACTTAAGTTATTGCATAGGAAACTTTTGGAAAGTGCTCTCTGCATCCCGACATTGTTTTTTTTATATAACTTAAGTCTAGCCAAAAGCTACCTCCTTGCGAGCACACGATTCCATCTTCTTTTAAAGCATGTTTCATTAAATTATAATAGCTTTCATTAAACAGGCTTACTGCTGGACCAATTGGATCCGAGCTATCCGTTATAATGACATCAAATTCATTTTTATGTTTTATCATGTACTCAAAACCATCGCCAATAGTGAGCTTTAACTTTTTGCTCTTAAAGCCGCATGCCATTGAAGGTAAATGTTGTTTTGAAAGCTCCACAACGCGTTCGTCTATTTCTATTTGATGGACTTCCTCAACCAAGGGATGTTTTACAACTTCACGCGCCACGCCACCATCACCGCCGCCAACAATCAATACTTTCTTGGGATTCCGATGAGAAAAAAGAGGTAGAAAGGCTATCATTTCCTGGTACGAAAATTCATCTCTGGACGTACATTGTATTATTCCATCTAATATTAAGCACTTCCCATATGTTTCACTGAAAACAGAAAAAAATACTGTAATTTTAAAAACCAAAAGATCAGAATATAACAGATCCCCGTTCGGAAGGTACTGATGTTTGCTGATTCTACATACATATGTTATTTTCGAAAAATCTGAATTTCAAAGGTCTTAGGATCTTAAAAATTTCCTTTTGCTATGAAACAATAAAATAAAAAGTTGTAACCCGATTGGTAAATCAGTCTGATCACTAACCATACAGTATATAGATGTGCCAGTTTATACACCGAAATGGGAAATAAATACAATATATAAAAATTAAAAATGTTATTTGTTTGATTTATTTGTAATTGCACATTTACATATACATATCCCTGTTTTGGACATGTACATATATACTAAATTAAATGTTACATATGCACATTAATATTGTCTGTTTTAAAGAATTTTTTAAAATCTGGTATTTTTGTAACGTTTTTTTTCAGAGGTAGTGCTTCTATTTTTCACATAACTTAAGTATTTTATATCTGGTTGCATAGAACTTTGAAGTTCCGAAAAGCTGACAAATGCAGCTAATTGCAGCTTTAAAAAATTCTTACAAAAAAACTAAACCATAAAAAAAAACCATAGTTTGCATATATGTATAAATATATATAAAAAGCGAGAAATATATATAGAAAAGTTCTCTGAAAAAGGGGATTTATTGAAAAAGTTGTAGAGTCGAAAGCAGACAATATTAATGTACATATGTACCATTTAATTTAGTATATATGTACATGTCTAAAACAGGGATATGTATATGTAAATGTGCAATTTCAAATAAATAACATTTTTTATTTTTATACAGGGGTGCACCGGAAATCACTTCCGCTGGAAAATCACCTCAATTCCATTCCGCCGTGCCACACACCGATTTTTCAGCGGAATCAAAATCGCTCACAATTATCCAGCGATTTCATTAAATACACCCATAAAACACACCTAAAATGATTTGAATCTTACTTTCCCATAAAGGTTGTTCAATTGGTGATTAAGCCTCCAAATAATTTAACATTATACATGTTAAGTTAATAAAATAAGCATTTTAGTAAATCACTATTCTATCCGCTGACTGAATTATCCCCAACGATTCCGCTCTCGATCCGCTGCAGACCGAGGTGGCCATCTAGGGCGATTCGGACTTTCGAAGTTGATACAGTAATGCTACCTTTTTTAAGCCGAATTCTGAGCAAGATATTTTATATTAATTATATTGAAAGCATTGTTTTTCTTTAATAAAGCATTACAAAAAATAGCCCATTGCGGTAAAACTTCCTTTATGTCAAACGTGTGCATACTTTTTGTGTAAATTGTGAAAACATTTGTTGTCATTTGTAGTTCTACCAGGTGGCATCACTTCAAAATGCCAAAGCAGAACCACTAACCATACAGTATACAGTATACTGTATGGTTAGTGGCAGAACCAACCATTTCTACACATTATTGGCATCGCATTTATGTCAAAAACCCCTGTTCGGCTAAGTGCAGACCCATGGCACCACAAATAGAGACATAGCGATCAATATACCAAAAACTGGTAATTGTAATGAACTAAATTAGCAGTAGTTTGAGAAAACAACCACAAAAACCACATACGTATCGTCTGAAGGAGAAAACGAGTCCGATGCGCATCTGAGAAGCCTGCGCTACAAGGTTTGTATTCTAATATGTTGCCTCCGTAGTTATTCGATGGCCAATGGTCTCGGTAAAAGCATTCTAATTAAGTTTACCGTAACATCCAGATAACTGTTTATTTTGAACAGCTGATTGCTGCCATGCACGGAGAGTTGTTTTGTTTGACGCGCATGATATGGGATGTTTTTTATACCCGTACTCAAAAAGAGTTAAGGGGTATATTAGATTTGTGGTAAAAGTGGATGTGTGCAACGCAGAGAAGGAAACGTTCTTGATCAGCATCAATAGCCGAGTCGATATAGCCATGTCCGTCTGTCCGTCTGGGCGTCTGTCCGTCTTGTTGAGCGCCTGGATCTCAGAGACTATAAGAGTTAGGGCAACCAAATTTGGTTTCAAGACTCATGTGATATCACACTGCTACAAGTGTATTTCAAAATTTCGCCCCACCCCCTTCCGCCCCCACAAAGGACGAAAATCTGTGGCAGGCACAATTTTGAAGATACGATAAAACTAAAAACGCAGTATCGTACAGAATGACCATATCTACCAGATTGCCGAATATGAATCGGATCGGATAATAATTATAGCCAGAATGAAGAAATTAATTTTCTGTTGGTTCCCCCGCCTCCACCAGCCAGAGACACACTACTCATTCTCCTTCTCGCTCGCACACTCTGCCGCGTTCAGTGCGCGAGCAACCCCTAGCGGAGGAGATGCAGAATATAAATGGTACATCTATAATCTACATTTTAGATGTAAAATATACATTGTAGATGTAGATGTAGATAACAGATGTAGCAAAAATATGTAAAATGTAAAATTTTTTTTTTTTCTAAAATTCTAAAAAATCATATCTCAAAAATGTATATACTGACTGAGTACGGGTATAAGTAGAGTCGCGTCCCCAGAAGCGACTCACACGTTCCTTCTCGTTTTGCTATCAAACTATAAAAGTACAGCTTTGAAACATATTGTTTTGATATGATGAAATCAATAAAACTGCAAAATGAACCCTATTCGAATTGAATCTTCAAAGGTGTCCACCCTAGCCTTAGTTCGAATTTGGTTTGTCACAATGCTAAGAAAAATGAAATCGCTCGAAATTCTGTGGGACACAAACATCGACACAAATTTTTGTAAATTTTCCATAACAATCTTTTTCACTTTTGTGTAAAGTTTCGCCAGAACAAGCAAAGTTGTAAAATTTTACCTGCCAATTTCATACAAAACAGGTGGTACATAATCACAAACAAAATTTTAAATTACTTGCTGCGCTGAAGGCAGTGGGATTAGCGACTCAAAATAAATTATAAATAAATAAATAAAAATTTAAATTCAAATATCTACCAGATGCCGAATCTGAATTAGATCGGATCATAATTATAGCCAAAATAAAGAAATTCATTTTCATTTGCTTCCCCCACCTCCTCCAGCAAGAGACCGCGTTACTCATACTTTTCTCGCTCGAACACTCTGCCTCGTTGTGTACGCGAGCGCCCGCTGGCGGAGATGTAGGATCTAAAATTAAGATTCTAAATAGTAGATGTACCTATATTTTATATGTAGAATATGCATAGTAGATGTAGATAACAGATGTAGCAAAAAATGTAATATGTAAAAAATTTTAAAATTCTACATAAATCATAAGTACGGGTATAGTACGGGTATAAAAGTATAGTCGCGTCCAAAGAAGCGAATCACACTTTCCTTCTCGTTTTGATTTCTCGTATCTTTAAAATTGTAGATGCCACAGATTTTCGTCGTTTGTGGTGGAGAAAGGGCTTATTTCGATAGATGACGTATTGATTCGAAGACGCACATAATCGCGAAGAAAATAAATAAACAAAGCCAAATTAATAAACAACCATAAAAATTTTTAAATTCTTCGACTTTACGAAGAATATGCCAAATTTACGTGCCGGTTTCGTGGTACGAGTCGCGAATCTTCGAAGACAATATCGATAGGTTCTGAGCCGATTATATTAACGACGTCGTGATAAAAAAGTATGCATCAAACGCGTTCACCAGAACTCAAAACATGATGGCTGAGATCCATCTGAGATCTTTCGGATTTTTCGGGGAATACGGAGAACCCCTCCAGCGAAACTCTATACACTGTTGCACCTCCGATAGTAAATAATTGACAATAATGTTGGGAAAATTTCAACCTGTATTTTATACAAAACATTAGAAATAAAGAATATACATTTTGACTATTAGTTAAAATTTAATTTATATAGACATTAAGCTTTTCTGTACCCAGCGTGGCAATGCAAATGCTGCATCATGTACTTCCGGAGAATAGTACTTTAAATTCAAATCTTCGATATCAAAATTTTCTATTTCATTTACAGAGTTAATGAACTTTTGATTCTTGTTTAAAGAACCTAAAACAAAACCTATATGACCACATGGATAAGACGGAACTGAAGTTATTGCATAGGAAACTTTTGGAAAGTGCTCTCTGCAACCCGACATTGTTTTTTTTATATAACTTAAGTCTAGCCAAAAGCTACCTCCTTGCGAGCACACGATTCCATCTTCTTTTAAAGCATGTTTCATTAAATTATAATAGCTTTCATTAAACAGGCTTACTGCTGGACCAATTGGATCCGAGCTATCCGTTATAATGACATCAAATTCATTTTTATGTTTTATCATGTACTCAAAACCATCGCCAATAGTGAGCTTTAACTTTTTGCTCTTAAAGCCGCATGCCATTGAAGGTAAATGTTGTTTTGAAAGCTCCACAACGCGTTCGTCTATTTCTATTTGATGGACTTCCTCAACCAAGGGATGTTTTACAACTTCACGCGCCACGCCACCATCACCGCCGCCAACAATCAATACTTTCTTGGGATTCCGATGAGAAAAAAGAGGTAGAAAGGCTATCATTTCCTGGTACGAAAATTCATCTCTGGACGTACATTGTATTATTCCATCTAATATTAAGCACTTCCCATATGTTTCACTGAAAACAGAAAAAAAATACTGTAATTTTAAAAACCAAAAGATCAGAATATAACAGATCCCCGTTTGGAAGGTACTGATGTTTGCTGATTCTACATACATATGTTATTTTCGAAAAATCTGAATTTCAAAGGTCTTAGGATCTTAAAAATTTCCTTTTGCTATGAAACAATAAAATAAAAAGTTGTAACCCGATTGGTAAATCAGTCTGATCACTAACCATACAGTATATAGATGTGCCAGTTTATACACCGAAATGGGAAATAAATACAATATATAAAAATTAAAAATGTTATTTGTTTGATTTATTTGTAATTGCACATTTACATATACATATCCCTGTTTTGGACATGTACATATATACTAAATTAAATGTTACATATGCACATTAATATTGTCTGTTTTAAAGAATTTTTAAAATCTGGTATTTTTGTAACGTTTTTTTTTCAGAGGTAGTGCTTCTATTTTTCACATAACTTAAGTATTTTATATCTGGTTGCATAGAACTTTGAAGTTCCGAAAAGCTGACAAATGCAGCTAATTGCAGCTTTAAAAAATTCTTACAAAAAAACTAAACCATAAAAAAAAACCATAGTTTGCATATATGTATAAATATATATAAAAAGCGAGAAATATATATAGAAAAGTTCTCTGAAAAAGGGGATTTATTGAAAAAGTTGTAGAGTCGAAAGCAGACAATATTAATGTACATATGTACCATTTAATTTAGTATATATGTACATGTCTAAAACAGGGATATGTATATGTAAATGTGCAATTTCAAATAAATAACATTTTTTATTTTTATACAGGGGTGCACCGGAAATCACTTCCGCTGGAAAATCACCTCAATTCCATTCCGCCGTGCCACACACCGATTTTTCAGCGGAATCAAAATCGCTCACAATTATCCAGCGATTTCATTAAATACACCCATAAAACACACCTAAAATGATTTGAATCTTACTTTCCCATAAAGGTTGTTCAATTGGTGATTAAGCCTCCAAATAATTTAACATTATACATGTTAAGTTAATAAAATAAGCATTTTAGTAAATCACTATTCTATCCGCTGACTGAATTATCCCCAACGATTCCGCTCTCGATCCGCTGCAGACCGAGGTGGCCATCTAGGGCGATTCGTACTTTCGAAGTTGATACAGTAATGCTACCTTTTTTAAGCCGAATTCTGAGCAAGATATTTTATATTAATTATATTGAAAGCATTGTTTTTCTTTAATAAAGCATTACAAAAAATAGCCCATTGCGGTAAAACTTCCTTTATGTCAAACGTGTGCATACTTTTTGTGTAAATTGTGAAAACATTTGTTGTCATTTGTAGTTCTACCAGGTGGCATCACTTCAAAATGCCAAAGCAGAACCACTAACCATACAGTATACAGTATACTGTATGGTTAGTGGCAGAACCAACCATTTCTACACATTATTGGCATCGCATTTATGTCAAAAACCCCTGTTCGGCTAAGTGCAGACCCATGGCACCACAAATAGAGACATAGCGATCAATATACCAAAAACTGGTAATTGTAATGAACTAAATTAGCAGTAGTTTGAGAAAACAACCACAAAAACCACATACGTATCGTCTGAAGGAGAAAACGAGTCCGATGCGCATCTGAGAAGCCTGCGCTACAAGGTTTGTATTCTAATATGTTGCCTCCGTAGTTATTCGATGGCCAATGGTCTCAATAAATGCATTTTATTTAAGTTTACCGTAAAATAAAGATGAGTTTTTTTTTTAACAGCTGAGAGAGTTGCCAGACAACTGCTAGAGTTGCCGAGTACAGTGTTTTGTTTGACTCGCACGATATGGGATGTTTTTTTGCTTTGAAATTATAAAAGTACAGGTTTGAATTTGAATCAATAATTTTATATCATAAAAGAAACAAATAAAAACCAATTTTTTTGATATGATTAAATCAATAAAACTGCAAAATGAACCCTATTCGAATTGAATCTTGAAAGGTGTCAACCCAAGCCTTAGTTCGAATTTGGTTTTTGACAATGCCAAGAAAAATGAAATCGCTCGGAATTCTGTAGCCCGTCTGAAATTTTTAAGCGGAAATCCTCTGCGCGGTTTCAATTTCACTAGTGATTTCTGTGGCACCCCTGATATATTGTATTTATTTCCCACCCCAACCCACCTTGCCCGTTCCCCATTTATGTTGCGGCAGATCAGCTCAGGTCGCTACATCAGCCCTCAAAACAAAATATGCAAAAAATTGTAGAGCCCACACACAAGCACAGTATGTGTGAATACATGGCACACACACATTTACTTAGCCTGGAAACGATACTCAAAACGGTTTCGGAAAATAAGAATAAATATTTTGTCGTGTATGTGTACACATTCATTTGCAATTCTCGGCTTGCTGTCCCATCTCGTAATGAATCGAACATGTCGGAAATATGTCGAATGTCTCAGGTCCAGCAGCTGAAGTCCTGGGGACCTGGGACAGAAAACTCAGCTACGACACGGTGTATGAACTGGCACATCTATATACTGTATGGTTAGTGGTTGGCTAGCCGCCGGTGTTAGCAACCTCGCATAGTAAATATGCACATCTTTCAATAAATGTACAACTAAAAAGTTGCCAAATTGTGATATGCTTATTAGAATATTGGATTCCCTCTTTCGCTATGCAACAGTATGTTGCAATATTGGCGCCACTACAGATTTTAAACTTTACGTGTAGAATGGTCGTATGGATATTTTACATATGTATGTACATGTGTATAACTCACGTTTCAATTATGTGAATATCTTGGAATTTGGACTTTTCTTTATGAATGACATTTTTTACTTTTAAAGAAAATGCTTGTCCTGGCCATAACTCGGCCTGAATTTCACTAAACCAGCCGTAAGATATTGCATCCATTCTATATTAGAAAAACTAAATACAATTTTTACTTTTATCAAGTTTTATGTAAAGTTGAAATCCCGCCTGAAAAGGAAACGAGCTCAACACGTGGCTTGACGTTAAAACATACCGTTCATTCCAGACTGTAAATATATTGCAAAAAATACTAATACTTTTCAGTATTTACAGCGCACTTTTAAATACAACACCAGTCTCAAAACACCGATTTCACACTGACACTAACCATACAGTATATAGATGTGCCAGTTCATACAACGAAAGGGGCGCAGCTGAGTTTGCAGCGTACGTTGCAGCGTTTGAGTCCAACAATGAAGTCATCTCTTAAAAAAGGAGTAAAGAGTACTAAAACCATGGGAATCAGGGCAGTTCATCAGACATTAGCAACAGTCAGACACGGTCACGGTCACACAGTCAACACGAGCCCCAATAACGTAAAGTAAAACAAACCATCAATAAATCTGAATTAAACAAGAAATCTAAAGCAACCCATCTTCGTCATAATTTTTATCCCAAGTAATTACTTCTACAGCACCACCGCCGACTCCGCCCTACCAACACTTCGATCAAAAGATCAAACGGAATCTACAAATCTCTTGTAGAAGAATCCTGAAATGACTGAGCCTGAAATAGGTTCTCTCAACCCATAGATTTCCAATTTCAAAAATTAAAAAATGCCTTAGTTCTTTGTCTGGCTATCAGTCATATCGGACATATTTTCAAGCGGCTATGACCACTAATTTTGTGTGTTTGTCTCTTAGGCTGTCTCTTTATTTTCAGCAAAGTATATGTCATAAGGCTATTATGCCGTCTATTGTCTATTGTCTATTGTCACCTCTTGTACTAGCTATTAGTGACGTCGTTGCTGGAACTACCCATTTTGTTTTGTTTTCAAGAACATTAGGTTGAGCCAAAACATGTTTTTTTGAAAATTAATTTTCTTATCTTGGGTTGATCGTAATATTAAAGCTTTAATTTTTATTTAAAGCATAGTATCCAGCACCGTGGAATCGAAAAATTCCTGTCAAACTCCATATAAAAACAACTGTGTCAGACATTTTTCGTTTACATTTTCCTGGAGTGTGTATCCAGCAACACGAGCGGAATCCACAAATTTATATCGATAGTTGCCTATCGGGACCGTATGTGGACTGAGAGAACATCTGACACCCAGCTCAGGAATATATGTTCAATAATTATTTCTGAAGTGAATGGTGCAAGAATGGGGCAAAAACTGTCCGCAAAACCAAAAAGAGAGATGAAAATTATTCTTTTTTCTTTTGCAACAATATATGCCGCCACCAACAGAATCACTTGATCATCAGAGAGCAGAAAAAACGGGTGTCCGTTTGAAAAAAAAAAATAAATAAATTTGTGACTAAATTTTGGCCCAGCATAACCTACATATATGAACGGGTAAATATTAAAAGGGTGATAAAACAATAAAAGCGAAAATTCTTGCATTCTTGGAAAAAAATGTGTGGGAGTAGAGCCGCAACAGCCGAGAACTGAACTGGTTCAAGTTGAATATCCCTAATGAATTTACGATCCCGCATATATGTATAAATGTATATTGACATATGTATGCATGTGCAACCTAGATTTATGACAGAGTGGTATCTTATCAAAATCTTATCATAATACGGAGAACTGTTGTCGATAATTCTTTCATTTAATTGCTTCTTGTTGATGATGAAGGACACAACACAAATTTTGACAAAATTACGAGAACTAATGCAACTAGTTCGGGTGCGAGACATTAGTTGCATTTCGGCGTATATTGTTCCTTCCGATGACGCTCATCAGAGTGAATATCAATGTCAGCATGACGAAAGACGAGCATTTCTAACCGGGTTTAACGGCTCTGCTGGAACAGCCGTTGTCACTCGTAATAGCGCACTATTGTGGACAGATGGTCGCTATTATCAACAAGCGGAAAAACAGCTAGACTCGAATTGGATACTAATGAAAGATGGTCTCACAACGACTCCTTCAGTAGGAGTCTGGCTGGCCCAAAATCTTCCAAGAGGCAGTGCTGTTGGCGTGGATCCCCGGTTATTTTCATTCCGGTTATGGAAGCCTATAGAAAACGAATTGAATTCATCAGGTTTGTAAATAACTGCAGTAATATTTTATCATTTAAATTTTGTAATACCATTTGATTTTTAGATTGTCATTTAGTCCCCATTGAAAATAATTTAATTGATGAGATCTGGGGGAAGGATCAGCCACAACAAACCGTTAATTCTATAAAACCTTTAAAATTAAAATATGCTGGAGTCACAATTGCGAAAAAATGGGATCTCGTTCGTAAACAAATGAAGGAAAAAAAAGCGGAAGCTTTAATTGTTAGTGCTCTTGATGAAATTGCTTGTAAGTTAAAAATTTATATTAATTTAATCTATTCGATTGCAACTCCGAACTCAATTTTTAACTTACGTTTAGGGTTCTTAAACATGCGGGGCTCGGATATAGACTTTAATCCAGTATTCTTTGCATATATGATTATAACAAAAGATGAGCTGTTAGTTTTCGTCGATTCTGAAAAATTGCCCAACGACTTTTTTAACCATCAGTCTGAAAACGACGTACAAATAAAAGTTCTTCCCTATTCTTCAATTGGCCTGGAAATAAGTCGCATTGTAAGATTTAAACCATCTTTAAATATATTAATTTAAACAAAAATAAATGTTATTGTATCTTTAGGTCTCGACTAACGGTATCAAAATTTGGATTTCTCCTACAAGCAGTTACTATTTAACAGCACTTATTCCAAAATCACAGCGTATTCAGGAGGTAAGAATTATATCAATATGTACATTAGAGTGGGCTGAAAGTCCAAATTTATGTGTAAGCGGCTATATCCGCAACGCGTACACCAAATTGCATGCTGCTTTTTTTTTTTTTTTAAATGACAGCCAGAGAATGTGGCCTCGCTTGCATAAAATTTGTACTTTTCTATAAATAGGTTCCTCAAGAATTACAAATTAATCAAACAAATCTTAAATTTGGTAAAAAAGTGTGTGTTTAAACGAATATATCCTTTCATTTCTGCGCAATGCGCGAATTCCATGCGGATTTTTTTCAATGATAGCCAGAGTGTGTGGCATTGTTTCTATACAAAAGTTTTTACTTTTCTATAAATAGGTTCAAACAAATTTTTAATTAATCCAAGAAAGTCTCTAATTTGGTCTAAAAAGGTTTATTTGAACGATATTTTTAAGGTAAAATTAGTTTTGGTCAAACGGCTGCAAGTTGACCGTTTATCCATAGATTTCAATGAGCAATAAAAACGACGCCTAATTAATGGGTCTATCTAAAACTAAAAATGCATGCCAAGAAATGTTTTTCTTTCGACTTTTCCCGAGTTTTTAAAGTCAAAATTAAAAAAAAAAAAATACCGCAAAAAATTATCAAATTTGAATTTGAAAGCTTAATATCTTCCAGGCGTTAAGCTGCAGATACAAAGTGTTTCGGTACGATTTATAGTTGCATTTGCCAGCTTTTCAGAACTGCACAGTTCTATGCAACCAGATATAAGATACTTAAGTTTTATGAAAAATAGAATACCTCTGAAAAAAACAATGAAAAAAATATCAGATTTTTTAAATTCTTAAAAAAAAATGACACCATAAAAAAAATAATAAATGTACTGTATATACTGACTGAGTACGGGTATAAGTAGAGTCGCGTCCCCTGAAGCGACTCACAAGTTCCTGCTCGTTAGTTTTAGATAGACGCATTAATTAGGCGTCGTTTAAGGTATTTGTTCGGCTAAGCGCCGGCCCATGGCAGCACAAAGAGTAGTTGACCATACTATGTAACATCTCTTAATGTAACGTCTCTCTTTGTCACCATTTTGTTGCCTTTGATTATGCTCTATCTGGTGCTTTGCTCTCTGTCGGCGTTCGTCAGCCACTGTGGGGGAGGCTAGTCAGAGAAAGCAGAAGACACTTCAGATTCGATCACCGCCGTAGTTAAACGTTTTTGCTGTCTGGCACAGTGACCTGCCTGCCACAAGTTCACAACATAACACAAATATCTCGCTTTCAACAGTCTTGAATCGGCCCCGCGCCTTCAATTGACCCATCGCAAACTCTCGCTAGCAAATCTGAACACCTTTCGCTGTTTTTCTATTCAAACATATGTATAATCTTAAGTACAAAAAACTGTGAAAATATGAACTGAATAATCATCGTCTCCTAAACATATCGCAAAACTACGCTATTGAAAAAGCTCAGTAGCTCAACATTTGGTGACCCCGACGTGATATAACAATTAATTCACAAAAAGAATACCATTTGTCGTTCGTGTAATTCGCATTGAACCACGTTTTTTCGGTATTCGGCTGTGCACAAGCAACAAAAACGGTGCTCGCGTCGTCTGCTTTGCGATCTGCTTGCGTTTCTTGCTGCATTTACTGCAAGCGTTCGTTTTTCTAGCGCCTGCACCGAAATGGGTGCGAGGAACGACGGGGAACTAACCCATGCTGGAAACAGTGTGGCTTTCGTAAAGCGGAAAGCACCAGCGTTATTTGAACGGATGAAGCAGCTAAAAGTTGTCTTGGAGAACGCTTCCCTATTCGACTACTTCATGCTCGTTGGCAGTCTGAAGCAAATCGAGGAGCTGCACGGCACTTTTAAAACCATGCACAGGGAACTCGAGAAGCTGGACTTCGACGAGATTGGGAGTGAACTGAATTTGAGGAGCTGTTTTTGACGCTTAATGGGATCATTCTCGCAGAGATCACGCTGGGCATCACGCTGGACCTCAACCTGTACTGGGCCCAAGACCATCCCGATATTGGCCTATTGTGGGTAGGGCAGAAATTGCTAATCCCTCAGTCATTTCAGAAAATCATGCTGATCTGGACACATCACTTTCAGTGCTTTCTTTGAATGCGCTATTCTTTTTCGCCTCTTCTTCTGTCGCCGAGCATCACATGTGACATGGCTCAACTTCAACCGATTAGGTGTCGTACAACGCGTTTCTTCCTTGCCGCGAATCTACAGGTAGCGAAGTCTGCTGAACCCTGTATGCTGTTGAAGGAAGTTTGTTAAAGACCCGTGATCTTCAACGGGGGGAGTATCTTTGGTTACGCAGCCAAATAGTGGACAAATGCATAGATTCTAGCCAGTGGTGCAGCAGTAGAGTAAATCCTTATTATTGTTCGTTGTTTGCACTGGGCACTGTACTAAATTGTTGTCTACCTACAAACTTATGCACGCATTTCTGCTCCGGCACGGCAGCAGCCTATGCAGCCGTTCTCTTTCGCCCCTTCATCTAGCGCCTTTCTTTCTTTCCTTTCCTTTGCTTTGCTATCACTCTCTCGATCTGTCGCTCTCTCGGTCCGCCTGCTCTTTGATTCAGTCTGGATATAGCAACCAGTGCACATCGTCTTGGAATCGAGCTATTCAATCCAACACCGTCTTGGAATCGAGCTATTCAATCCAACACCGTCTTGTACCGACCCCGTCTTGAACCCAGCTAACTCTCCAACCGACTCGTCATCAACCTAACTCAAACCTTTCGCTATCCCTTTGACTCTGTATCGCCTTCTATACTGTTTACAACAATAAACCATATTTAATCTGAACAACCATCGTCTCGTTAATAAACATATCGCAAAACTAGGCTATTGAAAATAGTCAGTAGCTCAACAGTATTGAGCATTAAAATCTATGGATAAACGGTGGAGCTAAAATTAGTTAACCAAACCTCAAAAGTTAAAAAATAGACAAAATATACTTTTTGGAAGGTTGCGGGCCCAACTGCCAATTGGAAACAAAGCAAACGAAAAGGGCTTGGATTTTGGTACCTGAAAGTGTTCCTTTGGCATTGGACCAGCAACGGTATTTTTATACCCGTACTCAAAAAAGAGTTAAGGGGTATATTAGATTTGTGGTAAAAGTGGATGTGTGTAACGAAGAGAAGGAAATTTGTCCGACCCCATAAAGTGATCAGCATCAATAGCCGAGTCGATATAGCCATGTCTGTCTGTCCGTCCGTCTTGTTGAGCGCCTGGATCTCAGAGATTATAAGAGTTAGGCTAACCAAATTTGTTTTCCAGACTCATGTGATATCACACTGCTACAAGTGTATTTCAAAATTTCGCCCCGCCCCCTCAAAAAACGAAAATCTGGGGCAGGCACAATTTTAAAGATATGATAAAACTAAAAACGCAGTATCGTAGAGAATGCCCATATCTATCAGATTGCCGAATTTGAATCAAATCGGATCATAATTATAGCCAGAATGAAGAAACTATTAATTTTCAGTTGCTTCCCCCGCCTCACCATGACAAAACATACTACTCCATCTCCTTCTCGCTCGCACACTCTGCCGCGTTCAGTGCGCGAGCAACCCCTAGCGGAGAGATGTAGAATCTAAATGGTACATTTAGAATCTACATGTTAGATGTAAAATATACATTGTAGATGTAGATGTAGATAACAAATGTAGCATAAAAATGTAAATTTTTTTTTAATTCTAAAATTCTAAAAAATTATAGCTTAAAAATGTATATACTGACTGAGTAGGGTCGAGTCCCCAGAAGCGAGCGAGAAGGAGAATGAGTATCGTGTCTCTGGCTGGCGGAGGCGGGGGAACCAACAGACAACCAACTTCATTCTGGCTATAATTATGATCTGATCTGATTCAGATTCAGCAATCTGGTAGATATGGTCATTCTCTACGTCGCGTCCCCAGAAGCGACTCACACGTTCCTTCTCGTTTTAAGGTAAAATTTGTTTTGAGTCGTTTTGGTCAAACGGCTGCAAGTTGACCGTTTATCCATAGATTTCAATTAGCAATATCTTAAACGACGCCTAATTAATGCGTCTATCTAAAAAAAAAAAATGAATGCCAAGAAATGTTTTTAAAGTCAAAATTTAGGGAAAAATACCGCAAAAAAATGATGAAATTTGAATTTGAAAGCTTAATATCTTCGAGGCGTTCAGCTGCAGATACAAAGGGTCTGGGTAGGATTTATAGCTGCATTTGCTTTTCAGAACTGCACAAATCTATACAACCAAACATAAGATACTTAAGTTATGTGAAAAATAGAAGCACCACAACTGAAAAAAACATTAAAAAATGCGCGAATTCCATGCGGATTTTTTTCAATGATAGCCAGAGTGTGTGGCATTGTTTCTATACAAAAGTTTTTACTTTTCTATAAATAGGTTCAAACAAATTTTTAATTAATCCAAGAAAGTCTCTAATTTGGTCTAAAAAGGTTTATTTGAACGATATTTTTAAGGTAAAATTAGTTTTGGTCAAACGGCTGCAAGTTGACCGTTTATCCATAGATTTCAATGAGCAATAAAAACGACGCCTAATTAATGGGTCTATCTAAAACTAAAAATGCATGCCAAGAAATGTTTTTCTTTCGACTTTTCCCGAGTTTTTAAAGTCAAAATTAACAAAAAAAAAATACCGCAAAAAATTATCAAATTTGAATTTGAAAGCTTAATATCTTCCAGGCGTTAAGCTGCAGATACAAAGTGTTTCGGTACGATTTATAGTTGCATTTGCCAGCTTTTCAGAACTGCACAGTTCTATGCAACCAGATATAAGATACTTAAGTTTTATGAAAAATAGAATACCTCTGAAAAAAACAATGAAAAAAATATCAGATTTTTTAAATTCTTAAAAAAAAATGACACCATAAAAAAATAATAAATTTACTGTATATACTGACTGAGTACGGGTATAAGTAGAGTCGCGTCCCCTGAAGCGACTCACAAGTTCCTGCTCGTTAGTTTTAGATAGACGCATTAATTAGGCGTCGTTTAAGGTATTTGTTCGGCTAAGCGCCGGCCCATGGCAGCACAAAGAGTAGTTGACCATACTATGTAACATCTCTTAATGTAACGTCTCTCTTTGTCACCATTTTGTTGCCTTTGATTATGCTCTATCTGGTGCTTTGCTCTCTGTCGGCGTTCGTCAGCCACTGTGGGGGAGGCTAGTCAGAGAAAGCAGAAGACACTTCAGATTCGATCACCGCCGTAGTTAAACGTTTTTGCTGTCTGGCACAGTGACCTGCCTGCCACAAGTTCACAACATAACACAAATATCTCGCTTTCAACAGTCTTGAATCGGCCCCGCGCCTTCAATTGACCCATCGCAAACTCTCGCTAGCAAATCTGAACACCTTTCGCTGTTTTTCTATTCAAACATATGTATAATCTTAAGTACAATAAACTGTGAAAATATGAACTGAATAATCATCGTCTCCTAAACATATCGCAAAACTACGCTATTGAAAAAGCTCAGTAGCTCAACATTTGGTGACCCCGACGTGATATAACAATTAATTCACAAAAAGAATACCATTTGTCGTTCGTGTAATTCGCATTGAACCACGTTTTTTCGGTATTCGGCTGTGCACAAGCAACAAAAACGGTGCTCGCGTCGTCTGCTTTGCGATCTGCTTGCGTTTCTTGCTGCATTTACTGCAAGCGTTCGTTTTTCTAGCGCCTGCACCGAAATGGGTGCGAGGAACGACGGGGAACTAACCCATGCTGGAAACAGTGTGGCTTTCGTAAAGCGGAAAGCACCAGCGTTATTTGAACGGATGAAGCAGCTAAAAGTTGTCTTGGAGAACGCTTCCCTATTCGACTACTTCATGCTCGTTGGCAGTCTGAAGCAAATCGAGGAGCTGCACGGCACTTTTAAAACCATGCACAGGGAACTCGAGAAGCTGGACTTCGACGAGATTGGGAGTGAACTGAATTTGAGGAGCTGTTTTTGACGCTTAATGGGATCATTCTCGCAGAGATCACGCTGGGCATCACGCTGGACCTCAACCTGTACTGGGCCCAAGACCATCCCGATATTGGCCTATTGTGGGTAGGGCAGAAATTGCTAATCCCTCAGTCATTTCAGAAAATCATGCTGATCTGGACACATCACTTTCAGTGCTTTCTTTGAATGCGCTATTCTTTTTCGCCTCTTCTTCTGTCGCCGAGCATCACATGTGACATGGCTCAACTTCAACCGATTAGGTGTCGTACAACGCGTTTCTTCCTTGCCGCGAATCTACAGGTAGCGAAGTCTGCTGAACCCTGTATGCTGTTGAAGGAAGTTTGTTAAAGACCCGTGATCTTCAACGGGGGGAGTATCTTTGGTTACGCAGCCAAATAGTGGACAAATGCATAGATTCTAGCCAGTGGTGCAGCAGTAGAGTAAATCCTTATTATTGTTCGTTGTTTGCACTGGGCACTGTACTAAATTGTTGTCTACCTACAAACTTATGCACGCATTTCTGCTCCGGCACGGCAGCAGCCTATGCAGCCGTTCTCTTTCGCCCCTTCATCTAGCGCCTTTCTTTCTTTCCTTTCCTTTGCTTTGCTATCACTCTCTCGATCTGTCGCTCTCTCGGTCCGCCTGCTCTTTGATTCAGTCTGGATATAGCAACCAGTGCACATCGTCTTGGAATCGAGCTATTCAATCCAACACCGTCTTGGAATCGAGCTATTCAATCCAACACCGTCTTGTACCGACCCCGTCTTGAACCCAGCTAACTCTCCAACCGACTCGTCATCAACCTAACTCAAACCTTTCGCTATCCCTTTGACTCTGTATCGCCTTCTATACTGTTTACAACAATAAACCATATTTAATCTGAACAACCATCGTCTCGTTAATAAACATATCGCAAAACTAGGCTATTGAAAATAGTCAGTAGCTCAACAGTATTGAGCATTAAAATCTATGGATAAACGGTGGAGCTAAAATTAGTTAACCAAACCTCAAAAGTTAAAAAATAGACAAAATATACTTTTTGGAAGGTTGCGGGCCCAACTGCCAATTGGAAACAAAGCAAACGAAAAGGGCTTGGATTTTGGTACCTGAAAGTGTTCCTTTGGCATTGGACCAGCAACGGTATTTTTATACCCGTACTCAAAAAGAGTTAAGGGGTATATTAGATTTGTGGTAAAAGTGGATGTGTGTAACGAAGAGAAGGAAATTTGTCCGACCCCATAAAGTGATCAGCATCAATAGCCGAGTCGATATAGCCATGTCTGTCTGTCCGTCCGTCTTGTTGAGCGCCTGGATCTCAGAGATTATAAGAGTTAGGCTAACCAAATTTGTTTTCCAGACTCATGTGATATCACACTGCTACAAGTGTATTTCAAAATTTCGCCCCGCCCCCTCAAAAAACGAAAATCTGGGGCAGGCACAATTTCAAAGATATGATAAAACTAAAAACGCAGTATCGTAGAGAATGCCCATATCTATCAGATTGCCGAATTTGAATCAAATCGGATCATAATTATAGCCAGAATGAAGAAACTATTAATTTTCAGTTGCTTCCCCCGCCTCACCATGACAAAACATACTACTCCATCTCCTTCTCGCTCGCACACTCTGCCGCGTTCAGTGCGCGAGCAACCCCTAGCGGAGAGATGTAGAATCTAAATGGTACATTTAGAATCTACATGTTAGATGTAAAATATACATTGTAGATGTAGATGTAGATAACAAATGTAGCATAAAAATGTAAATTTTTTTTAATTCTAAAATTCTAAAAATTATAGCTTAAAAATGTATATACTGACTGAGTAGGGTCGAGTCCCCAGAAGCGAGCGAGAAGGAGAATGAGTATCGTGTCTCTGGCTGGCGGAGGCGGGGGAACCAACAGACAACCAACTTCATTCTGGCTATAATTATGATCTGATCTGATTCAGATTCAGCAATCTGGTAGATATGGTCATTCTCTACGTCGCGTCCCCAGAAGCGACTCACACGTTCCTTCTCGTTTTAAGGTAAAATTTGTTTTGAGTCGTTTTGGTCAAACGGCT
This sequence comes from Drosophila tristis, assembly GCA_018150885.1. Classification (NCBI taxonomy): domain Eukaryota; kingdom Metazoa; phylum Arthropoda; class Insecta; order Diptera; family Drosophilidae; genus Drosophila; species Drosophila tristis. The sequence goes on from JAECWT010000067.1 coordinate 3,193,871, forward strand.
GCAAGTTGACCGTTTATCCATAGATTTCAATTAGCAATATCTTAAACGACGCCTAATTAATGCGTCTATCTAAAAAAAAAAATGAATGCCAAGAAATGTTTTTAAAGTCAAAATTTAGGGAAAAATACCGCAAAAAAATGATGAAATTTGAATTTGAAAGCTTAATATCTTCGAGGCGTTCAGCTGCAGATACAAAGGGTCTGGGTAGGATTTATAGCTGCATTTGCTTTTCAGAACTGCACAAATCTATACAACCAAACATAAGATACTTAAGTTATGTGAAAAATAGAAGCACCACAACTGAAAAAAACATTAAAAAAATACCAGATCTTAAAAAATTCTTTACAAAAAATCTACTCCATTGATTCTAGGAGGGTGGATGTTGGAGGTTCCCAAAGACCGTATTCCCAAATAAAAGTAGTCGGGGGCGTCAATTACACGTTTGCGTATATTTGCGGGTAATTGATACAGCTGGGGGTAGATGTGCGCTTGTAATGGGTTCGTAGTTGAAGAGAGACTCCCCCTATGTATTTTGGGTAGCATAATGCTAGCGCCAGTGCTGGAGAGTCGAGTGGATCGTGACTGAGCAGGTGTTTCCGGTTACACACCTTACACCGATCACCGCTTCGGCAATCCTGGCCGGAGTGCTGGGGGCTAGGGGGAAATGAACTTGGCAAGTCTTTCAAGAAACTTTGCGAGATCGGATGCAACGGAAGATTTTTTGCCAGTTCCGGAATAAAGTAGGCTGCGGCGTTTAATTGTAAACCCGGCTTAGTCGGAGAGCGAATGGAAAACTGACAGAGCTTCTTGGATTGAGCGGATACTGTCTGATTGAGGCTCGAGACCTGTGTCTGGATACATTGGAATGGCAATTGAATCGTGTTGAAAAGATATTCCGTAATAAACGTTGCTTCGGAGCCCGAGTCGATCAGGGCGCGGGCGCGGAAATTTGTTCCCAGGTGGCAAATACTAATGATTGCTGTGCCTAAGAACTTGTGCCGGAAGCGAACGTCTGAACATTCGTCGCAGGTTCGGAAGAACTTGAATTTTGTGCGGCAGGTACTTGCCGGCTTACGTCTGGTCAAGCTGTGGAATTGAGTACGGATGTGGAATTGAACTCTCTGGAGACTGGACTGATACAAGTGATGCAATTGTGGGTGCTTTGGCATTCTCGAAGTTGATGGCCTTTTGCGCAGCAGTTTAAACAGCATCAACGGTCATGTGCAGGAAGTGAGTACATAGTCGGATAGTGTGATTATCTTTGGAACAGAGATCACATGTGCTCTTGCTTGGATTAACGTCGTTATGGAACGAGTGAGACGTCCTTGGAACAGGATTTCCTTGGAAAAGGATTGCACTGGCTTCTGGTGGGTTGCGGATTCTGATTACCTTTGGACGGTGGTGGATTCAGATTCAGATCCCAATTGTCGGTGCAGACTTTGGAGTGAGCAAGTGCGGTTAAGACCGCTTGCATAGTGCTTTGGAGCTCTTTCAGAGCCCGACTGGTCTCGGAATCGACGCGAGGCAGAAAAAGGAGAATGTTAATCTGGTTGGTCATCAGGAGCCGAAACCAGAGTTGGTGAGCGGGGACTTCTCGACTATGGACTTAGGATCGCCACTTGTCTTAGCGGTGAGATGATATAACTTCTCTACCGGAGACAGCCTAGAATTATTGATGTAGATTGCCGTAAATAAGTCCCGGAAAGTAGGCCAGCGGACGTAATCTCCTGCGAAGACCTCAATTTCGCAGACGGATGGACTGCTGTTTGGGCTAGGTGAGCATTGAGGTCAGCTAGGAACTGCTCAATTACACCGTAGCATTCGCCGTACTTCTCTCGGATGTCTTTTTGTATTTCTAGAGAATCGCCAATCGATGCGGAGCCAGCCTTATACTCCACCTCGACCTCCGCCCACATGCTCAGGATTTGGCCTCGGCGGACCTCGGAAAGTGAGGCGGATGGAGCGGCACTTATGCGCGTTTCTAGGTGAGACAACCGGCCAATGGCGGCGACTAGTCTTGCCATTGTCATGGAGGGTCTAGAGCTGACGGTACTGGTAACGCGAGCGCTGGCTGGATCGTCGTGGATCCGAGCTGGCACCTGGAGGGTGACGGGAGATGGAAATAGAACCGATTGGGTCCTTGCAGATGGGCTACTACTGGCTGGTCTTGGATTGGGTGGGGACTTGATGTTTTGCGTCGGCGTAGTTCCGGAGGCGGAAGAGATGCGTAGCCGACTTGGCGAAGTCACAGGCAAAGGCTTTTTGATGTCCTTAGGCTGGGCTGAGCACCACACACGCAAACGGGCAATACATCTTTTTATTCGAACGGAGCAAAAAGGAAAGACAAAATACAAAAAAAAAACACAAAACCCAGTACTGGACGAATGGAAAAATAAAAAGGCCTCGCGCGTTGCTGGACAACAATTTTTTTTTACCGACTCGGATTATTTGTGGTCGCTCTGGATCGAGGTTCCCACACAAATTGATACACGCCGAGGAGAGGAACGTTCACACTGGCTGTGGCAATATTTAAAAAATATTGTTAGTGCGGCGCTCCTCCGTTTACCTTTTGACGGACTTGTGCAGGGGGTAGATTTTCTTTGTTATCTACTGCGGATGGATTGCAGACGGAATTTTTCTATTTCTTGCTCCCTTATTATGCCGTGGAGATAGTAGAGCCGATAGGATGTACGAGCACGAGGTTTGGAGCCAAGAAATTAACCTGGTATTGGTGTGGTGGAGACTATCGGAACGAGTATGAAATAAAAACAATGATTGCTTACACAGTCGTTTTTTCATCGATGCGGAACAGACGTAGGACTTTGTATTTTTGGACAGTTCGCAGCTTGTATTTATTTATTGTCTTGTATTTGGTGTTCGATTAGTAATTTTAAGTGTTCGGGCCATTTTATATCGTGTATTGGGATTCGTGACACCTTAGTAGGTGATACCGATAGTTTTTTAATTTTGTCCCCTCTAGTTTCTCTTTGTCCCACGGACACACAATTTGAAGATTTTCACGGGAAAATGCGAACTAGCTGCGGAAATGCGCTGTGCCTGGGTATAATTTATTGCGTATTTGGAGATAATATTCTTTAGTGTGGCGACCGAAACGTATGGCTGGAATGCGTATTTTGCTCGGAATCGCAGACTTTTAATATTGAATGTATGTAGCTATGAGTGGAATGTATGTGTGGAAGGAAGTATGTAGATATCCTGAGTGGTAGATATGGAGTGGTATGTAGATGTTCGTATGTATGGATGTTGTTTTAATACAATAATTATATTATTTTAAGGCCTGTCTCCAGCACGGCGGACAATTGCTGCAAGGAATTTGCTAGTTATTCCGTGAGGGTGGGGAATATAGCTAAAACAGGGTTAATGAATCAGCTGTGTTTTGTAAACAGAGCCATCTGTAAAATTCTGCTAAAATTAAAAAAGGAAAAAAATGCTCTCTGATAAGGAAATGATTGTGTTGGTGGCGGCATATATTGTTACATAACAAAAAAATTATTTTCATCTCTCTTTTTGGTTTTGCGGACAGTTTTTGCCTACATCTTTCACCATTCACTTCAGAAAGAATTGTAAAGTATATATTCCTGAGCTGGGTATCAGCTGTTCTCTCAGTCCACACACGGTCCCAATAGGCAACTATCGATATAAATCTGTAGATTCCGCTCGTGTTGCTGGATACACACTCCAGGAATGCGTAAACTAAACATTCCTGTCACAGTTTTTTTATATGGAATTTGACAGGAACTTTTTGATTCCGCGGTGCTGGATACTATGCTTTAATATGCAATATAATTTTACGTAGATGTTAAATGTTAGGACCACTTGGGATTATATGTTAGTTATTTACAGACCTCAACCCAACAGTCCGCTGTTAGCAACACTGTCAACCGACTGTTAACGCTGCTATGTTAACAGGCCTGAACACCATAAAAAAAACCATATTTCGTTAAAAACTTTTAAACCCCGAAATCTATAAGAAAAAGTTATTTTGGGCCACAGCCTAATTCTAGTGTTGACTAGTGTTATCCAGTCCAATTTCTAAATTTATTGGACTTACCTGGATTGCCGCCATACTATTTACAAGTAAAAGCTGGAGTCACCATAATTATGCTGCAGAATCATAATCCATCACGACTTTGCAATGGTACAAGACTTGCTGTGAAAAAATTATGACTAATTTAATTGAAGCAACTATTTTCACTAGGAAATTTTGTGGTGAACACGTTTTAATTCCGAGAGTTTCAATGATTCCGACTGACATGCCATTTGATTTCAAACGACTACAATTTCCGATGCGTCTTGCTTTTGCTATGACTATTAATAAACCACAAGGACAGTCGTTGCAAATTTGTGGTTTAAATTGGGAGCATCCGGTATTTTCACATGGTCAACTGTATGTAGCGTGCTCACAACCCTTCGGCATTAAACCGACGGCAAAACAAAGAATATCGTTTATCACAAAGCATTGCAATAAATAAAATATGTTATTACATCAAAATTGTCATTGTTTAATTTCGATGAATTTCTAAACATTAAATTAGTAAGCAGCGAAGCGCGGGTTATGATTCTTAGTGAATCGGTTAAGTTTCCTTGGGAGATTTGTTGTATGAGGTGGTTTTGCGGAATAAAGTACACCCGGAGTGGTTGAGTTTCAAATGTATTCTGATTCTATATTTCGTTTCTTGGTTTTCAACTTAATTACAATTTGCTGGCCTTGCTCTTTTGGCCGGCAGAGAATCTGCTTACTCTCCATTCCTCAATCGGAACGGATGTTTGGTTGCTGAGGTCTGATATTTGTTTGTGTAAGTTGAGCCGGTGCAACTTTGTTGCAGAGTCGACGTTGAGCTACCGACCATAACGGAGGAATGGTTGGTGCGAAGGTGGGCGATGGTGTGGACGTGGGGTTTGAAGTAGTTGTTGCGTAAATGGTCGTCTTTCTTGAAAAGCAAACGGTGCTTATCGCACCCACCAGTAGTACTCCGAGAGCTGCATGCGTTGTTGTAGCCTGTATCGCCATTCCGGTTCGCATTCTTCCGATTTCCAAGTTAGTTTTGTCCTCCATCTTGAGTTCGTGGGCCCCCAATTCTTGGGTTGGTTCGGTTTTTCTTCAAAAACGTTATCTGTGGAATCTCGAGCTTCATGTGTCCCACTTCTAGCTGCTCTACTGCCTCGTATTGGATGTTGTTAACTACTGTTCCGCAATCGTTGAAAATGATCATTGCTGACCCGCTGAATATTTCTTCGGGTCCACAATCCGTTTGTATCTTCACTTTCTCGCCATTGAAAATTGCGATATATCCTTTTTCCGGTTCGAAAATTTCTCTGCGGAATCCTATATCTTTTGTCTCACACTCCGTTGCCTCCCCATTCATCAGACTTCTCAGACAACCTTCGTTGATTCTCTTTACAATCTTGTCGTTTCTACATGTATAAAGTTCCCTTATTTGTTGGCATTTGTTCTTATAATAATACATTTTGTTGTTGTTATAAGCTACAAAATTAGGTGCTATTACAAATTCTGTCTTATTTATGGGTAATGGTAGTATTCTTTTCAGTAAATACATTTCTTTCTTAAAAATTGGTAGGCTTAATGAAAATATTATGTCGGTACCATTCATTATGGCCTTTAGCTCTAAAAATTCATACATGTGTTCCTCTGATAATATCTGCACCCTTTGGTCTTCTAAATTCTGTTTTATTCTCCGTGATTCTTCTTTATTTAATATGAACTTGCGGATTATTCCTACCCTTGCTTATAATAGGCTTTCCGTTACCTCGTTGAGGTTCATTGCTATCATGCCTATCGTGATTGAAATTCTGTCAATGTATTCTATCCTATAAATTCTTTTGTCTTCTTCCACAAATGTTTTACTATCCCGTTTTTATAGTTGTTAATAAAAGAGTTTACCCTAACCTGTTCTTCGTTAATATGTTGTGTTAAGTTTTTAAACATTATAATGAACCTATTGTCCATGTTCTGCCGTGTACCTATTTCTTCATTTAACCTTCTCTCCTCTTCCTGTACTATTCTGATCTCCTGTTCTAGTTTGTCGGCATCTTCTGCGTCTAGATTTCCTGTGATTGCCTTTACTACCGAACCTAATCCGTTAATCAATCCCCTCTTACTTCTCTTCTTGGGAGATATCGTTTCTATTCTTCCTTTTACCAGATCCAATTTGTTTTGAAGTGCCCAGACTAAATCCTTTGTTTCACTATCTTCTTGTATAGTCCTGAGCGTTTGCTCCAAATGGCCAACGCTCTTTACTGTAACGAACCATGGTTCTACCCATGGCTCGTTACAAACGACGGAGTGGCGACGCGTCCAAGATGACCGGGAACAAAAATCAAACTGATCTACACAGAGCTGACGAACCATGGCTCTACCCACGGTTCTCCACAAATCGCGGTGTGTCAGCACCACCGGGAAATTAAAATAGTCTTAAGCAACGCACGCAATTACTAAAATTAAGAACTTTCGATCAACAACTCTACCCATTCTGCACATTTCGCAATCGACGACCTAGATAAGAAATATCACTTGCGTTATTTCACAATAAGTCAAGCCAGCATAAAATTACCGACCTACCGGCCCAAACTCAGCTATCACCTTCCGCGATGCCGAGTTAGCAAAACCCATCCGAAATCCAATTTCCCAACTGCAGCCCGCACCTACTACGATGCAGTCTCAGCAAAACCTTTTCCTGATCACTACCGACCTACTAGCAAATGGTCAACGAAGCACCACGCTTCGACCCACTTACTAGCCCCACAATTATTGTCATCAAATAATCATAAGTTAGCATTAATTATTTCCGGGTCAGGCGCGATCACCAGATGCATAAAAGGGCCAAGATCGGCCGAAAAAGCAGGCAGTCCACCAGCCCCAAGACAAGACAGTCCATCAGCCCGAACACAAGACACTGCACTAGGCAGTCCCTCAGTCACACACCCAAGACACTGCACTAGACAGTCCCTCAGCTCAAGACAACACAAGACCCAGTCCACCGGCTCCTAGGCCATGTAACTAGATCCGCGAGTTAAGTCATTAAACACAAACAAAAATTAAATAATAAAAGAACAACGCAAAGAACAACAACAAAAACAACCAACCCCGATTTCTCAAAGTACTTTCGTCAGCAAACACCCCGCTTCCCCCTATCACCTACCTCTCAGTCAGACAAGGCCGCTCCGAACCTGAGAGTACCAGCAATCTACAAATTTTCCTTGTAGAGAACCTTGGACAGACTGATGCATATCCCAGCCTGAGATAGGTCCTCACAAGTGGCGCCCGAGCAGGGTCTTTTTGGTGACTTTAAGGTAACTAACACCTTAATACGGAGCTTTGTGGAGTAAAGACCCACGGCCACTGAAAGAGACTAGGCTAGCAAGGATCAATAACCGCCAAGCACAAAAACCCCGCCCACACTAAATCCGGTCGCGAACAAGTAGTGCCGCAGTGAAAGTATCGAACAGAAGAGCTACCGCGCAGAAATACCACCAAATCAAAAGTAAGTCAATACCACTAACCGCAGAAACATGGAAGCCCACGGAGACGATCAGCTCAACGAATTTTACCCGGAGGGACACCATACCAATCCAGGAGTCACCACCGGCTGGATTTACAAACTCCGTCGAGACGAGCTGGAGGCCCTCGCCGAGGAATTCGGATTTGGCACCGAAGGAACGGTCGAGGAACGACGAAAGAGATTCGCCGCGTTAGTCGCCGGAACACTCTCGCAGGACGCCTGGGTTCGACTTGGAGACCTCGAACGGCTATACGCTAGACCAGCAGGACGCTCCCGGTCACCCATGCTCACCACATCTGGACCATCTGACCAGCGGAAAACAGACCCAAAAGCCGGGTTACAGGTCCCTACCGCGGCCGAATACAGCACACCCCCCCCAAGCATTGTAACACCGGCCGATTTTCCCAGACCTCCAGTTGCGGAGACTAACCGCTCACCCACACAGATGGACGCCACTACAACCACATCGCCCACGTCGCAGAGCTGCCGCCAGCACACGTCGGGAAACGACATGCGTCCCCAACTGACACGGGATCAGCCGGGAACGACGCCTCCTCTAACCCGCGACTTAAAAACTCTCTACACGTGAGCAACGGCCGGATAGTGGCGATGGTGACCATAGGAGGACACGCAACGGAAGCCTCCGTTCTCCATTTCAACACGTTCAAAACCTCGTTCTTACACGATTGCCAAATATCGAAATACATTTTTTTTTTTCATTTATGCCTTAGTGTGTGCATCACTACGCATGGGGCGCGTAGTAAAAGGGAAAGCTCTTACGGAGCTGTCAGGTGTAATAACACTTGGCAACAAAATTTAATTTTTGTACGATGTGAACCAAAAATTAATTGTGGGCCTTACAGTAAGGAGTTACAGTGGTGTGCATCTTTGTGATACAAGGCCATGTTAGCCGAGTTATGCGACATTGTGGTACAGTTTGGTACCACGGTAGCCGAGCTCGATGTTATCGCATTTAGCGATTTGATCGCAGCTTGGCTGTCACTATAAATGTTTAAATGAGATGCCGTAGTGGCAATTTCACCAAGCCACCCCAAGGCTTCGTTGATCGCTATGACTTCCGCTTGGAAGACACTGCAGTGATCTGAAAGCCTGAAAGAGTGTCTTATGTTTAGCTGTTCGGAGTAGATTCCCCCTCCGACCTTATTGTCCAGTTTTCAACCATCTGGGAAGATTTGTATGGCTCCGTCTGGGCAGGTGGTCCCTTGATCCAGTTGTCTCTTTGGGGGATAATTATTTCAAAAGGAGTATTTATGTACTCCCTCGGAACACAGTAGTCCGTTTTTGTTGGGACAATCACGTTTCCGTTTAGGATAGATGCGTGACCAGTGTGCTGTGACACCCATTGGTCGGAGTCTCTCAGACGAATTGCTGCCATTTCTGCCTGCTCCCCTGCAAGGTCTAGGCTCTGGAGGCACAGGATAGTATTTAGTGCATCGTTTGGTGTGGTGCGCAGGGCTCCACTGATGCATAGGGCGGCAGTTCGTTGTACTTTGCCCAGTTGCTTAGTGATGATCTTTTTTGATAGGGCAGGCCACCACACTGTGACTCCGTAGAGTAGTATTGGCCTAACTATTGCTAGGTATATCCATTGGACTATGCTTGGGTTCATACCCCATTTCAAGCCAATTGATGTTTTGCAAGTGTAGAGGGCTATCGTGGCCTTCTTCACCCTGTCTTTGATATTCAGGTTCTAACACAGCTTCTTGTGAATTACCAACCCTAAGTATCTGATTGTCGCTGAAGGATCCGCTGCATAGTATTGTGGGGGTTGAGAGGAGGAACTTTGTATTTGGTTGTGAATAATAAAAGTTCCGTTTTCGAGGGATTGACTCCCAGAGCTTTACGGTCATTAGATCGCAAAATGTTTGAGGGAATTTTCCAGAGAAGATGATGGCAACATCGTCCGCATATGCCACCACTCGGTAGGCATGTTGTGCGCCTGACAGCCACTGAGGATTTATGGTTGTTCTCAGATGTAGCCCGACTAGTCTCTCAAAGGTTTTGAGAAGAAGGTCTGAAGTCCTTTGGGGTTGAGTGTGAGGCCTTCCCTGCTTTGGGGATGAAGACTATTTTAGCCTTAAGCCAGGCGTTGGGAATTTTTCCCACTACCAGTATCTTCCTGAAGATGCATTGCAGCCAGTTAATGGCTGTCTCTCCGGCTTTTTGTAATTGAGCCGGAGTGACCTGGTCGGGACCAGGTTATTTGAAGGAACTGAAGCTATTTATTGCCCAGCTGATGTTCCTTTTTGTGAGGATGTGCGCCATCGATGTTGCCGGGCCATCAGTGGGGGGGTCTGCCGACTCGATGGTTGTGCACCCTGGAAAATGTGTCTCGAGTAGAATATGTAGGGATTCCTCACTAGAGTTGGTCCACGTACCATCCATTCTTTTGAGGTACCCCACCGAGGGGACTGTTTTTGCGAGGATCTTTCGGAGCCTTGCGGCCTCCGAAGTCTCCTCAATGTCAGAGCAGAATTTTTGCCAAGAGGCTCTTTTTGCTCTCCTCTTATATAGGGCTAGCTTACTCTTATAGTTTGCCCAGTGTTCCTCCTCGTTGTGGCTTTTGGCTTTGTTGAAAAGAGTCCTGCAGCTTTTACGTAGGATATCTATTTGTTCTGACCACCAGGGGGTTTCTTTTTCCCCCGAGGTTTGGTTGAGGGGCATGCTGCCATGAAGGCATTTTTGCATGCTTCTGTGAATTTGTGTAGTGAACCCAAATTGTACATATGTAACACTCTGTTATATATATAAATACATATATAAGCGCGTACATATGAGCAGTGACATAAACAACTTATGTTTGTGTTACGCATTCCTTTTGCACAGCAACGATATACGACTTGAACGCAGATCGGTCAGCTACCAAAACTGCTGAGCAGGCATTTACCCGAACTCAGGCAGAACCCAAACGCCCTAACACTGAGGCGATGGGTCTCCCTCTCTTAACGCTGATCATGCATTTCCATTAGACGCATACTTATGCGGTGGTACTCTTTTCATATAATGCATGGGAGAACTCTCGCTCTCCGTTATACATAAGAACGATTGTACCCTAGAATAAGAACAAAACGATATTTAATAAACATTCTCAATCAATCAACCAAATGAAGCAGTCGTGCTTGCTCTGTGTACTTATAATATAACAATGGACTTCTAAAATGATATGGTGACCGTGACAAAGACTCTAAATGACTCTGGACAAATCTACGTTACTATTTTCCTGAATAACACAAATGTTTCTGATATACCAAAAAGAAGTGACAAAAAAGAACGATGCAACTAGGACAGCAGCAGAAAAGAAAGATCTGACCTGCGGCCATGGCAAAGGAACAGTTAAATTGTGTGACTGCATTATTGTGTGCCGTGTTATGGTGTTACTGCCGAATAAATACAATGATGAAGAACTGGCCCCAACATAATGGGCCCACAAAAAAATAAATTCAAAAGAAAAAAAAAAAAGGAACGAGCACTGGAACAACAAGGGCGGACAGCAACGAAACGGGAAGAGTATCCATTGACGTTGACAGACCCATTAAGTGTGATGCTAATGAGAGAAGAGGCAATGACCAAATATTCCAATGTTCTGCTACGGTTATCCAATGTATCAATTCATGGAATGTAGTTACAGCCTGCCCAACACTCAAGTTAATGGTATTGAATAATTGATATTTCATGACTTAATTTTGAAACGTGTTTTGCCATTTTCCAACAAAGCGGAAAGAGATGATCAGCGCCGGCACCCCATCAGCCTGCGAGATGACCAGCTCCAGCTAGCCAATCCAACTAGTCTGTGCGAAGACACTGCACCGGCACCGCCAGCGCGACAAGCTGGGCCACAGACCGATAGCGTTACAGAGAACGCCCATCAAAATAATATTAAATACTATTAAAACAATACAAATAAATTGAATTTTTGTAATACCCGACGACAATTGAGTCGACGGGTAAGATTGATTGGCCTGTAAAGCCATTCGCCTATTAGGTAGGACACAAATGTAATTGGTATAATAATATATCAAATTTTAAAAATAATTTTTGAGATAAAAGAAAAACCCAATAATTCAATCATGGGTAAAACAGAATCAAAGATCGAAAATCCGACGGCAAATGTCGTCAATAAACTTGAAATAGTAGATCACACAGAAGACATAGGTTCACTGTGGACACTATTACTAATAATAATTATTTTGCTATCCACTGCTTTTGCTGAAATTGTATGCAATGTACAATAAGATATTAAAGAAAAAGTACGCAACAACCACTTTATAAACACAAATATATATATAAAAAAATAAATAAACAAAATTAAATAAAATTATTTCAAAATATCCGATTACCTATGGACAATGGTTGGATACCGATAACAAAAGCAATTGTAAGAATTAGAGCAGAATTTGATAGATCTTTTAAATGTTTAAATAAAAATGTGATATATAATATAATAAAATAGTACTTATCTATCGAAATTGCCAAGAAAGACTTTCAGATGTACATGAAACCCAAATTATAGAAGTATTAGCAAACCTACAAGAAAAACTTATTAAAATCAGTACAATACATAGCTTGCAACTTTCCTTACCAAACAATTACACCAGTCTAGCCTGATACAAGACATATAGCAGAACAAATAATACTAGAAACTGACCAAGAAATAGAAACAACAATGGCACAAACAAATATAGAATTTCTCAACTCAGCCTCCAGGCTTATACCGGATTTCGATGGTAAACATGAAAATCTGAGAAGTTTCCTAGACGCACTATAAATAGTGGATTCCATTAAAGGAACTCATGAAGTTTTAGCTATATCCGTCCTTAAATCAAAACTTAAAGGACATGCCAGGAACTTAATAGAATCAGAAACAACAAAAGCAGACGTCATCCGTAAGCTTAAAAATGACGTAAAAGGCGAGTCGGTTGAAGTACTGAACGCTGTAACGAACCATGGTTCTACCCATGGCTCGTTACAAACGACGGAGTGGCGACGCGTCCAAGATGACCGGGAACAAAAATCAAACTGATCTACACAGAGCTGACGAACCATGGCTCTACCCACGGTTCTCCACAAATCGCGGTGTGTCAGCACCACCGGGAAATAAAATAGTCTTAAGCAACGCACGCAATTACTCAAATTAAGAACTTTCGATCAACAACTCTACCCATTCTGCACATTTCGCAATCGACGACCTAGATAAGAAATATCACTTGCGTTATTTCACAATAAGTCAAGCCAGCATAAAATTACCGACCTACCGGCCCAAACTCAGCTTCCGAGTTAGCAAAACGCATCCGAAATCCCATTTCCCAACTGCAGCCCGCACCTACTACGATGCAGTCTCAGCAAAACCTTTTCCTGAACACTACCGACCTACTAGCAAATTGTCAACGAAGCACCACTCTTCGACCCACTTACTAGCCCCACAATTATTGTCATAAAATAATCATAAGTTAGCATTAAATTTTTCCGGGTCAGGCGCGATCACCAGATGCATAAAAGGGCCAAGATCGGCCGAAGAAGCAGACAGTCCACCAGCCCCAAGACAAGGCAGTCCACCAGCCCCAACACAAGGCAGTCCATCAGCCCGGACACAAGACATTGCACTAGGCAGTCCCTCAGTCACACACCCAAGACACTGCACTAGACAGTCCCTTAGCTCTAGACTACACAAGACCCAGTCCACCGGCTCCGAGGCCAAGTAACCAGATCCGCGAGTTAAGTCATTAAACAAAAATTAAATAATAAAAGAACAACGCCAACAAAAACAACCAACCACGATTTCCCAAAGTACTTTCGTCAGCAAACACCCCGCTTCCCCCTATCACCTACCTCTCAGTCAGACAAGGCCGCTCCGAACCTGAGAGTACCAGCAATCTACAAATTTTCCTTGTAGAGAACCTTGGACAGACTGATGCATATCCCAGCCTGAGATAGGTCCTCACAAGTGGCGCCCGAGCAGGGACTTTTTGGTGACTTTAAGGTAACTAACACCTTAATACGGAGCTTTGTGGAGTAAAGACCCACGGCCACTGAAAGAGACTAGGCTAGCAAGGATCAATAACCGCCAAGCACAAAAACCCCGCCCACACTAAATCCGGTCGCGAACAAGTAGTGCCGCAGTGAAAGTATCGAACAGAAGAGCTACCGCGCAGAAATACCACCAAATCAAAAGTAAGTCAATACCACTAACCGCAGAAACATGGAAGCCCACGGAGACGATCAGCTCAACGAATTTTACCCGGAGGGACACCATACCAATCCAGGAGTCACCACCGGCTGGATTTACAAACTCCGTCGAGACGAGCTGGAGGCCCTCGCCGAGGAATTCGGATTTGGCACCGAAGGAACGGTCGAGGAACGACGAAAGAGATTCGCCGCGTTAGTCGCCGGAACCCTCTCGCAGGACGCCTGGGTTCGACTTGGAGACCTCGAACGGCTATACGCTAGACCAGCAGGACGCTCCCGGTCACCCATGCTCACCACATCTGGACCATCTGACCAGCGGAAAACAGACCCAAAAGCCGGGTTACAGGTCCCTACCGCGGCCGAATACAGCACACCCCCCCCAAGCATTGTAACACCGGCCGATTTTCCCAGACCTCCAGTTGCGGAGACTAACCGCTCACCCACACAGATGGACGCCACTACAACCACATCGCCCACGTCGCAGAGCAGGTCCGGAAATGGGGACTCAGGTTCGATGGACAGGACGACCCACTGGCATTTCTGGAGCTACTCGAAGAACGGGCGCTCTCATATGCGGTGGACACCAATCAGCTGCCTCGGATCATGACGGAACTTCTCACCGATCGGGACAGTCGCTGGTACCGCACCAGCCAACTACAAGGCAGCTCATGGGCATATTTCCGCCAATCATTTTTGACGTTCTTCCTACCGTCGAGGTACTTTGACCAATTGGAAGACCAGATCCGGGCCCGCAAGCAAGCGGTAGGGGAATCGTTCAAAGATTACCTCATCGAGATACGCCTACTCATGCACCACGCCGGGTACGACGCAGACAAGGAGTTGAACAGGATCTACGACAACGCCCTGCCAGCATACCGGATGTACGTGCGACGACACGAACTCCAAAGCTTGACGCAGCTCACAACGTTGGCCACTGAGTGCGAGAGCCTCCAAGACTGGACCCTCCCGGCTCTCGCGCCCCCGCAACACGCACCAAGATACGCAAGGCCGACTACAGAGCAGACGAACGACGACTCGCACCGGACGCCATTTTGGAGACCACATTGGGAGGCGACAGACACACCAGGGAGACCGCCAGCTCATCCAAACAGTACGACGAATCCCGCGGTGACGCATCGCATGATCACGACCCCCATCGCCAACCCACGCGCAGCCTGTCGCCGGTGTGGTGAAGCGGGCCATGCGGCATACGACTGCCAAAATCCATCGATCCTATTCTGCTGGGAATGTGGCGAACGCGGCACACGGACCGTCGATTGCTGCCGCCAGAACACGTCGGGAAACGACATGCGTCCCCAACTGACACGGGATCAGTCGGGAACGACGCCTCCTCCAACCCGCGACTAAAAAACTCTCTACACGTGAGCAACGGCCGGATAGTGGCGATGGTGACCATAGGAGGACTCGCCACGGAAGCCACAATCGACACCGGGGCATCCAGAAGCTTCATCAGCGCAAACCTCGCCCGACAACTAGACAACAACACCAACCTGCAAGATGCATGCGTCCGCATACGCCTGGCCGATGGCTCGGTCAGAGAGATCTCACAAGTTCTACTGGCGCACATCAAGCTGGATCAACGAGAGGTTCAAACCCCGCTCCTGGTCCTGCCAAACATGTTGGGACAAGTTATTGTCGGCATGGACTTCCTAGGTGCCATCGAAACTACGATCCGATGCGGCACCACGCTGCTACAGCTAAGAGACCGTCGACCCATGCCCACTCAACCCGTGCTTACTACCATACACGTACAAAACGCCGAATCCCGATACCAGAAACCCCAACAATTCGCAACGAGCCCACGTCCACGACCTACCACAACGCACACGGCACCCAATAACGCAACGCAGCACTTGACACCCAAACCAATGGCAACGAAAACGAAACGCCGACCCACAACGGAGCAGCAAACAGCAATCAAGCAAGCGGGAAAACGAGTCCCACGGTCACAACGGAGCAATCGCGTCCTAGGCCAACAACAGGGAACAAGCATCCCAAACACACCACGAGGGTCTCACATACGACACAAACACACTTGGACCCGGCGCTCGACACAGGAAGCCCAGGTCCAAGACGAGTAACAGAGCAAGCACGCACAGAATCCGCAACGGAAGAATTGAACGCACGGACACCCTCAAAACCGACCGCCAGCAGCGAAAAAGGACAACGGCAACCACCATCCGACAGCCCAGCAACACGGGAAACAGACACGCTAACCCCACGCTGGACGGGGTCCATAATCGAACTGATATCCACAGAGCCCCTCAACGAGGGCCCGGAAGCCGGCACGATGCCCCCACGATGCCCAGACCGCCGTCCTGTCCTCCCCACGGCCGACGCCACACCGATCCTCGCACACACAATGGAGTACCTCCCGCGTACTGACATGTTTCTTAGCGCCATGCAACGAGCCATGCCTAGAGCCATGTCCGAGATCTTCGTCGCCCACACAAGTCGTTGCTGCGATACCAGAGGCGTCATTGCGACTCACCTTTTCACGTACCAGTCTGGCTGTAGTATAACACGAGTACTACACCCGGCATACCAATACATCGTACCCACGGCCGACACCACACCGATCCTCGCCAACACAATGGAGTACCTTCCGCGTACCGACTTGACTGCTAGCGCCATGCACCGAGCCATGCCTAGAGCCAGGTCCGAGATCTTCGTCGCCCGAACCAGCTGTTGGTCCGACACAAGATGCATCACCGAGACTCACCTGTGCATGCGCCAAACGACCGAAGATACGAAACATATCTACCCACGGCCAACGCCACCACGATCGTCGCCCACATAAGCGACTACCAACGGAGGATCGAACCGTCCAGCACACTTGACAAACCCATCCTTCCGAAAGACCCGAATCAACCCTTTGACCCCGGAACCACAAAAGACGACCCAGAACTGCCCACGGATCCTTGGCCACCCGACATACCACCGCAGATTCAAGAATGCCTTGACAAAGAACGACCAAAGAAAACAGCCGAGAAAACCATCGTCATATGGGATCGACCCACCAAGCAGAGACCAACTACAAAACACCCAGAACAGCAGAAAGATCACGACCACAGCAGCAGTAGAAAAGATAACGTTCCGACGCCACGCTAAAGTGACTAGATTAACACCGACGAATCCAAAGACGAATCCAAAGACTCGGCACAAGCCAAAGGACAGGAGAACCCGGAAAAGGCGAACCTCAGCACCGGCCAAGCGATGCCACTAACTTCTTCATAACCCACCCGGATGAAAGGGGGAAACGAACCATGGTTCTACCAATGGCTCGTTACAAACGACGGAGTGGCGACGCGTCCAAGATGACCGGGAACAAAAATCAAACTGATCTACACAGAGCTGACGAACCATGGCTCTACCCACGGTTCTCCACAAATCGCGGCGTGTCAGCACCACCGGGAAATAAAATAGTCTTAAGCAACGCACGCAATTACTAAAATTAAGAACTTTCGATCAACAACTCTACCCATTCTGCACACTTGCGTTATTTCACAATAAGTCAAGCCAGCATAAAATTACCGACCTACCGGCCCAAACTCAGCTTCCGAGTTAGCAAAACGCATCCGAAATCCCATTTCCCAACTGCAGCCCGCACCTACTACGATGCAGTCTCAGCAAAACCTTTTCCTGAACACTACCGACCTACTAGCAAATTGTCAACGAAGCACCACGCTTCGACCCACTTACTAGCCCCACAATTATTGTCATAAAATAATCATAAGTTAGCATTAATTATTTCCGGGTCAGGCGCGATCACCTGATGCATAAAAGGGCCAAGATCGGCCGAAGAAGCAGGCAGTCCACCAGCCCCAAGACAAGGCAGTCCACCAGCCCCAAGACAAGGCAGTCCACCAGCCCCAACACAAGGCAGTCAATCAGCCCGAACACAAGACATTGCACTAGGCAGTCCCTCAGTCACACACCCAAGACACTGCACTAGACAGTCCCTCAGCTCAAGACAACACAAGACCCAGTCCACCGGCTCCGAGGCCAAGTGACAAGATCCGCGAGTTAGGTCATTGTAAACAAATACAAATTAAATAATAAAATAACAACGCCAACAAAAACAACCAACCACGATTTCTCAAAGTATTTTCATCAGCAACACCACGCTTCCCCCTGTCACCTACCTCTCTTTCGGTCAGACAAGGCCGCTCCGAACCTAAAAGTACCAGCAATCTACAAATTCTCCTTGTAGAGAACCCTGGACAGACTGATGCATATCCCAGCCTGAGATAGGTCCTCACAACGCTAAAATGTTGAACGTCCAACAGAAATATAAAACTGCAAATGTTTATACTCAGGAAATTCAACAATTGGCAAAGGCTCTAGAAAGCGCCTATATTGCAGACGGAATTTCCCTTTCACTTACCTACTTATTTTCTATAATTAACCCCAGCTCAAAATTAACACGTATGAGACTAGATTTGGAGGAATATGATTTTACTGTGGAGTATCTTAAGGGAAAGGATAACCATATAGCAGATGCGTTATCAAGAATAACCATTACAGATTTAAAGAATATACAAACAACCAATACAGTATTAAAAGTCACAACAAGAAATCAAGGTAGACAAAAAACCTGCGCAGGTTCAAACACAGAATTGAAAAAGCAATCGATCTCTTCTAAGCCCAATATATACAACGTCATACAAAATGATGTTAAAAAAGTAGTGACCTTACATTTATCTTCGACTAAATGTTTCTTTAAACATGGGAAAAAGATATTTGTAAGAATTAAAGTTAGCGACCTTTATTCTAATGGGACCTTCGACTTAGGTCAATTTTTCCAAAGGCTTGAAAAAGAAGCCGGTATAAATAATATCAGCCAACTTAAAATGGCACCGAGCGAAGAAATCTTTGAGAACATTTCAATAGATTCTTTTAAGAACAAGGGCAATAAAATATTAAAGAATTTAAGAGTAGCGCTACTCAAGTCGGTGACCACAATAAAAGAAAATAAAGAAACAGAAGAGATACTGTCTACATTCCATGATGATCCAGTCCAAGGAAGTCACACAGGTATAGCTAAAACATTAGCGAAAATAAGAAGGCATTATTATTGGAAAAACATGACACGTCAAATTACAAATTATGTGAGATAGTGTCCCAAATACCAAGAGTCCTAAACGACTAAACATACCAAGACCCCATTGACTATAACTGAAACACCACAAATGACGTTTGATAGGGTAATTGTGGATACGATCGGTCCACTTCCTAAATCAGAACAAGGAAACGAATATTCAGTCACTTTAATCTGTGACTTGACAAAATACCTTGTAGCCATACCAATCAAGAACAAAAGTGCAAAAACAGTAGCTAAGGCTATATTTGAAGATTTTATTCTAAAGTACGGTTCATTACGGACATGGGAACGGAATACAAAAATTTAATAATTGAAGATTTATGATTATGATTTATTAGCTTTGTAGCTTCGGCTTACCGTCTGGGATAAATGTAACTTTCAATTAAGGGAAAATCTCATAGTAAGTCGTTGCTGTCACAACGGCCGAAAAGGGATCAAAGCAAACAAAACGGACTTGGTTTTGGTTTTACCGAATAGTTTTAGTGCTTTAAAAATTCTGATCCGCTCATCGAAATACTTGTACCTTATAAAGAGTTACAAAAAAGCTTTAAAAGCCACTAAACAATCTAAAATTACTGATTTCTTTGATAAACCAGAAGAAACCAAAAAAATTTCAATAATAAAACAGTTTTGCCTAAATGCTTGAATTCTAGGAACGTAGCCCCTTATATTGTACTGAATATATATATATGCTTAACACACTTTCGCACACAAAACAAATTTTTTTAATCTGTTTGCGTTTGACGCAAAAAAAGGAATATTTTGACCTCAATATTTATTGATTTAGTTATATATTCCTTTTTTTGCCAAGTAAGAAAAATTTGGGTATGTTTTTATTTTAGTACCCTATATTAAAAAAGTAAATAAGATATAACTTTTGCAGAGAACATTTTTTTTTCTTTCTTTAAATACAGGTTACCCCAATTTGTTTATTAAAATCAATTAAAAATGATGTGGAGATAAAAGGATTTGTGAATAGTCACGTTCGGGATGGTATTGCATTATGTCAATACTTTGCTTGGCTTGAAAACAAATTGGGCTTGGGTGAAAAAATTGATGAAATATCTGGAGCTGATAAGCTGGAGGCTTTTCGCCGGTAAGTTCTTTAAATTTTTATTATACGTGTGCTACCTTTTATGTTTGAAGCCTTGAAAAAAAACCACCACAAGAGACAGCATAATTTGACAATCTCCCAAAAAAGGGTATGGTTTTAACATCGTAACAGGTGTTGAGCTAACGAACTTTTTCACTAGCTGTTGAATTTATTGTAAATAAGAAGACGATTTGAGTTAATTATATATTTAGTTTATTAGTTTGGTGCCGGCTTTATACCGGGCAACGATCGAGATTGCTTGTAGATATTCTTATGTCCGAATGTGAGACCGAATATGTGCAGTTATTTTAGTTAATTTTATCCTTGTTCAGAGGAAAAATTATTTTTATACCCGTACTCAAAAAAGAGTTAAGGGGTATATTAGATTTGTGGTTAAAACGTTTCCGACCCCATAAAGTATATACATTCTTGATCAGCATCAATAGCCGAGTCGATGTAGCCATGTCTGTCTGTCCGTCTGACCGTCTGTCCGTCTGCCCGTCTTGTTTGACGCCTGGATCTCAGAGACTATAAGAGCTAGGGCAACCAAATTTGGTTTCCAGAAAATTTTAAAGATAATATAATACTAAAAACGCAGTATCGTAGAGAATGCCCATATCTACCAGAATGCCGAATCTGAATCAATTCGGATCATAATTATAGCCAGAATGCCGCGTTCAGTGCGCGAGCAACCCCTAGCGGAGGAGATGTAGAATCTAAATCATACATGTAGAATGTACATGTTAGATGTATAATATACATTGTAGATGTAGATGTAGATAACATATGTAGCAAAAAAATTAAAAAATTTTTTTTAAATTCTGAATCAGTACGGGTATAAGTAGAGTCGCGTCCCTAGAAGCGACTTACACGTTCTTTCTCGTTTATTTTCTGTTAGAAGCGTTGTGCCTTTATTGAATATAAGATATCGACTGATTAAAACTAGAATATAAAATCTTAACGAAACCTATTGTTGGAAGCGGCAGAGTGTTGGCTGCAGCAGAATTGAAGTCAGCGGCATTGTTGACAGAGGGAAATCAATATCGATTGCGAACGATGGTGGGAGTTCGGAAGAGCTGACTCCGCCAAGACGCATTATCAGCATTGTCGCGGTCGCTGCGTCAAAGACGGGGCGGGGCGATGATGGTGTTGATTGAAGTGGATCAAGCGGTTCCTGAGAATTAAAACTTTCGGCGCATGATTTGGGCAGGAAATGGAATTTACTTTGTGAGTACTTTGTTATGGAAATCTTTCGCAATGTTATTGCAAGTGGGCAATAAACTATTGTGTAAGATTTTGTCTGGTTTATGGTTTTATGTATTGTTGAACTCTTCTGGAGTTAACTTGCATAAATGCGACGATATAAAGTGTGAAGGTAGATCTGGAATAGATCAAGACGACAGAAATTATTAGGAGTGATGAGCGACGATATTAGCTAAACATTAGTTCCAGACTTTAAGAGGCCAGGAGGACCGAAAGAAGCGATTTATATAGAGAGAGAGATTGCGAGAGAAGAGCATAGATGCTGCAGCTGCAGTAGCGAAACGGATAAGGCGATATAAATAGGCGAAAGAACGGCCGCTGTCGTGAGTAATCTAAGCGGTTACAATATTTATATGCAGTGGGCAATGCAAATATCAAAGGTATAATTACTTACATTTTTCTTCACCACTGGCTATTATTTTAGAATTTTGTAGGATTTGTATGTGAATTTCAGGCTGGAAAATCAGACAACAGGTATGAATCTGACTATATGTATATGATATCTGAATTTTATTGCGAAACAAAAAAGCAATTGACTGGAGTGTTTTTAAGCGAGCTAAATGACGCAAAATTTGTCGTGAGAAACCTTTTCAAATCAAATGGTCGCTGGTTTTCTTTGAATGTGGTCAACAATAATTTATCATGGCGCATTATTCTTGATTAAGAAAAGTAGAAAGATAAATTCTGAGTGGTACACCTCAAGCTATTCATTTTTTTTGGATATCCGCGCTGCAGATTCTGACTAAAAGTGCATTATGAAAGTGCAGTGACCAATTTTTGTTGCTACATCTGTTATCTACATCTATAATGCCGATTCTACCCTCTGCACACTGAGCCCATCCCGGGGGAACGGTGGGAATTTTCGAAAGATGTGAAACACCGATTCACACTGACCCCATCCACCATCCACGAGAAACAGATGATTCTCACAATTACGTGCGGTGAAAATTTATGCACATTTATTGTTTGGTTTCCCAGCCGGAAAATCCCCAACAAATTCCTTCCTTTGGTCCGTCTGCCCTAACATGCCTTCGCAAAAGCCATGATCTGGTCCAGCACTTGCATGCCTTTGCAATCTCTCGAATACACTAATATACATATACGCTATACTAATATACGCTAATATACATACGCATATATTCGGTCAATTGGTGACACACGAATCGTGGTCTATATATGCATCTCGCTTCCAAGTTTCTTTCGCTATCGTTCTCTTCATCTATGCTGCTCTCTCGCATTCTTTCTCTCTATCTATCGCTCGTACTCGGCTCAGCAGCAGCCCGAGCTTCTATCGTTTATTTTCTCTCTCTCGCTTGCATTAGGGCACGGGCAATTCGGCCCGCCTGCCCTTTCACAGTCTGTTATTGATCTTCACAACTTTCGTATCCATCGCATCACTTTATTCGGTCATACTGACGCCTACTTTACTTTAATAATAAATTGTACAACATTACCCATTGAAACGCTAGACTTTTTCTTAAAATTAAACGAGTTTCAACGGCTATTAAAAACGCTTAATAGCCAAACATTTGGTGACCCCGACGTGATTGTGCATCAATTAATATATTCGTGCAATCACAAACCATAATTTAACATTCAAATATTGCTATATATTGCCGGTTGTTCATTATAGTCGTTTGCCTGCGGCTTCAGGTGTCATCTACCATAGACGTTTTGTTTGCGGTGCTTGTTTCCGTATCTTGCGCGCGGTACTCTTTGTTTTTCATCTTCCCGCTAGAAACGTTTTTCTAACGCCGTCTCTGCTATGGAGTTGGATGGTTCAAACGGCAGTGCAACTACCGCTGCTGAAAACAGGGTGATTTTTCTGAAGCGGAAGGCATCGGAATTGTACGAAACATTAAAAAGGTTAAATGCTACTTGGGATAGTGAGTTTCCAGAGTGCGACTACTTTATGCTCGTTGTGAGGCTAGAGGAGATCGAGGAGCTGCAGGACACTTTTAAAACCCTGCACAACGAGCTTCAGAAGTTGGACTACAACAAGACTCGCATTGGATCCTTGGACAACTTTAATTATCTGTTCATGACGATGGATACTTCGATTCGGCGCGAAATCGCTAATCGATTCTCCCACCTATCTTCTCCTTCTACGGTTTCTGGAGGAACAATTATTGCTGATATTGTTGGCAGGCAGCTTCCACCACGGAGCAATCCGCCCCCGTGTCTACGCGCTATGCAATTGTCATCTTCGGATAAGAAGAAGTCTGCCTTATGCGTCTCTGAGGGGCCAATGCAGCATTTAAAGATATATGAGCAGGCAGCGCTGTCTGCTGATGCTGAAATCAATCTCCAAGACGTCCACATAGCTGAGTTGGTACCTCATTCGCAGCTAGATTCCAATATGATTTCGGAGAACCCAAGTGCACTTCCATCAATAGATTTAGCGTTGGAATCAGCTACTGATCAGTCTTCTCTATCAATTTCGGGCTATTCATCATTGTCGTGCCCCTGCAGAAGTTCAGTTGTGCCAACAGAAGCGCAGCTCTTTGACGGTTTCGGACTAGCTGCACCTGCAGCTACGTGGTCCAGACTCTTTCTCCAACGGCTGGGCAAAGATAAGTTGTCTTGGCATAAAGCTCTGATTGAGATCTCTTCGCGTGGGATTCTTTTGAATGATTTGAGAGAGCCCCCTCTTTTGGAATGTGGATTTCAATATCGTTCATCCGTGTATTTTGCTGGCCATCATCAAATCACCTCTGGCAGGAAGCATCCAGTTCAGCGCACCAGTAATTAAACAATGATCATCGCTCCTCAGCAGAATCTTCGCACTGGACTTCGAGCTGTTCTTGGACTTATTCCATCCCAATATTTGTATATTGGGGGGAGTGGAGCTACACTGAAGACGTACAACTACAACAATTATCGTGCCACTGACCACTCAGTTTGTCGATTGGATCATCTGAGGAAGTTTTTTGGCCACATCTTGGCCATTTTTAATCCTACAACTTTAGCTTCAATTACAGAGAGCCCTGCCGATCTGGATGTGCCAGTTCGTGGCCCTCCCTTTTATCACAAATTTAACAAAATTTCCAAAACTTTCTTTGAGTAAAGGGTGTTGGAGCAGTGAATTTAACCAAATCTCTAGCCATAATACTAGAGATTTTAAAACCAACCGAGACAGCATGCTGTGGCACCTAGAAAACCAACTCAGTTGGAATTCGGTCGGTTTGACAGTCTGTGGCACCCCTGATCATGTTGTTTTGTTGTTCTTTTTTACCATTTGCTTGTATGTCATTGTTGACATTTTCGTAGTGAATTCCGAATTTTTGTTTTGAATGTCAAATATTTATGGTTGCATTTGACAATTATCGAAAAAATACCGCACAAAAACGTGCGAATTAGGAACATCCCAGATGGATGGTGGAATAAGTGCTTAATTTTCGGAACGCCAAAACCTTACAGGCCATCCCAGAAATGGATGGTGGATGGTCGCCAGTGTGAAAATCTAAAATGTAGATTATATATAAACAATATTGATTTGTCATTTCATTGCGCATTGCACAGGGCAGTGTGTGAGCGAAGAGGTGGGGGAAGCAATTAATTTCTTCATTCTGGCTATAATTATGATTCGATCTGATTCAGATTCGACAAACTGGTAGATATGGTAGATATGGTCATTCTCTACGATACTGCGTTTTCAGTTTTATCGTATTTTTAAAATTGTGCCTGCCACAGATTTTCGTCCTTTGTGGCGGCGGAAGGGCGAAATTTTGAAATACACTTGTAGCAGTGTGATATCACATGAGTCTGGAAACCAAATCTTATAGTCTCTGAGAACTAGGCGCTCATCGGGACGGACAGACAGACATGGCTATATCGAATCGGCTATTAATGCTGATCAAGAATTTATATATTTTATGGGGTCGGAAACGTTTCCTTCTCTACGTGGCACACATCCACTTTTACCACAAATCTAATATACCCCTTAACTCTTTTTGAGTACGAGTAAAAGATGTTGGAGGTATATTGCGAATTCTAAGTATGGCCTACAACATACTTTTTGTGAAAGTACAAAACGACTGTTGCACAGTTTTATTGAATAACAGTGAATAAATATTCAATAACATCGGATCTTACTAAATTTCAATAATAAAAATTTTAAAATCTTCGTCTTTATACATACACCATTCATGCAAGGATTTTTTTATTTGGACGTTGATATGCAATGACTGCACCATCAAGTGGCCCATGCGACACCAAGCCGAAGCCCGTTACGCGCGAACCCAGGCAGAAACGCGGGAGGAGCGGGAGCGGGAGGAGCCCGCCCAACCGACCGAGGGGCACTGTCGCATGACGAAGAAAAGATCTTAACATGAAATAATACCCAAGATATAGTACTAATTACGGGAAAGGTATGTTAGAATTAGTGGTGGATAATATATGCAAGGAATAATTCGATCCTCAAAGTGTAAGGAACAAAGGAATAAAGTTTCTAGTAGATCTATTAGGAATCGTAGAGTTTATGCGGCTCAACAAGTCAGGGTTATCTACGTCACCCTTGATCAGGTTGTGCATAAAAATCACTCCAAGCATTTTTCTACGACGAACTAAGCAGAACCTGCATCCCAGCTAACGCCGCGCAGAGCTACAAGTAAAAAATTTTTCGGGACTGGTTCTATACGGTCCTGGTGTACTTTGTACTGGAGCACCATACACAAGAGCCGTACTCTAAAATCGGACGAACTGTGTTGTGGTCTAGTTTAACACCAAGATAAAAAATCAAGGTAATTTTCTCAAGAAAACCACCACAGAGGGTGTACGGAGCCAACAAAGGACTGGAGCGATGAAATGTCAGTAATTTGCATTCAGAGGCATTAAGGTGTAACATATTTGCACATCACCATGACTGAAAGCTATTGAGATACTGGACAAAGAATTTAACATCATCCGCATACATGAGTACTGAAGGCAGGTCATTGAAAAAGAGTGTGAAAAGTAGGGGGCCTAGATGGCTGCCCTGTGGTATTCCAGAAGTAACATTAACAGGCGAAGAGAAGGAGTTTTGCAAAAGGACTCTTTGAGACCTAAAAAAAAGGTAGCTAGAAATCCATCTCAAAAGATTGGGCGGAAACTTTAAAATGTAATTTTGTGCTAGAAGGGAGTGGCTTGCGCACAGTCGAATGCTTTACTGAAATTGGTGTAAATAACATCCCAATAAACTTGTGGTTTTTGATCGTTGCTATATAAATCCGTGCTGAGCTGAAGATATAAGGGATTACAGAAATGTGGCAAGTGCGGAGTTACAATTTTTTCAAACATTTTAGGGATAGCGGACAACTTAGTTATATCTCTTTAATTATTTGCATCAGACTTGTTACCTTTCTTATGGAGCGGAATAATAAAAGATGCCTTCCAGATAGGGGTGAAGCATGAAGTATCAATGGGTACGGTGAATAGTTTAAACAGCGGTCCACACAGAGCGTCGGCACAGTACCTAAGTACACAGCCGGGAACGCCGTCGGTACCTGGTGAAAACACCGGCTTAACTAGTCGAAGATCATGAAGCAGTGAGATTAAGTGAATGAGTTAAAGATTTTTAGACTGGATAACTCTTTGGTAAACCAAGGAGGCTTTCCGGATCTAACTGGACAGGAAAGTGGGACACAAGAATAAAAAATGTGTCAAGTACATTGTAAAAATTGTTTGTGCCTTTCATAGCGTCAGTGCACAAGTACAGAACGGACCATTCAAAATCACTAATGAGGTTATTAGCTTCGTGAACTCGGCTTTACGAAAGCAGCGGACACGTTTAGATAGCCTACCCTTTCGATCCAATACAGTAGGCCCAATATCGACCAACACTTCGAATGTAGGATGGTGGGAGTCTTCAGGTATAGTGAGCGGAAGGGCTCGGGTTAGCAACGCTATGGTCGGATCCGTGACAAAGCACAGATCAAGCAATCGACCCAAGGAATTTTTCACATGGTTGACTTGAGACAGGGATAGGTCTAGCGAGCCGCCGATAAAGTCATGTCGTGACATGGGCACAAGGTTATTAGACTTGTTTACCGAAGACCAAACAGTACCTGGCAAATTGAAATCACCAAGAACTTTATCTGATAGCGGGAAGAAACAGTTTTATTAAGATATCCGAGGAAGGTGGAATATACGAGCCAATAATGAAAATGGAAAAGTCTGGGAGAATCAGTTCAGAATCAGACTCTCAAGAAAAAGAGTGCTGAGCTTACTACGCAAGCCTCTAGCATTATGGTAGGTAAATAAAAGAGAGGAAGTTAGTTTTTTGGATGGGTAAAAGTTGGGGTGGAAGATGAAGCCAAAGATGGGGCACTTGTCTGACTACTAGGAAGAGTTATGGTGGGCCTATTCTTTTTCTTAGCCTTAAACTCTTTGACGACCAAATACTCCGGCCAAAACTTGGCGGAACAGATGGTGTCAAATTGAGTCGGGGAGACGCTTATCTTAAAGGTAGATATCTCCCTGGCGTAAGAAAAGTTAAATTTTTCCACCTTTAAGCCAATAGCTGTTATTTTGCTTTGTATAAAAGCGGTTACATCATTGGATGTGAGGTCAGGGGCTAGCCGCGAGAAAAAAACTTGTCGAAGAACACGGCTAAGATCGTGATAAATTTTCTCAATAATAAGAGTGTTACGTTACTGAGCTTTTTCAGTGACTGTTGCATGTTTAAATAAGAAGTCGCACAAGTTCGATAAAATATGTTTAGAGTTTATTGATATACTTATAAGGGTGTTATGAGTTTGACAGCAAAGGTATGACGGTTGAATAAGCGTAAGAAGTGAGAGCTATGTCAAAACTGACTAACGGAAGGCGGGCCGAATCGCCCGTGCCCTAATGCAAGTGAGAGAGCGACAGATGGAGAGAACAATATCGAAGGCGAAAGAAAGCAGGAAGCGAGAAGCATATATAGACCGCGATTCGCGTGAATTGCCAGTGTCCTACGAATAGAGAGCGAGATGGTGATAAATCGAGAAAGTGAATGCGAAAGGCGATAGGTAGGAAAGGGGCACGACGAAGAGACGAAAGAACTGTTGAAACGGTTATTACAGTGAGGGGGCGTGTAGATACATGTAGATTACAACAGTGGGCAGTGCAATAACGAACAAATAACAGATAGATAGATAGATTTCGGGATTTTAAATTTTTTGTAGAAGTATGGCTTTTTTTATGGATTAGTTTTGTTTCAAAGAATTTTTTAAAATCTGTTAATTTTTTTTATGTTATTTTTCAGAGATAGTGCTTCTGTTTTTTCAAATAACCTGAGTATCTAATATCTGGTTGCATTGAACTTTGCAGTTCTTAAAAGCTGACAAATGCAGTTATAAATCCAAGCCAGACACTTTGTAGCTGCAGCTTAACGCCTGGAAAATGTTAAGCTCACAAATTCAAATTTGATCATTTTTTTGCGGTATTGTTTTTCCGAAATTTTTTCTTTAAAAACTCAGGAAAAGTCGAATAAAAATATTTCTTGGCATGCGTTTTTAGTTTTATATAGACGCATTAATTAGGCGTCGTTTAAGGTATTTGTCGGGTTTCCCTGCAAGCCCTGGAGCAGCCTAACGTAAATCATCCTCATTGTTTATTATTTGTACTGTCCACTTTACAAATCACTGTTAACTAGCCTATGTCTATGCACGGCAGCGGCCGCTCTTTTATTTCTATCTCGCCCTCTTCGCTTTGTTGTTACAGTTGCAGCATCTAAGCTGGTCTCTCGCGTTCTATATGACGTTCGTGCTCGGCTTAGCATCTGCCCCGAGATGCTCTCCTTTCATCTCTCGCTTTCGCTTTCTTTCAAGTCTTGCTGCATAGGGCGCTGGCAATTCGGCCCCTTTGCCCTTGTAGTTAGTGGAGAGATAATCTTCGTATCCACCGCATCGCTTTATTATATGGGTCATACTGTCGCCTACTTTCTCTTAGCAATACGAAATAAATTGTACAACATTAACCATTGAAACGCTAAACTTTTTCTTAATAATAACTGAGTTTCAACGGTTATTAAAAACTCTTAATAGCCAAACAGCATTGTCCATTAAAATCTATTTATTTATTTATTTTATTGAAGATTAGCAACTATCTGCTAACATAAATTATGATTAAAATTAAAGGAGAAAAAGAAGGGGGGGTATAGGAAATAATTAAAAATTAGAGGATTTTAAGAATAGGTATATCTTACTGGCTATAATTTTTAAGGGATAATTCAGGGGATAGGGTATGATAAAGATTATTATAATTAGAGCATAAAATTCGAAAAGGGTCGTGTTGCGCGTAATTAGACCTACAGAGGGGTAAACGAAACGGACGACAGGTACGGGTAGGTCTAAGGGGAACATAAAAGTCAAGCAGGCCAAGAAGTGCTTCTGAGTCAACAAGCCCAACTAGGAGCTTGTGTACAAACATAACGCCGTTACAGATTATGCGATGTCGCAATGAAGTGTAAAAGTTGTAGCCTCGATTGATAAGGTGGCAAGATTCTATCCGAGTCCCAGTTATAATTACGTAAGGAAAAAATTAAAAATTGTTTTTGGACCGACTCGAGAATGGACTGGACTAGGTCGAGTTGAAGGCGTTTGTGCAGGTACCAATCAGAGTAGGAGAGATAGATTTTAACATCGTCAGTGTACATTAGTGTACCTTATAGTCTCTGAGATCTAGGCGCTCAACAAGACGGACAGACAGACAGACGGACAGACAGACAGACGGACAGACAGATAAGACAGACAGACATGGCTATATCGACTCGGCTATTGATGCTGATAATGAATATATATACTTTATGGGGTCGGAAACGTTTCCTTCTCTGCGATACACACATCACCTTTTACCACAAAAATAATATACGACCTTAAATTCTTTTTTGAGTACGGGTATAATTAGAGGATTGTAAGAATAGGTATATCTTACTGGCTATAATTTTAAGGGATAATTCAGGGGATAGGGTATGATAAAGATTATTATAATTAGAGCATAAGATTCGAAAAGGGTTGTGTTGAGCGTAATTAGACCTACAGAAGGGTAAACGAAACGGACGAAAGGTACGGTGAGGTCTAAGGGGAACAGAAAAGTCAAGAAGGCCAAGAAGTGCTTCTGAGTTAACAAGCTCAACTAGCAGCTTGTGTACAAACATAACGCCGTTACAGATTCTGCGATGGCGCAGTGAAGGAAGCTCTAAAAGTTGTAGCCTCGATTGATAAGGTGGCAAGATTCTATCCGAGTCCCAGTTAAAATTACGTAAGGCAAAAATTAAAAACTGTTTTTGGACCGACTCGAGAATGGACTGTTGCTCCTTGTACTGTGGACTCCACACACAAGAACAATATTCCAGAATCGGACGAACCAAGGAGACGTACAATGTTTTGGTGACATACGGGTCATCAAACTCCTTGGACCAACGCTTTATAAACGCTAGAACACCCTTAGCTTTGTTTACGGTTGCAGCTATATGGCTATTAAAACACAGTCTATGTTCGAAAAGAACTCCAAGGTCATATGAACTCGAAATTCGTTCGAGGGGATGAATTCCTAGAGCGTACGAGACAAAGAGTGGAGCGCGACGGTAAAAAGTCATAAGTTTGCACTTAGAAAGGTTCAGAAAGAGGAGATTTGTTGAACACCAAATTTGTAACTCGTCTAGGTCGAGTTGAAGGCGTTTGTGAAGGTACCAATCAGAGTAGGAGAGATAGATTTTAACATCGTCAGCGTACATTAGTGTAGAGGAGTATGTTATAACTTGAGGAAGGTCATTCACAAATAAAATAAACAGAAGTGGACCTAAATGACTACCTTGTGGCACTCCTGATGTAACATTAACGACATTCGACAACACATTAGTAAACAAAACACGTTGTGTGCGGTTAGAAAGATAAGACGAAATCCAGTTTAGAAGATTAGTGGGGAAATCAATTAAAGAAAGCTTGTGAATGAGCAAAGAATGGTTCACAGAGTCGAAAGCCTTGCTAAAATCCGTGAAAATTACGTCTGTTTGCAGTGAGCTTTGAAATCCTCGGTTAATTGCAGAAGAGAACTCGAGAAGGTTTGTCAATCTAGATCGATGTTTAAAAAAACCGTGTTGCGATGGAGATATCAGACTACTACATAGGTGTTGCAATTGCCTGGTAATAAGGAACTCAAGCAGCTTTGGATTGGCGGAAAGCTTAGCAATACCTCGGTAGTTCTCAATGTGAGATCTTGAACCCTTTTTGTGAAGCGGAATGATATAGGATTCGTTCCAAATCACTGGAAGACAAGACCGTTCCAATGATAGGTTGAAAAGATATGTCAACGGTTTGTATAAGGACTGGGCACAGTGTTTTAAAACACAACTTGGTACCTTGTCTGGACATGCAGAGATTGATATGTCAATCGTTGACAAAACTTCTAGAACATCACTTTCCTCAAAGAAAGGAAGAAAAATGCTGTTGGCATAAGGTAAATGGTAGGGATACGGAGTGGATGCGTGGTAGATATGTGACGAGTACGATGATTGGAAGAAGGTGGCAAATAAATTTGCAATACCAGCAGCAGAAGATTCAGATTTGTTTTGATAATGGAGGGATGGAGGCAATGCATTGGACTTACGTTTAGAATTAACGAACGAATAGAATTTTTCTTGGATCACTACGAAAATTTTTACTACACCGCGAAAGTTATTGATTATAACAAAGACTATTAACAGTGAGGAATTGAGAACGAGCGGAGGAATATTGGGCGAAGACAATCATAGATCTAGTATTCTGATACTTTTTATAGAGCCTAGTTTTTCTATTCTTTAAATAAGACAAATTCTTGGAGAACCAAGGAGGTTTTGACGACACTGATTTGATGACAGGAACATATATATTTGACTGTTTCGTCCATGTTCGCGAACACGTGGAGAAAAGACCAGTCACTATGCGAGAGGTGAAGATTTAGCTCAGCAAAATTAGTTTTCCGAAAACACTGTATGCGGCTGGGTGCCATGGGATTGGCAGCGCAACTGGATCGGACACACTCAAGGGATATGGCTAAAGTTGGATGGTAGGGGTCTTCGGGAAGTGATACTGGACTTACTCTGGAGACCGTAGCAAGAGCAGCATCACAAACAAACATAAGGTCAAGGAGTCTGCCCTACTATTTCTTATGGAATTAATTTGAGACATCGGTAAGCCCGTCAATAAATTCGTTGTGGTAATTTGGTAGCAACAGGTTAGACTCATCACTAGGCAGCCAAAAAAGAAGTGGTAAGTTAAAATCACCCATGACAATAATATTATCGTTGCAACCTAAAGTAGATACAATGGTCTGAATTGCAGAAAGGTGGTGATAAGAGTAAACCTCAGCATCTGATTTGGGAGGAATGTAAGAGCAAGTCAAATAGATCGATACCGATCCAACACAAACTTTGACTGCAATGAATTCAATGCCATAGATATTGTTGAATGGGAAAAACTCAGATGAGAAATCCGTTTTCACAGCAATCAGAACCCCACCAGCAAAAGATGGACGGTCCACTCTATATGTGATAAACCTTGGAACGAAAATTTCATGATCATAGACGGAGGAGTTAAGCCAGCTTTCAGTTAATGCGACAGCGTCAAAGTCAAAAGAGGCACTATTCGTATGTATTTGACACAATTTGCCTAACAGACTGCGTACGTTCTGGTAATGAATAATAAAAAGGTTATTTAGTTTTTTGAACTACCAGGGCCAGTAATATTGGGACTCTGGATAAAGTCTTTATGTAGGAACTCATGCATAATTGTATGCTCAGACCAAATAGACGGGTCGACTGATCTGGATAGTAAAGAATCGGGAAGAAGAATTTTAAAGGAGGAAATATTGCGCTTATGTCTAAAATGAATTTGGTCACAATTATATCATTAAGCGAGGCGTTAAGTCTAGAGCAAAGATGTTGTTTGACATCCTCTGTTGTAGCCTCCGGTATAAGACGGGAGACAAAGATAGCCTTTCGAGGTACCACTGCTTTTAGTTGAAGTCCCGAGCGAGAGAGAGAAGGTGGAGCCACTCCCAAAAGAGATCTCGTGGCAGAAACGATGGCAGCGTCGGTAGCAACGGGAGGAACAGGAACAGTGACAGGAACGGTGGGGACATCATCAGCGGCCAGCACGTCCACACTGGGAGCAATCACAGCGGAGCCGACAATGATGGACGTAGTAACTGCTTCATTGCCATTTGGTGTGAGAAACACCGGAGCGACTGAAGGCGGATTGACTGACTAACCGCTAACCGGCATGACCGCTCGGAGTAGCAAAGAATTCCGATGTTGTAGATGAGAGGCGGGCGTTCCAACTCCAATAGGTTGTAAAAGGTTGGAGATGGAGAGACGGTGGAGCTATAATTCGTTAATCAAACCTAAAAAAAGGAACAAACAACAAATACTTTTTGGAAATTGGGGTCAAAGCTAAAAACAATGGGTTGATTTTTTGGTACCTGTTCCTTTGGAATTAAATGTTGTTTAGTTTTTAGTAGTTTTCTTATTATTCTTATTTCTTATTTTCATCAAATACTATCCCATAGACACAGCCAGCATTTTTTATTTTTATTTATATTTATATTTTATATTTTCAAACAATTTATCCATTGTTTGATATGTTTCCTTCATATTAACAGCATGTGCGATGGGAACAGATGGCTTTTGGTTTCCATTATGTATTTTATGCCAAAGGAACGCGATCAGGTACAAAATGTACAACCCTTTTTCGTATAAAAAATAAATTACTGTTAAAATTTGTCCTAGTAAAACATAAGGTTCTTCTACTGGTCGTGCTCCAATACAAATCAACGTTTTTGCGTTGAAAAAAGCTTTAAAAATAATACCAGTTTTCAAAAATTCTTAAAAAAAAAGTTCTGACAATAAGAAATAAAAAAAAATATCCTTAAACCATTTCTGAGCCCAAAATCTTTAAGAAAGAGTTGGTTTTATTCTTTGAGGAAAAATCGTGTCGATACTACTCGACTTTATGGGATCGGACAGCTTTCCTTATCTTCGTTACACACATCCACCCTTACCAAAAATCTGGTATACCCCTTAACTTTTCGAGTAGGTAGGGGTATAATTAGTGCCCCAAATCTAACAAAAAAGTCGATTTGGTTACTTGAGAAAAAGTAGTTCGATTTTGTCAAGTAGTGTTATCAGATAAAGGATATACAAAATATGATGTTGAGCTAGCAAGCTTTTTCACTAGCTGTTGAATTTAGATTAAAATAAGAAGTCGAGCGGATTCGATATAGTTTATGTGTGTACAGTTTATTTGTTATAAGTAGGAGAAATATGGGGTGTGTAGGTGTAACGAAAGAAAATCAAATCAAAGCGATAAAAATGAGTGCCATAATGATGACGATCAATATAGATGAAGAGAACGATAGTGAAGGCGAAAGAAAGGCGAGATGCATATATAGACCGCGATTCGTGGGTCTCGAATTGATCGAATATATGCGTATGTATATATGCGACGATAGAAAAGTGCGAGAGATTGCAAAAGCATGCAAATGCTGGACCAGGCATGACCATTGCGAAGGCAGACGGACCGAATTGCCCGTGCCTTACGCTATGCTACGAATAGAGAGCGGGAGATTGATCGGTAGAACGAAAGAGCGATAGAGCGAGATAGCAAAGTAAAGGAGAAAGAGGTTGCAATATTTATATACAGTGGGCAATGCAAATAGCAAACAAAGGTGGGATTACGTTATTTTGCTCCACTGGCTGTTTTTGAGTAACTTTTTGGGGAATTTCAGGCTGGGAAACTAGACATACTCCCCCCGTTGAAAGCCTGACTTTCAACAGAAGCTGAAGTGTTTCACAGAAGTCGATTGTGGATAATTCGATGTATCTCCTGATGCCATTTTAGCACTGCAATACGGGAAACGACAGCTCCTCCGGAAAAAAACTGGACCAGTTTTGCTATGTGCCAAGAGACTGCCAACCCAGGGTTAGGAGTGCGATTTGAAAACAGCGATGAGATGTAGACTTCCTTCCATGGCAACCAAAAAATGTGTAGCAAGTTGGCAACGCATTGCCTGACATCCAATTAACGCAATATCTAGGCATTCAAAAGCGCTAGACAAAGCACATCCAGATCGGAAGGGCTGTAATTGAATGTGGAGTTGTAGAATTAGCAAAGCCCAAATTGTGGCCTGAATTGTCAGTGATACAAAAGCAATTGTAGTTGACCATCTTCACGTCAGCTCCACTCCCCCCAATAGGGGGATGGACTTAGTGCCAGCCGAGCTCGAAGTCCAGCGCGAAGTTTCTGCTTATTAGCGTTGAGGAAAGCTAAGGTGGTGGTGCGCTGAACTAGAGTCTTGTTTGTTACGCTGATTGGATGACGGCCAGCCAGGCTTAACAAAGATTGAGAATGAGGTCCATAAGTCAAAAGAGGGGGCTCGGTCAAATGAATCCGATGAGACCAACGAGAAGAAATACCATCCGGATTCGGAACGTTTGACTTGACGCAGCTACTGGCACGATAAGTCTCAATGGTGACGTTGCAGAATCCATCAGCTTCACACTCAGAGTTGAGAGCGGGTCTTGATAAAGGAAGTTTATGTCCAGGTAGTCCGGGGGGGGTCGAAAGGCTGTTCTTCTGAAGACAAGGCATGAACTGAGCGCCTGCAGGGGCTCGTCGACGACTGAATGTTCAATAACGAGAGTATTGGTTGCTTGGTTCCTTGTAAGTGGTCAATACTCCTCCTGAGAGCGGGAGCCGGATTTTGAGACATATATGCATACGTCGCGAAAATGAATATCTGCATCAACAGACTGCTCTACCCGTTGTCAACTGCAGCATTTGCCCCACAGATAAGCATGTGGCAGGCTTCTTTGTATCCGCAGATGACGATTGCACAAGGCATAGAACGTGTGCCGGATCCTCAGTGCGGGAAGCTGCCTGCCAACAATATTAGCAATAATAGTTGTTGTTGAAAGAGCAGAGGAAGGAGGCAGGTGAGGGTTGAGACGAGAGATTTCAACCCGAATCGAAGCATTCAGCGGCAAGAAACAACAATTAAACTTTTCGTACAATCCAATGTGATTATTGTCGTAATCCAATTCTTGGAGCTCGTTGTGCAAAAAAAAAATTGGGGCCCCAACTAAAGATACTTTGTCCTTAAGAGAGTTTTGGGTTAGCTTTATGGATTAATAATATTAGTATTAGGTCATGTGGTAAATCGAATTATTTATTTGAAAGTGTATGTGTTCAAAAAATTTTTTGTACACCTAATAAAATTACATTTTGTTTCGGGCCTTACTTTTCGCAAAATTACGCTTCGAACAAAACTGACTTTTTCTGATAGATTAAATTTATATAGCCGTACTCAAAAAGAGTTAAGCGGTATATTCGATTTTTGTTAAAAGTGGATGTGTGCAATAGCCGATTCTATGTCTGTCTTGATGAGCGCCTAGATCTCTGAGACCATAAGAGCCCCTCTTTAGGCATCAGACGTTACTTATTCTCTTTCTCGCTGGCACACACTCTGCCCTATGCAATGCGCGCCCTTTCACATTTCAGATGTAGAATAAACATATTCGATGTAGACGTAGGGACAGATGTAGAAAAAAATTTAAATTGTAAAATATTTAAAAATTCTATAAGCTTACAAATTTGTATACTGACTGGTATAAAAGTAGAGTCGCGTCTAAAGAAGCGACTCAAAAGTTCCTTCCCGTTTTTTTAATTTTATTTTTTTTTTGTATAGTTGCAATAATTGGGCTTGTTTGAAGTATCGTTAATTAAATTCAATGAAGAAACGGCTGACCTGAAATTGGTTGAATAACCCTCTGAAAATCATATTTTACCGTTTGGAACGTTACTCCGTTTCTCCTTACTTTAAACGACGCCTAATTATGCAAGTTGAATTAATGCGCGCATTTCAAAAAGAAGTGTGGAGTTAGAGATTTTTTAGTGATTTTCTGGTCAGAGTCTTGGCCCCTGAGCTTTGGGGCCCCTTAAGCTCAAGGGCCCCGGTGCGCCGCACCGTCTTGCACGTACGTACCTACGCCACTGGTTGTGCAGGGTCTGCCCTGCAGCTCCTCGATCTCTTCCAGCCATACAGCTAGCGTAAAATAGTCACGCAGCGATATCTCACTCTCCAAAAAAGCCTTGCATTTTAATTAATGAAGGTACTTTCAGTCTCAGGAAAGTCAATCTGTTTTTAGCAGCGGCAACTGCAATGTCGTTTCCAGCATTGGTTCCCATAGCAAGAGCAAGGTGAGAAACGTTTCTACGGGAAGATGACCGAAAAGAGCAACACGCAAAATAGACGGGAAAGACTGCCGACGGCTATGTGTGTATGTAATGTATGTAAGTGCGGCCGGTGTAAATGTTTGAAGGACACAGTAGGCAAGCGAACGAAAACAACAACGCCTTCAAAACAACATTGTATCTGCGCGCAGAATTGGCTTGACCCCTATCACCATAATTATCACTTTAAACTGTTTGTTCATTGGCCTATGGGATTTTGAA
The DNA here is from genome assembly GCA_018150885.1 of Drosophila tristis. Lineage (NCBI taxonomy): Eukaryota > Metazoa > Arthropoda > Insecta > Diptera > Drosophilidae > Drosophila > Drosophila tristis. Next base: position 3,231,548 of record JAECWT010000067.1, read on the forward strand.
ATTTATTTGGTAGTCAAAATCTGATTTAAAATCTCCTAATTTTAAAACATGTTTAAGAAATATGAGTTTGAAAATATACAAATGTAATTGAAGCGTAATACTAAGATTCTTAAAAAGATGTTTACCCAGACCTTATATTAATATTATATTATTATTCTTAAAAAATGTTAATTTACACATTATTTTACTTAACTCTAGAACAAAGGATAAATATGTTGGCTTGAGTTTTTCGACAATTAGTTCATCTGGTCCCAACGGCTCTATTATTCATTATAATCCCACAAATGATACGAAGAGAAATATAACCGTTAACGATATATACCTATGTGATTCAGGCGCTCAATATCTGTAAGTACCAGTAATAAATAAAAATGATTATATATTATTAATTATATTATATTATATAAGATTTTTGGTAAAAGCGGATGTGTGCAACGCACAGAATAAAACATTTCCGACCCTATAAAATATATATTTTCTTGGTCAGCATCAATAGCCGAGTCGATATAGCCATTTCTATCAATCCCTCCGTCTGTGTATCCCTCTTGATGCGCGCCTAGCTCTCAGAGACTAAAAGAGCTAGAGCTACAAAATTTTGTTTCCGGACTCATGACCATATCTATCAGATTGGCGAATTTTATAGTCAGAATAAAGAAATTAATTTTTAGTTGATAACACCACCCCCTCCAGCGCTGCAACCGCTACTCATCTCGCTCGCACACTCTGCCTTGCTAGATGTAGCAAAAATATGTAAACTGATAAAATATTTTAAAATTCCACATAAATCATAAGCTCACATTATATATGTGAGTATTCCACAAAAGATTCGGGTTTTAAGTAACAACACTATAAAGAAAATGTTAAGTTCTACAACGATTTACCACTAATTCATATATCTAAGTACAGTGCAAATTAAATTGCTGGGAAAAGTTGTGTTTTTAAAAAAGATTTTATTTCACAAAAAGACTAACTGTAAAGTGACCGGGCTCTAACGCGATTTATTATTATCTTGAACTGTCCAGTTCTGATGTAAGAAACCAATTAGTTGCTGAGCGCCGAACGAAAGTCTCTCGCTCAGACTGTTTTCGTAGGAAAACACTTGTGCTTCGTTCGCCGCTCAGCTCGAGACCGAAAACATGAGATCAACAAAAATACGTTTTCTGTTCAAAAGAGAGAGAGAGAGCACGTCTCTTTAATTTTTGTCCGTCTTTTCCGCGAGCAGACAGCATACAAAAAATTGGTTGAACATATTTTTCGAGCTCTGGCTGCAACGCAAAGGTTCGAGTACAACGGACTTTTATGTGAAATCAAAGATTGTTTATTTTAAGGCTGGGTGGCCTGAGTGGCTTGAACGGCCTGATTCTGAGTGACTTGAGTGGCCGGGAAAACCGAAGAAGCCGAAGATTGTGTATAGCTTACTATGGGAAGCCAAAGATTGTTTATAAATTGAATAATATTCTTATAAGAACTGGAACGTTAACTTGCCACACGTATTTTTTTTTTGTTTGAATGCATACCAACTATGATAAAGTTGAACAGTAATTTTATTACGAAAAAAATGAGCTAAAAATTAAGCTGCACTGAGGAATGGAGGGAAATGTTTCGTGGGAAGCAGCGAGCAGCTGCTTAACTTTTGATTGGAAAAATATATAAATATCGGAATAAATATTAGCGGAATGTTAGCTTTCCAGAAAAAAACGAACGGGAACGTTGGGAAACATTTTGCCACGTCTCCTGTTTTATAACTCGTACTCAGTCACTCACATTATAGAATATTTTATCTGATTCCCTTTTTCATCTATTGTTTTTAGTTACGCCTAATCTGTGATTTTTTCTTCCCTCCCACACCACCGCTGTGCTTTCTGGCTCTTCTCCGCGAAAGAATGCATGAGGAAGAGTGTGGGAGAGAAGGAGAATGATTAACCACTTGGTAGCGTAGCAACTGCAAATGAACATACACTGACCGGATGATCCGATTAATGATCTGATCTAGATTCGTCAAAATAGGAGATATGGTTATTTTCTACGATTCTACGTTTTCGGGTTTCTCGTTGTTGATCGCACAGAATTTCGTCCTTTGTGTGGTGAAAGGGGCGAAATACACTTGTAACAGTGTAATATCACAGACTGACTGCAAAATATGGTTTCTTTAGCTCTTATATTCTCTGAGATCTAGGCGCTCATCGAGACGGACTGACGGTCGGAAGGACGGACAGACGGAAAGGCAGACAGATATCGACTCGGATATTGATGTGGATGAAGAAAATTTGTTTTTCTGGGTGTTTCACACTTTTCAAAATTATGAAATCTTAAGTCGGCCCGGTAATACAAGTTGTGTTAAGGATATCTAAGAAGAGGGAACAAAAATGTTTTAAATCGGTTAACGTTTGACCCTCGCGCATCGAGGTCCAAATATTCGCTTTAGGCCAAGTACGGGTATAAAAACGAACTGGCTAAATGGCTATTTTTTCAGAAAATTTAAAGTTTCGTTTTTTTATACCAAATGTTGAAAAGATCAAAAAGAAAAAAAAAAAATGTAAATTTTCGAACCAATGCTTAAAAACAAACAAAAAAGTCGATAGACCCCGAATTATAAATAATTTATGGCTCTTATATATGGCTCGTGTGAAATTTGTATACCCGTACTCAAAAAAGAGTTAAGGGGTATATTAGATTTGTGGTAAAACTGAATGTGTGTAACGCAGGGAAGGAAATGTTTCCGACCCCATAAAGTATATATCTTCTTGATCAGCATCAATAGCCGAGTCGATATAGCCATGTCCGTCTGTCCGTCTTGATGAGCGCCTAGATCTCAGAGACTATAAGAGATTGAAAAACCAAATTTGGTTTCCAGGCTCATGTGATATCACACTGCTACAAGTGTATTTCAACATTTCGCCCCGCCCCCTTCCGCCCCAAGAAAGGACAAAAATCTGTGGCAGGCAAAATTTTAAAGACACGATAAAACTCTACGCAGTATCGTAGAGAATGACCATATCTACCAGATTGCTGAATCTGAATCAGATCAGATCATAATTATAGCCAGAATGAAGTTGGTTGTCTGTTGGTTCCCCCGCCTCCACCAGCCAGAGACACGATACTCATTCTCCTTCTCCCTCGCACACTCTGCCGCGTTCAGTGCGCGAGAAACCCCTAGCGGAGGAGATGTAGAATCTAAATGATACATCTTTAATCTACGTGTTAAATGTAAAATATACATTGTAGATGTAGATAGCAAATGTAGCAAAAAAAAGTAAAATTTAAAATTTTTTTTAAATTCCAAAATTTTAAAAAATCATATGCTCAAAAATGTATATGTTTATGTACTCAGTCAGTACTGAGTACGGGTATAAGTAGAGTCACGTCCCCAGAAGCGACTCACACGTTTCTTCTCGTTGTTTTTAACTTTTTGCTCTTTTCAACATCTATATAAAAATATAACGAGAAGGAACGTGTGAGTCGCTTCTGGGGACGCGACTCTACTTATAGAATTTTAGAAGTTAAAAAAATTTTACTGTTTACATATTTTTGCTACATCTGGTATCTACATATTATACATATAACAGATTATAGATGTACCATTTAGATTCTACATCTCTTCCGCTAGATCTCAGAGACTATAAAAGCTAGAGCAACCTGATTTTGTTTCCAGATTAATATGATATTACACTGCTACAAGTGTATTACGTGTTGAGCTACTGAGCTTTTTCAGTAGCGTTGTATTTGCGATATTACTAAAAAGCCGATGATTGTTCAATATATATATTCACAGTTTATTATGGTGAAGTAAATAAGGGGTACAAAGTCGAAAGGATAGTTAGCTGGATCCAAGACTATGTGCAATGGTTGCTAGATCCAGACTAAATCAAACGGAAGGCGGGCCGAATTGCCCGTGCCCTAATGCTAGCGAGAGAGCGACAGATCGAGTGATAGCGAAAGGCGATAGAAAGAAAGGTGTGAGTTGAAGACGCGAGAGAACGGCTGCATAGGCTGCTGCCGTGCGGGAGCATGAATATGTACGTAGATGACAATTTAGTACAGTGGGCAGTGCAAACAACGAACAATAATAAGGATTTACTCTACTGCTGCACCACTGGCTATAATCTATGCATTTGTCCACTATTTGGCTGCGTAACCAAACAATACGTTAGAACTAAAAATGCAGTATCGTAAAGAATGCCCATATCTACTAGATTGCCAATCTAAATCAGATCGGATTATAATTATAGCCAGAATGAAGAAATTAATTTTTAGTTGCTTCCCCCGTCTCCTTCAGCAAGAGAACCGCTACTCATTCTCTTTCTCGCTCGCACACTCTTCCTCGTTATGTACGCGAGCGCCCTCTAGCGGAGGAAATGTAGAAAATAGTGCATATATAATCTAAATGTTAGACGTAGAATTTACATAGGAGATGTAGATAACAGATGTAGCAAACAAATTTTAAATGTATAATTTTTTTTTTCAATTCTAAAATTCTAGAAAATCATAAGCTCAAAAATATATACTGACTGAGTACGGACATAAGTAGAGTCGAGTCCCCAGAAGCGACTCACACGTTCCTTCATGGTTTTTTGTCGCTGGTTGTACATGAGCACTCGTTCTCATCTTAGCAGTATCCCAAACTGCACTTATGCTCTCTTTCTTTCGCTCTCTTCTAAGAAGATCTGCCTAGGGCACGGGAATACGGCCCTTCTGCCCTGGTGCTAGTCTCGCGCTCATCGTCATAATATAACTACAATCTTTAATACGCCTAATTTTGCTTTCCATCAATAAATTGTACATTTTAAATCGAACCATCTCGACCTTTTATTTATACCAGCTTTTAACATTCAACAGCTATTAAAAAGGCATTAGCTTTACACAGTGTTTAGATTTATTTGTGGATAGTATGGCCACCGACAAGTTATCCCCATTCCTGAATACCTTTTAGTTTTTTTTTTAAAACAATTATATGGCGTCGTCTGCATAAATTGTTAAACTAATGTTTTTATACCTAAAATTATTTTACTAAGTTTGCCGAAACCAATTATAAACAGTACGACGGAAAGAGGGAAACCTTTAATATATGAATATTATTGACTCGTAGACTTAAGCAGCAACGTGTCATAATGGCCATTGACCCAGTAAACCCTTTACTGCTTAAAAGGACCAAAGTTTAAGCTGATCAGGGACGTCATGGACACCTAAACGATCCAACTCTCTTTAAAAATATGTTTTTAGCAAAGAGTCATGATGTTGTTGAATGTGGAATTTTCAGTAGAAATTCAAATGTGCTGTGTTTTTGCTTGAAATTAACTTGGTAGGAAAAATGTTTCCTGTCAATTGTTTTTTTTTATATTATTTAACTGTTTTTCTTTATTTACAATAATTATATTCTAAATCAAAATAAATTATTTAGTTCTAATTATTTCATTTACACATTATTGTAGGGATGGTACAACGGATGTGACAAGAACTTTTCATTTTGGCAGTCCCACTGAGTTTCAAAAAGAAGTGTATACCCGTGTCCTCAAAGGCCAATTAACGTTTGGGTCTACAATTTTTCCAGCAAAAGTTAAGGTACAAACATATAATTACATATACAAATTTTGATGGTAATGTGAAAAGTTTCTACCATATAGTTCTACTCTAATAACATTACTCGACACGAGTTTACCTTAAGGAACAAAACCAACTTTTTCTTAAAGATTTGGGGCTTAGAAATGATTTGATGAAATTTTTTTTTCTATTGCAGAACTTTTTTTTTTAATATTTAATATTTGAAATCTGATATTTAAAAAAAAAATTTTTTTCAGAGGTAGCGCTTCTTTTTATACCCGTACTCAAAAAAGAGTTAAGGGGTATATTACATTTGTGGTAAAAGTGGTTGTGTGTAACGTAGAGAAGGAAAATTTTCCGACCCCATAAAGTATATATATTCTTGATCAGCATCAATAGCCGAGTCGATAGAGCCATGTCTGTCTGTCCGTCTGTCCGTCTTGTTTGACGCCTGGATCTCAGAGACTATAAAAGCTAGGGCAACCAAATTTGGTTTCCAGACTCATGTGATATCACACTGCTACAAGTGTATTTCAAAATTTCGCCCCGCCCCCTTCCGCCTCCACAAAGGACGAAAATCTGTGGCAGGCACAATTTTAAAGATACGATAAAACTAAAAACGCAGTATCGTAGAGAATGACCATATCTACCAGATTGCTGAACATGAATCAGATCGGATCATAATTATAGCCAGAATGAAGAAATTAATTTTCAGTTGCTTCCCCCGCCCCCTCCTGCAAGACAAACACTACTCATTCTCTCTCTCGCTCGCACACTCTGCCGCGTTCAGTGCGCGAGCAACCCCTAGCGGAGAAGATGTAGAATATAAATGGTACATCTATAATCTACATGTTAGATGTAAAATATACATTGTAGATGTAGATGTAGATAACAGATGTAGCAAAAAAATGTAAAATGTAAAATTTTTTTTATTCTAAACTTCTAAAAAATTATATGCTCAAAAATATACTGACTGAGTACGTGTATAAGTAGAGTCGCGTCCCCAGAAGCGACTCACACGTTCCTTCTCGTTTTTTTATATATTTGGTGGTTAAATCAACAATTGCATCACTGCAAGTGAACGAGGATAGAGCACGCTTTGCATTGCAAAGTGGGTGATGGAGTGCTCAACAATGACAACAAAAATACAAGTCGATGACAAAACCTATCGATCAGTTGCGAAATACCTCGAAAATGAAAAACGGAATTACTACACCTCTTGTTGCGACTTCTGTTCTCCAGACTATTCTGAATAATGAATCCGGCTCGAAGGACCACAATGTTGATGCGACTTCTGTTCTCCAGACTATTCTGAATAATGAATCCGGATCGAAGGACCACAATGTTGATGTTACTGAGACGAGTTGTAAATTCGAACTGTTTTATTCTCAAAACTTATGCACTATATATAGGAAACTCTAACATAATTAAACTAAGACCAACGCTAAGAAAAGAACAAATGTGCGGCACTTGTTCCCACGATCATCATTGATAGTGACAAGTGTGTGTGATTGTGCGACAAGTGTGTCGACAGATTTGGGTTCGACGCGACCCATGTAGATGACTTTATGGTCGAACCGATCCTAGATTTAGGTGTCCTTTTTCTCAGGTGGCCTCCTTCAAGTGGACTGTATTATTTATGGGGTGGCCTGTGTCGTTCTTGTTCATGTTTATGAACATCTTGCCCGCGATCCGCTAGAGTTGAGATAGCTCCGGTTTTGTAGGCCTCGTTCAAGAGAACTGTATTTTGTGTTCGTTGTCTGCTGTTGGGTCCTGTTCATGTTTATGAACATCTTGCCCGCTATCTGGCAGATTTGTAATTATTGCACTGTGGTCTGGTGCTGCCGATGGTCCGCCAAGGTTGGGATTGTCGCTGAGTGGTGTGGTGTAGAGCTCTGTTCATGGTTTGAACATCTTTCCGGGGGTACGAGGGGTTTAAGGCGACTGTCTTTAAATTTGACCTTCTTTCGTACATACCGCATCAGTGTGATGAATTCGTAGTACTTCTTTTCGGGATGAAAGCTGAGTTCTTTTAGCTTTTGTAGTTTATCCTTGGGTTTTTTCCAAAAGTTCTTTTGAATCTTTTAAACCAGTTTCCACTTTTGAAGAGATATTATGGCTACATATTCTGGAACTGGTATTAGCAATGTAGATTTGCTAATTTGAAAAATTTCCTGGTGTCAAAACATCTTTGCTATTTATTTTGCTTGGTATATAAAATGGACGATAGTTTTTTCCTTTTCCGGTATGATTTTGCACTGTTGTCGTTTCTTCTTGCTGATAAAGTATTCCTTAATTTGGGAGGTTTTCCGCGATCTGAAGATTTTCGTTGCTGTCGAGCCAGTCGTGGCGCCCTTTTAACTTTACCCAGTTTGGAAGTGGTTTAGTTTCTGTGAACGTGCATTGTTCGTCACTTCAGCGATGATCCGATATTGGCCAGGCTGTGCTGCTCCTTCTCCTGCTCCTGTGCCAGCCCTTCCTGTTTCTGCTGTGTGGGCGTGCTCGTGGAGGAGTCCTCCTCGTTGAGGGCACCCAGCGGATCATTCTGAGTCACTGGCGTGCGCGGAGATATTTTTTGGTGGGACTCTGCACACGCTGGTGCGCCTTCTGGGCACCTGACACACCCTCATCATCATCATCATCATCATCATCATCATCATCATCATCATAATCATCATCGTCGTCGCCCTCCTCCTCATCTGCCTCGTAGTCACCGCCAGTGCAATGCAGATCATCGACCACCGACTCGGATAGCTTTTGCGGTGTGATTGGTGAGGCGGCTGCATACTCGTCGTCCTCCTCTTCATCGTCGTTGTCCCTTGCTATCTTTTCGTCGGCTTTTTGTTCTTGGACTGCTTCTTCAACCGATGATTCTTCTATTTTCTTTTCTTAACAGGTTGGCATTTTTGTTTGATTGTATTCTTTCTTCTGCTTCTGTTCGGTGTCTCTCTTCTGCTTCTGCTCCTGCACAGGCTTGCTGATCACAGGGATGGATATATTTTCGGATAAGGTAGGCTTCTCTTTTTGTGCATGCGAGAACTCGTTGGGCACTATATCTTCCGCATATTCTCCGTTCTCCGCCTATTGTGTATTGTCCAGACTCATGGATGTCATTTATGTCCGAACTCTTGAGCTTCTGGCTCATCGAATAGCGGTTGCACAGTCTGTGCTCCTTGTCCGTTTTGACGAGGGCTTTTCTATCTAGAATATTAGCAGGTGATGCCACACGTGGAATACGTGTGGGCTTCTTCTGGACCTTAGTGATACAAAGTCTGTTGCCGGTGTTAGATTCCATATTGCACCGGATTCTTAGAAATGCTGCTTTTGTCCCACATTCCTTGAAAGTTTCGCGTTTCTTCTCGATGAGGTCTTTTGTGAGATGCGATAAATGAAGCCCATGAAATAGCTCTGATATTTTGGAAAATCCACGATTTATCGTCCGGATATCGTGTCCAGTTATATCCTCAAAGGCTTTATCGTTTATATACTTATTAAGTTCTTCGCACTTGTATAACTTAAGAGTTGCGTTTTCGAGAGATTTAGCTTTTTCCATTAAATAATGAAATATATCCCTTTCGAAATATTCCTTCTCTCCGTAACCATCGTTTAACAATTCCGAATGGCTTTTCTCGATGGCCTTTCTGATTCTTGCTAAATAGATCAGATTATTTTCCGTTCTGCTCAGAGAAAATGGTTTGCTTTATGAACTCTTTTGTAGCAACATGAAGTTCGCTTCTAATTTATACTGCTCCTCTAGCAATGTTTTCCCGATCGTGCCCATTTTAAAGGCTTGTTTTAAACCTTTAGTCCTAGATGAACCGTTGGGGTGTTTTTATTGTGGTTGCCTTGTTGACCACGTTGTGCCACGACTCACAACTGATAAGTGTTCATTTAGGCTCAGGTGTTTGTGCGATTTTATATACTCGTCCCTTTTTATGCTATTCTGTCTCTTACCACTGGTGGGCGATAACAGGGGCTCTGGTGCTGATATGTCTGAATTTCTTACCGCGGGTGGGGGAAACTCAGAGGCTCGATGGACCAAATGTTGATGCGACTTCTGTTCTCCAGACTATTCTGAATATTGAATCCGGATCGATGGACCACAATGTTGATGTTACTGAGACGAGTTGTAAATTCAAACTGTTTCATTCTGAAAACTTATGCACTATATATAGGAAACTCTAACATAATTAAACTAAGACCAACGCTAAGAAAAGAACAAATGTGCGGCACTTGTTCCCACGGTCATCCTTGATTGTGACAAGTGTGTGTGACTGTGCGACAAGTGTGTCGACAGATTTGGGTTCGACGCGACCCATGTAGATGACTTTATGGTCGAACCGATCCTAGATTTAGGTGTCCCTTTTCTCAAGTGGACTGTATTATTTATGGTGTTCATGTTTATGAACATCTTGGCCACGATCCGCTAGAGTTGAGATAGCTGCGGTTTTGTAGGCCTCGTTCAAGAGATTTTGTGTTCGTTGTCTGCTGTTGGCTCCTGTTCATGTGTATGAACAACACCTATCAACTTAAAATTAGCTTAGTATTACAAGTGGTTATAAAAGGAATCGAAGCAACAGTCCCAATCAATCAGATAATAGATGGACTTAACGCTAAGGTCTTCGAAGTCAAAATAGCTATGAACATAATAAATAGACATACAATTCCCTAGCCAATGTTCAAGGTAGAACTGACGCCTGACAGACAGTATGCATATAAGAAAAAATGAAGTTCACTCAATATACAAACTTCAATATCTACTGCACCGTAGGATCACCGTTGAGGAACCACACAAACGAAATGGACCGGTGCAATGCACAAATTGCCAGGAATATGGACACACGAAAACTTATTGCACTCTACGGGCAGTCTGCGTTGCCTGTGGTGATGTTCATCTCACTGAGGCCTGCCCGTAAATAAGGAGGACGCATCTGCCTAAAAATGTAGCAACTGTGAAGAAAACCATACTGCCAACTATAGAGGTTGTCCAGTCTATAAGGAATTGAAAAATCGCCTAAACCAACAAATAATTGCAGCTCGAAACCCGGTCGTCTGACAAAACTTACCATATATACCATCAACTACGACTCCAGGAGTTTCTATTGCTCAGGCGTTAAGTTACAAAAACGGGCCGTACGCCTCTGTCTCTAAGCCGACACTTCAACCAACCACTGCAGGAATAATGCAGCATCAGATCAGATCAGATCTCAGAAATTACTGTCCAACATACCCCTAGATTCATGTAGATCATTTAACAGATCTATCATCGGATCATTCGCCCATTTTACTTCACCCTTACGATCATCCACAGCTTTCGGAACGCCCACACTCTCTTAACATCTAGTAAAAAATACTGGTTCATATACAGGAAGTACAAAAGTTCCCATATTGATAGCTGCCAAACATTTATTGTAAAGATGACATTGCTAGGTCAGTCGAAACGTTAGGATCCTCAATGTCACTAGCGGCAAAACACTTAACACCAATATTAGCAGCTTGTGACGGCACTTAGGCCGGGGTATGCTCGCCACGCCAGGGCTCACAGAAATTCGTTTGATCTCTAGATGTGGTAGCTGAAAGAAGAGCCTCTAGGTTCAAAAAGAATCACGAGTAAGGTGGCAAAAGTAGATTTTTGTTTCTTTATTGATCTTAAAATTACAGAGTTTGGGTGTGTCTATAACGGTGGTCACAGGCTCGTCCTTGAGGTCTTCCTTCAGGGTCATCAGGGCCGCACGTGGCTACTCGATGCGTGCAGGTCGTCTCAGGATATAATACGCTCTCTGGAGAAAATATTTCGTGGAGGATAATGCGCTCCGGGAAGAGATACGTTGTTGTGGAGGTACATGCGCTCCGTGCGCGACGAGTGTTGCGGAGGATAATGAGCTCCGAGGAGAAAGAAGCGCTGCAGAGGATAATGCGCTCCGAGGAGAAATAATCGTTGCGGAGGAAAATGCGCTCCAAGAGAGAAGGGAGGACGGAGGTAATGCGCTCCGAGTAGGAAGGAAAGCAGCAACGATTAAAGTGCAGACGAATCGTACGCTCTAACACAGTAATCAATGCATTTTTGTCTGGACGTTGATATGCAATGACTGCACCATCAAGTGGCCCATGCGACACCACGCCGAAGCCTGTTACGCGCGGAACCCAGGAAGAAACGCAGCCCCTCCTCCCGCCCAACCGACCGACGGTCGCTGCCGCATGGCGCGCGACGCGTGTTACCGAACCGTTCGCGAGCATGCAGGAAAGATAGGCGTTAGACTAAAATTCGAGGAAAATTAGAACTAAACACAACTCAAAGAGCTAAACATGCACAGATAGCTAAAAAATAGTACTAATTACGGGAAAGGTATGTTAGTATTAGTGATTTAAGAAGAGGAAGGGAATTAGTAGTGGGTATTATGAGGTAGAGGGAATTGAAGTCCGAGCAAAGGACCCTAAATGGTTCGTGCAAGGAATTCGATCTACAAAGCGGAAGGAACAAAGGAAGGAAGTTTCTAGTAGATCTAACAGGAATCGTAAAGTTTATGCGGCTCAACGAGTCAGGGGTATCTACGTCACCATTGGTCAGGTTGTGCACAAAAATCATACCAAGCATTTTTCTACGACTAACTAGAAGGTTTATTAAAAGCAATCTACGAGGGTAAGATTGCAGTCTTACATCTGCATCCCAGTTAAGGCCACGCAGAGCAAAAAGTAAAAAGTTTTTCTGGACTGATTCTACATACACAAGAGCCGTACTCTAAAATCGGACGAACAAGCGAGATGTAGAGAGTCTTCGTTATATAGGGGTCGTCAAATTCCTTTGACCACCTCTTTATAAACCCAAGCACACCCATGGCCTTATATACCATAGTGGAAATGTGTTCAGAAAACTTTAACTTTGGGTCTAATTTAACACCAATATCGTCAACCAAGGTAATTCTCTCAAGAGAACCACCGCAGAGGCTATAAGGAGCCAAAAGGGGGCTGGAGCTATGAAATGTCATTACTTTGCCTTACGAGGCATTTAAGTGTAACATATTTGCACAACACCATGACTGAAAGTTATTGAGATCGGATTGCAAGCGTGAGTGAAATGTCCTTATACTGGACACAAAGTTTAACATCATCCGCATACATGAGTACTCGAGAGTTTGTTACTATTGAAGGCAGATCATTAATAAAGAGTGTGAATAGTAGGGGGCCTAGATGGCTGCCCTGTGGTACTCCAGAAGTAACATTAACAGGTGAAGAGAAGGAGTTTTTGAAGAGGACTCTTTGAGACCTAGAACGAAGGTAGCTAGAAATCCATCTCAAAAGATTAGGCGGAAAACCTAAAAGGTCAAATTTACATGGTTTACAGAATCGAATGCTTTACTGAAATCAGTGTAAATGAAATCCGTCTGCAAGTTACCTTGAAAGCCTTTAATGATAAAAGAGGTAAACTCTAATAAATTTATGGTTGTTGATCGTCGCCTTATAAATCCATGCTGGGACGGAGATATAAGTGATTTGCAGAGTTGCAAATGACGAGTTAAAATTTTTTCAAACATTTTAGGAATAACGGAGGTATATCTCTCTATAATTATTTGCATCAGACAAGATTCCTTCCAGATGGGGGAAGCATGATGAGTTAATGGATAGGGTGAATAGTTTAAGCAAGGGTCCACACAGAGCGTCGGCACAGTACCTAAGTACACAGCCGGGAACTCCGTCGGGACCTGGTGAAAACATGAAGATCATGAAGCAGTGAGCTTTCATTTAACAAGGGGCTGAAGATGCCATTCGACCTTGGTAAACTGTATGGATACGGCTGACCTGAGTAGCTTTCATGAGAAAAATTTGGCAAAAAGATCGGCAATGGCCTGATCATTGTTAGCTGACATATTGAGAAAAGATAGCGAGGATGGATGTGCGGACGTTCTACGCTTACTATTTACGAAGCTGTAAAACTGTTTAGGGTCCTGTGAAAATCGTATCCTGTATCGAGATAGGTAGTTTTTATAGCATTGAGCGTTAAGAACGGAGTTTCACCGAGCTATTACATAGTGAGAAAGAGAAGAGGGATAACCAACTTCTCGAAATTTTTTATAAAGTCGTGATTTTAAGTTTTTTAGACTGGTTAACTCTTTGGTAAACCAAGGAGGCTTTCCAGGTCTAACCGGACAAGAAAGTGGGACACAAGAATCAAAAAATGTGTCAAGTACATTGTAAAAAATGTTTGTGCCTTTCATAACGTCAGTGCACAAGTACAGAGCGGGGCAATCAAAATCACTAATGAGGTTATTAAGCTTCGTAAACTCGGCTTTACGAAAGCAGCGGAAACGTTCAGGTAGCCTACCCATTCGATCCAATACAGTTGGGCCAATATCGACTGACACTTCGAATGTAGGATGGTAGGAGTCTTCAGGTATAGTGAGCGGAAGGGCTCGGGTTAACAACGCTATGGTCGGATCCGAGACAAAGCACAGATCAAGCAATCGACCCAAGGAATTTTTCACATGGTTGACTTGAGACAGGGATAGGTCTAGCAAGCCGTCGATAAAGTCATGTCGTGACATGGGTACAAGGTTATTAGACTCGTTTATCGAAGACCACACAGTACCCGGCAAATTGAAATCACCAAGAACTATCATATGGTCTTTATCTGATAGCGAGGAAGAAACAGTTTTTAAAGCGGACAGGTGATGCTCGTATATTAAGATATCCGAGGAAGGTGGAATATACGAGCAAGTAATGAAGATGGAAAAACCTGGGTGAATCAGTTTTACGCACAGGAATTCCAGCTCTTGTTGAACTGGACCATGAAATGTTCCGACGTGAAGTTTGAGTCCACTGCAATGAGAACCCCACCTCCACGCCGAGACGAACGGTCAATTCTAAAAATTGTGTACCGACTTGCCAAGATTCGGAACTAAGAATGTCCGACTTTAACCAAGTCTCAGTAAACACAATAACATGGGACGAAAATGCGAGACTCTCAAGAAAAAGAGTGCTGAGCTTACTACGCAAGCCTCTAGCATTCTGGTAGGCAACTAAAAGAGAAGAAGTTAGTTTTTTGGATGGGTAGAAGTTGAAGTGGAAGATGAGGGTAAAGATGGAGCACTGGTCTGACTACTGGGAAGAGTTATGGGGGGCCTATTCTTTTTCTTAGCCTTAAACTCTTTAACCACCAAATACTCCGGCCAAAACTTGGCGGAACAAATGGTGTCAAATTGAGTCGGTGAGATGCTTATCTTAGAGGAAGATATCTCCCTGGCGTAAGAAAAGTTAAACTTTTCCACCTTTAAGCCAACGGCTTTTATTTTGCTTTGTATAAAAGCGGTTACATCATTGGATGTGTGGTCAGGGGCTAGCCGCGAGACAAAAACTTGTAGCTTTGGTGGGACTCCAACCAGTGGTTTTGGCACCACAGGCCTAGTACCTATGATGCCAGTATCCGGTGGTCCTGTATATCTATTAGCTGGTGGGAGCGAAACTGATGGGATAATTAAGGAGTTGGGTGCGGACTCCACAGACACGGACGCTCCGAAGTGACACATTCGGCTCCCGAATCTGCATCACCAGCAGCGATCGTTGCCCTTGGAGTAGCAAACGTAATCAACTGCTGCACTAAGGGAGTGGTCGGAGTAAGTTTTTCGGCTGGCGGCGGACATGAGGCAGTCGGCACTTGCAAGTCCCGCGGAGTAGACTTCTTGCGTCTTGGAGACTCAGCCAGCAGCTGTAAACTGCTGAACTGAGTGTCCCTGGCCAAGAGTCGATCATATTGCACTTTAAAGCCTACGATCAGCTCTTTGAAGCCTTTCTGCGTCTGCCTTATGAACAAACGCATGTCGTTCTCCACAGCACGGCATTCCTCACAACTATAGTGCCGGCCGTTATTTTGGGAAAAGGCATCTCCTATACGGCCCGAGATCCCTACACATTTTGCGTGCACTACGCTTTCGCAAAACCAGCAAGGGAAATTGGGCTGGTCATGGGTTATCTTCTTCTTGCGGGGTTTTTTGGCACAGACGACAGAAAATTCCATATTTATGTCTGTTATTTTTTTTTTACTTCGGGAAAAAAAGTTCAAAACGAATAGCAATCAGACCACTGTGCAGAGCAAACATATTTGCACAACACCATGACTGAAAGTTATTGAGATCGGATTGCAAGCGGGAGTGAAATGAACACAAAGTTTAACATCATCCGCATACATGTACAGTACTCGAGAGTTTGTTACTATTGAAGGCAGATCATTAATAAAGAGTGTGAATAGTAGGGGGCCTAGATGGCTGCCCTGTGGTACTCCAGAAGTAACATTAACAGGTGAAGAGAAGGAGTTTTTGAAGAGGACTCTTTGAGACCTAGAACGAAGGTAGCTAGAAATCCATCTCAAAAGATTAGGCGGAAAACCTAAAAGGTCAAATTTACATGGTTTACAGAATCGAATGCTTTACTGAAATCAGTGTAAATGAAATCCGTCTGCAAGTTACCTTGAAAGCCTTTAATGATAAAAGAGGTAAACTCTAATAAATTTATGGTTGTTGATCGTCGCCTTATAAATCCATGCTGGGACGGAGATATAAGTGATTTGCAGAGTTGCAAATGACGAGTTAAAATTTTTTCAAACATTTTAGGAATAACGGAGGTATATCTCTCTATAATTATTTGCATCAGACAAGATTCCTTCCAGATGGGGGGAAGCATGATGAGTTAATGGATAGGGTGAATAGTTTAAGCAAGGGTCCACACAGAGCGTCGGCACAGTACCTAAGTACACAGCCGGGAACTCCGTCGGGACCTGGTGAAAACATGAAGATCATGAAGCAGTGAGCTTTCATTTAACAAGGGGCTGAAGATGCCATTCGACCTTGGTAAACTGTATGGATACGGCTGACCTGAGTAGCTTTCATGAGAAAAATTTGGCAAAAAGATCGGCAATGGCCTGATCATTGTTAGCTGACATATTGAGAAAAGATAGCGAGGATGGATGTGCGGACGTTCTACGCTTACTATTTACGAAGCTGTAAAACTGTTTAGGGTCCTGTGAAAATCGTATCCTGTATCGAGATAGGTAGTTTTTATAGCATTGAGCGTTAAGAACGGAGTTTCACCGAGCTATTACATAGTGAGAAAGAGAAGAGGGATAACCAACTTCTCGAAATTTTTTATAAAGTCGTGATTTTAAGTTTTTTAGACTGGTTAACTCTTTGGTAAACCAAGGAGGCTTTCCAGGTCTAACCGGACAAGAAAGTGGGACACAAGAATCAAAAAATGTGTCAAGTACATTGTAAAAAATGTTTGTGCCTTTCATAACGTCAGTGCACAAGTACAGAGCGGGGCAATCAAAATCACTAATGAGGTTATTAAGCTTCGTAAACTCGGCTTTACGAAAGCAGCGGAAACGTTCAGGTAGCCTACCCATTCGATCCAATACAGTTGGGCCAATATCGACTGACACTTCGAATGTAGGATGGTAGGAGTCTTCAGGTATAGTGAGCGGAAGGGCTCGGGTTAACAACGCTATGGTCGGATCCGAGACAAAGCACAGATCAAGCAATCGACCCAAGGAATTTTTCACATGGTTGACTTGAGACAGGGATAGGTCTAGCAAGCCGTCGATAAAGTCATGTCGTGACATGGGTACAAGGTTATTAGACTCGTTTATCGAAGACCACACAGTACCCGGCAAATTGAAATCACCAAGAACTATCATATGGTCTTTATCTGATAGCGAGGAAGAAACAGTTTTTAAAGCGGACAGGTGATGCTCGTATATTAAGATATCCGAGGAAGGTGGAATATACGAGCAAGTAATGAAAATGGAAAAGCCTGGAAGAATCAGTTTTACGCACAGGAATTCCAGGTCTTGTTGAATCTGTACCATGAAATGGAAGTTTGAGTCCACTGCAATGAGAACCCCACCTCCACATCGAGACGAACGGTCAATTCTAACAATTGCGTACCGACTTTAACCAAGTCTCGGTAAACACAATAACATGGGACGAAAATGCGAGACTCTCAAGAGTGCTGAGCTTACTACGCAAGCCTCTAGCATTCTGGTAGGTAACTAAAAGAGAAGAAGTTAGTTTTTTGGATGGGTAGAAGTTGAAGTGGAAGATGAGGGTAAAGATGGAGCACTGGTCTGACTACTGGGAAGAGTTATGGGGGGCCTATTCTTTTTCTTAGCCTTAAACTCTTTAACCACCAAATACTCCGGCCAAAACTTGGCGGAACAAATGGTGTCAAATTGAGTCGGTGAGATGCTTATCTTAGAGGAAGATATCTCCCTGGCGTAAGAAAAGTTAAACTTTTCCACCTTTAAGCCAACGGCTTTTATTTTGCTTTGTATAAAAGCGGTTACATCATTGGATGTGTGGTCAGGGGCTAGCCGCGAGACAAAAACTTGTAGCTTTGGTGGGACTCCAACCAGTGGTTTTGGCACCACAGGCCTAGTACCTATGATGCCAGTATCCGGTGGTCCTGTATATCTATTAGCTGGTGGGAGCGAAACTGATGGGATAATTAAGGAGTTGGGTGCGGACTCCACAGACACGGACGCTCCGAAGTGACACATTCGGCTCCCGAATCTGCATCACCAGCAGCGATCGTTGCCCTTGGAGTAGCAAACGTAATCAACTGCTGCACTAAGGGAGTGGTCGGAGTAAGTTTTTCGGCTGGCGGCGGACATGAGGCAGTCGGCACTTGCAAGTCCCGCGGAGTAGACTTCTTGCGTCTTGGAGACTCAGCCAGCAGCTGTAAACTGCTGAACTGAGTGTCCCTGGCCAAGAGTCGATCATATTGCACTTTAAAGCCTACGATCAGCTCTTTGAAGCCTTTCTGCGTCTGCCTTATGAACAAACGCATGTCGTTCTCCACAGCACGGCATTCCTCACAACTATAGTGCCGGCCGTTATTTTGGGAAAAGGCATCTCCTATACGGCCCGAGATCCCTACACATTTTGCGTGCACTACGCTTTCGCAAAACCAGCAAGGGAAATTGGGCTGGTCATGGGTTATCTTCTTCTTGCAGGTTTTTTTTTGGCACAGACGACAGAAAATTCCATATTTATGTCTGTTATTTTTTTTTTACTTCGGGAAAAAAAGTTCAAAACGAATAGCAATCAGACCACTGTGCAGAGCAAATGCTTAGAGCAATGCTTAAAGGAAAATCGATGGTTGCAGCAACAGCTTATAAGTGAGAGCGTTACTGCACAAAAAGTTACAAGAGTGAGAGCGAAAGAACAGTTATTGAGAGTTAGGTGATAGAGAGAGTGATAGACGTCAATAACTACGACAAAAGAACGGCTAAATGTAATGAGAGGGCGTACTTACGAAAAGCAACAAAACAAACACACGAATAACCGACGCACGAAATTAATTAAATAAGTTGTGTTTTTACACAAATATCAGGCATGCACCCGCGGTAAAAGTTGATTTTAATGTAAGTTAGTTAGAGAGTTAAATTATAGATCAAAAACACCGGCTGTTTAAGTTAAACAACACGTCAGGTCACTACGAAAGAGAACGAACGATGTGTATAGCAGGGCTAGTTGTGTGTTTTAGAGGAATCCTGTGTTAAGTTATAAATATTTTACGAAACAATACCGCTCAGCTTGGTGGCTAATTTCAGAATGTTTATTGAATATCTTTTTGTTCTTATCCTAGGGTACAATCGTTCTTATGTATAACGGAGAGCGAGAGTTCTCCCATGCATTATATGAAAAGAGTACCACCGCATAAGTATTAGTGCGCGTGGTCTCTGCCTGAGTCTAATGGAAATGCAAGATCAGCGTTAAGGAGCTTTTGAGAGAGAGACCCATCGCCTCAGTGTTAGGGCGTTTTGGTTCTGCCTGAGTTCGGGTAAATGCCTGCTCAGCAGTTTTGGTAGCTGACTGATCTGCGTTCAAGTCTTAGATCGTTGCTGTGCAAAGGAATGTGTAACATAAACATAAGTTGTTTATGTCACTGCTCATATGTATGCGCTTATATATGTATTTATATATATAACAGAGTGTTACATATGTACATGCATGGGTTCACTACACCTGCGCTCTAAAAACCACAGCAGTCAATGCTTTTTGAGTTTTTTAATAAAATTAATTTTCAGGTTTTGTTCTCTTAGATCTAGGTAAATGGTTAAATTTAGTAATTTAAGGAAAGTAATATCAATTAATAATATAAAAATGTTTACTTTGTGACACTTGGTGTTGTTGGTAGCGCTGGGCCACTAACCATACAGTATATACACACATGATCATAATAATGGGTACACACATCTACGTAAACTTTATCATAATAGAAAACAGTTTTATTCGATATTTGAAAATTAAAATTAGTTCCCAGTTATTCTGTAAGTATTTTTTTTCATTAATATAAAGTTTTTAATAGTATAGGATAATGTTATAAAAGAAAAGAGATTCATTTGTATTTTAGAGTCGATGTCAGGCTGATCAAAATAATAGGTACACTTCAAGTGTTCTAAAGATAAAATAGAGAGGGTTGATCCGGCCCTGAATTGGTCGATTTTGGTTTTTTTTCTTGATGCTCGACATACGGTTTCGGAAAATAAGAATTGATAAGTATTTTCTCGTGTCTGTTTAAACATACATTTGTAATTCTCGGCTTGCTTTCGCATCTCATCATGAGTCATACATGCCGAACGTTCCAGCTCCCGACCCGAATGGCCTGGCTCCGACCCGAATCCCTCTGCCACACAGAGCCGAAGGCCCTGGGAGCTGGGACAGAAAACTCAGATGCGACACGTTCGTTGTATGAACTGGCACATCTATATACTGTATGGTTAGTGGCTGGTTGTCACAAGCTAATAAACTTTCCACTAGCAGCCATTTTTCTTATCACATTGAAGTGCTGCAGATGAAACAAGAAGGAACGTGTGAGTCGCTTCTGGGGAGGCAACTCTACTTATACCCGTACTCAGTCAGTATATACATTTTTGAGCATATGATTTTTTTGAATTTTAGAATTTAAAAAAAAATTTACATATTACATTTTTTTGCTACATTTGTTATCTACATCTACAATGTATATTTTACATCTAACATGTAGATTATACATGTACCATTTAAATTCTACATCTCCTCCGCTAGGGGTTGCTCGCGCACTGAACGCTGCAGAGTGTGCGAGCGAGAAAGAGATGGAGTAGTATGTTTTGTCATGGTTGAGGCGGGGGAAGCAACTGAAAATTAATAGTTTCTTCATTCTGGCTATAATTATGATCCGATTTGATTCAAATTCGGCAATCTGGTAGATATGGGTATTCTCTACGATACTGTGTTTTTAGTTTTATCGTATCTTAAAAATTGTGCCTGCCACAGATTTTCGTTCTTAGTGATGGCGGAAAGGGGCGGGGCGAAATTTTGAAATACACTTGTAGCAGTGTGATATCACATGAGTCTGGAAACCAAATTTGGTTGCCCTAGCTCTAATAGTCTCTGAGAACCAGGCGCTCAACAAGACGGACAGACAGAGAGACGGACGGACAGACAGACATGGCTATATCGACTCGGCTATTGATGCTGATCAAGAAGATATATACTTTATGGGGTCGGAAACATTTCCTTCCCTGCGTTACACACATCCACTTTTACCACAAATCTAACTCTTAACTCTTTTTTGAGTACGGGTATAATAATTAGAATAGCCGCGATGCACATGCGTGTGCAACTGATGTTTTGACAATGCATGTGAGCGTTTAAGTTAACTTTTGTATATAGAAAAGGAAAATACTATCAAAATAGGTACTTAAGCGATTAAGTACAATGATGAGTGTTCGTAGCATCAGCTGGCAACAAGCTCTTTGCGCTAGCTGTCGCTCTTACATCGAATGCACGCTCGCTCTTACCATCAAACGCTCGCTCACTGATCGAAGATTAAGCCCGAGTGCAAAGCGTTGAGCGGGCTGAGTGATTTGCAGTGCTCTTGAAGGCGGGGGAGTCGAAACCGTGAGAGCAAACGGAACGGACTAATATAGTCCAACGACCCTTGAAAAGTAGTTATATGTTCAGTAACCCTTCGCCATAAAACACACGGATTGAATTTGTCGCTTGTCGAGAATAAAGCCAAGTTTGTTAAGTTTAAACGATTTCACGTTCTGACTTTCTTTTTGTTTGGAAATCATCCAAGCGGTCGGATAAGCCCGACAGCTCACAACAATGAGCATAAGTAATGAAACTACAATACTCGACGGTTAATTTCTCATCTATAACAATAATGAGCTAGAGTCTAGACCATCATACCCCTTTTATGATCACATGTATCACGTTTGCTTCATAAAAAACATTCTGACTTGTTTGTCATTCTTAATATAAGAGTTTTTAAATTCTTAGGCGGATGAATCAACAAGCGTATCAGCTAAATGCAGCGGGTGCAGCTAAAAAACGAATACTCGAAAAACTATTACCATCAGAGAACAAATAGATGTCGCGCACGATGTTCTCAAAACTTGATTTTTGCAACGCCCTATCGATTTCTCAAATGGCGATGCTACGGCTGCTGAGGCTTCTGAATTGTCTTTCTGCTTCAGGTTTTTCCCATGACTTTATCAGAACGGGTGTAGGGGTCTAGTAGTTAGTTCTAGGTGTATCTTCAAGTAGTTTCCGGAATTGAAAACTTGATCCCAAAATTGCACATTTTACCTGAGACGGTAACCGTGCCATTGGCATTGTCATTTTTCAAAATTACAATAAAATTACATGCTTTTATGGTCGTACTCGAAGATTTAAGGGTATATTATATTTGTGGTAAAAGTGGATGTGTGTAACGCAGAGAAGGAAACTTATTCTTGATCAGCATCAATAGCTGAGTCAATACGTAGAAGTTCGCCTCAGATGTAGAAAAAAAGTGTAAAATATAAAGTATTTTAAAATTCCACATAAATCATAAGTTCACATATTTATATATGCACGAGACAAAATTGGTTGACCAACTGCTTCAACGTTTTGAGCCCTTCCATAATTTTTACTCAGAACCTTAAGTTCATATATCAACAAAAAACATAACGTTGACACCACCTTTCAAAGAATTTTTGGATTCGTTATAAAAGAATAGATATTCATGAAGAAATAGCGAATCAAAGTTGAAATTTTCTTAAATTTTTAGAGTTTCTGCAATTTGACAATTAAAAGAAATAAACATGAATCTGCCTGATTCTGCTAATAAGAGAAGTGAGAGAGCGACAATAGGTGTTATAATTTAAAAAACGTGCATAAGTGAGTGTATGCGGACTATTTTGGTTTTTGTTACGAATTAAATGATACGTTGATTTTTTATGGGTGACGAAAGTCAGTGTCGTGAACATGCACTCGCTTTTGCTCGCCACGGTATACCACAAAGCAATGTTGGTTTACTTGATATGTAATTCCAATTTTTCTATATGTAAAATTCAAAAATGTCAAAACAAGCTTGGCCACTCAATTTTAGCTCCACTGTTTCTCCACAGATTTGAATGAACAATACCTTAAAAGACTCTGTATTAATGCACCTATACACAAAAAAACAAAAAGGACATTTTTTTCGACTTTTCCTGAGTTTTTAAAGTCAAAATTTCGTAAAAAATACCACACAAAGATCAAAATTTTTGCATTTGAAAGCCTTTTATTTCCCAAACGGTAATCTGAAATCACAAATTGTACCGGTCTTATTTATAGCTGCATTTCTTAGCTTTTGAGAATGTCAAGATTCATAACAACCAGAAATAAGATATTTAAGTTATATGAAAAATAGAAGAACACCTCTGAAAAATGAATAAAGTTCTGCCTTAATAAAAACAATAATTTATAAAAACAAATGTAAAGTCCCAGCCGTCCCAGCTTTTGGTTCCTTGAGGAAAAGAAAGTTCAATTTTGTTTAGTAAGGGAGAGGCCCGGTTGTGGACATAGTTTTGTTTTTGCCTCATAACGTTTGACTAGTTGTATATTATACAAACATATGTGTACCAATTTAAAGCTAAAGGCATTAGCTAACTATCAGTGAAGAACTAAATTGATTCCTTCATTCAGAACAATTTTATCAAGAATTTATTGAAGTAACCTTTTTTCGAGAAAAAAAAAATATAGGCCTAGTTGTGGACCACCCTGAAAAATCCACTTAAAATGAAAAAATATGAAAGAAAATCACCACAAATAACAAGAAATTGAAAATTTATTTATTTTAAGAGCCTACTGGCTTAAAGAAAAAGAAGGATATGACTTTTTAACATCAATCATCGTAATCAGAGTCGCAACGCTTGCAAGTTAAGTTACTTAAACGCATATTGGGGCACTTCATATGCACCGGACGGTTACATTTATTGCCGGAATTTGCGGCGGTCAACTATCTTGGCAGAAGGTGCAGACAGATGATGCAACAATCCTGATCATCGTCCGATAGAGCTTGGTTCGCTTAGCTGGTAGTTTTGCTAATGATGCCTTCGTCCAAGCTTTTTCTGGGCAGAAACAGCTGCCTGCATATTTTTTAGCTTCGAATCTTTCTTAGCTGCATTTTTCTTCAAAGAAATAATGCATTCAGGAAAAGTAAGCACGGAGCTTTCCATCGGCTTTCTATCACGGTTCGAAGGCTTCTGTGGTGTAGCCCTTTGCAGGGGACCAATTTCTTTCATAAGTGATAGGCAGCTTATTGAAGATGTACAGTGGTAGAGTTGCAAAATCATCGATGGTTGAAACATCGATGATTTCAACATCGAAAATTATTAAACAATACAAAAATATCCTAGAAATTTGTAAAAACAACAGCAAAACCCAATTTCATAAATTCAGCTTGAATTCTTAAAAAAATTAGCAAAAACAAAAAAAATTAATTTCCTAAAAAAAACAAACAATAATACTGACTCATTTCTTAAAACTATTAATTTTTGTTTGAGATCTATTCGTCATTTAGCCATTGGTTCTTTGATAAAAATACCAATATATTTACTGCCTTTGGCTTCAGTGCTGCACGTTTTTCATTCATTCATTTTCATCCAGCTTTGCTAAAGGCTCGCACCGACTCTGTCGAGGTTGCTGGAACTGATAAATATTTATTTGCGCATTGCGCAAGAGAACCAAATTGTGTTTCATTACTAACTTGATATGCGCAAAAACTTGTCCATTTTAACCGAAGGAACCACCAACCAAATTGAGAAAAACAAAACAGTAAAACATCGATGATAAAAAAAACCATCGATACATCGTACAATTATAAAAACATCGATGACATCGATGTTAACAGTTGCAGGCCTATACAGTGGTCTAAATGTTATTTATTTTAACTACATTACCTTAAACAACAATATTATGCAGCTTCGTAACCAAATACACGCATTAAATACAAAAAAAAAGGATGTCTACAACAGGTATCACGGCGTGTGTCATAACCGGGCAAAACAGACAATTTTTCCAAAAAACCAATAAAATATGCTCTGCATAAACTACAATGACTACACTACAAGGAAAACGAAATACTAAAATTTTTGGACAAAATTTATATCAATTTTTTCGCACTTGAAAAATAATAAAATTTACTTTGAAGTTTTTTTTCCCCCATTTTTTTTATTATGCTCACAGCACCTAGACTAAAGCAGCTATTTGTTTCGATATTAGCACAAAAACCCAATACTCAGATCAGAAGGTGGGGGGTGGGTCACAACTAGTACCTGTTCCACAACAGGGCCCTCTCCCTTACTGTAATTGACGATGCATATTGCATAACATCAAAGACTATAAAATACCAAGATGTGTGATGCATGATCGACCAAAAAGCTGAGGGAGACCGCGGGGTTTCAATTCTTCGTCTCTGATCGCAACCGCTGCCCCATGGTTTCGACTGTTCGTCAATGTCAGAGACTTTACACTTATGCCCGTACTTAGTCAGTATACATACATATGTATGTATAGGTGAGGCTATGATTTATGTGAAATTTTTTAATATTTTATCAGTTTACATTTTTTTTGCTACATTTTGTATCTATATCTCAACGTCGACTACACATCTGAAATGTAGATTCTACATCTTCTCCGCAAAGGTCGCGCATTGCACAGGGCAGAGAGTGTGCGACCGAGGAAGAGAATGAGTAGTGTATTTTCATGCTGGAGGAGGTGGCGGAAGCAACTGAAAATGAATTTCTTTATTTTGGCTATAATAACGATCCGATCTGATTCAGATACGGCAATTAGTAGATATGGTCGTTCTCTACGATACTGCGTTTTTCGTTTTATCGTATCTTCAAAATTGTGGATGCCACAGATTTTCGTTCTTTGTGGGAGCGGAAGTGGGCGGGGCGTGGGGTCGTGGCGTGTAGCAGTGTGATATTACATGAGCCTGGAAACAAAATTTGGCTGCTCTAACTCTTATAGTTCTATCATTGTAATCCCGCGCCCTTTTGTTTTATAAAGTGTACTCTTAATTAAATTTTTTTTAAATCAATTATTTATATTTATCAATGTTTCAGGGGCAAGTTCTTGATACCCTTGCCAGGAAGGCTCTTTGGGACATTGGCTTAGATTATAGTCATGGCACTGGACACGGCGTGGGACACTTCTTAAATGTACATGAAGGTCCGATAGGCGTTGGCATACGTCATATGCCTGACGATCCCGGTCTTCAAGAAAATATGTTTATTTCAAATGGTAAGCAATTAGTTTTATTTTCAAAAATCTTACTTTTATTCTACCGCCACTCATATTTCACCGTAATAATTCAATTGAGGACCATGATTGCGCAAGTCAAAGTTCAATCAGTTTAAAAGCTGACAAATGCAACTATAAATCGTACCCAGACACTTCGTATCTGCAGCTTAACGCCTAGAAGCTTTCAAATTCAAATTTCATCATTTTTTAAAGTTATTTTTTCCGGAAATTTTGATTTTAAAAACTCGGGAAAAGTCGAAAAAAATAGTTCTTGGCCAACATTTTTGGTTTTAGATAGACGCTTTAATTAGGCGTCGTTTAAGGTATTGTTAAATAAAATGTATGGATTAACGGTGGAGCTAAAATTCGTTAACCAAACCTCAAAAGTGAAAAAATAGACAATAATACTTTTCGGAAGGTTGCGGGCCCAACTGCCAATTGGAAACAAAGCAAACGAAAAAGGGTTGTAGTTTTGGTACCTGATCGCGTTCCTTTGGTATGAAATGTTGGTGACAGTTACTTTTTTCCTTATCTGAGGTATATATTTTATATTTATATTCTCACAAGTTCTCTTGGACGATATTAACAAAATCATCAGAGAATATAAATTAAACATTTGACCTGATCAGGTATCCTACCTCAGATTGGGTATACCGGAAAAAGTAACTGTTGACAACAAATTCGACTTTCCCGAGTTTTTAAAGTCAAATTTTCGTAAAAAAATACCGCACAAAAAGCATTATTATAGCCGTACTCAAAAAAGAGTTAAGGGGTATATTAGATTTGTGGTAAAAGTGGATGTGTGTAACACAGAGGAGAATTTTCCGACCCCATAAAGTATATATATTCTTGATCAGCATCAATAGCCGAGTCGATAGAGCCATGTCTGTCTGTCCGTCTGTCCGTCTTGTTTGACGCCTGGATCTCAGAGACTATAAGAGCTAGGGCAACCAAATTTGGTTTCCAGACTAATGTGATATCACACTGCTACAAGTGTATTTCAAAATTTCGCCCGCCCCCTTCCGCCCCCACAAAGGACGAAAATCTGTGGCAGGCACATTTTTAAAGATACGATAAAACTATAAACGCAGTATCGTAGAAAATGACCATATCTACCAGATTGCTGAACATGAATCAGATCGGATCATAATTATAGCCAGAATGAAGAAATAATTTTCTGTAGGTTCCCCCGCCTCCTCCAGCCAGAGACACATTACTTATTCTCTCTCGCTCGCACACTCTGCCGCATTCAGTGCGCGAGCAACCCCTAGCGGAGGAGATGCAGAATATAAATGGTACATCTATAATCTACATGTTAGATGTAAAATATACAGTGTAGATGTAGATGTAGATAACAGATGTAGCAAAAAAATGTAAAATGTAATTTTTTTTTTTTTCTAAAATTCTAAAAAATCATATCTCAAAAAGGATTTACTGACTGAGTACGGGTATAAGAAGAGTCGCGTCCCCAGAAGCGACTCACACGTTCCTTCTCGTTTTTTCATTTCAATGCTTTATATTTCCCAGACGGTAAGCTTATATCACAAAAGGTTTTGGCTTGACTTCTAGCTGCTTCAATTACACTACTCGACAAAATCGAACTTTTTTTTCCTCAAGGATCCAAACCGACTTTTTCTGATAGATATGGGGATTTAAAATTTTTTAAAGAATTATGGTTTTTTTTCTATGGCAGAACTTTTTTTTGAAGAATTTTTTAAATCTGGTATTTTTTTTAAGCTTTTTTCAGAGGTATCGATAGTTTTTTCACATAACTTTAGTATCTTACGTCTGGTTGTAAAGAACTTTGCTATTTTGAAAAGATAATTAAAACAACTAGAAGTTAAGCCCAAACACTTTGTGATTACAGCTTACCGTCTGGGAAATATAAAGCATTGAAATGCAAAAATGATGATTTTTGTGCGGTATTTTTTACGAAATTTTGACTTTAAAAACTCAGGAAAAATCGAAAAAAAATTATATCTTGTGTCCTCTATTTTGTCCTCTATAGGTGCGTTAATTTGGCGTCGTTTAAGGTATCGCTCATTAAAATCTATGGAGAGACTTTGGAGCTAAAATTCGTTAACCAAACCTAAAATATGGAAAAAATGCACAAAAAATACCTTTTTGAAGGCGGCGGGCCCAACTGCCAATTGGGAACAAAGCAAACGAAAAAGGGTTGTACAGGGTTGTTCGCGTTCCTTTGGTATTAAATGTTGTTGACAGTTACTTTTTTCGTGACCTGAGGTAGAATACCTATTCAGGTCAAATGTTTCCTTTATATTCTCACAAGTGCAGTGGGCACCAAGCTATATATGTCAAATGTGTAGATTGAATTTAACAGCATATGATTACGACGAAAAGTAAGTAACTCTAATCCACAAAACTATTAACTTTTCCCAAAATTCTAAACATTATTTTTTTTTTCTTACAATTTTTTTAGAAAACAATTTAACTTTGGTAGTCCAATGATGTGGAAAAAAACAGATATTCACGGCGCCGAATGTTTCTTTTGTTCAGTAAAGAAAACTGGAATTGGGAAACACTTGAAAATAGTTTACCCGAAACAATCTGGCTTCGGCTTTACCCTTCCTGCTCCTTCCGAGGAAATACCGCCCCTAAAACGCCAAAAAGGAGAGGTATCTTCCTCGTCGAATGGAACAACGGATTCAAGCAATAACTATTCAGGAGAATGGAAATTTTGCAATCCTATTTCACAGGAACAATTGAACGATTTGGTGAGGATCCTGGATCTTCCTAAAAATAAATCCGAGCTGCTTGGATCTTTTTTAAAGGATGCCCGTTTATTGAAGGAAGGTGTCAAAATAACTCATTTCCGGACGCGTCATTTGGTTCACGCACAATTTTATATGACGAAGGATGACATGTGCGTTTGCCACGACATTTTCGGACTCTTCAAGCAACTTGGTGAAGCGTACGACCCAAAAGATTGGAGGTTATTTGTTGACAGCAGTAAGGAAAGTTTAAAGGCTGTTTTGCTACATAATGAAAACCAAAAGCCGTCTGTTCTTATCGCCCATGCTGTTAATATGAAGGAAACATATCAAACAATGGCTAAGTTGTTTGTAAACATAAAATATAATGCAAATATAAATGCAAAATTTCCATTCTCCTGAATAGTTATTGCTTGAATCCGTTGTTCCATTCGACGAGGAAGATACCTCTCCTTTTTGGCGTTTTAGGGGCGGTATTTCCTCGGAAGGAGCAGGAAGGGTAAAGCCGAAGCCAGATTGTTTCGGGTAAACTATTTTCAAGTGTTTCCCAATTCCAGTTTTCTTTACTGAACAAAAGAAACATTCGGCGCCGTGAATATCTGTTTTTTTTCCACATCATTGGACTACCAAAGTTAAATTGTTTTCTAAAAAAAATTGTAAGAAAAAAATAATGTTTAGAATTTTGGGAAAAGTTAATAGTTTTGTGGATTAGAGTTACTTACTTTTCGTCGTAATCATATGCTGTTAAATTCAATCTACACATTTGACATATATAGCTTGGTGCCCACTGCACTTGTGAGAATATAAAGGAAACATTTGACCTGAATAGGTATTCTACCTCAGGTCACGAAAAAAGTAACTGTCAACAACATTTAATACCAAAGGAACGCGAACAGGTACCAAATGTACAACCCTTTTTCGTTTGCTTTGTTCCCAATTGGCAGTTGGGCCCGCCGCCTTCAAAAAGGTATTTTTTGTGCATTTTTTCCATATTTTAGGTTTGGTTAACGAATTTTAGCTCCAAAGTCTCTCCATAGATTTTAATGAGCGATAATGAGCGACGCCAAATTAACGCACCTTTACACAAAAAAATAGAGGACACAAAATAGAGGAGTCAAAATTTCGTAAAAAATACCGCACAAAAATCATCATTTTTGCATTTCAATGCTTTATATTTCCCAGACGGTAAGCTGTAATCACAAAGTGTTTAGGCTTAACTTCTAGCTGTTTTAATTATCTTTTCAAAATAGCAAAGTTCTTTACAACCAGACGTAAGATACTAAAGTTATGTGAAAAAACTATCGCTACCTCTGAAAAAAGTTTAAAAAAAAATACCAGATTTAAAAAATTCTTCAAAAAAAAGTTCTGCCATAGAAAAAAAAAAAATATCTTCAAACCATTTCTAAGCCCCAAATCTTTAATAAAAAGTTGGTTTTGTTCCTTGAGGAAAAATCGTGTTGACTAGTGTTATCTTTTTAAAATAGCAAAATAGCACCTTACAACCAGACGTAAGATACTAGAGTTATGTGAAAAAAGAGGCGCTACCTCTGAAAAAAGCTTTAAAAAAATACAAGATTTCAAAAATTAAAAAAAAAAGTTCTGAAATATAAAAAAAAACGAGAAGGAACGTGTGAGTCGCTTCTGGGGACGCGACTCTACTTATACCCGTACTCAGTATATACATTTTTGAGCATATGATTTTTAGAATTAATTCAGATTCGGCAGATATGGGTATTCTCTACGATATTGAGTTTAAAGTTTTATCGTATCTTTAAAATTGTGCCTGCCACAGATTTTCGTTCTTTTTGAAATACACTTGTAGCTGTGTGATATCACATGAATGTGGAAACCAAATTTGGTTGCCCTAGCTCTTATAGTCTCTGAGATCCAGGCGCTCATCGAGACGGACAGACAGACACACAGACATGGCTCTATCGACTCGGCTATTGATGCTGATCAAGAATATATATACTTTATGGGGTCGGAAACGTTTCCTTCTCTGCGTTACACACATCCACTTTTACCACAAATACAATATACCACTTAACCCCTTAAGGTTCCGTTTGTCCGAGGGATATTGTAAATATGTTTTAGCAACAATTTATGAGCTTGCCAACAACTATTAAATTGTTTGTGGTCTGAATGCTATAAACCAAACGGGACGCGACTGTTGGATCATCTATCTGGCACTGGAGAAACTTGACGCTGATACGAGGAGCAGTTGGATTGAACGCAGTATGGACAAAGACTATCCACACTCTCGACGACTTCTTCAAGTTCTTGGATGATCGTTGCGAGGAATTGGATGTGAGCAAAGGGGAGCTTGTGTCCGTCGGCAAAGCAGCTACGCAAGGAGACAAACCAAAACGCTTCACATATTTGATGGTGGAGGTTGGAGGCAGCTCTTGCACCAAATGCCTTTCGACAGAACACATTCTCTATGTCTGTCACAATTTTTGGACATAGTAATTTAGTATCGACGATCTTTTGTAAAAGATGATGCTTTATGTTACAACTGAAACCTGGTCATTTGACCAGCAAGTGTAAACCAGAATACACTGCAAAGGTCATCACCACACCTTACTCCATTTACAAAGTACTAAATCGGGTAATATCGGGATCTTTTTCAAACTGAGTATGGGATCAATTAAAACACTCAATACAACAGCGCGGTGACTTCAAGTCACGTTGCCCAAGCAGAGGGTACATCTTCGGTTGTATGTGCGCAAGGCAGAAGCACATAACCCACGGCCATGGTTTATTTTATAAACTCTCCTATGTATCGGAACGTGGCTTGACACATTCATGCATTCGGGTTTCGGGAATATCATCAGTAAAAGCTGACACAACAAGGGGATACAGCTAACTCCACATCAATTCCCGGATTGTTGATCAGCATCTGGATGTACATCTCCCATGTACTTGGCAGTATCTCGTCATAACTAGGAAGGCAAAACATCGACGCATCGGTATTCAAGGTGTTCAATGATCTACAACTGGCTGACACAAACTTCAGCACTCAGTTTTGCTGCCAAAAGATCATCGCGTCACAAAACTCATCTTGTAACATGAGCACCGAGTCAACCCAAGTGTTGCTTGCCAATCAAGGGTCAAGGGTCGCAATCAACGCATCAGTAAGGGCTACATATGCCTATTTGTTTGCCTAGTCACGTCGGCAATACACTTGGAACTTGCAAATGATCTCACCACTGAAACGTTCCTGGCTGTACTGCGGCGCTTCATTACTCTACGCGGCTAGTGCAGCGAAATCTACAGAGACAACGGCAAAAATTTCATCGGTGCAAAACGCTCACTCGATGAAAGCCAACTGGCGTCACAGCAACACACCAATCTGATCACCCATACCCTGGCGGATGATGGAATGCAATGGGTATTCATTCTACCATGTGCGCTTCACTGGGGTGGGAACCAGCACACTATGGTCCCAACGACCACTTTTGTTGGCCAAAACTCATTTTACAAAAGTTAAAAAAACACCGCGGTTTTGATCACTATGTATTAGGAAGAGAGTGAGCTTATAAGTTGCGTACCAGAAATTTCCATAGATGGCGCCACATTCGCAAAATCAGCTGTGCAACCCAGCTGTTGTTGCTGAAAAGCACGAGCAGTGAAAAAGTGTCAGTTTAATAACAGTTTTAAATCTCTCATAAATTGAAAAATACGATTAACCGACCAAATTTTTTGATTGAATCTTAATTTGTTGGGTTTTTACTACGTGTTTTGTATTGTTAACTGTATCTAGTAGTTGTGATGTCTTCGTACTTTTAGATTAAAATGAGTCCTTTTTTTAGCCAATTTTTATTAAAAACTGATTTTTGAAAAAGTATATTTAGTGAGTGCCACCTAGTCCCACCTCGAAATCTATTGTGTGTCGTAGATTAATAAATTCTTGTTGAAATGCATATAGTAGGAAATACCACATTTGCCACGCCTTTATAATTTTAATAAAAATTAATTAAACTAATTTCTTAATAAAACTGTTATAAATACTTGCTATTCCCTACAATTAATAATTTTTTAATATGCATTATTAAAAAAAGGGCACCGCTTTTTTTTTTTTTTTTATACAATACAAGAAACTAATTTGAAAAATCATGCTTCGTTTTCGAGTTATTAATTTTGGTCAACAAAAGTGGTCGTTGGGACCATAGTGCAGCAGTTCGATCTGTTGAACTGCATCTTCGGCGAGTCATCGGAAACTCAACGCTCAAGTCAGCAGTGGTCCACTCACGACCTTTATGCTGCACAGCGGATACTGAGGTCAACTATTTATCGCCAGCTCATTTCTTAATTAGACGTCCATTCACCACCATACCGTAGGCTGACTTAGATCCCATCCCTGTGGGCCGATTGGGCTACTGGCACACCATCCAATCCATTTACCAAGGTTTCTGGAAAAAATTCCATCAAAGTGACAACGTCAGTCCCTAACATCACGGGTCGTTGTTCTTGTTAAGGAATTCAACACACGACCGTCTTCATGGCACATCGCAAAGGTTTTTGAAACATATCCAAGAAAGATCGAGCGGTCAGGCTTAAGACTCCATCTGGAGAAATTACCCGACCAATCACTAATAGAAACTATGTATCAGGGCGGGCTGGGATGTTGAGGAACGCATCCGATATTATTACTTTGTCATCGTTGTATTTAAGTTCATCTCGAAGAAGAAAGTAAAATTAGGAAAGATGGAAGAGACGAAAAACTTCCGTATTCGCTTGCCGCTGCGCCGGCATTATTCAGTACCGACAGACAGCGAACCGAACAAAAAATAATAAGAAGAAGGAAAGTGTGAGTTCTGTGGACGCGACTTTACTTTTATACCCGAAATCAGTCAGTATACATATAAAATTGTGAAGTTATGATCTATGTAGAATTGTACAATATTTTACATATTTTGCTACATCTACAATGTCGATTCCACATCTGAAATGTTGATAGGACATACACAATGATACATCTTCTCCGAAAAGGTCGTGCATTGCACAGGGCAGAGTGTGAGCGAGAAAGATAATGAGTAGCGTGGCCTCGTGCTGGAGGAGATGTGGGCAGCAAGAGAAAAATAAAAAACGAGAAGGAACGTGTGAGTCGCTTCTGGGGACGCGCCTTTACTTATACCCGTACTCAGTCAGTATATACATTTTTAAGCATATGATTTTTTAGGATTTTAAAATTAAACGAGAAGGAACGTGCGAGTCGCTTCTGGGGACGCGACTCTACTTATACCCGTACTCAGTCAGTGTTTACATTTTGGAGCATAATTTTTTAGAATTTTAGAATTTAAAAAAAATTTTACATTTTACATTTTTTTGCTACATCTGTTATCTACATCTACATCTACAATGTATATTTTACATCCAACATGTAGATTATAGATGTACCATTTAGATTCTACATCTCCTCCGCTAGGGGTTGCTCGTGCACTGAACGCGGCAGAGTGTGCGAGCGAGAGAGAGAATGTGTACTGTGTCTCTGGCTGGAGGAGGCGGGGGAACCAACAGAAAATTAATTTCTTCATTCTGGCTATAATTATGATCCGATCTGATTCATATTCGGCAATCTGGTAGATATGGGCATTCTCTACGATACTGCGTTTTACCGTATCTTTAAAATTGTGCCTGCCACAGATTTTCGTCCTTTGTGGCGTCGGAAGGGGGCGGGGCGAAATTTTGAAATACACTTGTAGCAGTGTGATATCACATGGTCTGGAAACCAAATTTGGTTGCCCTAGCTTTTATAGTCTCTGAGATCCTGGCATCAAACAAGACGGACAGACGGACAGACAGACATGGCTCTATCGACTCGGCTATTGATGCTGATCAAGAATATATATACTTTATGGGGTCGGAAACGTTTCCTTCTCTGTGTTACACACATCCACACATCCAGCCGAGCATTAGTTAGTATTTATAGTCAGTGGTGCAGCCTTAAAGTAAATCATGTTATTTGTTCGTTATTTGCACTGCCCACTGTACCTAATTGTAATCGACGTGTATCTACACCCCTCCACTGTAATAGCCGTTTCAACCGTTCTTTCGTCTCTTCGTCTCGAAACTTTCTTTCTATCGCCTTTCGAAATCACTCTCTCGATCTATCAGCTCTCTCGTTCTCTCGAACACTCCCTTGCTCTCTATTTCGTAGCATCGCGTAGGGCACGTTCAATTCGGTCCGTCTGCCCTAACATGCCTTCGCAATGGTCATGATCTGGTCTAGCACTTGCATGCCTTTGCAATCTCTCGCACTTTTCTTTCGTCGCATATATAAACACGAATCGCGGTTTATATATGCATCTACGTTTCTTCTTTCTTCTTCGCTATCGCTATCTATCTTTCTCTCGCTTGTATTAGGGCACGGGCAATTCGGTCCGCCAGTCCTTAATCGAGTCTTGACGTAGCACTCGCTCTTGACACATCGTAGCCTAATCGACCAGGCATATTATCATTAAACAAACATATATGTACATAAATCTGTTCGTGACGTTCTATTGTAAATAAAGGTGATACATTTCCTCCTCTAAACAATACCCCTTAACTCTTTTTTGAGTACGGGTATAAAAACGCAGTATCGTAGAGAATGAACATATCTACCAGATTGCCGAATCTTAATCAGATCGGATCATAATTATAGCCAGAATGAAGAAATTAATTTTCAGTTGCTACCCCCGCCTTATACAGCAAGAGACACGCTACTCATTATATTTTTCGCTCGCACACTCTGCCTCTTTATGTACGCGAGCGCCCTCTAACGGAAGAGATGTAGAATCTAAATGGTACATGTATAATCTACATGTTAGATGTAGAATATACATAGTAGATGTAGATAACAGATGTAGCACAAAAATTAAAAATGTAAAATTGTTTTTAATTCTTTAATTCTAAAAAATTATAAGCTCAAAATTGAATATACTGATTGAGTACGAGCATACGTAGCGTCGCGTCCCCAGAAGCGACTCACACGTTCCTTCTCGTTTAATTCTGGCTATAATAATGATCCGATCTGATTCAGATTCGTCAATCTGCTAGACTTTGGTCCTTTGTGGGTTTTGAAATTTGGAAATACACATGAGTCTGGAAACCAAATTTGGTTGCCCTAGCTCTTATAGTCTCTGAGATCCCGGCGTCAAACAAGACGGACAGACGGTCAGACGGACAGACGGTCAGACGGACAGACAGACATGGCTTAATCGACTCGGCTATTGAAGCTGATCAAGAATATACTTTATATATACTTTATGGGGTCGGAAAATTTTCCTTCTTTGCGTTACACACATCCACTTTTACCACAAATCTAATATACCCCTTAACTCTTTTTTGAGTACGGGTATAAAAAGGTGTGTCGTATAATAAAGTTTGGAGAGACATGTTCTTTAAAAGACTTGCCAAAAAATGGAAGAAAAAAAGGTCTAAGTGATGAAAATGTTGATAACAAAGTATTCCACAAAGACAGCACGATGTCCTTTCGGGAATTGGCAAAAAAAAGCCCGAAATAGTATGAGTATGGTACAAAGAATAAAGCAACGGCGTAACTTAAGGTCATACAAAAAACAAAAAGATTCTGCGACAAGCAGAAGCAACGGCGGGTTCCCCCGCCTCCAACAGCCAGAGACACGATACTCATTCTCCTTCTCGCTCGCACACTCTGCCGTTCAGTGCGCAAGCAACCCCTAGCAGAGGAGAAGTAGAATCTAAATGGTACATATATAATCTACATGTTAGATGTAAAATATACATTGTAGTTGTAGATGTAGATAACAGATGTAGCAAAAAAATGTAAAATGTAAAATTTTTTTAATTCTAAAATTCTAAAAAATCATGCTTTAAAATGTAAACATTGACTGAGTACGGGTATAAGTAGAGTCGCGTCCCCAGAAGCGACTCACACGTTCCTTCTCGTTCAGTGCAGTATTTGTGCAAAATTTTTTTGCGAACTTGTTCTCCAATTCGAGGTTTAAACGGAAGGGTGAATAGTGAAAAGAGAACATGTAAACAATGCAGAATTCATCGAGCTTTCTAACGGTGCACCGCATGATCGAAAGCTCGCACTGCAAGAAATTGAAAGTGTGGAGTTTCTTTTCGGCACATTCCTTAAGTACAGTCCACTAAAATCAAGTTACTTGAAAGGGAGTATTCCAGAACAATGCTTTCCCCCAATCTGGAAGGAAACCTTTTTTCATTCCGCTCCATAAGAAAGGTAGCAAGTCTGACGCAAAGAAATATACAGGTATATCTAAGTCATCCGCTATTCCTTAAATATTTGAAACAATTTTAACTCCGCATTTGCAACATCTCATCCATCCCATCACGGATTTATAAGGCGACGATCAACAACCTTAAATTTATTAGAGTTTACCTCGTTTATCATTAAAGACTTCCAAGGTAGCTTGCAGGCGGATGTTGTTTACACTTATTTCAGTAAAGCAGTCGACTCTGTAAAACATTCCCTTCTAGCACAAAAACGACCTTTTAAGGTTTCCGCCTAATCTTTTGATATGAATTTCTAAATATCTTCGTTCTAGGACTCAAAAAATCCTTTTAAAAAACTCCTCTTCACCTGTTAAGGTTACTTCTGGAGTACCACAGGGCAGCCATTTAGGCCCCCTACTTTTCACACTCTTTATTAATGACCTGCCTTCAGCATTAAAAAACTCTCGAGTACTCATGTATGCGCATGATGTTAAACTGAGATTTTCCGAACCCATTTCTTCCATGGCCATGGGCGTGCTTGGGATTTTAAAGAGGCGGTTAAAGATTTTGACGACCCCTATATAATGAATACTCTCTATATCTCGCTTGTTCGTCCGATTTAAAAGTAAAGCTCTTGTCCCCAGTATAAAGTACAAAAGGACCGTCTAGAATCAGTCCAGAAAACCTTTTTACGTTTTGCTCTGCGTGGCCTTAACTGAGATGCAAGTGTGAGACCCTCGTAGATTGCTTCTAATCTTCCAACCTTAGTTAGTCGTAGAAAAATGCCACCCTCGCTTACCACGGGGGTTACTTTCCTTGAAAACCTCGTGTTAAGCGAAAGCGTGTTGAGCGGATATATGGATTCCGTACAAACTAAGGGAATGCGTTCCTAAAATTCAAAATATATATGCAAAAAAATGTTGTATTGTGGTTTTCTTGTATTCTACATGTTGTTTTCTGCTGGCTCTTCTGGTTTATCAAAATATCCCAGTATTCTTAGATTTTAAAGCTTATTTGAAAAAATATTTGTCCAACTCTTTTTTAAACTTAAGTCGTCTTTCAATGGTCGGATACGATTTTGTAAAGCACTTAAACCGTTCGGTAAATAAGCCCAAGAATTATTTTTTTTTCGACTTTTTCTGAGTTTTTAAATTCGTGATTTACCAGGTGGTAAGCCGAATCTACAAAAGGTTCTAGCCCAGGAAACGAATAGGGAAGGTAGCTATTCAAAAGCACTCGGACTAGTACATACAGATGGACAGGGCTCTTTGTAATTGAAGCTAAAGTTGTAGGATTTTTTTTTTTTGTTTGTATTCCTTATCTCATTTATTTTTATATTTCGCATAGAGAGAGTGTTAAATAATGGCTCAATAATTATTTTATATTAGATTATAAATTAGATTACATTCGCAGCCAGGATACGTGGAGAATCAGAGGAAGTTACGTGTCCCTGCGGGAAGCATTGCTTCGCAGGGACGATGGTTCGTCCTAAGCTGTCTCCCATCTAAGGCGCTCGCATCTCCGGAGCTCTTTCAACGCCGTGGCAGCAAAATTGGTTACTGCTGTTCATACCGATTCGTCTCCCAACATCGCTTCCACCAGGTTGCTGGGTGACAGCCGCCTGTCAACGGACTGCCATAGTTCGCTCCTCGTCTTGTCGAAACGCCCGCAGACAAACATGGTATGCTCCGCGTCCTCTGTACCGTTGATGGCGTCCGCCCATAATGCTGCAGCGTACGTTATAGCTGAACGAACAACGCTGGTCAGCAATAGCCTTCTCTCCTGCTTCGGTCCGCGGGTGTTTAGTAGCAGGCGAAACAGGGCTCGGCTTGTGTTGGCCGCTTTCTCCTGTACAAAGCTCAGGTGCTCCCGAGGGCAGAGCCTTGTGTCGATCATCACGCCTTCATTGGCCTCATTATGGCAGTCGCATATATTGTGGTCCGCGGCTCCACTGTGCTCTTACACTTCGCTGCAATGTGACCCAGCTCTAAACACTTAAAGCACTTGGTTGGGAGATTGCGTTCCCGGATACGGCAGACGGACCAGGCAACCTTGACCTTTAAAATGGAAAGCACGTTCGTTTCCAGAGCGGCCGGAAGGCTAATAATAGCCCGCTGACTACCACCAAAACCTGTGCGCATACTCTTGATGGCGTCCGCATCGAGTCGTATGCCAATTTGGTCAATGAAGGCATTCATCAGGTCTTCCGTGGTGGACTGTTTCTTGGTTTGTCTTGAGTTCGGGCTGATGGACCTTTGACCCGGAAATAATTCCTTATTGCTAACTTATGTTAATCTCGTCACTTTTTCTACTGCTGCTGTGATCGTGGAACTCTTTTTTCTGTTTTAGTTGCTTTGTAGTTGGATTCTGCTTGGTAGGTCGATTATCCCATATGACGATGCTTTTCTCGGCGATGTCTGATGTCCCTTCGTTGTGTAATTGGGTGCCGTGTGCGTTGTTTTAGGTCGTGGACGTGGGGTCGTTTTTTTTTGGTTTCTGGTATCAGGGTTCGGCGTCTTGTACGTGGATGGTAGTAATCACGGGTTCAGTGGGCATAGGGCGATGGTCTCGTAGCTGTAGCAGTGTGGTGCCGCATTGGATCGTTGTTTCGGTGGCACCTAGGAAGTCCATGCCGACAATAACTTGTCCCAACATGTTTGGCAGGACTAGGAGCGGGATTTGAACCTCTCGTTGATCCAGCTTGATCTGCGGCGCTAGAACTTGTGAGATCTCTCTGACCGAGCCATCGACCAGGCGTATGCGGACGCCTGATGAAGCTTCTGGATGCCCCGGTGTCGATTGTGGCTTCCGTTGCGTGTCCTCCTATAGCCACCATCGCCACTATCCGGCCGTTGCTCACGTGTAGAGAGTTCTTTAGTCGCGGGTTGGAGGAGGCGTCGTTCCCGGCTGACTCCATGTCGTTTCCCGATGTGTTCTGGCGGCAGCAATCGACGGTCCGTGTGCCGCGTTTGCCACATTCCGAGCAGAATAGGATCGAGGGATTATGGCAGTCGTATGCCGCATGATCCGCTTCACCACACCGGCGACAGGTTGCGCGTGGGTTGGCGTTGGGGGTCGTGATCATGCGAGGTGCTACATCGGGATTCGTCGTACTGTTTGGATGAGCTGGCGGTCTCCCTGGTGTGTCTGTCGACTCCCAATGAGGTCTCCGAAATGGCGTCCGGGGCGAGTCGTGGTTGCTCTGCTCTGTAGTCCGCCTTGCGTATATTGGCGTGTTGCCGTTCGAGGTCTCTCAGTCGAACTCAGGCGTCCTGCGAGAGTGTCCCGGCGAATCTCTTTCGTCGTTCCTTGACCGTATTTAAATCCAATTGAGGATCTTTGGGGCATACTTTCAGCCAAAGTTTTTTGAGTGGAAGACACTTCGAGTCTTTGAAAGATTTAAAAAAAGCCATTGTCCAGGAATGGGCAAACATTGATATAAACGTCCTCCAAAACTTGGTAAACTCGATGACCCGACGGTTGAAACTGGTAGAACAACATAACGGAAACACTATATCCTATTAAAAAATAAATAAAAATTGTTTAAGGAGCAAAAAAAATGTAGAATCTAAATTTTTGTCGTGTACTATTTTTTGCACAAATATCAACTTTCGTTGAACAAATTTGTATACCCGTACTGAAAAAAGAGTTAAGGGGTATATTAGATTTGTGGTAAAAGGCGATGTGTGTAACGCAGAGAAGGAAACGTTTCCGACCCCATAAAGTATATATATTCTTGAGCCATGTCTGTCTGTCTGTCCGTCTCGATGAGCGCCTGGATCTCACAGACTATAAGAGTTAGGGCAACCAAATTTGGTTTCCAGACTCATGTGATATCACACTGTATTATCGTATCTTTAAAATTGTGCCTGCCAAAGATTTTCGTTCTTTATGGTGCCGGAAGGGGGCGAAGCGAAATTTTGAAATACACTTGTAGCAGTGTGATATATCATGAGTCTTGAAACCAAATTTGCTTACCCTAGCTCTTATAGTCTCTGAGATCTAGGTGCTCAACAAGACAGACAGACAGACAGACGGACAGACAGACATGGCTCTTTCGACTTGGCTATTGATGCTGATCAAGAATATATATACTTTATGGGGTCGGAAAATGTTCCTTCTCTGCGTTACTCACATCCACTTTTACCACAAATCCAATATACCCCTCAACTCTTATTTGAGTACGGGTATAAAAACACGTTGCACATATATTAATCTTACTGAGGTATGAGAACTGATGAAAATGTAAACAGAAATGTATAGAAATATGTCAATGTGTCATGTATTGCGGTAGCGGAAAGAAAAAAACAAAAAGATTAGTTTTCAGTTTGCTCACGGAATTGAATGAGAGAAGATATAACCGCGACTCACTGCGCTCAAGTGCCACAATGCAGGAGGAAGAGCACCCAGGTTTTTTGCCCCCGAGAGATATTATAATAATATTATTTTTATCAATTTTCATTAATATAAAACAAATATTTTTCTTGTCTTCACGGTGGTCGGCACGGGAGGCATCGCCATCTGCTGCTGCTGATAGTATGACACATTGCCTTGCCAATAAAATATTGGGGAGCCCAGGATATGCCTGGGGAAAACCGACCCCAGCCGAAGAAGTGCATTTTATTAACTTTAAGCAAAATCAAGCACCTGTCTGAGCAGTGTAACCGTACGGAATGCAGTGCACACCTCTGGTCACACCACTGGCCGCTAGAAGAATATATGAAATTTGTTTGCTAGCAAACAGTTTTTGGATCTGAGTATTCTGTTTAGTATTTTTTTTACAAAATACTTCAATTATTCGGGGTATTGACGGGTATCGATAGAAAACAGCTGTTTTTGTCGTATCAAACAATAACAACAAAGCTGAATAATGATGCGAAAAAATATGCTTCTTTGGTGTAAACGCCTCGCATAATTTTTTAGCACCTTTGACAATTATGCAGTAGTGTAAAAAGGTTTTTATAGAATTTGTTGGCGAATTTCCGTCTGGGAAACCATCATTGAGTTGAGTTGAGTTGACCATCATTATATTGGATAGATAGCTCGTCGCTAGTTGCGATGACTTTGAAAGTGTTTAATTAGGATCTTTTAGGATTATAAAAGCTTTAAATATAACAAAAATACCTTTTGTTTTTTCAGAGCCAGGGTTCTACCAGGATGGGGAATTCGGAATACGCATTGAAGACATTGTGCAAATTGTGCCAGCACAATTAACCCATAATTTTTCAAACCGTGGAGCCTTAACTTTTAAAACCATTACTATGTGCCCAAAACAGACAAAAATGATTACAAAAGAACTCTTAACTGATCTTGAGGTAAAAATAAACAATAATAGTTTTCGTCTTTTTAATTAATTTTTTTTTTTTTTAGATCCAGTTGCTTAATAGCTATCATCAACAAGTTTGGGATAACCTTTCTCCGATATTGTCTCAGCAAGGCGACTCTTTTACTTTATCTTGGCTAAAAAAAGAAACGCAGCCAATATAATATTATA
This sequence comes from Drosophila tristis, assembly GCA_018150885.1. Lineage (NCBI taxonomy): Eukaryota > Metazoa > Arthropoda > Insecta > Diptera > Drosophilidae > Drosophila > Drosophila tristis. The sequence continues at coordinate 3,274,102 of JAECWT010000067.1, forward strand.
TTATATATTCATGTAAAATATACATACAAAATAAACTTTAGCTGACTCATATATTTAGTTCGAGGACCACTTAAATTGCCTAAACCCACAAATCTTTCGAGCGGAGAAAAACGAGAAATTTTGACGGAGTTTCGGTCTGGAATTGAGTCCATATTTGACGTGTGCGATCATGATGTCGTTCATTATATCAGCTACAATGAAGCTGATTTTCCATGGCACAATTTTTTTTGAAAAATTTCTGATAACTTGTAATTATTTGAGCTTTTTTTCACATAACTTGAGTATCTTACATCTGGTTGTAATGAACTTTACTTATAAGTTGTGTGAAAAAAAGTGCTCTTTGAATATAAGTGCATTAATTAGGAGTCTTTTAAAGTATTGTTCATTATGGAGATGTTCTATGGGGAAACGGCTGAGCTAAAATTGGATGACCAAACCTCCGGAAATCGTATTTTACCCTTTGGAACGTTGATGGCCTAATTAATGAACAATGTACTATACACAAACAAATAAGGACACAGGATATCATTTTTTTTCAACTTTTCCTGAGATTTTGAGTAATTAAAAAAAAAATACCGCACAAAAATCCTCAATAATAATAATATTACTTAAGCTAATGCTTAAGTGTTTAAGTCTATTTTGCTGATGCATTTATCAGCTTTTTAGAATGGAAAAGTTCATTAAAACTATATGTAAGTTACTTAAGTTATGTGGAAAAAAGAAGCGCTACCTCTGAAAAAACATAACAAAACACCAATTTTTTTTTAAATTTTACATAAAAAAATTTTTTGTCATTGAAAAAAAATTATCAGTCAGCAATGTTATTGGTATGAATACGGTTCATGAACCGTTTACAATTTTGTCGTCGCAACTAGAACTTGAACCAGTTGGACAGCGGAGAGGGTTTCCTACGGTGAGCCAATGAGGGTCTGAAGACACAGCGACAGCCTCTGATTGTAGAGTAGACGAATGAAAAGGAAGTGATGATGGTACTGTTTCTGATACTGATTTTATTCAACAAACTTAAATTCTATTTATAGGTAACAAAAGGTACAGAAAGTGCTGAGTCTAGTAAGCATATTGTAAAATGGAATTGGAATTAATATGGAATTAATTTGGATTTAATTGGATTTTGTCTTATTGGGCCATTGTGATAGTCAGCAATTGCACCAGTGGTTTTGCCCTCTGAAGATCGATTGGCAGAAATTGCTGCAGAAGCGATTACACTACTTGACACAATTGAACTTTTTATTTGGGCTGTGAACCATGGGCGTGCTTGTGTTTATAAAGAGGTGGTCAGAGAAATTTTATGACCACTATATGTATAACAAAAACTCTGTATATGTCGCTTGTTCGTCCGATTTTACAGTACGGCTCATGTGTATGGTGCCCCCAGTAAAAAGTACACCAGGACCGTATTGAATCCAGTCCAGAACAACTTTTTGCTCTGCGTTGCCTTAACTGTAATGCAAGTGGGACACTGTCATCTTATCCTCGTAGATTGCTTTTAATAAACCTTCCTTTTATGCACAACCTGATCAAGGGTGACGTAGATAGCCCTGACTTGTTGAGCCGCATAAACTTTACGATTCTTATTAGATCTACTAGAAACTTTACGTCTTTGTTCCTTCCGCTTTGTAGATCAAATTATTCCATGCACGAACCATTTAGGGTCCTATGGTCGGGCTATGCTCTACCATATAATATCCACTACTAATTCCATTTCTCTTCTTAAATCACTAATATTCACATACCTTTTCAGTAATTAGTAATAAGCTATCTTTGCATGTTTAGCTCTTTGAGTTGTGTTTAGCTCTAATTTTCCTCGAATTTTAGTCTTACACCTATCTTACCTGCATGCTCGTGGTCGGTTCGGTAATACGCGTCGCGCGTTATGCGTCTGCGCCCCTTGGTCGGTTGGACGGGCTGCTTTTCTGCCTGTTTTCCGCGTGTAACAGGCTTCGGCTTGGTGTCGCATGGGCCACTTGATGGTGCAGTCATTGCATATCAACGTCCAGACGTCAAAAACAAAACAAAAAAGATGTTATTTATTTAATATTATTTTAGGTACTCATTGCGAAAGCCCCCTTGTGCCGCTCTCCTGTCTTTTGGCGTGTGCTGACTTCTCGCTTTTAGTCTCGCTTTTCTTTCCTTCTTCGGACGACGTCTTTCTGTTTTTCGAGCTGCGCCTTCGAATTCGTTAGTGTTGATATCTTCACCTGGGAGTAGCGTTGGTAGCATCGACTGCTTGTGACGTACCTTGGCATCCAGCCTGCCTCGTCCACCGATATCCTCTTGTGGAGTCGAAAAAGCTGTAGCAAGCCGGCACGCTCCTCGAATGCCAGTGGGTAGCTGCATTCCGATCCTCCCGACTCTTCTTCGAAAAGTGGTGGTGCTAGTTCGTCTCTGTGGGATATGGGTGGAGGAGTGGCACTGGTTGGATGTAGAAGTGCTGGTGACAACGGAACGTCGCCCTGAGGTGCGAAGCTCAGGCTCAAGAGCGTCATGACGTCGAAGCGCTGCCTCGACGGAGTATTGTGACCCTTCCTCCTGTGGCTCCACTGCTGGTTAGGCCCGTCGCTGACTCACCAGGTCCCAGACAGTCCAAAGGTTGGACTCCCAAATGTCGGGACGGGGTGGAGTGGTTATCGCAAAGCTCGGTCGATCGGCGCGTGCCTGACCGTATGGTCCTGCATCCAAAAGGGTGGACACAAGGCTGCCCTGACCGTGTAGGATGGTGTCCTGGTCGTCCGTATCCGTGGCGACGTTGTGCTCGTCTTTGGCTGGCCCATGGCATGGCTCAAAGCTGGACAACAAGGTCGGAGAAGGAATCTACTCCGAACAGCTCTTTCAGACACTCTTTCAGGCTCCCAGATCAATGCAGTGTCTTCCAAGCGGAAGTCATAGCGATCAGGGAAGCTTTGAGCTGCCTTCAGGAACGAGCCCCTACGGCAACTCATATAAATATCTACAGTGATAGCCAAGCTGCGATCAAATCGCTGAATGCGATAACAACAAGCTCGGCTACCGTGGCAAACTGTCGCAAATCTCTCCATGAGATGCCTTATCAGTTTGTTATCAGCCTAATATGGGTCCCGGGCCACCAGCACATTGAAGGCAACTGTATAGCAGACGAGGTGGCCAGAGCTGGTACAACAATCCCACTTCTTCAAGATAAGGAGGATATTCGTATGCCAATGGCCACCTGCAAGCTCAAAATAAAAGAACATTTTAAGCGATTAATAAATGACAGATGGCAAACAGTGCCACTATGTCGCATAACTCGGCAAACATGGCTTAACATTACTAGGAAGCGCACCGATGAGCTTTGCAAATTCAATATGAGCAGGTGCAGCTCAGTCATACGCTCCCTTACGGGACATTGGCTAATAGGCACCCATGCAAACAGGCTGGGTGCCCCCTATAACGACTTCTGTCGGAGCTGTAGAGATGAGGACGAGGAGCAGACTGTGGAACATCTGTTCTGCTCCTGTCCGTCTCTCAGTAGAAGGAGACTTCAATCCCTTCGCGCACCTTTCCTAATTGACATTTCGGACATGTCTACAATCAGTCACAGACGGATCGCAGGCTTCATAAGGGCATCCGAATGGGAAAATGGATAACATAGTGTCTCACGAGGGAAGAGAGATCGATCTATGCGGTATCGCAATGGGCCGAAACCGGCCTAGGTGTGTCGGGTCTCTGACGATCCCGACAGCCGCCTCAACCTAACCTAACCTAACCTTGGCTGGCCCATAGTGCCCGAAAAAATGGCGATTCAAGGCATTGACGTCGTGGTCGGGAGCCAGTTGGACTCCAGTGGTCGCGAAGCGTCCGTCTGGTTCCACCTCCCCTTCGGTGTCTGTGTCCCGAGCAGCTTAAGGGGTTCTAGTCGAGCCATGGCCTCAGTTCGCTTCTTGCTGTCGAGCGAATCTTTCGTCGTTTCATGTTGGTCCAGTCTATAAGGAAACTCCTTAAGGTTAGTGCCTGCCTGACTTATCAGAAATTGAAATGGTACCCTCCCCCCACCATCATCTTGATTGAGCGGTGCTTGTGCGAATTTTGATACATTAGTACTTAATCAATCCCATAAGGGGATACTACTTTCGGGGAGAGGACGTTACGATAGCGCGCTACCGTAAGTGGGGGTCCTGGATGGGTTTCTTCGTTCGGGTCACTGCCGGACGGAGACTCAGTCCGTTCCCCGGCCCGAATTGACGGCAGCAGTCGATTGTCCGTATACCGCGGCGGCCGCAATCCCAGCCGTACCACTGCCGAGGGAAACATGAGAAGGGATTTTTAATCTACGTAAAGATCCTGGCTGGCGGCACCTCTCTGAAGCCACAGAGGTGAATGGGGCGGAGGGAATGGCAGATAACTTCCACAGAATACCTGAGCAGTTGCCGGGTGGTACTCTTTGGGAAGATGCGGGTCCACGGGGGGTGGGATACGCAACGGCAGAGATCTACAACAATGGCTGAGGAGGGTCAAACCTCCTACCCACGGCGGTGAGTATAGCTTACCTTACTTTCTCCTTGGTCGCCTTGGAATTTCCTGTGCCCCCGTCCTCTTGAGTTATACGCACCGTCGTGCGTGTCTGCTTCAGTCTCTGCTTCCCGATTTGTTTTCCTTGGGTGGCTTCGTTGACGCGTCCACTTGGCTTGGCACTATGAAATCAGATTCCCGCGTATATTTAGGGCGGCCTCCGTTGGCACGTCCGTTCGGCTCGACAGTCTGGAATCTCACTCCCGCTTCTCAATCTGACTCGCGATCTCGAACCCACCCTTGTTGCTTTTCTCTCGGATACAATTTGTCGCTCTTTTCCTTACTCTCCTCGGCACGGCGTTGATATTTGTCGCTGTTGCCGTTACTATGTTTTCCATCGCTCTCGGCTCTCTGCACGGCGTGAGGATTGGTGACTGCCGCTGGGTGATGACGTAGGCTGCCGCTGCTCCCTTGGTTCAGCGATGTTGGCTGCTGTGGCTGTTGCCGTTGCTATGGTTCTCGCGATCTCTCTTGGTTCAGCGTTGATATTGGTGGCTGAGCTTTCTTGGTTTGTGTTTGTGCTGTGGAGCATACATTGATTACGCGCTATCAGTGATGACCTAGTGATCAATGATCTTTCCCCTCCCGCCTGAATCCACGAGCCCGAGCAACTACTTATAAGCCTTCCGGGCCTACCACTTTCGGTGTTGGTGGGTTTGCTAGAACCTTGACTCTCTAAAAAAGGAGCATAACTCTCAAAAAACAATCCTATTCGACGAAGAAAGCCTAAGAGCCTTTTCCTACACAGCACATCTATAAGGAACGGCGGAAATGTAAAACTCCGATTCCCGCTGGCACCATCCACCATCCATGAAAAATAGCTGATGCACACAATTTGGTGCGGTGGAAAATTTGTTTCTTTTATAATTTGAAATTAATATTAATAAAATTGCAATGTTTGTGAATTTGATTTAGCACCAAAATATATATTTGCCAAATCTAAGCATGTTGCTGGACATGGATGATTATAATAATTTGGTCAACATTGACAAGTAGAATTTGGACTGGATATCTGTTTTGAAAACACTGAAGCGTGGTCATTTGTGACTGCTTCTACTAAATCCAATCAGTTTTTTAAGTACAAAAATATATTCTATCATTTTTGAGAAGCGGTTTGGGACATTTTAGGAGAAAGATGTACCCGAAAACAATGAGGCGTTTTTTAAGGAAAGTTTTCTATAGCACTACTCGACAAAATCGAATTTTTTTTTCCTCAAGGATCCAAAGCGACTTTTTCTGATAGATATGGGGCTTTAAATTTTTTTTAAAGAATCATGGTTTTTTTTCTATTACAGAACTTTTTTTGAAGAGTTTTTGAAGTCTGGTATTTATTCGTAAAGCTTTTTTCAGAGGTAGCGCTTGTTTTTTTCACATAACTCAAGTATCTTACGTCTGGTTGTAAAGAACTTTGCTATTTTGAAAAGATAATTAAAACAGCTAGAAGTTAAGACCAAACACTTTGTGGTTTCAGCTTACCGTCTGGGAAATATAAAGCATTGAAATGCAAAAATGATGATTTTTGTGCGGTATATTTTACGAAATTTTGACTTTAAAAACTCAGGAAAAGTCGAAAAAATTATATCCTGTGTCCTCTATTTTTTGTGTATAGGTGCATTAATTTGGCGTCGTTTAAGGTATCGCTCATTAAAATCTATAGAGAGACTTTGGAGCTAAAATTCGTTAAGCAAACCTAAAAAATGAAAAAATTGAACAAAAAATACCTTTTGGAAGGTTGCGGGCCCAACTGCCAATTGGGAACAAAGCAAACGAAAAAGGGCTGTACATTTGGTACCGCGTTCCTTTGGTATGAAATGTTCTTGACAGTTACTTTTTTCGTTATCTGAGGTAGGATACCTATTCAGGTCAAATGTTTCCTTTATTTTCTCACAAGTGCAGGTCCACACAAATTGGATCTCGACGCGTCTACCAAATTATAGTCATGGATATATAACTCTGTGCCTATAGTGTCTGTGCCTTAGTGTAGTTCTGACTTCCCTCAGAATACGATCGTGTGTTTACCAAAACATGTTACAATTAATTAAAATCAATTGTCATGGATACCTCTGGCCGATCATTTTCATGTGCTTTCCAAGCAGACTCATTTTGCTACATATATGTGGTAAGTACATGATGAGTGGGCACCAAGCTGTATATGTCAAATGTGTTGATTGAATTTAACAGCATATTATTACGACGAAAAGTAAGTAACTCTAATCCACAAACTATTAACTTTACCCAAAATACTAAAAATTATTTTTTTCTTACAATTTTTTTTAGAAAAAAATTTAAATTTGGTAGTCAAATGAATGTGGAAAAAACAGATATTCACGGTGCCGAATGTTTCTTTTGTTCAGTAAAGAAAACTGGAACTGGGAAACACATGAAAATAGTTTACCCGAAACAATCTGGTTTTTCCCCCTCGGAGAACTACCATCTTGCCGCGATGAGGGGGCTTAGTAAGCGTAAGGAACCCAAGAGCTTTACCGGCGGTAGCGTAATGCTGCCAGAAGGGCCACCCAAGCCGGGCAGGTCATGGGGGAGCGCCGAAGCTAAAAGTAGTTCACCCTGGCGGTAGGGATAAAACGCATCCGTTATGGAGGAATGTCCGATAACGAGAAAACAGTTATGGTGCAGGGAGTCGGAGACCCAGTACCGGCGGTGATTGGGGGTGCGAGCGCAGGCCCCCCGGCGTCGATATCCTGTGACTGCAGGAAACCCGAGATGGCAGTGGAGTGCTTGGCTGCCAAATCGCGTAATGCCACAAGCAACAGGAGGATCCGCAGACAGAAAGGGACGATAGAGGATCTGGAACCGGGAACCACAGACGGAAGCTTCGTCTTCACTGGTCCCTCAGTGTCGGAGGCAGAGTTGGCTACCGCCTTCTCTCGACTCGGATACAACGAGGAGCCGCAGAAGGCGGAGCCACAAGTCACGGCTCCCAACATCCAGGTCGACTCGGGTCCACTACCTGTGACGGATGAGAAGACGGAGGCTGAGACCCTACGCAAACGGCTGTCGGGATACAGGGCATCGGCAAAATACCTCCGTGGTATTAGCCAAAGACCCCCCGATACGCTGACGGCGAGGGAAAGGAGCCTCAAGAAGAAGCACGAGCAAAACGTGCGGAGGTACGAGCGGCTCAACGGAGTCGCTCCTACCAACGGAGACAAAGTCCCCCCAAGCGCACACGCGGCGGTGACTGAGGACCCCAAACCGTCGACTTCAGCGTCAGCATCAGCTGGCACGAAGACGAAGGTGGACCAACCCTCAAAGTCATCGTCTGCGAACGCGCGAGGGAGAAAGGGGAAAAAGTTGTCCGGGAAGCAGAGGGGGAAGACCACACCTCTGACGCAGAACACGGCGAGTGCCAAGGCACCACCAACGCCCTCTGTACAGAAGGCACCGGTGGAACCGACTGGTCGAGAGCCAAGGTTCAAGCGACAGAGAACGGACGACTCCACAAAAGCTTCCGAGTCGAAGAAGGCGAAACCAGAGGACATTCTGGCCAGCCTAGGATCGCCGGCCGAGCTGCAGGTAGCCATCATCGACCAAAGTCACCCAGAGGGGAAGATATCGGACGTCAATTGGCTGAAGGCAGAATCGGAGATCCTGACCGCCATGAAGGATGCCATTGTGCGCGCAGATAACCCGTTTGTCTGCGAGTTCAAGGGCATCAAGTGGTATAAGGGAGCCAAAGCAGTGGCCTGTGGCAATGCAGAAACTCTTGAGTTTCTCAAAACCACGGTCCAAGGTTTTGGTGAACTTTGGCCAGGAGCGGCACTCCGCGTGGTCCCGACGGATCCCGACCCCCGATTAAGGCGGATGAGGACACACTCGTTCTGATCAAGGCACAGAACCGGATCCTGGAGACATCTGACTGGACCATCACAAGAGCGATAGCGCGAGACAAGGGGAACGGCAAGGAACTCTGGATCAGCATTGGTCAAGAAAGCCTGGCCAAACTCCTTGCAACGGACTGCCGCATATCCTTTGGTATGGGCACCCTGGCGGTAGCAGTACCGCGACACCCCAGGTCCGCTGAATAGCATGAAGGTGGTGCAGATTAATCTGCATCACTCAAGTGTACCATCGGCGGACCTGCTGCGGTTTATGGAGGAGAAGGCGGTGGACGTGGCCCTCATCCAAGAGCCCTGGATCGTAAGTGAAAGGGTTCGGATACTGAACGGTCGCGGATACCGCCTTCTCACGCCACACCCCGCGGGTAAGCCAAGAACCTGTATCGTGGTAAGGAACGAGCTTAATGTTCTGTTTTCTTCCAGGTACAGCACTCCGGACCTAACGGTGGCACTATGTGAGAGGGAGGACGGGAAAAACCTATACCTAGCCTCTGCATACCTGCCGTACGAAGAGGAAGACCCACCCTCGGAGGATGTCAGGGCCCTGATCCACCAAGCGCGGAGGGAGGGACTTGATATTGTCTTAGGCTGTGACGCGAATGCCCATCACTCCCTCTGGGGAAGTACGGGCACAAGTTCTAGAGGAGAGTCGCTGTTCGAGTACATTCTGTCCACAAATCTTGTTGTGTGCAACCGGGGAGACCACCCCACCTTCCGCAACAGGAACCGTGCAGAGGTTATAGATATAACACTGGCCTCGAATAGCGACTCCCTTACCATCGATGACTGGCACGTGTCCAGTGAGTGTTCCTTTTCGGACCACTACAGGACAGTGTACAGCATCAAATGGAACAAGGAGAGGCCCAAGGCCTACCGCAATCCCAAGCGGACAGACTGGAACCGCTTCTCCGCAACCGTACAGAAGGTGCTGCCCAACCCACCGGAAGGGGACATTATTCAAACGGAAGCACTAGAGAAAGCTACGCAGACCGTCACTAAAGCTCTACTGATGGCGTTTCTCAAATCCTGCCCGATCAGCCGACCCCCAAAGTCCAATCACAACCCGTGGTGGACACGGGAGTTGAGCGAAGTCAGAAAGGAATCGAGGAAACTCTTCAATAAAGCAAAAGTGACAAACACACAGGAAAGTTGGGACGAGTATCGCCGCAGCTTCAATACCTACAAAAACACCTGTAGGAGGGCGAAAAGGGAATCATGGGCAGCCTTCTGCGATGCCATAGACGGTACCACTGAGGCCTCAAGGCTTCGACGCGTACTGTCGAAGGCACCCACCACACCAGGCCTGCTCCGCAGCCAGGACGGTACCTTCGCAGAGAGCAGCCAAGAATCCCTGGAGCTCCTCATGAGTACTCACTTCCCGGGTTGCTCAGATGTCACCGGTGACGAATCCAACGCCACCAATGACACTGAGGATCATCCGGGAGAGGAAATCGAGGATCTCATACGAAAGACAAGATAATCTGGGCCATTAAATCATTCAGTCCCTACAAGTCACCGGGACCGGATGATATCCGACCAGCCATGCTGCAAGCAACTTGCCTGCACCTACTACCATGGCTGAAGAAAATATTCAAAGGATGCCTCCTAACTGGGTACGTCCCCCATGGGTGGAGGGAGGTGAGAGTGGTCTTCATCCCCAAGGCCGGGAAGATAAACCACATCTCCCCAAAGGACTACAGACCCATCAGTCTGTCGTCATTTTTGCTTAAAACGATGGAGCGACTAATGGATCTATATATAAGAACCAAGCTAGACAAACAAGTGTTCAGTGGAGCTCAGCACGCCTACCTCAAAGGTAGATCAGTTGAGACCGCACTACACGAAGTTGTTGGGCATATTGAACAGAATCTAAGCCATAAGGAATATGCCTGGCGGCCTTTCTAGATATAGAAGGGGCCTTCAACAACGTCAGGATCGAGTCAATAACGGCCGCACTGGCCAAGATTGGTACACACCCGACGGTAACCGGATGGCTAGACAGCGTTCTCAGGAGCAGAACGATAAGCGCCAATCTAGGCTCCTCCTCGTCAAGAAAGACGGTCACACGAGGTACTCCGCAAGGCGGAGTTATATCCCCTCTCCTGTGGAACCTGGTCCTCAACGACCTCCTTCTTCAGCTGGGGAGGAGCGGATATAAGGTTACGGCCTATGCAGACGATCTAGTAATACTGGTAACGGGTAAATTTCTGCCCACAATCAGTGACCTTCTAGAATCTGCACTGGGCACTACCGCCAGCTGGGCACGCCAGAACGGTTTGGGGGTCAATCCTCAAAAAACAGAACTGGTGCTGTTCTCACGAAGATATAAGATACCGAGTTTCAAACTAGCAGCAATCGGTGGAACGACACTCGAGCTATCGAGCGAAGCCAAGTATCTTGGTGTCATCCTTGACTCCAAACTCTCCTGGAAGAGAAACACGGAGGAGAGGAAGAAAAAGGCAATGGCAGCTTTCTACACCTGTAGAAAGACTTTTGGACGAACATGGGGCTTACAGCCGCACATCATCCATTGGATGTATACAGCGGTAATAAGACCCATCCTGACATACGGAGGCATGGTATGGTGGGAAGCGGTTAACACCAAATCCCACCTGGAGAACCTCCGTAGAGTCCAACGGACAGCATGCCTTGGGGTCACCGGATCTCTCAAATCCACCCCACAGGCAGCTCTGGACACCATGTTAGGCCTGGAACCGATAGACCTTCATCTTAAGTGCAAGGCTGAGACAAGTGCCGCTAGGCTATTAGCCGCGCAGTTCTTCAAGCCATCGCCTTATGGCCACGCCACTATACTCCGTATGGAAGATAGTGGAACGGCCAGGTGGAGTGACTACTGTGTCTCAGAGTTCTCATGGAAAAGAAACTTTAAAGGACACATACCGGATAGGGAGAAATGGAAGAGTAACACGGTCCTGGGGCAGAATGAGCTCTCCATTTTCACCGACGGGTCAAAGACGGCCGAAGGGACAGGAGCTGGAATCTTCTCCGAAGAACTAGCAACCAACATATCCCTAAGACTACCAGACTGGTGCAGTGTATTCCAGGCGGAGATATATGCAGTATGGCAAGCGGCAAAGTTGGTATACACCTTGGAGTTACCTCCGAGGAACATAGCAATCTGCGTTGACAGTCAAGCTGCCATCAAAGCCCTGGTATCCTGCAAGACCACAAGCAGACTCGTACGTGATACGGTGGACGCACTAAACCAGATCAGCGCGCACTCAATCACACTCACGTGGGTTCCGGGTCACACCGACATAGCGGGCAACGAGAGTGCGGACGAGTGTGCCAGAACTGGATCGGCCAAGCCAATGGCGGACGCAGTCAGCGACATAAGGAGACCACTACGAGACATCATCTCGCAGATGATGGGCCGAGCTAGAACGAGATCGGACAGGAGGTGGAACACCACACCCAACTGTGAGATCTCTCGCTCGCTCTGGCCCCACTATGACCTGAAACGCACCAAGACTCTCCTAAGCTTCAGGAAGAGTCGGGTGCGAATACTGACGGGAATTATAAAGGGGGGGTGTTTTCCCGGCCGGGACGAAAAAAAGGAAAAACCCCCCAAAAAATATTTTCCGGCGGGGGGGAGGGGGGGGAAAAAAAAAAAAAAAAAACAACAACCTTTTCTACAACTCTCCTGGGGATAGGGGGGGGGAAAAAAAAAAACAGTTGGGGCCATTTTAAAAGAAAATGAAAAAAACGGAAAAAAAAAAATTAAAAAAAATAGGGATTTTTTAAGGGGGTTGGGTTGGTTTCCCAAAAAAAACCAACAAACAAAAAATAATGGGGGAGGAGGAAGGGAAAGGAAAAAGTTAGATTTGATTGGATTTGGAGTGAACCAAACTAAAAAAACCAAAAAAAAAAAACTTAATTTATTTTTTTTCCTTTTTTCCTTCTTCCTAAAAAAAAAAAAGAAAAAAAAAAAAAAAAAAAAAAAAAAAAATTAAATTAAATTTAATTTAAAAAAAATAAAAAAAAAAAAAAAATTTAAAAAAAAAATATAAAAAAAAAAAAAAAAAATAATAAAAAGAAAAATAAAAAAAAAAATAAAAAAAAAAATTTTAAATAAATATTTTTAATAAATTTTAATAAAAAAAAAAAAAAAAAAAAAAAAAAAAAAAAAAAAAAATTAAGAAAAAAAGAGTTTAAAAAAAAATAAAAAAATAAAAAAAAAAAAAAAAAAAAAACGTTAGTCGTTAATGCTTCTTAGGACTGGCGACCCTATGCACAAGTAACCGTGCTGGGAAGGACGCTCAGTGGACTTATGGACACGGGTGTATCCATTAGCTGCATAGGTGGGACGTTTGCAACCGATCTGGTTCTGGACACAGTTCAAGTCTGTGAGAACAGCAGTACGTACGGCAAATGGCCAGAGTAAACCAATAACTCTACCCGACAAAATCGAACTTTTTTTTCCTCAAGGATCCAAACCGACTTCTCCTGATAGATATGGGGCTTACGTCTGGTTGTAAAGAACTTTGCTATTTTAAAAAGATAATTAAAACAGCTAGAAGTTAAGCCCAAACACTTTCTGATTTCAGCTTACCGTCTGGGAAATATAAAGCATTGAAATGCAAAAATGATGATTTTTGTGCGGTATTTTTTACGAAAATTCTGACTTTAAAAACTCAGGAAAAGTTTTTGTATAGGTGCATTAATTTGGTGTCGTTTAAGGTATCGCTCATTAAAATCTATGGAGAGACTTTGGAGCTAAAATTCGTTAATTGGTTGCGGGCCCAACTGCCAATTGGGAATAAAGCAAACGAAAAAGGGTTGTACATTTGGTACCTGATCGTGTTCCTTTGGTATGAAATGTTGTTGACAGTTACTTTTTTCGTTCTCTGATGTAGAATACCTATTCAGGTCAAATGTTTCCTTTATATTCTCACAAGTGCAGGTCCACACAAAATCAATACAGACCAAATCGACGATGCGGTGATATTCCATGGCCTGAAGTTGATGCATCCAGTTGTCATTAAGCACATGATCAATGACCATGATTACACTCAATTCAAAACGATACATGGTAGACGGGTAATTTTCCCAGCGATATCCTCGAGCATTTGCAGCCAACAAAGTAACAGAAGACGATAGATATCCTTTGTGAAGGACACGTTCAACTAAAGATGGCAGGAATTCGGCAACTTTACATATGCGGATTGGTGATATTAAGGTAGACAATCGTTGGGTGGTTCCATATTCGCCTCTATTGTCAGAATCATACAAAGCGTAGACTATTGCAGATCTCTGAAATATATTAACGACATCGGCAAGTACGTGATGGAAGTTTTTGGTGTTCGAGCTGAAAATGGTGACAGGAATGCAGAACGAGTTGTCGATGAAATGGAAAATAGGTGTGCCAATTATCATGCTCCGGAATATGAATCAGCTAAAACTCTGCAACGGTACGCGACTAGCGGTCAAGAACTACATGAACAACCTGGTGGAAGCAACGATTTGCAGTGGTTCTTTCAAAGGTAAAGATGAAGATTCCTAGGATTCCCACGATCCCGACGGATACACCATTTCAATTCAAAAGATAGCAATTTCCCATTCGATTGTCATTCGCAATGACAGTTAATAAAGCTCAAGTTCAATATATTGCGTGTTCCCGTATCGGTACACCAGATAGCCTTCATATTTACGCGCAGAAGGGAGAAACGAAAAATATTGTATACCAACAAGTATTACAAAATGAAAGTATTTAAAACTTATGATTTGTTGTGTTCCTCATTTCTTATGCGTTCAGCCACAATATGCAACAGCAAAACGTGGCAGAGTACAGCTGTAAATATAGTTTTCTATAAATTTTTATTGGTACATTTTTTTCTTTTTTAATTTTTTGATTTCTTGAGCTTCTTGAGCTGATAGTACGTAAAGTTAACTTTTGCACAAGGTCAATTAAAACCTTGAAGAATTAACGTAAAATAATGGAACTGTCCTTCTAATGATTTTTTAAGTTTTTGCAGCATTTGTTTTTTAAAACTGTGCAAGAAAAGCTATCCCATCAAATGGCTAACACCTACAGTTCATAAGAAAAGCGATTAAACAAAGATTTGTTAACCTTTCTGTTAGCTTCCCGGATCCCAAAATTTCCGCACTTAAACAAGTAAGAGCCGTTCGGATTTAAAATTAGTGTATTCTCAAATGGTTGCCCTATTTGAACATAGTGAAAATTGCTTCGTTAAATATTAAAATATTAAATTAAATGCATAAACATATTTTTGTCTAGATTTTATGTATTTGTACCTTATAGCCTATTCCCATAGGCCAACATCCACCATGGTCCGTAAGGTTTAGCCGTTCCGAAAATTTCCCAGTTATTCCACCATCCATCTGGGATGTTCATAATTCGCACGTTTCTGTGCGGTATTTTTTCGATAATTGTCAAATGCATTTGACATTTACAACAAAAAATCGGAATTCACTACGAAAATGTAAACAATGACAGGAAAATGGTAAAAAAAAACAACAAAACATCTGATATGTCAGAATTGTCTCAGGCACAAATACACGGTTTGTGGACTAAACTTTATAGACTATCCCCGAAATGGATGGTGGCCTGCTAGAATAGGCCATAAACAAACTTTGGACAACCAAAATAAAAACGAGAAGGAACGTGTGAGTCGCTTCTGGAGACGCGACTCTACTTATACCCGCACTCAGTCTGTTTAGAGGAGGATACCAAATGTGTCACCTTTATTTACAATGAAACGTCACGAACAGATTAATTTACATATATGTTTGTTTACGTCAAGACTCTGGCTAAGGGAAGGAGGACCGAATTGCCCGTGCCCTACGCGATTCTACGAAATAGAGAGCGATAGAGTGATAGATCGAGATAGTGATTTCGGAAGGCGATAGAAAGAAAGGTGCGAAACGAAGAGACGAAAGAACGGTTGAAACGGCAATTACAGTGAGGGGGCGGGTGTAGGTACATGTTGATTACAATTAGGTACAATGGGCAGTGCAAATAACGAACAAATAACAGGAATTACTTTAAGGCTGAATCAGACTTTTTTACTAGATACTAGAAAGTGTGGGCGTTCCGAAAGCTGTGGATGGTCGTAAAGGTAAAATAGAATGGACGAGTGATCCGATGATAGATCTGTTAAGTAATCTACATAAACCTGAGCTTTCATTACTCTTCATGTAACTGCAAAATCAATCAAGCCAGGTTGCTTGTTTGGATCTGTGTGCCAATATGTAGGCTTGCCCGTAGAGATAAATTCTAGCTTGTGTCGTAGCGTTATTATAGCGTTATATAGTTTTCTTCCTTTCGGGTTGGTAAGTCGAGATCCAATGGGTTTGCTTGGCATTGTAGTCACCAGCTGCTATAAATCAGTCACCTAGTAGGTCGAAGAATTTTACAAATTCTGTTTCGGAAATGCAGCAGCGCGTTGGGCTTGGTTTAGGTGGCCGCTCTGAATTTCAATGTCTTGTGCCTTACCATCGTGATGATTTGTCGCATAGAAATGAATTATTATATCCATCGAGGGGAAAATATTTTTTATTTGCTGGTGAGTCTGAACATGGCGTCAATGTCGTGTTGAGCGAGGAAATGTAAGAGCTCGCATTTGTGCTGCGAAATGCCATTTTCATTCTAGAAAAATATATCAAAACAAACCATTTAAATAGATTTCTGTTTGATTAGGAGCTCTAGGTTCAGATTTTGGTTACGCATAAGCTCCTGCATCGTTTGTTGTATTGCTACCATTGTGTTTATTATAGTAACCAGCATTGACTTAATTCCACTAGCCAATGGGGAAGGACTTGCAGGGGAATGCTGGGTAGTAATTTCTGGGATCTGATTTGATGCCTGAAGCTGCATTATTCCTGCAGTGGTTGGTTGAAGTGTCGGCTTAGAGACTGAGGTATACGACCCGTTTTTGTAACTTAACGCCGAGCAAAAGAAACTCCTGGATTCCTAGTTAATGGTATACATGGTAAAATTTTTTTTTGAACGACCGGTTTTCGAGCTGAAGTTATTTGTTGGTTTAGGCGATTTTTCAATTATTTATAGACAGGACAACCTCTAAAGTTGGCGGTATGGTTTCCCCCACAGTTGGTACATTTTTTGGCAGATGGTTCCGCCTTATTTACGGGGCCGGCCTCAGTGAGATTAACATCAACACAGGCAACGACCCGTCAACCATTAACGACTTCAGACGTATTTTTGTATCGCCCCGCCGTGAAAGTCCATTAATCGCAAATTAATTCATGAAAAATCGCTCAGGGTATGCATGGTCGTGTAATCGTGTAAGAAAGAATAATAGAAATAATAGAAAAAAAAAAAGAAAAAACTGTCAACGTAAATGAGTACCAGCTCGATAAAGAGCACAAGCACTGTAACCAAAGTCAAAATGAGCCAAGCCCGACAACCGCAACAAGACGAGCTTCGGCTCTGCAAGCAGAAAACAACTCGTACTTTACTATACGCTCACCAAAGTTAGCAGTACCAACAAAAACTGCAACGCTGCAAGTGAACGAGGAGAGAGCTCGCTCTCTCTCCCCAGCATTGCAGAGTGGGTCATGGAGTGCTCAGTGCTCATCCCCAGACTTTTACTGCCTAACCAATGATTTGCTCATATCGACAACAACTAGTACAATGCCCTCGCTTAAAACTGTGTGTTTCAACCACAACAACAGACACTGCAATTGCTCAGCGCCCGTTAATTTATTCTGGGCTCGATCGCTATGTGCAAATCAAAAAAAAATTGAGCCAACAAACTGCGAACAATAATAATGCAGCTAAAATAGCTAAAACAACCGAGAACACTGTGCCACAAAAAGCTCCAGCAAACAATAGATTTGCGATACTTAGTGTCAAAAATTGTGCTGAACTGGTCAAAAAAATTGTAGCATACAACAGGCAGGCTTTCGGAGCAGATGGAAAAGTAAATCGGAGGGGGGAGTACGCGCTGGCGTCGGCTTTGGTCTCTGATCGGCGGGGTTTGGGTTATGGGCCATGGTACCACCAATTTAGAGCTCCTGTAAGAATGTAAGAGATTACTTGCTAGGTACATATGCGTATGATGATAAATGTCGATGTGGATCATGACTAAAATTACATATTTGAAACTAAAAATGCTACGTACACATGGGTATGATGATAAATGTCGATGTGGATCATGACTAAAATTACATATTTGAAACTAAAATTGATTGGATAGCGTTCACTTCCTGACTTCAGAGGAATTCAAAGAAATTCAATTTACGAATGGAGAAAAAGATTTCCATGACAGACGGTCATTTGAAAATTAGTCGCATGGTGCATAGGTATTTGGCAAACTCGGTTATGGTGGAAAACCCACACAAGGCAGACAAACTACCACCTTCATTTTCTCATGGCTCGATATCAATAGATAGGTTAATCACTTACTATATTGTGTTTCATGTTGCTACACGCAGAAAGATCTTTCCTTGTGTTCGCTGTGAGTTTATTTGATGAGTAGATGGATAAGTAGATTATTTGTTAGTTGAATGTGTCGATAAAGGTTAAGGTGATGGTGTGTGGCGTCGAGACGCGGGGGCAATGACCTGAGGTGCCGGTTTGGTTGTTATGTTCCCTTCGGGACAACGCATGTGGTTCCTAGGGACGGCCATCAACAAGTCCGAACATACCACCAGTAAGATGACGGGGAAACCTCGCTGTTCGCATCACATAGGAAAAGCATCCATTCACCAGGTTGCTATATACACCTACGGAGTCGATCAGAGGGCGATCAAATAATCAGCAGTGCTATCAGTCCAGCCGAGCTTGGGGCGTGGCGGCTGCTCAACCCCGTTATGTTATGCGTGGAGCAACCAAGGTCAGAGTTATGCACACACGTGCAAACATTGGTGGCTCCCAAGCCGGGATTACTGGTGCTAGTCCTAGACACGGAAAGAGAGGAGGCTGCTCAACTTATCGGCAGTAGCTCGGTTGATAGCTACCCAGATGGAATTGCACCACGACTCGCACAAAGGATGAGACAATTGAAGAGGTCTTTGTCCAGACGGTTTTAGTTGGGCTGATGATGTTTTGGCGATGAGTAAATAACAGATTCGACCAACTGCACTTTGTTGTATGAATTGACCTTGCCTTTGTACGGTGCAAGGGCACTGGGTCAGATCTACAAAATTTTTTGTTTACGCTGACGGCCCCCGAGGAGAAAGAGATCGATACCTGGACTACGAGGTACAGGAGTCCACGTTTTTTTTCCACTCTCCTGGGTTCTGCTTCTGTTATAGAGATTTCAGGCAAAGCAATTGTTAATAAAATGAAATGCAATGAAATGGTAAAATATGACAGCGAACATTAACCACAATTTATTTACGGCCTAGTTTTAGGCGGTAATATCCAACTAGCCGTTTATATTTCTGTGCAGTAACGCTTTTACTTATAAGCTGTTGCTGCAACCACTCTCCTCTCTCATCGTATTTCAACCGATTTCGCTTTAAGCGTCTGCTCTACACATTGGTCTGATTGCTATCTCTTTTGAACTTTTTTTTTTCCTCGAATTAAGAAAATAAAAAGAGAACGACATGCGTTTGTTCATAAGGCAGACGCAGAAAGGCTTCAAAGAGCTGATCGTAGGCTTTAAAGAGCAATATGATCGACTCTTGGCCAGGGACACTCAGTTCAGCAGTTTACAGCTGCTGGCTGAGTCTCCGAGGAGCAAGAAGTCTACTCCGCGGGACTTGCAAGTGCCGACTGCCTCATGTCCGCCGCCAGCCGAAAAACTTACTCCGACCACTCCCTTAGTGCAGCAGTTGATTACGTTTGCTACTCCAAGGGCAACGATCGCAGCTGGTGATGCAGATTCGGGAGCCGCACTCTTTTTCTTGAAAGTCTCGCATTCTCGTTTTATGTTATTGTGTTTACCGAGACCTGGTTAAAGCCGGATGTTTACGCCAAATTAGAAAAATTCTTTGGGTCGATTGCTTGGTCTATGCTTTGTCTTGGATCCGACCATAGCGTTGTTAACCCGAGCCCTTCCGCTCACTATACCTGAAGACTCCTACCCAGGGACTGTAAATAATGATTATTTGTTTTTTATTATTACAAAAAATCATTCACATAAAAACACTTTAAGACAGCGAGAAATATACCAATATTCATCGATAAAGGTTATCTTCGCATTTCCACCATGATTCGAAAATTTCAAGTATTATTGACTCACTCAGAACATACCCGTACTCAAAAAAGAGTATATTAGGTATAAAAGGGGTATATTAGATTTGTGGTAAAAGTGGATGTGTGCAACGCAGAGAAGGAAACGTTTCCGACCCCATAAAGTATATATATTCTTGATCAGCATCAATAGCCGAGTCGATATAGCCATGTCTGTCCGTCTGTCTGTCCGTCTGTCCGTCCGGCCGTCTTGTTTGACGCCTGGATCTCAGAGACTATAAGAGCTAGGGCAACCAAATTTGGCTCATGTGATATCACACTGTTACAAGTGTATTTCAAAATTTTCCCCCGCCCCCTTCCACCGCCAGAAAGGACGAAAATCTGTGGCAGTCACAATTAAATAAAAACGCAGTATCGTAGAGAATGATCATATCTACCACATTGCTGAATCTCAATCAGATGGGATCATAATTATAGCCAGAATGAAGAAATTAATTTTCAGTTGCTTCCGGCAAGAGACACGCTACCCCTAGCGGAGGAGATGTAGAATCTGAATGGTACATCTATAATCTACATGTTAGATGTACAATATACATTGTAGATGTAGATGTAGATAACAGATGTAGAAAAAAAATGTAAAATGTTAAATTTTTTTTGTAATTCTAAAATTCTAAAAAATTATGCTTAAAAATGTATGTACTGACTAAGTACGGGTATAAGTAGAGTCGCGTCCCCAGAAGCGACTCACACGTTCCTTTGCTCAAAAATAAAACTCAAGTTTTAATTTCGACTTTTCCTTAGGGAATAAATAAAAATATTATATTTATTCGTACTCAGTAAGAAAAGAAAAACATAACAAACAATTTTTTTTATAAAAAAAAAAAAATTCAGGAAAAATGTATTTGAAAAAAAAGTTTCAATAATTTTATTTATTTATATTCAATTTAAAAAAAATTAGCTTCTGTAAAGACTCCGAAGACAGGTTGCCCCTCAGATCCAATAATTTCAATCGGAGGGCAGAAAACGCTCTTTCCACACTGACTTGCGTTGCAGGAGCAGAATGCACAACTTTGGCCAGCTGATATAAATTAGGATACTGGAAATTTTTTGTTTCCCAATATTGCATAATATTATAATTTACATCAATTGGCTTTGGGCTATAATTGTCAATTTCTAGATAAGCTATTTGCAATTCTTGTCAATTACTTTATCTTCCTCATCGTCATCTGAAACTACCTCAATAGAATTGAGAAATTCATTTAGGAGAGAGCAGGTATTTGATGCATATGAATCTTTGTTCTCTGCCTGAGAAGATGTTGATGGCTGTGAGTTGCCAATGCATGGAGTTGCCATTAATCTAAATAAATAATATAAAATAACAAATTTAAACATTTTAAGTATACACGATAGTCTTTAGATATTTACTTACTTTTTGGTCCACATTATATATTCTTAGCATAAGTTGTTTAAGGTGAACCCTAGCGAGCATAAGTGTTAAGGGAGTTTGCTACAGTACTCTTCTTATTCTAGGATCCAAATAAATGCTGCAGACTACCACATGATTTTCCATCAAGGGTCTATCTCTATTTTGGATGCACTGGTGTAATATTGGGCTTTGGAAATATTTTGTAGCTCCGACTGCAAGTTTTAGCTCTAACCACAGCTTGTAAAAATCACCCATATACAATTGGGTACTCTGCAGTTTAAGCGTGGCGCAGTTTACCGGTTCCAAGATGCTCCCAATCAGATGAAGTCAGCTTGATTGGACTACTCACGTCCTCGTCACAAGACTCTTCAAACTTCAACAATGTATTTAGCATTGTAAACGTTGAGTTCCAGCGAGTAGGAACATCCAGTTCTGGTTTTGGTAATGATTTAGCCATAATTAAAGACCTTTGGAAATTAAAAATGAATTATTTGAAATATGAAAAATGGTTTTATAACACGCAGTTATATATACACGGAGTTCTGAGAATCTTTATAATTTTCCGTGCTTTCTCAATGAACTCTTCGGACTCCACGTGTTTTAAAAAATCTTTTGCAGCAAACTGCAGGGTATGTGCTGCAAATTTAATGGAGGATATTGAAAATATCTTAGCTTCCTTCAGCAGTGCCTCATCATCCAAATTCCTGAAGAATTTTTTTTTATAAAAAAAAATTGTTTGTTATGTTTTGTCTTTTCTTACTGAGTACGAATAAATATAATATTTTTATTTATTCCCTAAGGAAAAGTCGAAATTACAACTTGAGTTTTATTTTTGAGCAAAAAATAAAACTCAAAGAATAAAGATTATTTTTTGAGTTATAAAGTATAACTTAAAATTAATCATTATGTTCTGAGTGAGTCAATAAAACTTGAAAATTAATCATTATTGTATAATTACAGCCCCTGCTCCTACCATCCTACATTCGAAGTGTCAGTCGATATTGGCCCAACTGTATTGGATCGAATGGGTAGGCTACCTGAACGTTTCCGCTGCTTTCGTAAAGCCGAGTTTACGAAGCTTAATAACCTCATTAGTGATTTTGATTGGCCCGCTCTGTACTTGTGCACTGACGTTATGAAAGGCACAAACATTTTTTACAATGTACTTGACACATTTTTTGATTCTTGTGTCCCACTTTCTTGTCCGGTTAGACCTGGAAAGCCTCCTTGGTTTACCAAAGAGTTAACCAGTCTAAAAAACTTAAAATCACGACTTTATAAAAAATTTCGAGAAGATGGTTCTCCCTCTTCTCTTTCTCACTATGTAATAAATAGCTCCGTCAAATTTCTCCGTTCTTAACGCTCAATGCTATAAAAACTACCTATCTCGATGCAGGATACGATTTCCACAGGACCCTAAACAGTTTTACAGCTTCGTAAATAGTAAGCGTAGAACGCACATCCATCCTCGCTATCCTTTCTCAATATGTCAGCAAACAATGATCAGGAAATTGCCGATCTTTTTGCCAAATTTTTCCAAACAACCAATTCTCATGAAAGCTACTCTGCTCAGCCGTATCCATACAGTTTACAAAGGTAAAATGGCATCTACAGCCCCTTGTTAAATGAAAGCTCACTGCTTCATGATCTTCATGTTTTCACCAGGTCCCGACGGAGTTCCCGGCTGTGTACTTAGGTACTGTGCCGACGCTCTGTGTGGACCCTTGCTTAAACTATTCACCCTATCCATTAACTCATCATAATTCCCCCCATCTGGAAGGAATCTTTTATTATTCCGCTCCATAAGAAAGGTAGCAAGTCTGATGCAAATAATTATAGTTATCTAAGTTATCCGCTATTCCTAAAATGTTTGAAAAAATTTTAACTCGGCATATACAACATCTCTGTAAATCACTTATATCTCCGTCCCAGCACGGAGTTATACGGCGACGATCAACAACCACAAATTTATTAGAGTTTACCTCTTTTATCATTAAAGGCTTTCAAGGTAACTTGCAGACGGATTTCATTTACACTGATTTCAGTAAAGCATTCGATTCTGTAAACCATTCTCTTTTAGCACAAAAACTTGACCTTTTAGGGTTTCCGCCTAATTTTTTGAGATGGATTTCTAGCTACCTTCGTTCTAGGTCTGAAAGAGGACTCTCATAAACTCCTTCTCTTCACCTGTTAAAGTTACTTCTGGAGTACCACAGGGCAGCCATCTAAGCCCCCTACTATTCAAACTCTTTATTAATGATCTGCCTTCAGTATAAACACACTCTCGAGTATACATGTGTGCGGATGATGTTAAACTCTGTGTCTAGTATAAAGAGATTTCATTTCACTCTCGCTTGCAATCCGATCTCAATAACTTTCAGTCATGGTGTTGTTTTATACTTTTTACTTTATGCTCTGCGTGACTACCATCATACCCTCGTAGATTGCTTTTAATAAACCTTCTAACCTTAGTTAGTCGTAGAAAAAAGCTTGGGGTAGTTTTTATGCACAACCTGATCAAGGTTGACGTAGATAGCCCTGACTTGTTGAGCCGCATAAACTTTACGAATTCTGTTAGATCTACTAGAAACTTTATTCCCTTGTTCCTTCCGCTTTGTAGATAAAATTATTCCTTCCACGAACCATTTAGGGTCCTATGCTCGGAGTTCAATTTCTTAGCTATCTTTGCATGTTTAGCTCTTTGAGTTGTGTTTAGCTCGAATTTTCCTCGAATTTTAGTCTAACACCTATCATCCTTGCATGCACTTGATGGTGCAGTCATTGCATATCAACGTCCAGACTAAAGGATAAATGCACGATAAGCGTCGAATATTACATATTTTTATGAACTTGTGGTACCAACCAGTGAGACCTAAAAAAACACGTACTTGTTTCACAGAACGAGGGATCGGGAACTTGGGCAAAACTTAGACTTGTTACATAAGATTTTCCGCGGCTGGAGACACCACATAATGTCGCTGCCTGATTGCCTTAGCGCGACCCACGTCTATATCGTGAGACAACTAACTCGTTTTCCCAAGAAACAAGTTGACCGTTTTCGCCAACTGATCTTGCTGCTGCGAATTCTTGGAAGTCCTGAAGTCAAATTTCTTGGCAGATATCCAACATGAAATCTTGCATATTCCGGTTCTGGCGGTAGCGCAATTGCGAAACATAGTGCGCACTCGCGAACGATTTTTGTAGTCTGTGGCCTCCCGAAGCCAGTCCAATCCGTTCCGTTCACAAAGCAGTCCTGTTCCAAGGACAGTGCACTCGTTCCACAGCAACGTGAATACGAGCAAGAGCACGTGTGATCTCTGCTCCAAGGAGAATCACCCAATCCGACTATGTCCTCATTTCCTACAAATGACCGTTGATGCTCGGTCCAGCTGCATAAATCAAAATCAGCTCTGATTAAATTGCTTCGCAAAAGGCAATTTTCTTGGATAATGTCAAAGCTCCCACAATCGCAACTCTTGTGGAGGACGACACCACACGCTTCTGCATCGTGGCAATCCAGTTTCCAGCGAGTCACATTCCACTTCCGTACTACAACCGTACCCAGTAACTTCTGCAAAAAATTCAAGTTCTTCCGAACCTCAGCCTAACGTTCAGAAGTATTTCGCCTCCGGCACAAGGTCTGTCCTTCTAGGCACGGCAATTATTAACATTTGCCACCTAGGGAAAAATTTCCGCGCCCGCGCTCTGATCGACTCGGGCTCCAAGGACACGTATTCCTCAATCAGACAGTACCCGCTCAGTCCGATAAGCTCTGTCAGTTTTCCATTCGCTCCCCAACGAGGCCGGATTTACAATTAAACGCCAATTCCAAGCTCACTTCTAATGCTTCTTCGACTTTTTCATTTCGCCCTAGCCTTCCACATACAAATATGGTTTCTCGATCCCGTTTCGACAGCACCGTGGAGAGCGGACGTTCCCGAGGTTCTGAGTCTGTTCTGAAATCCATCCTCTTCGGAAGTGCCTCAGCTTTCTCCGCCTGGATTCCGAAAGAAGGCTCCAAGCTGTCCTCAAATTCAGCTACTGCACTAATTGCCTGGCTTACCGACACTCCGGCCAGGATTGCCGAAGCGGTGATCGGTGTAAGGTGTGTAACCGGAGCTACCTCACGTTACTACACCTTCCCGAGTCTCGGCACCCATCTGACTCCACTGTGGCACCGCCGCCTTCATCTTCAGCATACAGCGCCGATGTGTGCCCGCGTCTTCCTGTGAGCCGCCCGTCATAGGAATCCCGGATCTATCAGCAACCTTCTTGCTTCAAAATCAGAGCATATAGGGTCTTTCCAATCCTGCAAGGGGGGGAGAATGTTTTGAGTGGGGACGACGCTGATGGGGCAACAGCTCTGTGGGCATTCCAGCCACACCACTGTTAGCATTCCAGCTACGCAAGCTGTTGCCCTTTCCCTCGCTCTCACGCTTATGAGCATTTTCACCCTCGGTGATGAGCTCTCGCGCGCTCAGACTCACCACATCGCTTTACACTCATAATCAAAACGGCCGTTTGCATGCGATCCTACTTGTACATACATATTGAATAAACCCTACTTTTCTTGGGAACTAACCGGTGGAACCCCCCTGAAACGCCTCGCCGCTTATTCAGTAGGAAACCCTCACCGCAGTCCAAATGTTTCAAATTCTAGTTGTGACAACAGAATTGTAAACGGTTTACCAAATCACACACACACAAACACACATCAATATTTGGTGACCCCGACGAAGGAAATCCTTTACAAACTGTCCAACAAGCGACGGAAAAAGGATATAGCCTGCAGATCACACTGAAAATGTCACCAGAACTCTTCAACACAAACTGGCAACAACGGTAGAATCTCCTACCAATAAGTAGAACCATTTTCCAGATCTGTCACTTTCAGATCATCAGCCAACAAGATCAATGATCTATAAGATTACCATTGAAAACAGCACAAAACCTCCATCCAGTATGTCGTCTGTACTTTTACTTTGACCAACATCGGTTGCGAATAGGGGCGTATCCAGCTTTAAAGCAAATAAAATACTCCCAACGGGCCAAAGTAATAAGAAAGAGGCAAAATGGATTCACACAAGGAGGAAACGCTGCCGCCACAGAGGCTTACAGCAAATTGCCTACACTATGTCGCCGACAAAAGGCCATAGTAGAGTCCTTAAAACGCATTCTGAGAAAATTCTCAGAGGCGGGAGGACGTACATCAAGTGATTTGATAAAATCACTATGGACTCAAGCACAAGAAGTCCATTTTACTATACACGAGGAATATGATAAACCAGAAGAAGGAGGATAGAACATGGGAGCCTACCTGACCCTAGAAAAAGAGGTACAAAGAGCATTGGCAAAACCAGCCACATCAAACAATAATGACGTGCAGGGACATACCAATATGGTCCCATTTATATGACCTGTTCTCTGATACATAAAACAAGCATGCAGTACGGAAGATGTGGTATCTAAAAACAACCGTAACTGGAGAGGCAGAAAGATTGATCCGACATATCGATCTAAAGGAAGATAATTATGTGAGCGCCTGGGAAATTCTGGTTGATACATACAACAATCCCAGAGACGTCGCTAGCACGGTATTGAACCGCTTCCTAAATTATAACACAGTTAATGACGACTCCAAGTCATTAAAAGAGTTGTACGTTACAACTATCGAATCGCTGGCATCACTAAATTGATTGGGCATCAATATATCCAACTGAGATCCAATATTGATTGCCGTCATCAAAAATAAGCTGGATATCACAATTGGTGTCACGCTTAAAAAAATGCATTTTGGAAACAATGCTCTACGGAATACCACCACGAACTACAAACTCGGTGATCGCGTTCGACTCCCAGCGTTCCTAATAACGTATAAAGCCTCACCTGCCTTTATCCACCTTGCGGTGGAGGTATAGATATCGATGTAATGTGAAAAATCGAGCGTCATTCTGAATATATACCTTTGAAACAAACCACTGTCTTGCCATTTTTTTCGTCTACTTTGCGACTTATTTCCCCCGAACTCACCCACTCACTCACTCAGAAGCCTGCGTGCTCCTTCATTTTGGTCCTTCGAGCCGGATCATTAAGCATTGGAGAAATTTCCTCCTACTATCCAGCTTGCAGAGCGGGATATTTGAGGAACCGGAATCCCAGCTAAGTACAAGCTTCTTTGATTCTAAGACACTCCGTCCGTCGTCCGCTTCTCCAGAATCCAAGTATAGGTATATTCCCAGACTACGTCGGGCCATATGTACATACATACATACATACCTCAACCAGAAAACGAGCGGTGAAGCCCACGACATAATGCCACAGGCTCCGCTCAAGAATGATGGGTTTGATTCCGCTACACCTTCGTGAGCGTTTCCAAAATAAAAGGCTGATACTTATAGCACAGCAGAAGATCCTTTTCAGCTTGCCTTCCATTCGATCTGATACTGGAGCTGCCTTAAAGGAGCTCCAGAGGTCTGTTCACAAGTGCCTCACGACCCTTCAGCACTCCGAGGTCTCCACAGACAGCTGCTTTGCAGATGGCGTGCTAGTGTACCTCATTATCGCGCAGTTGCCAAAGGCGACCGTGTAGCTTTGGGAACAATCGGTTCCGAACAAAGTTGAGGTTCCGACGTGGCGCGCCATGGACAGAGCTATTGCTTAGAGCTATTGTTCTACAAATGTCCACCAGGTGCTACAGGGCACAGCAATAGTGGACATTTGTCAGCCGGCACAAGATACAAGGCTAGAGCCCTGATCGACTCCGGATCTGAGGCCACCTTTATTACTGAGCGGATGTTCAAAATCATTCGGCTGCACTTCCAAGCCGTCCAGGCTCAAGTCACCGGTTTGAGTCAAACGGTAGCCGCCAAGACTCAGAAACTCTGCCACTTCATGATCGGCTTCGCCTTAAGGCCAGGTCGAGTATGTTCTTCCGCAATTGGCAGGTAACCCTGTACCGCAGAATTACATGACAGACCTTTCTAAACTCCATTTATTTGTGGCTTGCTCTTGGGACAAGAGACTATCTTCGGATGGATCCTATCTGGTCTTGTTGCTGCTGATTCGTCTCGAATGATCTCTTCCTTCACCACGAAGATCTCGGTGAGCTCTGACGTTCGACTCGGGAAACTTCTCACAAAGTTTTGGGAGGGGGAGGACCTTTCAGAGAGACCTACGAGCGAGTCAGACTCCATTTGCGAGGACAATTTCCTCCAGACCACGCAGCGAGCTCCCGACGGGAGATACATAGTCACTCTTCCATTCAAAAGTCCAGAAAATATATACTTGGGCTACTCCTTCAGCTCACGCCCAGTTTCTGAGAAACGAGCAACGTCTGCGGAGAAAATAGCAGTACGACGCCGTCATTCACGAGTATTTCGAGCTCGGCCACATGAAACAGGTTCCACCTAGTCATGACTTCGGCACAATGACCAAGGTGCGCGTGGTCTTCAACGCGTCCAGCCCGTCTTCGAACGGAAGAAGCCTGCATATTGAATATTGCATTCAGGGCCTGTCCTTCAGTCCTACTTGACCACGCAAATCCTCAAGTAGCGCGTATTCCGATAGGTTTTCAACGCCGACATCAATAAGATGTATCGACAGATCCTCGTAGCGCCACAACACACTCCATACCAGTGGATAATCTTTCGCAATCCTAGCGGGGACATGTGTGACTATGAACCCGATACGGTCACCTTCGGAGTCAATTGCGCGCCATTTCTCGCCATTCGCGTCCTAAGGCAACTCGCACAAGAAGTGCGTCCTAGTTTCCCAATGGACATCCTGGAAAATAACATGTACGTAGACGACGTTCTAGCTGGTGCACATACCCAGCCTCAGGAAATTTCCGCCATCGCCGAGTTGCGAGAAGCACTTGATTCCGCTGGCTTTCCACTCCGAAAATGGACAGCAAATCAGAAGGTCGTGCTGAGCAACATACGTCTCGACCACTTACTGCGAGCTGATTTCCTCCAACTCGAAGAAAGCAGTATCGCAAAGACTTTGGGGATCCGATTTTAAGCCAGTGCTGACGAGTTTTTCTTCGTCCCTCCCGAATTGATTTTTCAGGAGTCCGGCACGAAGCGCAATGTGCTGTCCCAGATTGCGAAGCTGTTTGATCCAGCAGGATGGCTTGCCCTCTTTGTCATCCAATGGTCAATCGGGTGGCCTAGATAGCCAGCCATGGTCTAAGACCCATCGACCCCGCGGGGAACAACATGTGGTGGCATGGTCCTGACTGGCTGTGCTGTCCGCAGTCAGAGTGGCCGTATCCACTGGACTCATCGCCGGAGACTGACTTGGAGAAGCGACCAGTCAAGGTGCTGCATGCAATTAGCACATCCTCTGACATCCTCATCCGATTCTTGGATCTCGGGCGCGCTTTGCGCGTGCTTACCTATGTAAAACGATTTATCCAACGATGCATAGGAGTCAGTCCATATTTCAAAGTAGCCAAGCGGGGCAGAGATAGCGGCCGCACGCAGGGCATGCACTATGCGGAAGAACATCGGTGGCTTGCAACCAAACGTCCTCTCCCTGCATCGAGTTCCGTACGGAATCTTAATCCATTCATTGACCAGAATGGTGTCATGCGATCATGTGGTTGAGTCCAAGCCTCCGCTTCGTGTGCCCTATAACGAGAAGAATCCGATCATACTGCCAATCGCATCCCTTAATCCATCTCAAGCGACTCCAAACCCAATTAATGGGTGACCTCCCGTCCACAAGAGTCACATTCTCCAGACCATTAACATATACCGGAGTCGACTTTGCCGGTCTATATCGTGGCGGTTCATCCGGGAGCCCCACACATGGGTGGCCTTTGGGAAGCAGGAGTGAAGAGTTTCAAGACTCTGTTCCAATGGTCAATGTGTACGGCCAAATATATATTGAGGAGTTCGCAACCTTACTCTCCAAAATTGAGTCTTGCCTTAACTCTCGACCGATCTCTCCTATGTCCGAAGATCCTAATGACCCGCTGGCCCCAAAGCCCAGGTCACTTCCTGATCGGCGGGCCGCTACTCTCCGTGGCGGAGCCCGAAATCAAAGAGAGCGCCTCCTCCATCCTTAACCGCTGGCAACATATTCAGGCTCTCAACCAGCAATTCTCTTCGCGCTGGAAAACGGAGTACTTGCGAGAGTTGCACAAGCGAACCAAATGGCAGCATCCAACAAGAGACCTAGAGGTGGGAGACCTCGTGGTTATCAAGGCGGATAACATCCCCTCTCATTGCGTCTCGGACGGGTACAGACAACGTACCCTATGCCCGATGATAAGGTCCGTGTGATAGACCTTACCACGTTCCGAAGCCTTATCAAAAGACAGACTACCAAGATCGTCATGCTGCCTATGGAATCGGATATCCAGTCCACCTACTCCCGCGTAGGATCCGATCCATAAGAATCCGCCTTCATCTCCTTAGGCTTAAGTACAACTCGTCCATACATTTCTTCTTCTACATATATCTATCAATCCAAACTTCCGATTTCCACAGCCACGTTCTGATCATGGCACCCCATCAGTCCACATGCTACCAACGCAAAATCACCGAGAATCAAGCCCACGACAGCAGACGTACCCGAGGTACCATGCCCTACCGCTGCCGAGTTTGCGCGAGGCGTACATCCTCTCGGGAAGTGCGGGCAGTTCCTACGGCTAAGCGATGAAAAGCGTTTGCAGGCGGCGCTCATCAACCAGTACTGCCTCAACTACCTGGCCCACGAGCACTCGGGGCGCGACTGCCGCAGCGGGGACAGCTGCCTACATGTCCACAAGCAAAACCACACCCTACTGCATACTGCATACACATCGGCGTCGACCCACACCAGTCACACCGTCCTCACTAGCTGGACACCGAGCTCCGACGACAGCGTCCCCCCACCATCGAATGCGGACCACACTGGCTGATCGACGGGCTCCTCATCCGAGGATGCCGGCATCTTCCTCCAGACGACCTCCAGCTCTGACCACACTGCTGCAGCACCGCAACCCGCAGGTGTTACCGACCGCAAACATCACCGTCGACAACGGGACCACCACGTATGAGACCCGGGCGTTGATCGATCACTGCCGCCCCATGTCAGTAATCAACGCGTCGCTAGCCAAGGCATTTCATTTGCGCACGTCCATGATCGGTGACGACGAAGCCTGTGCAGCAGTGCTCCGGTCACCGATGTCTCCGGACTTCCCGTTGGAGGTCGTGTTCCAAGTGGACCCGAAGCTGCATTTGCCCACTCTTTCCGCGACCATCGGTGATCGAGTACGGAGCAAGTTCGATCACCTCACGTTGGCCGACGACAATTTCCATCGCCTGGCCACTGTGGCTCTCATCCTGGGAGCGGACGTATACGGGGACATCATCCGCGATGGAATGCTGCCGAGTGCGTGGGTCTCCCCCCTGCCCAGCACACCGTTTTAAATCTTCTGCAGCACTGGACTCCCCATAATTTGCAATATATTGCAAGGGCCGCGGGATGTTTGCGTTCGGCTCCCAGCGTCCCTAATCACGTATAAACGTATACAAAATGGAAAACCACCGCTCCAAACGTGACCGAAGGATTATTAGCTTTGGTGAAGGAAGACAACCGTCCAGTAATGAAGTGGCCAATGGGTCGCATCATCAAAACTTATCCTGGGCATGACAACCATGTCCGAGTGGTTGTTGTCAAAACACCGTCCGGTGTATACAATCGCCTAATCAGTCTTCTCGCCCCAATATTCTCAGAGCAGGTAGCAACAAAACGCTCCAAAATGCTATTCAAGACATTGCGGAACAGAGGAGCCACCAACACCTCGAAAAAGGTTATTACCTACGTTAACATCCACATTGTTAGTGTTAATTCTCATGCTGCCAATAGCATTTTCACAATCAATAAATGTGACGCAATTTGCAAACAAGCCTGGAATATTCTCTGAAAAACTTTGAACCGCAAGAATGACCACTTCTGAATGGACCATGATTATATACTAAGGAAAACTTCTTGATAACACAGATCACCGCTGGGTATAGTAGGAAACGTAGCGCACCAGCTGTTCGGTGTACTCTACATATGCTGAGAAAATGACCGAAGTAATCGAAAAGGTACAAACCAACAAAGACTTTCTGCTACATCTACTACGAAATCACACGTCAATTGTCGACACCACAATGCACGTAATCAGGAAGGATAAGTCAGCAATGGACAACCGCCTTAATGTATTGGAACAACAAGTGGCAACAGTCAGCCGGCATTCACCATCGGACAATAAGCCCAACGCTAGTATCTCCTGAGCAATTAAGAGAGAAACTAGACCAAATCCGGGATTACTTGTTAGTTGATCGAGTGCTGCCTGTCAAAACACAAAATGTAATACAAATAAACAGGCTCATGCGAGCCGAAGGAACGTCATTTTGAAGGTGACACTACCCTTAGTTTGAATAGTTCAGCTCGAAGTTTTCAGTTTTTTGCCAATTCCGGTCTGGGACTCAACAAGTTGGAGCTTGTTGTAGTTTTACGGATGAATTCCTATTTTATAGTTTTAAGAATTTATGAATTAATTACACGGCCAGGAGAGTCAGTTAAGTTCAAATAGTTCGAGCATCACTTAGGGGAAGAGTCCAACAGCACTGTTCAGCTGAATCCAAAGAGAGGAGATCGCTGGTCATAGACTGCTGGGAGGAGAGACAATCCACATCAGCAAACTGTCATCAGCAAACTGTCATCAGCCACACTAAGAGAAGAAGTTCGCCAAGCAACGACGGCTGTCAAGCATTCGTAGCACACAGAGAGCGAGAGAACCGATTGAGGACAGAAAAAGAGCCTAAGGGAATCAGGCAATGACAGCGCAATCTGGACGGAGTTAATAGAGGGAGAGCGTTGATCAATGAAAGCCGTCGATCATACGCAGAACCAAGAGAGGGAGAGAGCCGAGCAATGACAGGTGCCGATAATGATAAGGGCTAAGGAGAGTGGTGCTTAGGGGGGCTAGAGAGTGATACTCACGGTGCGAAGAAATGCGTTCACGGTCCCAGGAGCAAAGTAGCACGCGTGTAAATTTCCTCACCCCGCTCAAAACGGGAACAAAAAGCAGCAGATCACAATGCAGCGGCCGTAGCCTGGAACAAGCGAAGAAGGTGAAGAAAAAGGAGGAGAAGCAGGAGAAGGGGTAAGCAGGCCTCGCTGCAAAGTGCGTAGGGCAAGACTGAGCGTGATATAGGTAGGGAATTAGGAAATATTATGGAATAAAGTAAGTCCCACTGGAGTTGCAAATGTGTTCATGATAATGGGGGAGGGAGAAATTCCCTGGCGAGTGGTGCCTTCCTTCCTTAACCCCCTTCCCACGTAGTTTGATGGTGAGAGAGCTCTATGCACATTTCCGTGAGTCTGGTGGGTGTCCACGTACTCTCTCTTTGTTGGGGACATCTTTTTAGGTGGATATCTTCATATTTGTCACACACGCCCCCTCGGAGAACTACCATTTTGCCGCGATTAAGCGTAAGGAACCCAAGAGCTATACCGGCGGTAGCGTACCGGCGGTAGCGTATGCTACCAGAAGGGCCACCTAAGCCGGGCAGGTCATGGGGGAGCGCCGAAGCTACCTGGCGGTAGGGATAAAACGCATGCGTAATGGGGGAAATGACCGATAACGATTCAACAGGTAAGGTGCAGGGAGTCGGAGACCCAGTACCGGAGGTGATTGGAGGTGCGACCGCAGGCCCCCCGGCGGCGACACCCTGTGACTGCAGGAAACCCGAAATGGCTTGGCTGCCAAATCGCGTATTGCCACAAGCGACAGAAGGATCTGAAGGTAGAAAGGGACGATAGAGGGGGAAGACCACACCTCCGACGCAGAAAACGGCGATGGCCAAGGAACCACCAACGTCTTCTGTGCAGAAGGCATCGGTGGAACGGACTGGTAGAGAGTCAAGGTTCAAGCGGCAGAGGTCGGAGTGTCCGAGTGCGAGGGTCCACAAAAGCTTCCGAGCCGAAGAAGGCGAAGCCAGAGGACATTCTGGCCAGCCTGGGATCGCCGGCCGAGCTGCAGGTAGCCATCATCTTCCCCAGAGGGGAAGATATCGGACGTTAATTGGCTGAAGGCAGAATCGGAGATCCTGACCGCCATGAAGGATGCGCGCAGATAACCCGTTTGCCTACGAGTTCAAGGGTATGAAGTGGTATACGGGAGTCAAAGCAGTGGCCTGTGGCAATGCAGGAACTCTTGAATTTCTCAAAACCACAGTCCAAGGTTTTGGTGAACTTTGTCCAGGAGCGGCACTCTGCGTGGTCCCCACGGATCAGATTCCCATGAGAACGATCATGAAGGTGTGGATTTCTCCCCCGATCCAGGCGGATGAGGATACGCTCGTTCTGATCAAGGCACAGAACCGGATCCTGAAAACATCTGACTGGACCATCACTCTGGATCAGTATTAGACAGGAAAGCCTTGCCAAACTCCTTGCAACGGACTGCCACAGTATGAAGGTGAACAGAATGAAGGTGGTGAAGAATAATCTGCATCACTCAAGTGTACAATCGGCGGACCTGCTGCGGTTTATGGAGGAGAAGGCGGTGGACGTCATCCATGAACCCTGGATTGTAAGTGAAAGGGTTCGGGGATTGAACGGTCGCGGATACCGCCTTCTCACGCCACACCTCGCGAGTAAACCAAGAACCTGTATCGTGGTAAGGAACGAGCTTAATGTTCTGTTTTCGTCCGGGTACAGCACTCTGGACCAAACGATGGCACTATATGAGAGGAAGGACGCGAAATCGTTCGTTCTCTTTCGTAGTGACCAGACGTGTTTTTGTTTTGCGCTCCGCATTTTCCTTTTGTTTAACTTAAACAGCCGGTGTTTTTGATCTATAATTTAACTTTCTAACTAACTTACACTAAAATCAACTTTTACCGCGGGTGCTTGCCTAATAATTGTGTAAAAACACAACTTATTTAATTAATTTTGTGCGTCGGTTATTCGTGTGTTTGTGTTGTTGCTTTTCGTAAGTACGCCCTCTCATTACATTTAGCCGCTCTTTTGTCGTAGTTACTGCCGTCTATCATTCTCTCTATCACCTACCTCTCAATAACTGTTCTTTCGCTCTCGCTCTTGTAACTTTTTGTGTAGTAACGCTCTCACTTATAAGCTGTTGCTGCAACCACTCTCCTCTCTCATCTTTTACCGATTTCGCTTTAAGCATTGCTCTAAGCATTTCCTCTGCACAGTGGTCTGATTGCTATTTGTTTTGAACTTTTTTTCCGAAGTAAAAAAAATAAAAGACATAATATGGAATATTCTGTTGTCTGTGCCAAAAAAACCTGCAAGAAGCAGATCACCCATGACCAGCCCAATATCCCCTGCTGGCTTTGCGAAAGCGTAGTGCACGCAACATGTGTAGGGGTCTCGGGCCGTGTAGGAGACGCCATTTCACAAAACAATGGCATGCATTATAGTTGTGAGGAATGCCGTGCTGTGGAAAACGACATGCGTTCGTTCATGAGGCAGACGCGGAGTGGCTTCAAAGAGCTGATCGTAGGCTTTAAACAGCAATATGATCGGCTCTTGGCCATGGACACTCAGTTCAGCAGTTTACAGCTGCTGGCTGAGTCTCCGAGGCGCAAGAAGTCTACTCCGCGGGACTTGCAAGTGCCGACTGCCTCATGTCCGCCGGCATCTGAAAAACTTACTCCGACCACCCCCTTAGTGCAGCAGTTGATTACTTTTGCTACTCCAAGGGCAACGATCGCTGCTGGTGATGCAGATTCGGGAGCCGAATGCGTCACTTCGGAGAGTATGCAGTTAGAAATGTCTGTAGAGTCCGTGTCCATCGAGTCCGCACCCTTAACTATCCCCTCAGCTTCGCTCCCACCAGCTAATAGATGTCCAGGACCACCGGATACTGACATCACAGGTACTAGGCCTGTGGTGCCAAAACCACTGGTAGGAGTCCCACCAAAGCGACAAGTTTTTGTCTCGCGGCTAGCCCCTGACCTCACATCCAATGATGTGACCGCTTTTATACAAAGCAAAATAAAAGCCGTCGGCTTAAAGGTGGAAAAATTTAACTTTTCTTACGCCAGGGAGATATCTTCCTTCAAGATAAGCGTCTCCTCAACTCAATTTGAAACCATTTGTTCCGCCAAGTTTTGGCCAGAGCATTTGGTGGTTAAAGAGTTTAAGGCTAAGAAAAAGAATAGGCCCCCCATTACTCTTCCTAGCATTCAGACCAGTGCTCCATCTCCATCCTCATCTTCCACCTCTACTTCCACCCATCCAAAAAACTAACTTCCTCTCTTGTAGTTACCTACCAGAATGCTAGAGGCTTGCGTAGTAAGCTCAGCACTCTTTTCCTTGAGAGTCTCGCATTCTCATCCCACGTTATTGTGTTCACCGAGACCTGGTTAAAGCCGGACATCCTTAGTTCCGAAGTTTTGGCAGGTCGGTACACAATTTTTAGAAATGACCGTTTGTCTCGACGGGGAGGTGGGGTCCTTATTGCAGTGGACTCAAACTTCACGTCGGAACATTTCATGGTCCAGGTTCAACAAGACCTGGAATTCCTGTGCGTAAAACTGATTCTCCCAGGCTTTTCCATCTTCATTACTTGCTCGTATATTCCACCTTCCTCGGATAACTTAATATACGAGTATCACCTGTCCGCTTTAAAAACTGTTTCTTCCTCGCTATCAGATAAAGACCATATAATAGTTCTTGGTGATTTCAATTTGCCAGGTACTGTTTGGTCTTCGGTAAACGAGTCTAATAACCTTGTGCCCATGTCACGACATGACTTTATCGACGGCTTGCTAGATCTATCCCTGTCTCAAGTCAACCATGTGAAAAATTCCTTGGGTCGATTTCTTGATCTGTGCTTTGTCTCGGATCCGACCATAGCGTTGTTAACCCGAGCCCTTCCGCTCAGTATACCTGAAGACTCCTACCATCCTACATTCGAAGTGTCAGTCGATATTGGCCCTACTGAATTGGATCGAATGGGTAGGCTATCTGAACGTGTCCGCTGCTTTCGTAAAGCCGAGTTTACGAAGCTTAATAACCTTATTAGGGATTTTGATTGGTCCGCTCTGTACTTGTGCACTGACGTTGTGAAAGGCACAAACATTTTTTACAATGTACTTGACACATTTTTTGATTCTTGTGTCCCACTTTCTTGTCCGGTTAGATCTGAAAAGCCTCCTTGGTTTACCAAAGAGTTATCCAGTCTAAAAAACTTAAAATCAAGACTTTATAAAAAATTTCGAGAAGTTGGTTCTCCCTCTTCTCTTTCTCACTATGTAATAGCTCGGTCAAATTTCTCCGTTCTTAACGCTCAATGCTATAAAAACTACCTATCTCGATGCAGGATACGATTTTCACAGGACCCTAAACAGTTTTACAGCTTCGTAAATAGTAAGCGTAGAACGTCCGCACATCCATCCTCGTTATCTTTTCTCAATATGTCAGCAAACAATGATCAGGCAATTGCCGATCTTTTTGCCAAATTTTTCCAAACTACCTATTCTCATGAAAGCTACTCTGGTCAGCCGTATCCATACAGTTTACCAAGGTCGAATGGCATCTTCAGCCCCTTGTTAAAT
This sequence comes from Drosophila tristis, assembly GCA_018150885.1. Taxonomy (NCBI): domain Eukaryota; kingdom Metazoa; phylum Arthropoda; class Insecta; order Diptera; family Drosophilidae; genus Drosophila; species Drosophila tristis. The sequence continues at coordinate 3,311,644 of JAECWT010000067.1, forward strand.
GAAAGCTCACTGCTTCATGATCTTCGACTAGTTAAGCCGGTGTTTTCACCAGGTCCCGACGGAGTTCCCGGCTGTGTACTTAGGTACTGTGCCGACGCTCTGTGTGGACCCTTGCTTAAACTATTCACCCTATCCATTAACTCTTCATGCTTCCCCCATCTGGAAGGAATCTTTTATTATTCCGCTCCATAAGAAAGGTAGCAAGTCTGATGCAAATAATTATAGAGGTATATCCAAGTTATCCGCTATTCCTAAAATGTTTGAAAAAATTTTAACTCCGCACTTGCAACATCTCTGCAAATCACTTATATCTCCGTCCCAGCACGGATTTATAAGGCGACGATCAACAACCACAAATTTATTAGAGTTTACCTCTTTTATCATCAAAGGCTTTCAAGGTAACTTGCAGACGGATGTCATTTACACTGATTTTAGTAAAGCATTCGATTCTGTAAACCATTCCCTTTTAGCACAAAAACTTGACCTTTTAGGGTTTCCACCTAATCTTTTGAGATGGATTTCTAGCTACCTTCGTTCTAGATCTCAAAGAGTCCTTTTTAAAAACTCCTTCTCTTCACCTGTTAAGGTTACTTCTGGAGTACCACAGGGCAGCCATCTAGGCCCCCTACTATTCACACTCTTTATTAATGATCTGCCTTCAGTATTAACAAACTCTCGAGTACTCATGTATGCGGATGATGTTAAACTTTGTGTCCAGTATAAGGACATTTCATTTCACTCTCGCTTGCAATCCGATCTCAATAACTTTCAATCATGGTGTTGTGCAAATATGTTACACCTAAATGCCTCGAAATGCAAAGTAATGACATTTCATCGCTCCAGCCCCCTTTTGGCTCCTTATAGCCTCTGCGGTGGTTCTCTTGAGAGAATTACCTTGGTTGATGATCTTGGTGTTAAATTAGACCCAAAGTTAAAGTTTTCTGAACACATTTCTACCATGGTAAATAAGGCCACGGGTGTGCTTGGGTTTATAAAGAGGTGGTCAAAGGAATTTGACGACCCCTATATAACGAAGACTCTCTACATCTCGCTTGTTCGTCCGATTTTAGAGTACGGCTCTTTTGTATGGTGCCCCCAGTACAAAGTACACCAGGACCGTATAGAATCAGTCCAGAAAAACTTTTTACTTTTTGCTCTGCGTGGCCTTAACTGGGATGCAGGTGTGAGACTGCCATCTTATCCTCGTAGATTGCTTTTAATAAACCTTCCAACCTTAGTTAGTCGTAGAAAAATGCTTGGTGTGATTTTTATGCACAACCTGATCAAGGGTGACGTAGATAGCCCTGACTTGTTGAGCCGCATAAACTTTACGATTCCTATTAGATCTACTAGAAACTTCATTCCTTTGTTCCTTCCGCTTTGTAGATCGAATTACTCCTTGCACGAACCATTTAGGGTACTTTGCTCGGACTTCAATTCCCTCTACCACATAATATCAACTACTAATACCCTTCCTCTTCTTAAATCACTAATACTAACATACCTTTCCCGTACTTAGTTATATTTCTTAGCTATCTTTGCATGTTTAGCTCTTTGAGTTGTGTTTAGCTCTAATTTTCCTCGAATTTTTAGTCTAACACCTATCTTTCCTGCATGCTCGCGATCGGTTCGGTAACACGCGTCGCGCGTCATGCGGCAGCGCCCCTCGGTCGGTTGGGCGGGAGGAGGGCTGCGTTTCTGCCTGGGTTCCGCGCGTAACAGGCTTCGGCTTGGTGTCGCATGGGCCACTTGATGGTGCAGTCATTGCATATCAACGTCCAGACATAAAAAAAAAAAAAAAAAAAATCTATACCTGACCTGTGCATACCTGCCGTACGAAGAAGAAGACCCACCCTCGGAGGATGTCAGGGCCGTGATCCACCAGGCGCGCAGGGAGGGCCTCGACATTGTCTTAGGCTGTGACGCGAATGCACATCACTCCCTCTGGGGAAGTACGGGCACAAATTCGAGAGGAGAGTCGCTGTTCGAGTACATTCTGTCCACAAATCTTGTTGTGTGCAACCGGGAAGACCACCTCACCTTTCGCAACAGGAACCGTGTAGAGGTTATAGATATAACTGTTTGAGATGCCAAGCTTTTTTGGCACCTATATTTATCCAAAAATCAGTTAAAGACTTTGATTTACAATGTTATAATGTTTATTTATACCGGCGGCTAGCTCAAGCCAATTGCTCGCTCTTTTGCCCAACCAGATAAATGTTTACAAGCGTGGGTTCAGTATGCAACCTATGCGGCGAGAGATTAGCATAGAACTACTTGGGCCACGACGGTCGATCAATGCAAGAGCCGAAGCGGCAGGTGCAGAGCGCCCTTTAACAGGGAGCAGCACTGCCGAACGCTGGGGACATACACAAGCTTAGGTTTCGATACTCTTATACAACTAGTTACAGCTACATTTAATATTATGGTATACGCTTAAGAAGCCGCTGGCCAGAACATACTCCCCCCGTTGGAAGCTCGCCTTTCAACCGACTTCTCAAGGGGCAGCAAACACAGCCGAGTAACGGCCCTCCTGATGGTTCCTGAAGCCGTCTTCAAATCAGCCACGCGGCATACTCCATCCTTGCCTTTGACGACGTCGACCACTCTAGCCAGTGGCGAACGCATTGGAGGAAGATTATCATCCTTCACCAAGAAGACATCGTTGACGCAGAGGTTCTTAGCAGGCGTACGCCACTTCGAGCGCTCTTGCAAAAGAGTCAGATACTCTTCGCGCCAACGCCTCTAGAATGTCTGCTGCAGTTGAGTGACCCGCTGCCAACCATCCAGACGGTTGTAATTGAGCGTCGTTAGGTCAGGCTAGAGAATTGACTGATGCGGGCCACCCAACAGCAGATGAGCAGGCGTCAACACATCCAAGTCATCAAGATTTTCTGAAAGCGAGAGCAAAGGGCGAGAATTAACAATGGCCGCGATCTGGTAGATCAAGGTGCGGAGCTCGTCGAAGCTAAGGATGGATGGCCCAACTGGGCGGTACAGGTGATACTTTGCGGACTTCACGGCCGCTGGGCGCGGGGGGATGAAATGCCAGTCGATGGTGTCAGCCAAGCAGGATTCATAGACTTCCTTCATGTGCGAGTCGCTCAGGAAAAGCTTCTTCAGCTCCAGAAGCTCATTCTTAGCGCCAACGAAATTAGTCGCATTGTCCGACCAAATATGACTTGGCCTTCCTCGAGTGGACGTAAAACGTTTCAATGCGCCTAGGAACGCGGTGGTCAGATCTTTAACAAGCTCCATGTGTATGGCCTTAGATGTGAAGCAAATAAACACGCTTATGTAGCACTTGATCGGAGGCCTCGTGCGGATTTCTTATCGGTAGAAAAAGGGTCAACAATAGTCCACTCCAGTTACTTCGAAGGCCCGCGATCCTTCCAGACGCTCCTTAGGCAAGTCTCCCATAATGTGCTCAACCATGCGCGGCCTCGTCCTGAAGCATCTTACACACTTGCTAACCGCTTTCGAGACGGCTTTGATTCCTCCAATAGGCCAATATTCTAATCGAATTTTAGCAAGCAAGGCGCGAGGTCCGGCATGGAGGTTTCGTTGATGATAATAGCTTATCATTGCAGATGTTACGGGATGCCCCTTGGGCAAAATAAGCGGGTGCTGAGCATTCAACTGGAGCGATGAGTTGCCGAGACGACTTCCAACTCGATGTAAACCTGACGGATCGATGAACGGAGATAGCGAACTGATGGAGCTAGACTTCCTGACTTGCCCATTGCGTCTAATCTCCTTTAGGTCCGACAACAAACTTGCCAGGCGAACGTGTCGAACAAGAAGATGCGTTCCTTGCTGTATGTCAGAAACCGTGAGTCCAGGATGCCTAAGACGATGAACGAATTTATGCATGTAGGCGAATGTGCGCTGCATGCCAAAGAAAGAATAAGCAAATTTGCATCCGGACATGAGATCGGCATGTGGAGACGCGATCGGAGTTTCTGAAACGGCAGATACAGGCCACTCATCCTTAGAACCTAACAAAAACGAGAGGCCGTGAAACCACAGCTATGACTGGATGAAGTGACTGGGAAGCGGGCCTCTGGAGAGGATATCAGCGGGATTCAACAATGTGCGAACATAGGGCCATTCCATGCCTTGCGTCAACTCCTGAATTGTTGCCACTCGATTTGCCACGAAAACTTGAAATTTGGCTGGCTCATCCCGAATCCAAGATAACGCCGTAGACGAATCCGACCAGCAGTAAAACTGACCTGGGAAAATTCCCATATCCTTTAAGTTCCGCATAACCTTCGCAAGCAAATGGGCTCCACTCAATTCCAGCTTTGGAATCGACAATGATTTTAGTGGCACCACTCGAGACTTTGAGCACAAAACATTGCTCGACGACTCCGCTTGCCTGGACACGACATATATGCAAGCACCATATGCTTCCATGCTGGCATCACAAAATCCATGAACCTCTACAATTGTGCTGGAATGATGGACAACGCGAAGAAAGGAAATGCGAGAGATGCTTGCCAAAGTGTTTCTCAGATCAATCCAAGTTGAGTGCAGCGCTGTCGGTAGGCTTTCATCCCAGTCCAAATGTTCTCTCCAAAGCTGCTGAAGAAAGATATTGCACCTCACAATAACAGGATTAATCAATCCAAGAGGGTCGTAGAAACGCGCAATAGTTGACAAACCCGACCGCTTGGAGGGCCTTGAATGTGTGTCCAGGGCGGACAAGGCAAACAGCAGCTGATCCGACGCAGGGTCCCAAGCTAAACCAAGAGTTTTGGTAATGTCGCTTCCATCATGAAACCGTAGAAATTTCTCCACGTCGTCCTCTGGAATTCCATCAAGCACCTCCTGGTTACTCGAGCACCATTTTCTAAGCTTAAAGTTACCGCAAGACAGCAGACTTGAAGTTTGGCGCATCTTTTCCATGACCTCTGCGACCGAGTTGCTGCCAGAGATGAGATCATCAACATAGAACTCCTGTTGCAGAGCAGCTGAGCCAAGAGGGTAGGGATTACCCTCGTCGATGGCCAGATGGTGCATTGCGCGGACCGCTAAAAACGATGCAGCCCTCGTACCGTATGTGACGGTGTCTAATGTGTAGACCTGAACCTTAGGAAGTGCTGAGGAGATATCTGGATGCATGATAATCCACATGCTGCTGCAAAAACTAGATCAGAAGACCCAAACCAAATGAGAAGAGACTGCGTCATCGGACAGGATACCCACAGCTCGGGAGTTCTACGATTTCCTGGAGAAGCGATGCCAGAGGATGGAGAACGTGCAATGCGCTATAGCGACACACGCTGGTAGCGCTCAGGTGAGAAAAAGCCAGTCTACACACCTAAAGAAAACCTTTGTTGCCTCTAACTCTTCCGCCGACCCGCCTGGATGCCCTTTCTGCCATTCAGCGGGCCACGGAATATACTCGTGCAGCATCTTCACAAATGTATCTCCTTTTCTGCGTCACAAGGAAGTGAATAAGCTGTCACTTTGTTTTAACTGCCTAAAATCGGGTCATCGGTCTCGTGCATGCACAGGTGGCCAGTGTAGAGTTTGCGGAAGGAGGCATACCTTGTTGCACTTCGACTCATCTATAGCGCAAAGCTCCCCAGCTGTTTCTCATCTAGAACGAGCAGTACAACCATGAGCTATTACGCCGGTTCAGGATTCTGCCAGCAGTGTGCCGTCTCATGCGTCTACCTCTCTTGCTGCCCAAGGTCTCCACTCCGATATTGTGCTGCTGGCCACAGCTGTTGTTTTGGTGAAGAATCGATCTGGCGTTTTGGTTCCTTGTCGCGCTATTCTAGATTCAGGATCTCAGCTTCATCTCGTTACCTCCAGGTTCGCCCAGCAGCTTCAGCTTAGGATTACTCAATCATCTGCCGTTGTTTCTGGTCTGGGCGATACTAGCGTGTCCACTGAGGGATCCACCCTCAGTATTTGCATGCAGTCTCGCACTTCGGACTATTCGACCACACTCACCCACAATCACAGATAGCCAACCAAGTCTGGCAGTTAATGTAGCCGATTGGAACATTCCCTCCAATATTCAGCTTGCCGATCCTGCAGTCTTTAATCCTCAGCGTGTAGATCTCCTCATTGGCGCGAGCATATTCTATGACCTTCTCTGCGCAGGACAAATCAAGCTCATAGATGGATTGTCTCTTCTGCAGAAGACCTGGGTTGGGTGGATCGTATCTGGTGGTGGACAGGGGGTATCAAGCTCGTAGCTTTTGGCAACCCAAAATTCTCCGGATTCGGAGGATAGAATGAATGCAAGGTTGGATCGAACTCTTCGTATGTTTTGGGAAGTTGAGAATTGTGTGGAGGCTAGCTTGAGTACAAAGGAAGAAGTAGATTGTGAGGCGCATTTCGTAAACCACTTTTCACGGTTGCCATCAGGGCAGTACTCCGTTCGGCTGCCTTTAAAGCATGATGCTGATCACTTGGGAGAATCCTATACTCAGGCGTATCGACGATTTCTCAGCTTGGAGCGAAAACTGGATCGTAATCCCGCGCTCAAGGAGCGTTACTCAGCTTTTATGAAAGAGTATACTGATTTAAAGCATATGTCCAAAGTCCATCCTGACTCACTTAACCTTTGCAAGTATTTTCTGCCTCATCACTGCGTATTAAAGGAGGATAGTACCACGACAAAACTCCGTGTCGTTTTCGATGGCTTTGCAGCTACATCAACTGGATGCTCCTTAAATGATGTGATGATGACAGGTCCTGTTATTCAGCCAGCATTGTTTAACATACTGATCCGGTTCCGCACATATCCCGTTGCTCTCACTGGTGACATTCGAAAATGTACCGCTGCGTAAAGGTATCTCCACCCGACAATTTTCTCCAGTGTATCCTATGGCGAGATTCCATCCAGTCTGCACGGCTCGCGTATGCAAGTTGACTGCGTCCGAAAACTCCCGAAGCCTTTTAGCAGAATGCGAATCTACCTTCTTGAGCCCAAGAATCTCCTTGATGTGTGCCTGGAAAACAAGTCGTTTATTATTAAAACGTTTGCTAAGTATGTCCAGAGCCACACGATAATTGGCACTGGAGAGCTCCAACGATCGAACCGAATCCATGACCGCATCCGAGAGACATGAGCGAAGATTTGGGAACTTCTCGATTTCACTGAGATCTGCATCCCCTTCGATGACCGAATTGAACATGGCAATAAAATCCGCATATTCCACATATCCACCGGAGAAGCTAGGTTGCTTCAGCTCAGGAAGCCGCTGCTTTTGAGCCATGATGATGGTATGACCTCCAGAGCTATTTGGCATTTCAGCCAACATATCGCGGCGCACATCTATTTCAGACGCACTTAGATTGTCGATTTTATTCCCCGAGAATGACTGGCCAAGACGCTGCAGCCGATCATGCAGAGACTGAACTTTACGCTTGTTAAGCCTCAGCCTTTTTTCCTCCATCGCAATATTTCCGCCCGCACCTGTATTCGGCTCGTTGTCCATGCCAACCGGTGCAATGCAACGAAACAACGGAAAATGTAAGACCGCTTAAGCGACGGCGAAAGAACGGGAGCGAGAATAGAAGACACGGAAAGTCAAGGGCCGCGGCTGCAGCGGCGCAGAGCAAGAGAGAATCGGCTCTACAGAGGGCTTTTTGCAAATCCTTCCCGATCAGCCGATCCTTAAAGTCCAATCACAACCCGTTGTGGATACGGGAGCTGAGCACAACCAGAAAGGAATCGAGGAAAATTCTCAACGAAGAAAAGTGACAAACACACAGGAAAGCAGGGACGAATACCGCCACAGCTTCAATACTTCAAGTCATGGGTAGCCTTCTGCGATGCCATAGATTGTACCACTAAGGCCTTAAGGCTTAGACGGGTACTGTCAAAGGCGCTGTCCACACTACGGCTTCAGTACTTTCGCAGAAAGCAGCCAAGAATCTTTTCCCGGGTTGCTCAGATGTCACCGTTGACAAATCCAACGCCACAACGACACTGATGATCATCAAGGAGAGGAAATAATAGCAACGAAGGCTGATCTTGACCCTAGGCGAGTCCAGATGGACTGCTGATTGCTCTGGCGCCGCTGCTTTTATTGCCAAAAGTCAGCTTTTGCGTCTCTTCTTTATCCCTAACGCGTTTTGCTGATCAGCTGACAGTGTGCCCGTTTGTGGTTGCGTCAGGGTCACACTAACCAGATAAATATTTTCCTCTTTTTGCCTCGCGTCGAGTCCGAGACCAGTCGGGCTTTGAAAGAGCTGCAAAGCACGATGTAAGGGGTTCTCACCGCCCTTGCTCACTCCAAGGTCTGCACCGAAAACTGGGATAGCCTCCTTGTTACTACTATTTGTGCCTTCAAGTTGCTGAAGTTGACCCGGTCTTTGTGGGAAGCGTCCGTCACAGACATGAAGGTAGTCCCGTGCCAAGGAAGTTTCACTCATTCCAGACACAAGTGAGTCGGACCCTACATTTTATGAGAGCTCACAGATAGATGTCCTGATCGGAGCCGACATCCTTCCGTCCATACTATTAAGCGGCCGACATCTGTGGCTCCCTCCTCGGACAGGAAACTATTTTTGGGTGGGTGCTCACAAGTCCAGTGCCGAGTAATGTTCCAGACAAAATTGTATCTTTCTCCACCCAAATTTCCCACGTCCGCGACGCTCCATTGGACAAATTTCTCACCAAGTTTTGGGAGGAGGACGATCTACCTATCAAGGTAGTAGAAGAGTCGGACTCCTATTGCGAAAGCAATTTTCTTCGAAACACGTCAAGAACGTCAAGCGGCAAGTACGTGGTCACACTACCGTTTCGTGACCCAGATCCCTATGGGGCAGGCCTGGGGCATACAAGGTCCATTGCCCTAGTTCAGTTACTCCGAAATGGGAATCGGCTAAAGAGAGACAGTATAACTCTGTGATCCATGAATATTTAGATCTCGACCATATCACAGAGGTTCCCTCCACTAACGATTCCACCAATTATTATCTTCCGTACCACGCATGGTATTCAACGCGTCCAGCCCTTTGGTTAACGGCACGAGCTTGAATGATCTTCTTCATGCTGGTCCAGTCCTCCAATCCGATTTAACAGTCCAAATCCTGAAGTGGCGCTATTTCCGATACGTCTTCAATGCTGACGTTACAAAGATGTATCGCCTGATTTGGTTACATCCAAAACACACGCTCTTCCAGCTAATATTATTTCGAAACCAGGAGGGTGATATTCGGGTTTATGAACGGAAAACCGTGACTTTTGGAATCAATTGCGCTCCGTTGTTAGCCATCCGGGCACTGCAAAAGCTTGCCGACGACACCCAGTTTCGATTTCCAAAGGCAAGTCACATTGTGAGGCAGTTCATGTACGTCGACGATGCCGTCGATGCCGAGAGGACGGCAAAGACCCTCGGAATTCACTGGAAGGCGACGTCAGATGAGTTCTTCTTGGTTCATGCTCGAGTCAACCTACACCAAACGTGAAGTTATTTCCCATATTGCAAAAATAAGGTGGCCCGAGGGTTATTATAACGTTCCTTGTGTACTTCTTGGATCTTGGTTTAACATACTGGTGTCTAGGCTATATATGTTATGGTGTGCTAGTGTATATTTTATACATATGGAACAAAACGGCCCATGGTTCCCATGTTTCGTTACAAGCTATATAGCCGTAACAGTCAATAAAGTTTAGGGTGTTTTAGCATTTATAAAGCGTTGGTCCAAGGAGTTTGACGACCCGTATGTCACTAAAACGCTGTAGCTCTCCTTGGTTAGTCGGATTTTGGAATATTGTTCTTGTGTGTGGACTCTAAAATACAAGGAGCAGCAGTCCATTAACGAATCGGTCCAAAGACAATTTACAATTTTTTCCCCTACGTAATTTGAGCTGGTACTCTAATAGAATCTTGTCAATCTAGGCTAATATGTAATGGCGTAATGTTAGGGCCAGATTAACTTTTCTGTTCCCCTTAGACCTACCCGTAACATTCGACCGGTTTGTTTACCCTTCTGTAGGTTGAATTACGCTCAACACGATCCTCTTAGGATTTATGTCTTAATTATAATAATCTGTATCAAATCCTATCCATACCCTATCCCCTGAAATATACCTTAAAAGTATAGCCTGCAATATATATAATTACCTATAACCCTACGCGGTATCGTAGAGAATGCCCATATCTACCAGATTGCCGAATTTGAATCAGATCCGATCATAATTATAGCCAGAATGATGAAATTAATTTTCAGTTGCTTCCCCTACCTCCTCCAGCAAGAGACCCGCTAATCATTCTCTTTCTCTGCCTCGTTCAGTGCGCGAGTGTAGCGGAGATGTAGAATATAAATGGTACATTTAGAATCTACATGTTAGATGTAAAATATACATTGTAGATGTAGATGTAGATAACAGATGTGGCAAACAATGTAAAATGTACAATTTTTTAAAGTTTACATAAATCATAAGCCCAAAAATGTATATTCTGATTGAGTAAGGGTATAAAAGTAGAGTCGCGTCCCCAGAAGCGGCTCACAAGTTCCTACTCGTTAATTATGGCTTCTTTTTTTTTGTTTTCTTTTAATTTTAGTCGACATATATTCATTATCAGATAATGGTGAATCTAGAATAAATAAATAAATTTATGAATATCAATACAACAAAGACCTAATTATAACTTACTAGGGGCTTTGCTGATCCGATCGTTGAGCGGAACTGCGCATGGCATAGATAAGGAGAGACAAGTCGTAGATAACGAAGAGTGTGCTTTGAGAGAGCGCTTAGCAGGGCGAGTACAAAGCTTAAGGGAACATAATAATAACATGGAATTAAGCAGCAGACAAACATATGCGACTGAAGGCCAATAATGTCATGGGTAAAGGGCTTTGAAGCGGAGGAGGGAGTGGCGAAATTTTGAATTACACTTTTAAAAGAGCAATATCACATGAGTTTGGAAACAAAATTTTATTCCTCTAGCTCTCTGAGAACTAGGCGCTCATCAAGACAGGACAGACGGACGGACGAACAGACAGACATGGCTATATCGACCCGGCTATTGATGCTGTTCAAGAATATATACTTTATGGGGTCGGAAACTTTTCCTTCTCTGCGTTGCCCACATCCACTTTTACCACTTAACTCTTTTTGAGTACGGGTATAATTATTGTATAAATAATAATATAAGATGATAACTAAGTTATAATGGTAACTTTGGACACAGCATTACCTTTATACCTTCCAACATTTGGAATTTGTATTTAAATATTCCTAGTGCTACAAATTATGCACTTTTAAATTAATACAATTGGGTTACATGATAAACAGTTAAACTTAACTTTAAGAAACTATAAAATTATAATTTAAAATACTAAACATTAAAAAGCAAATAATTTGAAACATTATTCCTATAAATAAATTTAAAATTTGGTAATATATGCCTATTGAAGTTCTGATAGTAATATTTTGATTTTTTAAATATCTTTTTAATGTATTGTTAGGTTAGGTTGAGGCGATTGTCGGGATCGCCAGGAACCCAACACACTTGGGCCGGTTACGGCCCGTTGTGATGCCGCGTGGATCATGTCCTCTTCCCTTGTGAGACACTATGTCAGCAGTTGTCCCATCCGGATGCCCTTATGAAGTTTGCGATCCTTCTTGGACTCAAATTAGCTATGTCGGATACGTCGTTCATGAAAGGCATTCCCAGGTATTGTAGCCTCCTTCTACTGAGAGCCGGACAGGAGCAGAATAGGTGTTCCACCGTTTCTTACTCGTCCTCATCTCTACAACTACGACAGAAGTCGTTGTAGGGGGCACCCATCCTGTTAGCATGGGTGCCTATTAGCCAATGTCCTGTGAGGGAGCGTATGACTGAGCTGCACCTTTTTCTGCTGAGCTTTCAGAACTCAGTGGTGTGCATCTTTGTGATACAAGGCCATGTTAGCCGAGTTATGCGACATTGTGGTACAGTTTGGTACCACGGTAGCCGAGCTCGATGTTATCGCATTTAGCGATTTGATCGCAGCTTGACTGTCATTATAAATGTTTAAATGATATGCCGTAGTGGAAATTTCACCAAGCCACCCCAAGGCTTCGTTGATCGCTATGAATTCCGCTTGGAATACACTGCAGTGTCTTATGTTTAGCTGTTCGGGGTAGATTCCCCCTCCGACCTTATTGTCCAGTTTTCAGCCATCTGTGAAGATTTGTATGGCTCCGTCTGGGCAGGTGGTCCCTTGAGCCAGTTGTCTCTTTGGGGGATAATTATTTCAAAAGGAGTATCTATGTACTCCCTCGGAACACAGTAGTCCGTTTTTGTTGGGACAATCACGTTTCCGTTTAGGATAGATGCGTGACCAGTGTGCTGTGACACCCATTGGTCGGAGTCTCTCAGACGAATTGCTGCCATTTCTGCCTGCTCCCCTGCAAGGTCTAGGCTCTGGAGGCACAGGATAGTATTTAGTGCATCGTTTGGTGTGGTGCGCAGGGCTCCACTGATGCATATGGCGGCAGTTCGTTGTACTTTGCCCAGTTGTTTAGTGATGGTCTTTTTTGATAGGGCAGGCCACCACACTGTGACTCCGTAGAGTAGTATCGGCCTAACTATTGCTAGGTATATCCATTGGACTATGCTTGGGTGCATGCCCCATTTCAAGCCAATTGCTTTTTTGCAAGTGTAGAGGGCTATCGTGGCCTTCTTCACCCTGTCTTTGATATTCAGTTTCTAACACAGCTTCTTGTGAATTACCAACCCTAAGTATCTGATTGTCGCTGAAGGATCCGCTGCATAGTATTGTGGGGGTTGAGAGGAGGAACTTTGTATTTGGTTGTGAATAATAAAAGTTCCGTTTTCGAGGGATTGACTCCCAGAGGGAATTTTCCAGAGAAGATGATGGCAACATCGTCCGCATATGCCACCACTTTCTTTGCAGCCCCCCCTTCCAGGTCGCACAGAATCTTGTTGACTGCTATGTTCCATAGAAGGGGTTACAGGACAGATGTAGCCCGACTAGTCTCCGAAAGGTTTTGAGCAGAAAAGAACGATAGACTTGATTGGTCTGAAGTCTTCAGTGGGGAGGTCTGCCGACTCGATGGTTGTGCACCCTGGAAAATGTGTCTCGGGTAGAATATTTAGGGATTCCTCACTAGAGTTGGTCCACTTACCATCCATTCTTTTGAGGCACCCCACCGAGGGGGCTGTTTTTGAGAGGATCTTACGGAGCCTTGCGGCTTCCGAAGTCTCCTCAATGTCAGAGCAGAATTTTTGCCAAGAGGCTCTTTTTGCTCTCCTCTTATATAGGGCTAGCTTACTCTTATAGTTTGCCCAGTGTTCCTCCTCGTTGTGGCTTTTGGCTCTGTTGAAAAGAGTCCTGCAGCTTTTACGTAGGATATCTATTTGTTCTGACCACCAGGAGGGTTTCTTTTTCCCCCTAGGTTTGGTTTAGGGGCATGCTGCCATGAAGGCATTTTTGAATGCTTTTGTGAATTTGTCCACTAGACGATGAAAATAATCTAGGGTGCTAATGTGGGAAGTAGTTCTTCCATTTTTGAACTATATATGTCCCAGTTGACTTTCCTGGGGTTTATGTAGTCAGTGGATTTAGGATTTGAGAGAGATATATATATATACCTATGATCAGAGAAGGAGTGGTCCTCTAGAACTTTCAACTCCTAATTATGTCTGACAGTTTTTCAGACACTAAAGTGAGGTCGATAACCTCCTGCCGGTTTTTTATAATGATGATGGGATCGTTCCCCCGATTACAAATGACCAGATTCGAGTTTAGGATGAAGCTGAAAAGTGACTCACCCCTTACATTTGTATCCGAGCTCCCCTATTGAGTGTGGTGAGCGTTAGCGTCGCAGCCTATTATGAGGCCTGTATTCGACCTCTCGCTGTCGCTGGCTAGCTTGCGAACGAGATCACTTGGAGGATCGATTTTCTCGTGGGCCATGTAGGACGACACCAGTCTTAGGTGTGTCCCCTGTATTTTTAGGCTAGCCGCCGTGTTATCGCCATTGCTAAAATTGTAGAGCAGAAAGATATTAAGGTGTGCAGGTACGAGTTTTACCTTCCGTTTGGGCTACGGTAAGCTTGTAGTCCTTCGTCGCTAGTCCACAGACCTTGCCTCCTACCACCCTAGGCTCCTGGATTAGGACTACGTCGACTCCACTTGAAACCAAGCGGAGTATTGGTGGTGGAGTGGTGGAGATTGATCTGCAGAAGTCTTAGAGACATCGTTATGATCAATCTCCGCCACTGTCGTGTCGTCGTCCGAGTCGTCGGTGACCTGCTCGTCCTCGCAACACATTGCCTCGAATTCCTGCATGAGTCTGGGTCGAGTATTTGAGGTAGCCATCCTGTTCCGGCCCCAGCTCAAAATCGGGGGCTTCGATCTCCGAGGCCACCTCCTGCTCGACTGGCTTGTCGATAGGACGGGCCTCGCTGCGTCCGACTTGTACACCTTGATGGTCACCGAGCTGAAGCCGAAGTTCAGCTCACCCCTAGCGGCCTCGATCGGGGCCAGCGACTCCTTGTTGAGGATGACCACCACTTGGTTTGTGGGGCCCTGCGTCGCCTGAACTTTCACTACCTTCTAGTCCTGGGTAGGAAGGTGTGGTTTTCATCGCTGTAACATTTTAAGGATGCGCTCCGGCTACTTTATAGAGGCGGGCACCCAGATTCTGGCCTTCGGTCTACTGACCACTTCGCTCCAGTCTACCGCGACGAGCTTTGCACCTGGGTAGACCTCTCCGGCTTGCGCTACCGGTGCTTTGTACTGTAGTGAACCCATGCATGTACATATGTAACACTCTGTTATATATATAAATACATATATAAGCGCGTACATATGAGTAGTGACATAAACAACTTATGTTTATGTTACACATTCCTTTTGCACAGCAACGATCTACGACTTGAACGCAGATCGGTCAGCTACCAAAACTGCTGAGCAGGCATTTACCCGAACTCAGGCAGAACCCAAACGCCCTAACACTGAGGCGATGGGTCTCTCTCTCAAAAGCCTCTTAACGCTGATCTTGCATTTCCATTAGACTCAGGTAGAGACCACGCGCACTAATACTTATGCGGTGGTACTCTTTTCATATAATTCCTGGGAGAACTCTCGCTCTCCGTTATACATAAGAACGATTGTACCCTAGGATAAGAACAAAAAGATATTCAATAAACATTCTCAATCAATCAACCAAATGAAGCAGTCGTGCTTGCTCTGTGTATTTCTAATATAACAATGGAAATCTAACCTAACATGGCGACCGTGACAAGTGATCAAAGTGAAAATATAAAATAAAGTTTTTGGCCATATTCCTGACCAATTATGGAAAAATAAGTGAGTGTTAGTAGTAGATAACAATTAATGGTCTTCAGTCTTCAGAAGGGTGTGTGTCCGCAAAATGCGAGGCACAGCACCAACAAAATTGAGAATACTCTTGGATAAACAACAGTTCTGTGAAACGAATGCATGTTTAAGGGCTCGAGGGCGAAACTGCCCAGGCGCAGTGGATTAAAGGAGCGAATCAGACGTAGAAAGTCTGAGATTGTAAGACTCCTCTACAAATGCGAGAATCCCCTACCGTGGGACACTGCGAGCCGAAGATAATCCCTACACGCCCACGCCGATGCCCACAGGATTGCGAAGGCCCGATGTACAGTCCCCATTGTCTGTACACTTGCAGACACGTGCAACCGGCCACATCCACAGAACCAAATGCATGAGAGGCATACCGCTTATGCCTACGTTGGGCTACAAGGAAATTTAAATACAAATGCATGTGAGGTAGACCGCCGCTTATGCCAGCGTTGAAATGATCCCAGAAGGCCCGACCGACAGCATAGTATAATAATTAATATTAAATAATTGTAATGCCCGACGACAATTGAGTCGACCGGCAAGAAGATTGGCCTGTAAAGCCATTCGCCTATTAGTTAGGACACAAATGTAATGATAATTGGTATAATAATATATCAAATTTTAACGAGAAGGAACGTGTAAGTCGCTTCTGGGGACGCGACTCTACTTATACTTATACTACTTATTATACTCAGTCAGTATTTACATTTTGGAGCATGATTTTTTAGAATTTTAAAATTAAAAAAAAAAAATTTACATTTTACATTGTTTTGCTACATCTGTTATCTACATCTACATCTACAATGTATATTTTACATCTAACATGTCGATTATACATGTACCATTTAGATTCTACATCTCCTCCGCTAGGGGTTGCTCGCGCACTGAACGCGGCAGAGTGTGCGAGCGAGAAGGAGAATGAGTATCGTGTCTCTGGCTGGAGGAGGCGGGGGAACCAACAGAAATTTAATTTCTTCATTCTGGCTATAATTATGATCCGATCTGATCATATTCAGCAATCTGGTAGATATGGTCATTCTCTACGATACTGCGTTTTTAGTTTTATCGTATCTTTAAAATTGTGCCTGCCACAGATTTTCGTCCTTTGTGGGGGCGGAAGGGGGCGGGGCGAAATTTTGAAATACACTTGTAGCAGTGTGATATCACATGGTCTGGAAACCAAATTTGGTTGCCCTAGCTTTTATAGTCTCTGAGATCCTGGCATCAAACAAGACGGACAGACGGACAGACAGACAGACATGGCTCTATCGACACGGCTATTGATGCTGATCAAGAATATATATACTTTATGGGGTCGGAAAATTTTCCTTCTCTGCGTTACACACATCCACTTTTACCACAAATCTAATATACCCCTTAACTCTTTTTTGAGTACGGGTATAAAAATAATTTTTGAGATAAAAGAAAAACCCAATAATTCAATCATGGGTAAAACAGAATCAAAGATCGAAAATCCGACATCAAATGTCGTCAATAAACTTGAAATAGTAGATCACACAGAAGACATATGACACAGTGAGGACTTTAATAGATACAAAAACGGTGGATTCCAACGCAAATGTAATTAATAAAGTAGAATCAAAAGAGATTGATTTAGGCTTTACTAACATTCTGTTGATAATAATTGTTGTTATTATGTGTGCCAACGTATTTTTCAAAATTTACAAGCTACACAATAAATGCCTTAAAAAGAAATATTTGAGTAAGGCTAATGATTTAGATAAAATATAGAATTTGAAAAAAAATTTTTGATATATACAGATGAAACACCATCATGCTAACTCAGTGGCAAGCTGCCACCATAAAAGTATGTCTTCAAGACATAATAGACAATATTGAATTCAAGTTTAGGGTACAGAAACTTATAAAAGAGCATAGGTTACCAATGAGCATTCCAGAGTTTGAATTAATATATATGGAAAAATTTAATTTAGCCGTCTCACCCATGAGTAATTATGATCTCTTGACCAAGCCACAAATATTGGCATTAGTCCCAAACTGCAAGATTATATCAAGATGCACAAATTCACCATTTACGGGCTGTGTCCTTAACCATAAAGTAGTGTGGCACAATGACCTAGACGATCTAGACGATATGGACCCATATGATCTATTGTAGATCAGGATACTATTAAATACAGCAGCGACTTACATACCAGCTGTAAAATCGGGATCAAGGCCAATAAGCCCCCGAATATAAAAAAAAAAAATATTAGCATCATATCGGAAGACGATTCTCGATGAAATCGATGGAACATTCCAGTAAACGACGACACCTCGTCGACTAGCGCAGCATCCACCAACCGAAATAGGCAAACAATCAATATGGCACAATCGAATATAGAATTCATTAATACAGCATCGAAGCTTATCCCAGACTTCGATGGGAAAGCGGAAAACCTTCAAAGTTTTCTAGATGCCCTCAGCATTGTCGACGCCATTAAAGGCGCACATGAGCAACTAGCGATCTCAATTATAAAAACAAAACTTAAAGGATCGGCTAGAAACCTGATTGGAGAGGAAAGAGCAAATGACTAAAGCTCTAGAGGGAGCATACTTCACAGATGGACTTCCTCTAGAACTGGCCATAAAATACTGCACACAACATGCTGTTAAGGCCATGACAACAAATTGCTCGATAGACAAAGTAAAACTAATAATGCAGGCTGGCACATTCACCACAATGAATGATGTAATTACAAAATTCGTTGGTAGTTGCACAGACGCTACAGGCAAAAGTTATGCACTGTTGTACTGTCGCCAAAACAGAGGTAACCGGAATGGTAACTCGTTAAGAGGTAGATACAACAACATTACTAATTACAACAAATACAAATGCAATCATTGATTTAAATACAATAAAATTCGAACCATTAGATGATTACAACATAGTAAATACCAATCCTAATAATAATCAGACCGAAATTTTAGACAAGTTAGATAAAAACTTCCCTATTCAATTCAAAACCATTCTTACAGAATTAGGCACCAAATACTGTGATATATTCGGAGCAGAAACCGAATCGATATCAACTAATAATTTTTATAAACAAAAGATAAGAATGAAAGATGAAAAAACTACAGAATTCCCCACAGTCAAAAAGAGGAAGTAACAAAGCAAGTAGAAAAGCTAATAAAAGACAAAATAGTAGAACCCTCAGTCTCTGAATACAACAGTCCATTATTAATTGTCCCGAAAAAATCATTACCGAATTCAGATAGTAAAAGATGGCGCCTAGTGATTGACTACCGCCAAATAAACAAAAAAGTTTTATCAGACAAATTTCCACTTCCCAGAATAGATGATATTCTTGATCAATTAGGTAGAGCTAAATACTTTTCATGCCTAGATCTGATGTCAGGTTTTCATCAAACAGAACTTGAAGAAAGTTCAAGAAATATAACGTCGGTTTCAACGAGCAATGGCTGCTATCGCTTCACGTGATTACCATATGGTTTAAAAATAGCGCCCAATTATTTTCAAAGAATGATGACAATTGCATTTTCAGGTATCGAACCTTCTCAGGCATTCTTGTATATGGATGACCTAATTTTCATCGGTTGTTCCGAGAAACACATGATTAAAAACCTCACCAGCGTTTTTGATATGTGCAGGAAACACAACCTTAAATTGCACCCTGAAAAGTGCTCATTCTTCAGACACGAAGTAACCTTTCTAGGTCATAAGTGTAATGATAAAGGTATTTTACCAGACGACAAGAAATATGACGTTATAGAGAAATACCCAGTCCCAACGGACGCAGATAGCGCTAGAAGATTCGTTGCATTTTGCAATTATTATAGACGTTTCATTAACAATTTTTCCGATTATTCATGTCACATAACAAGATTATGTAAAAATAATGTTAACTTCGAATGGACAGATAAATGTCAGAAAGCATTCGAATATTTAAAAGTACAATTGATGAAACCAACCTTACTGCAATATCCAGATTTTAGCAAAGAATTTTGTATAACAACGGATGCAAGTAAACAAGCATGTGGTGCTGTTCTAACACAAAATTATAATGGAACTCAGCTACCAGTAGCGTATGCATCAAGATCATTCACAAAAGGAGAAAGTAATAAAAACACAACAGAACAAGAATTAGCAGAAATACATTGGGTAATAAATCATTTTCGACCATACATTTATGGCAAACATTTCACTGTCAAAACTGACCATAGGCCACTTACCTATTTATTTTCTATGATTAACCCCAGCTCAAAATTAACACGTATGAGATTAGATTTGGAGAAATATGATTTTACTGTGGAGTATCTTAAGGGAAAGGACAACCATATAGCAGATGCGCTATCAAGAATAACCATAACCGACTTAAAGAATATACAAACAACCAATACAGTATTAAAAGTCACTACAAGAAATCAAAGTAGACAAAAAACCTGCGCAGGTTCAAACACAGAATTGCAAAAGCAATCGATCTCTTCAAATCCGAATATATACAACGTCATACAAAATGATGATGTTAAAAAAGTAGTGACCTTACATTTATCTTCGACTAAATGTTTCTTTAAACATGGGAAATAGATATTTGTAAGAATTAAAGTTAGCGACCTTTATAATAATGGAACCTTCGACTAAGGTCAATTTTTCCAAAGGCTTGAAAAAGAAGCCGGTATAATTAACATCAGCCAACTTAAAATGGCACCGAGCGAAGAAATCTTTGAGAACATTTCAATATATTCTTTTAAGAACAAGGGCAATAAAATATTAAAGAATTTAAGAGTGGCGCTACTCAAGCCGGTGACCACAATAAAAGAAAATAAAGAAAAAGAAGAGATACTGTCTACATTCCATGATGATCCAATCCAAGGAGGTCACACAGGTATAGCTAAAACATTAGCGAAAATAAGAAGGCATTATTATTGGAAAAACATGACACGTCAAATTACAAATTATGTGAGAAAGTGTCCCAAATGCCAAAAGTCCAAAACGACTAAACATACCAAGACCCCATTGACTATAACTGAAACACCACAAATGGCGTTTGATAGGGTAATTGTGGATACGATCGGTCCACTTCCTAAATCAGAACAAGGAAACGAATATGCAGTCACTTTAATCTGTGACTTGACAAAATACCTTGTAGCCATACCAATCAAGAACAAAAGTGCAAAAACAGTAGCTAAAGCTATATTTGAAGATTTTATTCTAAAGTACGGTCCTATGAAGACGTTCATTACGGACATGGGAACGGAATTCAACGATAAGGAACGTGTAAGTCGCTTCTGGGGACGCGACTCTACTTATACCCGTACTCAGTATTATACTGACATTTTTGAGCATAATTTTAAGAATTTTAGAATTAAAAAAAAAATTTTACATTTTACATTTTTTTGCTACATCTGCTATCTACATCTACAATGTATATTTTACATCTAACATGTAGATTATAGATGTACCATTTAGATTCTACATCTCCTCCGCTAGGGGTTGCTCGAGCACTGAACGCGGCAGAGTGTGCGAGCGAGAAGGAGAATGAGTATCGTGTCTCTGGCTGGAGGAGGCGGGGGAACCAACAGAAATTTAATTTCTTCATTCTGGCTATAATTATGATCCGATCTGATCATATTCAGCAATCTGGTAGATATGGTCATTCTCTACGAAAATGAGTTTTTAGTTTTATCGTATCTTTAAAATTGTGCCTGCCACAGATTTTCGTCCTTTGTGGGGGCGGAAGGGGGCGGTGCGAAATTTTGAAATACACTTGTAGCAGTGTGATATCACATGACTCTGGAAACCAAATTTGGTTGCCTTAGCTTTTTTAGTCTCTGAGATCCAGGCGTCAAACAAGACGGACAGACGGACAGACAGACATGGCTCTATCGACTCGGCTATTGATGCTGATCAAGAATATATATACTTTATGGGGTCGGAAAATTTTCCTTCTCTGTTTACACACATCCACTTTTACCACAAATCTAATATACCCCTTAACTCTTTTTTGAGTACGGGTATAAAAATTCAATAACTAAATATTTATGTAAAAACTTAAATATTCAAAACATAATATCATCACCAGACTGTAGGAACCTTGGAGCGAAGCCACAGAACTTTTAATGAGTTCATACGCTCATACATCTCAACTGACAAAACAGATTGGGATGTATGGCTACAATACTTCGTATATTGCTTCAACACAACCCCCTCTATGGCACATGATTATTGTCCAAATGAATTAGTTTTCGGTAAGACTTCGAACTTACCAATACATTTTAATAGCATAGATAGAAAAGATCTTCTTTATAATGTAGATTATTACGCTAAAGAAGCAAAATTTAGACTAGAACAAGCTTTTAAAAGAGCAAGATTAATGGTAGAATCTAATAAACAGAAACAAAAAATTAATTTTGATAAAAACTGTTTAGATTTCAAATTAAAAACAGGAGATCAGGTTTTATTGAAAAATTAAACAGGTCATAAGTTAGATTTTAAATATACTGACCATATAAGTTAGATAGTATAGGAGAAAATGATAATATAACAATTTCAAATATAAAAGACAAAAAACAAAAAGTACATAAGGATAGAACTTTTCATTTCATAATAATTTCATTTTATCCTGTCATGGCCATGAATTAGGTAGTCATACGTAAGTAGCCATGACTTAGGTAGACATACGTAAATAGCCATGATTTAGGTAGGCATACGTAAATAAAAATGACTTAAGTAAGCACACGTATATAACCATGATACATAGTTCATCGGAAATAAAAAAAAATAAAAAAAAAAAAACAAATAAATAAATAATATAAATATATAAAACAAAACAAAACAAAAATATTTTTTTATACATAAACATACATTTTAGTTCACAAAATTCAAATATTGTTTTAAATAACTTCATATATTACGTTATTTTTTTTAAAAGTGAGGTGTAGTGAACCCATGCATGTACATTTGTTACACTCTGTTATATATATAAATACATATATAAGCGCGTACATATGAGCAGTGACATAAACAACTTATGTTTATGTTACACATTCCTTTTGCACAGCAACGATCTACGACTTGAACGCAGATCGGTCAGCTACCAAAACTGCTGAGCAGGCATTTACCCGAACTCAGGTAGAACCCAAATGCCCTAACACTGAGGCGATGGGTCTTTCTCTAAAAAGCCCCTTAACACTGATCTTGCATTTCCATTAGACTCAGGCAGAGACCACGCGCACTAATACTTATGCGGTGGTACTCTTTTCATATAATTCGTGGGAGAACTCTCGCTCTCCGTTATACATAAGAACGATTGTACCCTAGGATAAGAACAAAAAGATATTTAATAAACATTCTAAATTAAGCCACCAAGCTGAGCGGTATTGTTTCACTAAGTATTTGTAACTTAACAGTACAGCTGTACGTTAAAGAGTGTCTGTCTTAAACTGATTCCAAAGTCGGACAGCCCAGATAAAGTAGTGTCTATTCGAAAGAAGAAAGATTGGTTCTAAAGCAAGCAATATGGAGTCTTAGTGAAAATAATTTTGTGAAGCCTTATTAAAATTTTATAATTCGTCCAGTTATTTATTTCCAAGTCAAATATTCTATTAGCAAAACTAGTAACGTGATCTGTACGACCTAGTGAAAACATGAATTTAGCTATGCAGTTAAAGGCTCCTTTGCTGGCTGGCGGCGTCACACGTTAATTGGAAAAACTGTTTGTGCCAATGACAGTTGGCGCAGGACACCGTGCGTCTTTCCTACAGCTTTGTTTGTATTGGTCTCCAGGAGAGAGTGTTATTAATTTTAATGCCTAAGTTATCTGCCTTACATACATAACTGAGCTCGAGACCGCTCAGCAGTTGCGCACAGTGGGCCCAGTGCCGGATCAACCCTCAACCGGGCCCTGGGAAACCATCAATCTAGGGCCCCTTTTTTCACGCCAGCTTCTTTTATTTGAAATAAAAACTATTGATTGAATGTTTGTTTGATTATTTTGTATTTTTCTCAGTGGCTATTATATTTTTTATTTGGAGTTTTGTTTTTTCAACAACATTTTTCTCCTAGCCATAGGGGTGCTCTAAGCAACTGCTAATCCGGCGCTGGACCTTTTCCCGTCGTCAGACTTCACATTTTGTTGTCGCTCGACTCGACCGGGGTGACGAAGCCGAAAGTAGAGGCAAAGGCTAGCCTAAAGGAGAATGGAAGCAATACCACGCGCGACCGTACCTTGAAGCGTCAAACCAAAATTGAACGAGCATTTGCTTCTCGTGCAACATCTTTGTATTATATAGTCTTTGTTATTATTTAAAAGTTTATTGTTTTCTAGAAAGTTTTTTTTTGTTTCTCCATTATATTTTCAAAGGTTTTGGAGAGATATGGCAGTATAGAGATTGGACAATAGTCATTATTCGACTTGAGTATTGTTAATAGTTTCACTTTTTTCCATTGATCTGGGAAGGTCGAAGAGGTTATTGCATTTGTAATGTGCTGAATAATTATGGGTAGCAATAGTTTTATCAAGTTTGGATCGATTTCGTCCAGCCCGATGGCGTTGGATTTAATTTTAAACATGGCTTCTAAGACTTCACATTCACTCACACAAGAAAACTCAAACATATTAACATTAATAAACGGCACAGAACTAATATACGGATGGCAAGAGCTAACAGTAATATTAAAGTTATTTAAGTCGAGGTCTTCATTTATCAGATTTAGTTTTGCCTATCCCTAAAGTATTTAATATTTTCAAGTATGTCGTGTGTTTATTGCAGTTGTGAATTTATTACCGTAATAGTTTCTCTTGGCATTTGCTATCAAAGTAGTAGGACTACGTCTGCCTGCTTTAAAAATAAGATTACAACTTTCCGTTTTATAGAGTTTCCACATGTCATAAGCCTCATTTCTCTTTTTAATTTCACTTTTAATTTGACTAATAAACCAAGACGCGATGACTGGCTTTACAGTGCTAGTTTTTAATGGTACAAATTTATTGTACAGATAGCCAATGTTAGAGTTGATTAAATTTAGTTGCGAGTCAACCATCGGAAGGCAATATATAATGTTCCAATCGCAGAGATGTCAGTCTTCAATTAAACTACTATTATAATATGCAGATATAAATCCGACTCAGACCCTTTCTATCTGCAGCTTAACGCCTGAAAGAAATTAAGCTTTCGAATTCAAATTTCATCATTTTTTTACGGTATTTTTTTATACCCGTACTCAAAAAAGAGTTAAGGGGTATATTAGATTTGTGGTAAAAGTGGATGTGTGTAACACAGAGAAGGAAAATTTTCCGACCTCATAAAGTATATATATTCTTGATCAGCATCAATAGCCGAGTCGATAGAGCCATGTCTGTCTGTCCGTCTATCCATCTTGTTTGACGCCTGGATCTCAGAGACTATAAAAGCTAGGGCAACCAAATTTGGTTTCCAGACTCATGTGATATCACACTGCTACAAGTGTATTTCAAAATTTCGCCCCGCCCCCTTCCGCCCCCACAAAGGACGAAAATCTGTGGCAGGCACAATTTTAAAGATACGATAAAACTAAAAGCGCAGTATCGTAGAGAATGCCCATATCTACCAGATTGCCGAATATGAATCAGATCATAATTATAGCCAGAATGAAGAAATTAATTTTCTGTTGGTTCCCCCGCCTCTTTCAGCCAGAGACACGATACTCATTCTCCTTCTCGCTCGCACACTCTGCCGCGTTCAGTGCTCGAGCAACCCCTAGCGGAGGAGATGTAGAATCTAAATGGTACATGTATAATCTACATGTTAGATGTAAAATATACAGTGTAGATGTAGATGTAGATAACAGATGTAGCAAAAAAATGTAAAATGTAACATTTTTTTTTAATTCTAAAATTCTTAAAAATTATGCTCAAAAATGTATATACTGACTGAGTATAAGTATAAGTAGAGTCGCGTCTCCAGAAGCGACTCACACGTTCCTTCTCGTTTTTTTTTAAAACTCGGGAAAAGTCTGGGTACGATTTGCATTTGTCAGCTTTTTAGAACTGCACAGTTCTATGCAACCAAATATAACATACTTAAGTTATGTGAAAAATAGAAGCACTACCTCTGAAAAAAACCATGAACAAAATACCAGATCTTAAAAAATTAAAAAAAATCTACACCATAATTCGTTAAAAATTTGTAAACCCTGAAATCTATAAGAAAAAGTTATTTTGGGCCACAGCCTAATTCTAGTGTTGACTAGTGTTATTTAGGAGGAACTGAAGATATTTTAAGCGTTCAGTTGATAAAAGGCGTCTCGCAAATCCACAAACAAGCAGTTTTTGAAATGTGTAATTGAACTTATAATTCATATGAAGTTTTGGAGCAACTCACGGACATAGACAAAAGGAAAACTGACCAAAAAACTAAAAGTCCGACTGAGGAACGCGTATTCGGATTGATATGGGACTATGAGAAGGATTTTTTTATGTTCAATCTAAAATTTCAATCACTTTATAGCTATATCATGACTTAAGGAGACGACCAACAGAGCGCGAAATTCTAAAACTCACCGTGTCGATCTATGATCCTTTAGGATTTCTTTCTAATATTTTGATAGCAAATAAAAAACTTTTACAAGCTATCTGGGAAAGTGGCATAGAGTGGGATGACAAGATAACGACAGAAAATTATTCTTTGTGGGAAAAATTATGCAAAAATATTGCCAGGTTAAATGGTTAATTTACGAATGTAATGTGCAGCTACTATTTTGCGATGCCTCGAAATTGGCACATGCTTTGTGTGCATATTTGAGATTTGATGATAGAAAACATATAGACTGTTCGCTTGTCCTTGTTAAGTCGAGAGTCACACCACTTAAGCCAATGTCCATACCAAGACTTGAGTTACAGGGTGAACTTCTTGCTGCACGACTCAGTAAGACAATTAAAGAAATGCTAAATATCATGATTGACAAGACTTGTTTATGGACGGATGCATAGATAGTATTGTATTGGCTTAAATCGAGTACTAAACGATTTAAAATAATTTTTTTCACAAAGATTAGGTGAGATTCAAGAATTGACAAACATTGGCAACTGGAGATATGTACCGACAAAGCTCAACCCCGCAGATGAAGCCACAAAGCCACAATTCGAGACATAGACTTTTCATCAACTAGTTCTTGGTTAAAAGGACCCACGTTTCTGAGTAAACAAGCCAATGAATGGCCAAAGGGAAAGTTGTTTAACGAGATTCAGGTTGATGATGAGCAGGTGACAGTAGAATATGTACACGTCACTACAAGTATGAATGATATCAATATTTTGCCAGACCCCGTACGATTTCCAACTGGATGAGGTATTTGAGTACAACTGCATGGGTCTTACTGTACATAAATAATTTAAAGCCTTTAAAAGACAAGCGCACTACAGCCAGCTGATTTGGACAGATATTAACAGTGCAGAGTTTTTGATTTTTTTTAAATGTTCAACGACAGAGCTATGGCAAAGAGATTGACTGTCTCTTAGCCAATAAACCAATAACAAACACGAGCAAATTAAAAACATTACCAATATTTATCTCAGAGAATGGATTTCTCAGACTAAAAGGACGGTTGGATAATGTTAGTGAAAGGGAATTTGATTATTATTCAAAAAATCCAATTGTTTTATCCAAAGACAACCAAGTTACGATTCTAATTATTCAGTTTCAGCTGAGGACTTATCTAGTAATGCTTCCATGCATGTCTTCCGACAATTTGCAGGTCGACACGGCAGACAATGATACGAATTTTACCAAGGCGAGCAAAGACATTAACATAATGACATCGCAATGGTCAGCTGATGAACTGACACAGTTTTTTGCCTCGAAAAGATGCAGATGAGTTTTCAACCCTCCATTAAGTCCCCACATGGGAGGAGCTTGGGAGAGACTACCAAAAATATCTGTCCTTTATGTTAAAAGAACGATATCCCAAAGAGTATATTTTGAGGACTTTATTTTCGAAATAGTCGTAGACCTCTATAATATTTACCAGTAGATCCAATTGAATCAGCACCCTTGATTCCAAACAATATTTTGAAGTCTGGCATTTTTTGTAAAGCTTTTTTCAGAGGTAGTGCTTTTTCACATAAGACGTAAGATACGAGAATTATGTGAAAAAAAGGCACTACCTCTAAAAAAATCTTAAACAAAAAAAATAGAATTCAAAAATTCTTTAAAACAAAGTTCTGCCAACGAAAAAAAACCATAATTCTTTAAAAAATGGTATAGCCCATTTCTATCAGAAAAAGTCGGTTTGAATCTTTAAAGAAAAAAAGTTCCATTTTGTCGAGTAGTGTTAGCAGACGTATACTGGCAGAAATGGAAGAAGGATTACATACAGTATCTTTTAAGGACATGGTCAAAAAATCAAGACATTATACAAGAAGGTGACATTGTATTACTTATGGATTCTGACTTGCCAAGAAATTGTTGGCCAAAAGGCATAGTGACTAAGATATATCCATCTAATGTTGGTCGTACAAGAATTGTAGACATTAAGACAAAAACTGGCATTTATAGGAGATCTGTTGTAAAACTAATTAAGCTTCATGTATACAAATAATTTAGGTGTTTCCGATAGCAATAGCAAAAGTAATTATTTTATTTTTGTTAAAATAAACTCAAAACGCTTTCGGAAAATAAGAATTAATATTTTGTCGTGCCTGTGTACACACATACATTTGCAATTCTCGGCTTGCTTTCGCGTCTCATCATGAATCGAACATGTCGAAAAAATGCCGAACGTCCCAGGTCCCCGACCCGAACGTCTCAGGTCCGCCACCCGAACGTCCCAGGTGCACCAGCCGAAGACCTGGGGACCTGGGGCAGAAAACTCAGCTGCGACACGTTCGGTGTATGAACTGGCACATCTATATACTGTATGGTTAATGGTTTTGTCTCACAATCGATATTTTACTTTATATAATGAATATGGTTTACCCGATAGTTTATGGTGATAACTGAATATCGATGGATGTGTATGCTCACTTAAGCAAAAAGAAGAACACGCGGAACAAAAAGAAATATTTTTTAAGTCGTAAATTGAAAGAGAAATATGAAATAAACGCGCAAATGCGTACGCAATCAAAGGAAGTGTGACGGATGTCCAATCTAGGGTCTTTCGAGCCGGATAATACAGTTAACATTCCACAGGTAAAACAAAATCCAGGACCACCGGATACTGGCATCACAGGTACTAGGCCTGTGGTGCCAAAACCACTGTTGAAAGTCCCACCAAAGCGACAAGTTTTTGTCTTGCGGCTATCCCCTGACCTCACATCCAATGATGTTACCGCTTTTATACAAAAGCAAAATAAAAAGCCGTCGGCCTTAAGGTGGAAAAATTTAAGTTTTCTTATGCCATGCAAATAGTTTCCTTCAAAATAAACGTCTCCCCGACTCAATTTGACACCATTTGTTCCGCCAAGTTTTGGCCGGAGTATTCGGTAGGCAAAGAGTTTAAGGCTAAGAAAAAAATTAGGCCCCCCATAACTCTGCCTAGTAATCAGACCAGTGGTCCATCTTTACCCTCATCTTCCACATCAACTTTTACCCATCCAAAAAAACTAACTTCCTCTCTTTTAGTTAGTCTTTTAGTCTTTTAGTTACCTACCAGAATGCTAGAGGCTTGCGCAGTAAGCTGAGCACTCTTTTTCTTGAGAGTCTCGAATTAGCGTCCCATGTTATTGTGTTTACCGAAACTTGGTTAAAGCCGGACATTCTTAGTACCGAAGTTTTCTGTCCCAAGTCTCTGTGCTTTGTCTCGGATCCGACCATAGCGTTGCTATCCCGAGCCCTTCCGCTCACTATACCTGAAGACTCCTACCATCCTACATTCGAAGTGTTGGTCGATATTGTATTAGATCGAACGGGTAGGCTATCTGAAAGTGTCCGCTACTCATACTTAATACTTAATAACCTCACTAGGCATTTTGATTGGTCCGCTCTGTACTTGTGCACTGACATTATGAAAGGCACAAGCATTTTTTACAATGTACTTGACACATTTTTTGATTATCGTGTCCCACTTTCTTGTCCAGTTAAATCTGGGAAGCCTCCTTGGTTTACCAAAGAGTTATCAATTCTAAAAATCTTAAAATCAAGACTTTATACAAAATTTTGAGAAGTTGGTTCTCCCTCTTCTATATCTCGCTATGTAACAGCTCGGTCAAATTTCTCCATTCTTATTCTCTATTCTTCAATGCTATAAAAATTACCTATCTCGATGCAGGATCTTCACAGGACCCTAAACAGTTTTACAGCTTCTAAAGTAGTAAGTGTAAAAGTCCGCACATACATAATCACTATAATTTCTCAATATGTCAGCAAACAATGATCAGGCAATTGCTTATCTTTTTGCAATCTTTTTCCAAATAACCTATTTTTATGACAGCTACTCTGGTCAGCCGAATCCATCCATACGAATGAAAATTGACAGAGCTTATCGGACTGAGCGGGTACTGTCTAATTGAGGAATACGTGTCCTTGGAGCCCGAGTCGATCAGAGCACGGGTGCGGAAATTTTTCCCCAGGCGGCAATATTAATTATTTCCGTGCCTAGAAGGACAGAGCTTGAGCCGGAGGCGAAATACGTCTGAACGTTAGGATGAAGTTCGAAAGAACTTGAATTTCCTGCGGAAGGTACTGGTCGATTGACGTCTGTCTAAGCTGCGGAATTGGGTACGGATGTGGAATTGGGTTCGGATGTGGAATGTGACTCGCTGGAAGCTGGATTGCCACGATGCAGAAGCGGTGTCATCCTCCACAAGTGTTGCAGTTGTGGGAGCTTTGACACTCTCGAGGTAAATGGCCTTTTGCGAAGCAATTTAATCAGAGCTGCTTTATGCAGCTGGAGCGAGCATCAACGGTCATTTGTAGGAAATGAGGACATAGTCGGATTGGGTGATTCTCCTTGGAACAGAGATCACACGTGCTCTTGCTCGGATTCACGTTGCTTTGGAACGAGTGCGCTGTCCTTAGAACAGGACTGCCTTGGGAACGGAACGGATTGGACTTGCTTAGGATAGAGGATGGCGGATTCTGACTGCCTTTGGCGGGTGGCGGATTCGGAGCGGGAAGTGGAAGGGTCGCTCTCGATAGCCTCTAGCGTTAGGTATAGCTGAATCGATTTCCTTCCAGGGCGGCACCTCCTTTTTGTATGCAACGTATGCTGATGCTCACAAGCAGACTATCCCAGATGTCCGTGAAGACGTTGGAGATCGATAGCGCATTTAGGACTCCTTGCATCGTACTTTGAAGATCCTTCAAGGCACGACTGCACTCAGAAGATACGCGGGTCAAAAAGAGGAGGATGTTAATTTTGTTGGTCACCAGAAGCCGATTATTTTCATATCGGCTGCGGAGTCGAAACCGACATTGGTGAGGGGGGATTTTGCTACGATGGCCTTTTGATCGCCCCAGGTCTTCTCGGTGAGGTAGTACAATTTCTGTACCGGAGAAAAATTTGGATTATTAATCACAACCGCAACCGCGCAACCCGGAATGTGGGCCAGCGGACGTAGTCCCCTGAGAAAACTTCAATGGTGACGGGGGGCAGTCGACAGGACTGGCTGTGCAGGAGGAAGGACTGTGGATGTGGCCAGCTGAGCATTGAGCTCACTGAGGCACTGCTCAAATACCCCATAGCATTCGCCGTATGTGTCACGGATGTCCGCTTGTATTTCTGGATCCTCGTCAGTCATCACCGCGGAGCAGGCCTTGTACTCGGCCTCTACGTCCGTCCACATGCTCTCGGAAAGAGAGGCGGTGGTGCGCTCTGCCAGGTGCGACAGTCGCCCTATAGCAGCAATCAATTTGATCCGAGCGACTGAGGTGGCGGATTAAGTGATGCAGTGGCGAGAGCTGTCGGGGCTACTGACGAAGGAGCGCTTCTGATCTTGTTTGGTCACAGCTGGAACCTTATGAGTGACAGGAGACGGAAATAGAACCGATTTGGTCCTTGCCGCAGGGCTGCTACTGGCTGCTCTCGGAGTGAGGGGTGCCTTGATTTTCTGTGTCATCGTAGTTCCGGAGGCAGACGAGGTGCGTAACCGGTTGGAAGAGGTCACAGGCAAAAGCTGGTTGCCGTCCTTGTGGCCTGTTGGCATAATATGAAATTACCCACGCAAGAAAAAAAGTTTTTTGACGTCTGTGAGGGACAGAAGGCTGATCTGAGTAGAATTGACCCGAAAAAACCGTCAGGAAACAAAGATTCTTTCGGAGATATAACCCAGTTACGGACGGCTGGCAGAAAAAAGGCCTCGAGCTAGCAGGAATGCAATAATCGGATCGACTCGGATTTTTGTAGATCACCTGTAGGTGAGAGGTCCCAAACAATGAGTGACCTTATATTGAGCTGAGCTGAGAAGAGGTACGGTCACACTGATGGTGGCAATATTTTGGAAATATTGTTAGTGCGGTGCTCCTCCTTTTACCCCTTTGACGCAATCGTGAGCAGAACCGGGTTATTGGTGGATGGAAGGCGGACGGAAGTGACACGGACACCACACAAAAAATAAACAATTATTTTTTATCAAAATAAATTTTTTGATTGCGGAAAAAACGTGGAAGTTGTCAGATTAAATAAATTTATTTAATTATTGATCTAATTGATCAATTAATTATTTCAATTTATTCAATTGTCCTATTCGGACAATTCCTAACAACAAAAGACCGAAACAACAATTTGCCAATTGGCAGTGTAAATTGTCAAATAATTACTATGAGTGCGCCGTGCATTGGTGGCGAGTAATTTATTTGGAAATTGGAGAATGTTGGAGGTGGGGTAGGGATTGATAAAAATGGCTGGAGTGCATGAATTGCACGAAATCGCGAATTTTATAGTAAATATGGCACTTGCGCGGAGTAGGGGAAGCGGTATTTAACTAAGGAATGTGGTATTTTTATGCGGGGGGTGTAGTATTTTTATTTGTATTTGGCAATACGGATATATTGCGTCCAACTATGGAAATAAATGTATGTATGTGTGGAAATAAATGCAGGTATGTGTATAGGTATAGAATTAAAACATGTTAATCTTAATTGTGGTTGCACTCGGATTGTAACAATGTATATTTTTATTGGGGTGGGTCGTGCATGGAATGCACTTGGTGATGCACTCTCTCGAATGTGCGTAAACACTTTTAATAAATTTTTATTTATTTAATTGGTCCGCAAGTCGTGAACAGACACAAGGAATTGAAGAACTACCGTATCACTGGTAGATGGAGGTAAACGAACGGAGAACGGCCGGAATCGCCGATTACATGGAGGTGTCGAAATAAGAAGGGACCCGGAAAACGGAATTGCACATAGAATGAAATAAGTACATATATAAGAATATATATATATGTACCTATATCGCGGAACTCGGACAATATCTTTAGAGGCAGGGGAGCATTTTTTTTGACGGTGAAGGTAATGCGGCCAGGGATGGTGTTGGACGGACGGAAGTTGAAGCGGACGAAGATTGCGTAGTGAGGACACCCACTCGAAGTTCAGGGTAATGGGAGCGATTAGTAAACATATGAAAAATTGTATGATCCGGCCAGAAAGAGAAATCCGGAATAAAACTTCTGTGTGGGATGACGCCGGTCCAGCAGCTCTTGGTGGTTGGTACCGAAACGGTGATATTAGGTGCCAGCGAAATTTAATAAAGAAAAGCAGCCGTTCAATTTCAATTCGTTTAATGCACTGGTCGCAGCCAGCGATGCAATCGTTCGCCCCACTCCAGAAGGGAGTCGATCGAACATGCTGCGAGAGGTCTACAGCGACTGAGCGTGACAATTCAACTCTTATATTTTTATATTTATGCTTATGCTATTCTACTGCTGCTGCTTCAACAGACTGGTCGAGCATACTATTGACATGTTTACCTGGAACCAAAATTTTGAAGGAGGAAATTTTACGTCTGACTTTAAAATTAAATTTAGTAATGACCAGACCAGAGGAACTATCAATATTAAGTTTAGAAGAGATAAAGTCTCTAACCAGAACTTCCGTGGACGAAGCCATGAGTCGAGAGACGAAAAAAGATTTTAGTGGAGCTACAGTAGTTAGAGTAGCTAAAGGGGTGATAGAATTATTAGCCGTCAACGGCAGAGGAGATTCAATCTGAGTAGCTGAATCCGAAAAAAAAGATCCATTTTCAGAGATGACGATGGATTCCGTGCTAGACGGAACTTTCACATCCATAATTACAGCAGCGTCGGCGGCTTCGGAGCCCACGGGATCGTAGACTTCTCCTCTGACATCGCAGTCAGATCCGGTCGCCGGGGAGGCAGTAGGTGATGAAGTAGGTGACAGAGGCACGTGGGAGCGAGGGTGGCCCAGGAACAGAAACACATTATTATTATTAGAGGGCAGACAGGTCGAAAGAAAGAAAGAGAAAGAAGCTCTTCGGCGAATCAGTTAACATTTTAAAATTTTTAAATTGAGATTTCATAGAAATAAACTTATCATGAAGAGTACGAAACCCAGCTTTGACGGTCGCGAATTCATTATGAGTTTGTCTCATAAAGACCCGCATGTCGCCTTTAATCGGGCTGCAGTCCCAACAAGTCCAGTTGAGGCCACAACGATACTTCATCAAGTCGACTACGCGTCCACCAGTAGGACCGAAGTCAGCGCAAGTAGTATGTTGTCACATAGCCAGCAGTATGTGAACACTTGCGTTGAGCTGCAGAGCGGCACGTTTTAGCACAGCATGTACTCATAATGAAAAAAGGTACCGTTTATTATTATTGAAACACTGAGAGACGAGATATAGAACAGAGCGTAAGTCAGGTACAGAGAAGTAGCAAATGCAGAGCGTCAATATAAGAATGAGTGAGGAGAGGCGAAGTTTGAAAAGCAATGCGAACATACAAATTGAGAGTGGCTCAGAGAGAGTGCGACGTCCAAGCCTGGGTCAATAACAACACAGTTGTGAATACGAAAGCACAGAGACAGAGAGAAAGCACAAATTGACTTTATTTACGAAAAAAAAAACCCAAAATCGCGTTTGAAGATAGAGCACAGATAGTGGACAGATAGTACGGTCAATTAACAACACAGGAAACACTAATTAAACACAATTACTTTGCAATCTGTGTTTAGCTGTTTAACAATTGAGTTAATAATAACTTTATATTTCAAACGCGTATCAGACTTGCGCAAGCAATTTGTTAGTGCTTTTATCCATTCCGCTTTGGATCATTGCTCTCTGCGCTCACTGTTCGTGCACTCCATCCGTTACATCGCCTATCAACACACGCTCTGGAGAGCACAAGTGCAAGCTCTCTTGCTCTCACTCTCTCTGGAGTTCGCCTGCATCAGCATCTTCTTGAATTGCTCTCTCGGTGTCTCTGTTTCGTGGGCTTTACCGTTTGTTTGCGTCACTTCGCTGGATCGTCTGCCGCTGCTGCTGATCGTCGCTCGTTCTGCTGCCTGCACTCTTACATATATCGCTTGCGCTCCCACTTTGCGTTTTTCTTCGTGCACCGTGATTCAACTGCTGTCAAAAATGGCTTTTGTCTGCAGTGCAAAGAAATGCGAATTTGGTGGCAACATAGTCGGTGACTCATTCCTCTGGAATGGTGGTGTTTAGGCAACGCAAAGTTTC